>JASKOS020000009.1:6250000-7500000 GCA_030770465.2 Perdita meconis
ATGGATTGCTTACGTTTTTCCAATTAAAATGATACCAAATATCATAAAAATTTGACTATTTTTAATGAATCCAGCTTAAAACTGTGTAAATCGTTGCTCCACGTATCTACGGTATAAATAATCCGAATTTCATCGTGCTTAGTGCCATTTTAATCGAAAAAGTACAAGGAATTGATTGATAGTACTTTCATCGAAATCCGATGAGTTGCATCTGATTTTTTCGATAGTTTTTCTATTGAGCATTTTTCCTATTGTCTTCCTTTTCTCGAACATAGGGTTCCATGCCCAGGTCAAAGGACTGCACACGAAATTAGTGTCTAGCCACGTATAACTGCTCCCTGACAGAACATTTGAGGGAGCAATTATTCGTGGAATATATATATTTACAAAAAAGTTAAAAAGTGAAATGAAAGAATAATAGAAGAAAAGTAAAGCTGTCGCACCGCGCCGCACAGTGTGTCATTCAATGGACAAAACCCAAAAATCTCAAGTATTTAATTCAAAATCTGTTTTATCTTAAAATTTTATGAAAGGAATGTAGATTTTACATAATACTACCCATCACCGTTTTATGAATTCACTAATTTGTTGCCATAATTAATATTGAAAGTTTATTCCTAGTTATTCCTAATTTCGATGTATTTCTTCAAACACATGCCATTGGCTGTATGATGTGTAATGTATGAGTTTTTCGTTTCATTTGTATACAACGTATTTGGTATTATGATACTTTTAAAACTGCAGAGAAAGTTTTTTACAATAATAATAATTAATTTCAATTTTTAATATTAAATGTTTATCACCTTTGAGAAGACTTAAAAAATACACCAAAAAATATCTCCGTAATTTTTTTTTTGCAAATACATATTAATAATCGCTATGGTGAAGTATAACTCTATAGTAAATGTGTTACGATATTTAATACGTAAAATCTTTTTTAAATAAGCAAATTAGTTCTTTGAATAAGTGTCTTGTTTGTTAATTGATCAAGTTTGCGATCTTATTACTTTTTGTACAATAAGATGATTGTCTAGAAAATTGTTCATTGAACTAGTTAATTTTTTATTTTAGATCAGTGTAATTTTATTACTTATGGTCAATGCCTAGAAGTTTGGAAACATTCAGAATTAAATAAAATTTCTGTAATATGAAAATTAATTAAGGACAGTTTAAATGTAATTCATATACCGAATTGCATTCATAAAAGTATTGATAAAATGCAACGTTTGTCCATTTTAAAATTAAAAGCAAATACGATAGTTGTCATAGAATGTACAATAGGCTTTATGAGTAACATGCAACTTGGCTTACAACAAAAATTAATATAGACGAATCTGAAATAAATTAGATGAACAGAATTTAGGCTGGACCAAGTGATACGGTACTCTCAAAGGGAGGAAGGCCAATTAAGCCTTTTACGGAATGTTCTAATGAAGTAAAAAAACGTAAAGTTGAAGACTTCATTCAAACAATATCAATTGCCGAACTCAATTATGCCATAGAAATGTCTGAGGGTGTGAAAGCATCACAAAATAAAACATTTTCTGTAATTGAAGCTTTATCTTTGAGTTTAAACTTTAAATCATCAGTGAGACGATATAATATTTTACGCAAAAAAAATTAATTCACTGCACCCAGGAACCTTGCCAAGCTACCACAGTATTAACAAGTTCAAGCAGTCTCTATTGCCGAATACATGCAAAATTAATGAAACCAGTGCAGAAGTTGATATGTAAGAATTACTAAATAAAACTACGCCGGGCGAAGCCGAACAGGCGTCACGCGTCTCGGATTTTAGACCCGATCGGACACGAGCGACAAAAAGATCGTGCTACGTTACTGAAATGAGCTACCACTGCTACATGAACCTACTTCGCGTTTATTCGACGTTTATTCCATTTTTTTTCTCGGATAAACGCGAAAAATTATTCGTCATTTTCGGATAAATTTATTTCGGCTAGCGAAAGCCGGCTCCGATCCGGAGGCTCACCTTGTTGTCGCCACAAACTTGTATTTCGGAAGGTCAAAACATTTAATTCTCCGTCAACAGTTAACTCCGCAGCGTCTTACTCCTGCTTTTTTCAATAGAAATTGACGCATCATAAACCCGGGACAAGGTGCCCACCGGTAAAACCGTGACTCGGGCATTCTGCAGTACAGCCGGTCAAAAATATGACGCCCTAATACTGACGCACCCGTGGTTCTGAGATACGTTAACCCTGTACTACTTTGCACCATTGAAGGCGAAATTTCATTTTATTTTTACAATATGGAAAATACGAAAATACAATTAGAACGCGGATACCTCGGGTTTCCTTCTGTTTTTCAGTAATAAGGATTACCGGGTCATAAAACTAAGCTTGCTGGTATCGAGAAAAAGTCGAGCACCGGTTCGTTTCCCGTGCCTTGTAAACCTAAAGCGAATCCTTTAAATAATATCTGTATACAAAAGAAGTCGGTGCTCAAGTTTTTCGCCGGAGCTTCTCCGACACCAGTTTATACTTTTATGATACGGCAAATGTTCGAGAAGAAACCTCAGGTATCCGCGTTCTAATTATATTTTCGTATTTTCTATATTCAGGTTGATACCCCTTCCGTCTTTTGCTTCAACCCCTCAGAATCATACACAGTCCTTTACATCCGTGATTACGAATTACGAATCTCATAAGCAGGGTTGCCAAGGCACTAGTGCAGCCAATATAATAACATAAATCAAACGCGGAATCGGAATTTTGATTGGATGAATATTTATGCTAGTTCTATATATTCTATATACATTCGCATCGAAGGACAATATCGGACCGTGGAGTATCGATATACCGATATATCAATATCCACGGTATCGATATAAAATATCGATATTTTTGAACCGATACTTCGATACTTTCATGTATCGATACTGTATCGGGCATCCCTAGGCGAGAGAAAGGAGGCGTCGCCCTCGGAAATCGGCCGCGGAGGTCACTTCATTCCGAAGCCAATAAGGCCCCTGGCCTGTGATCATTACAAACAAACAAACGACGTGTATACGCACGCAAATATTTTTTTTTGTGTATTCTTTCTTCCAAACCAGGGGGGTGCAGGGCTCCCGGCGCCCATGATGCGCGAATGTAGCGATTGTTCTCGAAACATCTGATCAAGTATTTAAGAAAACCGAACGGTCAACTATGAACATGATCGATAAAATAAAAGTGTAATAAAATACTTATCCTTATGACGTTCCAACTTGTTTCCATGGCGGTCCCCCGATCCCGATGCGCTAAACGACTGGCGAGGCGCGTGCCGCGCAGGTCGCCGTCATTGAGTATGTACCATAATATACCACTGTCGCCGCCGCGCGTTTTGCCAAAGTATGTATTCCGTTCTGTATTGAGAACAAAAGATGATTTTGTAAATTCACTTTAATCATTACTTAAACATATTTCGATGTTTATAATGTAGTAACTATCTATATCATATATTATCGTATATTACTTTCAATTTGGTCGAAATTGCAAGTTAGACTCATAAGCTAATGAAAACATATATACAGATTTGAGACAAAAAATGACATCCCATATTTTTTATTGTATAAAGAAAATCCACGTCATTTCTGTTCGGTATCTCGTCACACTGTGCGCCGCAAGAAGCGTAAACATCGCATAAACACTCGCACACCAATCAAAACACGAACGACCGCCACCGGTCACGACGCACATGCCTCACGGTGTGACGAAACACCGATTAAAAGTGATTTTGCAACCTACAAAAATTTATTCTCAGATAAAAATTATTCACTATAACGTAGTTTCACAGAAATGACGTGAGGTTTTTTTTATACAATAAAAAATATGGGATGTCATTTTTTGTCTGAAATCTGTATGCATGTTTTCACTAGCTTATGAGTCTAGCTTGCAATTTCGACCAAACCGAAAATAATATCCGATAATATAATGTACTAAAACCTTTATTGTAATTTAAAAGTAAGGGTTGTCTAACGTAACACATCAATAAGCAAACACTCTGAGAAAGCACACGCTGTTTCGTGACGCATAAGTATGTAACGTTTGAGGTTAAATTTTTCATTAACAATATTCATTTTTTCAATAATCTTTACATTTTCAAATACAATGAGCAAGATGCAATATATTGAGAATAATTATTTGTATTTTGACGTCAATGTCCAAATTGATTTTTGTGTCGCTAGATCGGCGTTTCGTCACACTGTGCGAAACGCCACGTGCAAAATTTTCCATTTTAATTACACGCAAAATGTATTAATCGTCTAGTTCTTAAATAAATAACATAAAAATATTAAAATTAAAATACTACTCAATTTTCAAAATTCACTGCAAAAGACTACAAAATTACCGTACCTTGCATTTCCTCTCACTATATAGACAAACCGTGTTGGGACCAAACCCGACATTCTCGAACATTTGCGGGGCTGTGATATAACATCTGATCGTAAAAACAGACCCTTTTTGAGTGCCTGCAGGTAGAGACTGCTCGTTTTTACACGGAATATTCGCGAAACACGCATCTGTGTTGCACGTGTTCACCCGCACCTTTATATCTCGCGATACCTGAACAATTACGACGCACGCGAAAGACTCGATCTTAACCGCCTTCTTATCTCGCGAGACCCGAACCCGCGAACGAGTTTCATGCTACGAAAAAGACGCCATCAGGTCACAAAGAGCGAAATTACGAGGAGACAAAAAGAAGCACTTACCTCGGTTACATCCCATCCGGAACAGGACGAGACCGATTGCTCGTCGATCGTGCGAGATGTCGCTCTCCCCCCCTTACGACTACACAGGATAAACAGACAGTGTGACAAATCAATTACCTTCTCGATGATTGGATCCGCTATTTGCACGAAAACTTTCTGTGCTAATAGGTGGTTGTGTATTATTGATATTATGTAAGTTTCTTTTTAGCCTCTGTACTTACGACGCCTGTGATTGGTTGCGACACGCGGCAATTTTTGACATGGAATCCGTCACGTCACAATAAGTACTTTAATATTTAACCCAGACCTGACTACACCAGAGAAGTGTACAGCAGAGTGAGTCTCATTATTTTTGAAATAATTAGAAAATCTGGTAACGAATCCCAAGGTTGCAAGAGCTTTATTGACAGAATTGGTATAATGAGATCTGAAATCTAAACATGGTGAAAAGGAAACACCTACATCTTTTATTTCGAATACTCCTGTAAGTAAAGCATTTTTCAATTCGTAAGGATATATAGATTAATTGATTTTGTAAGCGAGAAGCTCGAAATACCACACACTTCCAAATATTAAGCCTCTTATCATTGTTCTTACACCATTGTCCGAATCTCAATAGATCTAAATTTAATTTTTGTGTGTCTTCTATATTCTGGACTCTCCTAAAAATTTTAAGATCATCCGCATACAGGAGAAAGTCTCATTTTAATGCATTGATCTCAAATAACGCGAACGTTAATTATTTTCTGTAAACATGTAAAATTGTTGACTATTCTTTTGCGTGCACATTACCACTAATAGCAATATCAGTTTGTAATTTACAGCTTATATTATTATAATTTTGGGGTTGAAATTGATACTGTTACGAACTTGAGAACGAACGCAAAGAAGACAAACCCAGTGCAGTGTGTTACCGGAATAAATAAACAAGAGATAGGCTATTTTTAGTGCCTTTGGGTCCGAGTACCTATATATATGCAAAGCTGCCTCGCCCAACTACATAAAGCGAAGGTGGAGGGATGCAGTCACATTTGGGGCATTTTTTAATTACTAATAGTGGTTACAATAATTTCCAATTCGTCAAAACAAATTTACCAAAAATAATGTAATAATTTCTTCGAGTAATATAGATATGAGTGTGACAAAATTTGAGTATAATAACAATAATAAATAAACATAGTTAACCTCCGGTTATGTTAACATAATGTAATAATTTCTTCGAGTAATATAGATATGAGTGTGACAAAATTTGAGTATAATAACAATAATAAATAAACCTAGTTAACCTCCGGTTATGTTAACATGGTTTGCTCAATTCTAGTCGACAGCTGCCTACATTACTGCACTATTCCAAGTTCTGCATAAATCTGCACGTTCTTCTGCCGTACATGTCTGTTAGTATTTCTGCCGGTAGGTTTGTGCAGGTCCGTCACCAGGTTTTCTCCACCGCTGCTCGATAATTTACCGGTAGTGCTAACATGGAAAATCCTGCACGAAACTACCCGCCAGGCGGCACCAGATGCTAACGCAGGTTATAGCAGACCTGCACTTGCTGGTTTGTGTTATTAGGGAAGCTAGAAACTTGATAAAACAATACATACTTTCAAATACTGAAAACTCTTATAAATTTGCAAACTTTAATAAAAACTTTGAAACTGTGGATGCTTTGAAATTCTGAATGTTCGGAAATTAGCAAATTTGAAACTAGAAAACTTGAAAGCTTCAAGTTTAGAATTTGAAAAGTTTTAAAGTTGAAGCTTCAAAATTTTAAACGTGTAAATTTTGTGTTTAGAAATTCTGAAAAACATGAAGGTTTGAAGTTTACAAGATTGTTCTCGAAGTTTGAACGTCACAAACCTCAAGAATTGACCCCCTGAAGCCTGAAGTAAGGAAAACCGATTTCCGATTTTTATGATAAAGTATCGATTGATAGAAAAATCGATTTTAAAGGTCGATCTTTTAATCGAAAGAATCGAATCGGAATCGAACATTCCTTCTTACCAATGTTACCAACAGTTATCAACACATCGGACACTGTGGCGCTTTTTGTCTTTACTTGTTGGCGTTGGCACCACGTCGATCAAAATATCAAGATATTGTTTTCGATCCGTCGACGTTCCTTCTTTTATTCGTGCCTTTATCATGTTAAATATATTAGTTTTTTTTCTGAAATTAAGATAATCGTTATCACGAGCTAAGCTGCGAAACTGTATAGTTTTACGGACATTTTGTTGTTTCAAAGTGCGGCGGAGATCGTTGCACCATATACATACAGGGTGCAACAAAAATGTTGCAATTCCTTGAAACTTGAAAGGATGAGTGATACCAGAGTTCGGGAATTATCTGGATAAAAGATTATTTACATGACGGTTAAAATGAAAGATAATTTATTCCAAACACCATGGATAAATAAATTTATTCAACGACGAAAGATAATTTTTTTATTCGAAGCGAATTTATTCAAAGCGCCAATTAAGGTTTTCATCTTTATTCGATTTTTCGGAGGCTTCGAATAAAAGTTTCAATTATTGAAACTTTGTAATACTCACCTGTGATTCGCCATTTGAACGAAAGCGATAAATAAATTTTTATTTGCGTATTTATTTATAACTCATTAGTTTACAGTATTTATATATAAACCTTAAACATTATTCCGCAGTACTCAAAAGTTGTAAAAGTTGTTTATTCATTGCTAAAAAAAAAATGCTATTATAAAGAACAAATCACAGAAGAGACTTTCTAAAACAACCGTTTTTGCGCCGTACTTCGCATTAATCAAATTAAATGAATAATAGAACGACTTATGAGATACACAATATATGTATTTCTATATAACTATTTATTAGCTATTTATACAAATAGCAAATTTTGTTTAATGTTACAACGTACGCTTCGAGTATATATAAAACCACCCTGATAGTCAAATTTGTCAAGTAAATTTGTATAAAATTTGCCATTACATCATTTGTTGTTGGCGGCAGATTAGCAGCAGAATTAAAACAGATACTGCTGCCAATTTTGCAACAAGTTCTGCTAGCAGGATCTGTTCGCTTTCTGACGCCAATCTGCATCCCGATCTGATAATACAGGCCCTGTTTCCAAAATGGCAGCCTAATGCGAAAACAGATGGCTACGGTTTTGGTGACAAAGTCTGCCAAATTTTCCACCAATTTGGCAACAAATGGTTATTAGGGTTAGAAAACATTCCTAACGGAGTAAATATAAAAATTGTCAACGCCTTGATACTAGATCTAGAGGCACGGCAGTGCCTCGCCTCGCGCCAAGTTGAGGCGCAGCGCGAGGCAGCCATGCATATATAACGCGAAACATCGCTTCGAAAAATTGTCGAATTTCTATAGCGATCGATCAGATTATCCGATTACTTTTTTAATGGTCTCAATGGAAAGTTTGGGTTCGATTTACATAATAAAAGTGCTTTTTATTTTGTCCTACGTGCCTTCTGAGCGGAGATATTTTAATTTATTTTCATTGAAAGTCCGGATTTCGAAAAATTTTTTAAGATACTCCGTAGTCAACACCTAAAGTTTGTCGGCAAGGGGAACTGAGGAAAGGGTGAGGAAATGTGGCCACAGGACGTTGCTGATTGGACCGAAGTTCCGACCAATAGCGTGACGTTGTTACATTCGCGAAAGGAATTCGAAGTGAAGCCGGTGCATTGTAAGGTTATAAGTGACATTTTAAGGTTATTAAGTGACATTTTATTCGTGTTCATTACAGTTCTTTATAAGTGACATTTTACAGTTCTTGAAATAATCTTGAAATAATTAGGAATATATCATTTCTCCACAGGTATGTTTATTACATACGTAATAAAAATAGATTCGTGTGTACAATTCTTGTTAATTTCATGAATATGTCAATATGATATTTTTATATTCAAATTATTCATGTTTAAAATTTTACTATAGGTTTGCGTGTTGCTATAAAAACTACAATGGACTTGTGAAAGACCAACGCTGTGTTTATGGATGATTAACTTTATATCGAACGGATGAATCTTGTATGAAATCTTTTTAAAAACTGTCTATCTATAGATACAGGTTAAGAAAAATGAAAATAGAATGTATAGCATATTAATGTAAAAAAATATTAATATTGCCAATGAAAATGTAACTTACGTTAACATAATTGATAATGCAAATCAATATTATAGTATTAGAAATTACTCTAACGTAGAGCACAAAAATAATAGCATTGTAATTACAAAGAATTGATTAACATTGACTACGTATGTATTAAGCATACAAGTTTAGTGTATGGTATAAATAAACTAATAGCGTTGTTGTACCATGAAACCGATTCACTTTGGCACTCTAACATAAAATACAGATTAATAATGTAGTAATATAAAGAACTTATTTACATTGTTTGTTAAGTAGTACAAAGTAATAGCAGAGTTATATGAAAGAGTAATCAATATTTACAATCGTATATTACTCGTATTCGTCTAAATACAAAGAATAATGGATATGTACAAAAATGAAAGTAATAGATGTAGTAACGAGTGTATTACATTTCAATAATGCATGCTGCATATTATCTTTTGCCACATGCTGTATCATGTTTACTGCTTTGCTTAGAAATTATCTATAGCATTAAACGTACATTTTTATTGATACACATTATGAATTTTGTCTTGCATTGTTCACTTAAATGTCAAATATTGAAAATAATTGCCTTAAAGTGTATCTCTTTTAAAAACATAGAAATAATAAACATTAAATGATAAGTCTTTACAGCAACGCCCGAACCCGTACAGTTAGTTCATTTTATTTCTACATCAATAGTTTGAATATAATGATGTTATATTGACACAATCACATAAATAATTACATAAATAAAAAGAATCGTATAAATTAATATATGAAGCAGAAACAGCATGTACAAGAACGCAGGTTATCTACTTACGCCTTTATTATATAAATATTCAAATTAATTAGAAATCGCTATATAAATTGTCATAATTGTTTTACAGGGCAATATCAAGAATTTAATTTCTGTTACATAAAACAAGAAAGGAAAGAATTTGGAATACATGCAAGAATTAAGTATCTTATATATATTTTCATAAAGAATAAATTTATTGGAAATTGTTTGCACTGTGTCTGCATTTTTTTTACAGGTTTGTGGCATCGATCTGTAATCCACAGGAGTCAACGCTATTGTAAAGAGGAGTTTTATTAAACTTTTTTTACTAAATGTTACAATGTTGGATTTTGTTAAAAATGTCAGAAAATGATTGCGAAACAAGAAATAAGTACAATAAAGTGTAAAGTATATAAATAAATTTAACCGTCTACCCTTAATTCCAATAAAAGAAGACGTTGATGCTAACATATGCGTGATAAGATTTTTTTACAAAAACCTTTTACCATTTTTTACAAAAAGATACAGAAAAGTGCGTTAAGTATCAGCGTGCAAAGAATAACATTAGAAAAATAGTTGTTGTGCAAACTTTAATATGTTGAATATTTTTTTAAAGTGCTTCTAAAAAAATAGGTAATTACTACATACATATAGAGTTAATTTTGAATAAAATAACGCAAAAGTAAAAAACTGTTGGAAATTAATATTTCTACAAAACTAGTGATATAAAACAATTGCGCCAACGATACAAATGAGTATTTATACAAACTAAAGAATCTATTAATTATTTTTTGGCCGGTGTATTACTTAATTAATTTTTGGTCGGTATTCATAGTTGAGTTTTATTTCAGATCTAAAGAAGGTACAATTACAAGATGTTTGAAAGCAATCATACAACCATATATTAATTTTTAAGAGAGATCCTAAAATTCTTGAAAAGGAGAATAATCAAGATTTAAATCAAGCAGTCGATTCCTTGTTGGAGGAAACAAAGAAGATAATACTTTTAAATACATATATTTTTATAAAAATAAATTGTTCAATACAAATAAATAGTTTATTCAAAATACTTGGCGGTCCGAATCACAATAGTCTTATGTTAGTTGCTTCGGTATTAATGATTTAGAGTTACTTTCTTACTACTTAGTATCTATTTAAAATGCGTAATGAAATTCGTTGAAAATCTTAAAACACAAAACACATTATAGTCATAATTTATTTGGAAAAACACTAAACACATTACATACGTAATTATACTTATAGCATATTGAATTATAATTTAATACACACACACACACACGCACGCACGTACACGCGGACGCACACGAACGCACGCACACATATGTATGGACACTACTTAATATCTATTTAAAATGCGTAATGAAATTCGTTGAAAATCTTAAAACACATCGTAATTATACTTATAGCATATTGAATTATAATTTAATACACACACAGACGCATACGCACGCACACACACACGCACCGCAGACGCACACGCACGCACGCACACATGTGGACATGAGGACCGCCAAGTATTTTGAATAAACTATTTATTTGTATTGAACAATTTATTTTTATAAAAATATATGTATGTATTTAAAAGTATTATCTTCTTTGTTTCCTCCAACAAGGAATCGACTGCTTGATTTAAATCTTGACTATTCTCCTTTTCAAGAATTTTAGGATCTCTCTTAAAAATTAATATGGTTGTATGATTGCTTTCAAACATCTTGTAATTGTACCTTCTTTAGGTATAGTCTGAAATAAAACTCACCAATGAATACGGCCAAAAAATAATGAAGTAATAGATTCTTTAGTTTGTATAAATACTCATTTGTATCATTGGCGCAATTGTTTTATATCACTAATTTTGTGGATGTAAAGTAACAGGAAAGGCAAAAATCAAAGCTATTTGATAGCAAATTAAACCTCTCTTTCTAGCAAAAACTAAGTTACGTTTGTTGAACATTCTAAAGTTCCTGATAGCAGTTCCAAAACTACCAGGAGTGCATAATCAAAAAGTTAGCGATAAACGTATTTATACTTGTCGCATGGTAATTTTACAACTTTTTAGGAATAAATTAAATATTTTTTATCGCTTCTAAACACATATAGCAAAATAATTGTTATGGTCTGTATATAAACACTGCGAACTCCCGAATTACATACCGAACCGCCCGGATTTTTACAGTTGCATTTGATTTTGACGGTCGGCAATATTTTTTTTTTTTCCATTGCTGCGGATGTATTGGTTGTGCAACTGTGGACTGTTCGGTTGAAAAACAAATCTTCCATCGCACGGAATTAGTTGAATTAGCAGTTACGAATTGTGCGAAGAAGCAACGCTCCGTTAAATATTTATAAGATATATTTTATTGATAATATTAGGTACATTCTGAATGGTCAGCATAGCAAGTACTTATACATATATACATACATACGTATGCAGAGATGCATCTGTTTTTCCTCTAATGTTGTGCATAAACCACAGGTAACTGGTGTAACTTGAAACTACCGACGCGACGAATAAATACATATAGATAATAGGTATGTACGGATAAAGCGAAAATACATATTTAACCATACGATGGAACAAAATAATTTACGCTATGTATCATGCCACGGATAAACTGTAAATTCATTGGTCAACAATGATTCGAAAATATATAATCTGTAATCGCAAAAATAATATATTCTTTCAACATTATATCTTCATTATTTTATCGGTTATTCGCAGCATTACAGGTATATGATATTAACGCGTGTGTATTTGTACATTATGGCATGTTCGTATTACTGACGGTGATTGGTGATGGACCATCTCAACTTTATTCGCATATTTGTTTCAGTGAACACAATATAATAAATATGATACATTAGAAGATTCTAGTATTCCACGAAACAAAGCTGTACACGAAGTATATTACGCGTATAATAATTTGATATTTATGTGCAAAGGCGTATTCGCCTTTCCCGTTTCGATGGCAACAGGTTTTTTATATTCATGTATTGCTGTAATTCCTTCAAGTGTTTGAGGAAATTAGTACCAAACACTAATTTTTCTGTGTTCGGTTCGAATTTTTATAGGCCTTCCATGAATATTTTACGTATATTTTAAACATTTTTTTCTATAATGTATATATATATATATATATAGGGCCATCCACGTATCTCGGAACCCGAGCCCATTTATAATCATGTGTACAAGTTCCGAGATTCGTGGATGACCCTGTATATATATTATCATTTCCTCTTGAAGAGTCATTACAATATCGTTCAAGTACTTCTCAACATCTATTGCCCGTAAATTGTTCTAAACAGGCGTTTTGGATAGTCGATAACAGTTTTGATTAAACGTTTTTATACATATACGAATCTATATATGTACATCCGTTGTTAACACAGTACTATAACGGTTTTAACGACAAGCGTAAACCGTGACATCCTGCGTGCAACGCAATACTAGGTATTTTTTGGAAAGAGTAGGAGAACGTTCGAGGCAAATAGACACCATTTGATCGAGTGACGGTGAATTTGCGATCGAAATGGCACACTTTATGTTAATTTACATTTGAAACGAAACGTGGACGCGTTAACGCTAACGTTGGTTCGTCTCGTTATCGACGACGCGAACGATTGATTCATTTCACGTATACACGAATAATGTGCGAATCGACGAAAAGTCGATTCTAGAATTTCATAGGAATAGTAAATCTACGTTACATATTCGAGGAAACAATCCCGAGTTTAATATCTGCACGATACTCGTCGAGATAAATATATGATGAGAAACACACGTGTGTACAATAATAACACGAATTAAATCTAAATACTCTTGTGGTCACAAGCCTTAAATCTTAGCGAAACTCTTTAACGTTACACGCAACCGGCAGGACTCGAGCGCGCTTTACGCGCGCCTCGTTATCGTCCGACGTTGCAAATTATGTTTTGAGGTAGACAAGTGTATTTTTCAAATAGCTTTCCGTAGCTATTTGTAAAGCTAAACCAAAGGATAAGTTTTCGTGAAAGAAAAATGCCACATTATGTTTAATTTTACATCTTAGTTAGACCACAAATATAGCCTAGTACGTTTAATTGTCTGCTAGTGTTCCATGAATGCTGTAATGTACTTGATGCTGCAACGAAAAGTTTCAACGATAAACGATACGACTATCATCGAGTTTCTCGATCGAATCTACTACCACTTGATTACACCAACAATGTATGTAGTTGCGGAGTGTTTAAAATTCGTATAGCCATCCTGTTCGGCGGTGTCGCGATGCGATTTATGCAGACGAGCACAATAAACATGACAGCAAACATAAAACAAGTGATGGCCGAAATTGGAAATAACTCAATTCGAATATCGCGCGTCAACGAGGGAAACTTTGTTCGTATTTCATTAATTGTATCCAACGCATTCAACGATGCTCGTTTTCTTCAATCCTTCTCCCAATCAATAATTACAATATAATAATATAGTCTTCTGACATCGTTAATAGCAATAAATATTTAACATCACGCACCGTAACAATATATTCTTCCATTAATATTCGAGAAAGCAACATGCCGTTTCAATTTCCTAATAACTTTTTTTTCGTTTTCTTAATATTATTAATGCTTACCTTCACGTTGCAGGTACTCTCTTTGTACCTATTTCTCACCTGAGTTTAAACCGCGATCAAAATATATAACTTTGAGTCAACGTTCAAAATAAAATACAATTAATCTGTATCCTTAATCATGCCAATAATGTGTGTAATAATCTGCCGTTTATTTATAGTGTTCACATTTTCAAGTATTTAAGACGCGTTCGACTATTAAATATTAAAACGCGCACAGACGAAATGATGTAAGTGTACACTGCGATTTCGAAGCTCGACTCACGCACATTAAAACCCACAGAACACGTTATATTCTACGAGTGTGCGTCTAAAATTTCTTCCTTTTTTTTCGACAAACAACGGAACATGATTATTGTTATTATGTTATAATGCCATACAATACTGCAATACTTTTCGATGAAATCTACCTTCCATGATTAACGATGTACATTTTACGGAACTTTACCTTATACCATACATCACGACGTATAATTTGTATCTTAGACGAGCGGAGGATCGTTATCGAGATCCATTTCTTCTATGGTTATATAAAGTCCCTCTTCTTCGTACGTGGACTCGTGTTTCGCTAAAACTTTTAGTAACGGTCGCAATTTCATCCACCACTGATACGACGGAATGCGATGCCTAGAAATGTTTCAATGAGAAGAGAAAATGTTTGATACATGACAAGATGATTGGTGTTTTCAGTTAGGAAACAACTATTTTTCCCAGTCATACGACGATAGTTGTACTCACTCGAAATCGGTCACTTCTAAAAGCTCTGAAAACGGCGTAAATCTGTACTGTCTTCGTACTATTCCAATCATAACTGCGGTGTCGGCATCCATCGTTGTAGTTTTACCCTCGCCGTTAGTGTGCTTCTTTAATTGCGCGGTGAACCATTCGACCGCCTTGGAACCCATTTTAGTACCCAAATTACGGTCGAACGGCGTCGGCGAACCTCCTTGCTGCATGTGACCTACGAAAAACAATGTGAGAATAATCTAGAGTCTAGAACGATTATTAAGAATCGAGGGGGTGTTCTATTGTACAGATTCTTTTCTTAGAGCGTTTTTTCGAATTTTTCATGAAGAACCATAAATGTTATTGCTATCAGGTTTTTCATTCGCTAATCTGCAAGTGTGGTCTATAAGCTAAACAATTTTGTACAAATTACTCGAAATACGTACCAATAATGTTCATCCGACAGCTAAACAAACCCTTTCCTTCTTCGCTAAACAGTCTCTGCATAAAATCTGTGCTGTAATTCAAGTTGGCATTTTCGTTCCTCAGAATTAGACCTCTTTGTACACCCTCGGACATTTTTGCGGCCATCGCGATCACGTCCTGATTCAAATCTTTGATGTTGAATTTTTCTTCGAAAATGTATGCCGCGTCGGCACCACCGGCTAAACCGGCGACGGTGGCCAAATATCCGCAATATCCACCCATCGTTTCGATAATAAATACTCGACGTTTCGTGCCTTGTGCCGATTGACGTATTCGATCGCATATCTGCAAATCGCGTACACTCGTACAAATCGGTTCACTTCAAACGGTACGTACCCACGAAGGATTACGAGTTACAAGGTTACCTCGGTGATCTCGTTCAAAGCAGTGTCGCAGCCCAACGAAAATTCGGTTCCGGGAACGTTATTGCTGATTGTTGCCGGAATCATAGCAATAGGAATTCGGAATTCTTCGAATTGGTCTCTGGCGTTGGCAAAGGTAATTCCCGTTTGATACCCCTTCGGGAATGAAACAAAACATTTTGGAATTGGAGACGAACGACACTTTACAGAAATTACGCTATCACGCATTTCTCGCTAATCGTCACCTCGAATCCTCCTATGATGAGCAAAGCCTGGATTCCAAATTCCTTAAGTTTCTGAGCAATTTGTGGCAATTGTTCGTCTTTGGGCGGAGCGCGTTTCGTTCCCAAATAAGCCCCACCTTGCGCCACCCAGCCGGTGACGGAGGGCCAATCCATCAGTTTGAACTTTCCCGCCATGAGACCCAAAACTCCGTCGCATATACCGTAAACCTGCGAGCGTGTACATACGTTCTCAGATTTGTACGTTTTATCGCGTCGCGAGTAATAAGAGTTGCAAGTACAGTATTTTCTCGAGAAATGTGAAAAAGTTCTCTACGATAAATGTCTCTAGGAATCAGCGAAGCGATTAATGAGGTACAATACTCGGTCATCGATTAGTGTAATACGATACGCCGACTTCTGTCTTTGCTCTGGCCAAAAGACAAAGAATATAGGGACTCTACGATAAGTGTGAGGCGTTTCAAGAAGAACACAAGAAATGCAGGACCTCTACGATAAGTGTGACATATGTTCGGTGTTTTATACAAGCAAAACACAAGAAATGTAGCACCTCTGCGATAAATGTAAAATTTTATCTCCACCACTAGCGGCATCCCTCAAGGAATGAGCGAAGCGGTTAATGAGGTACAATACTAGGTCACCGATTAGTGTAATACGATACGCCAACTTTTATCTTTATCGCATATCCTCAAACCATAATCCTTCTCTCTTTTACGTTCCGTATGTTTCTATGTTCGGCGTTTTCGGCAAAATGCAAAGAATGTAGGACCTACACGGTAAGTGTGACTCTCTGCCCCCGAGGATTTGGAACCAGCGAAGTATATTGCTAAGGCGGTACGATTGTCGGTCGCACATTTATGTAATGCGATAGGTCGACTTCTACGATAAGTGTGACGTATGTTCGGAGTTTTAAGCAAAGCACAAGAAATATGGGACCTCTAAAATAAGTATGACATTCTAAGTTCGGTGTTTTAAGCAAAACACAAGAAATCTAGCACCTCTACGATAAATGTATAACTCTTCGCTCCCGACAATTTTGCGTTCATTAATGAATACATTCTACAATTTTCAGTACTCTCTTTCTACGTTCGGCACATTCCAAAGAAAATAGGACCTCCACGATAAACGTGACTCTCCGATCCCGCGGAGTTCACAGTTATCGAGAAAATACTGTAGTAGCAAAGCAGCAGCAGATACCTTGTCACCCCGGTAGATACAATTCCTAACGAAGGAGCGCACGGCTGCATTCATACCGCAAGACGGAGATCCTATGTGCATTACAGCCAGCGTATAGTGGTCCTGAAACAAAATATCGTGTTATCGCGTTATCACGGTGGCAGGTTTTCAAGTTGATCCATGCAGCGTGCACATAAAAGAACGAACATATTCTAGAAATTTCTATAATGTTCGATATTAATTATTGCACGATGCTTGTGCTTAGTTCGGTTCGTCTGTCTAGCGAAACACTTGCTACGTACAAAACAAATACATGAAAAAATAGTAGTGTTCAAAATCTTGATTTCAAGGTTGGTTAACACTCACTTGTCCACATAAAGTAAATTGCTAGTTTAGAAGGAAAAGATGAGAGATGTTAGAAATATCGGTGTTACAAGGCATCAGAATATTTGCATTTAGCAGAAAGTTGTACACGTATAATAGTTTTTTCTTAACGGATTTACCTTTGTTAATGCGGGGCCATTACTTTCCTGAAGCAGTATTAAATAATACATGTAGTCAAGGTAAATCTACACCTTTGCATAGTTTTTCAAACGTTCGAACCGAAAGCCTTCCAAAAGCAGACAACTTTGCAATTTTTATCGAACAATTAACGCAACAAAAAAATTTCACACCGTAACGTTGCAACTCGAATGAAAAGCTTTAAGTTCTTGATAGTGTTAATATGGCATAGAAAATAGAAGCGCACCTTGTTCGGGTCGTGGTCTACCGGTGCTTTCAAACGGGTCAACATCTTGTACGTCTCCAGGTTACGAGCGAATCCTCTGAAAATATTTCAACCACTATAGAACGCAGCTCCTTAGACTTAGAAGAGGTAACGATTTCAGTATTTTCCCTTACTTTCCACGAAGTTGAACCGCAAGATCCCAATTTTTATCGGCCATAGCTTGAGCCACAGCTTTGGTTCGGCGAACGCATTCCATAAGCGGTAATCTAACGGCTTGATTTCCATCCAACGTAACAACGCATGCTTCGGTTTCCGGAGTTGCTTCCATCAAAGCCATCACAGCTTCCGCACCCATTCGGCAACCCTGCGCGTATTATTATTAAATTAACAACAAGTACAGTGGCTCCAAAAAGTATTGGCACGCCCAATTTTTTTTATAATAACACTGAAGAAACGTTCAGAACTTGCAGAAACGTGTATTAAAATACTAACAGAGTTTTGGGAATAAGTCGTATTAAATATAATCGATTTTTTCCATTAAAAGATCGATTTTCTACTCTTCGATTTTTTAGTGAATCGATTCCTTATCATAAAAATCGGGAATCCAGTTTTTTGACATTCAAACTTCGAACATAAAATCTTGCAAACTTCCAATTTTCATGTTTTTAATCCTTCATAATTTCGAAGCATAAAATTGACACGTTTAAAATTTTTAAGCTTCAATTTTTCAAACTTTAAGCTCTGAGCTTTCGAGTTTTCCACAAATATGTCAAAAAAACTTCAAATACCACCAGTCGAATACCACTATCGCAATTAGAACTGTGCCAACACTTATTTAGCCATCAAATTTTTGTTTATTTTTATAATTTCTTTATGACATGTTATTGAGTTATTTTAAAGATAAAAATAGTTACTGTGAGTCAACCTTAGGAGATAGACATATGCCATCGCGGACTTTTCTCTAGGCTTTTTGAAGAACTACAATTCTTTAGTACATTATTTTAATGTATCTCTTAAGGTTTAACCAGCATAAGCCATGTAAGCGCCCGAAAATCGATTTTCTGACAACTTGATTACAAAACATTGAATTTTCTCTACTATACAAAAACTTAATTAGAATGTATTGTACATACTAACCTTTCGTCAAAAATTCTCTAAATGACAGTGAAAACCGTATCAAAATCCATTGCGTGTTTAGAAGAAATAAGCGGAGAAACAGAAATGACGCGAATAGCGACTTTGTTTTGTACTATTTAGAGATAAATTAACGACTGATACACTTTGTAACAAAATATCATTCGTCTAAATAAAGTTATTACAAAAAAACTAGGTGTGTGTTAATACTTTTTGGAGCCACTGTAACTTCGAATTATAATTAATAGCATCGTATAATAAATAATACATTGACGATGAAAGGCTTACCAGAACTCTATCGAAAGCTGATGGGTTACCACCTCTTTGAACGTGACCAAGAACAGTAATTCTAGTATCTTGTTGCAACTTGTCGACAACAACCCTGTGAACTTTCTCGGCAGTAATTGGTTCGCCGTTTCTATCTACCGCGCCCTCCGCTACGATAATAATGTTCAGCCGTTGTCCAGTGAGCCTTTCCTAAAAGTAAGTTTTTCTACGTCAGCATTACTGCAGAATGCCGAAACGGAGAAATCATATATGTAGTTGATAACATGGTAACTGAAAGTATAAAACCCGGTAAAACAGCTTCAAACTAAAACGAGAGCAACTTCATATCGATATCATGTAAACATTTGTTATCGTTGTTTGTTTGGTCTAAAAATGTTTAGATAACGTGCATAACTAAAAGTAATAATGTATAAAATAAAAAAGCAAAGCATGCGACATACAATAAGCTTATCACGAAAAACAATGGCTAAAATAAAACGCAACACAACTGTTCTCCTTCTTCTTTTTTTCTCTTTTTTTTTTTCTCTTAAATATGTAAATATGTAGATGTGTAAACTTGTCGAATTTCTTTGCCAGAAGTTTTAATAAATAATATTATGCGTACGCGGGTAATTCTATTCGCCCGCATAAAAAATTATAAAAAAAAAAATGTGATTTGCGAACCTGTAGCAATTTTTTGCACAGCTTGTTTGGCCAATCTTGTTCGGGTGGCCATTCTGGGATGAACACAAAATCAGCCTCGCAGCATATAGCTGCCACTAGAGCCAGGTAACTGTAAGAGTATGTTAGAGAAACTAGCTAGAAATATTGAACGATATAAGAAAAAAAAAACAAATGGCACTCAACGAATTTTCTTTTGGGACGATAAAAGATGCGAAAATAATTAAAAATTAAATTCAATTGTTATTGTTATTGTCATTATTATGGGAAAAGTGAAAAGTTGAAAATTAGAATTTTTATAACGAATAAGGGCCACTGGTATATACTGTAACGTATTTGGTCAGTAATTAGCAGAAGTTTATTCAACTGCATAATCTAGCTACTTTCGTAGAGGAGCAGACACAGTTTGAAAAATATTTAAACAAACATGTTCAACGAAATTCAAAGTGATATCTGGCCAATTGAAGATATTTGATTACAGGTAAATACGTTCGAATAGAAATACGATCGATTAAGAACGTGCCTGTTGAATTTTATTGCAAATATCTTCCATCCAATCACCTGATGGTGGTGCTTCAGGAATAAACGAATAACATGCTTCTGATGACAAACTTGAGGCTAACGTCAAATACCTGAAAGGCTCTTGTTCGATTATCTTTGCTACATTAAATCAAAATGTTAAAACTATCTTAAGTTCTCGTGTCGATTGTTAAATTTTACGTGTATGTATAATGTGTGTCATTTTATAGCAATATTTTTTTTTTTTTCAAGTGCTGATTGAAAAATTGATAGTAGATGATAAAACAAAAATTTTCGTGCAACACAATAATTTTTAACTCAATTACAGACTTGGCTCATCGGAAAATACGATTTTCCATTTGAAATACATGGGGAAAGTTCTTGTTTTTCTTTCAAGAATATTTTTCATTAACTACAAAATTTTTGAGAGAAAAGTGAAGTACACAGTTTTGTAGGGCACAAAATTATCTATAAAAAAGCCCTATGAGTCAAGTTTGTATGCCCAATACTTCTCGAATTATATAGCTTGACATAAAATTTATAATGAAAACTGGTGTAAAATCATAAAGAAAACCAGTTTTTCGGAAATAACTCGTGAAATATAACTTTTTCGAAAATTATATAAGGGAGCTTTTTTCTAGAAAATTAAATTATCTACCAAAAATGTTATGTAAGAATTTTTCATAAAACCGATCTTTTTGGAGATATTCGGCGATTTGGGTTTTTTTTAACATATCTGAAATTTAAAAAAATTAGTTTTTCGCAAATAACTCATGAAATCTCAATTTTGAATTTAAAATACAATTACTACTCAATATGCCAGATAGTTTATGAATAAATTATCAATCTTTCTTTTTCATCTTGTAATTATATTTATTTCCTCAGAGTCGTATCAAAGAAAATATATGTAATGTTTATTATTAAATTTATTCAAACTTCCCGCGTCTTTGGCTGTTTTGAAAATTGTGTATATACATACGTACGTAGTTCCTTAGTCGTACAGCGCTTATGTGGCAGAAAAAGGAACTACGTACATATATACACAATTTTCAAAACAGCCAAAGACGCGGGAAGTTTGAATAAATTTAATAATTAACATTACATATACATTTCCTTTGATACGACACTGAGGAAATAAATATAATTACAAGATGAAAAAGAAAGATTGATAATTTATTCATAAACTATCTGGCATATTGAGTAGTAATTGTATTTTAAATTCAAAATTGAGATTTCATGAGTTATATGCGAAAAACTAATTTTTTTAAATTTCAGATATGTTAAAAAACCCCAAATCGCCGAATACCTCCAAAAAGAAAAATTCTTAATTTATGAAAAATTCTTACATAACATTTTTTGTAGATAATTTAATTTTCTAGAAAAAAGCTCCCTTATATAATTTTCGAAAAAGTTATATTTCACGAGTTATTTCCGAAAAACTGGTTTTCTTTATGATTTTACACCAGTTTTTATTATAAATTTTATGTCAAGCTATATAATTCGAGAAGTATTGGGCATACAAACTTGACTCATAGGGCTTTTTTGTAGATAATTTTGTGCCCTACAAAACTGTGTACTTCACTTTTCTCCCAAAAATTTTGTAGTTAATGAAAAATATTCTTGAAAAAAAAACAAGAACTTTCCCCATGTATTTCAAATGGAAAATCGTATTTTCCGATGAGCCAAGTCTATAATTGAGTTAAAAATTATTGTGTTGCACGAAAATTTTTGTTTTATCATCTACTATCAATTTTTCAAACAGCACTTGAAAAAAAAAATATTGCTCTAAAATGACACACCCTAATGTATAATTAGAAAAAGGAGTAACAAGTGTAACACGAAATAACGCTTGTTCTTTGGCACTAAAAACACAAGTAAACAATCGGATATATACACAAAAAAAAAAAAGAAAAAAAATGTAAAAATCATCGAATTTGTTAAGTTCAGTTAGTAGAAGACAAAAATGTGAAAAGAAATTTGGAAAATCCCTAATCAACATGCCTGCTCCAACTTTCTACATAATTTATCAGGCCAGTCAACGGGAGGTGGTGATTCCGGGCAGAAAACAAAATCTGCCTCTGCAGCTAAAGCACCCACAATTGCCAGATACCTATCCAAAATTTCACCAGTCTTGTAAATCGTACTACAGAGCTAAATTTTATTTAATGTATCAGATTCATTCATTCTTTCTTTCTTTCTTTCCTTCTTTCTTTCTTTTTCCTTATTGCTCAAATATCTAATCTTTGTCAAGTATAACTACAATTTTAACAATTTATTATACAAAGAAAAAATATTTTCTATCACAAGAATTGTCAACAAAGCAGATCAATGATTGACGTACCCGCAATGACGACCCATAACTTCCATAATGAACGTTCTTTGATGAGAGTATGCAGTACTGACAATTGCATCAATACTTTCAATAATACGATGCAACGCAGAGTCAGTACCGATGGTCATGTCAGTTCCGCAGAAATCATTGTCAATAGAACCCACCATACCAACGATATGCAAGTGCTGAAATTTATCTGCTTGCTCCTTCGTTATTTCTCCTATTAAATAGAAAATACGCTGAATATACATTCAAAATTTATACGCACAAAAAATACTCAGCGAAATTTCCATGGTTCCATCTACTTCGATATATCAAACAATTTGTAAAAACTAAATAGATTCAGAGTACGATTTTAATATTTCTTTGATTATAAAGACGACAGAAACCCACCAAAAATGATGGTACGATCTTCTCTCGCTATAAGCTCGCCGTTTTCGTCTCTTCAATTTCACTATAATCACTGACGACGTACAAAAAGCTATCGATTCCATTATTCCATTACCTTCACGAACTTCATGTGTCCTACATGTTCTACATTCTACAACGTAAAATTCGTTGCTACTCGCGAGCCTGTAACGAGAGAATACTGTACAATCCTATAGCCCAGGAAAATTAGACTAAAAAGTGGGCAATCTGCGAAAAAAACTAAAAATAGGTGGATTTTTTCACGAATCGCTTATTCTTTTGATGGGTATGAACTTCTGAAAAATCATCGTCGATCGGCAGCCAGCTTCCCCCACCCCCCTTTTTTTAGGTCAAATGTTTAAAAAAGTAGTTTTTCGCAAATAACTCAAAAATGGTTAGTCTCCGTCAAAAATGTTTTAGATAAAAATTTGAGAGCGTGGAATTTTGCGTAAAAAAGGTTCTATAACATTTTTTCATAAATTCAATCCTTTTTGTGATAACGTTCAATAATCGTGTTCCTATTATAATGTTTTACGTAACACCGTGAAAACATTATGGACGTATTATTGCAAAAAGGATTGAATTTATGAAAATGTTATAGAACCTTTTTAACGCAGAATTCCACGCTCTCAACTTTTATCTAAAACATTTTTCAATTAGACTAACCAGTTTTGAATTATTTGCGAAAAACTACTTTTTTAAACATTTGACCCAAAAAAAGGGGGGAAAGCCGGCAGCCAATCGACGGTGATCTTTCAGAAGTTCATACACCCATCACAAAAATAAGCGATTCGTGAAAAGATCCACCTATTTTTAGTTTTTTCGCAGAAATTTCTAATTTTTCTGGGCTAAACGTACAAAAAGCTATCGATTCCATTATTCATACAACGTAAAATTCGTTGCTAACTCACGAGCCTGAGTTACGAAAGCCATAAAAAATGGTGGTAATTATTGATATATCAAATATTTTGTTAAAGGTGTGTGAATAACTGTAAATACATTTTTTTAAACAGAATTTCATATTTCCCGAATAATTGCTCCAATAAAGAAGAAAAATTCGAATAAGGAACCCTAAAACTTTCTGTTGCCTGATTGCCTGTAATCGAAGTAGTGTTACAAATGTTACGATTGTACTCAGAACCTATTTAATTTTTACAAATTATTCGGTATATCGAAGGAACAGTACATGGAACTATGGAAATTTCGTCGAGTGTAGGAAATTTTCCATCGCTTACCCGCCTCGGCCAATTCTTTTAACAAATCGGGCCACTCCTCTTTAAAAAGGTTCGCACCGGTAAGAGAACCGTCGCCACCGATTACGACTAAATTAGTTATACCGCGAGTTACTAAATTTTTCGCCGCTACTCTGCGCCCTGCGTGCTCTCTAAATTCTTTGCATCGGGCAGAACCGATTACTGTGCCACCCTAAAAGCATAAGTTCCGTTATTTTTCGCAACGGTCGTAAAAGAAACGAGTGAATACGTACCCTGTGAATGATGCAAGACACGGACGACCACGTCGCTTCTACGATATTATCTCCACCGTCCACCATACCCTGATATCCTTCTTTTATGAAAAAAACTTTGCATCCTAAATAAATACCCATTCTAACAACCGCGCGAACAGCGGCGTTCATTCCTGAGAAACATCGAAAATACGAGATCAAAATATCGAAAACATCGAAAATAAGACAGTATATACAAACTTTTACGTTTCAAAGATCTATTTCATTACCTTGAGAATCGCCTCCGCTGGTAAAGACAGCGATGCCTTTACCTTTGTGACTACCAGGTTTTATAAACCTTTGTGCTGACAAATCTTCCGCCATATCTGTATCGTAGTACCAGTTTAATCCCTGAAATATAAATCCATCTAAATATATTGCTCGCGATTCGTTCCGTTTGTTCATATCAACGAATATAAACTGATTTGCCTTTTTCCTAGCTTTTGTATCAAAGTAATTTGATTTAATCTTTTCATAATTGTCAGGAACAAAGAACTCATGACTCATAGCGTTGTAACAAAAATTTAGAGATTCTCCCAGCACAGTTCCAGTGTAAATGTTAGTCAAAAACATCTAGTACAATTTATTATTAACAAATTAAACAAATAATAGATAAAGTTCGCATACCATGTCTGCTATACGTTTATCTCACTTGTGGAAAAATTACAGCCAAACTTAAATTTTGCATGTAAGTTACTTTTGACGACCTGATTTCGATTTCAGTATTACTAGGATCTACTTCTTCTTTGCCTAATCAAAATTTTATCCCACTTCTAAATATTGTTTCGACGATTGAAAAAAAAATTGACACCTAAATAAATTACTTTGTAAGGCGGTCGGGATGGAAAAGGCGGACTTTCCATCCTGCGAATTGTTGTTTGTACAACAACATGATTTGCTATTGCTGTTTGTCAACATTCTGTCTATACGGACAGATAGATTTGAACAGAGACTTTGAAGCGACAATAATTTGAATAAAATTTGTTTTGGCTGGAAACATATTTGACAACATGAATTTAGCTATGACAGAATCTGTTATGTATGTGCAGCTACTGCAAAAAGAATACGAATTTCGAGGTATGCGTATTGTGTAAACGAAATATAAATCGGTGGTTTCTCTTTGAGTATTAACATCGTATTATAATATTGCGTAATAATTCGGTGGCAATAAAATATGTAAAACGAGATCGTAAACACGCGCTACTAATAAAAAAACTGACGCATTTATTAATTGTCGCGAGTATAGCGAAAAGCATCAACTACATCGCATGTGAATTCTTCGAAAGGACATTGCAACATAAAAGTTCCTCGGGTAGTCCTTCGTATATTAAAATAAGTACCCGTAGTATGCGCAAAGAATCGATGGAATCTGGCACAGCCTCAAAGTGGCGTGCATCAAAACATCCGAATAACAACGATACACATTTATAGATCATTGGAATATCGCATTGTTCTGACGAAGCAGACAACTTTGTGCGTGAATTTTCGCGCGCAACGAAACGTGCGTTCGCTGAATAAAATGCGGAGCCAGGTATCGGTACAGAGGGATGAACGTTCGAATTGATTCTGATTATTTGAATTGAAAGCGATCGTCCATCGTAATTTGTATACAAAGTAACGTCACCCTGTCACTGTCACAATCGCATAGCTTAGGCGTTACAGGATGATCGATCCGTCGTCGTCGAAAATTACTTACGATAGATAAATTTCTGACCGACTCACCGAATAAAAATATGTCCAGTTAGAGCACGGATTGGATTAGAACCAATCCTTTCTCTGTTAAAACCAGTAAATTGTCCGCGTTCCTCGTACCAAGTATCCGGATACCGTGCAGTACCGTGCTCGACTAACACTGAAGGTGACCTTTATCTGTGCTTCTCTGCTGTTCTCTGCGAAACCCCCACTTGTCGTATCGGTCAGTATTGGTTGTTTCACATCGCCCCACTCTACACCACTCTACCGCGCTCTACGTATGTACAGTCAAATTTAGGAAGCAGCCACGGATGATGTTAGTGAGACGTCGCATCAGTCGTATCCACCAATCGTCTGCGCCCGTTGCTCCCGCTGCCTTTTCGGAAACTGCCGAAACTTACCTACCGAAAACGCTTCGTCTTTTCGACAGGAAGAACGCTCATTGTCAGCGTGCGATTCGAACGCAGTAATCCGCTTCGATTCACGAACAATTGACGAACGCACTCAGCGAAATCGATCGATTCTCCTCCAACTCGAAACGCTGCATCGTTCGGCGCTGGTCTCGAGCCGGTTTCAAAAAGCGAAAACGATCGCAACCCGATTTTCCTCTTGAAAATACTCTCGTATAGAGTTTCAACGTTACTCGAAAGATGTTCGTCGCCAACGAACGTGCTCCAATTTCTTTGGAGAATGTCGAAGCCAGAGCACCGCGGATCAATTGGTGCGGCAATTTTTCGCAATAAACTGATTACCGAAAATAATTGGCATCGCTCAAGTGCGCATCAATGTCAAAGATTAACAGGTGTAATCTTATCGTTACCGCATGTGGCAGGAACTGCACTGGCTTCGTTAACCAACAGCTTGCGCAACGATCGAAAGGAGGATTCAGCAGTGAGAAGCGCGTGTCATTCGCCTCGTAATTCCTTCGGGTTCGAACACTCTTGAATTTCGTCAGAGAGAAAAAAAGAAGCAGAGACGGTCACCGGTTCGTTCCCTCGCGAGTATTTCGTCCGATGCGTCCAAGCTGTCGTTGACTTTAACGACGCGACACCGATCCAAGGTTGTTTAAGCTAATTAAAGGCAAGGGCAAGGCCAACGGCAAGGGGCAAGGGCAAGGCAGTCGCGAAACGAAACGAAACGAAACGAAATCGAACGAAACGAAGGACTCGCGTGAATTTCTTTCACGATTGCTCCGCGTGATATTTGGTCAGAAATCGTAAACTGTTGAGGGGGAAAAATAAAACGCGTGTGCAACACGAAACAATATTTTCCATTAGGATAGAAACGTATAATTGTCGATCCAGTATAATACACGATTTCATCATCTCGCACGCAATCTAGACGATGCCTTGCGTCGAATTAGTTATGCGATATACCGCGAGAATCGTGGGAATCGAAGGGAAGGAAACGTAACGCATAGCTGACAGTTTTACGTTCGCGGTTGTGCACTACACTTCGAATTTTAACGTGAGATCGAGTTGATCGGTCACCCAACGTCGGTTTCGAGGATCCGCGATCTCTCGGGATCGAAAGAATCGCTTCTTTACCTTCTTTTCTCTTTTCATTTTTGCTTCGTTCTCGATCCGACAAAAAGCTATACCTTCGCTTTTGATTCGATCAAGGAAACCCCCACTTTTGCATACGTTTGCTTCTCTTTTCGTATACAACTATACTCAGTAAAGGGAAGCAGCGGCGTCGCGACGGCGACGATTGGGCCGAGCGCTTCCTGAACCTCCCGTTTACCAGCAAACAATTCTCCTCTTCTACCAGCTATATGTATAAATTGTGCAAAAAACATTAGCATGGTTAATCTTAGGTAGGCCCTTCTTGTCCGAGAAGGCACGTATATGTATATGTATATATAATATTTTATACGTATGTATAGTACATATAATATCTATATAATACTTAATTGGCTTATACAAGTACGCGCGTAGACGTATTTTCAACGCAAAGTAGTAAATCAGGAGAATGCTGTGATCGATAACAACCAGTAAGTGGTACATGTATCGTTGAGAAATCAACCCAACTACGCGTGTCAGCCTTTTTCTCTTCCTTACGTGGAAATTAAACAATTTCTTGCAACCGATTCAATCGAATGTATATATATATATATGTATATTACAAGTCCCTAACTCATCGATAACATAACATTACAACTAATAGTAACGAGGAATATCATCTAGGAACATTATGCTCGCGTTTGCGTACAGTCCTAAACGACATTTTACAACCTCAAACTTAAAGTACCGTTTTGTCTCGACGAATTTGTTCGTCGTTTAAAGAGTATTGTAAAATGCGAAAATTGGTCAACGCGTTAAACGTAGCGAGTCGAACGAATAGAAAATCAGAGAAACGTCTGCCTCGAGATGACGCCTCGCGGCAGACCTCAGCTCTCTCTCGCATCGATTTTTTTTTTTTATTGTTTTGTTCAACCTGTAATACTTAGTCTTTTTCCGTTACTCATCCTCCTTTATACGTTCGGCAATTTGTCCCACGAACATGGACAATATCGACGCCCGATCCTGCCACGCGTGCACGTTCGCAGCTCACGATCGAATGTATATATGACACCGTAAAACAACACAACCGAAAACTTATTTTTTCTCAGACATTTTATCAGAATTTATTATTTCGTGTAAACGTTTATAATAATTATAATTTACAATTACGATGGTTGATGATAAATACAAATAGAACAACGAAAGTCGGGAAGAGGAAACTAGGGAGATACAGCGGACGAGAATAGGTTTTGGAAGTAGTGTTTGCGGAGGCTAGAGCTTCTTCAACGAGTGGCCGAGGACCAAAATGACGAGGAGTGAGGGAGAGGAGAGAGAGATATCCGACGACCGAAGGAACATTCGTAATTGGAATGACAGACGTTTCGTCGTCCGCGAATACAATGCGACGTGTAACAATCGAATCGTTATCTTTCCGTTTTCGATACGATCGATGAAAACGCGGAGCGAGGTGGGAGGAGACAGACGAAGGAAGAGGACGTAGGAAGAAACTAAGAAACAAGCAAATTGTAGTAACAACAGATTTTTCTAGCCTTCTTTCGTCTTTTTTTTCTGTGTCTATCACGTATATTTCTCGTGATAATTAGTATAAAAAGAAGACAAAAAATAAAAATTAACGCTTGGAATAAATCTTAATGTCCGAGTACCGAAAGAAACGCAAGACGATCGAGTTTGGAGCATCGAATCCACGTTCGACGAAAGGATAGGAATTTCGTAAAGGTTACGGAGCAGGAGAAAAGCATGGATGCGATTCGTATAAATACATCGTCGTTCGAATCTGCTGCGCGAAAACGAGATCAGTGTATAAAGAAGCGAACGAACCGTTTTGCTTACACAGTTCGAACGAAAATCCTGTGCAGTTCTCGATACAACGGCTTTCGATTACGCTCAGCCGATCCGTTTTCTAGCTGTGCTTTCGAACCTTTTCGAGGATGTTTTTTGCATCATTCTCACTCTTGCGTCGGCAATTAATATTTACGACAAACAACATAGAAAGCGCCGTAGCTAACGTTCCATTCCTGCGAGTAATGTCACCAATTTCCTCGATGCGTAATAATCGCGCTGAACCGATTCCAAATACGATTCTTTTGCGCCCTGGGCTTTGCAAAATTGACTCATTCTTCATTCACCTTTGGTTGTTTATAGTACGACAGAAAACACGGGCACATCAAAAAATACAACACGTCGAGAAAACGTTTACCCACACACACGTTGTAATGTCAATCGTTACTCCCTTGTCCACGTGTAAGTACACATTTCACGTTTGTAACGTGTGTCTCGAGGGATAGGCGTGTGTACATCGCATGTACTTCAAAATATGTCTTTGTGTTTGTGTTCGTAGAGAGATACATATATATATTTATATATGATATACGAGACGAAGAATGCGACACAATTTGCTTCTAGCGTTCCGTGAGAATGTTAAAAAATCTTGCTAAAAACCAGAGGCGGACGATGAACTTTTTCGGAGGCCCTCGGCCAATTGTAAAGAAATAAACGAATAAAAAATAATCAAAAATTAAAGCGAAAAAATTGCTCGATATTTATTTATTCATTTCGTATATCGTAAAAAAATGACTGATTTAACACATTATATAGGAACCGGATGAATTTTTTATTTAACTAGAGACAACTTAACTTTTTTTCAGTTTCTATAAAAAATTCAACTATCGTAGGTGTTTTAATTGATGCGGAGTTGACGCGTACGTCGTGCACGCACGAAATCCGCCTCTGGACTGCGTCGGATCTAGCGACGCGTAGATTTTTAGTGACTCGTCGAATTTCTTTCCCCCCTTTTTACTTGTTTTTTTTTTTTCTTAATGGCGGTGTACGTGCTTGCTCTAATCTTTCGACAGGATACCAATAGGACCTCGGTACGTTACGCGTCTCTGACCGGTCTTCTTTAGATTCGTCACCCAGAGAACCACCAGCAATAATACTTCCCAATTTTTCTATGACCATCGCCTTCTTGCGACGCAACGTGACTCTAAGACATTTTCTTCGAATTAAAAGAAACAGTCGCGTGAACTTGTTGCTTCTTCTACGGAAGCAAATTTAAGGAACCTTGTTTCAACGCACGCGATATTTCCAAGAAACGACCACATTGAATGGAATAGAATAATCTTTGAACAGTGGACAATTTCTACGATATCGATTCTGTCTATAAACTTAATATACATATATCTTAAAGAGAACATCGGGACAATATAATTTTTTATACGCGCACACAATTTGTTCTCATTTTCTTTTTTTTTTTTTCATCGTGGCAGGAATTAAGTTAATAACAAACTGTTGTATATATACTACCGTGTGTATATATATATATACACATATCGGAGGGGGAGGGGGAGATAGCCGAGTGAGAGAGAGATGTGCGGACAAAAGATAAAATACAACAGTAAATAAAAAAATAAGGAAGCAGGAATAAAGATAAAAAAAAGTTTCTCAAAGATCGTCGTCGCCTACGTATCGGTTACTCGAAAAAAATTGCGTGTTAAGCGTCCCAATTAGGCGGTAACAAAGAAAAAGGAAAATTAATTTACGCTTTTCGGCGCGCGCGCGAGCCTGTTATGTGTGTCGTGTGTGTGTGTTTACGTAGGCGTACGAGTGTGCGCACACCGAGTAAGAACGTTGAAATGTAAAGTCCGCCATACGCAACCGAACCGCTCGTCGAGTCGTCGCGTGCACGCGTCTACACATTTTCATTTCCGATGTGTGGATGCGCCTTCGAGAGACTCGATCGTGCATGGCGGGCTTTAGGTAACGTGTGATACGTAGAAAAGTATCGAATGTAAAATTAAGTCACCACCGATGTTATTTTGGAACTTAATAACTTAATGTATTTACTCTCCTTTCTCCTCCTGCGTTCTTCCCTTTGTATAATAATATCGTACTTGCTAGACAATGTGAAATTTAATTTAATGACAACTGGATATAATGTAGTTAGATTCATGCGTGCTTTTTTCCTTTGTCTTCGTTTCTTCTCGTACCTCTGTTTTTTTTTTAGCGATATTTTAGATGGTAAATAGTGAGCAGATCTGGGAGTGACTGTGTTCCTCGATTTTCTTCGCATTCCGTGTCTCGTCTAAACGATGAACGATGTTGATTGCTTTTCTTTTCCGTACCTCGTCAAAACTTGAAACGTTTGTCTTTCGATCATGCTTCGCGGTACTCTTTTTTTTACGTGCCATGCCTCTCTCTCTCTATCTCTCTCTCTCTCTCAATCTTTCTCTCGATTCGTCTCAGTCTCCCCTTTTACACGCCCTTTGCTCCCGTTTTCCAACTATCGTGATTTCAAGTAACGTCGCACGACGAGACAAGGTCTGCGAAAGAAGCGCTTTCTGTCCTTTCCTCTCTGTTCATCCACAATTTGCTTCTTCCTGTTCTTCCGTACAAACATCAGTCGATATATGTTCTTCTCGAAGAAATTTCGTGCCAGAGACCGAACGACTCTCGCGGTTCTCGCGACTCGACCGTTTCCCTTCGTCGAGGACCGTGCGTTGGATCGCGTAGAAACACCACGACGTTTCACCTCCCTCCCAACAAGCGAACGATGTTTCTTCCCCATCGTCTCGCCAAAATATTTCGACTTTTCCTTTCTGGATCTTCTTCAATCTTACATCGTATATCTTATTTTCTTTTTTCCCCTACTCTCTCTCTCTCTCTCTCTCTCTCTCTCTCTCTCTTTTCTCCCTCTCCCTTCCTCTCTATCACTATACTCCTCGCACGGACGAGGGTAAAATTGCTGACGAGAGACACAGCAACGCGAAGCACGAACACAGCGGTGGATTCGGTCCTCGAAGAAAGGATACGGCTGAGAACGGGATTCTTGCGTTCGAGTTTATGAACCGGGCGTAACAGCTGTGGCGGTGGCATCGGCTTCGGCATCGACAGCAATGTGCGGTCGCATGGGGACAAATTCAGTTCAGTTCTCAAGGAGGAGATTACGGAAACAAGGATTCACGAGGTGACGGTCTTGAGATTGTGGAAAGAGGAAAGGAAAGAAAGGGGGAGAGGGAGGAAATTGTGGGGGGGGGGGAAGGAATCGAGATGAGGAAACGATGGGACGTAAGGTAGGAAATTAGGGCAGAGATAGAGGAAAGAGGAAGAAGGAAACGCGGTACGCGAGGGACGAAAGGACAGGTGAATGGATAAATCGATTTCAAGTGGATGGATGGGTGAGCGCTTCAAGGAGCCCGAGGGTAAGGTGGGGGAGGGGGGGGGGCGTAGAGAATAGGATGTTCTTATTAGGTTAGAAAGGACTTAAGCTTAGGAAGGTTAGTTGTCGCCGCCCTCCTGTTGTTCGTCCGGCTCACCCTGTGTGTCACTGGTCCAAAGGGTAAGGTTGTCGCGCAAAAGCTGCATAATGAGCGTGGAATCTTTGTAGCTGTCCTCGTTAAGTGTGTCCAACTCCGCGATCGCGTCGTCGAATGCCTGAAAATATTCAAAAAAACATTATGTCCGCGTCTGGTCGTTTCTTACGTCACGAGCGATATATAAACTCGTTCGACGGAACGCGTCGATCGTTTACAAACGTGCGTTGGCGGTCTTTTTAGCGAGAGTAACGAGTGTGCGTATTAGAAGTGAAAGAAAAACTAACTACGTACGTTTTTCTCGTATGTTAATTGAAGATATCAATGGCGCAGAATGGTTATGGATACGGTGGAGACAAGTTGTTACGATCATAGCATAATAGATGTTGACTCTCTTTTGTGATTAGTAAACACTCAAACAAGAAGCATTCGTTATTAAACCGACACGGCACACTGATATTACGCGTCGCAAACGATGCTTTTTCTTCTACTCAAAGGAGTTAAGCAGGGCCGGCGGAACGTATGCAGGCAATGCAAGACAATCGTCAAAGACAGGAACACTTTCGCGAAAAAAATGTTTTTTTCATTTTTAATGGGAAGGAGACGGCAAGAATGAGTTGGATGCATGTGCATTCAACACTTCAAGTTGGTGAGAAAAGAACCCCAAAAGAATTTGAGTGCATGGCATTTTGTTTTTGAGAAATCAATAAAGAACAAGTGTCAAGTATTGGTAGATACAGTATTTTCTCGATATAGACTCGCTCCTCGAGACCGGAGACGAGCCTATATCGTAGAGTACTACTTTCTTTGTAATGTGCCGAACGTAGAAAGACACAGCGCGCGAAAAAGGCGCTGGATCAAAGACGGAGGCCGCTAGTGGTGGGGATACAATGCGAGCGTTTTTATCGTACGGTTTTTTTTCGAGCATATATAGAGAAAATACTGTATAACTATACATAATACATACAATTTTAACGTAATATTTTACCGTAATTTTTCGTCTGTCCATACATTTCTCATTCTACTTGTATTTTTTACTCCTATTTTTCTTTTAGCTCGTACTTTTTGTATCTTTATTTTTTGTGCTAATGGGTTCTTTTCCCGTAAGTAAATAAATAAATAAATTTCATGGGGTATTTCTTATTTACCATGTGAAAATAATGAATTATCTATTTTTCTACCTTATATACGAAACAGAATTGAAAAGAAAAGATTCTGTAACTAGGAAAACAAGAAATGACAAGGTAAATAATAGACAGTGGATCTTTATGCAAAATAAAATTTTTGCAAGCACAAATAAAGAATTGGAACTTTGAAAACAGTACTTTGAGTAATATTGTTGATATTTTGTATCTTTTAGCATAAAATGCATCAAATCTGCTGTCTAGTAATTAATTATTCTTACGATACTCAAATCCATTTGGAGTTCTTTTTCAAAAACTTGAAATATTAAATCCACAAGCAGCAGAGTAGACATTTTGCAATTCTTGCCATCTATTCTGAGAAAACTTGTGTTTTGTTTCTATGCTTCTTCTTCTCTTTTTCCCACGATGTTATAAATAAAGTCTACTTAAATTCTAAGGCGTTATATAAATTGTTAGGCGCCAAATCCTAGCGCCGGCCCTGGATTTAAGGATGTAATAATACAAAGCAAGCATCGAAAATCCTTGCGCTAAGCCCTAACCTGTTTGGCCAAGTGACAGGCTCTAGCCGGAGAATTAATAATTTCATAATAAAATACGGAGAAGTTTAGAGCAAGGCCGAGCCTGATGGGATGCGTAGGCTGCATTTTCGATTTCGCTATGTCGAACGCTTCTTGGTACGCCTTCTGTGAATCCTCCACCACCGCTGCAATGCAAACCGAGAAAGGTTCCGATTACAAATTCTATAAACTCGATATCCAGAGCGCAGAGAGCGCAACCCAAATGGACCACCGACGCGTGTCCCGTTTTCTCCACTGGAAATCATGAAACTTTGCCTCCACAGCACCGTCACCATCCTTCGCGCATCCTAGCGCGTTCGCTACGGTAAACTATCGACGCGAACCTCGCCGTTTGTCAATTGTACCTGTTTGGCCAGCTGGCAGGCCTTGTCTGGTGAGTTGAGGATCTCGTAATAGAAAACGGAGAAGTTGAGGGCGAGACCTAGCCTGATTGGATGGGTAGGCTGCATCTTTGACTTGCTGATTTCGAACGCATCCTGGTATGCCTTCTGGCTGTCGTCTACCACAGCTGGATACATATATATCATTTATATATACATATGTATGCGTATGCGTGAAATTACCATCGAGTTTACGCAACTCTAATTCCTCCACGAGCACACGGAAAATATTTCAACGTGGGTTACCTTTAAATCATCAATAATGTTTTCATCGACAAGGTTTCATCGACGTTGAGTTCGTTGACAATGTGTATTCACCGACACGTTCTCCTCTTAAAATTCTTATTTATTACAATTTCAATTATTAACACATCATTATACATGTGGCCAATGGAATTTTTACAGAACGTCAAGGAACAATAAACGTGAATATTAACTTCCTCTAATATTAACACTAACTTCCTCAAATTTCTCTTAGAAGGAGAATGAATCTAGAATCTAGAGGATATGACGACATTCTGTAGAATGTGCATTTTCTATAAACAATTAAAATGTGAAGTTATAGTTACAATAAATATGTTAATGATTCTAAAGTTATTTGAATTATTTTGTAAATAATTATATTCGTATATAGTCTCAATTTTGTAAAAATTTGAAGATATGTGAAGCGAGTTTGATTTCGAGTAACTATGATATGATCTACATGTATAATGTAAAAAATATATGTAAAAAAAAATGTTCCTATCAGATTTCTGTCTTTAAAGGTTCAACCCAAAATTACGTATCCAATAAACAATAATTGCACCGTGAAATTTTGGACTACATCACTTTTTACGTTAAAATATTTATCAGTTTGCACTGCCATTTTTAAGACATATATATTCCTCACCAATTTTTTTCCAAACTATATGATAGTAATACAAACTGGGTGCGAGGATACGTCTAGATCTGCGCTCATATTTTCACAAATAAATAAAAAAAGAAGGAAGCTTTTCTTTCACGAAAAACGACTGCCTAGTCCCCTTAAATTACCGACGACGTTTTCATGGATAATTATGTTTAAAAAAAAAAATGAGGACAATTAAGTGACAATATGTTATAACTTTAACTATTCGCCTTATTATTTTTTTTAAACACGTAATTATCGATGAAAACATGGAAATGATTTCGGTAAATTAAACGTGTCGGTGAAATGATTGTCGACGATTTAAATGTAACCCATTTTACGTGACCTCTACCGCGCGCGCGCGCGCGAGCAACGCGTATGACAAATGTCATTTTATTCGTTCAAGTTATACACGCTATACGTAATCTTATAACAACCGTAGAGATCAGCGTTGCCAGACGTCCCGATTTTTACGATGGAAAATCAATTTGCTCCTCGTGTGACGTTAAAGATCCCGAATTATCTAGATAAATACTTGTAAATAATTTTTCTGTCTTTTCTTTTCCTCTAATTTGTTATTGTCGGTGAATAAACCGACTTTCTGTTGATTCCCGGTATCTAAAAAATACAAATGAATTAGCAGCTAATAAACCATTACAATTCCAATTTTACAAAAGTTTTCGTACGGTTTATTAATTATTTATTTTTTTAATTAATTATTTCCATTATTTCGGCAAGTAAATTGCAATCATTGTATGTCACTCCCCAAATTCTATGACGTCGACCTCCTTTAATTGAAGGTATATAACTGTGTTTCACACGCTTTAAAATTTTGAAATTGCTCCAATTGGTAGTTTATCCTTCTTACGAATCTTAAAATTCAAATTTTTTTAATGTATTTTTTTTATTTAATATTGTTTACTTGAAGTTAACTTCACTGTGAGCAGTATAATTGGTAAAGTAGATCTTGGAAATCCATGAAGAATACATAAAATTACTAAAGAAATCAGATTGTCCAAATACTACTGAATCGTTCGGAAACTTTTGTCTGTCTATGTTTCAGGCAAATATATAAAATTTAAATATAAAAAAATAAACAGTTTTGAATTATGTGAATTCATGTACATAGGTTATTAAATTCTCTCTATCGATGCACATAATTAGATTTCTCTATTACTCCAAATGAAACACATGGGATCACATAAAATACTCAATTCGATATTGTTTAGAAACTTTTGTCCACAAGTTATAAGTAAAAATTATAATTGTGAATAATAATTAAATTTTCCAACGGGTTTATTATTACAAAATATCTTTGTATTTATTTCTATGCGTCTGCATGTCCCGATTTTTCTATAAAAATCCCATTTTTGTTGGACTTCGCCAATCCGAATCCTGATTTGCACAAAAAAAGTGATCTGGCAACGCTGACATGAAACTTGTCAAATTCATGTAAATTTTACATCGCGCTAGAAAATATTTTCGTTCGAACATCTGTCGTTGCAGCTGTGCTTCCTGTTTTATACGGTAAAACAATTAAAACCGAGTGTTGAAACGCTTTTTCCTTCAAAATAAATATTCGTTGAAATTGGTGTCCGACGAATATGAAAAACGATTAATCATAATGGAAAGAGTTAGTGTAGCGATGGAAAAAGAGATATACGTACAGTTTCTGGTTTCTCCAGTGGCAACTTCTGCGAGATACCTGTAGTAGTCGCCCTTCATCTTGAGGTAGAATACTTTACTCTCGGCATTGCTAGCCTTAGGGATCAGGTACTTGTCAAGGAGTCCCTACAACGTTACAGATCAAACGGTTACAGAGAAATTTCTATGGACAAACTTATTCGACGATTTGAAATGGAAAGCGAATTTGTTCGGTTAAGGGGTCTTCCTAGTGTGACATTTTATTTTGCATTCTCTTATAAATAGTTTAACATATCAAAAATAAATTAATTAAATAAGAATGTGTAATATTTGGCTTTTTATATAGTCTTAACTGTACTCGGAACTATAAACAAGTTTTTCTTCAGTGTTTTTAAAACTGACAGAACTGATTGTCGAAAAACCACAAGTCAGATCCACTCCAAATTTATCAAATGCACTCAGTAAATGTCCTTTTATCGTTCGAACTAGAATTTTGCAACTATTTGCAACTAACAAAACTACCATTTTTCTTTTGCTAAAATCGACCAAATTTCTTTAAGACCTGACAATATTTTTATTTCGAATATTCTTTCCTTATTCTTGTTCAGACGATAGTCACAAGACTACAAATTAAGAATCTTCTTTAATTTTGTGTTTCGGATAACTATAATCGCTGACATCAGGTCTGCCATCTTCACATTAACAAATTAACATTTTTCTTTAACAACAGAAGTCCTAAGGTACGATAGAATAAAATTACAAATTTATAAAAAGATACAACACTTTTTTTTACATTTAATTCCCAAATAATTACATTTTTGTGCTGTTACACTAGGAAGATTCCTTCATTTTACACCGCGGAAGGTAAACAACACGACCAAAAATTATCCAGTACGAATTTTAGTTGGACCCTTGCGAATGTTAGTTGACCAATCGCGTGGGATATCGATCATTTTTTCTCGAATAAATAAATATACAGTTATTAGTGCTTCGAAAAAACTCACTTCCTCCTTTTTTCTTACACTACAAAAGAATCAAACACGTGAGTATTTCCGTTAGTGAAGATACACATATACGCAACAGGCGTGTCGTTTCCTCTTCCGTTTCCCGTTCATTTCTGAATATTTGCAATTGCATCTGTGATTTTGTCGCGTTGCTAACAAGGAGATGGCAAGAACTGCGAAATCTTGAATGACTTGGCTGCATGTGCATTCGATACTTAAGTTGATCGGATGTGGATTCCAAAAATGTTTGCGTGGATAGCTTTTTGTTTTCGATTAATTAATAAAAAAAAAAGTGTGAAGCATTGATAAATATAACCATAATTACTAGACTGTGGATGTTCATGCAAATTCATATTTTTATAAACATAAAACTGCAACAGAATCATTCTTGTATTCTAAATATTATAAAATGTATTTCATTATTTATACTTTGTGTATTTTTATATCTCTGAGCATTCTCATGGGTTTTCACGATTTTAAAATTGCCATAACAGCGTGAACATCCGCAGTCTAATAATTACAATTCAAAGGATTATGTCTTACTTCTTTACATACGTGTGTGTTTAATTAGAAAGAAGAAGAAGTAGCGAACATTCTATAAATACGAAAAGAAAAGGCCATGCATTCAAATCTCTTTGGGATTCTTTTCTCATCAAATAATTAAATGCATATACAGCTTAGTAATTCGAGATTTTGATGTTCTTGCCATCTCCTTGAAAGATGAAAGGTGATTTTTGTTTCCATGGTCGTATTCAGCGATCGACAAACAGAAATTGTTATAGAAATCGAATCGGTTTCGAATTCTAAGCGGTCTCTCGCGACGAAACGCGACGTTCGTTCTCTAAATCCGCTTTGATACGCAGTCTGAATTTAGTCAAAAGACGAGCCGGCGAAAAAATAGTAACTGACCCGCGTGAAACTGAAACCAGTGAACGATCTTCGCCTTCCTCCGCGCTCCCTTCGGGTTTCTCTTCGAATGCGCGAACGCGACGACGATCGTGCGCGCTATACTAAGACGATCCCGAGCATTGTTTTGCAAACGAGTTTCAATAGCTGGAGTACGTTCTCTCATCTTTGTTTCGACGGCATCTGCGCGTTGTCGACCCCTCCGACTCCTCGCGATCGAGCGTTTAATTAGTCGATCGAGAATCGAAGACGGAGCCGAAGGGAGGACAATGAGAAGACATAAATTCTTACCAATACGTCGTAACAGATTTCGCGCAGCTCCTTTTCGACCTTTTCCCGGTATTCCTTGGCCATCTGCTGTTTGCGCTCGGAACCCTCAGTCTTCTGCTCGATCGAAGAAATGACTCGCCACGAACTGCGTCTCGCGCCAACCACGTTCTTGTACGCTACGGACAGCAGATTCCTCTCTTCGTTCGACAACTCGACTCCCGTTTCAGTGACTGCCTTCATAGCGGCTGCCATGTCGTCGTACCTTTCTGCCTGCTCGGCGAGCTTTGCACGCTGTACCAATTCCTCCTTGTCCACAGACATTGTGTCGGCTGGAACGAGACAAAATCGCCAAGAATATCAATCAAGTTCGGGAGCCGTTGCCTTTGTTGAAACCACGGTGTATTATAGAGGTGTTCCGACAAAGCACCTCTATCTACTTTATTGTTTCTGATCAATAGATGGAAGATCCTCTGGTCGCCGCTAGGGGCGTCATAGTCAAAACTCCGCGTGTGGTACATAGACATCTATAGATGAAGCACAACGCTGAGAGGGGAACAAGAATCGCCGTAAGGGGGTGAAGCGTCTGCATTTGGGTGAATTCGTTCGACTTCGGTTCTAGTCGGATGTCAATCGAACATACAAAATTCCGTTATATAGCCACAGACGTGAACGACTGTGCATGTTTCTGAGGGGTTGAAGCAAAAGACGGAAGGAGTATCAACTGTCAGCCATCTTGTGTGGCTTAACTGTGGTGCCCTCTATAGGCGACTTTAATTACTAGTGTAGCATCTGTAGGATACACGGACCTAACCTAAAAGAAGACTGATCCTACACATTGAAACTTTATACATTCCTTATAAAAACATTGATAACTTTACAGAACACTTTACAAACTTTACAAACACAATTATTACACAAGTCACAATTGACTTAGAATACGTAATTCAATTGTACAGTTTTAAATGTTGCCGCGACGTTATATAGATGGCAGCACTAGTTTAACCACTCGATGGTTGCAAATCCCCCCCGCCCCGCTAATAACAACACCCCTCATTACTATAGATCTACTTTACGCTCATTCTCAGTCCTTTAGGTCCGTGTATATAGTTAGTTGAAGCAATTATACACTTAAGTTTCCATGGTTATACATTACAAGTCCCATACATGATACAACTAATATATTTGCACGTCTTTTTATAACCTACACTTCCTCTCCCAATTTTGTTGCGCGGAAATTCGCGTACGCCGGCTATCGCCTGATTAATACCAAGACGATAGGAGCCGCCGAATGCGTCCGAACCTAACACGATTGCAGACGCTCCTACCCAGAAGTATGTGCGCTTCTACCTCTACCGTTTCCCCCCGTTTTTAAAGGTTTCCGTGCCTAAAGTCCTACCTCATGCTCCGTCTATAGATGTCTATGGTATGGTATGCATGCGTGCGAATGAAGTGCGTCACAGATGATCACAGAGCTTTACTCGCACTCGGTCTCCTCACCGCTTGAGCTCGCTGAACCAATAGGAGCACTCCCCACGGATGTTTCTACTCAGACGCACTCTAGCGGTCGCTAGATTTTCCATCTAATGGTCACACATTTCTGAGGGAACTTGCAACACCTGTATAATACACCGTGGTTGAAATGCAAGAGAAAATAGTGAGCGCGGAGTAAGGCGGAAAGCAAACCTCGACAGAAGCAGCAGCGTAGGTAACGTATACAGTTCTTGATCTCCCTATACAGGGTGTCCCACCTGCATGTCCTGATTCCAGAAACGAAGCCTCGAATTTCAAAGTGGTAAAGGACTTTTCGATTTGTCTTATTACGTAGAAATGTTGAGGTAAACTGCATAGTGTTGGGACACCCTGTATATATTAAAAAAACCCATTAATTTTTGTTTGCCCATAGTAAAGTTCATCCCATGACTTTGTTATAAGACAGCATTTGGTGCGGAAAGGAGACGCGCGCGATTACTGTTCGACCATGAGATGTTGGCCGGTTGCCTACAAGCTAAAACTGCAGCGGGGAAAGAGAAATCATCCACTCATATTACTCGACTTTGAGTAGTGACGCCCCCTAGTCAGACAGAATGTTATTATTGGCTGAGACGATCACGTGGTGCAAGATTCCTCTTTCCGCACCGCAAGTTTTAATTTGTAACAAGCCGGCTAGCATCTTACGAACGAACAGTACCAACGCCTTCGAAGAGCTGAGCGCGTCAAGGACGATAATCTTTGTTACGTTTCTCCCTGTTCCTTTTTCACGGTGCGTCTACCACCGTCGTATACTGCGGAGAACAGCCGAGGGCAGTTTCCCAGATCCGACCTTCGCCATAGAAATTTCAAAAAGGAACCATCGGACATTTTTCAACTCAAAAACTTTCAGCTTCGTCGGATCTAGTCGCGTTTCTTCTTCAATGGGAATTCTAACAATATCGAGTTATTGTAGTACGAAAAAGGCGCGTGTAGCTACCTGAATTTCGAAAGAATTGAAAGGTTATCGAGGCGTCGCGTCGTTCCCTCGCGACAAAGAGAGGATGCGTTTGCGTCCGATCAAGTAAAATCACCGCCTCCTTTCGCATCCAAGTCGAACACCAAGGAACTATTTTTTAGGTTTCAGATCACTGCAATGGACCCTAAACTGCACGCCGCTAAACGAATTTCAACACTGAGACCTCCTCAAATAATTTGAGCCATTTGGAACTACCGAATTATTTTTGTATCAAAAAATATTGTTTACTTCTTTGAGCATGTAATAGCTCGAAGTTTAATGCAATACCTTGAAGTTTAAATAAGAATGCGTGTATAGTCTCCTCAGAAAAAATTCTGAAAAATGGACCAGGAGTTCAGCCGATTAAAGGAAGTTCCCCACAAGGAATAATGGAAACACTTCTCAAATTCTCCCGTTAAACGATTCTGTATCTAGACTAGACGATCGACTCTACAGGCTGGGTCAGACACCCAGTTTAGTAATTTAGTCGAGTGGTAAATAGTTACATTGCTTTACTAAATTACTTGACTAAATTTCAGTGTTTATACATAGTAAATTACTAAAATACGTGCAACTCGACTAAGGCCCGATACACATTATTGGTCCACAGTAGTTGAACGAAGAGAGAAATAAAAAGAAGACCTACTCTCGTTTTTCAATTATTGTGACCGGACCAATAGTGTGCATCGGGCCTAAAGGCGTCTGAATCAGCCTTAAAGTAAAGGAGTAAATCTGTCGGCGTTCCTTCTGCAAACAACTCGAAAGGTTTCTGCTTCCCGAAGCGCCTGCACGGAACATGCGCGGAAAATGCACCGACTGGAAAGATAAGCGAGATTGCAAAGTTTAAAGATTCGGTCTGACGCAACAAAAAAATTATAGGACCAGAATATTTTCAATCGTACTACCAAGACGACAATTTCCTATTCATATCACAATCTAACCGACGCACAGTAGGGATGTGCATAGAAAATCCAGAAAAAAGTCGATTTCAAAAAGTTTACATTAGGCGTACAATGTTTATCATTTGCAATTGTTGACTGTCTAACGAACAATGTAGTAAACAATCTTTTTTATTTTAGCATTTGTAAAGTTAGGATATTTGTTGAAAGTAAATAGATTTTATAATACGTATGTCATATATTATTATTGTTTTACAAAAGTTATATAATTTTTTGTGTTATGGAAGTTTTTCACGACAATATAGCCCGCATTTGGGAACAATCATTTTTATTTTATCATGTATATTTGAATACAATCGATAATTTATTAACTTTCTTGACGCTCATGAGACTTTATTAACGATTTCGTTATGCTTCCGGGTGAGTCCCGATGTTCTTTCTTATCTCATTATCTCAAATGTTTGTAATCACAGTGCAAAAAAAAAAATGGTTCCGAATTCTTCTGAATTTGTTTTATAACGGTTTTGGATGAATTTTCTGATGAAAATTGATGGTAATAATTTTGAAGTGTTTTGTGAAACATTAACCGGCAATGTCTTGATATTTTTTTTACCAAAATACATTTTATCAAATTTTATACACAAGTTTCAAAATGGCTAGTAACTATTTACATATATTAAAGTGATCAGGAATTGGGTTCCGATCAAGAATTATGTCCTTGGTAGTTTTTTCCGGTTTTTCGCACCGAATACCCCACTGTGCGACGAGACGATCAAAAGGGATAAATAACTGTAACGCGAGCGACGTCGTTTCCGCTGCAGCTCGCGCTGCAATCGATTCTTTGCGTTTTTCCACGCGCTGTCTCATTTCATTCCGATACAAGGCGAGGTTTTCCGCGATTATCGGTTATGGCATCGACCCAATATAAAATGCCAACTGGCGCCTCTCGATCGCAATATCGTCGGTTGTCGAACCCAGTCGTCTAGTCGTCGGCACAGACGATCCGTGCCGCGCCTTTATCCCTAAATTTTATTCAGTGGCGTTCCTTCCGGAATCCGAAGCAACGTTTTGTGACGATCGGTAAGAAGTACTGTAGTATCGAGACTTATCTCGGACGCAACAACCTCTAGCGTAGGTATAATTGTATGACGAGCAACGATGAGTCATTGCATCGGACCGCGTTACGGCGCTGAAATGTAGGCAACGTCCGAGCTTCTTGACCGACACGCACAGTGCTTTATTTGGCGCTGCCGCGGGAACGGAACAAGTGAAAACGAATAACCGGTAGTCGGAGAAAATCCGCGTCTAGACGCCGATCAACGAAAACGAACGATTCTTCCGCGGTGAGTCACGAATCCGCGTCGGAAGGCCGCGCGACCGCGACCCGAACAAGGAGCGAGTCTCTCATTCGACCAAATAATTGTGCGCGAGGATAACGCGTCACCGTGCTAGAAGTGGCAGATGCTGTCACCTTCGCGATTTATGCGCAACTTGCCATTCGTCGCTCTACGCGCAGGTAGCAATTCTTTTGGCAACTCGTGTGCAGAAGGATTATAGCGCACACGGGAAATATTTCCGATCGTTAAGGTAATAATAAAACTCACGTGTCATCGCGTTTACCAAATCAACGCGAACGATTTCTAAAGTTATCCTAACGTAGCTGCTACCTCGAAGAAGATTATCGCACGGTTAGAATAATCACGGTGTAAAAGTTTCGAATAAGGAACGTTAAAAATAACAACCAAAATACAGTATTCTCCCGTTATAAGCTCGCCGTTTTCATCGCTTCATCGAGCAATAGTATGTGTAAGGGAGATGTTCGTGAAGGTAATAGAATAATGGAATCGATAGGTTTTTGTACACCGTCAATGATTACAGTGAAATTGAAAAATGGCTCGATGAAGCGACGAAAACGGCGAGCTTATAGCGAGAGAATACTGTATGACGTTTCGGATATAAATGCCAACGCGTCGCTCTACTAAGGGGGGGAATTTCCTGTAATCGAAATCCAGGTCCATTTTTCGGATTTGTTTCTGAGGAAACTTTTTCAAACTTCAAGGCTATAATATTACATTCTCGAAGAACTATAAAAATATTTTTTTATGCAAAAATAGCACTGTACAATACGAATTTTTATCTGTAATAACCACTGGGTGATCCTTGTACAGTTTATCACCCTAAATACGAATCCGCAAGTAGAATTGTTTCATCATCCACAGTTTTTGAAAAACTTGATTTTTTTAAAATTACACATTTTGCAATTTCGAACAAATTTTGTGACTTAACTGTAAACGATACTTAACTCCTGTTCGCGCAAAATTATTCTGTAGACGTTCCTCAGTACACTGATATCCATTTTTAACACATTGTGAATGAAATAGTTATTAAAGGTAAGGTGACATCGATTTTGCAAGAGTTTCTGGGATACTTTTCAATATATCTTAAAAAGTAGGTGCGCCTAGCGTAAAAGTCCAACCATACCACGCGATAGAGCAGACCTTTTTCTTGAAGAATAGTTGTCGAAAAATTTCAAAACAAACAACTTCCAGTTTGAAAAAAAATGCACGCCGCGAAACGACTTTCAATAGAAGCCGCCTCGACTACCAAATTATTTTTGCATCAAGAAATATTTTTTTACTTCTTTGAGCATGTAATATTATAGCCTTCAAGTTTCAAAAAGATTGTATGTATAGTCGCCTCAGAAAAAATTCTAAAAATTGGATTATAGGAAGTTCCCCCCTTAAGGGGTGGCGCCACCCTGAGCGCTGTAGAAAAAGGCATTCTTTAGGAATTTTTTTGGTGCAAGGAATAATGTAAACACTTCTGGTTTTTGTGAGTTGTAGACAGAATTGGGCAAAATGTAATCTGACTGCAAATCACAAATTGTGATTGAAGTGTAATTGTCCATTCAATAATGAGTTATTTTCTGTAATCGTTAGTTCTTACTGACTAAAATTTACTGTGCAGTCAATCAATATTAACGATTACAGAAAATAATGTTCAATTGAATTAATAATTACACTTTAATCACAATTCGTAATTTGTAATCAGATTACGTTTTGTTTAAAATTTTTACAGTCCAAAAAATAAACACCATCTTCATATATATTATTGTAAAATTGGGATTATCTCCCGTTAAAATAAATAAATATTAAAAAGTACTAAACCTACAAAAATACTAGTAAATTCTAATTCTACCCCACAAAGCCATTATGATACCCAAAAATATCGAAGGTCTTTGAGGGTTATGTTGCCATTTTCGTAGTTTTTCAAATTTTTTAAAAATCTTACGCTACGCTTTAGCTAATGTATTATAATTTGGAAATTCCTTATCAATTTCGTTGTCCAATCTTCCAGGATTTTGCAGTACTGTCAGCCATCAAGGTACATTTTTCTACAAGGGCCAAGGTCAACGGTTTATTTTTTGGATTGTTCAGATTTTAGACAACTCTTCAAATATATATCCATAACACACAAAAAAGTGTTTTATGCCAAAAAAAAATTCCTTAAGAATGACTTTTTTTACAGCGCTCAGGGTGGTGCCCCCCCCTTTAAATGCTACGAAAAACGGTTTTTCTTTGCAAAGAATAACGATACATCGAGTACGACCAGCGCCAAAAGGCAGCGATAACGAACTACGGCAAAGCGTTATCGACGGTATCGACGATATCGCTGTCGTTATCGTTGCCCGTTGCTAACACGTGCGTCGCTCCCTATTCTGCGTCAAACGCGAAAGAAAAAAAGTAAGGATCTTTCGACTCGAAACGGCGACGAAAACAGACGCTAGATCGCGGTTCGTTTATAGATTCGCCTCCAGGTTAAGATAACCGAACGAGAGGAGCGTTTAGAGTTAAGACTAGACAAGTAGTAGCCGTACACAAACGCAACTGAAGCTAAGACGCGAGTCTCCGATAAGTAAGAGATTCTGACGGTCGAAAAATCCTGGAGAGAATTATTAGAACGGTAAATGTATTCGACCGCCCTATATTTAATAGCGCGCAATCACCTGGCTTTGGGTTAGCAGAGACTCGACGTCGACGACAGCGTTGCCGGATTTACGAAAGAAGCGACCAGAAACTCCGCGTTGCCACTGAAATATTTCCGGCGCAGACTTTTCGAGCGAATCGCTTCGTGCAAGGTGACGAAAGAACTCGAGATACTTGGCTGATTTAGTTCGCGCCCTTCCTCTCGGTCGTGTCGCGAAACGCGACGGGTAAAACAATCATCCTCGGCATGACTTTAGACTGAATCTATGCCTCTTGTAATATCGTGATCGTACCGGCGATTTCGGAAATCGACAGAATTCGGAAGGACGATTCGTTCGGTCACTGCGCGTATTACGAATACCTATGATTCAACATGTGTCTTCGAAGGAATTTCGAGGCGAAGCGCGTGCCAAGTTCACCGCGCGCCGGGCGCCTCGATCGCGGCTGAAGTCACGTAATTCTTTTCGAGCGAACAAAGAACAAAGCTTTTATCCCGCGACAGCTGTCGATAAGTTTTGTTCTCGGTACGTTCCAAGAACGAGCCGAAAGCCACACGTTAGCATCGATCGCCGACGCGTCGTTCGAGCGGACAGACAGAGATACGGAGGAAATGGTAACGTTTGGCAAAGCATGCGATGCCGCGCACTTTTTCTCCAGAACGTGGATCGCCGGAAGGCGGTTTGTTTGTGCAGGTGTAAAATAGAAGCTTTCGTTAGGGAGAAGGAAAATCGGTGTCGTGGTAAAGAAAAGGAAGCAGAAAAGTAATGTTGGTTCAGCGAGCAACGCGATTTGAGGTTATGATCGACGGAGTTGGAGTCGAGGCGACTCGAGAGGGAGCGCCACGGCGCTACTTTCACGAAGCGAGAGCGAAATTCCTCGTCCGCGGTCCGCGCACTCTCTCCCTTGGACGAGACACACGCCCCGTCCTCGAGCCGCGAGGACAAAGAAGCTGACGAACCGTTCGCCGCTCGATCGAATCGCCTGCCTCCTTGTTTCCGACGATACGCGATCGGCGTTGTTGCAGGGGACCGCACCGATTCGCTTCTTCTGCGTCGCAGTACGATGCGCGGAGATCGATACTTTTCTCTTTCTGCCGCCCCCACCCCCCTCCCACAATCACTCGCTCTCTACATCTCTGTTTCGACTTTGAATCCGCGGAACCGCGATGGAATGCCAGCGGCGGTCGTAGCACGAATGTGTTTCGGGAAAGGTTTTCAGAAGCGGAGGAGAAACAGGGTAATGGTTCGCATCGTAACGCGTTCGTAAAGGCAGGCAGGCAAACCGTTGGGGAGCGCAGAAGCGAAGAGGGACACAGCTAGGAAATAGAAGCGAGGGCAATATAGCAGAAGAAAAAGCGGTTCCAGCAACGCGCAACGTCACAATCCTTACCTATAGTTAAAGTCTTTTGTACTATAAATACTTAAATAAAGAGAGGATCGACGTGAGTTTCGTGGTCTCGCGCGGAAACGGGAGAAGGCCGAAAAACTTGACTAGACTCTCTCGGTATTGCTAGTTCCTTTCTGTCCGGGAAACGAGGATTGAGAGCGTATTACGCGGAGAAACTACGCCGGGTCTTTTTCCTCAGTCACACTCGGTTACGATACCACACATCCCTCAGTGACCACTCCCGCACAGCGACTGAGCCGGCAACGCTGTTCGTGGTGGGGACTCGGCGCGTCTCGTGCCGGAACTCGAGACCGGTCGGGCCTCCTCGGCCCGGCTCGGTTTACCTCGAGCGGGCTCGCGCCCGAGCCGAAGTATTGATCGGCTCGCCCAGCATGGCCGGCGAGACGCGGAGGTTGGGTGGGGCAACGCGCCGCGGCGCGGCGCACCGTCGCCCCTGGTCGCCCTGGTCCCTACGGTCGGTTCCTGGTCGCCCGAAGTCCCAGTCCCCGGGATCCCAGACGCGGCCGACGCCGAGCGACCACCCTGTCGCACCCTCTACCCTGCTGCTATCACCTTCCGCTACCTTTTTCTCTTCTGGCTGCTCTCAAATTTATACACGAAAATCGATCCTTTTGCTCTGCTTCCGATTCTACCCAAGGTCGTATTTCTCGCCGATAAAGCACTCGTCGAAATGTTACTCAACCAATTAATCGTTCTTTATCGTTAACGACTAGCAACTTCCATCGACATCTACCGTCAAGGACCCAATTCCCGATCGGAAACCAATTCCTGATTAGCGTACTATGTAATTATCATGCAATAAATTATCGTGCTAAAAATTTAGCTCAAACCGATACCGAAAATTACTGTTTCAAACTATAAACTGTTTCGAAGATAAAGGTTTTAATTGAAATCACTTTTATTTTAAATAACTGTTACGAAGAACATAAATTTCAGACGAATTTTGGTTTAGGTTACGGTTTCTTATATCTGTGGCTGTAAGGCAAAACGTACACTCCGGTTCATAAGTCATGGGACACCTTAGTAAATCTGTATTACGACAGTTTTAATTATTTATCAGTTTTAATGTTTTAATTATTTATTTAAATAATCTCAATAAGTAATTATTTGAAATAATATCTGAAATAAAGATTGACTATTCAAGAATATAAGTATGGCATGTCAAAGCAGGTATTAAAATAAATGTGAACAGCAACACTTTCAGAAAGTCCTTATTGAACGCCATGTCTTACTGATCGGTGTAAGAAAGTACCAAGAGTACCATCAATAGTTGATCTATTTATGCTGTTACAACTATTGAAGATCATTTTCATACATTTTGCTTATTAAATAATTTATTTACAATGCAGAGAAAGGATTTTAATAATATATATAATTTTTTATTTAAAAATTGGTGATCAATTATTTAGTTCCAATATTTTCTTCTGTAACTAGTTTTTTGATCACTTGAATAATAAATAGATTAGGACACAAAATTACAAAAAAAGTAATAAATTTACATTATTATACTAAAAATAAGTTTATTTTTTATTACCACAAGTTTTTTTGTTTATTTTTGTTTCTTTTTAATTAATACAAAATAGCAGTATAGGGAACAAAATTTGGAAGAAGTTGTATAAAATATAAATTATAATAAACTATCAGAGAGTGCTGATAATGATAGATGTAATATTTCTCGACTTTATTGCAAACATACAAAGAGAAGACTCATTAAAAAATTTGGTTTACCGATAATTTTAAGGTCTGAAGAGGAGGATTTACTGAAAATTTTATACATTTAGTGTATTAAAATTTTTAGTATAATTTATGATTTTTATTCAACATTTATGCAAAAAATACCGGATCAAAAATCAGTTTCTCGCCTGATCAAAAATTAGTTCCTATGTATTTTAGATGATCAAAAACTAATTCCCAATCACCTTATTATTCCATAGTTTGTAAATAATTCAATTATACTGTTTAAATCTTTTCTTGCAAACAAAGCACAAACTTATCTTTTAATAATAAAAAAAAAAAAACTCCATGGTTTAGGACAGCATTTTTATGAGGTTAAAAAAAATATATAATAATTTCACTCATCTTTTTTTTTTAGTCAGATTCTTTACAAGAATTTTGCAATTAACTTCGTAAGACTAAGAAATGGGTTACTTAAAATTCACACCAATTCAAGAATTGCCTTCAAATTTCACCGAAAGCTCGTAAATATTTTTGGCGATTTTCATTCTTCCTTTAATTATAAGCTTGAAATTCTAAAAATTTGAAGCTTCAAATTCCAACAATTTTAAAATACAAAGCTTGTAATTCTGAAAGTTTGCAAATTTTTAAGCTTGTAATTTTGAAAATTTGCAAATTTGAAGTTTCAAATTCCTAAAAATTTCAAATTTAAAGCTTGATTTAGGAATTTCAAATTTAAAGCAAATTCACATTTTCAAGCGCATAGAAAAGAAAACACGTAAATAAAAGTATCTTTTACCTTTTAAATATTATAAAATTTATTTTATTTTCGATATTTCATATATTTTTGCATGAATGCATAAACATCTGTAGTCTAGTCACGAATTATGAATACTGTGTTTTCCCCACTAAATTGGAAGAGTGTCAATGCCAGAGAAATTTTCAAAATGCAATTTCATACATGTCAAATTAAAGTTCAAACATGGATTTCCTGAAGTATTACACAAATTTTGAGATTAGGTTAATGTTCACATTTAAAAATCATGATAATTACTCTTAAGTGATCAGGAATTGGGTCCTTAACGCTACCAATAATTTTGCTCAACGCTCGGAAATCGTAATCGATATAGAACATTGAAATAGTGCCAAACACGCGAAACTATTCGTATTCTATTTCCACCGCAATCCCTAAACATTCTTTCGCTTATATTCTTTTTGCCCGGCGAAATTCGCAAATTAAAGAATATAGGAACGATCAGGGAAAGACGCGAACGGAATTTCCCGCGCGTGTCCGAACGGTGTCAAAGGAAAATCGATATCGATAAATGTTACGCGTGAACGCCGAACGCGAATCGTAAAAATCGAATAGCTAACACGAGACCGCGGACACACGTGATTCGGACACGTGATATGTCCGGTCGCGTGCACAAACAAACCAATTTGGAAATAAATAACGCGTTCAAGTTTCAACCGATTTTAAAGCATTATCGTTGATCAGTGTCGAATTAAAGATTTTTGGGGCCTGGGGCTCTGAATTTTGTAAAGTACATAATAAAATAGATGAATCTTTGAATATTAAAATTTATTATAAGCTGATTACCTACTATTCAACTTAAATTTGCAAAATTTTTAAAATCTATACACTTTAGTGGCTCAAATTCAATTGCTAAATATTCTGAAGATGCCAACTGATCGTCTAACACATCGTCGCTGTATTCTTTTTAAAACAAAAAATCATGTTTCTGTCTCATGATTCGTAATAGAAAAGTAGTTGCTAATAATCTACATATATGCAAAAGATTCAATAAAAAAATATATAATTAGAATATATTATTGATAAAGCTAAATATTTAATATTTATATTGAACGTTTTTGAATGGAGAAACATTAAAAATGATATACTATGCATTTTTCCATAGCCTAATTAACTACGGAATAATTGCATGGGGAGGAGCATATAGAAATAATATAAATTTATTGCAAAGACTTCAAAATAGAATTATGAAAATAGTGAATAAAAATAAATTCATTGTAAATGATTATCCCATGAATCTAAAACAGTTATTTGCTTATAATGCATTACTATTTCACTATAATGATCTCAGACAAACTTTCTCAAATTCTGCGACTGGACGCAGCATCAAACGCACACATCGCGAAAACAAAGAAAAAGCAAGTGGGATGAATCTCGCGTATATTAAAAAGCGTTGTCTGCGTTTGGACGTTGCGTCTGGCCGCAGCGTCAGACGCGTATAGGAAATTCCAGCTTTAGATCGACGATCGATCGTTGAACGTAGAACGAAGACGAGCGAAGGAGGAAAAAGGGCCAAAAGCGGAGCAGAGACTCGTTTGTATCGCAGCTGGATCGATCGAAAGGAAAAGGTTAGCGCGGAAGAACTGGATTCGAAGGAACGAAAGAGGTGGAAGAGGAAAGGCGGAAGAAGAAATAGGCAACGAGGAATAATAGAAAAGGAGGCGATTACGCAGGCTGCGATAGCGAAATGGAGAAGACGAGGAGCACAGATATAGAGGTTAGCTGGTGAGGCTGAAATGAAATATTGATCTGCGGAGGCGCGCGCAACCCCTGCAACCGACCCGCCCTTCCTTCTTCCTTCCTTCTTCCTTCCCGACCATTTACACCTCGTCCTCCCATCCCATGCCGCCTCGCCTTGCCGCGCAACGCTTATTTTTTTGCGGAAACGCGAACCTATTAGTCAAAATACCTTAATTCACCAGCAATCCTGTCTATTCGACCTCGTAATCTTTCTGCGTCCGCATCGACTCAAAAATTTACACTTAACTTCAATTGTCTCGTTCATGCAATTAATTGCTTACGCGTTTGCAACTGTGCAAACAATAATTACTTCTTAAGAAAGACAGAAAAAAGAATGTTTGAGGAAAATTGCTCCAACCGCTCGTCTTCTCGACGCTTCCGGCGCTAGAAATATGGCGCGACCCCATCGTCGAAATTTACTCGAACGTGAAACTAAAAGCGGGACCCTTTGTACAAGGCTATCGTAAATCGATACGAAACAATACAGTGCGATGAAACAATGTACGACTGTTTGAACGTTGAATACATTTTGCTCGACGAGTATTTCATTAAAACCCTGACACACTTATATCGCAGGATGCGTGTTTAAAGGGCGAAGGGCTAACGACGAAAAGGAACGTCTGTGATCGGTGGAACGAGCGTTGCTAATTCAAGGTACAAACCTACGAAACGTAGATTAGTGTCCTCGCTCGCAAGGTAACAAAGAGAACCGCGTTCGAACAGGAGACACGGGGTGCACAGTGAAACAAAACGCCTAATTTCTTGGACATTAGCAACATTTTTTGTTTCGAAATTTTAAGCTATAGCTTCAGTAAATCGCTATTGGTGAATACTGTGCGAGCAGTATAAGATTGACTAGAGTACTGTCATCTAGTGTTTGAGATAAAAAAAATAGAAGTATTTTTAGAGAGTATTTTTCTACAATGTATTAAATTGATTATTTTCAAATAATTGTTTACATTCGTATTAATGCAAATACTATATGTATTTTACATGTCTATGAAATATTTATTTAGCATTTTTTAGCACAAACTTGAAATAGTCACAAATTTTCAAATTTTCAGAATCTTACGCTTAATATTTCCAAATTTTAGGAACTTCAAGCTTAGTATTTGCAAATTTTTTTTAATTTCAAGTTCCAAATTTCAAACTTTTCAGAACTTCAAGTTTTCAATTTGCAATTTTCGGAATATTAAGCTTCAAGTTTTCAAATTTCTGGCACCTCAAGCTTCAAAATTTCAAATTTCTTTAATTTTAAGCTTCAAATTTTGCATAATTCTTGTGATTTTGGAGAATATAAATATTAAATATTTAGTTTTAGATATAAGTCAAATATTAGACCTAATTATTTACAATTTTGCACCTTTTTATACAGATTTCATTAATTTTTATTACTAAATTGTTATGCACGCTACAAGTAGTTTCCAAAAGTCATAAAAATGGTTTTGTCTACATTTAGAGTTTACTTGAAGCCTTCATATTTAACAATATTTAATAGTAGATAATTATATTAATATTTATCGCACAGATAAATTTACATACCAAATATTTTAAGTAACACGATCAGTAAATATGCGACTTTTCATAATTAAAGTCTAAATCATTGATAAGTAATTACCATGTCGGGTTATTTTACTTATTCCACTGCGCGATGGACGCTCCGTTTCGTTTTATCCGTGTACAGCTTTAAAATTCGCGCTGCAAAGTTGTTTGGCTAGCAACGATAATACATTTTGCTGCTCTTTGGACTCTACGTTCGTATCGATTGTCGTTAATTACGTCTACGCGACAACCGTACGCGCGCACCCCTGATATCGCCAAGTAAATTATTCGCGCAACCAATTTTTACCCATCATCGAGATCGTTTTCACCTGAAAATTTGCCCGACTTTCGTCTCCCGAGTTAATCGGGATAATAAACGATTGATCGATCGATCCCGTCTTCGAACATATAATTTACCGGCGAGCAAGCAGAAAGGAGTAGCCTACGTATGAATAATAGATAGAGTATTTAACACGAAAACATGGGAAAATTCCAGGTGATTCTCTACGCAACTTTTCACACTTGTACGAAACGATACGCTTTCGATTCTCGCTTCTCAATGGGGAAAGCGAGCTGGATTCGGAAATGAATTTCAATTAAAATTCATCCGAATTTCCAAGATGCATTTTTGAAGCGGTGATTAATCTTCGCAGAGGGGAATCGCGTTTCCTAATTTCAGTTTGAACTAAGTAGAAGCTGTTCTCTTGACGAGGAACAACGGACAAAGGGAGACTCGTGGTGGAGGGAAAAGATTTGCGCGAGAGGTTTATTCGTGAGGCTGAAGTACCGCTAGCAAAGGCACAGGGTAAGCGCGTCGCGTCGCGACGACACGACGCTACGCGTCGTTCCGCCGCATCGTTCTCTAATGGAAATCGATAGTCGCCTTTACGAAGCAATTTTCGTACTCGTAGCGAGCGCGTTACGCGTCGAAGAAAAACAGAAGGGCCGAACAACGGAAAGGGAAACGGACGGCAGACGCGTTGACGCATTCGAGGATCGGAGGTTTCCGAACGGTCTTGTTAGCCGCTCGGAGCTGACGCACTACATTTGCCGCGCTGGTCCGCGCGGATCCCGCGCGCATCCGTGCCAGGGCGATTCACCGACCGAAGTGATTTTCGAGAAGGGTGACACGTCGTTCGCTGTCCGTTCTGCAACCTTTAACGCTCCACTCGGAAACGAGCACGTACGCTAGGTTAGTAACGCGTAGATCAATATTAGCTCGCGGTTCGCGCCTGACGGCTCGCTCGGCGAGCAGGTTGCGGAGACACAAAAGGCAACCACCTATATTCGCAATTACACCGTGTCACGCGTTAACTTGTTAATAGAGGAGGACAGGTTCGCCTTCTCAAACGGAACGATATTCGACGCTTGAGCATCTATATTTGGATACAAATTCTTTCGTGTCGAATTTTACGCTTAGAACATTTACCGCGATCAGCAGTCGGCACTCAACCTCGTAGCTCATTGGGTCTCTTCTCCGTTTCCAGTCTAGAGAGCGTGCGACCAAACAAAGCCTGATTTATATTTTTAGTTCAGATACGGAACGGTTTCGGAAAATCTATATTTTTTTTTACACTAAGGAGAGGTCGCAGTCGTTGGGTCACCGATTTTGATAAAACTTTTTCTGGTGAAAAAACTTTTGAAAAAACTTTTTCTGGTTTTTGTCAATATTTATTATTTAAAAAGATATTTAGTATTTATTTTTTTTTAATTTTATATTCAATTCTGTCGAGTTACTTAAATAATGAATTATTTTCACCCTTTACTAGCCTCCAAGGAGAGATACAGGACTGAAAATTAGTACAAATGGTCCCGTTTGGATAAGCTATCGAATGACTGCACATCGAATTTGGTTTAGGGACATTTTTGACCCCCTTATCTGACAAGAAAAAAGTAATAAAGAAATTTTCCAAGGAAGAATTTTTCATAGCGAACGCTGGCAGCGACCGATAAGGCGAACGCGTTCAATAGTCGGTCAACCGTGATCGATTCACGGGCCTCTCGCTTTGCCTGAACACGATCGAACACGGTTTTTCAAGGAAACATCTACCAAGTGCGCACGCATCAACGCCAACAGGGAACGAATAGAACGTAAACAGCGGACAGACGATTGTACGTTCGCTTATCTCTCGATTGCCCTTCCCTGTTCCTAACTGCCGAATTTTTTGCTTACACCGAGAAAAGAAGAAAAATATTCGCGGCGCGGAAGACTGCGTGGATTTGTTCGCCGCAAGCTGGGACCAATCCTCAAGCCAGGACGGTTATCGATCGACGGAAGTTAGAATACGTTGGATGCATAATCGACGGCAGAATGTCCTTTTCGGTATCGTGCCGAGTGCGTAGATCGTACGCGGAATTTATATACAGTCTTGACTCGAAATAGGGTGCCTGGGCTTGACTCGAAATAAGAATCTTCGTATCCCCACCACTTGCTTTGTAGTTGCCGCGTAGAGTTGCCAGGGTAGGGAAAACATAGCCGCGTAGGGAGCTACATGATTGGACGGTATATTTGTGTTGGGGACGCGACGTCACGCTTGCGTTCGTAGTAGTATGTCACAAACGCTGGTGACGTCATGTAGGCTCCAGGATAGGGGCCCTACCCTGGCAACACTGTTGCCGCGTAACTCGATACGGTTGTGGTAGCGGCGAGGGGACTCGCGCCACCGAACAATCGTCTCTTTTGTATTCCGTTTTTCGTCAAACGAAGCCGCGACGAGCCGAGCGAAATTTATGGCTTGTTCGACGGCGCGAGGTCGACAGTCCCCTCGCCGCTACCCCAGCCGCATCGAGTTATGCGGCGAAGATCAAAGCGGCCGAAACGTAGTACCTGACTCGAAATAAGGATGCTCCCGGTCCCAATACCCCACCGTATTTCGAGTCAAAACTGTACATACAGTATTTTCTCGATAAGTGTGAATTCTTCGGGGCCGGAGAGTCACGTTTGTCGTAGAGGTCCTACATTCTGTGTTTTGCTAAAAACGCCGAACGTAGAAAGAGACGGAACGTAAAAGAGAAAAGTGTTACGGTTTAAAGATCGGTGACCGAGTATTGTACTTCATTAATCGCTTCGCTAGATTCTAGAAGAATGCCACTAGTGGTGGGGGATAAAATTTTCACATTTATACTAGAGGATTTTTTCACATTTATCGAGAAAATACTGTATCTACCCTTTTAATCCCATTAATCGCTTCGCTAGATTCTAGAAGAATCCCGCTAGTGGTGGGGGATAAAATTTTCACATTTATCGTAGAGGACTTTTTCATTTTTATCGAGAAAATACTGTATCGACAGCAGAACGTCCTTTTCGGCATCGTGCAGAGCAACGCAATTGAATTCGCGTATCGTCTGTTTTTAACGAATTACGTTTGATTAGAGGTAGCACCGCGAAACTGACCCATTTCGAACGACGAGCGTTAACGTTCGCGTAGCCGCGCTCAAAGGGTCTCTGCGAACAAGCCACAGGTGGCATTGTAGAGGTAACGCGTGGGTGTATCGACCCTTGTTCCCGTCAAACGTTTCTTCTTTCCAAAGAAAGGAGCTTTCGGAGCAATATTTCCTTAGTTCTTCTCAAGGCTAGTTCAAACACGTTTAGTAATTTAGTCCAGTGGAGAAAAGTGAAGAAAATGTAAACCGAGTTTAGTTGTTTTGTCAGTTGATCCACAATGTTTGTTTATATGTTTGAAGTTACTACATTCTTGGGCAAAAATTTAATCAGCGATTAACAATTAAATTCCTCCTTTAAGTTCTATTAAGGATCAAATTTCCACTTTAGTCATTTATTGCCACTGACGATTAAATATACTTCAATCTTAGTGATTAATTCAATAATTCATTAACGATTAACTACTAACATTCTTTTTGAAATTAGTATTTGATGAGTTTAGTCTAAATTCTAAACGTTTCCGGCTGTGTATGTTATTTTTAACTGCATTACACTGTAATTACACTGCTCGCCAAATTGAAGTAAGTAATTTGATAAACTATACTAAAAATAATTTTACACAGAATATCTAATTTATGTCAAATTTTAATTATATTCAGTTAGGAAACTGACAATTAATTTCATCAATCGATTAAATCAATCGCCGGTTTTTCTCCAATGCGTTTTTTTAATCGTAAGTATTAATCAATCAAACTGTAAGAATTTTAATCAACTGATTCCCAACTGAGGGTACTTATCTAAGATTCAACCGCTTAAAGATAAAAAAATTGCCAGGAAAAACATTAACCGCGCAAATTAGTAGCAGAAGTCGAGCCGAAGAGTAAAAAGCAAAACTAAGATTGGTAGAAATCTGGCCGCGGAAATCGCAGTAGCGATAGACAAAGAAAAACGCTACTACGACTACATCGTCACTGTCGTCGTCAGTTACTTGCGCAATCGACGCAGCAAGTGCACGCACGACATTGCCTCTGCTCCATTCACTGGCCGCCGCTAATACGCTCTACCGTTACCTCCTCGATATTTTCATTCACCTACGACCAAATCCTACACCTCGCTTGGATTCACTGAGAGGAGAGCCGCGGCGACTGGGTGGGGATAAACTTGGCTGGCCAGTTCTTTTCTACCGACGCGACGCGACAAATCGATCCTCGGGACTGAATCACGGACAACCGACGTACGCTTCTCCGGTGGAATGGGAGAAAAACGTTCGGCGTAGCGCAGCGCGTAACGCGGTAATCCCAACAAATGGATATTTTTACCGCGTTCCTCGACGGTATTTAAGGCAACGATCGCGTCACCATTTTTTCACGCTGAAAGAGAGGAATCGCTCTTGCGATTGCGGTCGCGCGCGTTATCTCGCGACCAAAGGGTCGACAAAAATTGAACGCGTGAAGTATAGTGTTGACTCGAAGAAGGGCTGGGTTTCAGAACCGAGCGCAGCCCTTTTTCGAGTCGGGTTCGATGTCGGTCACAACGGAATGAGGAGACTCGGACTAGCGAAAAAGTGATGAGGATAGAGAAATCCCTTTTTCGAATCAAACTCAGGCGGCGTTCTTTGAGTCAACACTGTAAGATTGTCCTTATATCGAAACAGTACTGTATACAGGGTATTAGGGATGATATTGCAAAGATTTGGAGGGGTGATGGATCACCCAAAACCAAACAAAAAATTTGTAAGTATATTTGGACTTGGGTCCAAATCTTACCCATTTTTTAAAAACACTATCACAAGCGTCCAAGCTTCCAACCCCTATAATTCAAGATAGGAAAGTTTTTCGTAAGCAATTTCTCCGCTAAAATAAACATTGCAATCTTGTTAATCCAATAAGTACAGTAATTGTGATATTGTTACCTTGTATCGCGAAAAATACTTATAAAATATATTTTTAAATGCTTATAATTTTAGCCTTGAATGTTTTTACGACAAAATCATCCAAATTCATGCGCATCTTACAATTACAATTGAAGTTAAACATGCTGCAAAATATTAAACAATTATGCAGTAAAACACATTTACAGGTCAGTTATAAACAGTACATCATAAGTGCATTGTAAAAAAGTTTTAAAAAATGAAAAATGAAAAAAAAAAATGTAAAAATTTCTCCAATGGTTTCGAACCCGCGACAAAGAGAATAGCATATTAGCAAGCGGACAGTGGACACACCTAACCGACTAGACGACGCTCGCTTACACAGTTTAGAGTTGCAACTTCGGGTATTAACCGGAGTTGAAAACTTTAATGTTAAATATTTTCTATCATTAGCTTCAGTTTTGTAAACTCTATCGTTATACAAAGGTTCATTAAAAAATAAGTTACACTTGGGAACCTTCCCTCGTTTTTTTAAAAATATGGTTGAGTTTTGGACCCAAGTCAATATAGAAGTTTTTTCTTTGTTTTTACGCGATCTATCACCCCTCCAAGTCTTCGCAATACTATTCCCAACACCCTGTATATTTGCGTATCGCTTGTACTCGCGCGACGCTCGAGACTCAAGTTTGTGCGTCAGCCGTCTTGGAATAGCATCTGATGTCAAGCTCGCCGGTTCGTGCGTGCACGCTAGCCAAATGCATACACCTAGACCAACGTGGATGCTTGCCGCTATCGATTGTCGCGAGGCACAGCGCTACATTTTATTCCGAACAGCGATGAAAAGATGAAACATTCAAGGTCGATTCAGCCGAACGGGTAAACGTCCGTACCGCGCGAAAACGCGAATATTTAGATCTACGGGTTGAGAAGAAGATCAGACCAGTCGATGGAACGCTTACGTCGTAGCAACGAGCCGATGAAGAGGGTTCAAGCGACACGCTGCACGCTTTCGCGTCGAATACGAAATTTTGACAAGGGCGTGTGACAACCGGCAACGAGGAAAACGCGTTTCCAGCCACTCGTGATAACCGGTCGTCGTGACGGTCGTGTCGGTCGCGACGGTCGCGCTGCTGCGAAAGCGAAACGAGGCAAGGAGAGGCGAAACGGAGACAGTTACGCGCGTGGCGCGAACTGCCCGAAGGACGCCCACGGTATTATTAGTAACGCTGGATCTTTCGGTTTTCTTCGTGCAAATGGACAGGAAGAATGCGAGAAGTCGGGGAGCGTCGCGAAGAATAGAAGAAGTAGATACTGAAATGAATTTCATCGACGAGTTCGGTCAAATTAAGAGGGTTTTTGTTTTGAATTTTGAAAAAAAAATTGATTTTTTTTCTTTTGCATTTTCTTAAGGGGATCACAGCAATATTGGGCAAGTAAAATCAGTGGTTTATTTTGTATTGATCTTCTCAGATACTAAATATTCATTAAGCCGATACTTTTTACAACTCATTATGAACATACTTGTCCATAAAAAAAAAAACATTGTTAAAATGTTCAAAGCTGTTAAAGTTTATGAAGCGTTGACCCTTGATAATTTTCGGGTTCTCGCACACCTCTACTTCACACCAGTAGTATCCGGGATCCCGAAAATGTTCGGGATGCCCGAGAATGTTCGGAATCCCGAGAATATCCAGGATTCCCGAGACTATCCGGGATTCCCGAGACTATCCGGGATTCCCGAGACTATCCGGGATTCCCGAAAATGTTCGGGATCCCGAGAAGATTTGGGATTCCGGGGAGAATGTTCGGGATCCCGATTCGATGGCTTTCGGATTCTCGTAATTATCCGAAGTATGGAGAAACTTCAAAATGTCTGGAATCCGAGATATTTTCGGTAGTACCGAACAATCTCGGGAAATCCGAACAATTTCAGAGTCCGGTTCATTCCCTGGAGTCCCAAATGTTTTCGGGATCCCGAAACATTCGCGGGAATCCCGGATATTTTAGGGATCCCGAAGTTCTCGGGATTTCGTCCCGATCCCGAGAAAAATTCTCGTCCCGAATTCTCGTACCGGGATCCCGCACATCCCTGCTCAACACACAATACTTCACAGGGGTACAGCAACATCTTCGTAGGGTCATTTCCTTCCGAAAAAAGTGACAGAAAATGTGATGGTCTTGAACGGTCTATTGAATTGGCCAGGAGTATAGTCAGTGGATCGTAAGGAACATCAACGCCAATTAAGAGAGCAGAGCTAGCAAATAAACGGAGAATTCGCACGCTGATGTCGCAGTTCCGGGTGAGAAACGCGACGTATACGGGTCGATGAGAAGCGTTTTAAGAAACGACGGAGGTTGATCAAACAAGAAATAACCAGCCACCGTGAAACAATCGAACGAGGCACGTAACCAGTCACGAGCTTATTATCGAAGAAAATTCAATTTCCTAGAGTACGCGATGCGCGTACGAACGCGATTCACGTGCGGCCAACGCTTTTATAGATATGTAGATCGTTGTCGATTCGTTGTTCGGACAATGCGTAAACGCCTCTCATTGTTTTAGGCAACACCAATTGCCCTTCGATTTTTCTACAAGAACAAGATTTTTCTACTCATTATTGTGTTGAAACTAGTTCATACCTAAGTCTCGGTTGGTGCTGCGTTTTAGCAGAACACGAATTTGTTTAAAACAGGTTACAAGAACCGCAAATTCTAGAGACAATTAAGGTCGAGTCACACATATCCGGGAGATCCGATCCGGACCGGGCCAGGCCATGTGAGCAAAGAAGAGGACACACCTTCCTTCTTCTTTACTGACACAGCCCGGCCCGGTCCGGATCGGATCGCCCGGATATGTGTGACTCGACCTTTAGGCGACGTGTAGGCGATCGTTCGGTGGCAAATCGCTCGTGTGAACTGCAAAATAAATTTGACGCAAGAAACAGAAACACAACGGCAAATCTGAACTGAGCCTAATACATTTGTTCTACGACCGTAACGACCACGACACGCGACAACGACGCGCAGATTTCTTTTTACTAATCGTCTGTTCTGCGTTGCTTTGTTTCCAATTCTATCTGGTTAGCCGCGTTAAACGAGCACAAGTTGCGTTTGTCGACACTGTCGACACTGAAACGGTACACGCTCGACCCACGCGATGTAAGTGGCGCATTGTCGCTGCTTGCGATCGAATCGAGCAACCCCTCGGGAAAACAAGTCGAGCTCTAGAGGCCGACGCGACGCACCTCGCGTCTGGTCGTCGAGGACTTCACCCTAGAACGACACCCTGGGGTTGCCGGTGACCCCACAAAATTTTAATCGTGTCTACAGACGTCAAAATATTGAACTTCTTCTTTACCCTCCTAACTTATACCACAATTCACGAAATAATATAAAAAAGAAATTGTTTCATTCTACAAATAACTTCTTTCAGACCTACTTTCAGTGCAGACTCGCATCTTCCTTTAATATTATTTATGTCTTGCATTATTTTACAATAAACGGAATATTGGATTTGCTAATTGGAAAATTGGTTAGAACTTGAAATTATTTAAAAAAATGTTTCAAAGAAAAAATTGGTAAGAAGCGAAAAAGTTAAATAAGATTTTTTAAATTTAGCGCTAAAAAAGCCAAGTTGGCAACCTTGGATATCCGCCAAAAATGGATTCCATTTGCAACCGTCTAGCGCCGAATTGCTATCTACGAGAAAACGCAACCACTACCCCGATAAGGTTGTTTACGAAAAAATTCATTTAGCAAATTGTCCTTGGTCGCGTTACGCAATCTCTTTCGCGTTTATCAGAGATCATTTCCTTCGGTACTATCCGTTCTTACGTAAATCGTAACGTCGTCCCCAGTTTCTTCGCGACCTTGTCGTCGATAATCTCGAACGTACGATAAATTGACGAAAAATGAATCTCGAAACGTTAATTGCAAAGTCGGAAGAGAAATTGCCGATTCGTCCAGGATATTGACCGAGCGCGACTTTCTCAACGAATCTCGCTCGTCAAGGAGCGAAATAATTCTCGTTCCTTGGCCAGAAAGCTCGTTAAAATGAAATTGGGTCGGATAGGATAAGCGTACCAATCGGAAACACCGAAAAAGAAAAAAAAAATGTTCTGAACGGACGCGACCCTTTCCTCCTTAGTTCTGGCAGCACAAAACACGTGGGATCTGGGTCAACGGTAGGTAGTGAAGCATCCTGCGCTTTATTTCAGACAGATACACCTTCGTCGCAAAGCGTAACGTCTCCTTTCTGAAATCACCAGACGATAATCTTTCGAATCGATTCTGCTACCAACTCGACCTTAAGGCTGATTCACACACGTTTAGTAATTTAGTCGAGTGGCAAGCATGTAAAAAGAAGCATTATAAAAAGAAAAGAAGATATCGATACACAAAGAGTAATAAAGACGTTAATACAAATAACAATAAAGAAGAAAAAAAAAAACTATATTTTTAGTAGATGGATCAATAAAAACTAGTACATTATTTATGAATTACGTATTGCTAAACAGGCAGAAGTCTTGAAGTGAGAAAGGTACTGAAAAAGTAATTCACTGCGTATGAATAATAAAATTTAGTCGAGTAATTTAGTAAAATAATGTGACTACTTGCCACTCGACCAAATTACTAAACCTGTCTGAACCAGCCTTTAGCCTCCTAAAATCTAAGGACGTTGAACCTTCGGATGCTCAAATCCTCTCCGATGCACGGACGTTGTGACACACAAATTAAACCCGTTGATTCGGTGAACTAAAATTATTTTTGAATTTTGGTGAGTTGGTTCCACGCGATTCGACGAGTTATACAGCGTGAGACAAATATTGATGAAAAACACGACAGAAAGTAGGGCAGGATAGGGCGTGCGGAGCAACGCGGTCGTAAGCAGGGTCGATAAGAAAACTGTCGGAATAAATGGTCGGAAGCATCGCAAGTATCGCAACCAACTCGTGCGAAAGCGAATCGTAGAAAAGATTACAACGACCTCTGTGAGGCAAAGAAACCTCTTGGTTCGTTCGTTGAGCGCAAATACGCACTATCCAGAATGAGAGTGGAGGGGGAAGCAGAGAAGAGAGGGGAAGAGAGAAGAAGATAGAGAGAGCGCACGCGTTTAACCGATCAACCGATCGAAAAAGCAAGTGAGCAACTGAACAGCTAAATAGAGGAGGGTTATTCGTCGGCCTTGGTGTTTCGAGCAAGCTCGTAGATTCAATTCAAGCTGCTGTTCGATGACCGACAGAGTGGGAGGACGGAGCGAGACGGAGAGAGTTCAGGGTCCCCCACTACGAGCAAACGTAGCCTACCTTCCGTTAAAATCGTCGATTAACGTTGCATTTGCTACCGATCGCGATTACGTGGTCGACGATCGCACGTGGAATTCGCTGGCTGCCACTTTCACGTATCTCTGCTTGTTCAATAGGAACGCGAATACGAGTCCTCGCTACGACAAATTTTACGAACGTGGTAAATCTCGTTGCGACCCAGTGTTGCCAACAATGGAGGATGGTTTTCCGCTAAGGCTTTCAAAAAAATCTACTACGATTCTACTAACTTTCTATAGTGGGCAGTAAATAAAATAACCCATTAACATTGTTATGAATGTTTCAACTAGAGTTGGGCAAAATGTAATCTGATTACTAGACAGCGAATCTTTATGCAAAATAAAATTGTTGCAACCACAAATAAAAAATTGTAACTTGAAAAACTGAACGTTCATTGCTCTAAATATTCTAATGTCTATAATATTGTTGATATTTTGTATATTTTGGGATAGTACATTTTGCCAAACTCAGATTTCCACTATACAGAGTGTCCCAAACAAGGGAGCGAAAATGTTCGTTGCGGCTTTGTTAACGAGTTATTAATGAAAAACACCGACCAATCAGTTGTTCTTTCGCTATAGTGATTGATCGGTGTTTTTTTGTTAATAACTCGATAATAAAACCGCAACGAATATTTTCGCTAATTGTAAGAAAAAAGTTGTTTCCTTTTCCGCTCGTACACTTTGTTTGAGACACCCTGTATTTATTTAACAACGAATTGTAATGGCGTGTTGAACATAATATAGGAACATACTATATTATAATGAATACAGGAAGAAAATAAAATGAATATTAAGTTCGATGGACTATAACCTCAAATATGTTAGTTTATTGAGTATATTGCTATTGTTTTTATGGAAGTAAATTATGATAAAATATATTTATTAGTGCGAAAAATCTCGTCAAATAGATACACTCTTCAGACTTATGTATGTATGTAATTATTTATCAGGCCTAAACCCAGATGGCGTTCAGGGAGTTTCCCATCTGCCCAATACAAAAATTGTCCATACTCTTCAGACTTAATTGAATACAATTAGGGGAATACTCAGCGGGGAAAAATCACACTACAATTATACTAGTAATCACTAGAGGGTAATATTGCAAAATAAAATTTCACTGTATGTAACAAAAACTTATGTTATACATACAATTTTTTATTTATTTCTATGAATTCGCAAAAAAAGAAGAAAAAAAAAAGGTACTGAAACTACTTTTTGATCCATCAGGTTTTCTCTACCATCTACCAAAATCAAAATTTAATAACTAAATGACTACGCTCAATTCAGTTGATTCTTGCTATGGAAAAATATGATGACGAAAAATGCCCATTTCCCACTGAAATATATAAAATACATATAGACAATTTTTGTATTGGGAAGATGGGAAACTCCCCAAACGCCATCTGGGTTTAGGCCCAGTAAGTAAGTACATACAATACATACATATATAAAATACATATAATATATACAGTATACGTATACTGTAGTGAGTAGTATATGTATATACAATATTTTTTATGTATACCGAGTGTCCCAAAACTATGCAGCTTGCCGAAACATGCAAACGTGATAAAATAAATCGGAAAGTCATGTACTACAAACACACTACAGTATACAGGGCGTAACAAAAATGTTGCAGTTCCTTGAAAGGGGTAATTCCTGAAGTGATTTTGAACAACTTTTTCCTTAACGAAAATGTTAAGTAGGGCTTTGTTAACGAGTTATTAATGAAAAACACTGACCAATAGAAACGCGAATACTGTGGATGAATTTCAGCGCGGGCTCCAGCTGTGAGTAGTATTGGTCCGTCATAGTCCGCGTCATCATTAATCCACTGTACTCGCTCTCCAATTGGTCGGTGTTTTTCGTTAATAACTCGTTAACAAAATCCCACCTAACATTTTCGCTAAGGAAAAAGTTGTTTAAAATCAGCTCAGGAATTACCCCTTTCAAGGAACTGCAACATTTTTGTTATACCTTGTATATTGTATTTTATATATTTCAGTGGGAATGGGCACTTTTCTTCATCCCATTTTTCCCTAGGGGCAAGAATCAACTGAACTGTGTGTACTTTATTCTACCAGATTTAGTAGGAATTCTACTTTATTGGCAACACTGGATCCAGCAGACAGCGTGCTGGTCTTTCGCGTTGTTTTCGGACTTCCTGCCACTTTTTGGGCTAGCGCAACGTTTGGATGCGGCTTTACGAGAGAGGACACGCCGATCGATATCGACACGCGAAAGACTAGGAATTCGTGTAACCGTGTAACAGCGGTTCGATTAAAATCATGCGTAAATATTCATGAACCATGTCTCTACGAGTCGGCGGTGTTTACCGCTCACACCTGTCGTCGCAGTACGCGAACGCGCGCGCGCGTACACGAGCGCGTTCAAAGCGCAACGATAATCGGTTCGCTTGTCAAAGGGCGTGTGCTCGGTCGTAACCCGTGCAAGTAACCATACGACGCGTTACTGCCAACAACTTTCTATGCGTGCTCACGTTTTATCGCGATTCGAGCATAAGCAGGTCGAACGTCGTGCACCAGAAAATGAACAAAAACTGCTCGCGCAATTATATCTCTGATTTCTCCGTACCATATAAGGAGTTAAATATCGCAAGAAAAAAATCGGTGGCCGAAGCGTCGATAACGAGTGTTCTCGCCCTTCAACGCAGAGTTCCGTGGAACTCTCGATTATCGACGAACGGAACGTCGACGTCCCGAGAACGAGTGCAACGCCACCCAGAAACGAGAAAATGATTTTTGATATTTTGGAGGAATGAAAAACGACGATTTCATCGCCGGCTATGTAACGAAGATGGCGGCGATCGAGTGGTACCTTTAGGGCCGATACGTCGCGTGTGTCGCACGCATTTGAGCGAGCGGTAAGGAACTGTCTTCGAAGGATCTCTCGTCGTGCGACACGATTTACGCAACTTTATCGAAAACCTATCCACCCCATTGAAACAATAACCAACGTGGCCTACGAATTGCGCGACGACGTTGAACCGGACGATTCCGATCGGAGAGAAAAAAAAAATCCACCGAGAAACGAACGCAACGTATAGGTTATTTCGAGCGATACGAGGAACGGTCGTACGGCTACGGGGTTCACACGACCCGTTGTCGAGTATACTTCGGATTAATTGCCACTGATTTTGTCACAGATACGATGCCTAACAGCTCGATCCGACTCTCGCGCTTTTAAACGGTTATATCGAAAGAGAGACTCACCTTTGGAGTGTTGTAAGTGGCCTAAGAAAATCGAGGCTTCGGCGTATTCAACGACTCCTGTCCACTACGATCTCGCAGAGTGCACTGGCGTAACGAGCGGAAGCCGCCATCTTCAACTGCGTTCACTTCATGCTTTCCGCTTATACGAAATACACTTTTGCATTCCCAAATTCCCATCGATTTCCCGATACAACAAAGTTCATTGTAATTCAAATTCACTCTCCCTTTGCGTCTAACAATGCGATTATTTTCTATTCTAGAATGCTTTTGTAATTCTATGCGCGTTATAGACGTACGTAACAACTAGAAATATAAAATCTACACAGATTCGTAGGCAACGAAAGGTTTATTTGTGCGTTTCTTCTTTTATTCATTTGAATAAAATAATCATGTTTATTTACGTGTGATAAATGCTGATCCAACAGTAAGAGCCCCACGAAATTTTGCCGGTATTTTAGTCAAGCGACTGTAAGTAGTACACCGCCATCTTCTTCGAACGCAGTTTCGTCGTTCATCTAGCACGTGTTTACTGGTGTTCGCAGTTCGCACGCTTGACAACTTGTTATCATAACGTCTAGCGTTGTGTGTAATTCGTTTTTAAAAGATGCCTAAAAGTAAAAGGGATAAGAAAAGTAATGCTGTTATATTAATCTTAAATCTTTACGCTAACTGGTTATAATTTAAGTAGCTTTAAAACTAACCTAGCATCATGTTTAGAACGCGAAAGTTTACTTGAAATTGTAACGTGTCAGGAAATAATCGATCAATTTCTTATGTTCAACAGTATCCCTTACGAAAATAAGAAAGAAAGGACTTGCTCTGAAGCAACACGTCATAGAAGATGTTAGAAATTGCGTTGACAAATATGCGAAAATATATCTTATATCTGTACATAATATGCGCAATAATAAACTCAAGGATTTACGAGGCGAATGGAAGGACAGTCGGTTTTTTTTCGGTAAAAACAAAGTGATAGCTTTAGCCTTTGGCAAATCGCCTGAAAACGAAGTTGCGGACGGAGTACACAAATTATCCGAAGCGTTGAAGGGACAGTGTGGTTTATTATTCACAAACAGAAGTAAAAAAGAGGTATACCTTTGTTTACTCAACTATTAATACTGTTTGGTATATTAATTATTCCTTTTATAGGTATTGAAATGGATGGAGGAGTACGAAGAAGCAGATTACGCTAGATCAGGTTTCGTTGCAAACGAAACTATAATTTTGCCCGAAGGTCCTATGCCAGACTTTCCTCACAGCATAGAACCGCATTTGAGGCAATTGGGCATGCCTACGGCTTTGCAAAAAGGCAAAGTAACGTTAATTAAAGAATACGTTGTGTGTAAGAAGGGACAAATGTTGACTCCGGAACAAGCAAGGATTTTGGTAAATATTCAGATAATAACGGTTCATTAAAACGATAATTTATCTTTATCCATTATTTGAACTCTCAAATAACTTTATTCAATAAATCGATTTATTTGCAATTAATTTATTTAACGGGGAAAGATCATTTTTTTTTATTTCAAGCGAATTTATTCGATGGGGAAAGATAATTTATTCAAAGTACTAAGGTTTTCACCTTTATTCGACTTTTATTCGAATAAGGCTTCGAATAAAAATCGGGGATAGGAACTAACATCAAAAGTCATCGCCGAACTGCTCCAATTCCCCGATTTTTATTCGAAGCCTTATTTGAATAAAAGTCGAATAAAGATGAAAACCTTAGTTGGCACTTCGAAAAAATTCGCTTGGAATAAAAAAATCTTTCGCCATCGAATAAATTTGCTTCGAATAACAAAATTATCTTGCGTCGTCGAATAAATTCATTTCTAATAAATTGATTTATCCGTGGTGTTTCGTTATATTCGAGCCTTCGAATAACGGATAAATGTAAATTATCTTTTATTCAATTTTATTTAGATAAAAATTTTGCCCATCTCTGACCGACATTTGGTTTATCGAATAAAGATCAATATAACCAGATGATTTTTATTACAGAAGTTGCTGGATAAACCGCTTGCAACTTTCAAGTTGACTCCGTTAGCAATGTTTTCTAAGAAGCATGGTTTTAAACGGTTGACTACGACAGATGACGACGAGCAGAATGTAGATAAAGAAATGAACGTAGAAGAAGAAAAAGAAGAAGATGAAGAACAAGAAGAAATGGATACGTGAAACGAATGCTGTAATGTTAAAGAAATATTTGGTATTTGTATATAGATTTATAAAAATAAATTGTATATCTCATAAACTGTTCAATTTATTTAGTTGAATTAATTCGAAGGTTTAATCTGCAGTTCTAAAAAGTTGTACAAATGTATTTAAAACGTAATTATACAAATTGTACGAAAAAATGGAGCATGTGACGCCATCTAGCTTTATGTAGAGATACTGAAATCAGAGATTGGACACAAGCCGATATCCGCCATTTATCGGCAAAATCCTGCGAGAGAGAAAGAAACAGACTATTTCACTTTTGCTTGTGATATGTTAAAAAATTATAATTGTAAACGGTTATAAATTGGGGAATGTTCAGTACCTTTTTGCAACAACTCTTCTAATTTCCAAAATGCCTAAACCGTCGATGAGCTTTATGAGTAAAAAATATTCCCCGCGAAAACTGCAATGCATTTTGCATTTAAATAATTTTTTTAAATAGAATAATTGCATTTTTATTATTTTTTCTTTTCCTGGCTAATTTCGTTTATTAATTTACATTGCAGTATGAATGTAATATAGAAATGTATATAGAATTACATTTTACAACCACCATAAACAAGTAAAATTGTTTTTTTTTCGCGTTTTACTTTATTTCATTTTACTTATTTGATCGTAATTTTTTACATTTTTATTACTTTCGTTACTGTCCAATTGTACATTTTAAGATAAATAAATATTATAAATAATTACAATCGTATGATGAATAGTGTCTTTCATTAATTTTCAAATATTTATTTAAAAAAAATGTGTCGCAATCAAGACTAAAGTAATTAATAGATTTGAAAATTGGCGGAAATAGCCGATAAATGGCGGACCAATAAAAACTGGCTTCCTCATGTCCAGTCATTGATTTCAGTGGTTTAGTTTTACGCGAGTGGAAGAGAAAAGTGCTACGTGCAAAATAAATAGAGGATCGGAAACCTTTTCGCACCTGATTTTAAAATCTTTTCTTTATAGCAAAATGGAGTCACCTTCGGCATTCCGAAATTCCTAATACCAAATCCCATATATTTATAGCACTTTACGCTACCGACTGAGTATTGCAAAATAATAAAAATTTGTTATTCAGTTTGTTTTATGGATGCAATCATTCAGTAAAAAAGAATCCCATTTTCCAAGGTTTCTGTGTGAAAAATATTACTATATAAAACGAATTCCGCTACTTCGCTTTTTATTATTTCGAAAGCTACAAAGGTATATATATACGATTATTACAAATAGGAATTTAGTTATATGTTAATCGACGATATCAAACGAAATAAGCGGAAATACAAGAATTACAAAGTACCGTCGCATCACAGAACTTTGACTTTTAATGCTTTGAATTCTGTAACGTATTCGATGAAATCGAAAATATAAAAATATACCATGTGTTATATTCACGCGGGATTAGAGGTGAATCATTCGTTCTATAAAAACGTGATCGACGATCAACTCCAATTAAAAATGACTAAAATACTTTGTTATACATAACAGTGTCAAATCATCTGATTCGGATAACTAAAATTTTATTGAATTTTTCTTACGCATAAACACGCTTCCATGTGTGAACGTATTTTTATTTTCGTACATATTTAATATATCGAACCAAATCATATAAGTTTATGGCGAAAAGCATTCGAAATCTTATATGTTGCGATTTAATTACTGACAAGGATATAACTTTGAAGCGTCAAGATTTTCTATCAGTGAAATTTTTCAAAACGCGCATTCGAACGCAGTTTCGTTCCACTTTTTTTGTCCGATAATACGATTTAGTCATTTCCGTAATAGCGTAGTAAAACTCATATTATACACGTAGTATGAAATCTAGAAAGAAAATTATAAATATATTTAAATTTATTTGTACTAAATGTTCATGATTAACAAAAAGGATAAAATAATACTAAAAATCGAACATTTACCTTATAAATAAGATTCTATGATAATAATTAAAATCATATGTATACATACTTGGCAAAGATTAACGTATTTTTAAAGTAGATGGCTGTACACGGTACAGAAGAAACACATAACGTTTACTGCTATTGCCTCAGTTTTCCTTTTTTTTTTTTTTACCTTCGTAAAATCATTTTACAATCCACTAAAAAAAAATGTTTCCTCGATTGATGTAAACAAGTCGAAACGTATTTATTTAGAATACGTAATACGTATCGCGTCGTCAAACAAGTTGCGTCTAACGTTGCTTCTCTGTGACCGATTATCATTGGAGTATTGTACAACTGCTAATTTTAAACAGTAGAAGCTGTTCAGTTCTATTCTTTGGTCGGATATGCTTGTATCTATGCGAATTGATCGATACGAGGTAAAGATATTAAGCAAGAGAAAAAGAGGGCATCCTTCTCATTGTTACCGATACGATTCCGAACGATAATTTTGCAGTAAGAAACAACGACCGTGTACCCCGTTTAAATGCGTATCTTTCATCGTATCTCGAGAGATTTCAACGTAAAGTAGAACAACTGTAGTCGAATTAGAATTATGCTGCATCTTTTTCTCGTTGCGAGTTAACACTTCGCTTTTGTACACTGCGATCGTCCTCCTGACCACTTGACAAGCGCTAATTTAATCAAAATATCACAATACATAAACAACTATGCTCTAGGACTCTAGGATATGGCAATCTCACAGCACGCTAAATTCATTGGAGATCTCGTATAAAAATAAATAAAGACTTCTCTAACAAAATATTCGACGAAAATAAACTAACGTACGTACATTGCTTAAATTACGTTACAACGCGCTAAACGTTTGCTAAAACAATCCTAGTTTCGAAGAAATAAAGACGAGAAGAATGTAACGAAATTTGTTGAGAAATTAGTGTTTGTAGTGTGTAGTTGCGTAGCAGCCGCAGCCAATAGAGAAAACGCATCCAATTGTTATCGCGTGCTTATTACGGAGTAATGCACCTTCTAGCACAACGAATCCTTCCCTTAGACGAATTTTACACGTTATCACCATATTTTAATAACTTAACGACATCAAGAATGTTTCGTTACATGTCATCGGTAACACAGAGTATCCTATTGCGGTGGTTGGAGCGTTATACCTTAAGCATACAGCACATAAGTGATTCGCGCTAATCATGTTTTCAATAATTACGCGTCGTGTTCCCTGACTGATGTGATCGTTTCGTTATTAATTATTCTATGTATAATTAATTTACTCTCGTTAGCCAAGTTACATTTTCGTACTCGCGCATCGAATTGGAATGTACTTCGTGTTCGATTCATACTTTTTTTTTTTTATATTGTAACGGCAAGAAAATTACTTTTGCCCCAACTTACTCGATCTCGTTTCGTGTCTTTTGATAAACGAAATACAAACGTCGAAACTGTAATCGCATCGCAATCGATAGTTTGCGTCAGGTGGCCGCACCAGTCAAGAACACTATGACCGATAATATATATATATATATAGAGTATAAAAAAAGTAGCTAAATTTGACAATCGTTTTTTGCTTTACGAACTGAGTACCACATTGCTTTGGTAAGAAATACACTTTTCTTAGGTAGCCTGATTCTGAGCGTAAAGTTGATCGAGTGGCGGCAGTTCGGGTATTGGATCCCGCCAATACACAAAATTGCTAAATTCGTCCGCGGCGTCTTCTCTCCAAGCTGGGAAAAGCTGATCAACTATGAAGCTCATGTTCGAATATCTGAAAATACAAAGAAAGAGAAATATCAACATTGATCAAATCTTGGACAATGCGTTTAACAACGAGGATAAAGAGAAACGTCGAACGTTGTAAACGTTAAAGTGGGAAAGATGTTTTAGAATTTTGTCATTGCACCGTCGATGAAACCTGTACGAGTGGATTTTCGAAGTGAATGGAAATGGTGTTTAAGGAGCAACGTTAGTAATGCAGGGAAACCGATTGGATTTCGAGTAAGATTTCGGCCAATGATGTTCGATCGAAATTTACATGCAAAAGTTGAATATTAAATTTAATTTCGAAAGTGGGTAACGTGAAACATTCGGAAAAGTTTTTTTTACTCGATACGATGACAGATTATGTAATATGTTCGAAGTACTTGGTTGAAAAATCGTGCATAGTAAAAACGAAAAGAAAAAGAAAATAACGAGAAAAACACACAAACGATGTAAACCAGTTTATAGTACACATCGACTACGTATGAGACTTTGCTATCGATAGATGTGAATTTACATGGAGGACGTATTAATTGTTTTCGAACGATCTTGACGAAAGTTACGTGACGATTATTCTGTCGAATTGCATTGAAGAATAGGCAAGGCGATGACTACGTTTGGGTTGCTGCAGATGATTGGACCAGTGAACATGGAAACGATAAAAAGCAACTGCGTAACAAGTGCTTACCCTATAAATCATAAGAAGATAGGAAGTAGTTGTTGCACAACCAAATACCTCGATACATACTCTAGCGTGGACAAAACTGACGAAATAAATCTTTCTACCCTATCATCTCAATTACCATTGGAAGAAGTCGCTTTCGTCTAATTGTACATATACTTCTCTTCGCGTTAACAACTTTTACATTTAACATGTATGGAATACGCGTCGTATTACTTACGATGTATACATTTTGTGTGTACGTATTATCACATAACAGATTGTTAGAAAACTATAAATACATTTGACGCGTATATAAAAAAAAAAAAAAAATACATCGTATGCAATAATATTCCAACTGTGAGGTAGTAAGTTGATACGTAATAAATGAAATGTTGCGCCGATGGCACGAACATAATCATTTCGGGAGTACTATCATCAAGTGTGCTAAAAGAACAAAACAGCTATGGTTGTGCCGCCATCAGTAGGTGTATCGCATGGGTAGTGGCGGGAACAACTCATTGACGATATCGCACTGACATGCGTAACTGCAATCATAGAAATATCCGATCTATCAATGTCTCTTTCTTCTGTTTCTAACCAGTTGTTAACTTCCTGTTTTCTTTGTTCTATATCCCTGCGTTTTCATCAAATTTCAAGTAAAGAAATATCGATAAACTACAATGTTCGCAACTATAGCAGATAATGTATACGTGTTGGTTTACGCGTGCAATAAAGAAGCGCACGTTGTATTACAAGTACTGAAAATATTAAGAATACTAAAGATGCTAAAAAATAAAAAAAAAAAAAAAAAAAGCAATAACAAGTTTCTAAAAATACAATAAATACGTGAAGTTACTTACGAGGATTGGAATGTCTGTGTTAATTCATGTTTTAACTCTCCCCTGTGGTTTATAGTGAATATCCGCATTGTAGGTATTCCTACAGCTCGATACGCCCAAACATCCTAAAGAAGATGGAAAATTAACAAGTTGGGTAAAAGTTGAATAAAATGGAAACACGGTAACCCTTCTACAACGCGGGAGATACGTTTCCAAGAAACACCGCGTTGCACAGTGGGATATTCGCACCAAAAACCCGAAAAAAAGTTGATTTCAAGTTGATTTTGCGTTAGTGGTAAAATTTTTATCATTTCCGATTGTTGAATGTGTGACGAACGATGTAGTAAACCTTTTTTTTTTTTTTTCGTCTGTGTACTTGTAAAGTTAGGAGATTCGTCGAAAGCTGAGAGATCCTCTAAAATATGATACATTCATTGGCAATTTTTATATGGTTCAAACAAATTATATACATTTTCGCATTATGGAAGCCTTTCAGGACAATTTAAACTGCATTTTCAAAAAATCCTCATTGTTTTATCATGTATTTTTGTACGCTTGTAAGACTTTATTAACGATTTTGTTATACTTCAGGGCGAGATCCGGTGATCTTTCTTATCTCATTACTAGACTGCGGAAGTTTATGCATTTATGGCGATTTTAAAATTAGAAAAACTTATAAAGATGCCTACAGATATAAAAATACAATAAAATATCAAAAATTCAATACATTTTATAATATAGAAACTAAAACATACATTTAGTTAAGATTCAGTTATAAAAATATGAATTTGCATAAACTTCCGCGGTCTACTCAATTACATTTGGAGAATGTTTGCGAACAGAGTACAAGAAAAATGGTTTCGGATTCGTGCGGATTGAAGTTTTATAATTGATTTAAGTAAAAGGGACAGTGTTTTACACGCGCCTCGACTAATTACAAATCCTCTATTTTTTATCTAAATTCAATTGAGAAGTGCCATTAGATTCGGAACACCTTTTATATAGTTATACAAGTTTTTCCTCACTTCAATGCGATTTGCGTGCAAAAAATAGCTTTCTCTGACTTTTTAGTACAATTACCCCACTGTAGCAGCTGTCGCTGTCTATAGATTTATGCTATCGTAAGTTGCAGCTATCGGCTCTTGTAAAGTTTTTAATACAGTATTAACTTTACTACGACTAGGATTCATTGATTATGTTCTATAATTACGTATTATATCATATACAGGGTGTCCGCCGGAATCATGTTACAGTCCGTTATTTCCTAACGTATTGCAGATACGAAAAAAATTCTTATATGAAATTACATGGTAAAAAGGGACGCGTCTATTGACTGTAACAAATTTTGTGTAACATTATTGTTTAAAGAGATATGAAGGTCAAGTTCGTTTTTTTAAATGGAATTATATTTTTTTTCTGTTCATTTGATAGTGCGTTTCAAAACGAACAATCATTAATGTGTATACGTTTTTTCAATTGGTTTTCGAGATATTACGTTTAAAAAATTACTGATTTTCAGCGGAAGAAAACCTGCTGGAATGGGAAGCACCGCAGGTAATCCTGAATTTTGGGCCTACTGCTCCTACCGCAGATCCTTTGTATCTGTTTATGACCCGTTTCAAGGAACAATACTTAATACGTAGCACTTCAAGCACCGCCGAGACTACCTGCGGCTCTTCCTACTCTAGCAGGTTTTCTTCCACCGAAAATCAGTAAACTTTTAAGCGCAATATCTCGAAAACCATTTGAAGAAAGGTATACACATTAATGATCAGAAAAAAAATATGCAATTCCATTAAAAAAAAAAAAAAAAAAAAAAAAAAAAAACGAACTTGACCTTCGTATCTCTTTAAACAATGTTACACAAAATTTGTTACAGCCAATAGATGCGTCTTTTTTTATCATGTAATTTCATAAGAATTTGTTTCGTATCTGCAATACGTTAGCAAATAACGGACTGTACATGATTTCGGCGGACACCCTGTATAAACATGTTCAGCATACAAACTATTGAAAAAAATGCAACTTTTCTTTGAAGGATTGAATCTTTGTCATAAAAACATTTTTTCGACACGGTTTGTTGCAGCGAAACCGCGTTATAGGAGGGTTACCTGTATAATAGGTTCTCTGAAAAGTTTGTGCCGTTTTTGTGCTTCCGGACGATCTAATAAATGAAAAGTTTAAAAAAGAGGTAATTACGTTGATTCGGTTTCCGTAACCAGCGTAGAAAGGCTTCGTGCCGTCCGGGAACAATGCCTGAATATCGCTAAGACAGGATATTTTGAATTCCTCGGGCTTTTTCTCTATTACTTCTCGATGGAACGCTGAAATTAAGCTAGTCGGATTCAATAGCAACGGCCCTTCCGGAAGCGACAAATCTCCCTGTCTGATGCTCTTCAGGTATTCTCTGGTAACTTTGGCCTGTCCAATCGCTCTGGCGGAGAGATAGAGCAATTTGTAACCGTTGTTTTTTATCTTCGTGAAGAGCTGCGCGACCCCCGACTGAGCCCAATCTTTGCCAACGATCGGTAAGATATGACCTAACACGTCAGATTTCGTAATCGTTCCATCGATATCGGATATAACAATTTTGTCGTCCCACCGCCATTTGTAAATGTGACATTTGCAACGCGTTGTGCCTTGATACGCCGTTGTCACGCTAAACACAACTTCGTTAGCGCCGTCTTTTAAGCCAAGACTAGCCTGCGAAATAAACGAGAACACAAATTATATTTCATAAACAACACGCACAGCGTATGTGTTTGAAAATTGCGCTTACTATTTGCAAAGACGATAGCCTCAAAGTTTTACGATATTTCTCAGTGGATTCGTAATACGATCTTCTTTCTTTCGGTATTTTAACTCCTTGCGATTCGTTTTGATTGCTGTCGGAGTCTTCGCTACCACTGTAACCTTCGCCTTCTCTCTCGTGAGTTTTCTCAGTCTTGGCCATATCTTTCGCACACTGCTCTATAGCATCGATCGCGGACTCCACGTTCTGATCAGTCTTTGTTTCCTCCCTGTTTTGCAAGTCATCGATCAAACTCTCCTTCGGTTCAACCAATTGGTCAGCTGGTTGCGCGATACTTCCATCGGCTGAAAGACAACGGTTCAACGTTTAAATGTACGTTTAAGGAGGAAACTTGGTGTAATCCACTGAAATCCAGGACCATTTTTCAGAATTATACAGGGTGTACCTGATAAATTTTGTCACCATTTTTTAGACACTTTCGGTAGTGCAATTAGAAAATGTTTCAGACGAAATTTTATCAGCACTTAGTTGGCTATATGTTCGCGTATTCTTAGATCTAAAAAAATGCTTTTTACGTAAAAAATTCAAGGCCACCCTGACTTTTTTAAATCGCACCGTATGTTTTTGACATCATAGGACTGTTGCTGACGCCGAGATGAATTCAACAGTGTTTATACTATGACCTTGATATGACCTTAAACTCGAAAATTTTATGCAAACGTAATTTTAATGAAAATTCTTTTTACTTCTTTGAGCATGTAATATTCTACTCTTTAAGTTTAAATAAGATTGCATGCATAGTCTCCTCAGAAAAAATTCTGAATTTCAGCCGATTACACAGGGTTTCCCGCTTAAGTCTGACACGGAAAATAGTAATTCAAAAGAACGATTTCGAAAAAATCAAATTAAAATCACCTTACTTTGACTAAGTTCCTGAGATTTCTTTTGCGGTTGAGCAGAGCGTCTCCATGAAAACCACGAGCTGTAACCTCCGCGGCTTTCAGGCTTCTCGCTATTCTCCTGCTTCTTTTCTTCGTGCATTGGCAAAGGCATGCATTGCGCATACAGATTTTCTATTGTATTTTGCGGTAAATGTCTTTGAAAAGTAGCGTAAGTCATTACAATTGTACAAGCGGTGACCCAATTATAAAATTTCCCATTAATTTTCACAACCAAATTCGAATTTTCGTATAATTTTGGATCCGAGCAAATATCCTCGTATTGGAGTAAGTTTTGGTGAAAAGCAGTTTTGGATGGACCGTTTTCGAAATCTAAACCGCCGCATAGCGATAAACTAATGTCCATGTTGTTATCAAAGATAGAATGTTTTGGTTCTTCAAAATCACTGTCCAACGATTTTCGTTCGCCAATGGCTCCTTCAACGCTATTCGGACTTTGAGGAATACTTGGTCCATTACCTGATTCAGTATCTTCTTCGTCCGCTGCCTTTGCATCTATATGTATGTTAATACATAAAACGAAAATATTATATGATTTTCGAAGCTATTCCATTAAGAGGGAATAATTGTTTGAAATTCAGGATATTCATAGATATTCATAGTTTTAACGAAAAATTTGCAGTTTTTCACTATATTTATATAATATTACAAAGTACTCGAGAAAAAAATTTTAGGGAAAAAACATATTTCTTTCAGAAGTTATTAATATTTTTCAGAAGCTCCTTTGTAAAGGGCATATTACTAATATGATTCCGCGTCAGTTAACAAAGCCTTTTTCAATCCCAATTACTCATTTTTTAGTCATAACAAAAACATTGATTTTTCACTTCAAAAATTGAATTTTTTCTTTAACATGTCACCATTTATTTATTTCTCAAAATTTTGAAAATATTTTTGGATAACAGATAGCTATTAATATGTTTAATAAACAAATGTTAGGGACTTTCGAAGTATATTCATAACTTTTGGAAAAAATATTCTTTTTTCTATTCTTCTATTCATTTAGGAAGTCGAAAAAAATCGAATTTTCAAAAGTGACAGTTTCTGAAGGTATTTTATCTCAGAAATATTTTCTGAAAGCTTCAAATTTGTCTGACTAAACTGTATAGAGATAGAGACACTTACAATTAATTTCTTCATTATGTGTAATTAGATTTCGAAACTTTAAACGCGTTTTTCTCGAATCAACATTTTCAAAGACTGTGAGCAAGATATTTAAAAACTACTGAACCAATCTTTTCCAAATTTTGGGAGCTTATTTTAGATATAAAAATTTAGTGGTTGATTTTTTTTTCATGTATATTTTTAATTTTATGAACACGAAAATCAAAGCTTTTACTTTAAACAGTCACCAATTTGTTTTAACATAATATTTCGAAAATTCCTTCGATTAATCAGAGGATAAACTAATAAATTAACGAAATCTTTTGAATATTTTGATTTTAATAACTTCTTATTCTTAAATATTCTTCGAAAAATTTACTCTATTAAATACAAAAGTATTGAAAAAAATTCTCAAATATTCGTTTTATTTCGGCCTCCTGACTAAATTTTTTTTTTTCAAGTACTTAGTAATATTGTATACGCACAATAAAAAAAATTGATTTATTTTTTCACCGTTCAGACTGTTATGCCCCCTTAAAACACTGCATTCTCATTCATTCATTCATTCATTCATTCAATAAAGCACAGTTACTTATAGTCGAACGTGTGTTTAGCATTTTGTACAGAACCTAAAAAGCGTAAGTCCTTTCACATAACTTTTAGTTGAAGCTTGTCTCGATAGAAATCTTCTACGTACGATATATTTCGATAAGCACGAGAATAAGCAAAAAGCAGTGAAATGATTTGTTAGTACAATGATTGTACAATGGTGTTAAAGCGAATCACCTGCACCTTTAGTCGCTGCTGTACCTCTATGAGAAGAAGGGAAATAGAGAGCCGCAACTTCTGGATCCAATTCGTCGGCATTAATATCACTGAGGTAAATTCCTTCGGATTCCGGATTGTGTCTCACTCGAGAAGTTTTCTTCATGAACGAAAACATACCACTGAGCATGGATCGGTGCGCCTCTGCTGTTATTGAACAACCAGCTGGCAATTAGTTAATCTGAATCGTGCGCAGAATCTTTACCGCAAATTGAACATTCAACGACGCCGCGCGATTATTAATAAAGTGTATCTAATGAATCGAGAGTAACGTTTAGAATTGATTTGTAACAATGTACTAACTGTTGCTCGATTGATTGTCGGTAGCAGATGAATTCAACGAATTTCTGTGGGACGCATGCGCCGGCTCAGGAGGTAAATTCGGCAATTCGCCCCATTTCCAGCTCTGCTGAAGACTTTTATCTTCTCCCTCGGCGCCTTCCTGCGTGATTTTACGCATTTCAAATTCTGTGTCAGATTGAACGGGCGAACAAGGCCTGGAATCCTGATTCCTACGAAAGACGAGAGTAATGAAAACAGTGAAATAAACACGCACACGCAACTTTTAAGGGATCAGTACGGGTTTATCCAACATATTTTCAAGAATTTTTTTTTCATACTAAAATTTATTCTTACATTTCCGTCTTTTCACACATAAAAATAGAGGTTTCAAAGTAATAGAAAAAATTGTTTATTTCATTTTTTTAATTGATTTATCTTGGTGATCTGACCGCTTGAAGTGAGTCCTGCTTGTTTGGAGCATTTAATAACAAAAAATTGAGTAGTTTCTTAAAAAGTAGAGTTGTCGCTATGGTTGGAAGTAAAATTTTTCACTCCCGATGAAAAATAACAAAATAGTGGACTTTTTAATTTTTCGATCCTTTTTTTTACAACTTAAATTGTTTAAAAATATGGTTAATTCTACTTCGGACTGAAACTATGCGTGTTCAGAATAGTCCCTGAAAATTTGAGCCCAATCGGTGCAATAGTTTTTTGTAAATCGTGTCGGCGAGGTCGTAAAATCGTAAAAAAAAGCGTCGTAGCCTCAATCAGCGATGCCTGCTCTATACATTATTCCTTCAGCTTCTTCATAAGCATTATTTTCTTGCAATCTTTCCGATGCTTTTAGAAAAATTATTTTTGAAAAAATAAACCCGTACTGATCCCTTAATACAAAAATCAGCTTACTTGGTAACTTCTGTATCGCTAAAGAAGTGAAAATCCGTTTCCGGACGTTTCTCCGTCTCTTGTATCGATGTCATGGATTCGGCGCAAGCATCTTTCTTTTCCAACTCCACCACCGGACTCGTTGCTCCCTTTAACACCTTCCAACAACGTACATAGAAATAAACAGTGATAACAATGTGCGAACGCACGCGTAATTTATACTACTTACAGAATCGTTGATAGATTCGTCCTGAACAGACGCGTCGTTCTCGCTCATTTCCGTCTGGCTGCTGCTGCCGTTACTAGGTTTTCTTTGAGATCCCTTTTTCTTCATGATACTCTTCCTCTTTCGCTTCCTTTTCGTCGAGCTATTATTCTTATTTCCTTCAACGGTTTCGTCTTTCGAGATCTTACATACATTCGATTTGTCGCTCGACTTTTCTTTGCTGCTGTTCTGTACATCCGCCGTTATCGGTCTGAAGTCATTTTTCACTACGCTGATTTTGCGAATTCTTTCGGACGAGGTGACCGCCACGAAAGATTTCGGAGTCGAGGCACACGTCGCGTTAGTTTCATCGTCGTTTATACCATCCATATCGAAAATTTCTTCCTCGCTTTTCAAACTGTCGCGTTTCTCTTCCTCTTTCTCCTTCCAATCGCTCATTAACGCGTGCTCAAAGTTTTGTCGCTGCTCTAAAGGCAGTTCCGGGAAATTTTCTTTAAACAGTTTCTCCTTGTCCTCCTTCTTCAAAGCCGAATACTGGTTGCGTATCATTTGTTGCTTCTGCAGCGTCGACATGTTTCCAAAGTTCTCTTTGAACATTTCGTCTCTTTCTTTCGCAGTTGAAGACGCTATTTGCAGCCATATCTCGCGACGTTCGACAGGAAGATCAGAGAACTGTTCGATCAAGAACTTCTCGCGTTGATCCGGTGGTAGAGCAGACATTTGCTCCCATTTTTCTTTCTCGATCGATAGAACGGACTCTATGAGTATTTTGTCTGTCTGTTCTCGAGAGAGATCGGAAATGTCGTTGAATCTAGAGGGTGGAAAACAGGTATCGTCAGGGATTGGCGAACACGCCAAGTGAGGCGGAATCTCTGCGTCCACCGGAGAACCATCTGATCCAACTTCTTCGACGAAGAAAGCTTCGCCAGAGTCTCCTAGTTTCATATGAATTTGCCTTGATTCTCCATTTATTTCTATGTCAACCTACGAAGACGATATTTGTTTGTAAGTTTCGAGTGGAAAATAAGAAAGGAACGTAAAGAAAATCATCGAATCGGTTGAATTCCCGAAACTTTCGATTAAACTCGACTAGCAAGATACGAAAGGGAGAAGGCTTACCACTTTTTCTCTAGATCGAAGCACGCCGAGTTTCCCGAAACGAACGTGAAAAGGCGAGCAGGTAAACGATCCATCCTGTTGTTCGACAACGACGACATCGATGGCACCGGTGAGCGTCGCCGCGTTGATCTCGTTGTAGAAGTCGCGAAAATTGCTTATGAACTTTCCGATGTAGTTCATGCTGTACATCTTAAACGTGTCGTCGGAACTAGCCTCGAAATGTATTCCTAACGGCAGGATTCGCCGCGACTCGAAGCTTCTTCAAAGTTGCCGCGAACACGCAACACCGAACCGGACGTATCTTCGTCGACGTCTTCCGTGAAGGGAAACGCACCATCCAATGTGTATTTCCTTCCAGAATTTATTTAACCATGTCAAGACATCGTTCTTCGACGACACCCACCGTGTTCACGAAACTCGACGTTCCCACTGCCGATAGCCGGAACGAATCGACAAGCACGATCAACGTTCAAAATTCAATTCAACGGTCAGAGACAAACGCGCGATAGAACAGTCACTGATCCGAGACGATCGACAACTGTCAAGGATAGGAAGCCGGGCAAATTGGTTGCTCTACCGAAAACAGATTAGTAACTGGCGAGCGAACGTTCAAGGTGAAAGGTGAACTCGTGTCTTCATCACCGGATCGTACACGCGAATCCGCAAATTCTTTGCTGGCGGAAGGTTCGCTGAGAAATCCGACGTGCTCCGCCGTGAGCACCAGCAGACGGTAGTCCAAGTTGACGTTACGAGGGTCACGTGCTTCCTTCTCAACCAATCGCCGTTTCCATACGCATCGGTCAATAAGAGGCGACGCCACGTGACCAACACCGCTGTTCGCCGCGACCTTTGAATCGCGTTGGACCTGCAACATCGGTGGTCGTAGATAAATATTTATTCTAGTAATCTTTCTTGGATAGATTAACATTCGGGAAAAAGTTTCCTTTCTAGCTGTTTTTCGACCGACGATCTTATCTGATTTCGGTAAGCATTGCGAATAGCGGCGACCGCGCGAAATCGTATAAGCGCAAAACTAAAACTGAACCGAACAGTTATGTAAGAATCTATAGTTTCGCGTGGCAAAACGCGACAGAACAGCAACGTTAAAAGCATTTATACTAGGGGCTTGAAACTGTTATGATATTGATTTCGGTTATGAAGAACTTTTATTCTAAATAACTGTTTAATTTATTTAATTTATTTCATATTATACACGGGGTGGACCCTTTGTTACAAACAGTGCATAATAGGAAAAAAATAGTAGTTATACAGTATAGTCTTATCATAGGAATTTAAGAAAAACGCAAATTATTATACCATTATGAAGTAAATTAATAATAAAAGATATGGAAGTTAGGAGGGGGAAAGAAAATATTTTGCTTGAAGGAGTATAATGAGTATATTTTTTATCACCAAACCGAAACAGGTACAAAAAAAAGAGAACAAAACAAAAATTTTATTAAAAGGAATACTTCTATTATATCATGGTAATTAAAAAATCACATAAAATGAAAAATAAAATAGTAATTAAAAGTATATGTCATATTTTTCTGCAGATAAAACTTTTCTAAGAAATGTTTCATTTTTAATTTGTTCATAGAATTTCGTATACTTCAAAGCTATATTTGTTTTGCAAAATAATGTAGCACCAACATTGTTTTCTAGTATACGATTGCGCTCTGTCGACCATATATATGTTATTCATTAGTGAAAACAGTCTTTCAACTGGTGCTAACGAACCAGGTAGACAAAAAATTAACTCAATAATTTTTTGTACATTTATAAGTGAAATATTTTTTCAGAGATATCTTTAAATAATTCAACCCACTTTTTTCCGTTAATGGTTCCTTTTTTCCCGCCAAATACAGTTCTGACCCGCAAAGTGCTCGGGTATCGGTACCGAGCGCGAGTCTCAATCGAGTCAGGTAGTCGTTTTCATAGTCTTTGAGTTATCAATATGTACTTCCATATATTTATTTCTATATTAGTAAAAAAAAAAAAAACGCGACTCGAATTTACATCATCAGTAAAATAGTTATGAAAAAATCTAGAATAGTGATTCAAGTTTATTATTAATAATATGTATTGGCTTATTATTGAAAAAAATGTAGTTTTTCCTTAAGTTATGTTATTATAATTACTATTGGTTTCCTTTATTTTCACACAATAAAGCTGCATTTTGTTCTTAATCTTTGTATAGTATTACACAAAGGTCCAATTCTTTCAATACTAACAAGGAAACATTAGATATTGATACCGTTAGAAACCTTAAACACTGTCAAATGAACGGGTTTCCGACGGTTTGTTCGATACAATCTAAAGCCCTTGTTTTGATGCAGGTTACCTATATGTTTTTCATGTTTTCGGCGCGTGGTTGTTTCGATTCAACGTAAACAGTCGCTTCTATTAAAAGTAAACTGAGCGCATATACAGTCAAGGACAAAAATAAGTGGACAAATAGTGAGTCTAGGCATCGGTGAAGTTTAATCTAACTACATAATATTATTGTTACATACATCAATTTTATTTATTATATACTTTATAGAATATACATTATTTAGTATACAATTGAATACAATATTTACATTTTTGTATACAGAATTCGTACTTAACGAAATAGTCAGTTATTTGTTGGGAGACAAAAATAAGTGAACACATAATAAAATATACGCTTCATTTTTGTTCCTGCAGCTTGATGCTTCTTTTTTAATTGTCGCAATTCAAATTTACTTTTATCAGTCCATACCACGGTGTATTATACAGGTGTTGCAAGTTCCCTCAGAAATGTGTGACCATTAGATGGAAGATCTTCTAGCGGCCGCTAGAGTGCGTCTGAGTAGACACATCCGTGGGGAGCGCTCCTATTGGTTCAGCGAGCTCAAGTGAGGAAACCAAGCGCTAATAAAACTCTGATCATCTGTGACGCAGTTCATTCGCACGCGGACTTCTGACCATGACGCCCCTAGCGACGACCAGAGGTTTTTCCATCTATTGATCATAAAAAATCAACCAGACACAGGTACTTTGTCGAAACACCTCTATAATACACCTTGGTCCATACTACACTTTTCCAAAATGATATTGGCATATTTACAATTTTTTAGCAAAAGCTAAACATTTTTTCATATTTCTCTGATTAATATATGTGGCTTACGCCTAGCCTCGCCACATTTTAAACCAGCTTTGTGCAGTCTTTTTTTAATTGTTTTCCTTGAAATATTTAATTGCAATGTTTCTGCAATACTTTTCCGAGGCGATCGTTGGGTTTTGTCTACATTTTTATATACAGCGTTTGCGTCCACGGCCTCTTAAATTCTCCGCAGTATTAAATATTAAATATTTTTTTAAATTTTTTCTACAGCACTTTTCGATACACTGTACTTTCGAGCTATTTCACGGTAACTTAATTTATTACGGCAGTCCGAAACAATTAAATGCGCAATTTGATAAGAAATTTTTTCTGTTTTTGACATTTTTTCAAGCGTGATGTTATCTTTCTAAAGTTGAAATAGGTACTGAAATGTTTGGGGCTTCTGCACGTAAGCGCTACAAGAGTATAATGTTTGTAAATATCCATCGCTTTGCCACGTCATTGTAACCAATTATCCACTTATTTTTGTTTCTCGAAAAATAACTGACTATTATCCTGATTCTTTATACTTTATACAAAAATGTAAATATTAATTTAAATTATTTGCTAAATATGTACTGTAAATTATATAATAAATAAAACTGACGTATGTAACAATAATATTAGTTAGAGTTAGATTAAACTATTAATTAATTAAAGTATAGGATTAAAGTATTAGATAATAAAACTATTAATTAATTAAAGTATTGCATAATTTTCGCAAGTAGAAGAAAAGACTCGGTTTTGCAAAGGCAGAAGTTTGCCTTTTATTGGTATTTCATCTCGACGCGTTGCATTGGTACGATAATAATTGGAAGCGAGTTTAGAACGGAAATCGGCAGTGCGTGTCCCTCCGAATCTTCGAGAGAGCTACATACTGCGAGAGACAATTTGATCTTGCGTAACTGAACGAAACGCTTGCGAACATGCTCGATAGTCAACAGACTGACAGTTGGATGAAATTCAAGAAACACGGTCGTTCGAACAATGTTCTAACCGGAATTCTTTCCAATTTTCCTGAATGATTACGTCTACTGATCTTTCGCTTCTCTTTCTTTCTCTTTTTTCTTTGCTGCTTCTTTAATACACTTTTAACCGTTAACCAGGATATCGAGCACTAATAATTATGCGATCAGCACCGACGATGAACCATCGATTAACGTTTTGCGATTGTCATGTTGTTTCTCTTCTTTGACAAATATAACATATAACACAGCATTGACGTCTTTTCTCCTCTATATTATTTTTCAACTGTACAAATGCTAAGCATTTGACGAGTTGGAATTGGAGAATCGCAGATTTTTAGGGTTTCAATTTAATGATGATAATAACAATAATAATAATAATAATAATGTTTATTAACGGGATTCACCCTTTAGGACAAATAAAAGAAAAACAATGATGTCAAGTTACAGAAATTTTTAGAGTTAACTATAAATAGAGATTACAAGTTGCAAATAACTGAAGATTTAAAGAATTTAAGTTGAAGATTTCATATTGCTAATTTCAAGTTGCACATTTAGAGATTTCTAGAGTTAAACTTGAAGATTTCGAGGTTTCAACTTGAAAATATAAAAATTTAAGGTTGAAGATTTCAATGTTTCAATTCACAGATTTAGAGATTTTCAGGATAAAATTCTAGAAATCTGAGGGTAGCGAGTTGGAGATAAAAAAAATTGAAGTTTGGGATCAGAAAATGAACGAAGTTGAAGATTTTAAAGAGTTGAAGATAGAAAATCCGAAGGGAAATACTATTTCAAATGGAGAAACATTTTTCAATGGCACGCAGTATGAATTTAATAATTGCATATATTTTTATTTATTTTGTTTGTGCGAAGCAAAGCATTAAAATGTGTCTCCATAAAGAATGGAGCCCAGCAGGGTTTGTTAAGTCGAGAAAAAAACAAATCTCAAGGAAATTTAGATCAGAAATTATCCCTTCGTGATCTTTTTCAGCTACACAATTTGTTACTCGTGTATTTGTATACAGACTGTTGCCTATCTCTTGCCTTTCTCCTTTCGGAGTTCGCGTTGACTCTTATGCAATCGTGATCGTATCGAAACGAGTTGCGAAATTCAACGACTTCAAACGTTCGACTCCCCCTTGTCTTCTCTATATTTTTACAATTTTCTCTCTCGAACGTTCCAAGAAATCGGTATCATTTGGAAAGAATTAATGTTGGACCGATTCGAACAGATTTTTGTCGTTATCTTAACGCGTTCGTTGCACAAATATGCATATTTGCTACTAGAGGGAAAGAACTTCGAGAGGAAATTGAGCGCGAACGTTTGCGATAAATACCAGAGCGTTGCAAGATTATTCGATCGCTTCTAGAAACCGTGAAACTCGGTAAGAGAACGAGTTAAGATAAGTTAGTTAGATAAGTAGTTGTGGAGATGCGATCGATGAATGAAAATTCAATTACTTTCCACCGAAAGTATCGATAATTTCGATCGATACGTAACCTTTGCCCGTTACGTCACATCACACCGACGAAGATTGCTCGAGCGTTTATGCAATAGCAACTCAACGTTTAATTGCACAGCGAATACCGAGGCGAGAGCCACGAGCGAAAGTAAACCACGCGAGATCTCCTGTTTCTGTGATACGCTGTCTTTCTATTTTCTCGGCTTTGAAATAAATCGTGACGCGACACAATCGTTATCGATTAATATAAGTTGCGGGCAAAAGTTTCCGATATCGATTTCAGAATTTCATGCGGTTTCATATATTTTATTAGGAATAATAGCAAAATCTAATTATGTACTCGGACAAAGTATTTAGTGATCTATAAAAATTCATCGAAATCGTATTTATAAAAAATATATTTATATTTTTATAATTTAAATTTTACATATTTTTATGAAATATAAACCGACAAAAATTTACGGTTTATTAATATTTTATTATTCCGATTTCTTTCCGAATTTGAAGTGCTTCTAATGTATTCTTAGATTTTCAGAAATCTACTTAATAAATTATTCTTTACTTTAATAAATTATTAACGTTGGAAATTTGAAGGTTTGTAGCTAATTAATTAGGAGATGTAAAAATTTTTCAGAGTTACAAATGAAAAGTTTCAAGTTGGAAATACGAAAATTTCAAGTTGAACAATTGAAAAATTTAAGTTAAGAATTTAAAGTATAGTTAGTTTTTAAATTTCTTCTTTCAGATTTTGTTTCTTCAAACGATCTTTGTTCAGATTGCATTGTATTTCAATCCTCCAACAATTTCAAAAGGTTTAAAATTCCAGATTTAGAAATTTTGTAAAGATATTATAGTATTTAACATAGAATATTTTTAGACTATTTTTAGTGTTATATGAACCATTAGCAGCTAATATTCTACAGATCATTTTTACAGTGTTTAAGGTTTCTAACAATATCAATATCTACTTGATATCGCCACCACCTACTCGGAATGTTTCCCTATGAGATCTCCAGTTGGAATATCTGGACAATCTATAATATTGTTAAGTACCCTATTCGTAAATATTGTGAGAGCATCACAACACAACTCAGAAAGCTCTGTAATTGGATTAGAAGAGGTCAGAATAAGACGGAATTTCAAACTTCAAATTTCCAATTTTCTGAATTTCAAACCTCAAATTTCGAATTTTCAGAATTTCAAAATCAAAATATGCCAATTTTACGATTATATAAGCTTACAATTTTCTAGTTTTCTAATTTCCAGAATTTTAAGCTTAATATTTGCAAATTTTAAGAGTTCAATTTGAAATTTATCCATTTAATGTTAGATAATGTGTTAGAATTTACAAATTCAACATCAAACGGTCGGAATAATGCGATATAACTATTTCTACTTTTCTCCACTAGATTGCGTAGTGGCAATAAGTAAATACCAATAGAATAGACAAGACATCAAACATAGTACGTCTCTTTTCCAGTGATATAAGATTGTTTTAATTCTATCGATTCATAATCATGATTAGTCAGCGGATTTTATGCATTTATGACAATGCTAAGTACATAAAAAATCTACGAGACTGTTAACATATGCCAAAATGTACAAAATATCAACAATATCATTCGTTAGAATTTTTAGAACATTAAAAATCCTTTTTACAAGTTCCAATTCTTTATTCGTTCTTCTAAAAATTGTATTTTGCACTGTCCACTGTAAATATCCACTGTCTAATCATGATTAACCTAGGATTGATCTACGATTTGGACTGAGTGCTCTAGAAAATACATAGTGTTACAGTATTCTCTCGCTATAATAATGTAATGGAATAATATGAAGGTAATGGAAGCGACGAAAACGGCGAGCTTATAGCGAGAGAATACTGTATACCGAACGTATTCCTCAAAATAGAATAATCACGCGTCCGATGAGTTTCGATCCGCTTTTGAGTCACTTCCGGTGTTTACGCGGACTCTTACCTTTTTAGACAAAATTCCCCGAGATGACTAATGGAAAGAGAAATCACAGAACAATTTTACGTCACGGTTAACCGACGCGACGCGATAAGCAACGTCAAAAAAACTTTATCGACGAAAGATCCGTCCTCAATTATGGTTACCCTTTGTGATCCCGCTTCACAAATTCTTCTGTCCCGTACGCTTAACTCTCACTGCCGTTCCATTTCCGTTAGAAAAATCTATGTCGCCTACGTGCCACCGAATTCTATTTCTCCGCGGTTGGACGAGCGGACGCGACCAGCTTCTGCCGGTGATTAATGTTTCGAAAACAACGCATCCGGATTCGCGATAGTTGGCCCTTGCCCAATTTCGTTCGTCGACCATGGACTTGACACTGAACTCGCCGAATCGCGTGGATGTTTATTTTGCTCCCTAGATCGGCCGTCGCGACGCAGTGCCGTTGGAAAAGTTTTCGAGCCTACGCACCGCTTCGACGCATCACGCCTCAGTGGACGAACGAGGCTCGAAGGAAAAAAAATCGATGGAAAATGATGAGCAAACGCGAGACCGCGCGACGACTAGCGCGTCGTCCTTGAGCTTCGCTCGAGCTGCCGCTTTCGACGAAAATAAGACGAAACGAGAGGAAAGGTCTAAGATAGACTCGACGAAACTAGTGCCAACCGGTTCAAATTTTCTAATTATTTTTTTTCACTTTTCTCTTTCCGCGGGTCCGTAAAACGTAAAACGTTGCATGAGACGATAGAAGGAAACGTTTATGAAACGCACCCATTTATTTTACAGTGTCATCGTCTTTACTCGTCGCGCACGATAATATTATGAAGGATGACTCGTCGCACAGTTTCAGTTTTTTGTTACGTTTGAATGACATTTTCCAACGTAATCGCGTAATCCATCGTTTCTCAACGAAACTAAAATCCTGTACTGCGATTTCGTTCCGTTTGTCGACCGAGAGCATTGTTGCCACTTTTTTTTATAAGACTCTCGCAAATGTAGTTGTTTAAACTTGCCCAAAGTCCCAACTGGGTTACAAATAAAAAAATACTGATTTATAAAACGGGAAATTTTCTTTAGTAGACTATATTTCAAACATAGGATATGTTCAATATTTTTTAAAAGGGTAATATATTAACCTTTTTTAGTGGCACAGATTATTTATTTTTTTTTACACATTTTGATTGCAAACCAAGGATAAAATTTCTGTGGCATTGACAGTCTTCAAATTTAACGGGGAAAACACACTACATATTCATGATTTCGTGACTAGACTACAGATGTTTATGCATTTATGCAAAAATGTAAGTAATATCAAATATTTAAACGGAAAAGACACTTTTATTTAAGTCGGTTTTTTTTACTATGCACTTGAAAATGTGAATTTGTATAAACATCCGCAATTTATTCATGATTTCAGAGTTTCAAGCTTCAAATTTGAAATTTTTAAGAATGTGAAACATCAAATTTGCAAATTTTCAGAATTTGAAGCTTCGAACTTTCAAGTTTTCAAATTTTGAAATTTTTTGAATTTCAAGCTTTAAATGTTCAGAATTACAAGCTCAAAATTTGCAAATTTTCAGACTTACAAGCTTCGAAATTTCAAATTGTTGGAATTTGAAAAATTTTTAGAATTTCCAATTTACAATTGGAGAAAAAATGAAAATTGCAAAAAATATTTACGAGCTTTCGGTGACATTTGAAGGCAATTCTTCAATTGGTGTGAATTTTAAATAGCCTGTTTCCTAATCTTACAAAGATAATCGCAAAATTCTTGTAAAGAATCTAACTAAAAAAAAAGATGAGTAAATTTATTGCCTTGTCAATCAAATCTGATCGAGCAGATTTTGACAGAATTTGCCGTTAGCATTTGCTATCAGCTCTCTGCAGCAGATTCATCATTCATGACTATAAACCGTGCAAGTTGTTCTACCAACATTAAAAGTACTATTAAGGCTGGTTCAGACACGATTAATAATTAAGGCGAGTAAGAAGTAGTTACATTGTTTTACTAAATGACTAAATTGTAGTGTTCATACATAGTAAATACTAAACGTGTTTGAAGTTTGAATCAGCCCTTGGGAAAAATCGAAATAATTTAATTTTAAAAATTGCAATTCAGCACATTCCGTCATATCGCAACCAGTTAAACATAAAATCGACCAATTTGTGACTTGCGATTTTCTCTAAAACAATCAATCGCAATTTCATTGCAAAAGCCGCCCCAATTGCGACAAATCGCCCAATCTGGCAAGACTGTTCGTACCTGAAAGTACGATGTGGCAACACTGGTGCAAAGCGACGCGCGATGCGTTTACAGCTGAACAGAGCAAAAGACAGAGACTGACAACGAGTAGAAGCGAGCAAGTACACGCGTAGTACGCGCGAATGCCGACATAGTATTTTCATTCATGAACGTAAGCCTCGTTACTTGGTTGGCGTTGGAAAGATTAGGGTCGAGAGAAGAGTGCGTGTTAACGCGGTTTGAGACTGTACTCACCGAATCGAAACATGAAAAGGATAAGTGCGCGTAGTCGCGTTGCGATCGAGGAGACGCTTGACCCCCGAACCGGGATGTGCTCGGTTTCACAGCGCCGAAAGACAGCGACGTTTCCACTAAACAGTAACGAAAGTTTAGAGTTTACGCGTTTCTCGCGTGTCGACGCGCTAAAATATTTAACAACGCGACGCGAGTCGACGCGGAACAAGGCGAACAAAGAGGATCGCGTAGGAGCGTGACGCGCGAGAATCCGTCACGCGCGAGTAATCGAGTCGAACTGAATCACCGTGCAGAGTACAGACCCTCGACACCACTCTGTTTATCGTCTTCGCAAACCGTTCACCGAATAGACGACCGCGGCCGCGGGTGTTCCGCGCGGTGCGGTGCGGCGCGGCACGCCGAGTCTGTGCGCACAAAGGCTTTGTGAGCGGACGCGCCGAGGGCAAGAGAAAACGGACGACGCGTGTTGTCCTGCGAGAAACCGCTTTGATTGGTCGTCGGGTCTCGGACCAGCTGTCGAGCCTCCTTCTACGTTCCACGAGTTCCACCTTCCATCTCGCGCGGAGAAAGAAAGAAAAGCGAACGCGTGAATCATTGACCTAGATTACCTGTTGGTTAATCCACACTCGTATCCCCGTTTCGATGCGCACATATCCACGTGCTCGTGAAACAGATGCAACGTTTCCTTGGTGCGAGCGTCACTTCGAAATTCTACGGTGCGCCACGTGTCCAGCAATTCTTTCACGGTTTCCCCAATTTCTTTAGCCCAACTTTCTCGCGCTCCTCTGTAACATATTGCGCGCGTCGGATTTAGAGAACTAGAGTAACTGTCCCTATTAGTGTGCTGTGTAAGCAAGCACGTTCTCTTTATGAAGTAAATATTCAATTATCTGGTCTCACATTCAGTTGTTCAAAATTTATATTGATTCTTTGATCCTTCTTTTTTGTAAAGAGATTTTTATAGTATAAAAAATATTATGTTTTGATTAAGTTTTCATTAAAATTAGAGATGAAGTTATTGTCCCTATTTGTGTGCCTTTTCGATAGGCATTGAACATATTACTGTGCCCCCAATTTGTGTGCCTGTCCCAAATTGTGAGTCCCCAATTTGTGTGCCCCCCAATTCCTGTGCTTGCCTATAATAATTGATTAACATCTAATTTTAAGCATCGTACGTAGTTTATAAACCTTATATTTTCGAAATAACAATGTATTTACAATCACTCTGAAATTCTCCGTACTCTAACAGTCTAACCTACTACACTTTAGTTTCAGAAATTAGGTTAACAGTCAATAGATGTACATAAATACGGACAAGACATAAAATTCGATCCTATTTGTGGAAACGCTTTTAAAACTTGTTAAAACGTTTTAAAAGTGCCCCGAATACTGCTTTTTCATAGTATCGAACCCTTTTCTTCTGTAATTAACGTTTCAATTGTCGTAAATCATATTAATAGTCCATTTCTTTACTTACAAATAGTGACCATTCCTTAACATTTTGGTTAAGAAAATTCGATAAAACTGCCGAAATCATGATACGAACTTTTAAAAAATATTAATAGTATTATAACAATTTGTAAATACAAAATTTGTGTTCTATAAATTGTTGGGAAACTATCTAATCTTACGTTTGACTCACGGAGGAGTCACATTCCGATAAGGGTTGTTTTTGAGAACTGTTCAAAACAACTGAGTAAGCCTAAGCAAATTTTAGTCATGTCGCTTCTTGTCTAGGACTAAGGGTTCATAGTCCTATCCCCCAAGGCCATTCTTCAACCTATTTGCACTTACGGACCGATGAAAACAGCAGGAATATTTCACGGACCGGCCGACGCGACGGCTAACAAAAAAATACAATTGTAAACTGGAAGCACTAGTGTTGCTTTCCAAGTCCAGGCAACATTATAAATCAATTTCTTTCGGTAATACGCGTAATGTTAATCAGTGACTGACAATCGTACCGCCTTATAGCAATGACTTTGCTGGTTCCAAAATCCTCAGAAGCGGAAAGTACTTCATTAATTGCTTCACTAGATTCTAGAGGAATGCCGCTAGTGGTGGGGGATAAAATTCACATATATCGTAGAGGATTTTATTTACATTTATCGAGAAAATACAGTATGTACCCTTTTAATTCCATTAATCGCTTCGCTGGTTCCAAGACGGATGTCGTTAGTGGTGGGATTAAAGTTTTCACATTTATCCTAGAGAACTTTTTCACATTTATCGAGAAAATACTGTAGCGGCTACATGATTCGGGCGATATTTTTCGCGGACCGGCGCCGATCGAGCGTGTTCCTAATCGGGACCAAGAGAATGTGGTGCGACGATTTATCGCGTCTTCAAAGATGCGTAACTGTAACTATGTCGTCGCACCGCGCATCGTTCGATGGTGGCGTGTCTGATAACGTGCACGCGCCCGCGCGTGGCTCCGTCGTAGACTGCGCTGATTTCCCACAATCCTCATGGCAACCTTTTATTTTTTTACGATACATATTTACCATGCATCCGTGAATCGCGTCACTTGTTTAAACGGGTTATTTGTTTGACGGTCGGTTGGCAGGATCCCACCCACTGCGCTCCGCAACTTCTAATAACGCAGATAATTGCAGCGCAAGCGTTTGATTCTACGTCGCGCTATGCGCGTTCGAATCGATACTATTTATGCGAGAAAAACAACGTTTATCTAGGATTGTTTTGCTCGTTGATTCGAATGTTTACTATCTCGACGGCGAAGTTGGCCCGATCTACGCGGCGCGCGTGCTTTGAAAAACAAACGCCGTTGCGCAATAAGGAGTCATCGCGCGCGCTTCTACACTACACCCACCGATCCCGGTCGTATCATTGGCCGGCGTCGCCAGTCAACGTCAAATATATCGTGTTAATAATCGAGCAAAGTCGTGTCGCAGGTAATTCGAATTCGCCGAGGTCACGATCGTGTTAGGAAATGCTGGCCAATCTAATAATATAGCAGAAAAGACGAAATTTCTTTCCATTGGAAATGCGTTCCAGTGAATGGAGGGAGCAACGACCTCTCCACGTGAAACATATGTTTTCCAACGTTGAAATGGTTCGAGCAGGGCGATAAATCGACGCTCGTTTCAAAGAAATCAAAGGAAACCGATAACGCGGTGACAGAGAATAACGATTCGTGCGCTTTTTCGGATCGTAATTAATAGACAGTGGATTTTATGCATTTATGGCAATGTTAAATATGACAAAAATCTGGAAGACTATTAATATATTCCAAAATATACAAAATATTAATAATATTATTCAGGTTAAAAGATTTAGAATATTAAACATACCGTTTTTCGAGTTCCAATTCTGTACTTCTGCTTGTAAAAATTCTATTTTGCATAAAAATCCGCTGTCTAGTAATTAACAATGCGTCGAACAGTGTTTTTAAAAAACGACTGTCTGACCGTGGAAAAATCACAATTTCGATCATTTTGTTTTATTTAAAGCTCAGTTGTTTTAGATTCATGGAACCCTAGAATTATTTCCTGTAATTATTTACTTCTAAATGATTGTTTAAATAAGATGATACAGTGGCTTCAAAAAGTATTGGCACACCCAATTTTTTTATAATAACAGACTGAAACGTTTAGAATTTGTAAAAACATACAGGGTGTTCAGAAAATCAAAGTCTGGAAACGGTCAAATATTTTGAAAACGGAACATTTTTGAGAAAAATGATTTAGAGCAATGTTTTAAGGTTTTAAAAATTCTATTGAATTAGTCTTATCGGTTTAACTTTTAGTGAAGGGGTCAAGGTCACGTCAGGGTCAACATGATTTTTTTAAATGTAATACCCCACCTTTCATCGTGAAGTTTGGAAGCTGACGGTGAGACCTTTTCAAAACACTAGCTATGACTTATTCCACCTATTGTGGCCCCTTAGACAAAAAATAGAAACGAGAGAAAGGAAAATTTTTAATAAAAACAACCTAAAACAAATACTTCTAAAAGAATGATAAGTTAAAAAAAACGACTAAAGGACTCATAATATTCATGTCGAAAAGACTGCAAGCTATAATTGTCGCGAAAGGACTGTTTATGAATAAAAATTATCTAACACTCTGATTCATTGTTAGAGGAGAATTGGGCATCCATCAATTTCTTTTCCAATCTTAACCCTGCTTGCTGTTCTCCTCTTAAAATTCTGATTTATTACAACTTGAATTATTAACATACCATTACTGATATGGTCAATGAAATTTTTACAAAATATCAAAGAACAATTAAGACTTTTCTTTAAGAAGTCTTTTTTTTTCTTTTTAAGAAAAATATTAATGTCTTAATATTAATGTCTTACAATTCATATAGTTATTTAACAAAATAAAATGCAGGATTGGGTCAAATAGACCCGAAGAGAACAGCAGGGTTAAAGAAATTACATATTTACTACAATTCTTAACTTTACAATTCTTTTTAAATAATTTAGTATTTGTTTTAAATATTTCGAAATTGCACAAAACGTAAGTTTAGGAAATCGAAATGATCAATAATCTTATTTTCAATGATTTATACACTTTCAATTCGAAACGTAATTTCTCGCGGTCAGACAGTCGTTTCTAAACGCTGTGCATCGACCTAAGTACAATACTTCTTGCTCCGCGTAATTGAAACTTGTTTGTCTATCGTTTGGAAGCTACAATAACTTGTTATTGTAAACATCGAACGTGTTATTGCGTACGCTCTCGTCTGTACTTACGTATATCTAATATCTAGTGCGCAGACGGAAAACGAAAGACAGTCGCGAAAATAAAGGGAAACTCGTATAAATAACAAAAGCATATAGCTAATATCTGTATCGCAGAATTCTATTACCATTTTCGCGATATTAAACAGTCTAACAATCCTGCTAGCGATATTGCGTGCCTCAAGAGTGCAACGTTATTGGCAGAGAATCGAAATTATGAACGCAATGGAAATTCAAATACAACTACAGACGAATATCGATCGATCGATCAAAGTAGATATAATTCTAAAAAAAAACTGGTGTTGCAATGATCGTTGACCGCGCATCGTGAGATTCACGTAATCAGCGATAACCACGCAAACTGACCTTAAATTATCAATACGTGGAGAGAACGTCGGTTCTATGATCTAACAGTCTAACAGATTTAACTGCTGGTTCGCGCTGTTTGCCAACTTGTACGAGGGCACCACGCAACAAACGGCACTTTACGTTTGCGTCGATAATATCGATTCAAAGTTCGCGTTCGAACGATCGAACGCGGCGCGATTCGGTTCGAGTCCGCGCTGGCCTTGCACCGTGCACAGAGAGGAGCAAAATGTTATCTAAATAAAAATTTTAATGTTCGAATAATAGATGAAAAATTTTATTCGTGATTCGGCGAATAAAGAGACTTTTTTTATTTGAAGAGAATTTTATTCGTAGCGTCGAATAAATGTTTCATCTGTATCTTTATTGCTCGAACGTTTATTCAAAGTTCGAATAATTTCCAAGGCCTAGACTTCAGGGGAAGCGAAGCCGCGTTCCTTTGAGCTAAAGATCAATTTTGAGCTACTGACATTTCATACATTTCTTTACCGTTAACATACAGGGTGTCCCAAACTCGATGCGGGAGCCGGAAATGAGAGATTCCTGGAGTGATTCTAAACAACTTTTTCCGTTGCAAAATTGTTATCCGAAGCTTTGTTTACGAGTAATTAACAAAAAACATCTGCCAATCAGAGAGCGAGTACAGTGGATTAATGATGGCGCGGACAATGGCGGGCCAATACTACTCGAAACTAGGGCGCGCGCTGGAATTCATCCACTGTATTCGTGCTTCTATTGGTCGGTGTATTTTGTTAATAACTCATTAACAAAGCTTCGTAGGACATTTTTGCAAAGGAACAAGTTGTTTAGAATCACCCCAGAAATCTTCCACTTCCGGTTCCCGCTTCGATTTTGGGACACCCTATATATTTTTTATTTGCAAAATGTAACAAAGTTTTAATGAAATATACAATATTTACGAAAATGTAAAACTTTGTAAAAAGGATTCGCATACAAACATTAAAAAATGGATCGATATTACAGTAAAATCTGCTTAAGGCTAGCGTTTTCAGACCGGTTAAGGCTAGCACTGAGCAACTGATACCCCTGTTCCTACCGTGGGAACCTCCTCGATCGAATCCTCGATGCTCGAGATCACAAAGACCGCCGAAGACAAGGACAAAACGCAATTTTCATCGGATCTTGACGAACGTGACACTAATTGATTCCTAAATCCAGTTATAATTAACGAAATTACGGAAAAATTTGATTAACGCATAAAAATGCTAATTTCGTTAAAAATAGACCGATTTACATGAAGTTTGGTGTCATTTTAATCGGGAGAATGCCAGGAATCCAGTGGTTTTACTTTTACACTGCTACGGTGAAAAATGAGAGTCGCCAATGGGCAGTGAGAAAGCGATGACTTATCAGTCGAGTGACCCTCGTCGAATGAGAACTCGGCATCGGCGAGCGGCACACTTTGATCCTCATCCAAATCATCTTTTATTCGTATCGTTATTCAAATAATTGTTTATCTAGATAATGCCCGTTTCTGACCCTGCAGAACCAACGATGTTCCCTAGCTTCCAAGTTCGAACGATAATTTTAATTGCGCTACTATTTGCAGATAAGAATGCCAATTGCGGTTGAAACTGGCTGAATTAACCAACGTTAGCGGCTCAGTGTAACGCGGTGAGTAAACACGACGAGTAAACGCTGAAGGAAACCGCTTTCCACGATCAGCGCGAGATATGTTTGCCTGGATCATCGCGATTACTTTTGTAACCCTGATGCAGCCTAAATTCGAGCACGCACCACGCGTAACGTCTACGTTGGAAAACGATTTCGGTAGTGAGGATCGCCGCTGCGAGGAAAACGCGCAGAAGGAAGAGGATGACTGGGTTCGGATCGACACGACCAAATTCGCCGTTCACTTGTTTCCTCTTTTATCCAGACTCGTCGTCGAAACCAAAATGGATCCCCTGAGAATTCCTGACGCGCGTCGCAGCTTTCGGCTGGTAGGTGCGCGAATCGAAGGTGTATGGTAAGCAGCCGGCAAAGATACGAGGCAGAAGCGAAGATTGCGGGGCAGTAGGTCGCAGAGCGAAAACGAACGCGCGAACCTTCCAGTCGAGGAAAGGGAAATCGAGGGACGATGAACCTCGAACGAAAACGACAGCGATTCCAGCGGGAATCGCGCGACCTCGGTCGTTCAACTTCCTTCGGTTGGTCGTTTCGTTGTTCGTTGCGCAACCGACTGTCGTGCGTTTCTCTCTCGTTTCGGCGTTGAGCGAAGCGAGGACAACAGAGTGAACAGAGTGCAGAATTTTCTGTCGATTGCTGGACGGTTTCGCGCGTAAGTCATTGTCGTGCCGCGAGCGGATTCAACGAACCGTGCCAACGCCTTGCGATGCTTGAAGATCAGGTTCACGGTCCATTTCGGTTCTCCGTCGCGATTGAGAAGTATGAAGCGAAGCGACCTAAGGTTAATGTCCCAATTTCTGCTCATGTCCCGATTTGTGATCGTTTCGTATTTTTCTTATTATTATAAATGTTACGTTTGTACTATAATTGTAAAAAAATAATTATAAGTTCTTTGATAATTCATGCGAGTGATGCACAGGTTTGTTAGAAAGAAAGTGCTACGTAAGCAACGAAAAAAATTTTAGAACAAGGAACTTACTTGTTCTGATCTGTACGTTCTGTATTCTTACTGCTTAGATTAAAGAACAGCAATTTCATTGTGATTCGATAATCGAACCGAATGTAGTGTGTGCAGAAATAAATCGTATTTAATACTAAGAACGTTTACTGTATTTTACTCTGGATTTTTACTGGATTTTTTGTGAGTTATTTGTCGTGAGCAGAAATACGAACACTTAGAGTACTACATTGAATTAGCCATTATTAATAATTAAACGTCATATAACATCTTTTTAAAATATTTTTGAATTAATCGATTCATTATCGAGGTATTAATCAATTACAACGATTTTTTATATCCTTTTCATAACGAGTGAACGCTTAAATGAGCAGAAATTGGGACATTCACCTTAGTAAAAGTACCTATTATGGAACGTTTCGTATTAAAGGTACCAGATTTTTATTGAATTTAAATGAATAAAGGTAAATTTTTCGAAGGAATCAGTCGCGAAATTCGGCTGTTCGTAAAACACAAGAAGCTAAGTTTTTATGGGTTCAGATTTAAATTAAGTACGCTTAGTTGATTATTGTATAATAATACTTATTTTTATGAATTTGTAAAGAACAATGTTTATAAATAGGGATATTTAGAATTTTTATATTTATTTAGGTAGTTTTACGCTTTTTACTTTATTATTTCTAATACTGTTCCATACAGGAGACACTTGCGACAGTGTTTCATAATAGGTGTTTACTTTTACGCGTTGCCGGCTGTTTCTCTAACCAGACGCGCGACCCATTTTCTTTCTTCGATTCAAGGTAACGAACGCTGAATTTGAACTTGATCGAAGGCGAAAAGGATCAGCCAGGTGCTCGTTTTCGTCGACTTTGAACTTACAATTTTTAAACACGTGTATTGATATTTATCGGATTATAATCGTTTTACTTTGATTAAGATAGAAGATCAAATAAAACAGATTTAGATTGAAAGATAAACGATCAAAGATCAATCAATCACCTTCCTTATCGTCAACGCGAATGATTTTATAGTTACAACTCTTAATAAGGAATAGGATAATGTTAGTTTCTATTAGTGTGGCTCTATACTTAAATAAATTGTAAAGAAGAATATCTCTATGAAACAAAAGAAAAACATTTTTTTAAATAAAGTCAAAGTATTAAACTTAATGAAAAAAAAAAATGTTTTTCTTTCATTTCCAAAGGAATTCCTTTTTTATAACTTATTTAAATGTAAGGGCACACTGATAGGCTCAGGCTCACTAATAGGGATCAGTACCCTAGAAGAAACGAAGAAGCAGGTGTCGATAAGCAGAAGTCGTCGATAAAGGGTTGTAACGATTATAATCACAATTTTCAACGAAGAATATGCTTGAAAAAAAATCTACCTATTCTTTCATGATTTTCAGCCGTTTCTACTTCTACCTGCAACGTATAGTGAATTTACGTGTTGCTTCTTTTTGGGATCGCTGCACTATCTGTCCGAAATAGGACAGAATAGTACAGTTATCGTCGGTTATAGAGATAAAACGTTAAGCGTCGATGCAACTCTCGCATTCGATAGCGTTATGGTAAATACATTATAACGTACAGCAGTGATGAGCAACCAGCGGCCCGCAGTTGGCCCAGTTGTCAACGACTGGCGGTCCGCCATTTTTTTGCGGCACTGAGTACCTGCATTGAGGTGGTACACAATTTCACAGTAATTTCGGTGAACCGCAATGAAACGATTTTTTAAAATTTGATTTACTTTTTATTAGCACTTACGGCTAGCGGTCGTCGGATCCGAAACGCTAGCCTTAACGAGGATAGGAACGCACCTCCGATTTCACGCTTGACTGGTTTTTGTGATCTCGAGCATCCAGGTTTCGATCGAGGAAGTTCCCCCGGTAGGAACGAGGGTATGAGTTGCTCAGCGCTAGCCTTAACCAGTCTGAAAACGCTAGCCTTAAGCGGATTCTACTGTATACAGTAATATGTGTATTTAAATCACGCTTGGAATTCATGAAAAACTTGGTTCAGTTTGTTATCCAGAATAATTCCTCACACAAATAGTTTCAGCTAATTAAGCTCATCATTAACTTGCTGTGAGTTGGTGATGGTAAAAATTTATCAGCAGAAAAGTAGCACTTACAAAAATTAATAATACTATGTCAAACATATTAAATTCGCTTCATAAATTAGAAGTCTTTGATCATTATATTTAACTATTCAATATTACAGTTATTGCGGCCCGTTTATGGTGTTTTGTTGCCATCTTTGGCCCACAGCGATCCAAAGGTTGCTCATCATCACGGTGTATTATAGAGGTGTTCCGATAAAGCACCTCTGTCTGGTTGACTTTTTGTGATCAATAGATGGAAGATCCTCTGGTCGCCGCAAGAGGCGTCATGGTCAAAACTCCGCGCATGGTATGCATGTGTGCTTAGACCATGTACATGGTGTTTGGGATAGTATTGCATAGATTTGACGTGATAATAGATCACGTGAAAACAAACAAAAAACTTTTATATCACTTGAGACAATTACCGCAGTTTTAAACGGTAATTTAGGGGGTTAGAAAAATGCTATTTTTTGCAATACAAGGTAACAATATTATAATTACTGTACCCATTGGATTAGCAAGATCGCAATCTTTATCTTAGCGAAAAAATTGCTTACAAAAAACGTTCCTATCTTCAATTATACAGGGTCATCCACGTATCTCGGAACTCGTACACATAATTATAAATGGGCTCGGGTTCCGAGATACGTGGATGACCCTATAGTGGTTGGAAGCTTAAATATTTAAGTTTTTTTAAAAAATGGTTGAGTTTTGGACCCAAGTCATATAGAAGTTTTTGTGTGTATACCTTTAGACACGACCTAAGGCATCTAGACGGATGCACAGATAAAATCATTCACATGACGTTCATGTGGACAAAGAATATCTACTTTCAAAAAGTATCCATACAGTCTACTGATGTCTAATCGTCTGATTGGTCTGATGCACTATTCGCCATCTTGAATTATCTTTTCTAACGTCACTGTGGGCAAACTTGCTTGTTATCTATGCATCATTCTCTCTTATAGGTTCCTATACATGGACTGTGTTTATAGGCATACATACATATATGGTCTAAGGCTTCCTATACAAGGTCGTGTCTATAGGTATACAGTAAATTCCGCTTACGGCTGGCAGTCGTCATACAGGTTAACGATAGCACTGACCAACTCATACCCTCGTTCCTACCGGGAGAACTTCCTCGATTGAACCCTCGATAAGCGGAATTTACTGTATATGGTCTAAGCATTTATGCGAATGAAGTGCGTCACAGATGATCACAGAGCTTTACTTACGCTCGCTTTCCTCACCACTTGAACTCGCTGAACCAATAGAAGCGCTCCCCACAGGTGTTTCTACTCAGACGCACTCTAGCGGTCGATAGATCTTCCATCTAATGATCACACACTTCTGAGGGAACCTGCAACACCTGTATAATATACCGTGCTCATCACTGACGTACAGTGTTGTTTCTCTCTAGAAACGTGAAAATCGGATGCGTTTACTCGAGCATGAAATTTTCTGCTCTTTCAGCTGACGTACGATTATTTCGTAAAGCTATTGTTCTTCCGTCAACGCGGTTCGATGCGAGCAGAAGCATTTTCCGTTCAGGTCAACGTAGTCGTCGATTTCGACACGAACGCTTGCAAGCTGAGCTTGAATAAGCTGGAACTGAGCAACGTCGAGTACGGTATCGAACGCTTTTCTCGAAACACCCTCGAAATATCTCTGGCCGCGTTTGCTTCCAATCATTTCCTTTTCTTTACAGATCCATTCAAGTTTCTTTAGATGGAAACTATTTGATGGAGCACTTAATATCGCCCTTTAGCAACGTCGCTACCGTTATAGTGAAAACCGCGTTGATCAAAGAAGTTGAAAGACGAGCAATGGATATACTTCGAGAAGGCTTTCAACGGATTAACGACTTCGTCTTCTGGTTAAATATTTCTCAAGTGTTTCGAAATACATAGCTTGGCCGCGTCGATGTACAATTATCGGTACAATTATCGATGTACAAGTATCGATGTACAATTATCGGCGATCAATAATAAATGTAATTAGTAATTAGCAATGTGCATGTTAAATATACATTATTATCGGAATATATCGATGTTTTCGAGTGCATGTACAACGTTCAACGGTTTGTTAAACAGGAGGAAAGACCAACTTTGATTGGACTCTACCTCAATCCGATAAGATGTAGGAAGATAAGTGCGGGTCAATAAAAAGTAGAGAAGATGGGTGGATACGGTAGTCGAATCGTTTCACTTCGATCGCGCGCTTTTTTGCTTCCGTTCGTTCCTTCATCATGCTCGCGCGAATTCAACTTCTGTTCTTAGTCCTTCTTCCTATTCTGTTCTGCGTGGAGTCCGCGGTTCCCAGCGATATCCAGTAAGTTGTCTTCCAATGATCCAACGTGACTAGCGCGTTCGCGTAATTACCTTCATATTTGTTTGCGTCGCAGAGTACAAGATGAATCGCCTTGCGACGACGAGGTATCGGCCAACATAAACAAAGCGTTCGACATGGCATTGCCAGGGATTAAAAAGCTTTTCCTCAAGATTGGATTCGACCCGTTGAAAATGGATGATTTCCACCAGCATTTGGTATTTATGGGGCTCGTCTCGTTGCTACATCTAATCTTCGAAAATCGTTAATTTTCTCCAGTTGCGTGAGAAGCTAATTAATTCCTTGTTGCCGTTACAGGCGGGAATACTTATTCACAATGGTGAATTCGACTTGTCTGACGGTTGGTTACAAGGAATAGCGGACGTAGTGCGAACGGGGGACGTCATTATGTCTTACAAGAAGAACCTTCTGAGTTTGGATATGATGTTGGGACTAGACGTTGTAGAGGTGAGACCAGAAATTTCTTTAATCTCGACAACTTTTATATAGAAGAAAGAGAAAGAAGAAAACCCACGTGGACAGGAATTTGGACTACTAACTAACTCACTCACTCCTATAATGTTAACGGTGTTGTTCATTTTTAGGCTTATGAAAACCCACTAATTTCAACCCGGGACATCAGAAGCGTACCGTCACGTTTAGAATTAACGTCGCGTCACGTTCTTTAGAGTTGATTACGTTGTGAGATCGGGCTAAAGTTCCTATTCGAATCTGAGTTAAACCTACTATTGCCCGCACACTTGATGGCAGTCGTCCACCAAGCTAAAACTGCAGCGGGGAAAGGGGAATCATCCACTCACATTGCCCGATTCTTGGCAGTGACGTCACAATGTGACGTCGGGCAATGTGAGTGGATGATTCCATATTCCCCGCTACAGTTTTAGCTTGGAGGACGACTGCCATCAAGTGCGCGGGCAATAGTAACTAGGGCTCGAGATTTCAAGTGAACCGAGTGAGATACCCGAGTACCCGGGTACTCGTGAGATACCCGGGTATACCAAAATTACCCGTACTACCCGGGTATCTCACGGGTACCCGAACGCATGAGATAGACAAGAATCTCATCCCGAATTAAGCCGAATTGAACCGAATTGAGCCGATAGTTTTTCGGTACGTTTGTGGCTTTAAAAATAAAAAAAAATTTCAGAATGAAATGAATTCTGTATACATGATGAAAATTGAATGTAATGCACCGCGGTTATGTTGAAAATGAGTTCTCTCTCTCTGTCTCTCTCTCTGTCCGTCTCTCTCTGTCTCTCTCTCTGCCCGTCTCTCTCTCTCCCCCCTCTCTCTCCCCTTCTCTCTCCCTCTCTTTCTCTCTCGTGCGCGCTCTACTTTAAAATCCAGAAACACATAGCGAAAAACTATCGGCTCAATTCGGCTTAATTCGGCATGAGATTCTTGTCTATCTTATGTGTTCGGGTACCCGTGAGATACCCGGGTAGTGCGGGTAATTTTGGTATACCCGGGTATCTCACTCGGGTACCCGGGTACCCGGGTATCTCATAATCAATAGCCCTAATAGTAACTATTAAAGCTATTTTGGCATTCTTTTAAAATCACTTTGCTCCTGCATTGCCAGTGCGTCAAAACCGAGCATCATTTATTTGGTAACTTCTATACATGCTACATACTCATTCGTAACAAACACTACACGATACTTCTCTGGTACACGCGACGCATTCAAACGACAAGCTACTGAAATTGTGTCCTCTCATAGTGCATAAGTTGTAGTATATTATATTATTTTAATAATAATAATATTTATTTACGGGAATTCCCTTTAGTTTAGAGATAGAAGTAGATGATGTAAGTACATATAAAATACATGTAAGATGCCACGGATTAGTTTACGCATTAAAGCTCTGCGTTCTCAGTATCTTATGAAGTTCATTTAGGGAGATAGAAAATAGATCTATATCTTTTATATGGGTATTAACACTAGTCTCTGTTTATGGGGTCAACACAAGTTGAACTGAAGGTCGGTAATCTTGGATAAAACAAATCACACTGGCGAAATCGTTTTGGAGGTGCATAGAAATCAATTTTGTTCAATTTACTTTGTGCCACTGTCATAAACACACTATCCGAACGCATTGTACAGTACTTTCCGCGTAAGGCTCTGCCCATCGTATCCGTATGTCAAGGCTTAAGCAAAGTGGCAAGTGAATCTCGCACCTCCGACTTCTCGCTTGACAGGTTTTTATATGTTTGGATGCTCGAGGCCGGGAGCTTGACTCCCGAAACAATGGGGCCATAATAGACAAAGATATAGAATCGTGAAAATTAATCTGTTTCGTTATTTCGTTAATTATGGACCGAATTATGTCGTGTTTGGTATTTTTTTTAATCGAGTATAAGGAATCGATTGGCGCCACTCTCGTGAAAATTCGATAGAAAAAGGTGAAAATCAGTCACGAGCATTTTTAAATGGCTAGTGCTATCCTTGTCTTTTATAGCCTATTGTTCCGGGAGTCGAGCTCGCGAAAAAGTTCCCACGATCCAAGTCGACAAAGAATAGTGGTTGGAGACATTGGGCTAGCCGTGTGGAAAGAAAATTGGCTAGGCTAAAGCAGATTTTACTGTATAATACTTATATATTCACCAAAGGGTTTCCACCCGTTGATAATAAATAATAAATAATTTCAGTTCGAGTCCAACTACTTGTTCCAGTACGGGTTGATTAGAAGAGAGGGTGGAGTTACTGGTCTTCTGCATGATCTGCATATGCGAATAGTGATATCGTTAAATTTGGATACGTTCGAGGTCGTTATCGATTACCTCAAAGTCCTAAGCGTCGGGTAATCGTCGTTAATTTTCTGTGCTATCTCGTTAATATTTGGTAAATCGTTTTTAAAATTATGTTTGGGCTTTCAGCGAAATATATATCAATTTGGAGGGTCACTTACTCGATCCACTTTTAAACATTGCCATCGACGCCATTACCGTCCTGTTTCGACAACACGTTATGAAGATAGTGGAGAGAGCTTACGAAATGATCTTCCAACAAATGGTGAACGACATCAATAAAATGATCCCATTGCCAGATAAATTCCAAGGAGGAAACAACGTTTTCAACTACACAGTACCACCTGTCTTTCGCGATTATACTACATCAGAAAAGAACGACGCGATGATGAACATTTAAAAAACGCGTGTCCAGTGTAAGAAAAAGTAATAAAATAATGGCTGATTCCCTTCAAAGTGAATTCTAATTTTCTGCAATGGTTTCATTAAATAATATTTTTAATCTTCAAGGGCCTAGGGGCAAGCTTTCCCCTCATCCAATCGGGCCCAAAATTTACATACATTTTTTTTTTATTAATTCGAACTATTCTAAGTGTAACTGAAAAAATCTTGAAAAAAATTTTTATCGTGAGTAAATGAGAGTCCACCCCAGTCTGCGTTTGTCGCTATGTCAAATTACAACGCCAGACACATTGTACACAATACAGTTGAGCGACCAAAAGTAGCCGAATGCCCTGGTAGGGTTGAAGGATCACAAGTCGTTTCCACTTTGTATACACAGGCAATTTTGGTTGATCAACTCGATTGGCCGACCAAATAGTTGCATAATGTAAATGCTATTTACGATTAATGAAATTTTCAAGCGTGAACGCTATACTCGCAATTCCTTAGCGACCGTGGAGCTGAAACTTGAAACTAGTTTGAATTTGCAACGATCTCGCCTGAGTTTGCGATTACGAGGTATGATTAATCAATGACACTATCAAAGGTTGAGCACTGTATCGCGTATAAGGATATAGTTACACGGCGTCGATAAGAGACTCGTGCCATTCAAAATATATATACAATATTTGAGTAGATTGCGCATATCGTACGGAAGCTCGTCTATGCAAAACAAATCGCTATTGTCTACCTTCGCGCAATTAGTACTACCTATACTACTTTTCTACGCTATCGATCACAATGATAATAGATAGACCCATGCATCGTTCGTTAACTATCGATTCCAAATAGATGTTATCTCTGTCCCAAAGTTTCGCGCGTTTGTTTTTCAACGGATCATTCCGCGATTGTAATTTCGCACCATACGAGGAAAATCCAGTGGTGAATTTGGAGAAAGCCGAAGCGGCGTCGCGTCGCTGCGGCTCGAGTGGAGAGAAGACGGGCCGGGCGCCGGGCCGGGCCGAGCCGAGCCGAGCCGAATCGAACCGAAAGCTGGAACGCGGTCGATGCGAGAGGACGATCAGTGGCAGATGTTCGCTCGCAAACCGTCGCATCGTGGCGAACAGCGGCGAACGAGCAACTGTCAAAAGAGCAGGATAACAGAGTCTTGGCACGAAGCGAAAAGGAAATGAGCGTGAAGCGGAAGGCAGAGGAGAGCGAAGCCGAGCCGAGCGGAGCCGAGTGGAAGTCGCAAGCGGTGACGAGCGGCGGCGTGCGAGTCGAACCGAGCGGAACCGAGCGGAGCCGAAGCCAAAGCTGAAACTGTGAGCAAAAGCGAAGGCAAGGCGAGGCGAGGCGAAGGAGAGGTCGGGCTTGGGCTCGGCTCGGCGCGGCGGCGCTTGCAGCGAGCGAGCGAGCGAGCGGGCAGCGCGTCGCGAGCGGAATCCGCGCGTGTCGTCCGTTAATTGTCAAATCGGCTCGCAGTAACGCGTCTCGTCGCACACGTTTTTCGGTTTGGATCGGCACGGATCGCCAGCTGATCGGTTGAGGCCGGCGAGCGCGGGCGCGCGTCGTCTCGGCTGAACGCGCGCGTGTATCGGCCGTGTATGGACGGCGGCACGCGTGCACGAGTCGAGGAGGAAAAAGCCCTGGATTCGTCTCGCCTGCGATCCTCCGCTCGTCTCGGCTTCGCGAGTTCCTCCTCGGCCGGCGAACGCAGCGGCGGCGGCGGCGGCGGTTCTCGCATCGCCAGACGCAAGAGGAAGAAGAGGAGACGACAGCAACGGCGAAACAGTAACGTCGAGGACGAGCTCGTCGCCGTCGTCGTCGGCGGCGGCGACGTCGTCGAGACCACCGACGCGGTCCTCGCGGTCGAGGACGACTCGCAGCAGCAACCGCACCAGGACGAATCTAGCGCTACTCCTCCTCCCGGCGACGAACGTCCGAGGAAGCAGCCGAAGAATCGCTGTTTGCCGTCGACGAACACCAACGGATCTCAACGAAACGTAACCAGAGGAGGAAGCGGCTCGCGCGCGGCTGCCTCCTCCCTCACCGGCGGCATCACGCTTCTCAACCGTCGAGCCGGCAACAAGCGATCGTCCAGGAGATGCAACGCGAGCGCTCGTAAGAACGCGATGACGATGGATCTCCAGAGACTGATCACCGAGGTGCACGCTAGGCCCGCGATCTGGGACCAGAAGAACGTCAACTATCACAACCGCGACGTCATCCTCAAGATGTGGCGGGAGATCGCGAGGGCTTGCGAGGTTTCCAGTGAGTATTCGTCTCCCTCTCGTCTCTCTTCTCTCTTCTTTCTGTCTCTTCGATTCGCGCTTGCGTCGTTCTTCTTCCCTTCCCCTTCTGCGCTTTTTCTCTCCTTCCACCGGACTCGACGCTTAGCCACCACCACACCACCGCCCTGTGTCTCGTGTCCCGGACCCGGCGTGGCGTACCTGGATGTACCGATCCATACCGATCGAGTCACCTCCACCAGCGAATCCATGCATCTTTCCTTCCTCTGGAATTCCATTTTATTATTGTCTGTTCGATCGTTTCGTCGAGTCATTCGTACAAACGCGTATCGGTGCGTCGTAAGAATTGCGAACAGGGACGACTGAACCGCGGGTACAATTATTCTGAACGAAGAGAGAGGATACGTTCGCTCGAACCAGCTCGAACGTTGAAAGCGAAACGCGAGCAGTAAGTAACCGGTGTGTTCGTGCGAGGGCGCTTGGCGTCGATTTCTTTGAAACGGCGGGATTCGGTCAACAATCGAATATCGAATGCGGCTGAAACTGAAATTTGAGACTTGAAACCTGAGCATTTCAGTGCTTGAAAACTTCTAGCTTGAAACTTTTTCTTTGAAGCTTGAAATTCTGAATGTTTGAGAATCTGGAAATTTGAAGCTAGAAAACTTGAAAACTTAAAATATTTGAACTTCAATTTTTGATGCTTGGAGTTCCAAAATCCTGAAGATTTGAAAATTAGAGGCCTGACATTCTAAAAATATGAAGCTTGAGATGCCAAAAAATTTATAAATTTAAAGCTGCTCCAAATTACGAAAACTTGTAAGCATTGAGCTAGAAATTCTGAAAACTTGCAATTTTGAAGCTTCAAATTACGAAAAGTTGCAAATATTAAGTTTGAAATTCTGGAAATTTGAAAACTTGAAGCTTGATATTCCGAAAATTTGCAAATTGAAAACTTGAAATTCCGAAAATTTGGAAATTTTAAACTTGAGATTCTGGTAATTTAAAGCTTAAAAGTTTGAAACTTGAAATTAAGCCTAAAATTTGCAAGCATTGAGCTTGAAAGTCTATAAATTTGCAATTTTGAAACTTCAAATTGCGAAAATTTGTAAATATCGAGCTTGAAGTTCCTAAAAGTTGCAAATAGTAATCGTAAGCTTAAAATTCTGGAAATTGGAAAACTTGAAAATTTGAAGCTTGTATGATCTTAAAAGGTGCAGATTTTAAGGTTGATATTATAAAAACTTGAAAATTTTTAAATTCAAAAGTTGAAATTCTGAAAATTTTGAAATTTTAAGGTTGAAATTCAGCCTTATTCCAGCCTTTTCTAACCCAATTACAAAACTTTCTGAATTGCGGTGGCGCCCTCACAGTATTTACCAATTTAAAGAGCGGCATGAATACGACCCCTGTTTGTTAAATGCCATGAAGTTGGTTACAGTTGTGACTGGTCTCGCTGGTCTCGGTGAATGGACAGTATAAATTCGAATTTGTCGACGCGAAAAGTGAACGCGTTCGCAGTAGATAGTCGGCGCGGCGCATGCTCGCGGGTTGCGCGTTCGAACGAACGCGGTACTACAGTCTGTTGTTCGTGAGATCGATACTTTTGGTAAATAGCGAGCTGCGCCACGCCGTTCTCTCTGTACGAAGCCGATCGAACGAACAAACTTAGCTTGCATTCTCGACGAAAGAATAACCTTGACGAAAATGTTTGTTTTCAGCGGACGTGGCGAAATCGAAATGGAAACACTTGCGAGACAATTTTCGCAACGAACTAAAGAAGACTTATCGTGGGAAATGCGACGGTGGAGCCAACGAGCACGATTCCAAGTGGGTTTGGTTCAAGAGCCTGTTCTTCCTGCGAGATCAAATGAACTCCCGAGTGATCGGGTGTGCTCTTTCACAGAATTGCTCGGTTCTTCGGTCCTCGCCGGATGGGACGCAGATCGAGCCGCAGATCGACATCCTCGAAGGTCACGAAGAGACTCAATTCGACGACTTGGACGGAGATTCTTGTCAATCTCTGCTCTCGAACGACGACGGTCTGCATCAGGTGATGCCGCCGCCGAAGCTGAGCAAAATCGGTAGAAAAAGGACTCTGATGGACGCGATGGACAACGATTACTCCGACGTGGACCGAAAGAGATTCGAGTCTCTTCAGAGGAGATTGAACGCCGTTCACGAGGAGGAAGACGACACTTACCATTTTCTGATGAGCGTCAGAAATCCCCTCAAGAGTTTGCCTCTCGACAGACAGATGTTCGTTCGATTAAAGATTCAGGAGCTCGTCTACAACGAGATCAATTCGCAAAATCAGCAGAACCGAACGTACGAAGGTTCGGGAGACGTGAAACCTCTGAGAATAGGAAACTGCAGCGGATCCGAGACCGCGGCTGGAAACGGCGAATCCGGCGGCGGCAACGGAGCTGAAGGACAAAACATTGGCGACGCGTCCCATTCGACGACGCTGCTTCACAACAGCACGACAGATGGCTCCAGCGAGCAAGCTTTCTTCGGTTAATTTAATTTACCTTCTAAGTTGTAAGAATTATAATTTTATTAATAGGAAAATAAACGATGGTATTTTTTCAATAATTTTTCGACCGCAACTTTCTTCCTAACCTACTATTTTATCGCACGGACGAAATAGTGGAGAAAACACGTGTGCACCGTCTACTTTGTTCGAGTATCTCTACACAAACGCGAAGACGTACTTTTAAATCGCCCCCCCTCGAGATATTATTGTCTGCAATTACTTCATGCGCTAATTGCTTTCCTACAGCCTCTCAAGGGAGTATTCCAGGCCGCGTTACAGTTCTTTCGTTTCTTCCTTTTTTCTCGTGATGAAAGAACGAATCTACTAAGGTAACTGTCCCAATTACGGATGGAGTACCTATTTTATGGAGGATTAACCACATATTAAAGACACTGTATTTGCACAATATCTGAAATTTTTTTTTCATAATACACTTCAGTTCCTATTTTATTCGGAGGAATCAAAACTTTCTCCTTTAAACTCTTTTATTTATTTTAATTCTGAATCTGACATTGTAAGTCCGATTTTGCGAACAATCTAAGTAAACCTACTGAAAAATCGAATTTATATGTAAGTAAAAATAAATAAGATACTTTTATGAAATAAAGTATCAATATTTAAAAAAAATAGTAAAGTAAATTATAGCATTCCGGAACATAATGTACTTCGGTTTTGAAGACTCCATAATTGGTGCAATAACTCTTTTGTTTTCTTCCTTTGATATAAAAGAACAATTGTTTGAGGATTCTGGAAGAATCAAACTTCCTAGAAACAGGGCTGGATTAATAGGGGGGCTAGATGGGGCTGTAGCCTCGGGCCCCATTTTCCAAAGGGGCCCCGTTCTAAGCAAGCCTCCAAAAAAAACATTTCATCTTAATTTAGAATAAATTTTAATATTCAAAGATGTTTGTATTTTATTATATGCGTTGTTACAAAAAATCCCCCTCCCACCCTCGCTTTTCCAGCACATGGGCCCCCGAAGGTTTGATAGCTCCGGGCCTCAAAAAATCTTAATCCGACCCTGCCTAGAAACATAATTTTTAGGAATCATCAATAGTTTGTTATAATTCTTCAGCAACAATAATCTGTCCGTAATTGTAGGTTCAAACTTTGTACAAAATTTTTTTTTATTAATTGGAACTATTCTAGGGGAAGCCGCGGAAAAAATCATGAAAAAATCACCTTACCACTTTTGTTATATTTTCCCATCTCACCAGCACCGAATTAGAAGTTGGATGGCAACGAAGGTGGTTTTACAATTGCCAATGCGTTAATAAAACGCATTTCTGGTATTTTCAAAGGAATCTAATTTTTGCAGTGCAACGATGCCGAAGGGGAACGTTAATCTCTTCGTTTTGCCGCGATGAAACGCATCGCGTATGCGAAGTACAATACCTCTGACGCAACTGCGGGCCATTGTTTTTCAACGTACAATTGCAACGTTTGCATCGCTAACGCTATCGAGTACGCGTCGCGACGAGCCGCGTCGGTGCACTCGGTCACGGTAAAATACGAGTCTTCTCATTGGCTGCAGTTTTTCAATTTCCTTCTTAATTCATCGAATATTCGTTCTACGATCTTTCGATAGCATCGGCAACGTTCGTCGCCTCCCCTTCGACGATAAGCGTAGCCAAATTTCGAATGTTGATCGAACCTCGCGAAATTCGCGAAACGATCGAAGGTGGAAGACGCAATCGTAGACCAGAGAGGATAATTGTATGCAATTGCGTTCGAGTGACAGAACTCGATCGAACTAAGTAAAATGATCCATCGAAGGACGAGATAAACTGTCCTGCGTTCCACGTATCGTGCACACAATGGGATGTATTCCAACGCGTTGCGTCCAACTGTCACGACGTATATTCGAGCGACGCGACGTTCGCGAACAGAAGAGAATACGGCACGGTTCTATAGGGGCGTATTGTACGGCTCCCTGACGCCGACGAGATAAAGTGGTTCGAATTGAGTTTGCGCTAGTTCCACTGTTGTTCACCGGCTCGTGCATCGCGGTTATTGGACATCGAAGAAACGGTCGGCGAACCTTTTTGAATTTAATTAAACCAGGTTATTAGGTAGGCTGCCGCGCGCGCAAAAGCTACCGCAACATCGATATGCTCAGTCGTCTAACGGAAAACGATAATTTACTTTTCGACGAAATTGTTTTACGATTTGTTCACCATGTAAATTACGCGGGTCAGGTATCCTTGTGTAAGGGTTTGGTTGACTAGCCGATTAATCGATCTCTAAGCCGACTAGTAATAATAATTTATTTTAATTACATTCTGTTTATCGTTTTAAAGAGTTTTTTATTTTGTTAAAATTAAGAAATAATAATCAAGGTTTCTAGTTAATTGGTACTTATTTAGTTGGTGGAAGAAATAATTATTATTTTATAATAATTATGTTGCATACAAATATACAGGATGGACCACGAAGCGTGATCAGCTTAGATTATTCTGCTGTTAGTTTTTTTTTAGCTAAAACAACATGGTTCAAGGAGAGCTTTAAGATAATTATACCAAATTTTTGGTCAACCCTCTTTTTCCCAGAGTTATCAAGGTCACCTTCAGTTTTTTATACTGCTTGCCGAATTTGTTTCAGTATCTTCTAAAAGATGTGTATAAAAAACTGAAGGTGACCTTGAGTCTGAAAGAAAGGGTTGACAAAAAATTTGATACGATCATCTTATCATCAATCATCTATAATAAAAGTCATGGGAACTGAACAGCAAATAAATCTGGAAGCTGGAAACGATCCAAATTGAAAGCAAAGATTATTATTACGAATTTAATAGTTGATTAAGCTTTAAAATATATGTGAACCAACCTATGAGTCAATGTATGTTAAAAAATGTAAAAATTCCATTAATGATTGTAAAGGAAAATATTGTTTTAGTTCCCCGTGAAAGGTGACGGCAAATTATTCTTGGATGAAACGAAAATCTGTAATACGTAGAAACCCAAAACGTGTCTATCGTTAACGGACAAAGAAGAAGGAACGAAGTGAATAAAAGACAAGCAGCGCAACGTCGCTAAACTTATTGGTTTTCGTCGCGACTTCAACCCCCTCCTCGCTTGCCGCTCTTTTCCAATGGGAATTCACGAAATAACGAGGTAACTTTTCGTTACGATAGAAAAGCTGCGTCGTCTAGACGGGATGCACTATATTTGCACGATATGTTGCACCGGTTGAATAGCTTATTCGAAAGTCTGCCTCGTAGTCTGTTCAACAGACCACTCGGTTTTTCCATACAAAGAGGATTAGCAGCGTTCTCTTTGTCTTTCTTCTCGTCCTTTCCTTTACCTCCACCACGCCATTCCTCTTCCTTTTCTTCTATTTCGTTTTTTTCTTTGTCAATGAGTCGACTACCATTTTACTCCTCTCGCCCTTCTTTGGCTTCGTCGCATCGTCCACGCTAAGTACTGTTACTTACGGAGTCCGACTCTGACTTCGATTCCTTTTTTTTCTTATTCCGACTCTTACAGTCGAAAGGAACTGCCCATTTTCTTGGACATCGACAAAAGTTTTTTATAGCTTCAGTAAATCGCTGTTAAGTAGTTATAGCGTAAGAGAACACAAAGAAAATTATGTTGAATGTACAGGGTGTAAGGAACTGTTTGGTCTTGGCAGTCATAGGCGTGTTCTACATCTTCGGATCCATGAAGATCTGTGAAAAAAAGTTGCCGAAAAATTGTCCTTGACCTTAAATTTCAAGGTCAAATTTTTTTTTTATATTTCTTTATATTTTTTTGATATTTATATATTTTCGCACCATAATACTATATATTACACATAAATGACCACTGTAACCAAAAGCTAGACACAAACTACTAAACCAATTTTGACCTTGGAATTCAAGGTCAAGGACAATTTTGCGGCAACTTTTTTTTACAGATCTTAATCGATCCCAATATGTAGAATACGCCAATGACTGCCAAGACCAAACATTTCTTTACACCCTGTACAATAAGTATGATTTAATTGTTTATTATTAAAATACAGGGTGTCCCACGTAACACTTTTCACTATTTTTCAAGCACTTGCGATAATTTGCCAAAAAATATTTTAAACCAAAGTTGATCAGTTTTCGATTGGCTATACAGTGCAATAAAAAAAAGTTCGAAATTTTTTTTTATTATTGTCAAGGCCACCTTCATTTTTTTAAAATGGCACTTCAAGGTCATCCGAAGGTCATGGTATATTGGGTTGTTAAATTCGTCTTGATACGGGCTATAATACTGTTAAGTCATAAATACAAAGTGCCATTATCAGATTATCGCAAGTACTTGAAAAATCGTGAAAAGTGTTACGTAGGACACCCTTATAAGAGAAAGATAATTGATAATTTTATAATAAACCAATTCTCTTAATATTGTTTTATTTTATTACCACAAATAAACTGCTATATAATGACGTTTTCTTAATAAATTGTACGATTAGTCCAAATGATTCGTGTCAATATTTTTCTGTCCGTTACGCGTATTCCTCGCCGCGGCGCGCGTCCGAAATCGATCCACGGACTGTGGTTCGTCGCGAATAATTTTTTCTGGAAAACGCGTCCCGCGTGTAATTAAACACGAATAAAGAAACAACGCGTTTACAAGCAGGTCTGAAGCGGTTTTTGCGAAGCAGAGAACAAGAGAGAACGAATGGTGGAAACCCATCGGCACGGACTTTCTTTGATCACAAAGGGAAATGCAATCGCCACTCCCTCTGCGCTATCTCGATGTCTCTTCTCTTTGCTCTATGAAAGAGTTCATCCTCTATGACCCGAGGCTTTATCTTCGATATCGTTTATCTATCGGGTGTTACAGAAAAAAAAAACATCCGAAAAGTTCTGACATTTTCCTAAAAATTTAGTTGCATCCAGCGAAGCAACGCGAAGGCGCGAAAGTAAATACGTAGAAGCTTGATCTGATCTGGTCTGGCGAGCCTCGAGTTTCCGACTCGTCAGTAAGATTTTCGCTGGTGTTGGAAGCGGAGCATTCGACGCGGTTTCAAGACTATCGCGTTGTTCTGTTCGTCTCGGAAAAACGGAAACCTCGACCATACGAAGTGAGTACATAATACTGCTAGTCGCTTCGCGTCAATTTGCTCGACGAGTTCGGGAGACGTAGACAACTCCTTGCGACAATGGCAACCGACACAATTGAGATCGAATCGATCATTTCAACGATCCATTCGCACGGTTCGTGGACGCTACGATGGAAGAATGAAAAGTGTTTATACAGTACTGTCCCGATATAAGCACAATCTTACAGTGTTGACTCAAACATCGACGCCTGAGTTTGATTCGAAAAAGGGACTTCTTTGACCTCACCACTTCTTCGCCGGTACAAGTCTCCTCGTTCCATCGTGACCGAGATCGAACCCGACTCGAAAAAGGGCTGCGCTCGGTTTTGTAACCCAGCCGTTTTTCGAGTTAACACTGTACAAGGATCCAAATTAAGCCTGGTTTATATTTTTCAGTTCAGACACGAAGTCGCTGCGATCATTGCGATTTCATGTTAGTGACGTTGCCCGATTTTTTATTTATATTTGTAAAAAACAGTAGTATGCAGAATCGCAGCGACTTTTTGTCGCTCTTGTGCATCGTGGATGCGTATTCGGACGAATTGAATTCGGTTTTTTTCTAAACGATGAGGTAGTTCAGACATATTCGTCCGAATAGACATCCAGTCTAACCGCAGCCTTTCTTGTTTGTTTCTGCGTGCATTTCGGAACGGTGATCTCCCAATTCTTAACAATTTGAATCGCGTGCTCGCAACAAACGTTAAGAATCGTTCGATTACGCGACCGTAGCGCGGATAGCAGTTAGCCAATCTCAAGTCGCGTTCCAACGCCGGTACACGCACACGCGCCACGTATCGTAAATACGGAAACGCAACCTAATGCACCTAGAGTTGTACGACGAGACTAATTTCGTAACGCGCTACCACTTTCCACTCGTCCTTTCGTCGACCATTCTTGCTCGCGATACACCAATCGCTTATACAATCGTTACGGTTATCGATTACCGCCACAATTCGACTCTTCCACATTAATTTGCGTTTTACATATCTTCATCTTCGGTTTATTGACCGTCTAGTTAGAGTCACCGGGCGCTACTAGAGGTCAATTTGCAGTTCAATTCAGCGAAACACGGAAATCGTTTTTTTTTATTTCATTTTGTATTAAATTCTGTCGAGTTACTTAAATAACAAATTTTTTTCTGTTTTGATTTTTTTTATGAATATATTTATGTTTTCCACGTTGTTTCTTATTAAAATTTTTTATAATTATTTTATTAATTTTTCTTTTTTTCACTCTTCAGTAAAAAATAAAAAAAATTACATTTTTTATTTTTCATAAAAAAATAGTAATAATACAAAAAAATAAATTTTTATTTAAGAAAAATATATTTTTTTATTTTTGATAAAATAGTTTCAAAAAATTTAAACAAAAAACAACGTGTAAAACTATTTAAATACATTCATAAAAAAAATCAAAACAAAAAAAATTCGTTATTTAAGTAACTCGACAGAATTAAATACTAAATAAAAAAAAATTATATCTTTTTAAATAATGAGTATTGCCAAAAACGACGGGACACGTGTCGGCTTATTTTTGATCTAGATTCGCCAGAAAAAGTTTCGTCAAAATCGATGACCCACTGACTGCAACCTCTCCTTGTAAGCCGTAAATACAGTCGGTCCCCAAAATATTGGGACAATATAATTTTATCTTCTAAGCTTTGTATTTTGAACAAATGTACAATTAGCTATAAAAATGTACTACATTATGTTAGAGTACAGTACAGAGAATCCACAAATAAAAAGCAGTTGACTTCTTCCACCTGGTTGTGTTGTGTTACAAGAAAAATCGTCGAAGTGCAACATTTGATATCACATAAATATTAGGACACTTTATTATATTAAGTTATAAAATAAAAAAAATAGCTTTGGTACAAATATTTCATATTTTGTTGAATATCCTTTCTGTTTGTAAACGTGTCTCAAACGATTCAACATCTTCCGAATTATTTTTTGCAAATAATTTGTGCTGATTTTTTTCCATTCTTCTGGAAAAATATGCTGTAAGCCTGGTTTGTGACAGTTTGGTCGGTGATTGTTTTGTTAATAAAAGGAACTTTGTATATTTCGTAATACCAGTATTCTATTACTCTGAATCCGTTGATATTTGGAAATTCGTAGATTCCCTTGAATTCCACTTTATGACACCATAGAGAGATTGCCAAGAGTCAAAAGCGAAACGAGTACGTGAACGTTTCTGAGCGGCAACCTGCGGTGCGTCACCTTCGATCTCGAACAGAAAGTTCGTTCCGTCGTCGTTCGATGTCGCTGCGAGAACAGAGCGACGCAACGCTTGCCACTCGACTCTACGCGACGCGACACAGCGCGACCTGATCCAACTGGACGCTACTCGACCCGAGTCGACCCGGCGGCCTGAGAAGCGGCGAAAACACGAGGTCGCGTCGAGGCGTGGCAATGCATAAACCAGCGCACTCGACGCGCGAAACGACGTGTTTGCGCGGTCACGTTGGCAACAGTTGGCAACAACCAACCACGAAGCAACGAACCATTGAACGAATCTTACGCGTCGCGTTTGCGCAAACCCCTTAGGACGAGATCAAATACGTTTGTCGTCGACGTCGACGCGCGCAGATTGCGTAACGAGAAAATTTGTGCAAACGCGTTACGACAAAGGAACAATCAGGAACAAAGCAGTGATCGCGAAAACGAGAGGTCAGCGAGTCAGCGGCGCGGCGGTGTCCGCCGGTGTTGCTTGCACAATCGCGGACAAACTTGGGAGAGCCGTAGAGCGATCTGGCAACGTGGTTTGAGCAAACGTGTAGGAACGCCGATCGCCGTTCTGATCCCGTCAGTCGACTCCTCCTCGGTCTGTCGGCGAGCTCGGTAATCCACGCTCCGCCATTTCTATTTGGTTTGTTCTTTCTTTCACGTTTCGCCAACCCCGCGAGGATCGCGAATCGTCGATCTTGCGATTACGCTGCTGTACGCGGTACGACATCGCCTCGAACGCGGAGCTCTCGTTCGGCGAGCAGAGGGAAGCTAAACAATGTCCAACACAGACTTGATCGGTTACACCCACGATTTTCTTACGGAGTTCATTCAACTGTACCGAAGCTTCCCTTGCCTGTGGCAGGTCAGGTACAAGGGTTACAAGGATAGGTTGCTCAGGAACCGCGCTTACGATGCTCTCGTGCATAAACTGAGGGAGGTGAATCCAGTTGCCGACAGAGAAACCGTCATACGGAAAATCAACACTCTGAGAACCGCGTTTAGACGAGAATACAAAAAGGTGCGAAGCTCTCACAGAATGGTCAAGAATCCTCGACAACGATATAGATCCTCTTTATGGTATTACGACATTCTCAAGTTCGTTGCGGAGCAAAACGAAGGGACCGGACTGGACGAGGACAAGGACGTTAAGACTGTTTCGTTCCCATCGGACGTCTGGCAAGAGGAAATGGTACGATCTCTTCAACGATTTTCAATCAGACGCGAAAGAATTCGCGTCCAGACACGACACGCGATCCGAAATCGCGAGGTTACGCGTTGTGCAATCGCGTCGGAGATACGACTCTCCGCCGCCTCTTCCTTTCTCTCACTCCTTCCCCCACCACCAAACACTCGCCTTTCTCCCACTCGCTCGCGTGCGCTGTTTCTCTTTCTCTCGACGGACCTCTATCGATCGGAAAACTCGACTCGAACTCTACTACATATATGTATAGGCAGGAAATTACATGTAAATAGGAAACTAAATTCGGAATGCTCGCACGCCGCGACGAGTACGGTTCGTCGCGTCCGTCGTTTCTACCGCCGTCTATGCAGTTTCGTTTAGTTTCGTTTTGACGCGAGCAAACCACATGAGACGAGACGAAATACAACGCCACGCGACGCGACGCAACATGGTTGGAAGAACGGCAAGCCCGCGTTGTTCGAAACGTTACGACTCGTCTGCGTTCGTTTGCATTCGTTTCATTGAGTTTGTTTAAGCTGCGTTTACATTATGCAACTTTCGGTCGGCCAATCGAGTTGATTAATCAAGTCTGTGTAAACGAGATTTCAGCCAAGTGTCTGCTTTTGGTCGTTCAACTGTATTTTGTATATGTGTCTGTCGTTGTAGTAGGGATGTTCGATTCTTCAGAAAATCAATTCTATCGATTCAAAGATCGATCTTTTGAAACGATTTTCAGCTCTTCAATTTTTCTGTAAATCGATTATTTATCATGAAAATCGGAGGTCAACCTGTCGATTGTCGATGTGCTACGCCCTCAACGATTTTTATGACCTTCATATATGTTATACAGTACAACATTCTGAACCACTTTTTCTTATGCATATACTAGGCGGTCGGCTTTAGTTTTCGAGTTATACACAAAAACAGTTTTATTAATTATTCGGAATAGAAGCGACCTCACAGATTTTGATGACCTTGAAATACATATGTTGTCAAGGTCATCATTCTGACCAACTTTTCCTTATACATATATGTTATATTGCGAATATCTCGGAAACTAAAGCCGAGCGGCGGTAACATGTATAGGGAAAAGTTGTTCAGAATGATGACCTTGATAACATATTTCAAGGTCATAAAAATCGGCGAGGTCACCCCTATTCTGAATAATTACCAAAACTTTTTTTGTATATAACTCGAGAACTAAAGCCGACCGCCGGTTACATGTATAAGAAAAAGCTGTTCAGAATTATGACTTTGACAACATATTTCAAGGTCATCAAAATCGGTTAGGTAACTTTATAATTTTATGAACAAAAAAAATAGCCGCTTTTTCTCCCAAAAATTAAAGCTTTTACTTTAAAGTCACCATTTTGTTTTAACATAATATTTCGAAAATTCCTTTGATTAATCAGGGAAGAAACTAACAAATTAACGAAATCTTTTCACCGCAAAACTATTTTTTGAAAAGTGATTGTCGTTCATCGCTAATAACTTCCACATAAATGAATATTTTTACACCAAAAAATTAGGAAATACTTTTTAAATGTTATTCTTTGAAATAGAAAAAGTGTTGAACCTATATATACTTGTGCTTTTTCAAAAAAAATCTTCAAATATTCGTTTTATTCTGGCCTCCTGAGATGGTATAACCTCTTAAGTTTAGTTTATTATTAATTTCAGTCTATTGGCCACGAAATGGACTTGAGTACATAAATTCTTATTCCACTCACACCGCATTCTTCCACTAGCAATCATTATATCTTTTTGGTCTTACATGTCACACTTTATGAACTACCTATATTACTCTTTAATCTTTGTATGTACAGTATAGTACATTGCACTCTGTTCCTTATTCCTTACTTATTTAACTATCGACAGGGGCGGATTTTGAAAGTTGTCGCCCCACTTTTCTTTATCTATTTCCCTACAACTGTTTATTAAACTTATTTATTTATTTATTTATTTATTAAATGCTTCAAGCTTCCTTCCGACTCTTCACAAATACTATATAATCTGTTCTCCTCTAGTAGCCAAATTTTATCGATTCATTCATATTCCCGCATCTGATTCTGGCTAATAGCTTTTGACTATTTCTCTGTCCTATGTTTCTTAAGTAGTCCGGCACTTTATCCCATCTTATAAACTTATATCTCTCCATGGTAGTTGTTCTCTCTTCATTTCTCGAATAAGTATTTTTCTCAACTCGTCTATCAAAGTGATTGCAATTGCTGACGTTACACATAAAACCTCTCCACGCAGCACATTATCCATCTTGAATAATACAACTGTCGGACGAAAAAGCTCTAGTTGATCGATAGAAATGCCAAACGATTAGGCCCTAACGTAAACCTTTTAGTTGAACGACTTTGCATAATGTGAACGCAGCTTTAAGAATCAGGTGGCGAGGAAAAGAAAAAGGAAACGAAGGTTGCTTTTTTTGTAGTTTGTTCAAACTGACGTAAGCAAAGTCGAACCACCGTCACCGGAACCATCCCCGGAAGTCACTCCCGACCCGACGTTCCAACCCGTGATCCTGGAAACCGAAGGGAAGTACCAGCAAGAGAAATTCCAAGATCGTCAAACCCAGGAATCGACTCGAGACCTGTCGCCCAGACAGTTCGCCACATGCGTTACGGACGACGAATTCGAGACCTTTGGTCGTTACGTCGCCAACAAGTTGCGAAAATCGACTTCTCGACAGAGTATCATCGCCGAAAAGATAATCGCGGACGTCCTTTTAAGGGCCAATCTCGGCACCTTGGAGGAAATTACTTGCCTCACGGAGAAAGTACCCTCTCGTTGTTTTTTAGTTATGGGTGATCGTTGAGTTACTCCTTGTCTTTTTAACTGTCAATTGCATCGACGAAAATGCATGGACGGAACACCGTTTCCAAAAATCCTTAAGCATCGTTTTCGCTTACAGCCCCGCAGTTGAAGACTGATCGACGTAAAGAAGGAGAAGAAGACGAAAGTAAACTCATGCTCGGCTATAGCGAACGGTGGAGTCATTCGAATAAATTTTTAATCGAATGATCTTCCGATAAAAATAACGAATAAAATTATTCGAGAATAACGAATGATTTTTTATTCAAATAAAAAGTTAGTGAATAAGTCTCTAATTGGGAAACTAATAATTAACTATATCTTTTCAACGGGATTATTATTACAAAGTGTGAAAATAAAAAATATCTTTTTTATTTATTCGATCCTGTTGCTTGTCCCGATTTTTTTTTTATCGAAATCCCGTTTTTCTTGAAATAGTATTTGTTTGGGTACAAATAATTATTAAGCTTAAAAATTAAATAGCTAAGACTTATATTTTTTATTTAAAGCTTAAAAAGTTGAAACTAAAAATTTGGAAGCCTGAATATTTTAAAGCTTGAAACTTGGAAATTTGAAATTTCAAAACTCGAAACTTGAAACCTGAGCATTTCAACGTTTGAAAAATTCTAGCTTGATAGTTTCAATCTTTAAAGCTTGAAATTCTGAATGTTTGAGAACCTGAAAATTTGAAGCTAGAAAACCTGAAAATTTCAAATATTTAAACGCTAATTTTCCATTCCAAAATCTTATTTTTTCAGTTCCATTTCATAATCTTAATTTTTTAGTTCCAAAAAATGAAATTCTAAAAATTTGCTATTTTGCAGCCCCAAATTACGAAAATTTACAATGTTTTGAGCTGGAAAATCCTCAAAGTTGCAAATATTAAGCTTAAAATTCTGAAAATGTGAAGTTTGTATGATCTTAAAATTTGCAGATTTTAAGCTTGATATTCTGAAAATTTGAAGGTTAAAATTCTAAAAATTTGAAATATGAAGCCTGAAATTCAGTCTCATTCTAACCTGCTCTAACCTAATTACAGAGCTTTCTGAATTGCAGCGGTGCCCTCCTAAATCTTGGGAATTTATTCGTTATTCGAAATAAAATTTACCCAACTCTAGCGAACGAGTCGCATTGCGAATAAATCCAAGTTGGCGAATTACCATCGAAACTCGTGTTTAAACTCATGTTGAAAAGTATTTTTTTAATAAAATAATATCCATTGATGCGTACTACTATCGCCTTTTGGTCGTACTTGGATCTTTTATCTGATACGTATATATTCAATTGTAACAAACTTGTACGAACATTCGTCGCGAAGGGCTACGACGCTGGGCTCTGGTATAAATGGCTCCAATTAAAAGTTATTCGATCGTTCCCTGCAATTTGTATTCTTGCTCTAAAGAGTTTGCATTAATTAATTAGCGATATCAATTTTTTTCCAATAAACGCTGTACTCTTTCTTTCTTTTTTAAACAATAGACTCCTGCTATCGTATTGTTAACTTTTTAATTCTTGTTGTAGAATCATTTCAGAATCTGCAACAATGTTGCAGCACCTTTGCACGAAATATTTTAAATGCAATATGTTGTGTATATTAAAACCAAGATTCATCCAAAGACGAGGTGGCCGAGTGGTTAAGGCGTTGGACTGCTAATCCAATGTGTTCTACACGCGTGGGTTCGAATCCCATCCTCGTCGAATTATTTTTTTTCTCTCTTTCTCTAACTAAATATTTTATATCAAAGTTATTTATTGAAATAAAAACTACAATTTTCTTCTTCTACAAATTCTTCTTCTACAATTTAACGAGAATTCGACTGCGAACAATTAGATAATTTATCGTATTACTGTCAAAATATATCCGTACAAGGTTATGTTACAACTGTTGAGTACACTTCGACAGTAGTATTTATAAAATGATATGCACAAGTCTGATAAGAATGTCTGTAGAGAAAAATATTGCATTTTACTACCGTATTCTTCCGAGAGCCTTTCGAAATGTTGGTGCGATACAAAGAAATAAAAAAAAAAAAATAACCTCTTTCTCCCCGGCGGGGAATCGAACCCCGGTCGTCCGCGTGACAGGCGGAAATACTAACCACTATACTACCGAGGATTTGTTGAGAACAGTTCTTCCTAAACGAAACACAAACTGTAACAAATACTTGGAGCAACGGTTTCTATACAATTGTAAGTATGTACTGTCGCGTCGGTATGCTACACTTTCAGCAGCTGGGCGAATGCGCCATCAAGCTGCATCGAGGCATCGTTAACGCGCCACCAGCGTGTCACGGGTCACGGGTAACTGATCGACTGCGTGCGCAACAATTTCGTACCTTTCATTTTTGTTACACTGTTTCCTGAATTGATGTAACACCTCATAAATGTATACGTATACTGAACACTTAGCTTTGTATAATGTAGATTGTAGATATTGGAGACTATATCGAATATATTCCTTAATTTATTATACTGTACAATCGAAATTATGAAGAAACAATTCTAACAAGAATAAAGTCGTAAGGTAAATGTGGGTATTTGCGGACTTTTAGTATAGGTTAACTTCAGAGTGCTCGATAAAGCGTTCAAATGAATAAAGGTAGCTTCTTTTTTTTTAAAAAAAAAGGTTGAACGATACTGATTCCATTAAAAAACGATAATAATAATAATAAGTGGATTTAATTGGATTGTTAAAAATATTCACTCGCTACGAGCAAAGACAACGAACATTGCTAATTACTCTTAATTGGTTGTCGCGTCGCGTGATGATGGCCAAAAGAGAAAATGATTTATGTACATACGTCTTTTGCACGACGATCCACAATAGATTCCAGCAATCGTAGTCTTCCTTCGTTGCTCGTTACGCGGTACAGTACTTGCTTCTTCGTTCGCTTTTGTTTACTATACTTTCATAACCACAGCGTCAATTCGTCAAATAACGATCACTCGCACATTTTCCGAATCACTTGCGTATATCACTTACAACAGAAGCTAGCAGATTTGTTAGGTTCGACTCAAAATCCGAAAGCAGAAAACCGAAATCACCCTCGCGTTCTCGCAGGCAAACGAAAACTGCTCACTTTTCGATTGTTTTTGTATGTTTTCGAACGGATGATGACTGAAGGTAGGTGCGCATCGGTTGCTTCACCGATTGTTCTTTGCGTTCCGAAAAGCTACTTGCTACGATTTTTAAGACAGTGTTGCCAGTGTCGATTTTCACTTTAGTATGATTGGATATCTAAAGTAGTAGTCAAATAGTAAGATATCTGCATAATTATGATACAATACAAAGACGTTATGTAAAGTTCCAATAAATATGTGAAAGTTTATATTAGGTTAGATTATATGCATACTTGTAAATATCAAAATTTTTGGCCCTATCGTTTGTAAACTATTCAGACAGCTAGTGTGAATACTTTATTTATATATATGAATGTTTAATTGCAAATAAATGGAAAAGCGAGGATTTAAATACTGTTCTTTAATCTTTTTACCTATTGCATAGAAATTGAAGATCTAAATTTGTAAAATTGAGTTAATTTTCAATAAAATACAATTTGATACGATATCAAGCTAAGGACAATAATAGTTCGATAGGAAACCAAGTAGGGGAACTGTCCCTATTAGTGTGCCTTTATATTTAAATTCAGTATATGAATGTGTGCATACACAACTAGGATTAGTGCGATTGGAATCTTCACTGCCGTTAAAAATCAAAATATAAAATTTGACGAAACTTTGTATATTACATTATACGAACCAGGCAACAAATTTTTACTTCGATGCATTTATGAGTTAGGTTAGAGATATTTTGTATTTTTTACTAGATTTTTTCCGAGCAAGGGTCTGACTTTATAGCCACTAGACGTACAGCTCGAACCGGCTAGGACAAAAAGCCCTATAAAGCACGTAAATTGCTTTATAAGTTTGCGGCTTTTACGCGATGGTATGCTATTATAGCTATTACTAAGTGCACGCATCGAAAGTATGAAACACATATTGTAGGTGCATACAGCAATCACCATCGTTCTAAGAAGCTACATGCTACATTATGTTCACGATGCGAATTGTGAGTTGCGAACGCGTTGATTAATATTTCAATTTACTAAAAATCTGTTCTAGCATTCCATGCTACTTAGGTTATGTTATTTATCAAAATGTGTATTTAGTAATATTATACGAAAATCGCAATTTGACTGTGGCATAGGATGTTTTTTCAAGGGACCGTTTACATCTGAACATTTCTGCCGAACAAACATCCGAACGAACATGGTAAAAGATTTCTTCCACAGATGCGCGGACCCTTCGGGGACGTAAGCGTAGAGTCGAACCAAGACTTGGTCGGTGTTTAGGGAGCATGGCTGAGGAAGCACATGCCTCCCATGGCGAGGGCTTTCAGTAAAGGCCTGACAATGAAGACAAGATGGACAAGAAAGCCGTAGCTGCAACAGCTTATATTTATATGCACATGCACTATGCATCAAAAGAAAAGAGTAAGAGAAAGGTGTGGCAACGCAAACTTTTTGCAAATCGGGAGATTTATAGTGCCAATGCTCTATTAAATTATTAAATGATTTACGGTTCGAATCAGTGAGAGTGTTGTACAGAAATTTCATACGAATGAATTCCACCGACTTTCCGAAGTCGGAGATTTTCGACGCGCAACGTTGAAATCAATTATTTTACATACGATCAATTTTAAAGTATACATATTTTTTAGTCGTAAAGAGGATAAATAAGGCTGTATCCTCAATTTTATTCAAGTTTTCAAATATTGGCCCGCTATAAAAAAAAAGCCTCACATAGCTCGGTCCTGTCCGGGTCGGTCGCCCGGATATGTGTGACTCGACCTTAACCCTTGTGCATGGACCTAAAGGACAGTGCATAAAGTGAACTTTAGGGCGCGGGGGTGAAGCTTCAAGGGGAGCTGTTTACCGCCATCATATGGGAGACTGGTGATGCCATCTGTGTCATCATATGATGCCGTTTGAAGTTGCGTGTGATCATTATTTTGACAGCTGCTCAGCGGACAGATCCGAAGGCAATAACCATAACCCTTCATAACCATAATCGATGTAATCTTGTGTCATATATTTACGTATAATTTTTTTCTTACGCGTCAAATTACATTTAGTATGTACTGTAAAACTAGGGATAGGTGTCCACACATACAATTCGTCAATATTCCAAGGTAAAGTAACATAAACGATATTTTTTCCTAATTCCCACACTCGGCTATAGAGAGCGCCATAAGTTTCCCATAATATGGTGGCTGAAGAAGATTCCCCCTTCCGTCTTTCGGTACAGACCCCGCACACAAAGGTTCCGTCCTTTAGGTCCATGCCCTCGTGTGCGCCCATCGGAGGCCGTAGGCCGTCGAAAATGATATGCGTTGCGACGGACGTATTTTGTGCGCTCGTGTGCGCCCGGTCTAATCAGTGGCCAGCACACTGTGTCGCGCGGGCGTGGAAGGGGAAGCTCTTCTATCACGCGTATGTGTAGGGTAGGTTTATGTTGGAGCTACGATAAACGATAAGAGCGACGATGTGAATAGGATAGTAAAAGAGAGAAAGATGTTTTCTCTTTTGTTTTTTTCTTATTATTTCGTTGCTCTTATCGTTTATCGTAGCTTCAACATAAAACTACCCTTAGAGAATTAGAGCATAGAATATTTTTTCACCGTGTCTACATACATTCTGTTTTCCTAGAGAAGACCCTTTGTTCAAATCGTTTAGTCTAAGGATAGAAACATGGTTTAGAAATACTTTAATTATGCTTTGTTGAACCGGTGTTGGTAAAAAACGGGGATCTTCTGCGGGGACTCGAGGCTTTGCTCAAAGAATCGTTGCACAACATTGTGCTCGACAACTCTAATAAATGTGATTTTCTTGCATTTACATTCTATGTATTTTCATTAATATCGGCCGTTTGAGAAACACGAAAACCGGAAAACATGCCTGCCTAGCTAGCTCAGTCGGTAGAGCATGAGACTCTTAATCTCAGGGTCGTGGGTTCGAGCCCCACGTTGGGCGACGTTTATTTTTCTCATTTTCACGTATTTTTTTAATAGCTACGCATTATTTAAACTTTTATTCGAAAAAAATTGCAATTTTTCCTCTATCGTTAATTTGTAAATTACGAAAAGTGAAATACTAACTGGAAGACTATCTGTTTTGCAGAGAAAAAAAAGTTCTTTGGGGCACAGAACGAGACGCGTCAACTATATTTTTTGCGAGTGAATTATGGTGTATTGTTGCACGTAAAATACATGCGTTGACAGTTAGCTTGTGTCTTTCGCCGAAGAATTTAGAAGGTTTCAAGAAAAGAAAAAGTTCGCCCCCGGGTGGGCTCGAACCACCAACCTTTCGGTTAACAGCCGAACGCGCTAGCCGATTGCGCCACGGAGGCGACTCGTAACGTCTTTTTCTACGTATCGTATCGTTAATATGCTGGAAAAAGTCTTGAGCAAATAATACAAATGATAACGATAAGAGGAAATTAGTATTTCGCTCGAACGAACCAAAATGACCAACTGTTTCGCTTCACGATTTTTAGATACGATGTGCGTATTGCGTATCTCCTTTTTAAGGCCCGAGGCGGCATCGCGTTGCATTTCGGTCTGATAAGTTATCGTACTCGTAGCTCATATTGTTTATAACGATACCATTTTCGCGAACGACGCGTCGCGTCGCGGTCTTTCGAAACAAATAGCAAGAGGTGAACGCTGCTATCTTATTCTTTATTTGTTTATTGAATTCTTAACGGGGAGAACCCTTTACAATACTTTACATTTTACATCAACGGAAGAATAAATGACATACATCAAATTAATAAATAAATAATACTGGACAATGTGAGTTCTATCAGTTAGAAAACTTATTATCAATTCGATCGTGAAATGGCAACAATTGCCGTTTGTTGGCACGCGACGTCCTCGTAGGCGGCAAAAACGTCTGATTAATTGAATGGTAGGTAGCTGTAGGCGGATTACGTTTTTAACGCGTACTTGAATTCAAAGCGCGCGTAAAATCGGCACGAGGTCCTTGCAGCTTTCACGGTGAATTACACCGCGATGCTCGTTTAAACGAATTGGACTAGTTTGCGGAGGCTGCGCGTCGCACGCGTATTCGCACATTACCTACATGAAAGGAAGGAAGCCACGCGTGACTACTCGAAGGAAAAGAAATGGTTGTCGGTCGTCGAAAGCCGTTGGAGGGTGTTCGCGAGCGAACGAGTAAAGTGCGTCGGCGAAATATTCGACCGGAAAACTTTGCCAGAGACTCGTCACCCCTTTCCGTTGCGGCATAAACAGCCGAAGAAACCCTACCGGATGCTTTTCTACAATTCGTTGCGAAGTCTTCGAAGCGTTCGGAAGAGAAATATGCCGCTTAAGGGGGCTAAGCAGTCGGTTTTCGCGAAGAAGCTTCCTTTTTTATTTATTTGTGAAAAAGTGAAATGAGGTCTAGACGTTTCCTTGGGCTTTGGACGAACCGCGCGGGAAAAATCATGGTGTAATATTATAGAGGTGTTCCGACAAAGCACCTCTATCTGGTTGATTTTTTGTGATGGAAGATCTTTCGGTAGCCGCTAGGGGCGTCATAGTCAGAACTCTGCGTATGGTGTGCATGTGTGCGAATGAAGTGCATCACAGATGATCAACTTCCAAATTAATTTATTAGCTAAAACGTGGAATTAATAGTCGTCATGTTAGTGTATTGTGTTGAAAAAACCTCACAATCTGAAAAATCATGTGATATTGGATTTTCCAGTTTTGGGTAGGAGCCACAGACTCCTATATATTACACTCATGGACCTAAAGGATGGTGCGTAAGTTTGAGGGATTGCGGCGACAGACGGAAGGGGTATCGACCTCTATTAGACCTTCAGCCATCTTCAGTAGCCCAGACTGCATTGTAAAGGACTGCACTTTTCAATTTTGCCTCAAGCGTGTCAGATGGCAACACTATCTGGGCCACACAAGATGGCTGACAGTGCCCCCTTACACAGCGACACCCGCATTCCCCATATACCCCCCATATTTAGGTCCATGATTACACTAGACTGCTAACAGCCGAGAGAAAGGTAATGCGAGCGGTGGGTATGAAATTTTGTCTACACTGAAAATGGCGGACAGAGTGATTCGTTGGTGACGTAGTATGTTTAATTTCGGAATGTTTTACAAAATTTTCACTTATAAATTACTTTCTTTAAAGAAAAAACTACGAATATACGAACACTCTCGTTTGCTGCAGCACGCTTTGCACTCTAGTTTTGCCCAGTTGTATCTATTTACAATGAATCTACACTGAAAATGGCGGACACCCCCCACCACTCGCATCTGCTCGCAGCACTTTTTCCTACAGCAAGCCATAGTAAGTTAGCAGTCTAGTGTAATATACAGGGTGTAACAAAAATGTTGCAGTTCCTTGAAAGGGGTAATTCCTGAGGTGATTTTGAACAACTTTTTCCTTAGTGAAAATGTTAGGTGGGGCTTTGTTAACGAGTTATTAACGAAAAACACCGACCAATCGGAAAGCGAGTACAGTGGATTAATGATGACGCGGACGATGACGGACCAATACTACTCGCAGCTGGAGCCCGCGCTGAAATTCATCCACTGTATTCGTGCTTCTATTGGTCGGTGTTTTTCGTTAATAACTCATTAACAAAGCCACACATAACATTTTCGCTAAGGAAAAAGTTGTTTAAAATCACCTCAGGAATTACCCCTTTCAAGGAACTGCAACATTTTTGTTACACCCTGTATAGAAGTCTGTGGTCGGAGCTAATTGGCTGGCGGTTCCCCCACTATTTCTGAACCACTGTGCATGGTAATGGTTCACCTTGTCTTATTACACCATAGGAAAAACACAAATGTAGCGCCGGCCTAAGAGGCGCGCCCGCTCGAAGGATGAAAAAATTACCGTAGGAAATAAGAAGAGATAACGAAGGGGTCGAGGGACGCGTACGGGAACCGACAAGGCAAGACGCGTTAAATAGGAAATCGATTCAAGATCCGGTCGAGTGTCCGTTCGGGAACTTAGATGGATTTGCCAAAGCAAATAAAAAGGATTCGTGGACGTCATAAAATTGATATTTATCCTGGCAAATATCCAAAGCTGAAACGGTGCCAACTCAGCTAGGAATAATACCGCGCCCTCGGCAAGAGATACCTACGTAATTATCGTTTCCACGGAGTCACGATTTTTTCCACCAATTTTCCTCGAGCAACGTGGAGAGATTAAAGGAGGTTCGCGAGCCGAGGTCGAGCGAAATTGACTCGGCGTCGAAAGGCAGACACTCGAATCTGCTCGAATGGAAAAGTCGAGCATGCAAATGCGGAAAACCCACGAGGCATTCGTACGGAAGATCGATAATTTTCCGTTTTGTTTGTGTGGCAACCTCGAAAGGTACTCATTTGGAAGCGTAGAGAGGCGGAAGACTCCAACATCTTTATACTTTTTCCTCAAGCGATGCAGTTTCTCCAATAGACCGAGAAAACCGAAGAAAAACCTATACGATGCGTCTACGATTACTTGTAAAGGATAAGGACCTGGAGAAATTCGGTGCGAATTAATTTATTTCATGCAGTAATAACAAATACCGTCGTGTGGGCCCTATTAGGCACGTACCTATTTTCCCTATGGGTAAACGCGGCCCTGAACACATTCCATTGGCTAAATGTACATATGTGTTTTTAATCTGATTTTTATATATCGTATTGGGTACTACAGTAAATTTCGCTTACAGCTAGCAGCTGTCGGGTCCGAAACGTTAGCCTTAACGAGGATAGGAACGCACCTCCGATTTCACGCTTGACTATGAGTTGGTCAGTGCTATCGTTAACCAGTACGAAAACGCTAGCCTAAAGCGGAATTTACTGTATAATACTTTCAAAGTTGCAGAGAAAGTTTTTCAAATAAGTTTAAATAAATAAATAAATAAATAATACTAATAATTTATTCCAAATTTTAATGTTAAATTTTTATCATCTTTGAGAAGAGTAAATAATACCAAAACATACTTCCGTAATTTTTTTCCATTAATTTAGAGAACATTAAATTTGATATTAGCGTTAATTTTAGCCATGTTTCTTTTTTTTATAACTTTTTTCTAATTATTACAAATAATCGTAAACAATTGTAAACAATCGATCAGTTTTTTACCATTTGGTAGATATAATTGAAAGAAGTAACTTGTGTCTCAAAATCTTTTTCCTCGTTCTCATAGTTCGCGAGTTATAAAACATAATCGAAAAATAGCCAAATTTTCGAAGGTTAATTTCAACCCCTTAGAGTGAATTTGGACAGCAAAAAAAATTGCGTAATACATACTTACACATGCTTTACACATACCCGAAGTTGCATAATTTTTTGAATTTCCGGGTTCGGGATGTTCCTCTATTAGAAGTTATGAGTTTTGTCTCGATATACGCGACACACTTGTGCGACACTCGCTAGAGAGGAAGGGAATTTTCCAAAGTTCCTTCGATTGGATCCGGGTAGCCTAGGTTGTCGAAGGGTGTCCCCGTTTAACTACCCCAACAGGGACGTACCCAAGGGTCCGCGTTCGCGCGATTCCGATTCGAACGCGCGACTCGATTGATTCCACGGCCGACAATTAATAACGGTTGTCGGCTCGGGCGATCACGTTTCAATTAGTTTGCCCGTTCGTCGCTCTCGGCGAGCAATGGAAAAGCATTTGCCCGCGTGTCAGAACCCATCCCCTTGGCCGCTGAAACGCGAGGGCAAAAATCCATTAATTCGAGGCGAGCCAGTCTCTGGTATCTGGCCGATGCGATGGGCATAGGGCGGTTTGGGGTGGTTTGGCGCTGCTTGGCGCGGCACGACCGGTCGCGTCGATGTCGATATTCCTTCGGGACAGGTCGTATCGGTCGGAAGGAAAAGGAAGGAAAGGAGAATAGAAGGGAATAGAGAAAGGTTAGGAGTTGGGAGAAGGAGGAAGCGCCCCATCCAACTACGGCCCTGCAACGTGTCCGCCCAATAAGGGTGCGTAGTCGACGCTGGTCGACGCCGTCGGCTCGACGGCGTTCAGTCTCACTCGGGCGTCCGATCCGGTTTGATCGGCTCTGTGCTTGGCTTTCTTGTTCCTCGCGTCGCCGCCACCGGCTAAGCTGCGTGTCTGCGTGTTCACGGTGTCGCGTCGTGTGCTTTTCGCAAGCGCGTCGTGTTTCTTCTTAAACTGGTGCGATCGTTGAGTCGAAGGTTTGTCAGTGAAGTGCGTCGGCTCGAAATACTCGAATCCCACCCTCGTTAAGGAGAGCTCGAAACCGATGGGGGATGACGTTCGATGGAAATCAAGGTAAACGACAATTTGTTTTCGTCATTGTTTTCTCAGCGAAAACATTGCCAGCTGGGATCGCATCATTTTTTCGAGAGTGCAACAGTTCCAAGCACCGATTCGAACGTCTGATTCTCTTACCGGTCGAACGTGTACCGAACTCGATCGCATTCCCAGGTCAATGGTTCGCGTCGCATTACACCGACTCCGATCCCTTTCAATTCTCTAGTTCAGTATGTTACTTGCATCTTCTATCCAAAGACGTATATCGGATTCCTCGTCGAATCGTCGTCGAGGTCCGCGCGTCACCGCCGACGTCCTCCAATTTTCGCAAGCTGTCGCCGAAAATATCCTAACTTCTGGTCGATTCGGCGCTTCCCGAACGCAGCGTACAACGACGAGTTTAGAAAACGAACAAGAATATCCACGTCGATGCAACACGAACACGCGAAAGGATCGAAGCACGAGGCTGCATACCGAGATTGCAGGCGGCAGCTGACATCGCTAGCTGCATAAATTGGTGTTTTCGTCGAGACCGGATTCTGGCGACGTCCAGTCGCCGGGGACACCTCGTTGGAAAGTTTCTCTTCGCGTACTTCACACCTTTCCGTGTCGATGGTAAAGGTGCCGTTCGACTAGCAAAATGCGGGGCGCGCAAGATTTATAGCCGAGCGCGTAACCGTTGAAAATCAGGCCTATCAGGAGGTTTTGAGGACCGTGCCGCCGCACATCTTCGTAAGGGAACGGTACCTTTATGTCAGACATGGGCTAAATTTTTATCTAAATAAAATCAAATAAAAGATAATTTATATTTATCTGTTATTCGAGTCTTTGAGTAACTGGATTTATCTTTATTCGAAACACCACGGATAAATCAATGTATTCCATGGCGAAAGATAATTTTTTTATTCGACGGCGTAAGATAATTTTTTTATTCGAAGCGCCAACTAAGTTTTTAATCTTTATTCGACTTTTATTCGAATAAGGCTTTGAATTCGCAGAGCTGGGGCAGTTAGACAATGGCTTTTGGTGTAGTTCGAGCCTCGTCTCTAAAATCATACATTGTTGCCCGTTGCACACCTCAGATTATACAGGGTGATCCACGCAATTTGCATACCTTGAATTACTTTTAAAGCATGCATTATATGACAAAATTTTTTTATCAATAAATATGTAGTTGCATGATTTGGAAGGGTAGATCATGCAGTGTTTTTGTAGGTGGCAGCGTGTCGGTTATATAACGCATACTTGAAAAGTAATTCAAGGTGTGCAACGTGTAATTTATAATAATAATAATAATAATATTTTATTTCCAACGGGATAAACCATATGTTACACAAGTAAAACTAATGAAAAAATATAAATGAAAACAAAAACAGAATATAAATAAAAGAACAACAAAAATAAATAAAAAGAAAAAGAGATAAACAGTAAAATATAAAAGAAATCAATACACAAAAATTAGCAATTTTAAAGAGGCAATTTGCGAAGTCCACCCTGTATAATCTGAGGCGGGCAGCTCTCCGAAGTTACATATTCGATTTTTATTCGAAGCGTTATTCAAATAAAAGTCGAATAAAGATGAAAACCTTAGTTGGCGCTTCGAATAAATTCGTTTCGAATAAAAAAAATATTTTTCGCCTTCGAATAAATTTTGGCTTCGAATAAAAAAATTATCTTTCGTCGTCAAATAAATTCGCTTCGAATAAAAAAATTCTTTCGTCGTCGAATAAATTGATTTATCCGTGGTGTTTCGAATAAAGATAAATCCAGTTATTCGAAGGCTCGAATAACGAAGAAAGATAAATTATCGTTTATTCGAACCGTTATTTAAATAATTTTTTATCTAGATAATGCCCAACTCTGCTTTACGTGCTATGTTTGTGCGTAGCTCCGACACTTAAAGCTGGGAATAAGTTTAAGCAAAATTAGCTTCAATACATTTTTATGGATCCATTTCCACCAAAGCTAAGCCAAGTTAATGAAAATATATTCCCTAAACTTAGCATAGCTTGGTTTTGTGGTGGATTCCCGGCTTAAAGACCTCAACAAACGCTCCGTTTCGCACGCTTCGTTTCACCCTGACAAATTATATCTATGCATTCGTAATACCTAAATGGTGTCGGTCGTAGCGAGGCAATTGCGGTGGTACAGATAGAAACTGGGTGAACGGTAGATCCCTAATCTTTTAGAAATGCCTGTCGCACGAGCTGAAACATCCGACCTCCCCGAGTGGTCCGATAAATATTTAACTCGACGAGCGACGTCGGCACGGCTAGCAAAAGTAAGTCGACGCGAACGACATCGTAGGAAAGTTTTATCGCTCACTGTCAGCCTAAACTATTGTTTTGTCGTACAAGGTAACTTCAGTTTGGCAACTTGGGTAACTGCTGGAAAAAATTGTATCGTTCTGTGTTCTGGTCTATAAAGAAGAAAATAACGTTCAACGTTAAGGTACCGTCCATTGCGAAGCGGCGCGGCGCGCGCGGTCCTTGAAACCTCTTGACACTCGACAGTGCCAATTTTCAACGGCTACGCGCTCGCCCATAAATCTTGCACGGCGCGCATTTTGGTAGTCGAACGGCATCTTTACCACCACGAAAAGCGTCGCGCGTTGAAAATAGCATTTGCGCAAATCGAAATCGAATACAACCGTCGAAGGTTATTCTTCCTGAGCGTAGCTGTTAGATTCGTTGTAAATTACGTCTTCCTTCGTTTCTTGTTACTCGCACCGAATCGAGTTTGAAAACTTTTCAGAATGTCGCGATCCACGGTCCATGGCAAAGCATAGAAGATCGAGTTGAACTTTTCGCTGTTGATTCCATTCGCAGAAGCGGATTCGACGAAGCTCTTCGGCCCTCGGGCGTCCTGAACACGAGAGAGTCGTAAGGTTGTCGCGCCGTGCACGACTCACTTTGTATCGAGGACTCGTCCAGGCTGCGAAAGGCTCTAATGGAGGAAAATGGAAGCTGAAACGAGAGGTTTCCTCGAGTTCCTCGTTTCGACTCGAGTACGCCAACAGAAACGTTTGTCTTTCCGTCAGAGTCCTCCTCTTCTTTTTCCTGGCGTATTGTTATTGTTATTATTATTATTAGACGGGATACAGTCTCATTACTGTACAAAGGCTTAAACAGAACTTATACATAGTTACATATAGCAATGGATAATTAAATACAGTGTTGACTCGAAGAATGGCTGGTTTTCAGAACCGAGTGTAGTCCTTTTTCGAGTCGGGTTCGATCTCGGTCACGACGGAACGAGGAGACTCGCACCGGCGAAGAAGTGGTGAGGATAGAGAAATCCTTTTTTCGAATCAAACTCAGGCGTCATTCTTTGAGTCAACGCTGTAAGATTGACCTTATACCGAAACAGTACTGTATACAGTCGATGGATATACATAGTAGAAGTACAACATCGTACAATCAGTGTCATGGATTTTTGCCCCTAGGAAAAAAATGGGATGAGGAAAAATACTTTTTTTCTTCCTCCTTTGCACCGAGCACTAAGTATAGCTAATTTTGTCCTTGTTTTCGGCGGTCTCTCGTGATCTCGAGTATCGAGGATTCGATCTAGGAGATTCCCACGGTAGGAACAAGGGTACCAGTTGCTCAGTGCTAGCCTTAACCAGTCTGAAAATGCTAGCCTTAAGCGGATTTTACTGTAATATCAATCCATTTTTTCATATTTGTATACGAATCGCAGACTTCTACATATACACTAGAGTGCTAACAGCCGAGAGAAAGGTGATGCGAGCGGTGGGGATGAGATTTTGTCTCTACACTGCAAATGGCGGACACAGTGATTCGTTGGTGACGTAGGCATGTTTAATTTCGGAATGTTTTACAAAATTTTCACTTATAAATTACTTTCTTTAAAGAAAAACTACGAATATACGAATACTTTCGTTTGCTGTAGCACGCTTTCCACTCTAGTTTTGCCGAGTTGTATCTACAATGAATCTACACTGCAAATGGCGGACACCCCCCACCACTCGCATCTGCTCGCAGCACTTTTTCCTACAGCAAGCCATAGTACGTTAGCAGTCTAGTGTAATATATAGAAGTCTGTGATGCGAATCCTTTTAGAAGTTTTACTTTGTCGTATATGTATACATATACTACATACACTACAGTATATACTGTATATATTATATTTTATATATTTCAGTGGGAAATGAGAATTTTTCCTCGTCATATTTTTCCCTAGGGGAAGAATCAATGGTACTGATTGTACATAGTGTATTATACAAGACTATTTAGTATTTTATAAAAAGAATTTATAGATCCAGTAAAAAGATCAAATCTCTCATTATAATTATTCACCATATTACATATGTATATACGTATGCTTGATCGGGTCCGAAGACCCAAGTGCAGTTTTATACAATGGTGGGTTGAGAGTCTTCACCGTTTTAAAAGACCGTAGTGAAGCATTAAAATTTATTGCTTCTAAGAGTTGAAGACAAGTCTAGCCATTAATTAAAATTTAAATAGAAAAATAAAGTCATATCCTATCTTCTTATCCTTCCACTTTCAAGAGATTTCAAACTCAGCGATTCCATGATAGGTGAATAATCATGATTAGACAGCGGATCTTTATGCAAAATCAAACTTTCACAATTGTAAATAAACAATTCAAGCTTGAACAACAGTGTTGCCTTATTTTCTAAATATTGTGACTCGTATCATACTTTTGATACTTTACATATTTTGCACAGTTAAAATTGTTATAAATGCATAAAATCCGCTGTCTAATCATGATCATTAAATTCCATACTATGTCCCAATTTGTACGCAGCGAATTTTAAAAATCTGTGTTGCACCTTCTCTAACAGCTCTATGTATTTGTTTTCTACAATTCTATCCTGAATTACGAACGAAAGAAAGAAGATACGATTCCTTCGCAAATTCTTCGACAAGCTAATAGGCTTTCTTCTGCGTAGGAATAAAACCATGAACTCTCAGAATACGAATGTGAAAGGAGGAAGGAGTACAAGGAATGCAAAGAATCGCGCGATAAGTTGATTATCTTGAAACTCGCTGGAGGTTGAGGTTGATTCTCGTGAAAGAATGCGGGCTACCGTCTCAGCGACGCAACGCGACCCGCCTACTCCTTCGTTCTCGGGATCGATATTGCGATTACGTTTGCGAGCGCGATCGCAACTGCAATTGACCCCACTCGGACCTCGATCCGCCAGAAACGTCGCCTCTCGACGATCGCGCTACCCGACTCGTGCCACTCGTGCCACTCGTGCCGCCTCCGAAAAGATTCTACCGACTCGATTATTCGGCTCGCGACGATGCGCCTCGAGGGTAGTCCGTACGAATTAGTCGTTTCGGAAGAGGGTGCGCCGACAGTTGGGGAGAAGGGGACGCGCGCCTTTCGCCATTTCCCTTCGCGCGTCCTGATTAATGTTTCATTTAAATTCACGGTCGAATCGCTCGCGCGAAATGTACACTGAGAAAAATAAAACACTAAATTTTACTACATTTTGTGTGTACTAAAGTAGCAGGATAGCAGCACGTGTGGAGAAAATCCTAACACAGTGTAGTAAAAATCTGAACCCAGTGTAGTAAGTACAAACACTGCCCAAAATTGCCATAAATCCACCTACATTTTAATGTAGTTTTGGAGAAATATTGCCAAATTTATTATTTTTTCTCGATTCTAAATATGGATGTATAATACATTTTTGCACTGCGGAACAAATGTATGTACAATTGCAAACTTTCCATAAAGCCACTCAGTTTGTATTTCAATTCTGTGCAAATAACTGCTGCCAAGTACGATTAGAAGTTTAAGTGCAATCGAAAGGTAAAGCTTGTGTTAAAATTAATCTATAAATTTATAAAAATCGTGTATGTTTGTTTTTATTTATTTTTCCATGTGCTTGAAAATGTGAATTTGCATAAATAGTCGTAGTCTATTCATAACTTCAGAATTTCAAGTTTCGAATTTGATATTTTTAAGAATTTGAGCTATGCTCCCACGCGACTTCTCAGAACTCGATCCCTATTCACAGTCGAATGTCATCGTACTCGGTATGGTTATTATAACTGCGTTAAAACCGTCTTTGCATTACCGCAAATACTTTGTGCAACGATTTCTAATTAAATCATTTATGCCGATTTCTTTTATACTTTTATACTTACTGTTATCTCTTTTTCTTTTCATTGTTTTTTGTATTTTTATTTATATTTTGTTTTTGTGTTCATTTGTATTTTATCATTTGTTTATATTGTGTAACAGGGTTCATCCCGTTGAAAATAAAATATTATTATTGTTGTTATTATTATTATTATTATTATTATTATTATTATTATTATTATAAGAAACGTGGTGGCTTTATGGCAATTTCGGGTAGTATACAGGGTGAGGCACTTAAAACCGGCCACCTGAATAACTTGGCTGCTATTGGTGACAGGAAAAAATGCATCAGGCCAAAATTATTTGGTATCGAGGGGTTTGGATCATCCGATGTTATTAGTTTTTTGATAGGTGGAGGCGTTAAGGAAATATGAAGGTCATCTCTGTTTTTTTAAATGGAACGGTATGTTGTTTTACTCACAATTTTTTTCCATCACAATTGGCTTAACCCAGACCACAAATGACCTTTCCAATAGGTCATTGTATTCGTCTTGAAATACTCTATCAGAATGTAAGTAAAAAAACGTACCGTTCTATTTAAAAAAATAGAGATGACCTTCATATCTCATTGACGCCTCCACCTATCAAAAAATTAGTAACATTGGATGATCAGCCCCTCGATATCAAATAATTTTGGCCTGATGCATTTTTTATCACCAATAGCAGCCAAGTTATTCAGGTGGCCGGTTTTAAGTGCCTCACCCTGTATTCGTAGGAAAGGCTCTGGGTTGTGATTTTTACTACATTGCTAATTTAGTCCAAAATGTAGTAAAATTTGGAACATTATTTTTTTTCAGTGCATCAGGTCGGTTTTCATCGTTTCGCCGCTGCTAAACAAATCATTGTCTCGCGCGTTCTTTGTCTTTCGTATCTCGAGCTTCAGACGGACTCGACGCTTCCCCTTGGACGCTTCGAACGATCGTTCCAGGAGTTCGAGAGCGAACCAGGAAGAAAAGAGAAGGAGGGGAGTCGTCGGGAGAAGAAATTGATAGACGCAATCGCGATATCGCGAGTCGAATTGGAGGAAGGCGTGTCCGACGTTCGAATCAGTCGATCGGAGTTGCTCGAGCGGCGACAACACCTCTGGCGATAGGCCAAACGCTTGAAACGTTTTGGCGCGCTTCGAATGTTTCGCGTTGGCCGTGGAATTTCCCCCTGAACTTTTCGCGAAACTTTCTTCATTTTGCCTTTCCTCTGGCTTCGGTATCGCTGCAAAGGGTCTTTCGCGAAACTCGCGTCGCGCCGTTGGCAAACATTCGTCCGCTGGCTACGGTGGAATCGAACGGAGAAAAAGCTGTCTCGTTTGCTGAGAAGAGTACGATAGGACTCGGCGCTATATTTGGAAACGGTGTCGAGGACGAAGTTGTTGTCGTTAATTACTGCTGCCCCGACGCGGGAGCGGACTCGAATCCTGCAGAAAAAAGAAAAGAAAGGCGAAAGGTGCGTTGTTACGAGACGCAGGCGCACGCGCGATCATTTTCCGCGTCGTCTTTCAACGGTTTTGGTTTAGGCCGATCGCACAGTGGTTCCGATCGAAGAATTAGCTGTTCGTTGGGCAAAAAATCAACTTCTGCGAAGTTCGCAGCGTTTTTGAAATTTTAAGACATTGTTGAAATACACTTTTACACGGATACATATCATTTTGTTTTATTACTTTTCGCCATATTTAGGGTAACTTGCTGATTCCATTCTCCAAGAACTTGACATTTTTCTGAGCGATAAATTTAGTCCACGTCGTCTTTAGAAGCTTCCAGTCAATTAAGATCTTTTGCATTCAAGGAATTTTATGGGAACTGAAATAAGTGGAAATCAGAAGTTGCTACAACAGGTAAAAAATGAAGAAAAAATAATAAACAAATTTTAAAATAAATGAAAAAGCATGAGATGTTGAAAATGCACTTAATTTGTGTATGTCTGAATCATGACCTTCAGATGACTGATCACTCTGAACATTTAGCAATCGCAGCAATTTTATCACGTTGTTGGTTTTCAAGGTCATCCGAAAGCCATGATTCAGACATTTATTTTATTTGTATCAGATATTTTACATGTAAAATTTACACATCGTTCTGCATCTTACAGCGAATATTGAACGAATTTTTGGCCGAAAGGGTAGAATGTTCCCTTAATTTTTACTACATAGTTTTAATTGCATAATATAATAGCTGACATTAAGCCGAATTCAACGATATACTTATACTATGATCTTAAGTCTTGAAATAACGCTACATAGTTTCGAACAGCTAATTCTTCGATTGGGACCACTGCGGATCGCCTTGACCCAATCGCCGATTGCCGATTGCCCGTCGCTCGGATTCGCCGTAAAAATATACGTCGCGTTGCAGTCGATTCGTCTCTAGAGATCGTTTCTCGCGTTCGTCGGTCGTTTGGCGGGTCGAGCTTCTACTTTTCTCTTCCCTCGGGGCTAACGAAACGAGCCCCTAAAAGCCCGAGAGATCTTGTATCCGCGGTAGGACCGTATCCCGGCCTATCCTGCAACTGTGAAACGATTGCTCTTGAAATTTTAAAGATGCAGCTGCTTCTCTCGGGCGGTGCTAGTAGACCGTGGAGAGGTTGATTATTCAGAGCAGATAAACGTTCTGGAGGCGAGTTCCCTTATCGCTTGGCCAACAGCTGACCAAACCAACGGCAAATCACGCTCCGCCTATTCTGTAGCGCGATAACGCTCTTGCTTTCGCCCTCTCGCATTCCTACGACTCGCTCGCGATTTCGATGGATCGTGATCGTGGCGCGACCGGCGGACAACCTTCGCGCCGAATTTCTTTTCGTCCTCCGAGTTGGCCGTAATCCTCTGCGTTCCGATGCCAATCCGGGCTCGCGAATAAGGCCGTTTGTCCACTGCATCAATGCTATTGCAATTTGACTAAGAAACGACTCGCAACTCGCATGCAATGGCGTCAATCCACTGATCTGTATACATACACTGGATACGGTATTCGTATTTACTTATTGCCATTATTTTTACTTTTTTTATTATTTAATTTATTCAATATATACGGGGCTATAGCTTGATATATAGCTTGAAAATTTATTACACACCTACAGATTTCCGAAAAATATGTCTCAACGAGAAGCATGGATAAAATTTTTGAGCAAAAATAATTGGATAATTCAGTATTTCAATTTCGCGTCAATGCTGACGTCATAGTCCGTTCGCTTATGGCTTCACTTTTTCTGTTCAATGCTCCTTCCTGTACTTTTTCGAATTACTTCTACGACAATGCATGCGATTCTCGGTCAAATTTTAGTTGCGTTGCCGCAGTGAACGAACGGCCTAATCCTCTGCCAGAAAACGTGTCACGCTTTGTGCCCGAGCCTCTCATCGCGTCACAATTCTAATGTAGTTCCTCAGGAGAAAACGAATAGAAGCGTGGTCCAATTACGTAGGTAAGGTCGATGTACGAGCGTCCGTGTAACCGTCGAATTATGGAATCCTGGCTGTGGTCCAGCCCGTCGGAATCTCCTTCGACCGGTGTCAGGGACGCGATCGCGAACGAGAGTCACGGCTGTGGTCCTATTTTTTTATGACGATGCTTAGAATAGGGAGAGCCGGTCGCTGGAGTATAGACTAGTGACAAGTGGAGTTAATATAATATATTGCTGAAAATACAAAAAAGACATGTCAACGAAAATCACACTACAGACTACAGTCTTGACTCGAAATAGGGTGCCTGGGCTTGATTCGAAATAAGAATCTTCGTATCCCCACCACTTGCTTTGTAGTCGCCGCATAACTCGATACGGTTGTGGTAGCGACGAGGGGATTCGCGCCACCGAACAATCGTCTCTTTTGTATTCCATCTTTCGTCAAACGAAGCCGCAACGAGCCGAGCGAAATTTATGGCTTGTTCGACAGCGCGAGGTCGACAGTTCCCTCGCCGCTACCCCAGTCGTATCGAGTTACGCGGCGAAGATCAAAGCGGCCGAAACGTAGTACCTGACTCGAAATAAGGATGCTCCCGGTCCTAATACCCCACTGTACTTCGAGTCAAAACTGTACCAACAATACATATTAAACGGAGAAGTTGTAGGTGAATCTTCTTTTTAAAAAAACATATAGAAGTACCCAATAATTCCAATTATGGTTGTCAACAGACATATATGTCCTATAGGATTACTCGAGGCACTGTCAGTTAGACGCAAAAAATGTTGAATACCTTCCAACTTAATGGAAAGATATGTGTGTTATCGTGCCCAAATATAGTATTGTCCCCATATAAGGACAATCTTACAGTGTTAACTCAAAGAACGACGCCTGAGTTTGATTCGAAAAAAGGATTTCTCTATCCTCAAAATCGCCGGTGCGAGTCTCCTCGTTCCATCGTGACCAAAATCGAACCGGACTCGAGAAAGAGCTGCGCTTGGTTCTGAAACCCAGCCATTCTTCGAGTCACACTGTAATGGAACAGTCCTCAAAATGAGGACGAACGAGGGAATAATATAAATAAGATGCTTTGTGAATGAGTCCGAGTACTTTAAAAGCAGTGCCTGTGATATTAGCACTATGATCAGCAAATGATAGATTGGAAATCGATCGAGGAAGGACTTCCGATCCTTGCGGGTCGCATCGATCCGCGTCGATCGCATCGACCAAGCGTAGATCGTAGATCCAAGGGTTGCCTGGGAGCACTGTGAGCGAGAGCTCGGAGCGTTGCCATGACGACCATCGTTTCCCTGCTACGGCTATCCAGCGGTGCTCAATCGAACCCTTTTCTCACCCCCACCCTCGTCAAGCTTTTCCTCCCTTGCACTCTGCCGCACCCACGCCCCCCACTCCTCGGCTTTCCGCTACGCTTGCTTCTTCTCTCGGCAGCCGAGGCCGAGGTCGAGACCTCGTTGGCAAAATACGTCCGACGAGGAGGGTATCTTTTGCCCATTTTCTCCTTAAGACAATCCGCGCGTCCGAAGAGCGTCGCAACGGCAACGTTTGTCAAATGTTGGCGCCGCGACTTGAACCCCTTGACGCTCGATCAGAGGATCGGTCGTTCCTCTTCTGCTACTGTCGCTCGTCTTGCTCGCGTTACCGTTGCAATATCGATTTTACATCGAGACAGACGATTATTAATTGCCGCACCCCGAGCGCCTCCGCGAAACGGAACAAGATTTTGACTCGCGAAGCTGAGGTTAGACAGTAGAAGCGAACAGTAGCTACAACGACGCGCGAATTCGTCCCTCCTTCCAATAACTGAAATTCCAAATTTCCGGTTCCTTAAAGCTGAGAAGGGAATCCGAGCGAGTTTCGACTTCAAATATTCTCTCGCGACAGCCGGGCGGGTCGCAACCATGGAAGAACAAAAGTCGTTTGTACATATTTGCGATCAAAAACGCGTCGCGCGTCAAGCGAAAAACACTGTGACGCGTTTCAAACCGTCGAATCGATATTAACGCACAAACGAATCACGAACGAATTGATAATTGTGACGACTGTCGAGTGGTTTTCATCGAATAGGAAACGCGTTCGAGTTTTCTTCGACCCTGCAATTGTTTCGACCATAAAATTGAGGTAAATGTTCCAATTTATAATCATGTCCCGATTTCTACTCACTTCGTATTTTTCTTATTATTATAAATGTTACGATTGTATACATATAATACTGTAACTGGGTTAGAACAGGTTAGACTGATTTTCAAGGTTTAAATTTCAAATTTTCAGAATTTCAAGCTTCAAATTTTTAGACTTTTAAGCTTTAACTTTTCAAATTTTCAGAATTTTAAGCTTCAAATTTCCAAGTTTTCAGAATATCAAGCTTCAAGTTTTCAAGCATTCAAATTTCCGGAATCTCAAGCTTCAAATTTATAGAATTTCAAGATTAAAATTTCCAGAACTTCAGACTTCTAATTTTCAAATCTTCAAGATTTTGAAATTTCAAGTTTTCAAGTTTTCAAGCTTCTTTCCGGGTTTTCAAACCTCGGAGATTAAAACTTCCAAGCTTGAATTTTTCAAGTGTAGAAATACTCAGGTTTCAAGTTTCCAGTTTTGAAATTCCAAATTTTCTCACTATGCGGCGTTAGTCTATTTTATTGTTGGTCCACTTGCCGCTCACCGTACGGTCTACCTTCGACCTCAGGGGATGCTCTTCACAACGTTAAAGTATTCCGTCTTCCGAGAGGTTGAATCACGGCTACGATTTCCGCCAGAAGTCGCTGAACAAAATTAAAAACAGAATCGCGTGGCAAAAAGCGAAGAAAGAGAAGAAAAGACTGCCGGCGCCGCTCTGTATCTCGCCGCATCCCCGCGATTTCATTGTCTTTCGTCGCTACAAAACTGGGATATATACCTTGCAGACACTGTCTCCGTTTTTTTCTTTTCTCATTCGATTTCTCCTTTCTTCGTTTCAGCGGCGTCGCGCCACCGGCATCTGCGCGCTTCTTGTCCAGACAATAGGCGAGCAAGGTAACAATGGAGAAGGTGACAACACGATAGTTCCGACCTTGTCTTTTTTCCCTTCCGACGATTTTCAACAATTACGGGCAAATGTTTGGCGCGTCACGATAATCTCCGCTTCAATCGTTCGGTCAAAATGTTTGCCGCAGCAATTACGCAATTACCTGGAAGCGGAAATGCAGCAAGAAATTATACAGTATTTTTTCTATAAGTGTGAAGTCCTCGGGACGGGAGAGTCACATTTGTCGTAGAGACGCTACATTTTTTGCGTTTTGCTTAAAACACCTAACATAGAATGTCACAATTATCATAGAGGTCCTATACTTCTTGTGTTTTGCTTAAAACACCGAACATAAAAGAGAGAAGGATTATGGTTTGAGGATATTGAAATCAATAATCTCAAATATTCACAACATTTCTGTTAGTTCAAACGCGTAGTATGCGTGAAACAAGTGTGATTTTCCGTTCTACTGTACTATATGTGCGCTGGTATGTGTGATTATAAGTTATTGCGAGTTAAAAGATGGCTCCACACAAGTTTTGTTTAATCATATACATAGATTTAACTACTTAGTTTTATTTGCTAAAAGCATTATATATATTTTGTTATATGGAAATATGTATATTCACTATTTTCTTTTTGAATCCATGTGGTCTACATTCACGCTAATAGAATCTATCCATAATATAAATGGAATATTTTATCAAAGGATATGCGGCAAAGATAAAAGTCGGTACAGCGTATTACGCTAATCCGTGACTGAGTATTGTACCTAATTAATCACTTCGCTGGTTTTTAGAGGGATGTCGCTAGTGGTGGCGATAAAATTTTCACATTTATCGTAGCGGATCTTTTCACATGTATCGAGGAAATACAGTATGTTCCGTGTTAATTCCATTAACTGCTTAGTTGGTTCCAAGACGGATGCCGTTAGTGGTGGGGATAAAAATGTTCACATTTATCGTAGAGGATTTTTTCACATTTATCGAGAAAATACAGTATGTACCCTTTTTATCCCATTAATCGCTTAGTTGGTTCCAAGACGGATGCCGCTAGTGGTGGGGATAAAAATGTTCACATTTATCGTAAAGGATTTTTTCACATTTATCGGGAAAATATTGTAACTTGTGTCCACAGATTTCCGTAACAGAGAATAAGGGACGGCTCTTTCTGTTTCTGGTAGAAACGAGCGTACACCGTACACCGAGGATTACAGGACGAACGGAAACGACGGCGGTAGGGGCAGCGTCGATTCCCGTAGAGCGCACGCCTACCCGGAAATAAACCTGCTACCCTTCGTCTGTCGGCATTTGTTACGCCGCGGCGCGCCACTCGCGCTTCGTATCGTTCGCACCAATTCACAAACACTAGGAAGGTGTTTTGTAATAAATTGATGGGACGATTGCGTGAACGACTCGCGGCGCGATTTCCGAAAGTCGACTCTCGGGGTTTCGCCCCGTTAATTGTCGTGGTTTTACGAGGAACAGGGTCGATCGGTCTCGCGGGACGAAAGCGGAGACGCGGAGAGCTGGGCACGCTCCTCCCTCGTTCCTTGCCGCGATCAAACGCGGCAAGAGGGTGACAAGAGGCACTTGAGAAACGCGGTTAGCGGGAATCAAACCGGAGGTTATTTTCGACCGTGTTGCTCGCTGGAATCGCTCGGCTTGCGAACGCGAGGCGGTCGAAGCGGCGAATAATCGTCTCCAAAGATAGACACGAATGTTCAATTTTGATTTCTGTTTTCTTGCAGATCCGTTGGCCTGCGTGATCCAACAATGGCAGCGAGGGGAGCGTCGCGTCGATTTTGTTTGGTAATCGGCCGAGAAGCGACGTAAATGCGAACGGTTCGAGCGAAATTTCTCCTTTCCGGCGGAGGAACGTGATCGAAGTCGCTGGACGGACGGATGGTAACGGTTCCGTTGAAACGGTCCGTGGATTTTCGAGGTGGCGCCGTTCCGTTCGCCGAATCGCGTGCATCATGTTCGGGACGAAATTGCGCACGTGGATGGAGGCGCATATCGTGCGATCGAAGAAGAAGAAGGACCGGAAAAAGGGAGAGAAAGGATTCGACTCGAACTGCAACTCGCCCAGGAATTGCAGCGCGAACAGGTCTCCCGCATTGCATCAAGTGAGTACGAACTAAGAACAGACTAGGAACCGATCGCGAAAAAAGTAGCCCAAGTCTCTTTGCTTTTTCTCCCTCGACGAGAAAAACGAAGGGACAGCGGAACGAGTGGCTGACAGAGACTCGAGACGGGAACGACTCTCCGAGAATTAGCTCGGTCGTATTTCGCAACGGCGTCAATTAGACGACGCTGCAGCCTCTTTTGCTTTTTATCCCTCTTCCGCGGCTACTTAGGTGCCGGCTCAGTCTTTTCGCCTCTCTCTCGCTTTCTTCTTCGTTCCCCCGGCGACGGCTCAATGGCAGATTCGATTCGCAGGTTCACCCGATAGATTCGCCGACGAAGAACGTGGACGGGATTCGGTTGCACGGGGGAAGAGGCAGCTACGGTGGATCCGCGTCCGCGACCACCACCACTTCCTCCTCGGCCGCGTCAGCTGGTACTGGTAGCGTCAATCTCTCTTCACCCGAAAGCGCTTACAGCACCGGCTACTCGACGGACGGGACCTCGCCAGGGACCAGTTTCCCGCCAGAGTACTACATCAACATCCGAACAGGCACTCACTATTTTCAGAGCAGCGGCAACAACGGTAGACCGAAAAGGCAGAGCGACGCGGCGGACTTTCCTGCCGCTGCAGTCGCAGCCGCAGCCGCAGCCGCTCTTCTAAAGGGACATGGAACCGTTCAATTCGCTGGCTCTCCTGCCAACATGACCAGGGACAACCAACACTCAAGAGACTTTAGGACGAACGCTTCGAACAAGGTACGCGCAATCACAGTTCTATCTTCTAATTCTCTTTCCTCCCATTTCTCCTTTTCCTTTCTTTTTTCCTCTATTCAAATTGGCTTTTCCTCAGCTGTCTCTGTTTTTAGCTGTTCTACTTTCTCCAATAGATTATTTGTTATATTTTTAAACGTACTTTCCATCGGTTTTCTCATTTCTTCCATCTTTTGAATCATTTTTGAGATTGCTTGTTTACGTTCTTGTTCTACTCCTATCCCATAGTTTTCAAGTGTTTTACTTTCTTCCACGGACGTAAAGGACTGAGCGTGAAGCACATCTATAGGTAAGACAGGTGAAGTTGTGAGTGGGGGGGATTTGACTTGCAGCCATATTGAGTGTTTAAATTAGTGCTGCTATCTCAAGGACCTAAAGGACGAAACGTAAAGTAGGTATATGGGGGTTGCGGATGTCGCTGTGAATGGGGGGGACTGTCAGCCATCTTGTGTGGCCCAGATAGTGTTGCCATCTATGACACGCTGCGGTAAAATTTAAAAGTGCAGCCCTTTACAATGCAGTCTGGGCTAGTCAAGATGGTTGAAGGTCTAATAGAGGTCGATACCCCTTCCGTCTGTCACCGCAACCCCTCAACCTTACGCATCGTCCTTTAGGTCCATGTGATATCTATATAACGTCACCGTAACATTTAAAACTGTACAATTGAATTATGTACATTCTAAGTCAATTGTGACTTGTGTAATAATTTTGTTTCTACGTATTTGTTATCATGAAGGATGTGTTTTATAAAGTTATCAATGTTTTTATAAGAAATGTATAAAGTTTTGATGTGTAGAATCAGTGACAACATAGATCTACTTTATGTTCAGTCCTTTAGGTTAGGTCCGTGTATCCTACAGACGCTACACTAGTAATTAAAGTCGCCTATACAGCACACCACAGTTTTAACCACACAAGATGGCTGCCAGTTGATACCCCTTCCGTCTTTTGCTTCAACCCCTCCGAATCATGTACAGTTCTTTAAGTCCGTGCTTTCTCCTATCTCCTTCAGTTTATTCCTGGTCCCGGTGTACTTTCCCGCCATTTTTTTTACACTCTACAGGAAAGTCCGTAGAATCATTATAATATAAACAAAACTCAAATGTTTTATAATTACGTCACAAAATTAGTTCAAAGTTGAATAATGGATAATTTTTCGAAAATTGAAGGTGATAGAAAGAAACTAATTTCAGATTTCGTAATCAGCGCATGAAATTCTATAAGTAAAATAATAATGAATATCGGAACACGAATTGACTGTTGGACAGTGTAACCGTCGGGTTTGTCGATCGAACAGGTTGGCGAGCGCGCGGGAAATCGAGGCTCGAAGCAGCCGCAGCAGCAGCAGCCGCCGCAGAGCCGCGCATTCGAGCAGCAAAACAGGTACCAACGGTGCACCGAGTCCTTGTCGGCCGATTCCTCGAGGAGCAACCTGGTTGCTTCCGTTTCCGCCACCGCTGCCGTCCCCTCCTCGATACCGCCCCCGCTGCTGTCGCCTTCGGTCCAATCGCCTAGAGAGAGATCCCGCATCCGAACCAACCCGTGGCTGTCGGCCAACTCGTCGAGCTCGAGCACCGCGGGCTTCAAATCCAGATTGAACCTAGACGACACTAGCAGTAGCTCCGGCCTGAAGCTGACAGAGTCCTCGGGGAGCGCCAGTGACGTGAACGCGAATAGCAGCCGAGAAGGACGTGCTAGGAAAGAGTTTAAGCAGGAGAGCCTCAGCGCCGGAAGAAGCCCGTTAGTATTGTTACCCTTTCTTTAACTATACATACATACATATAGATAGCTCAGGGCTGACGAACTTCTTTGCCGTCGAAGAGCCACAGTGCCCCTACTACCAGTTAAATGGGGGTGTTAGCGGGTTGGGGAGTGCGGGACTGAGAACTACACTGGCTCAGAAGCCGCCTGTTCGTCACCCCTGAGATAGCTTATTCCTAGTTCCTAAAATTAAGTGTCTAAGCAAATGTTTCTCGCGCAGGATAAATCAGAATTGGAGAATCGCCTCGGGCTTGGAGATCCGGCCGAAGATGGCTTTGTCCGTTCAACGACGCGGCAGCAGCAGCAGCAGCAACAGAAGTAGTAGCAGCGGCAGTATCAGCAACATCAGCGATGGCTGCAACGGTCGCGAAACCAGAAACGGAACCGGCGACGGCAACGGCAACGACGTCGACAACGGCAACGGATCGTCGGCGTCGTCGCTGACGCGCAGCGTCGCTTCCTCCGAGGACGACATCACCCTCAACGAAATGATGGGCAAGTTCGACGAGAGTTATGTGTACGAAAAAGAAACGGACATCCTGTCCGACAGCGATCCGACCGATTGCGAGGACTACATAGACTCTCTGTCCGACGCGGACGCAGCGCGAGACGCGGGCGACGAGAACGATCCGTTGGAGAACGACGACTTCGATTACATCGACAACGGCTCGTTCCTCGACCTCGACAACCTCGACTGTTCGGCTCGCTTCCCGAACACCGGCCACTGCACCTACTTCGCCTTCACCAGCGAGCTGGCTCGTCGCAGCATCAAACTTCGGGAGTCGATGATGAAGCGCAAATGCAAGGAGGACACGCTTTTTCAAAGGTACCGTCAAGAACCCTATTCCTGATCACTTAAGGGTGTCTTCTAGTGTGACATGCGATTTCTTAATCTTTTTTCAGGAACCTTTTTCAAGGACTTTGCTTTCTTAAATCCTTGAAAAAGGTTCCTGAAATGGAGGCCTTGAACGGCCTGTTGAATTGGCTCGGAGTATGCTAGCTGATCAGGAATTGGGTTCTGATCAGAAATTGGGTCTGTAACATTCTCTCTGGAAATTTGCCGACACGACGCTTCGCGCGTTAATTACTTTTGACGCGTCGCGGGTCTGTTAGCAGAACGACGAGCACGAAAAACGGTGGAAAGAGGCAAAGCGTGCGACACAAGAAGCCGGAGGAGAAACAGCAGAGTGAGAAACGCAAAAAGAGGGTGTCCCAAAGGCGCAAATTGAATTTAGAAAAGGGCGACGACGAAACGGCGAACTTGAATCGCGTGCTGGTTGAGAGGATGCTGCTGAAGAACTCTGGGTTCAATCAAGGGAGCAGAAGCGTCGGTGGCACGCCTATATGCCTGCGTCGCAAGAAGCACGACGTCAACAAGAATTTGTCGCCGATGAGGCTGAACGAATCCGCCATCCAACCTACTATCGTCGACAACGAAATCGTTAAGAGACGATCCAATTCGGTGAGTAGACTTTTCAGTTTCTCGTATTCTTCCAGTTTCCGTCTAACCGCGAACGCCCGTTTCCTTTAACCTAAGGTGAGCTACGTGAACGGCAACATCGTGAGGCGACGAGTAACAGGTAACACGTACATGACTACGTTCGCGTCGGAGATCGCTTTGATCGAGGCGGACAAGGAAGCGGACAAAAAGTATCGCGAGCTTATCCTCGAGGCAGAAAATATTTTGGTAAATATGCAAAAGAGTCAGACTAACGTGCCTATCGCGCCGTCGCCGTCTCGGAAGCTGCACAACGGTTTGGCGAACAAACGCGTCGAACTCATCAAGAACACCGAACTCAACATCGAACTCGCCCTTTCCAAGAGCAGAAACTCTCAGCCCGAGTTGCAAAGTGGCAGCATCAGAGACATCGAGCACACCAGTCCCAAAAGACAGTTTGCGCAGCCTTGTTCTCCGATTCGACGGTTCATGGAGAGGAATGGAACTACGGCGACGGCGACGACGACTACTGGATTTCTTCCAAGGGAAAATTCGTACAGACAAGAGACGCCATCGACAAACTATTCGACAGATTCTCCGCTCGCTTCGAGAAGAACTCCGCCTCAACAGAATTCACCTAGCAAAAGCTTAGTTTGTTGTTCGCGCTCGAAAGCTTGCGACCCGGACAGCGGCGATAATAACGAGCAACGAATTATTACCACCAACTCCGACGGTGTTCTTCGATCGTCTCCTGATCCTGACAGATCTCCCTCGACCACGCCCCACCATCAAACTTCGCTCCAGAATAAAGCGCGCAACATTCTATCCCAGATGAATTCCCCTATTGGCAACAGGAAAGACTTTCGCGTTTCGAAGTTGTCGACCAAGGAAGAAGGGGTGACGTCGAGCTCCTCGGACTCGGAAGAAAGATGCGACGTTAGAAGAAGAGCACCGCTCATGACTTTCAGGTCGGTATCGAGCATCGGCCACGCAAGTTGCGAGTCTATGCCTTTACTCTTGAACGCTTCAGGTCGATCGACATGGGACCCATAAAGGAGAGTTCTTTGTACTGTCCGCAAAGCGAGCCGGTCAAGAGAAAAGTGTACGCGGGCAGCGCGACTTACGGCAGAATCCAGAAAACGTTGGGAGAGCACGTCACCTTAAGGAATTCGGACGGCGATACCGCCACCGACGACACAGGTAACTTCATCGTGGTAGTAGACAAGGTGAACCATTGCGCATAATGGCGGCTGACTAGATGAAAAAACAACCATAGACATATTCTCGGAATAAAACGAGAAGATGCGGTGAGCTTCCATTCTGACTGGGCTTGCGACTAGGAATTCTCAAGGGGCAATCTCATGGCCTGTGGTATGGCATGCCAGGGTCGTGATACGCCTAAAAATGGCAGCGCAACGGCACTCGGCAAGGCACGGGAAGTTGGTTCGGCGTGTGATATGCCATGCCGCCTGGACTTGGGTTGCCTCGCCGACTGCCGTTGCGCTGCAATTCTTTAGGTGTATCACGACCCGGGCATGCCATACCACAGGCCATGGGATTGTCCCTTCAGACTGACGTTTACCCTACTCCCTGCGCCTTGGCCATTGTCTATTGACTATTTGTCGAGGGCCCTTAGCTATTGTCTGTCCTTGTTAAGCATCCATTCAGGTCCAATCAGGACCTTGTTCGTAGTCATAAACCTCAGTGTCAAATTGTATTGGAGAATGCGGAAGATAGGGGTAGGGGTCCATCTATTGATCACAAAAAATCAACCAGACAGAGGTGCTTTGTCGGAACACCTCTATAATACACCGTGCTCGGAGATATTAAGTTCAAAATGTTCAAAACCATATTGGATTTCTGAAATTTAGGTCCAAAGCCAATTGGCTCACAGTACCCCACTACTTGTGAACCTCTGCAGATCATTGTGAATGGTTCACCTTGTCTAATTGCGCCATGGATAACTTATCATTCGCGATGAAACCGTCGACAAGATCTAACTGTACGCCTTTGCCTCGCTCGTAGACGACTCGAGGAAATCTTTGAAGGAGAAAGTGGCTCGGTTGCGAAGAGAACGATTAGCCGCGGAAGCGAACGCATCCGCGACAGCGATCGCTCAAGACACGCAAATTTTTCAACAGCAACTTTCCCAATTGCGGAGGCAGATGTTGATGCAAACCATAGAAGGTCTGAAACGCAGTTTGGAGGATCAGTCCGCCACTTTGAAACAAACTTGCTTGGAACCGGTGATGACCGAGCAATCGCCCTAAAAGGAGGGCAACGAAAACACAGTTTCTCGTCGCGTCGTTGGCTTTCCTTCCACGCACGCGTTACTTCTATACCGAATGAATAATCGTGTGATGTTTTTGAAACTTAAGACACCGGGGAATAACGGTGTGCGATGTAGCCAAATTTCTACCTAACTCTTTACAAGGGAAACAATATATTTTTCTGCCAATCTATACGGGAAAAGAATCAAAATTAAGAGTTTTACATATTTTCTGGGCATTGTTCTCGCGTTCTTCGTTCAACACGCGAAAATAACGTAAAAAGAGTATTACGAAAAGTTCTCACAAGGGACATTACTCAATCCATACACGCCGATTTTTGTGCACTTTTAGTATAATGTAGAATTTACTATTTGATTTGACGATTTGTGTTTGATTCTTGATTTATAATTTTGCTTTGTGATTTGTTATTTGTCGAATGTTTGATTTACTATTTGGAATCTTGGATTAGTTTCTGTTTAGTTTAGTTATAAGCAGGAGTGTGCGGGATCCCGATCTGGGCGAGAATTTTTCTCGAGATCGGGACGGAATCCCGACAATATTCGGGATTCCTGCGAATGTTCGGGATCCCGAAAATGTTCGAGATTCCCGACATTTTGAAGTTTCTCCATACTTCCGGTAATTACGAGAATCCGAAAGCCATTGTGTTCCCGAAGATTGTATATTACAATTTTCGAGAATAACGACACTTTCGGGATTCCGTACATTCTCGGGAACCCCGAACATTCTCGGGATCCCGCACTTCACTGGTTATATAAGTCATACTCCTTTTCTAATATAATTTTTGCTTAATTTTAACAAATAAAGTTCAGTTTAATCGGCTTCAACAGCTTAAAAATTAAGCATTTTTGAAAACAAAATCCTCGCGGTTGAAGTCGCAAGCAAAAGCTAGTATTCACTAAAATATGTTTTTCATCCCAAACTGTGAGGGCTATTTTTCATCCCTTCGACATGGATGATTGCCGATAAAAAAAATACTTGTCAAATATTTTTCCGAGTTCTATACTATACTAAAAGTGCATAAAAATTGGTGTATGGATTAGGTTATGTTCCTTGTCAGACTCTCAGGTGGGCTTTTGCTCCGGCGCACAGTGGGAAGAAAACCGATTTCACTGGCCAAAAGTCAATTTTTTGATTAAAAAAAAAAAAAAAATAATTTACTTAAGTAATAGAGGGTTGTTTACCATGCACGAATATAAAAGGTTTCTTTTCTAGGACCTCTTATTTTCAAGTTATACGACTTTGAACTAATCTAGGTGGATACCGCAACCGTAAATAAATTAAATAGAATTTAACAGAACAATATTTTTTGTTTCATTTCCTTTTAAATAATAATACTGTGAGTCTTTTACGATAGAATGAAGCGAGTATGGATGAAATTATTTAATTTTACCGCTTAGTACGCCTTTGAGTTGATGACGTATATGAAACAAAAGAATGACGACATTTGACAGTTATGCTGTTAACGCCATATTGTTGCATCATATTTCTCCAATCACAGTGCCAAGAATTATATCCATCTGTAACCATATTCAAATATTATACTAATTTAAAGATAATTATATCTCAAAGGCGTACTCAAAGGCGTATTAGGCGGTAAAATTAAATAATTTCATCCATACTCGCTTCATTCTATCGTAAAAGACTCACAGTATCATTATTTAAAAGGAAATGAAACAAAAAATATTGTTCTGTTAAATTCTGTTTAATTTATTTACGGTTGCGGTATCCACCTAGATTAGTTCAAAGTCGTATAACTTGAAAATAAGAGATCCTAGAAAAGAAACTTTTTATATTCGTGCATGGTAAACAACCCTCTATTACTTAAGTAAATTATTTTATTTATTTTTTTTAACCAAAAAATTGACTTTTGGCCAGTGAAATCGGTTTTCTTCCCACTGTGCGGCGTTGTGATCGGGTTTCGGGAGTTTCGGGCTTCAAGACACCGGAAGGGGAGGCAAGCGAAAGACGTTTGCTCCGCGACTCGTTGAATCACTTTTTCAAATTTGTCGCGAGTAAAGTTTGGATATTTTTCGTTGCTAGAAGAAAAATAAGAGATAACCGAATAGACTATAGACGATTAGTAACCAAATACTGAATACAAAAAGTGCGTAGCTGGAATAACGCGAACCTAGATTAATATCTAAACGGGATAACACGGATCCGAGAATGAATCGATCGCACGTAAAGTACATGCAGCACCACTCGTTCGTTTCTTTTCCGCGTCAGTAAATGTTCTCGGTCGACGATGAAACGTGATTTCCATTGCGCTCAAGAAAACTTCTCTTCCAAACAGCCCTCGCTTCGTTACAAATGTTCGCGTGTAAAATAGACCCGCAGCGCGACAATTGATACATATTATACTCGTAATGTTCCTATTTCTACGTAATTCGTATTACCGAAGGAGAAGAGTCAAAGTACCGGAACAGAGGCAAAGATGTCGTCGATTTTGTCGGCAAAACGAGCATTCTTTCCCCATTGTTAGTATACCAAAGAATAATTAGTCTAGGACGGTAGTATATAGAGCCGTTTAGTTGATCCAAGACGCTAGCTACGCGTTCGTAATATTAGAAAATCTATCGCTAGAATGTTGCCCTTTAAGTTTCGTAGAGAAGCGTACCGTCATGTCGGAAAATTCGTTCTTGCTCTCGTAACTTTCAATATTTTGAACCGAACCGTTCGTTTCACGGAAACGTTGCGAAAACCTGTCACTATCGAACTCCGCACAGTTGAATCGTTGATACTTTGAACATTTTCGACTTGCACGGTACCAGACACGGCGTAGAAATACACTTTCAGTCGCAGTGATATTTTTACGAGAATAGACTGATAGCGTTATCGATTCGATTGTCGTTAGATCCGAATTCTCGGCGACGATTATCTATGATTTGTACGTTGATAGTTTTTCGCGAACGACGAATCGTAATGCGCACACGATATTTATTTGTGTTTAGATGTAGAAGTCGTAGTAACGGAAATACTAGGGATGACATGTAGTAGTAGAAAGTACTAGTGACGCTAGTTAGTCGATTATCGATCGAAACAGTTTTCTAACCTCGTTATGGTTTCTTTCAATTGCCCGTTGTCGCCTATTTATTGTATTTTCTGCGTTTCTTTAAAAACTGTGATTGCAACTTGTTCAACCGGTTGTAGAAATATTGCCATAAATACGCGTGCACCGCTTCACACGGCGACACGTGGCTCAGGTGAATTCATCAGGATTTTTATACTCGATGCGTGATGTATATACTTAGTTTTTAATTGAAAACAAAATCTAATTTTTATTCGCGAATGGTGGAGATGATTAACAATTATCATTATTATTATTGTGGTTTTACTTATGTTAGTCTAATCAAGTATTACGGCGGATCGAGACATTCCAAAGGTGCGAACGAAAGAATGGACAACACCTTGTCTGAGATCTTCGACGACTCGTTGTATAGTTAATAAATTGAAATTTTGACTTTTCTTCCCTGCTGAGAAACGATGCTAGTCATCTGGTGATTTGTGCAGGGTACGATCGGCACTTTGCAACGGATTTAGAAAAGACGCGAGATTATTGTTACAAATTTTTCGTGTACTAAACCATTTATCAAATGAAATGGTCTTTTTTTATATGATTACGAATAAATTATATTGCGTCGTTGGAAATACTTTTGCCCGTTTATCCACTAGTTTCCCAGGACTATTGTCAAGGCTCCAATTCCCTATTATGGTTTTTCTAATGTTTAAATGCGAACGTTGACCTAATCTCAAAATTTGTGTGATATTGATGTATGAAAGTGCAAAAATAATAATTGAATTGTAATCTAGATTCTAAAGTTAAAAAAGCAAAGAGAGAAATTTTGAATCACCCAAATTATCTCCGATATTATAAATGTTTGAGATCAATTTTTAGCATAATTTATTGTATGATAGTTATATACTAAGTTGATCAGAAACTGGATCCTTTACGGTATTGCAACGGTCTTTAATCTTTAGGGTTATGTAAAGGTAAGTACATAGTAACGAACAATTTTACATAGAGTCTGAACTATGTTTACAAAGAAACATTTGTTAACAAAATATAGATTCAATGGTACGATAAACATTAACTCTGTAGAAATACATGCTAAATTTATTTGTTTGATAAAATACCAGAAGAAAATAATTATCCAGGGGTTCAGAAACGGACTCCTTACTTAATTCTTTCAAATTTGTACTCGATTTCGTAAATCCCAACAGGTTCTTTAATTTTATCGCAATAATCCGCCCATTCTCCTTCCGTCAGATCAACGTCAGTGAATTCTTTTCCATCATTGACGGCTTTGGCAGTCCATCCTTCCCTCGCGGCAAAATCGGTAGGCTCGAGGCCTCGACAATCGAACGTTGCTATCGTTTGAAACTTGTCTTGATCGGTCGCGAGAAAAGGCTTTATAGAGTCCTCCAAAATAGTCATGGAGTTTTCGCGAGAACAAAGTTTGCATTTGCTTGTGAAATGAGTTACCGCGTTTCCTCTTTGAACCGGACTCGATTTGCTCAGAGAGACGTAATTCCACTTCTCTGACACTTCGCCGCAGTTACAACAAGTGAACTTTAAGTACCATCGAAACTCGGAACCCGACGGCCTTAGCTCCTCTATATTTTCCAAGGTGGCCTTTATTTGCAACGCTATTTTCACCATCTTCACAAACGTTGCTGTTACCTTTTACTTACAACAACAAAGGTAAACAAAACGTTTCGATTTGAGGTTATGTGTATCGGATACTGTCAGATACTGGATAAGCGCCGCGCTGTGGCAGAAAAGTGAAGTGAACTAAAGGGATCCTATGTATAGGGTGCAAGAAAACTAATGGACACCGCCTGATAGCGGCGCGTTTTCTTTACAAATACCCACCGATCCAGAGGTCTAGTTTTACCCCTATCAGCGGTGTCCATTAATTTTCTTACACACTGTACCAGAGAGGAAATGAAAGTGCATATGGACCGGCGGAGTCAGGCAACCCGCGAAAGAACGCGCCAAGTCGATTCTCCCCGAATCCCGCCGAACCGCTCCGACCAGAGTCGAAGATCCGCGAACGGCGGGCGACGATCGCCGAAGCTGCGCGTGGCAGTCACACGACACACAGCAATTCAAACTGTGAGAAATCTGGTAAAAACCTTTAATTTCGCTCTGATCTTCGTACAGTAGAACATCGACTGACCGGTTTAATATTGAAGTAAAAATTGAAGCGTTTTCTTGATACAACATTTTTTTATTTTTAGTTCTGCAACATTAATTGAAAGTTCAGTTTTTACTGAAAGTTCAGGTGTATTTATAAGAATGGAAAATAATAAAAAGTCGATTAACCGAGGTTCTACTGTATTTTCATTTTTAAAAAATGATGCTGTTTGAAAAAGAATTTAAATTCCGCGGCTGTGCGCCGTTGCCACCAGGCGGCAAAGATTGAAAACTACAATATTTTATACTCCATTTGAATTCCCCTAACTTCCCTTAAAATTCGCAGCCAATTGATAATTAATAATTGGATTACGAAATTTCTCGCAATGCAATTACTAATTACGCACCTGATAACATCCGCATACTTGTTCTTTGCGTGCGCACAGTGGTTGAACATGGTTGAACAGTGGTTGAATGCGATACCAAATTATTGTATTAGACGACAGGTCTACATTACACTTTGTTCGTGATATGATTACGTCGGGTTGTCAGGTTAAGTTGGAGCAAGTTGGACTATGTAGTGAACGGTAGTGAAGTGGATTGAAGTGGATCCTATTCCGATAGAGATATTAAGAGGAATATCAATTAAGAGAAACGAGAATGGAACGTACACTTTTTATCTGTTTGCTTTGTACGTGTATATTACCTACGTGTTATAAAGCTCAAGACATTTTAGGCTGCGGTGGATTTTTGAAAAGTCATGCCGATATTGATTTCGCGAAAGTTCAAATAAAATTGTGAGTATGTCTTTATGGAACGTTCGAATAAAATAAGGTTCGCAATTTAATGTGGCAAATAATGACTTAAACTCTTATTCAATTTAGGTACACGAAAGCAGGAAGTCTTAAAGATTACACAGAATGTGCTCCCAATAATGGATACTACTTTCTTCCTTTATACGATAAAGGAGAATATGTACTGAAGGTAAGACAAGATGACGAAGCTTTTACCTTTAAATAATATAGTGTAAGATAGAAATAAATTGTTCTCTATTTTAAGAAAATCAATTCCTTTATTCTGAAGTTTTGACCTGATTAACCGACAAGTCAATTCAATTCTTTTACTCGTTTTCTCGTTGCTATTCATCGTCAATGCATCTTCACACCGCACACCACATTCAATATTGCAACCGCGTATTACATTCAACATTACATCTTTTACAATAGTAAATAATTGTACGTTATAATTAACCAGGTAGATCCACCTAGAGGATGGAGCTTCGAACCCACAGAAGTTTTATTAAACGTGGATGGTCAAACAGATGCCTGCAGTCAAGGCAAAGATATTAATTTCACTTTCAAAGGATTTGGTATCACGGGCAAGGTAAATTGCAATATTTACAACTAGAAAACTTACATCCAGGGGTGTGCAAGATCACAGTTGGGACAGGAATTTTTCTCGGGATCGGAACGGAATCCCGAGAATTTCGGGATCCCGAAAATATCTGTGATAATTATAAGAATCCGAAAGCCATTTGTTCCCGAAGATTACATATTACAATTTTCGAGAATAACGACGCTTTCGGGAATCCCGGATATTTTCTAGATCCCGTACATTTTCGGGATCCCGAACAATCTCTGGAATCCCGAACCTTTTTGGGATCCCGAACAATCTCTGAAATCCTCAATTTTCTCGCGAATCCCGAACAATCTCGGAAGTCCTCAATTTTCTCAGGAATCCCGTACATTTTCGGGATCCCGAACAATCTCGGTAATTCTCAATTTTCTCGGGAATCCCGAACCTTTTCGGGATTCCGAACAATCTCTAAAATCCTCAATTTTCTCAGGAATCCCGTATATTTTCGGGATCCCGAACAATCTCGGGAATCCCGAACCTTTTCGAGATTCCGAACAATCTCTGAAATTCTCAATTTTCTCAGGAAGCCCGTACAGATCCCAAACAATCTCGGGTATCTTCAATTTTCTCGGGAATCCCGAACCTTTTCGGGATCCCGAACAATCTCTGAAATCCTCAATTTTCTCGCGAATCTCGAACAATCTCGGAAATCCTCAATTTTCTCAGGAATCCCGTACATTTTCGGGATCCCGAACAATTTCGGGAATCCTCAACTTTCTCGGGAATCCCTAACCTTGTCGGGATCCTGCACACCACTGCTTACATCTAAAGAAAAATTTAAATTCGTTTCAGGTAATTAGTTCAGGATCAGATACTGGTCCAAAAGGAGTCACCGTCAATTTGTACGATGAAAGCAATAAGAAAGTTCCTGTTAGAGCTACCCGTACCACAGATGGTGGTATATTTTTCTTCACGCCGATACAGCCTGGACAATACGTGCTAGTCGCATCCCATCCTACGTAAGTTTTACCAGTCGCTCTCTTTAGCTGTACTACGCGAGCATAACTGTTCCAATGTTCTTCAGATGGATTATGGAAAAAGATACTATTAAAGTGACTGTATTAGAAGGGAATACAGAACTTCCGGATGGTAGCTTAGTAGTTTTCGGGTACGATGTTAGCGGTCGAGTTACCAGCGAAGAGGAAGCAGTCAGTGGAGTAACCTTTGTCTTATACGGAGTACGAATTCGTCTCTTTTTTTTTTTAAATCTTAGTTTCAGACTACATTTAATGCTTTACGCGCGTTTGTCGTTTTTTAATATTCCTCGTTTGCACAGAACGGCGTGGCTAAGAATTGTGCAACAACGTCCATAAGTGGAGATTTGAAAGACAGCAAACCTCTTTGTCACGTAGTTTCGGACAAGAATGGTAAATTTGTATTCCCAAGCTTGTCGCCCGGAAGCTATTATCTCTACCCGCATTACGTCGGTGCCCAAACCGAGTTCGATGTTCAGCCGCGCGAATTGTCGTTCAAAGTAAATCACAATAGCGTTGTATTGCGTCAAGAATTCAAAGTGACTGGTTTTACGGTGAACGGTATCGTTCGAACAGCGAACGACGGGGATCCTTTGCCAGGAGCAAAGATCTTCTTGTCCCAAAAAGAAGTCGCAACGACGGATAACAATGGGAAATACGTATTGGATAACATGAAGGCTGGCCAATACTCTCTGAAAGCTGAAAGCGGTATAAACACATTTCGTTTGCAACATTTTTACCATCCGATATGATCGAATACAAACTTTTACTGTTATATAATCGCATTACAGCGGATGTAGTCTTCGATGAGAAATTGGTCAAAATTTCTCCCAGTTCGCCGGAACTTCCAATTTTGACACCGTCGGCGTACAAAGTTTGTGGAAAAGTTACATTGTCGACGAAAGGAACGCTACACTATCGAAAACTTTCCGTGCAAAACACAGCGACTACGTTTAACAAAGACATCGAAACGGATCCGAAAACAGGAGAATTTTGTTTGTACCTTCCTCCCGATAGATATCAGTTGAGCGTCGTCGTGAGCGCGGAGGAAAGAGCCAAAGGCTTGCAGTAAGTGAATCGTTACTTTAAAATACTTTTAAATACTCGCATTTGATTAAAACCGTCGATTGATCAATTTTCAGATTTTTCCCTCTCCAACAAACAATCGACGTATCGTCTCGCGCAATAAGCAACGTAAACTTCTTGCAACTGAAAGCAACCTTAACTGGAACGGTAAAATGTTTATCGGGCATCGATTGCAGTCAGGCCTCTGTTACGTTGAAAATACTCGACGGAGTTACGATAAAAACGATTCAATCGAAGGGTAAGATTTGCCATACGTTGTATGGAATATATTATCCAAATTTCTGAAAAAAATTTGCGATAACGAAAAAACGTTAAAATCGACCCAAAACGTATTGTTTATGAACGATCTTCGATGAATGCATTTTTCGTTGACGAAACGCGTTCTCGTTCTCGCAGTAACGTCGGTATCGACGCTTTCGATGCTATTCTTTTTTGTCTGTGAAGTTGTGTTCGATCGCACAGGTGGTCAGTACCAGTTTTCGGACGTATTGCCCGGCCACTACGAAGTCCTAATTGACAACGACGTCTTCTGTTGGGAGAATCCAAGTTACAGAATTTCGGTAACCTCGGAACGCGCCGAAGTGCCGCCTTTCGAGCAAACCGGTTTCTCGGTTGCTTTCATATCTTCGCACGATTCGGTTGTCGAATACTCGGAACCCAACGAAACGAAGAAAATGACTTTGGTTATGAACAAGGGCAGCACGAAGCATTGCGTATCCAAAGCTGGAGTATATACTTTCGTTCCGAAAGGTTGTCACGTGTACGATCGACCGTCGTACACGTGGGACACTAACAATCTTTCTCCCATTTTGCTGTACTCGAGCGAACATAGTCACAAAGGAAGTATTCAAAGTACTAGCGCGATGGACGGGGTCAAAGTTAAAATTGAAAACGGCGATGAGACGATCACGTAAGTAAACACGTTCATTGAGTTAAAGAGGGACGCCTACCTAGATATTCTCAAAAAAACGGATTTTTGGATCTTCATATTTTCTTGAAGTACAATATCTTCGATATTCCCTGAAAATTTCAAGTTAATCTGAGCAAAATTGACGATGGCAATTACAAAACCACTGATAATCAATTTTGGAAGATTCTCTGTATTGTGAGAAACTATACACCGCCGCCATTTTGTCTCAATACAATTTTTTAAAAATCCGGCTCGATAGATCCTAGCTAATTTCATATACTATCTAAAATGTTTCGAATTTTTCATTTTGGATGATCCTGTTCCGAGTTACAATGAACTCATAACTAAACTGCGGATGTTTATGCATTTATAGTGACTTTAAATGTTCTAGAATAGATAAAGATGTGCATAGATGCAAAAACACGCGAAATATCGCAAATAAAATACATTTTATGATATTTAGAAGGTAAAAGACACTTTTACTTTAATTCGTTTTCTTTTTCTAAGTCCCTGAAAATATGAATTTGCATGAACCTCCGCAGTCTACTCATAACAAAGGACGTCTATAGCATTGTCAATATTTTTTAACAAAAGAGGGTAAAAATAAATTGATTTTTGGAATTTTCTCTTTACGAAACTATTAGGTGAATAATTTCGAAATTTACAAGTATGTTGTTTCATATTTAGACAATGCAAGTTAATTTTTTCTATAAAATGTTGTTTTTAGGAACACAGTTATATTAATAAGTTTGTAGGGCCTAATTTTGGGATTTCTGGATCCTTTAATTGTTACGAAAAAAATCAAGGATTTCCTTATTTTTCGTAGAATTACGTTTTGGTACTATTTATGCACAAGAAATTGCCTAATTTCACTCTTTTTTTTTTTTTATAAAAGTTCGAGGTTCGTCGACAATTCTCTAAGGAATAAGAAAATTCCTGGTTTTTTGTTTTAGAGAAGAATGATAAGCTTTACGATACCCGCAAATTTGATACACTGGCGATACGGACTTATTTATATACTTCCTTTTTTGCGAACAATTTTTTAACGAAAAAATTAACTCTTACTGTTTAAATATGAAATAACACACTTTGCAAATTTTGAAATGAAAAAGAAAAAGAAATGTAAAAAGAAAATCACGAAAATTAATTTATTGTTATCGTCTTAAACTAGGCTCCCCCCTTAAAATGTGCTATTTACGATAGTCCGACGTTTATTATCAAAAGTGTATTGGTTTGCCCCACAAAAATTTCGGGAGAAGCATGTCTTTTTATTATTTATTATTTATTAACGTCTTTATTGATAAAATTACAAATTAATTACAAAGCGGCAAAGACGAAGGTTTTTGATCCTTCCAAGTAGGCGTCCCCCTTGAGTCCTCACGTATTCATTAGTAAAAACGCGTATCGTTCGACAGACTTGGCCCGCTAAAATACACGCAACAGGAAAGCTTGTACGTGTACGAGTTCGAGTTTATAGCGAAGACTGATAACATGTATACGATTACGCCACTGTCGGATGTTCTACTGTTCAGTCCCCCTTCGTTGAAGGTGTTAGGCGTTAACGATTGTCAGAGTGATATAGCAACGTTCAGCGGTGATTTGGGAAAGGTAATTGAATGCTTAAACTTGAAAGATTATGTAACGAAAATTGTTCATTTATTTCATGTTGATGTTGTAGATCGTTGCTGGTAAAATTAATCCACCCTTGGATGGAGTTAACATCGAAATATTTGGAAACGACAAGAGCACTCCTGTGCATACGTTGGTTACGCAAAAGAATGGAACGTACAGCGTTGGTCCTTTGGACGGCAAAATAAACTACAGGTATGCGTGTCGCTTAATTTTTTAATACCTAACGTGCGTTATACTTTGAAACGTGCGATCGTCCTTTTTCTAGCGTGGTCGCAGGGAAGGATGGTTATGTAATTACGGGACCTGATTCTAACGGCGTATTCTTGGCTCACAAACTGGCTGAGATCAAAGTGGAAGTTTCTGAGACGATAAAAGATCAGGGTGACTCTGTTCCACTACAGGTGTGTTTTCAATTCGCCACTTTTTATACATACAACCTGCGAAATCGATGATTTTTAAGGGAGATGCCTAGTTTAGGACGATAAAAATAAATTGATCTTTGCGATTTTCTTTTTACGAAATTATCTCTGTAGCATTGTACGAACGTTAAAATCATTACTTTTCTTTTGAAGTCCTACCAATTAGTCAATTTTTGACCAATTAATCAATTTTTCTTATAGTTTTCGAAGTTCATCGACAATTTCATGAAAAATAAAAAAAATCCTTGGTTTTTTAATTTAGAGAACAATTAAAGAAACCAGAATTCTCGTAAATTTGACACTCCGGCGATGAGGCACTATAAACTTATTAATACAACTGTGTTTCGAAAGACAATTTCTTTAATGAAAAAATTAACTTGTATTGTCTAAATAGGAAACAACAAACCTTGCAAATTTCGAAATTATTCATTTAATAGTTTCGTAAAAAGAAAATTCCAAAAATCAATTTATTTTTACTAGACTTCATTATTGCGACAGATAATTTATTCGTTTGATTAATTGTACAGGGTGTTCTTCTTTCTCTATCCGGTGGACTAAGTTACCGAAGAAACAGCATAACAGGCGAAAATGGACAGCTGATTTTCAATTCTCTGTCTCCCGGAGAATATTATCTAAGACCAATAATGAAAGAGTATCGTTTCGATCCTCCGTCGAAAATGATCGAGGTGGTGGAAGGTGCAACCATGAACGTAACGTTGTTCGCTACGAGAGTAGCGTTTAGCGCGTACGGTTCCGTGACGTCGTTGAACGGAAAACCCGAACCGGGATTGATGGTCGAAGTGCAAGGACAAGAAGATTGCGGTGATCTTCAGGAAGAAGCCACGACCGAAGAGAATGGCAATTTCCGAATTAGAGGTCTTCATCCAAGGGTAAGTGGTCGTCGGTCCTCCTTAGGCTCTTTGTCCACGAGGCGTCGCTTCGTAAACGCGTATTAAAATCAGGGACTTAATACCGGTATGATTTCGATACCGGTATGACGTCAACAAAGCTATACCGAAACCGATATACTACCGAAATAGATGAATACCGAAACCGTTATCGTACCGAAATAAGTGAATACCGAAATCATTAAACTACCAAAACCGAAATAAATACCGGTATTTTTTCGGTTTTTCTTTCAATAATAACATGGAAGGGTAGACAGGAATTTATTTTATACCGATACCGAAAATATCGGTATAAGTTTAGTCACTAAAGATAGGGTAATAACTTTTATTGATTGAAACTATAAAAATATAGACACAACATTTTATCTTTGTATGTATAAAAATGCGGATATTAGTAATTAGTATACATTACCGGTAATTTTTTCAATTCCGTATTTCATTATTTAAAACTTTTAAGATATTGGTGGTTATATTTTTACGATATTTCTAAGATATTTTTATTTATGCATATCAAACCAAAGTTTAGATAATAATAAAAAAATATAGAGTACATGAAAATAAACAACAATTTGCAATGAATGTTTGTCTTTATTATAATTTACACATTTATATTTTTGTCGTTAGTTCTAAGAACTAAAATATCATCAAGAATAGTGTCAGATAAATTATAACGTAGATAAGACAATATATATTTTAAAATAAGAAAACCGAAAAAATTACCGGTAAATATAGGTAAATATACCGGTATTTTCATATATCGGTATGATGTCATACCGGTATTTGCGTATTTCGGTTTCTATAAGGGTTTTAGAGATATAACCGAAAAATACCGGTATTATACCGGTATTATAGGTACCGGTTTAAGTCCCTGATTAAAATAAGAAACTTGACGTTAGAATTTTCGTAGCCAGCTTTCCGTCTACACTTAATTCACCGAGACGAGTCACAAATGTTACCAACTTCATCAGCGAAAAGCATGAATACATGGATAATATGCCATGCATGAATACGACATATTATCCATGTATTCATGCTTTTCGCTGATGAAGTTGGTAACATTTGTGACTCGTCTCGGTGAATGTATTATAGAAGCGACGCTTCGTGGGCAGAGAGCCTTAGGATTTCGATCGGAGAGTAGAACAAATATACAGGGTGTTTCATTTAACTTGAGACTGTTAAATATCTGGAGAATAAGGCATCGTGCAAGAAAATGTTCCGAATAAACTTTCAATGATTTCGATGGGGCTATTCATCTGTAGAGAAAATAGCCCTTCCCCGCCGCTTTGTGGGGTGGGGCAGGGGGCAACTTTGAAATTTTAAATGGAAATCCCTATTTTTTATTGCAGATTCGGATTCTACGCTACAAAGTACGTAAGTTTTATCGGAAACATTTTTTTCGATTCGTGACAGATAGCGATGTAATCGCTTTTGAGTTGTGTGCAATCGTTTGAAACGCGGATCAATAAATGCATCGAAGTTGAGGGTCATCATTTCGAGAATTTATTGTAAATGGATAGTGAGAAGCGAGGGGACTCGCCGACAGAAAGCACCCCGAGGAGAAAACTGATACGTCCAGATCGTTATACCTGGATGGCGCTAAAAGTGATGAATTTATCGATTTTTTCCTTACCTGGAGTCAAAATTAAAAAATCAAATTAAACTTCCTTACTTGAAAACATTACTCGTGTGTCTCTTAATATTTCAAATGACAGAGTGAATGTTATTTTTATTTGCGACTACAGCGTCATCTACAAAAAACCGAAAAATGTTACGTAAAAATTACGTATTTTCTCCGTACAATCCGAATCTGCAAAAAATAGGGGTTCCCATTAGAAACATTCAACGCGTCTTTTTTTTTTATGTTATGATCGAAAGTGCAATTCTTGAGATAATCGCAAAATCTTATTTTTCACAATTGCAGCACCATATGTCACGGATCGAAAGAAATGCTTCGAACAAAACTTACGTATTTTGCGGCATAGAATCCGAATCTGTAATGAAAAATAGGGGTTTTCATTTAAAATTTCAAAGTTGCCCGCTGCCCCACACACAGGGGCGGCGGGAGCGGGCTATTTTTGGTACAAGTGAATAGCCCCTTCAAAATCATTGAAAGTTTATTTGAAACATTTTTTTGTACGATGCTTAGTTTTCCAGATATTTGACAGTCTCAAGTTAAATGAAACACCCTGTATAAAATATGTATTATTGTTTATAGTGTACGTACGCGTTCCGGTTGAAACCAAACGTAGAACCGAATGCGCACATTCAACGAACCAGCCCCGACTCTATACCGGTGCGCACTTCCAAAGATGTCCATGGTCTTCGATTGATCGCGTTTCATCCGATCGCCCGTACCGACGTCTCCGTGCACGTCGTATCCGTACAGCCGGAACACTATCGCACGCTACGAGTGAAGGTGTGCAGAGAGGATACGCCCGAATCCCCTGTGCATTCCACGAAGTTGGAGGCTCACCAATCGAACAAGCTCGGCAGTAACTACAACGCCGGCTTCTTGGTGCACTTGCCGCCGTTGCAGGCGGACGGCAGGAAATACTTTGTACAGTTGGAGTCGTCTTTGTCGCAAACGCTGCACAAGTATAAGACGCAACCGTTCTACTTCGAAGCAGACTCGTCCTTCAAGTACGTCAAATTAATATTCAACGCGGAACGAAAAGTCGATCAGAGCGATATGAATCAGACGTCGGTCGTGGCGTTGCCTTTCATAATGCTGGTCGCGTTTGCGTTTCTGAATCGCGAGAAGCTGTGGACGTGGCTGAACGCGACCGTCGAAAGGTGGTCGAAACCGGCTCCGATCTCAAGAGCACCGGTACAAGCAGTTCCTATCGATCCTAGAGCCGACGATATCATCGTCGAACAAATCATGAACATCAATAAGAGAAAGACGAAACCGCGCAAGACGTAATCGAGGATCGGTGAAACCTTTGAAGGTCGTTTAGAAGATACGCTTATTCGTGCAGCAGAAACACACAGTTTTCGAAAGTTACCATTATTACATTACACATGAAATTCGATGCAACGTGGTGTTGTAACTTTTTTTTATCTTTAATTAAATGTTGACATGTAATAACGTGTTTTTCCTCGACGCAACGAAGAATTTTTCCTTCTGTGTGGTTTACCAACCTCAGGGAGCGATGAATGCCTAAACAAAAAAAAGAAGAAAGTTATGGTGAACAAAAGATTCCTTTTGGTTAAGAGAAAGATCAAGATCGTTGATAGTCGTTAACTTACCATGGGATTAACGTTGTACATACATTTCATGAAATTGTATACTTTTTCGCACTTATTTGGTCCAGCTGAAAATGATTGCGGTTAATACAACGTGTTACAGTATTCTCTCGCTATAAGTTCGCCGTTTTCGTCGCTTCATCGAGCCACTCTTCATTGACGACGTACTACAAAAAGCTTCCATTATTCCATTACCTTCACGGACATGTGCCTTACACATACTATTGCTCGATGAAGCGACGAAAACGGCGAGCTTATAGCGAGGGAATACTGTAATAACGAAACAGACGATCGGACTTGCGGCGATACTCACTGACATCGGTACAGCTATCGATCATATTGTAACCTATTTCTTTAAAAGCTTCAGGTACTATCATTTTTAATGAATTGTACATAATTTTACCTTTTTTATCAATCTATGGAACAGAAAGTAAGCGAGGACTTTAGAAGGTGCATAGTAAAGTCGTGTAACGATACAACGAAAAATAGATGGAACGGTGGCAACGTTACCAAACTGAATTTTTCAAAAGCACATTTGAAGTAGCACTTGAGACGATCGTCTTCGGGGAATTCCCCGTATTCGGTATCCTGGACGGCCTCTGTGAAAGAAAGTCGTTACGATCCACCAAGAAAATCTTAAGGGAAGAGCCTAGTTAGGACGGTAAAAAGGATTTTCTTTTTACGAAACTATTCAGCGAATCATTTCGAAATTTGCAAGGTATGTTATTTCATATGTAAACAATAAAATATAATTTTTTCGTTAAAAAATTGTCTGTAGAAACGGATTTACATAAATAAGTCTGTGACACTCTTCGACACTCCATAATGTATTTACTTTTCATGATTTTGGATATTTCTTGGTTTTAAAATGTCTTTCATCCATATTAAAGAATCATAGAGCGTGCAAATATTTTGAGTTAATAGTAGCTTTTTTAATCACACTCAAAAAGATCCGTTCGTCACAGCAGTCTAATACCTACAGTGTTGACTCGAAGAACGACGCCTGGGTTTGATTCGAAAGAGAGATCTCTATCCTCGCTACTCCTTTGCTTGTGCGAATCTCCTCATTCCACCGCGGCCGCCTCGGGTTACGCGGCCGGAATCGAATCCGACTCGAAAAAGGGCTGCGCTCGGTTTTGAAACCCAGCCGTTCTTCGAGTCAACACTGTATATACCCCCTCAATTAGTTAAATTCATCTATTGATTCACGGTTTCTGTTTTACATCAGTGTATAATTTCTTATTTAAAATCTAAACCCGATTTTTATATAAAGTTTATGTCTCCTATAACGCACAACGGGTATTTGCACCGAAAACCCGGAAAATACTATCTTAAAATTTGCGCTATCTTTGAACTTCCATATCTTCGTTAAAATTCATCCGAATTTGATGAAACAAAAACTGTTTTAAAGTTTATACCTTCTACTTTTTGATTGTTGAGCCACTTTTATCCAAATTTATTTCTAGGGGGTTAAATCTACCCTTAAAGAGTAGTGTGTCAAACTGCAAAAATTCAAGTTTGTCTAGTGCCATGGATAACAATATTTTTTTGCAATTTATATGTATGTACATTGTCGGAAACTGTGATCAATTGCCTTTAAGGTGAATGAAACCCTGTCGAAAAAAATTGTTTTTCTAACAAAAATACAACCCTTTAAAGAAAAGTTGCATTTTTTCAATAGTTTGTCTGCTGAAAATGTTTCTATATGATAGAACATAATCAATTAATCCTAGTCCTATTAAAGTCCTAGATAATTCTAAAAAAATGAAATTAAACAATTTGTTGTGCATAAATGGTACAAAAATTTGTCGTTAAAATCATTAGTTTTCTTTTGAAGTCTCACCATTTGTCAATTTTGTATTTTCTGATCGTTTTTGATGTTCGTAGACAATATAATTTTATGAGAAATAAGAAAATCCTTAGAGAAGAATTAAAAACTCCAAAAGCCCTACAAACTTATTGATATAACTGCGTTTCTAAAGACAATTTCTAAATGAAAAAAATTCACTCGTATTATCTAAATATGAAAAAACACACGTTGTAAATTTCTAAATATAATTTCATACAAAGAAAATCCAAAAAATTATTGAATTCTTTCCGTCCTAAACTAGGCTTAAAGAGAACGTTTCGGTTCCTTACCCAAAGTCGTTTTGGTTTCCGCGATACATTTCCTCCTCACGCCAGCCGTCATTTTTCTAATGTCATCAGGATCTCCCTTGATTATAGCGCGTCAACGTTATGTGTTTGAAAATATATTGTGCAATAGGAGATGAAAGGTAGCAGAGTAGAAATACTCACATCAGCAGCATGGGTGAAGACGAATTTCGAAACGAAAAGAGTCGCGAGAAACAAGCAGAATTTTGAAATCCTCATTCTTCGAAGAATAAAATTGTTTCCGTACAACGCGAAGAGTTTTTTCAAAAGAAACTACTGTGTCTGCGTCAGGCTGAGGTTCGACGGGATACTTATACGTGCAATTTTTGCGCAAAGTGGACAAATAATAATCGCTTCGGAAGAAGGTAAGTTGCTTCTAAACGTTTAATTAACCGTTGTGTATCCCGCGTTCCTCTAAACAATGCAATTACTCGATTAATTTACTCCCGATGTAAGTCAGATTCGGCATGAAACTCGAAACGCTAAACCTCGCATGGCTTCGTTCGTAATTGCTACGTTTTCCTATGCTTGCATTATCGCGTACGTTGAAATTACAAACTAAGAATGCAAATATAGTGTGACAAAATGTAGACTCTTCTGTACGATGTAGATTTTTCTATTTGCATAAAATAATGCATTAAATTGCATAAAATAAGAAAATCAAATAAAATCAAAGAAACAACAATTATACTAGGGTTTATACTAGGCTTTTAACTCACATTTTATTTTAATTCGACCTTACAATATTGCTGTTATAATTATGCCACATTTTTCAATCAATTTTTCATCAATATCAATATTTTTGTTAGATCAGCGAAGAATTTTTTTACTGTGATTCTTATTTTTTTGCTGTACTTTTCATGTTTTGTAATTATTTCTGTATGAAATATGAAGAAGACTCAGTTTTACATTGTGTAATATTGTTCTACATTTATATATTAGTATAATTAATTAATGCCATTTACCATTTTATTTCAGTATTTTTTCCTTAACATTTTAGAAATACATGCCTATAAAAACAGATGCATAATTGATGCCAATATAATTAATTGTTACTCTAAAATCGCGAAGTTCCGCAAGTTCAGCTTTTGCAGTGGTATTCTTTATACTATAAACTATAAACTATTAAATAATGTGAGTTTCAAAGATATCGAAAAGTGTAACGTATGATTAGTTACGACCGTCACATAATTTGCTTTATCTATGTTATTTACAGCTATTTATGCATTTCAATAATTACATTTGATGAATAAACGATAATTTGTTAAATGTTTAGAGTTTAGACTATGAATTAACACAAACTGTTGACTTTTAATCTCCGCGCGCTAAATATCTTGTCCTCTCAAAAAGCGTTACCTGTGGTACTTCTTATTAATGTTACGCTATAATTAATTTCAAGTAATGTAAATAGATTTATTAAAAGCATAGAAATTCATCGGGATCGTCACAATGCTATTTACTAAGGTGTAAATTTGTTTTGTCAACTTCTTTTTATCCCATGGGGCTCAGTTTTGATGTAATACAAATTCTGAGTCCAAAATGAGATTCTACCACTCGAAAAACCTTCACAATGCCCATCTTTATAATAATAGACAACGAAATATGTATGTACGTAGGGATTTTTGATCGCGTTTTCAGTGTTTCGGACCAGTGTGACGTTCGTAGTTGACTCGCTCTATTCCCAACGCGACATTTCGCGCTCGGATACGACCTCAATTAATAACTGGAACAGTTCATCGTCGGAAGTTACAATCAACTCGACAACTTTTTCCCCTACCGTTTATCCTTCGTCTGGAGCGTTTAGGAAGCGAAACGGCGCGACGGATACGCGTGAACTTGAAACTCGAAGAATCGGTACTGATGAACCTTTGAATCTAAGCTTCAAAACCATTCGAAGTTTTTCAAGACTGTGGAGATTCGAAGCCTTTAAAACACGATTCGAAGCTTGGAACTCTTGAAAGTCTTAAAAGTCTCGAAAGTCTTGAAAGTCTTGGAAGTAAAAGAAGCAATCAAAAAGCGCGTAAGATATCAAATACTCATCTAGCTTTCAATATCTGTTGGAACTCTGAGGATTCACGACTTTCAAGACGTTCAAGACTTCCAAGACTTTCAAAAGTTCCAAGCTTCGAATTGTGTACCAAACGACTCGAATTTTTCGTCATTGATTCGAAGCGATTCGAAGCGATTGAAATCCCATCACTAGAAATCGGTAGAACGACGGTAATTGAAACCACGCTCGGACGATTCGTATTGTTTTCTTTTATTCAGCTCTTGTACGAAGAGACGTTTACATCGAAACAGATATGATTTCGTTATTTAGTAAAGTGTAAAACGTGAAAGCGTTCCGTCATGCTCGGCAAAAGATCTTCTTCTTTGGTCTTCTTTCTCGTTCGCTTATGTTTCGAGTGTAGTCCGTTAAAATAGATAATACGTCTGAAATGGATAAGAACTCGTTCGTTAAGTCTGACGCGTCGTGCAACGAAGCCTGGTTTATACAGAGTGTCCCAGAATAAATGTAGGAAATGTTAAGGTGTGCATCCTGCTACGATTTTAAAGAACCGTTTCCTTAGCGAAAATATCAGGTGGGGCTTTGTTAGCTAGTTATTAGCAAAAAACACTGACCAATCACAGAACGAATACAGCGAACGACGGACGGATCTCAGCGCGAGCAACGATGGACCAATGCTAGGCATAGTTTCAGTCCACGCCTGGATTCCTCCGCTGTACTCGCTCTCCGATTGGTCAGCTTTTTTTTGTTAATGACTCGTTACCAAAAGGTCTGTTTTCTATTCCTGCACTGGCTGCACTAGTTCAGAACTCATCTATCGATATCTTCTTTTATTTCACAAAACGGAAAGAGATAGCAAGTGGTTGGTTCTGCACTAGTTCAGAAAGTGCAGAAATAGAAAACAGACCCAAAGCTTCACCTCACCAGGAATTACACCTTAACGGTTCCTGCACTTATTATGGGGCACCCTGTATCATAGACATAGTAACTATAGACCACGGTGTATTATACAGGGTGTAACAAAAATGTTGCAGTTCCTTGAAAGGGGTAATTCCTGAAGTGATTTTGAACAACTTTTTCCTTAGCGAAAATGTTAAGTAGGGCTTTGTTAACGAGTTATTCATGAAAAACACTGACCAATAGAAGCGCGAATACTGTGGATGAATTTCAGCGCGAGCTCCAGCTGTAAGTAGTCTTGGTCCGTCATCGTCTGCGTCATCATTAATCCACTGTACTCGCTCCCCGATTGGTCGGTGTTTTTCGTTAATAACTCGTTAACAAAGCCCCACTTAACATTTTCGCTAAGGAAAAAGTTGTTTAAAATCACCCCAGGAATCACCTCTTTCAAGGAACTGCAACATTTTTGTTACACCCTGTAGAGGTGTTCCAATAAAGCACCTCTGTCTAGTTGATTTTTTGTGATCAATAGATGGAAGATCCTGTAGTCGTCGTTAGGGGCGTCATAGTCAAAACTCCGTGTATGGTATGCATGTATGCGAATGAAGTGCGTCACAGATGATCACAGAACTTTTATCGCGCTCGGTCTCCTCACCACTTGAGCTCGCTGAACCAATAGGAGCGCTCCCCGCGGATGTTTCTACTCAGACGCACTCTAGCGGTCGCTAGAAGATCTTCCATCTAATGATCACACATTTCTGAGGGAACTTGCGACACCTGTATACACCGTGGTTCAGACACGGAACGGTCACGGAAAATCGTCATGCGTAAACCACTACACATAAAAACACAACCAATTTGGATTCTCCGTAACCGTTCCGTGTCTGAACCGGATGATATAAACTAAAGTCCATCACACTAGAGTTAATGCGTCGAAGGTGGGGCCTACTAAAGGCGGGGCCTGATGAAGGCGTGGCCTAATGAAGGCGTGGCCTAATGAAGGCGGGGCCCAATGAAGGCGAGGCCTCTAGTTGAGTGGACTTCAGTTTATATCATCTGGTAGTTTATATAATTAGGCTGTATGGATACAAAGACAAATTACTCACTCTCGGCGATAGTGCCGCGTAACATCTATTGAAATTGTACGCGTACTCGCAGTTGTCACCTTTCGCTGAGAAGAAAATGATTACTTATTATTGGTCGAGCTAAGGCACTGGCGATCCGATTGATCGATGTGCAATCGAAAAGAAAAAGAAAACGACCGAAACTGGATTTCGAGAACACTCGATCGGTCGGCGAAACCGGGAATAAAAAAGTGAAAACATATACGGTAGATACCCAAATATTTACCGATCCCCTTGCACTCGGCGATTGCTTGCTGGACCTCCGCTCTGTACGCCGGTATTCTTTGGAAGAACGTCAGCATGCCGTTCAAACTGAGCTCCCGCTTGTCGTCCACCAGGCCGAATTGCTCCCATAGACAGTACATGTAACACTAGCGCAACGTAAGTACTTGCACGGTTTCGTTTCGTAGGAAAAAGTTGCCGGGAAACGAAATGATTACCTTCAATTGTCGCGTCTCCGGCCACTCACCGTTCCTCACCGCCTCTATATCCACTAAAAGTAACACGGTTTATCGTTAACTTCGTTCCGATTCTCTTTCTCGATTTCGGCCGTTTCGATCGTACCTGTCGCTACTCCTGTCTGCGTTTGACAAGCGCTCACCACGCTGGCTGCCGTCGCGATCATCTTGTCCGAAACGAATTTCGGTCGTGTCTACAAACGGACATAGGACATAAGGTAAGTGTCCCACTTTCTACTCATTTCCTTTTTTTCTTATTGTTACAAATGTTACGTTTGTACTGTAGTGATAAAAAAAATAATTATTGACTATCTGATCATTTAAGCGAAGGATGTACAGTTTTGTTACAAAGAAAGTGCAACGTAAGCAACGACAAAAAAGTTTAGAACAGGGGATTTATCTCGTTCTGACAGGCGGATTTATACGTACATATATACAAAGAAAAGCCTATACTATATTTTTTACTTTTCTTAAAAGGGTCAATCATTGTATAGGAGGGTCAACAATTGTATACTTTATCCTATTGTACACTACATATACATACAGGGTAGTCCATTTAAAGGTAGCCACCTAAATATCTCCTTCAGTTGTGATGACAAAAAATGTCGATTTCCGCTGGAATGGCATTGAAGGACGAATATATGGTAATGAATATTTCTGTATCAAGGTCATTTTTTGAAAGCCTTCAAGGTCACCGATAGTTTGTTTGCAAACAAGTGTATTTAGGTTAACTACCCTGTATATTATACTATACTGTAGTATACATATTATAACATTAATAGTATCAGTTAGCCTATAGTGGTGCTAACTCCCAAAATCCGTCTCTGCGTTCTAATCGTATTCTTACTGCTTGGGCTAAGAAAGAACTCCATTGTGATTCGATAACACTGTACAACAGTCATCTGGACTTCTAACATTCAATAATTATTTCTTATAGATTTTTGTACGCTAAATACGATTCTGCAAACCCTCAGTTTTCGAGAAACTCGATTTTGATTGTTGTGTAAAAATTGTAATAGTAAAAAATTATTTACGTAGCACCCTTATTAAACAACAAGGGCGACGCGTTATTAATTACGTACCATGTTAAATTTATTGAAATTTACATTTTTGTTGTATAATGTTGATTTTTTTTTGCTTTATAGTATTAATCTTGACTTGGTCTTAAGTAGTTGACCACTATCATGACGGCACAGAATCAGAAACTGTCAAACATTTTTGTAGTTTATAACTTAGAAATAAATCCTTTTAATATTACGGTACGACATACTTCAGCTTGTATTACATTTGTGTCTAACAACTAAAATACTCCATTTACGAAGCATAAACAATGATTTTTTCTTGAACTAGTATACGGTCTTAAGTAGCTGGCCGCCACTGTAAATTCGCCTCTGATCGAAGGGCGTTTGTTACGTCGTCGGTAACGATTTATCAGACAAACGAAAGTTCGCCGGACTCGATTGCGGCAAAGAAATGAAAAGTCAGGAGAAAACGGTACGTACCCCGCAACGGACGATCTGCAGTTGAACCAAGCAGAGAGTTAACAAGGGTACGAGTCTCAAAAACCGCATGATTCGCGTTCTATTTCGTTTGCGATTTGCGAATATCGAACGTCGTCGCGATACACGGGAGACACGGACACGACTGAGATTCCAGGCCCAGAGTTCGTTTCTCTCTCGGGGAATCAAGGAAGATTTAGCTGGATCGTCGGTTCGGGTGGGAACGAGTGGCGCGCGGCGCGGCGCGAGCAGAGAGCCGGGGTGGAAGATGCGAGCAGATTCGACGGCGTCGCGCCGCAAACGCGACCAATCAACCACCGGCTACCTACACCTTTTTGCACGCGGCACTGTTACGCGCGAGCAATCAAATCCTCTCGGAGATTGCGATTCTTCCTCCCAAATTCCACCCTCTGCTTCGAGGAGTCCCAGTCGTACGCTTCGGTCCGCTTCAATTGCGTCGTAACGTTGACGCGACGAATGGATTTCTACGACGGGATCGTTAACAGACAATTGGAACACCTTAAGAGATCAGGGTAGACGAACCTTTGGATTCTAGGCCAGGGTGTCGTACGCATCAATGCAGATTTGATTGGCGGATGTCACCAGTTTACTATCCGCCGACCCTACGTAATCTCTTATCACGATGTACATACATATGTATCTCTCTTTCTCGGTACTCTATGTACTCGCTCGATTCAAACGCCAACTATTACTAATTCGCCGCTCTTACGACTCGTTTCTAACTGCCGTCAAATTGCTTCAGTTTCGTTCAATTTTACGTTTACGTACGTTTCAGCGGAATCGAAACGCACGTACATACTTATCATTTATGTATGTGCGGCGGGAGCGCGCGCGATAGCAATTTTGTGGGTCAATAGAATCCCGGCGACGGTGGGCGAACATGCCGAACATGTCCGAGCTAGCATCGCACAACATCGTATCGAGTACAGTCGCCCGTCAAAATTATTGACCACCGTTGCTGGTGCCGAATCAAAATTCCCACTGATACACTGTACAAAAAAGTGTGCCGTATGCTCATCGCGATAACGATTGCAGCGATCTCGATGAAGTCTTTGCCACGCTATCCGATATTTATTCGAAACATTCGAAACGTATCGTTGCGTGAAATCGTTCTCGTTTGACATAACCTGACTGTACTTTTCCCTCTGGTCTGTTCTGCTGTTCCATGCTCAGAGGTGCTACAGTTAGGAAGAAACGAATGAAATAGTTTAGCGATTCGACCGATGCGCAGAGAAATTGACAGAAATCTGTTGTAAATATGTTACGCGTCGCGTTCGTCGAGCTTCAATTCTTTAAATCTAGCCGAAATTGTTGGATCTTTACACGGCATATACAGTTGGAGGGATTGCACGGTCGATGACACAGTACAGTCAACCGAATTGCTATTGACAATGCGACTGTTTTCCTGCAACGAATTCCAAACTGGGAATATCTCGAGTAGTGAGAAAATGATTTCCACCGTTTTGTAACGTCGCTCGGAATGCTTTTCGGCGAAAGAAGAACGCCTCGGAGATGGTATTGAAATGGGAACGAAGGATTCGCTGAACGATAAACGAGGACAAAAGAATCTCGGCAGACTGTACAACCGAAGTTTTATTGACTGCAGTGTTTTCTTCGAAGGAGCGCGTTTCGTCCGAAACGAGACATACAAGACCTACAATTAGTGAAAATACAAGCTGTCGGTGATACACTGCAACTACGAAGTAATTTCTGTCGGCGGAAAATCGAAAGGGATGAAATGTTCGAGTGAAATCAAGTTTACCAAACAACGCAATCGCATTCCATCGACGTTAGACTTTCAGTCCGTTTCTCTAGCAGGACACGATGTCAAAAACAAGGAAGAAACAATATTTCTCAAAGGGCATTTGCCATGGATCGTCGATCGCGAAGTAGATTAAATAACAATTTAGTTGTTTTGATAGTGAAAATTGCGTGAATAGCTTTAAATATAGTCGAATTTAATTAAAATTTTGAAAAACTTTCTGATAGTGTGTTGCCATTGTCACGTGGTCCGTTCTGGTCTACGTCATATTTCGCGTAAAATTTAAAATTTCTCGCGTGTCCCTTTGTTTGTTGCACCGATTTTTGAGAGAAACGAAATGGGGAAAACGAGAGGAGTGCACGAAACGACACCGGAATTAAGGAACCGGATGGTGGGAATGTACGAAGCAGGTTTAGGTCTGCGTGAAATCGCGGCGGCTGTAAATTGTTCGGTAAATATATTCGAGAAATATCGTGTGTTACAAAGTTTAATTGATAAAGTTGTTCATATATATTTATGTTCTTCAAATTTCAGATCGAACTCGTATCTTTATATTCATTTCGCTCCACTTTTTCAGCAACGTACAGTGAAAAGATGGTTAAACAGATTCGACAAGGAAGGTACGGTGGAAACGAGGGAACGATGCGGACGCAAGCGAGCAACAACCGTGGAACAGGACGAAGCGATTGTACGGCTGGCGACGCAAACGCCAATAACAGCAGCGAAAGCTGTCCTTCCGGCGTTGGGGCTCACCTGCTCCGTCGATACAATAAGAGAAAGATTGCACAAAGCTGGAATTCACAACTGGAGCCCTTCGCGGAAGTACATGCAAAGAATACCTCTCGGGTTGGTTCTCAAACGTTCTCAGCAGCTTTGAAAACGTTTCGTCTGTTCGTTCGTAGGATACTGCTTCGACTATTTTATTATCGTGCAGTACGTACAAAACGATTTAGGAGCAATCTCTTATTATGGTTCAGGGATTACCTTTACTGCCGTACCCAACGTGTTAAGGCACGTGGCTGTCTATCTCGATCAATAGAAGCGTCATCAGGCGTACCTCAGGGCTCTCACCTCGGCCCATTCCTCTTTATTATTTTCATAAACGATCTCTTTAGTATTTTTCGTTCAAATTCGCTTCTTTTTGCCGACAACCTTAAATTATTTAGAACTGTAAGAGATTGCTCTGATGAAATTGCGCTTCAAAAGGATCTTGACGAACTTGAACTATGGTGTTCTTCCAACAAATTGTATCTTAACAAGGCCAAGTGCCATGTAATGTGCATATCGCGCAAAAAATCGATCTTTTCCTGTGCATACAAACTTGGAAGCTCACCTCTCTCATCGATTGAACGCACGCGTGATCTGGGGGTTACATATGACAATAAACTGTCCTTTAACGCACACATTTTAACCACTGTCAACAACGCTATCAGAACACTAGGCTTTATATTCCGTTTTTGCAGAAATTTTAAACAGTCCCTTCACTCTTAAGACTCTATACAACTCCTTGGTATTATATCACCTGGAATACGCAAGCGTCATATGGACTCGTTATCAAGCTAAATACGTTACGATGATTGAGCGAGTTCAACACAAATTCCTGCGTTTTACTTCGCGCGCGCTTGGATGCCAAATGGGTAAATTTGACCATGACTACGACCATATTCTTCTCGGCCTAAACATATCAACGATCGAGAAAAGGAGGAGGTTTGCCGATTTAGTTTTCCTTTTCAAGGTCCTCGATAATATGATCGACAACCCTCCTCTACTTCAATTAATTAATTTCAATGCGTGTCCGCGTCCCATGCGCAACCCGACTGTCTTCCACATAGATTTTTTCAGAAGCGATTTCAAATAATGCGACCCTATTACAAGATCCTGCTCATATGCCAATCATATTATTAATACGGTAGATTTTTATTCTGGATCCGTTAACACTTTCAAAAGATCTATCAAATCCTTAGATTTATAAGTTCCGCGTGTGTTAGCACACTTTACTTTATTTTACTTTATTTTTCTATTTTATCAACTCTATTTTTCTATTTTTTTGTTTTGCATCGACTCTAGTTACTAGGGTAACTGACCCAATTACGGACAGATTAGTGGTTCCGCGGGCTTATTGTTGCTAAAAATCATAACAAACTATTGATGATTCCTAAAAATCGTGTCCTTTAGTAAGTGTAATTCTTCCGGAATCCTCAAATAATAGTTCTTTTACGGTATCATTAACAATGAACGAAATACCAAAGAAAGAAAAGGAAAGAGCTGTTGCACCTATTACGGAGTCTTCAAAACAAAAACGCTTATGTTACAGAATAGTATAATTTACTTTACTTTTTTTTTAAATATGTGGTTTATTCCATAAAAGCATACTATTAATTTTTACTTACGTAAAAATGCGATTTTTTAGCCCTTTTATTTAGACTGTTCGAAAAATCGTGCTTAAAATACCCGGTTCAGCATTAAAATATGAAATTGAATATTTAAAAGTGTCTTAAACAGAAAACTTTTAACCCCTCCGAATAAAGTAGGAATTGAAGTATATTATAAAAATAGTATTTCAGGTATTGTGCAAATAGAGTGTCTTTAATACACGAATATGTAGTAACCCTCCATAATAGGGACACCATCCGTAATTGGGACAGTTACCCTATTTCTTTTCTTGTTATTTTCTTTTTTTTTGTAAAATTGAGCAAGCATATGCCCGTACTTTCTCTAAATAAAATAAAAAATAAAAATTATTTCTTGTCCACAGCGAGACAGACGGTGCTGCGATTCAGCAGCCTGTATGGAGACCCACTGGGACACAGTTGGGTAAAAAAAAGTCTTCCAAAGAATCTAGAAAGAGTGATAAGCATACTAGCACGAGTAAGAAGAAAAATCCGCCGCGGAAAGTTCGAGCCAGAGATCTGTACATTGGCGACGGCGCGCCAGCGGAAAACGCGAAACAGTCGAACGAACAACAGGAATTCATGTTTACACAGCAAAACGCTCAAACTACCGAAATGCAAGTTCCAGCTTCGTCTATACCTTCGAGTCAAACAGAGTTTAGCAGCGCGTTGAGTTTAGCTCAACAAGCGCAACCCATTTATCATCATCCTAGTTTAAATATCTCGCAAAATTGGCCCTTGGACCTAGTGCAAGAAAATCCTCATTATTCACAAGTTTGTAGATGCTAATTGACGCAAATATTTTCTCTGCTTCTCGGTTCTATTGTTTTCTTTGGGTTTCAGGAGCAACCGAATTCGATATCCCACGATCAATCGATGTCGCAGCTTCAGGAAATACAACTTCAACAAGAACAACCTCCACCACAACCACCTCCACCACCTCCCCCACTTACGCAACAAGTACAACACACGATGCCAGATCGAACTCATAATGTCGATCAGCAACAGCAGCAACTGCTTCAAACGGAGCAACAGCATCGGGAGCAATTGCAGTCGCAATTAACTAGTCCTCAAACCAATACAATTCTAAATTCTGATAGTTCTAATTCGTGTTGCTCTCAAGATAACAACGAGTCTTCTAGTAGAGGATCGGAGGAAAAGAAAGATCGTTCGAAAGTGGGTCGTGAGAGAAGCGAGTTCCGAAGAAAGAAAAAGAAAGGCGGAAAAGCGAAAGGAACGTTAGAAACTAGCGTCGAGATACGAAACCGTATGATTGGCATGTCCGAAGCAGGCTTGTCCACATTGTCTATCGCGCTCGCAATCGACAGATCGGTAAGAAGAAAACATGTTCGTCTCGATGGATACGCGTAATTAAGACCATCTTGGAGATAGCCGTATACGCAATACTCGTTATTAAATAGGAACGTACCGTCAAAAGATGGTTAGAACGTTGGCATAAAGAAGGCAACGTGCAAACGAAGGAAAGAAAGGGCCGTCGTCGAATCACAACGAAAGAGCAAGACGAGGCTATCGTTGCGATGGCTACTCAGCAGCCGTTGACCGCAGCGAAACACGTCGCGCCGGCTCTCGGATTGAAATGTAGCGTGGACACGATCAGGGAGAGGCTTCACAAAGCTGGTATCCATAGCTGGAAGCTTGGAAAGAAGCAAGGGTTTGTATATAAAAGACGGATCTACACTTAGCAAAAAAAATTAAGGGATCACTTGTACGAAGTCGAAAAATAGGGCCAAGTTCGAATGGTCATAACTTTGGTAAAAATGGTCGTGTTGATAAAATTGAAAAGCCGTTTAAAAGCGTGAAATCTCTACTTTGGCATGCTGCTTTCAGTTTTTAATTTTGTTGTTTTATAACGACATAAACGTTAGTTTAAACTTTTCTTTTATATTTCGACCAACTTTATAATACTCCATGGGGCGCAACAAATTTTTTAGGCAAATCGCATTTATACCAGTCGAAAGCGATTACCTTCCTGTGTAAAATAAGTGTTTGCCGAATGTTGTACGATTTTTTTTGGTAAAGTTATTCGACTTTGAAGCAAAAACCGTCTTTTTAACTTTCATTGCTGCTGAAAGACGATAGAATCATCGTAGAACGTAGAGAAAAAAAGCAATAGAAAGTTTAAACTTTCCTCTTGAAGATGCATTGTCTATTTTTGCAATTTAATTAACATTTCGATACGCTAGATCTTTTCGAAAAAATGCTTAAAAATGGTACAATTCCCATTTTTTCTTTGACTCGTATCTCGATAACGGCTAATCGCAGCGTCATGATCCTAAGCTTATTTTAAGCTGCGACAATTTTTTCCCTTTGAACTTGGCCCTATTTTTCGGCTTCGTACAAGTGATCCCTTAATTTTTTTGCCGAGTGTACTTTGTTACGAAGATATGCGCGTGTGTACGCAATTATTTTTAGTTAAGTTTTCAACTACTTTAGAGAAGGGAACGCTGTTCATACGGTACACCTCTGGCAGCCCAGTGGAAATCGACCGAACAAACCGAAAATGCCGAGCGAAAAGAGAAAAAAATCGATTGGTAATAAGAAACGCGATCATCTCTCGAGCAATACGCAGAAAACCAATACACTGTCTGTTAAGAAAAAGAGAAGCGAATCCGCGTCAGTGAAAATGATTCCTCCGCCGACAGACATAATACCGGAACAATCGAATGCCTTACCGTTTCATAATGCTGGAACAAGTAAGTTGCCATGTTTCTATCGTCGCCGTTTCGTTTACATTTACGAGAAGACTAACTAATCATTTTGAAAACCACTCTTCAGTGGCGAACTATGTTACAGGTCATAATATAATGCAATCTGTTCACAATATTTCCGCGCCTCCTCCCACGCTTGTTCATTCTCAACCAGCAGGTCCACCGGCACCGCAACCTATGCAACCTATAGGTCCTATAATGCAACAAAGATCCGATTGTCGACTAGCACCAGCTATCGTGCCAGCTGTGTCGAGTCAAGGGAATAGCGGAGTCGTGTATCCGTCGTGTATGGTTGGAAACAGCAATCATACCGGTCACAACATGGAACAATCGGATCCTTTAAATTACGAGCCGTATATATGGAGTTTTTAATTCGAGCATCAAATAGACGGAGAGCTGGCTACGAAAATTCCACACTCATTTCATTAGTCAAATTTCTTACTTTAAACGATACAGGCAATGTTACCAATTACAAAACCGACAGTCTGGCTGGTCGGAACTTTTGCGTTTAGCGGGGACGTGCGCCCAAAGGTGTCCAATTTCAAGGGGTAAAAATTTCATTTCATTAGGGCTGCAAATTTGTTTGTTTGTACTACATGATGCTACGAAACACAAGATACCATTGCCAGACCATTTGGACCTTGCTAAAGTACTGCCAGACTGACAATGAGTGAAAAGTGCATATGAAGTGCATAAGTGTTTTTAATGTGTTATATCTTTAGGAAGGCATTTTAGAAAAAAATGTTTTAAACGAAAGTTGTAGGAGTAAGAGGGACACATCCAAAGGTGTCCCTGACTTTGACCTTGGTGTTAAATTTAGAGGTCATTCAAGGTCAACTTATTTTTTTTTAATGAAATCACATATTTTTTAATTAATTAATCGATGCAGTTCGCCATTCCCTGCAAAAAATTGTTAACCTACTTATGACTAAAAATCGTTAGTTTAGGAGATATTTCAACTTTTACTATGTTTCCACGGGTTATCTCTTAAAACTTAAGTTTACAGTCCAAACTAACGGTTTTTCGACATAAGTAGGTTAACAATTTTTTACAGGGAATGGCGAACTGTATCAAGTAATTAGTTAAAAAAAGTGTGGTTTCATTAAAAAAAAAATAAGTTGACCTTGAATGACCTCTAAATTTAACACCAAGGTCAAAGTCAGGGACACCTTTGGATGTGTCCCTCTTACTCCTACAACTTTCGTTTAAAACATTTTTTTCTAAAATGCCTTCCTAAAGATATAACACATTAAAAACACTTTTATGCACTTCATATGCACTTTTAACTCAGTCTGGCAATACTTTAGTAAGGTCAAAATGGTCTGGCAATGGTATCTTGTGTTTCGTAGCATCATGTAGTACAAACAAACAAATTTGCAGCCCTAATGAAATGAAATTTTTACCCCTTGAAATTGGACACCTTTGGGCGCACGTCCCCGCTAAACGCAAAAGTTCCGACCAGCCAGACTGTCGGTTTTGTAATTGGTAACATTGCCTGTATCGTTTAAAGTAAGAAATTTGACTAATGAAATGAGTGTGGAATTTTCGTAGCCAGCTCTTAGACTAAAATGCTTGATGACCATTGGGAAATCGTAAAAATATCATTCTTTTTTTTTTTTTACATCTTTTAGTCTAGACATTTTGTCCTCGCGTCGTAATGCGTTTTAAACGTGTTTCAATGAAAAACAGAAGTCTGAAGACGTGTCTAAATTGAGTTGCACTCGATCGAAACATACGGCGAATCGACGAAATAATTCGTCACACGCTGAAGATACTTAAAAATATAATTAGCTTTTTTACTGAGTTCGAGCGTTCATAATGTATGAACTTAGCAAAATTAAGGAGACAAGATTATAAAAGTGGTCAGTTTTTCCTCGAGAAAATTGAATTGACAACGCTTGGACCTTCGAAGAAGTTAGACGAGCTATTTACAATTAGGAGGAACAGTTCTTGGACAACAAAATACAACTGCACTGCTATATTTATCAATTATATTAATTTAAAAAATATTCACGTTTTATGTGAAATTGTATGAACCAATTTGAATGAACGTGAAAAACCACGTTTACATCATGTAAATATATAGATATATATATACATCACATACATAACTCTATGTAATCGAAAATCTATATCATTCGAAGTACATGAAAGGAAAAGTATGTTTATTTTGCTATAATGTATTTGGTCTTTGAATTGTCATTCACTGTATGAATGGTGTTCGTACCGATGTTCGTACAATTCACTGATGTAGTAATGTTGACAGTAACGCAATAATAGAAATAAATCGTGTAAAAGTGAAATATTTGTATCATATTCCTATTAAGTATGCGATACGTTGATCGATTGTATACTTGCTATAAACATGAGAATCTGAGTAGTACAATAGTTTTCGTTATTTTTCTTCACGTCTGCTGCATTCACCAGTAAAATAGTTTTCTAATTCTGTTTTATTTTCGTATTTGACAGAGATTCGACTGAATTCAAGTTCGCCTTACTCTAATACCTACGTCTACTATTGCATCCTATCATGTGAGTTCCCATATATGCGACACATTTTTTATTACGTCGTCGGGATCGTTTTTATAAAACATAAAAAATCCTTGAACTTGCGCGGGGCTAACATTTTTCTTTTCCGATATTACATTTTCTGCAAATTGTTTTGCAAGTTCGTTGGCTCTGTCTCCCATATTTCTATAAAATTTTAGGAACATTTGCTCCAATTGTTTAGAGCTGCACCAACCTGCAAAGACAAATGTCATTTATCGCATTTGAATCTAAACTTCGAAATTTTTCAAGACTGTGGAAATTCGAATCGTTTGGAACACAATTCGAAGCTTAGAACTGAAAGACCATTCAAGACCTTTCAAGATATTCAAGAGTTCTAAGCTTCGAATCGTGTTCCGAACAATTCCAATTTTTTGTCAGCGATTCGAAGCGATTAAAATCCCATCACTATGTGCGAGTACTCGGAATTTACGAGCTGAGCCAAACTCGGTTCGATTATTCGAGTCGACTCGAACATTCAAGTTTTTCGAGCCACTTGAAATCGACAAACTATTCGTAAAAAATACAAGCTACTTGAAAAATCCAAATAACTCGAATATTCGAGCCTTCGTTAGAATTCTAGGGACGTCGAGAAGGATTCTCAGCTACGAGATTTTTTAATTATTCGAATATGTATCAGATCTTTGATTTACTCGAAAATATGTGAGAAAAAAAAATATACTTCAAGTGTTTCAAAATTTTACAAGGACTCAAATATTCGAACTATTTGGTTTATTCAAGTAGTTCGCATTTTTTTCCGAACAATTTGTCTGTTTCAAGTAGTTCAAAAAATTCTAATGCTCGACTTGGTTCAAAGAATCACTTGATCATTACTTGACTCGAAATTCGAGTATTCAAAAAAATTCGCACACCTAATGCGAATTTAGTTGAAACTGAACGTTTTATACTTATATTCGTACCTATGTATTCCTTCACATCCACTCTACCTGGTCTAACCAAGGCGGGATCTAATCTTTCCAAATAGTTGGTTGTCATAAATAGAATTCTTGCCTCTGCAGAAGCAACGCCGTCTAAGCAATTCAATAAACCGCTAAACGTAACTCGGTTCAATCCATCGTACGCAGCTTTAACTATAATCAAACGACTGTAATTGTACAGGAATCTTGTTGCAAGAACGTCCGACCTCTTTGCCTTTGTTACAAATTCGTAACTTACTTTGTTTATTGTCCTCCCTGCTGGCAAATGCGGCGTCAACATCTTCCAAAAGAATGATAGTTTGTTGAGGAGCCATTGCTAATAAGTGATTCAATCTATCGTCTGTTAAGCCTCGCTCCGATAGATTTAATACGCATATACCTCGTTCTAATTCACCAGCCAATGCAGTTATAAACGACGATTTACCACAACCTGGTGGACCGTGCAATAAATATCCACGACGGTACGGAATTCCTACAATATTGGTAAATAGTCTCTCTTCTTTGTGTCCAGTCTGATGAGAATCGCTATTTACGTACCACGATCGCTGTACCATGCAGGGTTTCTTATAAATTCCCGACAATCGTTTATTATTCTTTCGGCAACACCCGTGTCTAAAACAACAGACTCCAGGGGCCTTCGGTTTTTAGGATGTCCGAACGGCCTCCATTCGCTACCCATCGCTGTGTACATTATTGTTTTGCCTTCGTGCTCTTTTAGAGCCATTTGTCTGGCTACAGATAAATAAGTATTGTGTTAGGATGCAAACACGTAAAACGCTGGTTTCCAGCGCAAAGGATGAACACGTAGAAAGCTGGAAACCAGCGCGAGTGTAGTGATGGCTCTCAGACTATCCGAAAAAGTATCCAATTAAAGTACAAATTTCTTGAATGTCTACGGGAGTGTAGTATCTTTTGTCTTAGTTATTGCTTTGATTTGGCATTCTGTTAAAAAACGTCGAGGTGTCGAAATCTTCTCTGTATTGTTCAATTTAAAACTGTTCTTCATTCTAATAAATTCCACAATTTTTTTTCTACATTAATAACATTTTTCTTCCTCGCTTTTTACTGTGTAATGCCCCCAACGTTTGAAATAATTGAGGTACGAAAAATGTAGAACTCATTACAGAATTCTCACAGACAGAAAATACATAATTTTGTAACAAGTTATAAAAATATGTTATACTTTCAGTTCACTGAAATCTAAACAACGAAAGATGTCCTCTTCTTTGACGGACGACGAAATTTTTTTACTGGAAAATATCCTCTTAAGAGTTCAAAAAAGGAAGAAAGTTGGAGTGCAACGAGATTAATCGCGTACGTGGAAACTTTGGCGAATACCATCACCTTTTTCTACAAGTAAAAACGGATCGTAAAAAAATTATGGTCTCCCATAATTGACTATCAATTTTTTGAATATTTGTCACGTCATTATTAAGTTCCAATTTTCTTGTAAAGATCCTTTTATTTTATTTAAAATGTAATTAAAGGTGTCCAACTCCATTCTCACAGATGAAAAGAATCTTTTACGATCCGTTTTTACTTGTAGAAAAAATTAATACGATACGAATACGACTAATTTCGTACACTCCTACTTTCTTTCTTTTTTGAACTTTGTAGGAGTATACGAAATTAATCGTATTCGTATCGAATTAATTTTTTCTACAAGTAAAAAAGGATCGTAAAAGATTATTTTCATATATGAGAATGGAGTTGACACCTTTAATTACATTTTAAATAAAATAAAAGGATCTTTACAAAAAAATTGGAACTTAATAATGGCGTGACAAATATTATTCAAAAAATTAATAGTCAGTCATGGGAGACCATAACTTTTTTACGATCCGTTTTTACTTGTAGAAAAAGATGATGGTATTCACCAAAGTTTCCACGTGCGCGATTAATTTCGTGCACTCCAACTTTCTTTTTTTTTTGAACTTTTAAGTGGATATTGTCTCGTAAAAAAATTTCGTCATCACTCGAAGAAGAGGACATCTTTCGTTTAGATTTCAGTGAACTGAAAATATAACATGTTTTTAAAACTTGTTACAAAATTATGTATTTTCTGCCTGTAAGAAGTCCTGTAACGAGTTCTACAACATTTAGTACCTCAATGATTTCAAATATTGGTGGTGTTATACAGTAAAAAGCGAGTTAGAAAAATGTTAATGTTATTAATGTAGAAAAAATTATGGGATTTATTAGAATGAGGAACAGTTTTAAATTGAACAATACAGACAAGATTTCGATACCTCGACGTTTTTCAACAGAACAACAAAACATACTACACTCCCGTAGAAACCACATTCAAGAAATTTGCACTTTGATGGGACACTTTTTCGGATATTCCGAGAGCCATCGCTACACGCGCGCTGGTTTCCAGCTTTCTGCCTGTTCACCAATCGTGCTGGCAAGCGCCGAAAACGCTGGAAACCAGCGTTTTGCGTCTTCGTACCCTTAGTTTCCAATCATTCATTGCGTATCTATGTTTATATGTAATGCGTTTACCTTCTTCTAAAATGTTGAAGTATATACTTCTGTCCCTTCCGAAAGCCGTAAGTTGAACAGTCTCCCACGGTATACCCATTTGTATGTCCAATGTTTGCTGTTCTCTCGTTCGATCCACCCTTATCCAATTCCCTTGATATCTGTTAATTGGCGTAATTAAAAATTTTGTTATCGTGCACCATACTATGTCTTATTTTTTTAGCAACGTATGGAATCGATAATATGGATTACTATAAAGCTCGGACAGCTACATAATTTCATACTTGTTGGTGTAAGTTGAAGTATCGGAGCGATAAGTACAGTTATTTCTAACCTAATGAAATGCGTTCCAATACTTGGTATGAAATCGTATTTAGTTTTTATGTGACCTGTTTCTCTTTGTTCAAAGCTCGTCTCGACCGAAAGATGTTGCGTTTCCTTCGCACCTTTACGCGTAATCCATTGCAAGACCCATTGGTAACTTTTATCTCTGCACGGCACTTCCAACGTGATCATGTAATGTCGCCTACAATCCAACGAATTGCTGTGTACCATTGTTACAAGGATTAGCATCGTATAAAATATTATTTCTCGCAAAAATACCTAAACAGTATCATTCCTGTTTGCATTCCCTTTCTCAACAAAGCTGCTCCAGCCCCCAATCCAAAGAGGCCGAAGCCAGCTCCGAAATAAGGATTGTCGGATAACGTCTGTACATAATTTATTATAGTCATAGTTATAAGATTTAATTGTTTTTAGCACACTACACGCATTATAAAAACGGATCGCGTCTAAAGTCGAAACTGTGCAGTCGCAAGTCACTAAGTCACGAATACCTGTTCCACATATTTTCTACGTACTTATATTCGTACCATTCTGAAAACAAATTAAAAATAATAGCGAAACGTGTAAAGTTCACTTGTGTCACGCGTTTCGAACAAGTTGCGAAGCCAAGTCGTAATCGTAACAATGAAATTACATCTGTTTTAGGTTTTGTTCAGTGTTGTGTAAGGTTCTAGGAAATTTTACGAAACCTTCGATAATTGCGTTGGCAATTCTAGAACGAGCGCTATAAACAATATAGGTATTCTTTGAAAGTTATCTTTGACGTGGAAAGAGTAAATTAGTCTTATTCGATAAAGATCGCGGGATTTGATCGGTAGCTAGACATAATCACGCATAATATGCGAAATCCATAAATGTATAGTTGCGCGTATCATAATCGTAATACGCGTGGATTTCTCGAATTGTTCCACCAGTGCGGTATTTGCCGGCACGTGCACTGCATGGATTGGCTATCATCTTTACTCGATTCCCTCGATTCACCTTTTTTAATGTAACTTTTATTGCAAATTCAAAGGTACGGTAATATTTATGAAACGAATCTGTTTGAAGAATTCTCGTTAATATAGGACAACCATACGTATATACTTTAGAGCAATATAATTTTCGTTCTCTTTCGTTTGCGTTAACATCTTTTGTTTAATACAACAATTTAATGTTATCATGAACAGCTATTCCTATATAGTTTTCGAATAATTTGAAGAAAATGATCAAGACGCAACATTGTTGTTGCAGTAAAACGTGAAATTTAATAAAGATGTCTTAATTGCCTTTCGTTCTGTTGTACGACTAGTACAGATGCTTCGCAGAGAATTTACTATTTGCGATTCTTCGTAAAAGCTGTTAATACCAGTATGGTTCCTTTTTCTTTCAACGACAATGTTTAAGCTCTTTGACAATTGAATACGTATTCACTGCATTCTTACGTTTGCGATGTTATTGATAATAATCTATTATTTGCAGATGCGGACGGTTATATATTTTTATTTACTGCTTTCCTGTACAACGTATCTGCGAGCAGATAAGAGAGTCAATAAGTATGTGACGACTCTAATAGATGCCAAATGGAAAGAAACACCTTTGATACTTGAAGCAGCCGAATATCTAAACGATGAAAATCCAAATTATTTTTGGAAGTTTGTGGACGCTTTTGCCAACTACGACTTCAGAAATGGTAATGTCCACGGTTTGATGCGTACGTCGCAACGTTATAATTTTCATGGTTTTCTTTTGCAGCTACGGAAAAAGACAATTACGACGTTGTCATTAGTTTTGCCGAAAAGTATTTAACTCCCTCGGAAATAGCATTACTCAAATTAGGATTGTCGTTGCGCATTTATTCAGCGCGCGTGGAAATGTTCACTCAAATGGCAGAAAATAAACACATTTCCACTCTTAATTGTTATAATGTTATAAACATTGGTGAAAAATTTACTTGCTCTTTAGAGGAATTAGAACAATTAGTAACTCATGTAAGTAATGAATTTCGCGATTTATATACAGTTGCGGACAAAAATTACGGAACGATATCGATTTCCGTATTTCGTAAAGTTTGATCTATTTGATTTGAATGGCAATAGAAAAGTCTAATTATACTAGAGAATTTAATAATCTACAAGAATTCACCGAAATCGTTTATATAGAAAATACATTTATTTTTTTGTAGTTCGAATTTTGCAGACATGCCTAATATATAAATTGACAAAAGATTCCAAACAATTTATTAATGTCGACTTCTCCTTGACTTATTTGAAACCAGTCTTTGCAAATAGGATTTTAATAAGAAATTCCAATTTCGGATTATTTCTTACAAACAAATCGTCTCCTTTCGAAAATTGTCTGCATTTCACCAATTTTTCTGTGTGTCTATCTAGATTTGGGGACGTCGATTTACTTTATTTAAGGGTTGACGATTCTTCGCACGTTTAAAATTTCGAAAAATGTTTCGCTACTGCTATAATTGATAAATTATCCTTCTTATGATGCTCTGCAATTGAAGTTTCAATTTTGTTGGCAATACGTTTATGAGCCACTTTGCAAAATACTGTTTACATGCTTAAAGTCAACTTCATTAATTAACAAATATGATTGGTACAGTAAAGTTCAGGAAATCTGAGAAAAATACAATAACAGTTCCTAGAATTCGCGAAATAACAAATCGTTCGGAAACTTTTGTCGCATTATGTTTCAGACAAATATATAAAATATACATATTTTTTTTATAAATATTAAATTCTTTATCAATGTACAAAATTAGATTTTTCTATTATTCCAAACGAAATACATGAAACTGGATGAAATATGGAAATCGATATCGTTCGGAAATTTTTGTCCGCAATTGAATGTTTCACTATTACAAAAATTATTAAATATTAAAGTATTTACTTTTTTTTTTTTTATAGGAAACGTGGTCAAATCCTGACACGTATAGCATAGATCATCGTTATCATCCGTCTCAACAGTCCGAGAAAGTGATAATACTGTATGGTCAAGTTGGAACACCAAAGTTTTCCGATTTTCATGAGAAATTAAAAAATCTTACAGAATCTGGAGGAATTAACTACATACTCAGACACTATCTAAAGGTATTATTGGTATATATATGCGATAGGGTCATTTCATGCGAACTCGGACACTTTTTGGAGTAACGTCTCGGATTTTGCTAATGTTACTTCAAAAAGTGTCCGAGTTCGCGTGGAATGATCCGAAAGCTACAATAACAAATTTTTATAGTCGAAAGCATTGTATTCTGTATAATTTGTAGGACAGAGTGGATCAAAACGTACGTTTATCGGGATATGGCGTAGAATTACAAATGAAATCCACAGAATACAAAGCAACGGATGATTCGGATATTAAAGACAATGCCGATAAGGATTCCGAGACTTCGAGCGATAGCATGGAAGAAATAGACGGAATCAATTTCATGACTTTAAAGTAAGGTGGTTACATTGTGCAGTCTTTATGTTAGAAATGTTTCCCTACACAAACTATTTTTTACTGGATGCACGGTTACGGTATAATTATCGTTCTTCCAGAAATTTGTATCCCGACAAGCAAACGGAACTAGACAAGCTGCAGACTCATCTGCTGGAAACTAGTCATGAAATTGGCGCATTAAAAGTGTGGCAATTTCAAGAATTGAGTCATCAGGCAGCCGAGAGAATAATGAATTCTCCGACGAATGAAGCCATTAATATCTTAACCGATATTTCTCAAAATTTTCCAACGCAAGTAAATATTTCTTTGCAGTATCTGGGAAATCTCCTTCACTTCCACTGAGCATGTATTAATTTCGGAATGTTTTAGGCAAAATCCTTAATTCGGACAAAAGTGAACAGCGAGATGAAAAAAGAAATGAAGTTAAATCAGGCAATATTTACTCTGAATTTAAACATACAGCCCACAGATACGACGCTCTTCGTTAACGGACTGTTTTTTGATCTGGAGAGCGTAGATGTGCTCAGTCTTTTAGAATCGTTGAGAAGCGAATTGAGAGTAATGGAGTCGCTTCGTAAAATTGGTACGATAAATCAGCCGCGAATAATGCATTGGGTGCAAACAATAAGTACAATATTATTAAAAATTTTTGTTTATAGGATTCAGTAATGAAAAGATGGATAAATTATTAGCGTTGGATTTATCTACTAACATGGATAAGCAAGAATTTGCAATAGATATCAGAGACTCGGCTATAATTTGGGTAAATGACATCGAACAGGATTCGACTTACGCGAGATGGTCATCGTCTCTAACGGAATTATTAAGGCCAATTTTTCCTGGGATGTTAAGGAAGATTAGACGAAATTTATATAATTTGGTTCGTAAATGTTGATCCATCGCTTCGAACAATTACGATGCAACGCAATGCATATTCACATTGAACGTTTCTATTTCTAGGTGCTAATTGTCGATCCTTTAAGCGCAGAATCCACGCCCTTAATAACTCTGTCGCAATCCTTGTACTTACATGCTGCACCGTTACGCGTGGGCTTCGTTTTTGTAACAAACTACGACACTTCCGTGACTGGTCTGACCGATGCCAGTGTCGCAGTAAACAACGCGTATCATTTCTTTGCAGAAACCAAGGGATCGGATCATGCTTTGCAATTTCTAATAGACGTAAGACTATGATAATCAACTTTCTATCGCGTGTTTACCATGAGTATACAGGGTGGTCCACGCAACTTGTGCACCTCTATAACTTCCAAAATATGCGTTGCACGAAAAAATTTTGTATACAAAAGTTGCATGGTTTAAAGGGGTGCATTATGCAGTGCATTTATTTTTTTTATAGGTGGAGGCATTTCAGAGATTTGAAGGTCAACTTTGTTTTTTTTTTAAATAGAATACTATGTTTCTTATATCAAAATATGGAAGAATATCGAATTCTGAGTAAAAAAGTATTGACCTTTATTAGCCCTAAACCTAATAGCTAACGAGTAATTTCACTTTATTTCTTCGCTGTCCTGTGGAAATCTGTGATAAGGTTGAATCTCCAACTTGATATTACTTGAAGAAAATTTTCAAGAAATAAAGTGAAATTACTCTATAGTTACTAGGTTTAGGGCTAATAAAGGTGAATACTTTTTTATTCAGAATTCGATATTCTTCCATATTTCGATATAAAAAATATAGTATTCTATTTAAAAAAACAAACTTGACCTTCAAATCTCCGAAACGCCTCCACCTATAAAAAAATAAATGCACTATATAATGTACCCCTTTAAACCATGCAACTTTTGTATACAACATTTTTTCGTGCAACGCATATTTTGGAAGTGATAGAGATGTACAAGTTGCGTGGACCACCCTGTATATTGTCGATAAAGAGAATTGTAATACAGAGTCGGTTGTTTTAGTTAGGAAATTACATCAGGCCGGAAGGAACAGAAGTGGAAGACGTGAAGAAAGCTATAAGAGCCCAAGATTCGTCAGCCAACGTGAATTATATTCTTGGCGAAGAGTCTGAATACGATGTAGGTCGCCATTTAGCCAGCGACTTTGTAAAGCGATCTGGTTTCAAGAAGTTTCCGCAAGCTTTAATGAACGGCGTACCTTTGTCGTTCGATCAATTGAACGCCGACTCGTTCGAAGAAGCGGTTCTGTCTACGATTATGGCGCAAGGGCCGGCGATGCAAAAGGCGGTATACCGAGGAGAAATAGCCGATAGCGACGACGTCATCGATTATATCATGAATCAACCCAACGTAATGCCGCGGTACGAATTTGTCTTTCAATTCTTACGTGTACATATAATTTTCGTTGGCCACAATTCGTTCATATTTTATGTTGCACCGTAGTTTGAACGAGCGAATATTGAAAGCAGAGAAACCCACGTGGTTGAATTTGATTGGTAACGAACCGGATGATAAAGATTTCACCAAGTGGAGTTCTCAAGATTTCTCAACGTGGCTTATGAATAAAATGCACTACCTGTTCGTACCGCGTCGAACAAACGTGCATCACTTGTACAGTTTTTGGGTTGTGACCGATTTGAACAGTTCGGCGGGTAGACAATTATTACGCGAGGCCCTCGAGTATATAGTAAGTAATAAACAGTTACGGACAAATGTTTCAGAACGATATCGATTTTCATATTTCATTCGGTTTCATGTATTTCATTTGGAATAATAGAAAAATCTAATTATGTACATCGATAAAGAATTTTATAATCTACAAGAATTCATCGAAATTATATTTTAGATTTTTCTATTATTCCAAATGAAATAATACTATTACTCCAAATAAAATTGCACAAAGTATGATAGTCGATATCGTTCGGAAAGATTTTTAATAGCGAATTCTTAATAGTTTCTAGTAAACTTATTCGCATGAAAATATAAATTGTTACTATGATTTAGGAATCGAATGCTGATGTCAGAGTTGGTGTAATTATCAATCCGATCGGTGCGATTGGAACCGAAGCTGCGTCCGATATTAATCAAGTAGCACTAGCAGCATTGAATAGTTTATCTGTAGAAGAAGCTACGCGGTTCATTCGTACTATAATTAAAGAAGACGTTGCCGAAGTTATTGCCACTGGTACCTTTGACCCAGAGGTAATTACAATTTCATTTCTAATTCTGCGAGTGAAAGATCGACGACAGCTTTTCTAATAAATCGTTTGCTATGAAAAATCTAGAACGAAGCGGTGAGGAAACAATTGACGATCCAAGCTGAGGAATTGCCTCTGCATCGACATTACGTTAAGACAGTTTTGAATCTAGAGGAAGGATCCAGAGCGATCGTGTGTAACGGAAGATTAATTGGTCCGCTAGACGATGGCGAGGAATTCACCAGCGAAGATTTTTCGCTGCTGGAAAGGTTCAGTCAAAGTACTTACGGTGATAAGTTGTTCAAGAAATTAATAAAAGGTCAATTACTAGAAGACGACGAATACGGTATGATGAAAACTAAGTTTTACTTACAATTACAATTACTTACTTACAATTACTAAGTTATAATTATATTCTGTTCTCAATACAGAGAAGAACGAAATCACAGACGACATGATAATGAAAATTACTTCGTTGTTGGTCTCGCATCCTCAAACCAGAAGCCGATTCGACGTACCTTTTCACGGCGACGATCACAGGTATTTCTAAAGCTTTCTAACCGATACAAATTCGTTTGAACGTCGCAATACTAATACTAATAATTGTTTCGCAATGCGTATAGCGCCATAAAGATCTCGGCAGGGAATCCCGATCAAGTGGCATTTAATTTGATTGCTATCGTAGATCCGGTGTCTCGTGGTGCTCAGAAATTGGGTCCAATTTTGAAAACGTTACAGCAATCCCTCAACTGCAACGTCAAAGTGTTTCTAAATTGTCTGGATAAAAACAGCGACATGCCACTGAAAAGGTATGTTTCCATTTAAAGGAGAAACTTATTATTAAACTGCGGACTTCTATGCAAAATGAAATCTTCAAAAACACAAATAAATAATTGCAACTTAAATAACAGTACGTTTAATTTTCTAAACATTCTAACTTCGATCATATTTTCGATATTTTGTATATTTTGGCATATGTTAACAGTCTCGTCTCTTATCGTCATAAATGCATAAAATCCGCAGTCTACTTATTATCATCAGTTTTTCATTGACTCGTTGCATTTCCCATACTGTTGCAGCTTTTATCGATTCGTGTTCGAGCCTCAGTTACAATTTTCCGCCGATGGCCACATTAACGGAGCCATGGCGAAGTTCACTAAGCTACCAACTTCTTCGCTTTTGACGCAGTACATTCATGCACCCGAAAACTGGTTGGTCGAAGTAGTTCGAAGCGTGTACGACTTGGACAATATTAAATTGGATAATGTTGCGATGGGTGTACACAGGTAAGTTTTCTAGAATGTCGAGAGTTTTTTTTCGTTCAGTATTTTTAATTTATACGATTACACGTTGCAGCGAATTCGAATTGGAGCATTTGTTGCTCGAGGGTCATTGTTTCGAGGCGGTGATGGGAAATCCACCTCGAGGATTGCAGTTTACTTTGGGAACGGAGAGACAACCGTTGATGGTGGATACTATAGTGATGGCAAACTTGGGATATTTCCAGTTGAAAGCGAATCCAGGCGAATGGGTGCTGCGCCTTCGGCAGGGAAGATCAGCGGAAATTTATGATTTTACTACGGTCGGAGGACAAGATGTGATACAGAAAGGCAACGATGTGAAAGTCGTCATAAGCTCGTTGAGAAGTCACGTGCTAAAAGTGAAGGTGGCGAAAAAACCGAACATGGTTGGGATGGACCTTTTGTCCGAGAACGAGAAAAATTCCGGCTTGTGGAATTCAATTTCAAGGTACGGCAAATTCGTTTGCCTTTTACTGGATAGAATCTACGCTTACGCTGACTCGTAGTTTAAAACGTTCTTGACGTTTAGTCAAAGTACGAAATGTTTTTAGTAAGCCTTTTGGCAATCTTTGAACGTTAACTTTTATTTATTCTCTCTTTTTTTAGCTTTTCCAAATTTTGGTAAGCTACTCACGACTACGTATATAATATAAAGACACGATTAACGTCTTACCGATTATCCTGCGCCCGAAAGGAGCATTCTTTCGCAGTGTATTTATAACGCTCGTTGAATTCTACCGTAACTAAGATGCCACTTATCGTTTACAGTTTCTAATTTGCTTTTCCTTCGAAATTAGGACGTTTACGGCAACGGACGACAGCGACGATCAAGACGAGAAACTTAACATATTCTCTCTAGCATCCGGTCATTTGTACGAAAGATTTCTGAAGATCATGATGTTAAGCGTTGTAAAGCACACCCAGAGTCCTGTGAAATTTTGGTTCTTGAAAAATTATCTCTCGCCAACGTTAAAAGTAAGTCGCTCCAGCGAAATAAGATAGAAGATGAAGTTAAAGGGGTGCAGCACTATTGGATGAGTAAAGTCAGTGGTATTTTGTATTGAACTTCGATACTAAATATTAATTACGCCGGTACTTTTTACAATTCGTAAAAATCGTTAAAATGTTTACGTTAATTGTTAATGAAGCGTTAAAAATGACTTTTGATAAGAGGCCGCTGCAGGCTGCGTACGTAGTTTAAGGTGAACTAATAATACGAAAGCAAAATACATTAGGGTGAATAATTTCTATACCAAAATCTACAATTGTGGAACTTTGGTAACGAATTTAAACAAAAATTGAGAAAGTTGCATACGAATCAATCTTTTATTCACATTTTTACGGAGCAAAATCGTTTTTAATGATTTTTAAAAAATTTCACAGTCATACAATGTTGATGCGGAAGTTCCACATTGTAGAGGAAAGAATCCTACACTTTCAGTTCAAATTTCAAGTGAGGATCTTTATTCTTTCAAAAGTTACGATGTATATACGCAGTGTTGAAAAATGTTGTTTTGCCTAATTTCCTCACATACTTTACGCGATTCCTAGAACAAAAATGAAATAATTTCTATCTGAAATATATTCAATAGGTTAAGAGTCGTTTCCACACTTTAGAGTGCACGATTGCGGATATAAAAAAATACGTGCCGATTATTTTTCATAGTTCTACAAGTGTGCAAAGTTTCGTCAAAATCGGAGAGTGACAGTGTTACTCGTCCGTTACATTCCATAATTATTCGAATTTTCACTTAAAATTTTGTTTAAAGTGTTTTTATAATTAGCAATATGAAGAAAATTGATTTTCTGAAGTTCTAATAGTGCTATACCCCCTTAATGTACGTATAACTAACGAGACAATGAATATTTTGCAAGGATTTCCTGCCACACATGGCGAAGGAGTACGGTTTCGAATACGAGCTCGTACAATACAAATGGCCCCGATGGCTTCACCAGCAAACCGAGAAGCAAAGAACCATATGGGGTTACAAAATATTATTCCTGGATGTGCTGTTTCCGTTGAACGTTAAGAAAATAATATTCGTTGACGCTGATCAGGTACTCAGAGTGAAAATACATTCTGTCAAATAAGTACCGGGCATTATCTAGATAAAAAATTATTTAAATAACGATACGAACAAAAGATGATTTATTTTTATTCGTTATTCGAAGGTTCGAATAACCGATTTATCTTTATTCGAGTCTCGGATCGGGACGGTTCGGGTCGGGATCCCGAAACTTCGTAATTTTCGGATACCCGCGGTTTCGGGAACCCGAAATTGTAGTCGGGTCGGGATTCCGAAAGTTTGTAATATTCGGGTACTCGAAGCTGAATTCGAATGTTGTCTATAATTTTATCAAAATCCGATTGAAAAATCATGAAAAAGATCCAAATTTAGTTTCGGGTACCCGAACATTACAAACTTCGACCCAACTGCAATTTCGGATGCCCGAAATCGTGGGTACCCGAACTTTATAAACTTTTGGGATCCCGACCCGATCCTGAGTAAAATTTCCGACCCGAACCCGGAATATCGGGTATTTAGAATTTATTCGACGAATAAAGGTACTTTTTTCGTTCGAACAGAGTTTTATTCGTAGCGTCGAATAAATGTTTCATCTGTATCTGTATCTTGCTTCGAAGTTTGAATAATTTCCAACGGCTGAAAATATTCACTCCATATTATACCTTCTTAATTAATTTTTATTACGCTATTCTCATTGATAGATGCTTTAAGTATTCTTAATACTATTTATTTTTATAGTAGACTTGTTTTTCACAATTTTGGACTTACGCCATTTGTCAATTAAGGGGCTCAATTGTAAACATTCTCGTCGACAGATCGCGCTAAAACTCTACGAGACAATTAACTATATTGGTATCAATTCACGGCAAAAAAAAATTAATTTTCATACTTTTTACGCGGACTTCTTAAATAAACAATTCCCGGTATTTGTTTGACAGAATGTAGATGCATCGACTATAACAGGATCTACAATTTACAAAGCGACGCGCTTTGTTTTAGGTAGTAAGAGCAGATTTGAAAGAATTGGCAGATATGGACCTCGGCGGTGCTCCGTACGCGTACACGCCATTCTGCGACAGCAGGAGAGAAATGGATGGATTTCGATTTTGGAAGCAAGGCTACTGGCGAAATCACTTGCAAGGCCGCGCCTATCACATCAGCGCTCTGTACGTGGTGAATTTGAAACGATTCCGACGGATCGCGGCTGGAGACAGACTGAGAGGCCAATATCAAGCGCTGTGTCAAGATCCTAACAGTTTGTCTAATCTTGACCAAGTCCGTAAGATAATATCGACATTAACTGTAACATTTAATTCGTTTCTAAAAATATCGCGCCGTTTCAGGATCTCCCCAATAACATGATTCATCAAGTGGCTATAAAGTCGTTGCCTCAAGAGTGGTTGTGGTGCGAAACATGGTGCGACGACGCATCCAAAAAATATGCTAAGACCATAGATTTGGTAAATACAATTTATACGTTTTCCACGGTTGTTTATACTTTATACGATAGTTCCGTTTCGTAATTCGTTATATTTTCAACGACAGTGTAACAATCCGATGACCAAGGAGGCTAAACTTCAAGCTGCCGTGCGTATTTTACCGGAATGGTCAGGGTACGACGAGGAAATAAAAGCTCTTCAACAAAAGGTGGAAAACGAGAATGGACAAATAGAAAAGGAAGATGAGAATGGTATAGAAGTTTATTAAAGAACGATACCAGGAGTGTGCGGGATCTCGAAAACGTTCGGGATTCTCGAAAATATCTGTGATTCTCGACATTTTGAAGTTTCTCCACACTTTCGATAATTACGAGAATCCGAAAGCCATTTGTTCCCGAAGATTACGTATTACAATTTTCGAGAATAACGACACTTTCGGGAATCCCGAACCTTTTCGGGATTGCGAACAATCTCTGGAATTTCGAACATTTTCGGGATCCCGAACAATCTCTGGAATCCCGTACATTTTCGGGATCCCGAACAATCTCGGGAATCCTCAATTTTTTTCGGGAATCCCCAACCTTTTCGGGATTTCGAACAATTTCTGGAATCCTGTACATTTTCGGAATGTCGAACAATCTCGGGAATCCCGAACCTTTTCTGGATTCCTAACAATCTCTGGAATTTCGAACATTTTCGGGATCCCGAACAATCTCGGGAATCCTCAATTTTTTTCGGGAATCCCCAACCTTTTCGGGATTTCGAACAATTTCTGGAATCCTGTACATTTTCGGAATGTCGAACAATCTCGGGAATCCCGAACCTTTTCTGGATTCCTAACAATCTCTGGAATTTCGAACATTTTCGGGATCCCGAACAATCTCGGGAATCCTCAATTTTTTTCGGGAATCCCGAACCTTCTCGGGATTCCGAACAATTTCTGGAATCCTGTACATTTTCGGAATGTCGAACAATCTCGGGAATCCCGAACCTTTTCTGGATTCCGAACAATCTCTGGAATTTCGAACATTTTCGGGATCCCGAACAATCTCGGGAATCCTCAATTTTTTTCGGGGATCCCCAACCTTTTCGGGATTTCGAACAATTTCTGGAATCCTGTACATTTTCGGAATGTCGAACAATCTCGAGAATCCCGAACCTTTTCTGGATTCCGAACAATCTCTGGAATTTCGAACATTTTCGGGATCCCGAACAATCTCGGGAATCCTCAATTTTTTTCGGGGATCCCGAACCTTTTCGGGATTCCGAACAATCTCTGGAATCCTGTACATTTTCGGAATCTCGAACAATCTCGAGAATTCTCAATTTTTTTCGGGTATCCCGAACCTTTTCGGGATCCCGCACACCACTGAATGATACACGAATATCGTGACAACGTGTTTAGAGGTTGCAATCCCGCGGGATCCGTGCCATTTGTGGCTCCCACGCGTGTCTTAGATAAGAGCTTCGGGTTCCCGCAAGGTGTGTGAGATTGCGTGTAAAACTACGTAACTGACGATATACATGACGAATTATCTCGAAGTGTGCTATACTGCTACAATCTAAGGCTGGAATCCAACGGAGTGCGATATCAGGTTTGGCGTCTTGGGAACAACAGCAGGGGCTTCGATCGTGGCGAGTAGTGGATCGCGATCCGAAACCTTTGTTTTTCTCTTCGAAGCGCGGCGCGTGATATCGCGCTCAAGGAATGGGAGATTTTGTTTCACGTTTTTTATAGATATTTTTTCATGTATACAACGTGTTTCTTTTTTTAATGATTATTAGAAATAGCGTATTATTCATTTGTCGACAACTTATGTTTGAACGTAATCAAACTTACAATTGCAACATTTTTTTTAAAGAGAAGCTATTTGAAGCTACATTTATATTCAAATTTCGTTTTTTTGCATTTAATTTTGAGTTCTATAATCGAATATGATTTAGTCGTAAATAAAGTTTGTTACTTTATTAGATTTATACATAATATATTATGTGTATGCGAAAGCTTTAGTCTTTTCTCAAACTTTATGGATAGGATTACTTTGATTGACATATTTAATTAGTTTAACATAATTTTTTTCTTTTTATTAAATCTATGAGTTATAGAAAATTATGAAAACTATTTAGAACTTTTATTTATCATGCTTAAATTATGTAAAAATACAAGAAAACTAAACAAAGATTGAAACTTTTGCATACACCTAATCGATCTAACAACGAAATTCATACTTATCGCGGGATTGCAATCTCTAAACTTATCTTTAAATCGGTGCATAATTATTCTCCTGTATCTTTATCGTTTCTTTTTTTTTTCTAGAAACATTTGGAAGCAGCACGGAAGATTTACAAAAACACGAAGAACTATAGACATAATAATTTACTATTAAACGGAAAGCGCGAAAAAATGCTGTTAAAACTTAAGGTAATTTTTATCAATATTTTATAAGATTAGTAGTTTTCGGCGTTCCCCGTTCCGTTGTGAAACGTCGTTGTTTCTTGAAGTACACACTGTCAAGCAGAAACGTCCGTGTATGAAAATGTTTGTTATTTGAACATGTGTATATATCAAATCATTTAAAACACCATTGGTACATTTCTTTATGCGAAACTTTTCAACCTCCTAGCACCAACGATAACGAAATCGGAAGGATAAAACAGAAAGTATCAACGAATCGTCTGAAGAATCGAGTTTCACCCAACTGAGAAGTAATGCAATTGTTTTATTGTAAACTTATAATTCGTTGATCGCAGTATTTTAGTAGTTGACCACAAACAAGAAACCCTGTTCGTCTTATCGACGCGACTGTGATTTTGTACCTTTTATTTCATAGTTTTAAAAATAAACAACACGTAACGTTTTTAAATTATCCTTCATGGATACATGCTCCTTCGAGAAAATTTCGACTTCCTGATCTCCGATATTCTTATCGTTTTTTTTCTTAAAGTTTTATCTCGATTACGGTGTAGTAGATAATATCGAAAGATCGAATCGTCTAATTTATGGCGGTTCGAATGAAAGGGAATTGGGAGTTGCCAGTAATGACATCTTTCGTCGATGGAAAATCCCTCCAATCGTGATTCGTTGAGTGCAGTGGCGGATCCAGGAGCCTTTCCTGGGGGGGGGGGGGGGGCGAAATGTATAAAAGTAAAAAAGTCTATTTTTTAACCGTCTTTTCAACCTTGATAAGCAATTAGAATAATTACGTGTTATATAATTGTGATTAAAGACTTTATTTTATCAGAAAAACAGATATAAACGATATTACAATTAATGCGATTACGATACTTCATAATACAAAGTCTGCTCTACGTTGGCGAATTTTTACCAGGCAATATTCTGAAAATATTTTAAAAACTTCTATACACTAGCGCACTAGTGAGCACGCTAAGCAGAAAAATCTCGAATAGAAATCATGTAACGCATTCAGTATATACGTAATAAGTTTTTCGGAATGTGAGGAAATATTTTTATATTTTATTACTCTTGGGGGGGGGGGGCGATCGCCCCTATCGCCCCCCCCTGGATCCGCCGCTGGTTAAATGCGCGAGCTCGTAGACCCAATCTTCATCGCGTTTGCCGCGTTTATAGTTTAACGTTTTCGTCAACGTGCTCGAGTTCCCGCTTCGTTAGAAAAAGAATAACATTTGGAATCGGTGTGATTTTATGAGGACCTAAAAAGTTATCAGATTCAAACTGCGTTGCGACAATGGACAATCACACATCGTACGTAATTTTTGTGTTTTCTATTGTTTACGGAATCGAAATAACTATTGATAGATTCGCTATTGGCGATCGATCGCAACCGATAGCAGTTAGTACCATCTTATTAATAAATAGTAATTAAAACAAGAAGCGAAACGCAAGATATTTAATTTGTTCAAGGTATGCGTAAGTTACTTTTCACGCGTAAGAATGTAAGATTTGTTTGTACAGCGATTATCGATTTAACGTATTCTTGTAACGATTGCTTTGCCTATGACGGGAAAAACTGGTCGACTCGAAACATCTTTTTTCGTTAGTTTTTATACGGTTCGAAACGCAATTTTCACGCTGTTGAAAAATAAAACGTCGCGCGTAATTTGAGGTTTGTATAATTTCTAAACAATATTTATTTGTCTCGCGCGATGTAAAAAAAGAAGGTTCATGCATTTTACACGAACGTTTCGTTAAGACGAATTCAACGAGAAATCGAAAGAATTTTTAATTGATCGCACTTTGCCTTTCGCGTTCAGATAGACGATAGACGTTAAGCTGACAATGAAACGCTATTGCTTGTGATTTTCAATTGTTTGAACAACACTATCTTGTCTTTTTATCTACAAGCGTGTCATCTAACTACTCCGTGCACTGTATACATATACATATCATTATAGTATCGTACAGGCACTATAAACTATAGCGAACGCGGAAACAAAGAGATACGCCTGTCAAGAAAAACTCCTAGGATTAGCTTTGCATGCACTTTTTCCCGCATCAAGTCAGTCGCGTAGTTTATGGTTGGAATCGGACCAAAACCGGAACAGATCGTACGAATAATTCAAAACAATTGTTGACAAACAACGCATGTTTTTCTATTCGTCCTTACGACCGCCTTGTAAAAAGCAAACCGTTAACTCTGCAAGAATCAAACTTATTGAAATAGTAGATTTCGGGTTCGTTACTTAAAATCGTAACACTAATAACACTGTCCAACAGCCAATGTGTGTTCCGATATTCATTATACTTTTCTTATAGAATTTCGTGGGCTGATCACGAATCTGAATCACGCGGCCAGTCACGTAGCGTCGAGCGCTCGCTGTTTCTGAGCACCACTGTCGGCAACTCGGCGCCTACGGACCAATTTTGCTTCCTACTTTGGAAAAAATATTTGTGTTCCCACTTTTCCAGAACGTTTCCTTGAGAAAAAAGTCCGCTCTATCGCGTGGCGTGGTTGGATTTTACGCTGGACCCTTACTTTTTAAGATATACTCAAAAAAACCTCAAAAAATTGGTGTCAAATCGGTGTCACTTTACCTTTAATGACTGTTTAGATATATATAATCATTCAGAATACAATAAAAATTGATATCAGTGTATAGAGGAAAGTCTATAGAATCATTATATATAAACAAAACTGAAATATATTTTGTAACAACGTCACAAAATTAGTTCAAAGTTGAAAAATGTGTAATTTTTTAAAAATTAAATTTCTCAAAAACTGAGGGTGATAGAAAAAAACGGATTTCAGATTCGTGATCAGCCCACGAAATTCTATAAGAAAAGTATAATGAATATCGGAACACAAGAAAAAAGTTAAAATTTGTTGGACAGTGTAATTATTGTTCGATCCGCAACAATGAAGCGAGGAAAGGTTAGGTTAATCTAAATCCATGTATCAATGTTCGAAATGACTCGTTGACTACTCGTTCACTACTGTTTTCTGTTTCGCGATGCGTTTCCGTGATATTTGCTCTAATTAAACGGCGATACATTCCTGAAGCTTGGATAGGTTTCAGTTTGCTTACCCGATACGAACGATTCGTCAACATCGGCGTCATTGTCTATAATGAGCTGTAACGAACGATCGCGCGTTAATCGGTAATTAATAGCGATGCCAAGTTCGTGGCCGTGTTGTTTCCTTAATTGGTTTCGCGGTAAAAATTGTAGTAGGCATATCGAAAGCGGGAAAAACGAGACTGTCGCTTCGAAAGTGAAGATGGAATTCGGTGGAACGAAGTCGGCGATGGGTCGGCGAGACAGATAGGAAGAGATAGGAAGTTGGAACAGTAGGAGCAAATAGAGGAAGCGAACGGTGGGGAAGCGCGATGGTTTTGCTGGTAGAAGGTAGAAAAAAAGAAAAAGAAGGGAATCGAAGACGGGAGATGCAACATGCAACGGGTACGAAGGAGAGAGAAGGAGAGATAGTGGGGAGTTGCGTGATCGTAGAGGGGGCGAGCGAGAGAAAGAGGGACGGAGGAAGAAGAGAAACTCGTCGAGAGTTATCTTGTAAAACAAACGGACTAGGCCGGACCAGAGGGTTTTCTACTAAAAGACGGCATGAAGTAGTAAACGGGCTTTGTTGCTTATGTAACTAGTGACGCGCGTACAATCCGTCCACGTCCATCGGATAGCGATCGGCTGAGAATCCGAGAATCTAACGGCGCGGCGCCACACCGATCCACCGATTTCGTTCCTATCGTCGCGCCCTCTTTCTTTCCGTTCTCGTTCCCGTTTTCGTTTTCGTTTTCCTCCACGCGCCTCGTCTCTCTTTCGCCTCTTCTTTCGGTATTTTCGATCGATCCGTCGGCGGTGCCGAGCCCGCGATCGACGCCGTCCACTACACAACGCCTCGAGGACCATGACCGACGAAAGGATCAAGCTGTGAGTTAGAAATATCCTTCCTTATCCGATCGCACCGGATCGTTCGTCTCTCCCTCTCCCCACTCCTTCGCGGTCTCCCGTTCAAGCAATCGACGATCACCGTCTCTCGATCGATCGTTTTCACGCGACGAAACCGGGAGAAAGTGACATCGGCCGTCACACTGACAGTCCGTCGACGATTGCCGCGCAGAAAAATCCTACGACTCTGCAACTGCTTCTCTTTCCTTCTTTCGTTTCCCTCGCTTCTTTAACAACACCGCACGTTCATTAACGATAGCTAATAAATCGACGAGCGCGAATGTTTTCGCACGCGAACACTATAGCTTTAATCCAATTACATACTTTGACGCGCCACGATCCCGATCGATATTCTCTTCTCTAAACCGCGGTATGGGACACTGGAAAATCATTCATCTCTGTTACTGATCGACGGTGAAATTGAACCACGCGACGCTTTGGAATTCGGCGACGTCGATCGGGGGATTATGATTATCGATCCCTGCATCGTGTTTATCTCCGTGGCGCGGCGCACGGTGAAACGAAACGTGTCTATTTTCTTGGACATTAGCAAATAATTTTTATTTCGAAATTCTTATTGGGGAGGGTTAACCACATATTCATTTATTGAAGACACTGTACTAATTAAAACTTTTCTGCTTTAGACTTATTTATTTATTGAATTTCGTATTTTAATTATGAACCTGACATTGTGACCCGATTTTGTGAACAATCTAAGTAATAATATTAAAAAATCGCGAATTCGCTTCTGTCTCTAAATGTCAGGATGACTTGAACTTTTTACTCAAAACGCGTTTGGCTTTTCCGAAAATTTGATTTCAACTCGTTGAAGTTCAAAAGATACCATTAACTAGTTTTTGATCATTTTAAGAACCTTCCTGACGTAATATTATTTTTAACCTGATGAAGTCTTAAACCATAGAGTTTTTTTAGATAGATAAATTTATGTTTTGCTTTTAAAAAAAGATTTTTAAAAAGTTGCAAATAAGTATAATTGAATTATTTACAATCTATGGAGTAAGAAGGTGGTTAGGAACTAGTTTTTAATCATCTAAAATACATAGGAACTAATTAATGTACTGTGCTGATTTTTGATCGGGTATTTTTTGCATGAATGTTAAAGAAAAATCATGAAATATACTACAAATTTGAATGCACTTAAATTTTAAGTAAATCCTCCTCTTCAAAACTTAAAATTGTCTGTAAACCAAGTCTTCTAATGAGTCTTCTTTTTGTATTTTTGCATTAAGGTGAAAAAGGTTATTATTACATCTATCGTTAGCCGCACCCTCTGATAATTTGTTATAATTTATATTTCGTACAGCTTCTTTCAAATTTTAGTCACTGTACTTTTCGTAACAGATCTTCTTTTTACTTGCTATTTTATACCAATTAAAAAGATACAAAAGTAAACAAAAGAAGCTTGTGGTAGCAAAAAATAAACTTATTTTTAATATAATAATGTAACTTTAATATTTCTTTTTGTAATTTTGTGTCCTAATCTATTTATTATTTAGGTGATCAAAAACTAGTTACAGGAGAAAACATTGGAAGTAAATAATCGATCACTAATTTTTAAATAAAAATTATATGTATATATTATTAAAATTCTTGCTCTACATTAATAAGCAAAATGTATAAAAATAACCTTCAATAGTTGTAAGAGCATAAACAGATCGCCTGTCTAATCTGATCTATGTCTTCTGATCGACTGTCTAAACAGCATAAACTGATCTACCACTCCATTTATATTCACAAAAACGGGCAATACTACCTGTTTTAACATGCCATACCTACATTTTTGAATAGTCAATCTTTGCTTCAGAAATTATTTTAAATAATTATTTGTTGACAAAGACTTAAAACAACGTGATCAAAAACAAGTTCCTTAACGGTAGTTGCACGAATTTCGGGAAAAAGTTTCCTTTTTTTTTTAGCTTTCGCTGAAACGCTTGCTGTATGTCCGAGGTTTAATAAATTGCCACTCCATTTTATGGGGGAGATTATCAGAGATGGCAGAGAAGCGTCCCGTTTTGAATTGTGACTTTCATTCACTTTCATAGACTTTCATTCGTTGTAGGTGCATAATGCAATTGTCCACGATGAACGTTGACCACGAGAAAAAATAAAAATATACCCAGCAAGATACGTGCGCAAATGTCAATTAGTTTGACTGCGAAATATGATTTATGCTGCCTCGTTGCGCTTCCTTTACTCCGTGATACGGTTTGCCTTATCTATGCTTTTCCTGTCGCTTCCGAAAAACGGTTAATCGGAAGCTCAACCAGCTGCTGAGAGCAACGAGGCGTCGCACAGTGGTGCCTTTTCCCGGAACAGCTGACCGAAATTCAATTTTCGAAGGTATTAAGTAGCTTTTTGCCAGTTGATATATGTAATATAGATGTTATAATAATCGGTTACTGATATACACTGTATAGGCCATCAAAGTGGACGACATTTCGGTAACTGATACATAGGCCATCAAAGTTGACGAAATGTCGAACTCCTGAATGGCATGAAAACGCTACCACGTTAAAAGTATGGGGTAATGTTTAGTTTCATGAAATTTATATATCAATAATTTTGTCATTAAAATAGCTATTCTAAACATCAATTTGTCAGAAAAAGAATCAGAAATATATTTGAATTTAATCTTGATCTTACGAAATGTTAACAATGATATCAAATTGAAAGATCTTTTACAAATTTGCATCTTTTTAACATATTTCCATTCAACATGCCAATTATAGTACTAAATTATATTTTTCGCGAATGAACTTTTTCAGATCCGCAGTCTTTATTTTGTGGCAATATTTTTGTTAATTAATAATTAATTATAGAAGCTAAAGTAAGTTCCATGATAAATTTTATGATTCTTGGTCATTGGATTTAGTCACAATAAATGTTGTATGTATGCAACATCGAGCTTCAAATAATATGTAGTCGCCTTTATGAAATATAAATATGGATCATTATTATTTTCAATATGTATTAAGGCTGATTCAGACACGTTTAGTAATTTAGTCGAGTAGCAAATATTTTAGTAATTTGCTATGTATGAACATTAAAATTTAGTCGAGTAATTTAGTAAAAGTTACTTGCCACTTGACTAAATTACTAAACGTGTCTGAACCAGCCTTTATTATCATTATTGTTATTAACAATTTGAACTACATGGCATATAAAACATAAGAATCTGAATTTTTCATAAAAATCAGAAAAAATAACATTTTCACAACAATCAATTTCAAAAATATTTTGAAATTAAGATCACCATATTAAATTCGATATTTCAAATATATAATTTAGTCGTACGCCAAAAAATAATTAATTCTTACAAAATTAATATTCTTACAAAATATTCGAATTCAGCAACCTCAAAAATATAAGAATACCAATAATTGTCATTGAAAATCGAATGAAGTCATGAATTTTGGTCAGCTTTTCGGGAAACGGCACTACGGCGCGTTGCGTCGCGTCGCTCCGCGTCGCCGCACAAGTGGAACGAATAAGTAAAATAACAAAACATAAATTTATCTTTTAATAATAAAAAAACTCTATGGTTTAGAATTTTATCAGGTTAAAAAAATGATGATATCCCTAAAATGATCAAAAACTAATTCCTTAACGGTTTTAGTTTTTCCACTTTATTTTCTCTTGAATCTAGGGGCTCATTTATCAACCCCTAATAAAAGTTATGACGAAATTAAACAATTTGATGTTAACTCCCATTAACATCTTCATGAATTTATTAGTAGGATAGGATTGTCCATGATTTCTTCACATTTGTCCACCCACAATTTTTGTTTATCTACTGTTAAAAAAAAAACTGTGACGAAATTAAATAATTTTAATGAGAGTTAACGTTAAATTCTTTAAGAATGTATTGAGCCTATCTTAAAAATAGTACGAGATCGATAAAAGTTATTAAAACCTGACATTATAAGGTTGAATTCATCACATTTTCACTGTCAAAAGTTTAAGCTCATAAATATAAAAAACCGGAAAGATTAAGAAGAATGGTTAAAGATATAAGAATAGTATAATATCTTGTTTACGTTTACGTTTTTTTCTATTGTCTCTATTGTATGTTTAAAAATTAGGAATTAAAGCAAGATTATGTTATATGTATTAAATATCCGATAAACATTACGTAATGTACGGATGGTGCAATAAACAATTATTATTATTATTATTATTATTATTATTATTATTATAAAAAACCGCAAATGTTTGAAAACATTTTTTACTGTTTAAATCTTTTCTTAAAAACAAAAGATAAATTTGTCTTGTAATAATAAAAAACTCTATGATTTAGGATTTCATCTAGTTAAAAAAAATATTACGCCGGGAAGGTTCCTAAAATGAACAATTCTGAACTTTAACGAGTTAAAATTAAATTTTCGGAAAAGCCAAACGCGTTTTAAGTAAAAAGTTTAAGTCATCCTGGAATTTAGAAGCAGAAGCGGATTCGCGAGATGGTTCATAAAATTTCTCTCGATAGGTAAGCGGGTCGAGCGATTCAGAAGACTTCGGTCGTTCCGAGTGATTTTGCACACGGCATTATCGTGGCGCGTGATCGCTACGCGAATCGATTGGAAAACGGAGAAAAATCTCAGCACGGATAACCATCTCTTACGCATTTGCACACGGCATCGTCGATATTTTGTCTGATAGTGAAGTACGCGTTGACGATAACAATCTGTTGAACCGTCGTGCGGCCTCGCGACTCTCGCCGTTATCGTTTCTGCCCCTCGCCTCCTAATTCTCCTCCGGCCGTCTTCGCTTTTTCTATTCGAACGATAGTTTATCTTCCAGCTCAATTTTTTATTTCGATCGCGGCTAAAGGGAAAGCGGCGATCGAAGAAAAACCATGAGATCTCGGACTCGAATCATTTGGGATCTAAACGCGAACGGTGAATTTTCTTATGATACCCAGACGATGAATACGGTAGACAATAATTTGGACAATTATATATAATTAATATACAGCGGATTTTATGCATTTATGGCAATGTTGAGCAGGCAAAAAATCTATAAGACTGCTATTAGACTGTTTTATTTAATATATCCAAAAATATACAAAATATCAACAATATTATTCAAGTGAGAATGTTTAGAATATTAAACATACTGTTTCATTCCAATTCTTTATTTGTGCTTGTAAAAATTTTATTTTACATAAAGATTCGCTGTCTAATAATTAATTACGATGTAGCAAAATTACCATCGATGTACGCATTGTACGCACGAATATAAACATTTGTTATGATTAGACTGCGGATTTTTATGCAAAATAACATTTTTACAAACATAAATAATGAACTGGAACTTGAATAATAGTATTTTTAATCTTCTGAATATTTAAACCTGCATTATATTTTTCATATTTTATATATTTTGGCATATCAAAGTTTAGGTAATTAGATGCAGATTAGAGCAATTATTCAAAGTGTCTTTAAGTACAAATGTATATCGAAAAGTTTTTATGTAAAACATGGTAGCAAATAAATATTGTTATTAATAATATATTTTGGCATATCTTTACAGTGTCATCGAATTTTTACATACTTACTTGATGAGCATGTAGTCTTTAACGTGTACAATAAACTGTGTCTGTCATTTGATGCGCTTCTCAAACGTTTTCGAGAAATAAATAATTGAATTCCGACACGCGGTCGTTAGTTCGATCCCTGCTGGGTGTAATTTTTTTTTTCTTTCATCAGCAAATTTTTTTTACTTTTGTCCACGATTTTGGTCAATTCTGCCACTGTGCGCCGCGTCATACAGCTGCATAATAACAATCTAAAATATCGCAGAGAAACTCAACGGACCCTTCTTCAAAAACCTTCAAAGTTTATTTAAAAAAAAATTACTGCTTGCATTCACAATTCACTTGCATTTGTAACTAGACTGCGGATGTTTATGCATTTTTGGCCATTTCTATTATGCAAAAACCTGTTAGAATGTGCATAGATGTAAAAATAGATGAAATATCAAAAATAAAACTCATTTTATAATGTTTAGAAAATACGACGTACTTTTATTCATGTTTTAATTCTATTCTTGCGTCTGCAAAATTTTAATTGGCATAAAGATCCGCAGTCTAATCATAACTATTACCTTAGGAGAAGAAACAAAAATGTGTAAGCCTTATACAGCCTTATTTTATATTTATATTTTATAGTTGTTAATGCCAATGTAGTTTACATAACACAGATTTGGGGCGTACTCTCACTTGTGTCACTTATACTGTTATATATTTTTATTTTTATATATGTTATTTTTGTAATTAGTATTGCTGTAATTTTTACATTGTACACCAGACCTATGTACAGTTAATGAATTTAACTCTGTAGGATGTACATTGTGATTATCGATGTACTTTATCTGGTTCAATAAATAATAAATAATAATAATAATATTCTTACCTATCACACTTGTAGTAAAAAGTGGGATAAAGCAACTAGACCAGAATATTTATTGATTCAGAATATGTCTGATACCTTCAAAACTTCACGTTATAAAAGCAACAGGTGGCCTCATATAGTATCATCCATGTATCTTGGTACCCGAGCCCATTTATAATCATGTGTACGAGTTCCGAGATATGTGGATGACCCTGTATTTCCAATAGGATCATACAATAAAAATTGAAACTATAGTGATAAATTATGCTTTGATTATTCATAAATGCAATGCAATACTTTTTTCACCCTGCTGTTCTCTTCGGGTCTATTTGACCCAATCCTAGATTTTATAGAGTTAAATAACTGTTTCATTTGTAAGAAAAGTATGAGAAAATTAATGCTAGTATTTACGTTTATTTTCTTTATTGGCGTTCTGCGAAAATTCGATTGGCCACTTTTCTGTGTAGGATAACGTATACAGTTATTGACCCCCCTATACAATGATTGACCCTTTCAAGAAAAGTAAAAAATATAGTATAATCCTTTTCCTATAATAGCAAATATTAATTGTATTCGAAACAAGAATATTTGTATCATTGAAATATATACATATTTTATTATGTAAGAAAAGGTAATATAGTATATTTTTTACTTTTCTTGAACGAGTCAACATTGTATAGGGGGACCAACAACTATATATTTTACTCTACAACTGTATATTTTACTCTAAAAACGTGTTAATTCAAGTTGTAATTAATCAGATTGTTAAGAAGAGAACAGCAGGGTTAAATGAAGAAAAACTTGTGGGTTTCGGTGAAATCCGCCACTGTGCGTCGATTCGTTCAACGTGGATCCGTAATATAGAATTAATGATAACAGAGAACGGAAGAGAGAGAGAGAGAGAGACTGTAATTATCCGTCGTCCGCAGATTCAAGGACAAGGCTGTGTACGGATACGGAACGAGCATTCCGCCGAATAACAATGAAGTCGAGGACAGCGAACCGTCGCCGAGGAAAGTGATCTGCGTTCACGGAAAACCCTCTGGCTGCTGTGCAGTAGTGAGGGGCATGTCTGTCGACGAAAACCCAGATGACGATTACGGACACGATTCTTCCAGTAAGACTTTGCCCGTTACAACGTTTCGTAACCGCGCGATGCCGATTACCTTTCTCTAATCTTTTTTCGCACGCTTTCGCAGTCGGATTGGAGGACCACTGTCACAGAGAAAGAGACGAGCAGATCGATAAACAGGCAAGAAAGAAATTACTGCTTGCTAGCGCGCTGTGCGTCATTTTTATGATAGCAGAAATCGTAGGTAATACGCTACGTAAAACGTAGAAGCAAACATTTTACAAACACACACACACACACACACACACACACACTTTTCTCACTATCGAAACATACACGCGCACACAGTGATAAACACGGGAAGATGGAAAAAAAATCTTAGAGAAACGATCCTTGGATGTTTCAGGCGGAGTTCTGTCAAATAGTTTAGCAATCGCTACGGACGCTGCGCATTTGTTAACCGATTTCGCTTCCTTTATGATCTCCTTGTTCTCGTTGTGGGTAGCAGGTAGACCGGCAACGAGGAAAATGCCCTTTGGATGGTACAGGGCAGAGGTACGACGATCGTAACAAACGATATAATATTATATAGTTAGGGTTACCATATTTTTTTATCACTAAACTGGGACAGGTACGAAAAAAGAGAATAGAAGACAAATTTTGTGAGATGGAGTAATTTTATTATATCATGGTAATTAAAAGATCACATAAAATGGAAAGTAAAATATGTAGTAATTAAAAGTATAGCGACAATCTATTTGGGAGCCAAATCATATTTTTCTGTAGATACAGTATTCTCTCACTATAAGCTCGCCGTTTTCGTCGCTTCATCGAGCAATAGTATGTGTAAGGCGTGAATATAAGTTCGTGAAGGCAATGGAGTAATGGAATCGATAACTTTTTATAAGTCGTCAATTACAGTGAAATTGAAGAGTGGCTCGATGAAGCGACGAAAACGGCGAGCTTATAGCGAGAGAATACTGTAAAACTTTTTAAAGAAATATTTCATTATTTTTAAATTAGTGAATTTTCGGGATTTTTTATAATAAAAAGTATTGGACAATTCAGCTGAAATTTTTACTGTTTATTATAGTGATTTCAGACTATATTCTAATATTATTTATTTTAAAATCGTTTTCATTTAAAAAATCGATATTTTTTTTAGCACATTTTTCTGAAAATCACTTTTTTCCACCGGCGCAGGTAAAATAGAAAAAATTATTTGCCCGAATCGACTGAAAATTTTCCACATTGCTCTATAAATATTTGGCTCTCGTTGGTAAAATATAGTATGCTAAAATAACGGTGGTTTTTAAGAATCTTTTTCTTAGCAAAGATAAAGCGAATCTTTCCAAAATTTTAGGGGTGTTTTATTCTACATTCAGATAATAAAATAAAAATGTTTGTGTTGACAATTAATTAATTTAATGTTGCCATATTTATGTATATCGGTAACGCCGCGATATACATAAATATAGCAACATTAAATTAATTAATTGTCAACACAAAAATTTCTTTATATTGTCTGAATGTAGAATAAAACACCCCTAAAGTTTTGGAAAGATTCGCTTTATCTTTGTTAAGAAAAAAATTCTTAAAAACCACCGTTATTTTAGCGTTCCAAACGAGGCTCCCCCTTGATTATTAATTAATTTTTACATCGATAAACAATTTAAAAAAGACACTTTTTCAATATTTAATTTTTTAACGGGCGCCGTTTTGTCAATCTTTTATTTATGCAGATAAATCTGCTACGGTCGAAAATTGTTGTTATATTAATCACAAAATTTGTTGAATTTTTAATTTCCTTACCGCCTGTTAAACGACATAAATTATCGTTAAATGAAAAATAGAAAACATTAAAATATAGTCTGAAACCAGCATTATAAACAGTAAAAATTTCAGTTGGATTCACGTCACAGTAGAATATTTTCTTAATTTGTTCATAGAATTCCGCACACTTTAGAGCTATATATTTGTTTTGCAAAATAATTACGAATGGTCAATTAAAAACCTGAATATTAAAAATCAAGAAATTAGAAAACTAAGACGTATGGTAACCCTAATATTAATAAAACATTGTACGAAATGTATCTGAAATTGTTACAGGTGATAGGAGCTTTGACGTCGGTTTTACTGATATGGGTAGTTACTGGAATTTTGTTTTACCTGGCGATTCAGAGGATAGTTCACAAAGACTTTGAATTAGACGTAACCGTGATGTTGACCACGTCCGCTGTTGGTGTTGCGGTAAATCTAGTGTTAGTGATACTGTTAAGATTAAAGCCGGCAAAATGGATCCGAATCGTGTGTCGCGTCTACTGCGAACGCAATTGAATAAATTGTTCCTTTGCAGAATGGGTTTGTCGCTGCATCAGCACGGCCATAGCCATGGACACGGACACGGACACGGACACGTTCCGCATAAAAGCGATCACGTGGAGAACGGAAAAATCGACGAGGAATATCTCGACAACGACAAGAAAAATATCAACGTTCGCGCCGCTTTCATCCACGTTCTCGGAGATTTCATTCAAAGCATAGGAGTATTCGTCGCGGCATTAGTTATCTATTTCAAGGTACGTCGCTTCGCATGCATTAGCCCAGGAGCATTAGACTGCAAAGTGAGCAATCTGCAAAAAAACTAAAAAAAAAAGTAGTTTTATATATAATAACTCAAATAACTCAAAAATGGTTAGTCTAATTGAAAGATGTTTTAGATCAAAATTTAAGAGCGTAGAATTCTGCGTAAAAAAGATTCTATAACATTTTTTCATAAATTCAATCCGTTTTGCGATAACGTTCAATAAACGTTTATAATGTACATACTACCTATTATAATGTACATACCACCGTGAAAACATTAAGGACGTATTATTGCAAAAACGGTTGCGTTTCTTAAAAGATATTATAGAACCTTTTTTCCGCAGAATTCCTCGCTCTCAAACTTTTATCTAAAACATTTTTCAATTAGATGAATCATTTTTCAGTTATTTGCGAAAAACTAATTTTATTAACATTTGACTTAAAAAGGGGGGGTGGGGAAGCCAGCAGCCGATCGACGGTGTTTTTTTCAGAAGTTCATACCCATCACAAAAATAAGCGATTCGTGAAAAGATCCACCTATTTTTTTTTAGTTTTTTCGCAGAAATTTCTAAAATGACTGGACTACATCTCGACGATTCTACGACCGAAACGTATTTGTTTTCAGCCAAATTGGAGCATAGTCGACCCAATATGCACCTTCCTATTTTGTCTCTTGGTTATGTTAACTACGGTGGCGATAATTAAGGACGTAATGAACGTTTTAATGGAGGGAACCCCGAAGGGATTCGAATATTCTCAAGTGGAGAACACGTTTATGCAAATCGACGGAGTGGTCAAGGTGCACAATCTTCGCATATGGGCGCTTTCATTAGATAAGACTGCTCTGTCCGCGCACCTCGCGATAAGTAAGCACGTTGCATTTTTTTTATCGAATGTTGTGGATACAAGAGATTTGACGCATGGTTTCACTTTCTTCCCTTTTCTTTTGCTAAAGAACCAGGAACGAATACGAATGAAATATTGCGGATCGCCAGAAGGAATATTCACGACAAATACAAGTTTTTCGAAATGACGCTTCAAATAGAGGAATTCGACGAACGAATGGAGAACTGCAAACAGTGCAAAGCGTTGTCGCAATAACTGTGGATATTTACGTATGTATTTGTTTTTATGCGAGTGCAACGTTCCTGTTACTACGTGCGATACGACGCATTGCGCTCGTCTGACAAGATTACAGACGAAAGTGAGTAAAATTGAAGAGATTCAAGTGCTGCGAGAGCAACAATAGCACGAAATGATTGTTTCGTGCTCGATGACTCGATACCTGGAAAAATCCCAATGCTTCGATGGCCTCGCAAACGTTTGAAAATCGGGAGTCGATGACATTATCATTGACATGTTCGCGTTACCATTTACGTATTCGTAAGATCGCTGTCGATCGGTCAAAGATCGTTTTAATTTCATTTTGATTACTTTCAACGCTAGTATGCGACATTTTTTTTTTATTTATTTTGAAAAATGACTTTGTGAAACGGTCAAAGAAAAGTTGTATAATCGTAAAACACTTCTTCGCACATCTGTTTTACTTCGACATAACAGAAATACCAGAAACCAGTGTTCAAATCGATAAATAAAGAAATTGTTAAACCATTCATGCTAATTTATTTATATCCTAGATAGCTAAACTTGTTGAGTAGATTTTTAGAGAATCTGCCATTACAGCATTTGTTAGATTGGCAGCAAATCAGATGCAGGACTGTTGATGAATTGACAACAAAAACCGAATAGGTCTTGCTGACAAAACTTGGCAGCAAATTGGCGTCTGTAACTTCAACTATTTAAATTTTAAACGGAAGTGCATAAAGATAGCAGTTATTAAAATCTTTTCAACTATTTCGAACATTATATACAAACATTTAATAGTTGGAAAATATGATTAAATATTCATTTAAGGAAAGGGAAAAGGACACAATTCGAATGCTTAAACATAAGTAAATATTTATTATTTTGTTACGAGCCGAGGGTTGAGGCGTGTGCGAAAGCCGCCTCAAAAACATGTATAATATAGTAAACGGTATAATACACTATATCTGCTTTATTTATTATTAAATATATATGAAAAACTTGTCAGAACAAAGTGAAACCTATTTCAAGGAGCATATGTAATGATAGAAATATATTAGAAGTATATTATAGAGATTCGAGGCTAAGAAGTACATATATTTTATTATAATTAGACTGCGGATTTTTATACATTTATAGCAATTTGAAACACACAAAAGTGTATCAGAATGTGCATACCTTATAGATCCAAGAATATGTAATATACCAAAACTTCTATTTATACGTTTTATAATATATGGGTAAATTTCCACACCACCCATGAGGTATTACCCTGGCGCGTTACTGTTTTTTTTTAATGTGGGTAGTTCGCCGATAGCCCTATCATCCCACGATCTACAGTATTCTCTCGCTACAAGCTCGCTGTTTTCGTCGCTTCATCGAGCAATAGTATATGTAAAGCACGTGTTCGTGAAGGTAATGGAATAATGGAATTGATAACTTTTTGTATCTCGTCAATGATTACAGTGAAATTGTAGATGATGTAATTATTATACGCGCTAAAAATACTGATTTTTATACTTTTCATTCCTGCTCATCGCAAACTCCAGTAGTATCAGAAAAGTATACAAATTCTTTCCATTTTATTTTAACCTAACGCGCAAATATCTCCAACCTTTTCTACGATTCTTAAATATACAGAAAGCGCGTTTCTTTTCAAGTTGACTTGTTCTATTTTTGCTAAAAGTGCTTAAAATATTTTCGTGTTAATTATTTTTTTTAACAAATTTATTTGCTTTATAGGCCATTATATGTTGAAATGAGAAAAATTAATAGATGTGACAATGAGTTTATTGGAACTGGAAGTGGGTACGCAGATAGGTGTAACATTAATAAATAAATGCTGTTTTATCCTTTGAATTTACAAGGTGGGGTAAGAATCTTAGTACAACTGGATGGGAGAAGAATTCTACATGAAAATATAAGATAATTGAATAAATTTAAAACGTCGCGGGAAATTAATACAGCCGGCATCTGATGTATAGTTACTATTTGTCGTGCGTGTGAAAGCGAAATCCGAAATTGTGAAATGCTCGCACTAATTATTCAAAATTACAACATTTCCAAAACCTCTGAACATGCTTTATCATATATTAGGTCTTTCATATATTTTTCTTAATAATTCACTGTTTTCATGTTTTGATATTAAGGAAATACTCTACTTTTAGTTTTATATTTTCGTATTTCTTTATGTGTGTATAGTTGCATAGATGAATCCAATTTGCATGTGTATATGAAAACGCATAAGAATGCATTCAAGGTTTATTTTCATGGGTACTGGTAGTGTTGGGTTTTATATTTTACGCTTAAATCATCGCCTCTCTGATCACAGTATTGGTTACTGCTTACTGCTTTGTATATTTCAGGAATGGCTTGTAATGATCAAGTACGTGATTAGTCGTTTTTAAAACGTTGAATGTATTCTGGTATGGCAAAGTCCTTCTTTCATGCCTTCACGTGGCCCATCCCGTTAACACTATCGAAAAGTAATGATAGTGGAACTGACTGTAAGGTGAAAGAAAGGGGCATATACATATATTATTATACGGTATAAAGCCGTGTACGCACACTGCGAGGCTGCCTCGCGAGGCTCGCGTCGCTACCTTGTTTCGGTGTATAAAAAAAAAGTGAGACAACGCAAAATAGATGGTTGTGAATGTTGCCTCGCTTCTTTTTCGTACTCTACAATAAGGTAGCGGCCCGAGACTCGCGTAGCACAATAAATTTTCTATTTTATTTTGTTTAATTGGTGAAATAATTGAGGCCCTCCTTGGAATTAGTGCGTCTCGAAATGTAACAGATATCAGGTGACGAATTTGCGAAACCGTCGCGTCGTGTATATGCTCGCATGTAATTTCTAAAGGTATTCAATAAATATTGTATCACTAGTTTCTATCATAAATAGTTCTTTTTCCTTAAATTTTCTCGTTAAAGGTTAATTGATTTTTCTGTAGATTTTCCATGGACCTAAGGTCCATGAGATTTTCACTTGCGCGATACACGACGGTCGTATGTTCCGTATGTATGAAAATATACGGATACACGTGTATTTTAATAAACATGTATCCGTGTATTAAGAACTAGGTACATGGATTCAAATACGGATCTATACAGGGTGTTTAGGATAGCAGTACAAAGCTTTGAAGGGGTGATAGATCACGTAAAAACAAAAACACTCTGTATAATAATTTCACTGGTGCACATGCTTTAGATACACGGTGAAATCAGGATCTCTAATTGTAATACGCGCAACGTTCATTGATTATATATACCACGTCACTTACCTTATCTATCCTTCAAGATATTCATTATCCACACAAAATTCAGATATTCAAATTTAGTTGATCAGATTTTGCCTTCACTCCGATGTTCGGTTTCTCTGGAATTCTTCCTGCGTACGTTTATGCGACACGTGTTCACACGACTGCGAAGTGTATCATAATACATAACACGGTGGTTCGGCGAGCATCCTGTAGGACCTTCAGGCATCCTTCACTGTTGAGATGGTATTTAGGAACGAGCTCATCGACAATGTGTTGGTATTATTCCAGCCTGGCAACGGCGAAATCGTGTGGCATGGAAAGTGCCTCTCAACTTTTCCGTAGCAATAATAATATTTGTAACGTAGTAATAAATTAATTATTCTATTTTCTTTATTATATATTTTTTTCTATAATTTTTATATTCTTTTTCTTTTGTTGCTTTTTGCTACAAAAACATAAAATATACTTACTTTTATTTTATAATTTAAATACTGTCTCTAAATAAATAAATTAATTTTTTTCTTTTAAATTATTCATATTAAATATCCCAAACAGTAGCTACTACGCATTATTACCCTTACATAAAAGTGACAACATACAATGAGTTGCCAAATTATTCGCATAGCCGAACAATATGTAATGGAAGTGTACAAAATAAAACACTGAACAATGTATTAATATATTTTTATTTAGAGATACATATTAATTATTTAGACTCTGTGGCAGTAGTAGACTCATATTAGTAGTTTATAATTATGAAAAAAACAATTTATAATAATATTTTACATCAGAGCTGACGAACTTCTTTACCGTCGAAGAGCCACAGTGCCCCCACTACCAGTTAAATGGTGCTGTTAGCGGGTTGGGAAGTGCGGTGCTGAGAGCTGAGAACCACACTGGCTCGCGAGTGCTCGCGAGCCGTCTGTTCGTCACCCCTGTTTTACATACTTTAGACAATTATTATTAATTTCGACAACTTTTTGGTATCAATTGTAAAGGAATTCTTTAGAATCGTTGAATTTTCGGTAATTATTCATAATAATTATTAGGGGCGCCCTCACCAATTTTGATGATCTTGAAATATGTATTTTGTCAAGGCACTGATATATAGCAGTGTGTCAAGGTCAACAAAATTCAAAACTGATCTCATGCACATGCGCGGAACAATACAGACGCTCAACATCAATGATTGGGGGAGTTAGCGCACATTGATCACTGATCATGATCAGTGATCGGTCGCCATGTTTAAATTTTGGCGACCAATAAAAAGTGTTGTTTAGCGGATCGTTCCTTTTTATTGGTCGCCAAAATTTAAACATGGCGACCGATCACTGATCATGATCAATCATGAGCAGTGATCAGTGTGCGCTGAACGCACCCATTTACTCCTAAATTTCGTTTATGCATTACGCGTTGAGTATTATTTCCTGTGGTGAATACGTAATTTTCACTAATTCCTGTTGTATTTTGTAATTTTATTTTATTTTACAGTAAATTAGTGTATGGTAGCAATGGTGGCTTTCCCTCCAAAATTAATTTTAATGCGCATGCGCGGGTACTAAACGAATCTAGTGGCGGAAGCAGGCGGAAGTGGCTAGCGGTTTATACCAGTTTATACATACGTGAAACACCGTAAACAAGCGTGAAAGTGCGTGAAAGGGAGCTGGGAGAACATGAGGGAACGTAGTGTAGTACCTAACTGCACTTAACTGGTAGCAACTGGTAGTAAGTCGAGGAACGTAAGCTCAGTGATGCTAGATTCGTGGAACGTGGGACCAGTAAAAGGAGAATTTTCGAGTAACACCACAGTATTTGTACTGTGGTAACGCTAAATGAAACTGAGCAAGCAGCGCATGGTGCAGTGAGTGGAAGTAAGTAAACAATAGTAAACAATAACGGTGTTTCCGAACCAGTGATATATTTTCTTTCCTAGATTTTATTTCTGTTTATTTGCGCTGTTTTTATATTATCCTGTATGTTTCGTACTTTTCCACACAATAAGAAGATAATCTTTTCATTATATTGTAACGTAACGTGCAAATATTTTAAATCTTTTCGGCGATTCTTCATATACAGAAAGCGCGTTTCTTTTCAAGTTGATTTGTTCTATTTTTGCTAACAGTGCTTAAAATATTTTCGTGTTAATTATTTTTTAACAAGGTTGCTATTTCCACTTATATATTATTCATTGTGCTTTATAGGTATAGGCCATTATACGTTGAAATGAGAAAAATTAATAGAAATGAATCAGAATTGAAACTGATTAGGCGAGAGTGGATGTTGCAGCAGCAACGAATAAAAGCACATGAAAGGAGGAAGGAAATCATGATTAAGGAATATGAGTTACAGCGGGAACACAGGTAAGTTCATCACAAGCTCAAATACTTTCAGAAAAGAAAAGTTTTTTGATTTGTTAATAAATGAATGCTTTTTGATCCTTTTAATTTGTTCTGTATAAGGTGAAATCCAAATCGTAGTACAACTGGATCGGAGAAGAATTTTATGCGAATACATATCTAAGAACAAGATTTAGGACAATATTTTCCTTCTGGGGTTTTTTAATGCAAAAATTGGTTTCGAAAAGTGTTCTACTTAATATAAATAGTATTACAATAGATAATGTATTATAATTTAATTTTAATAAAAATATTTCTTCAATTTCAACTTTCTGATTCTTTATCTTCAACTTTTAGAATTTTGAATTTTAACTCTAAAAATCTACAACTTCAAATTTTCTAATCTACAGCATGAAATCTTCAATTTCAACTCTTCAAACCTTCAACTTTAAATCTTTAAATCTTTGATTTTATTTCTTTAAATCTCCAAAATGTAACGCTGAAAATTTTAAAATCTGCAAATCGAAATATTCAAATCTCCAACCTGAAATTTTTATATCTTCAACTTAAAATTTCTAAGTTCAGAACCTGTGAAAGAATGAAAGAAAGAGTTGGGAGCAGAAATTGAGAGCTTTGTTCAGAATATGGCAAGGGACGTTAATTGAGAAGAAAATGTAGTTTAAAGGTAGTTTAAAAGTATTTATAGTAAAGTATTTGAAAAAGAAGCAAAAGGGATTGAAGGAGCTAATGTCCAATCAAATGCAACGGGAGGTACAAATGTAGTTCGCTAATTTGAACTTAACTAGAAGTCTAAGGTTCTGTAATCTACAGTGTAAGTTTAATGATTTGAAAAACTATTGTATGGATCGAGAAATAAATAAAAATTTCTAAATTTGCAGCTGGAAGTCTTGAAGTTTTCTTTACATCTTCAAATTTTAAGTTTTATATCTAAAAGTCTTTAACTTTAATTTGAACTTGAAATCTGGAACTTTAAGTCTTTAACTTGAAATCTATAGCTTTGTAAACTTAAATCCTATCAACCTGCCAATATCCAATTTAATGTCTTCGAATCTCTAAACTAAAATATTGAAGAGTCTTCAAACTTCCATGTTTACCTCTTTCAATGTTTTTCCTTCAAGTTTTGTGTCTCCAATTTGAACGATAAACATTTTAGTAATAGTATTTTTAATAATGTTGTCAAATTATTCATACTATAATTGTATTCAGTTACTTACAAACTTAGTCACTTTTTTCACATAGAATCGCACTTTGCGAAGTTGTACTGCGATTTCCAGTATTTGAAAAGCATGAACACTTAGAATTCTGAAAAAAGCATTAGAATATCTGAAAGTTTACGAAATCCATAGCATACATTGATCAAATAAAATATTAAAATACTCCTTTACATTTCAGGCTAAAACAATCGACTGGAGGACCTTCATTTAAAGGACCTGAAGGCACACAAATCAGTTCAACAGAGTTGCGCAAAATCAAAGTAGATATCCATAGAAACATTCCCGGCAAATCTGCTGCTAACGAACTTGAAAGAGATATTGTCAATCCTGAAGACGTGGTGGTCAAAAGAAGAGCGGGTAACGTGTTGCCGTTTATTACAAGTCTAACGATTTTTAGTCGCAGAATCAAGAACCATAAACAAAAATAAAGATCAGATCTACGGAAAATCTACTCAGGTTCTCTGCAATCGCCGGATTCAAGATTGTATGCTTTTTAATGTAAAACTATCGATTCTCCATTGAATGTAACTTTTTGGATTTTTAAATGTATTTAAATCTTTTTTTTCTGAACTTTTTTTAAAAATTTATTTCAAACTAAGCAAGAATTTTCAAGTTTTCACTTTACCAAGACTACTACAGACTGCTACACTTGAAGAACGAGAACCTTATTACGATTATCCACGGCCATGAAGATAATGGATTTTATTGTCATATTATGTCTTCTATAATATTCAAGAATTTACTGAGCTTAAGAAGTTATTAACATAGTCTTAATTCATCCAGGATATAGCGAATTCGGATTACAACGTTGGATCACTGTGTTGATAACATAGTATGCGATGTGTAAGCACAACATTTTTTATTTTGGATGTTATAAAATTGCTACGCTTCTGTGCATCTTTGCTTGTTAATCTGCATACAGCAATTTTTTTTTTTTATTATAATGAGTTTGCACAAAAAATGCTTCTGCAATATTGACATAGTTTGGTAGATATTATTTACGAGAAAATGTGCTTCAGATTCTTGTATAATTACATTTTGTGCATTCTCCTTGGGAACTGGTTTTGGTAATGCTGTGCATGTTTTCAGTTGTGCAAATTGGTTTTTCGTGTATTTTATTCGGTTACAAATCGCCTAGAAGATGTTTGCTTCACCGAAGACGCTAAATTCAAATTCTACTATGAAAAAGACATAGTTAGGTATTAAATGATAGGATTTCACTGTGGAAGTTCTGAACTGACATTAATACTCAAAATCCGCCAATGAAAGAGACAATATAAAATTTAGAAGCGAATTTATTTCTTATAAATGTTGTTACTACTTATTTTTCAAAATTTTATTGCATTTAATATGTCTAACTTTGAGTAACTTAATTAATATTGAAACTGTGTCAATTAATTTTCGGAAATTTCGTATTAAATTGCGAATAACAGTATTCGCATGCTTCATTTAATTGGCACGAAGATTTTTTAATTGATCTGGAAGATGCAAATCATCTTAAAAGATATTACTATAGATAAGAAACCACGAAAACTGAATTCTTCAAAAAAGCAATCACTATTTTCATCTTTTATTCATGATATATGAAAAAATGTTTGAAACCTGTCTTTTTATAACGGTGAAAACAGAGAAATTATTTAGTTTATACATATTTCATTTGGCATTGAATTGTAAGCCATTTGCTCCAAATTTCGAACAATAATTTTTAATCGTCAGAATGCAAAATAGAATCATAAATTTGTTAAATATATTATCATTCTTTATTTATTAATAATATAAAATTGAAAAAGTCGGATTATGATAAAAAAAATGAATTCTTGAATGCGGTAAATTTATAGTAAACTGATTTGGCTTACAATTATTTAGTATTTTGCGTGAATAGCAACTTAACATCTTCAAGGTCTGTTACAACTTATTACAACAAATTATTGCTTAGTCGCTTGTTCGTCTTCTTCTAATTGCGAGGACTTTATTGATAAATGTACGTAAATGTAGGAGAGGGATCTAAACCAATATTCGAAAGAGAAGAGTTAACAAAAGCAGTAAGCCACACTGAAGAAATCGAAGAACGTCGTACAGTCGCAACCGTAAAAGATACAAATTTAGGTACGTTTTCTACACTAACAAACACAAACAGTCTATACACTGCTTCGTAAAGAATATTACACGATTATTTAGCAACTGTGTGACAAGCGTAGTATTTTTAATTTATAGAAAACAAATCGCAAACATCTAAAAAACGTTCGGCCTCCCTGAGTCTGACGAGAAATCGAAGTTACAGTCATCGGCGGACATCTTTCCGTCACTCCAGGTTTGTTTCTGAATCGGCAATGATAATTAGTAATGAAGAGAGCTTGTTACAATTAGTGTTAAATACATAAGCTATATCAAAATTGGTGCACATGAAATTGTAATTTGGACGAAACTTTATTTCAATCATATAATCTGAACTATAAAAGTACTTATTTTTTTCGTAAATTCAAAAAGATGCAACTTTACTTACAATTTGCAATTACAGAAGCGCCAACCAATTATAATAAGTTAAGAATATTTATATTGATACGAACGAAAATATATGGATTTTACACATAGTTTTCTAATAGAATATAAATTAAAGGGAATTTCTCATTAAATCGCTCAAAAAATAGGTGATTTTTAGGATTTTCTTTTTAAAAAATTATATCAGATGAAGGAAAAAAAACTGTATGATCTTTACTTATTATTTAAGTATATAAAAAAAATTTTTTCTTTAACTTTTCTGTAGTGGTGCGATTTCTGTATGAAGCTCAGTGCACTGCTAAATTTTATTATATACTTGAATGATGTATAACTAAAGGTCATAAAGTATTTTTACTTCGCGTGGTATAGTTTTTGAAAAAGAAAATCCTAAAATCACCCATTTTCTGAGTAATTTAACGTGAAAGTCTACTTAAATGTAAGTGTAAACGATGATACATATCATCTAATTTAGACCGACAATATGGAGTGAAAATTGTTTCGAAAATTTAATTCCATATTTATTTCCATCTAGATATGAAGACTACAAGCACAATGACAGAGAAAATCGCAGAAGCAAGGGGTAAACATTTTTCCTATCCATACATAAGTTTTTTTAATTTTGGTTTTACCCTAATTACTGTGTAATTTATACAGCGACAGAGATCAAAGTAGAGAGAGCAAGGAGAACAGACAACGCACTCAATCGTGTCACGAAAGAGACGAAAAACATTTAAATGCGAGGAGAAGTCGTCGCGATCCTTCACGATCTAGGGAGAGAGATCAAACGAAATTGGACAGAAATTCTCATCATAGGTATGCTACTTCATATTTCGAACTGTGTGATTGCTACAAATCCAAATTTCAATATTATAGTAATTTTTCCCCCCAAGCAGTAAATTAACCAGTGGAAGATCTGGAGAAGGAAGGATGCCCTCGCAACAAATTCCTGTTACTGAACAAATTCCTATTCCTATTTATTACGGGGTAAATATTATCTTCATACAAAGAGTGACGAATTAAAACCCTGGAAAGTAGTTTAAAATGCTATTTATTTATTTGTTTATACAGAATTTCTCGCCAAGATCAATTATGGTTGGGCCTTTGGTCCCAATTCGTGGACACGTCGCTTTCGGAGGCAGCAGATATCCTATGTGGCCAATGAGACCGTTTGGACCTCGATTTCCACCTAGAATCGATATGTTTCGGTTACGTCCACCGGGAAATCCTAGTAAGTTCGAAACTACATTAAGTCTACGTTTATAACGAACGTGGCAAGACATTATCTGTTCTTTTCACAGGAGGATTCGGACCACGATATTAACCACGATGTTTAACGTGTATAAAGAGGAAATAAATTGGAAATAAATTGAACAATATTTTCTGTGTTTTTGCTTATAATCATATAATAATCGCTCCTAAATAAACTAACATTGAAAATCTTCCCATAAGGAAAATCCTATGTTAACATCTTCACTACTTAGAGATTGCGGCTTTTACCGTCTGGTATCTTGTACCTAGTTCTCACTGTTCAGGATTTCGGGAGTAAGCCGTGTCTTATACAGTGCGTCCGGTTTAACTGGAAACGGTAGAATGTCTCGATAGAGATTATAATTGTGGAAAAATAGTTGAAACAAAATTTGTACGATATGGATGAGGACGCTACTTGGTATAACAATTTTTATTACAAGTGAAAAAATGAGAGATTTCAAGGTCAACTTATATTTTTTAAATGGAATACTATATTTTTTTCATCCTTAATATTGTAACGCTAGTTGCAACGAAACCAATGATATGCAACAATAGGTATTTCCGTTTTATGGAAGGTTGTCAAATCATAAAGTCGTTGCGGGTCAGGTCAACGCATGTCCCATGCATGCCGCTCGCGGTCCTGCCTGACCGCGCTGCTAACAGGAACCAGACTTCCAAATTTTTAGCCAGATGCCCCACTCGTAAAAGAAATTGCAGTTTACGAGATTTCCACAATTTCTGGAAACTCACTCTGGTAAATACTTTCAGAAAGTGAAACACCAAACGCTAAAAAAACGTTGAAACAGAATTTTTAAAACGACAAGAATATGGTATTCTCAATGACGGAGAACACGTTGAGGGGAAATTTACTTAAAAGATTATCAAATTCTAAATTAAAAGTATTGGTTTTAAAAGTATATTTCTTCCTTATTCCTTTTAAAGTTTTAATTTAAATTAGTAAATAGTGAGGATAGTTTTAATTTTGTGTCACGTTTAGATTTTTAACTTACTTTTATATGATAGATAGAATTTGCGTTTGATTACTTGTATGTACTTGCGCTTTTGATTCTGCGATTTGATCGATTGATCGATACTGATCGATACTGATTTTGATTTTAGGTTTGTCAGGGTAGGCCCACTCAATACATTATTTTGTTAGCACGACATTAGCCCCTTCATCCGTGTGGGGTGTAACTAAATGATAAACTTTATTTCTAACTAAATGACAAATTTTATTTCTAAAATACAATAATTTAATTAAAATATAAAAATTTATTTACAAAATATATAGTTAGTTATTGCTATTTTATTAATAATTATCAATTGTGTAGATATTTCTGTAAGGGATTGTTTGAGCATTGCCGCATCGTGAGTTGGAAAACAGGAATTTTCTACATTATTGTGCGTATTTATTTGTAATTGGAAGGTTTACAGCAAAATTTGTCTAGATATTCGGCGTTGCTCAGAAATTGTAGAATATTAGAAAAGCAATGGGAAATTGTTTACATTAGAAGAATATTATGTTTATTAACAATAGACAAGCGAGCAGGTAGTTTCGAAGGGTTAGCGTGTTATGTTTATGACACCCAGGCTCTGAAAATTCATCTATTTACATCGTAACATTGTGAAATCAGTTGTTTTTTCAAGTTTCTACATAGAATTTTTCAAGAGGTAAAGCCATTCACTGTCCTTGTCTCATATGCCATTCGCTGTCCTTGTCTCTTGTATTTACGAACCCTACTGCGCATGCGCGAGCCGGTACAGGAGGCCTGTGGCAGCTGGAGAGGTCGAACGCGTTTGACACTTGTTCTGTAATTAGGTAAGTTTGGCTTTTCTGTTAACTCGAAACCATTCTAAATAGCTTCTAATACTCTTTATGATTACTTCTACTTACTGTCAGTATATTATTTTCACTGGAAATATAAAATTTCGGGAAAATAAGATTCGGCTGTTCCAGTCATCGACCTTCTTCCCCAAAATATTACTTTTCGCGTCAAATTTCGACTTTTTACAATCAATTTCGCGCTCGATCGTTGCTTGATCGCGATATCTTTCTACTTTTTCGCAATTTTTGTGGTGTTCATCCGTGTTTCGTCAGTTTCAGGTCCGAAAAGTGGAATTGGAGGAGTGGCGCGAAATCAACCGATGCCAGGCGAGTTTGCAAGAAATTCAAATCTCCTACCGCGGAAAATTGACAGACTCGGAACTTTCTACAACGGAGAATTGGTATAATTTACGCGTATTTACACTTTTATTGTTGTTTATTGAAAGTTTATTGCCTTTTTATTCATTTGTGACAATATTTTTTGGATTTTGTGGTTTTTTTCGGGTAGAAATGAAGCTAGAAAGAATCGAAACGTAGATTTTTTCTTTCGAACTATTGCTTGTTAAGTTGCAAATAGTGACGCAACATGGCGGATCACTTTTTAACGGAAATTTTGTAACTTTCGATCTTTTGAATTTTCACGTCATTACATACTTTCTTGCTACATGTTCGAAAAGTTTATTTGGTTTTGAATATTTATTGCATTTTTATTTGTTTTTGACATGGCTTATTGTGTTTTATCAAGTTTTTGTGTAGTAATGAAGCGAGAGAAAAGTGAAACGTACGTTTTTCGATTCTAATTATCGCTTTTTTGATTTTCAATTTTTAATACAAAATTATTGCGGCTTTAATTTGAACGTTTTTTGATTTTTTGAAATTTAGACGCCATAAGATTTTTTCCTAGCTTCTATAAAATTCATTTGAACTGTGATTTTTTCAGTTTTCCACTTTACGTAACTTGTGTTTTAACAAACGATTCGGATTTTTACAAGTTTTGAAAATTTATAAAAAATGATTTCAAATATTAAATTTTCAGAAAATTATACAAACTGTTTTTCAAAATACAAATATACTATTATATATATACATCGTAGATTTTAATATTCAATTAATAAATAGCAATGTATTTCTCTTAATTTTTCTTTTAGTAACAAATCTTTGGTAACAATTCTTTCAATAACATTTTTTGCTAGCAAAATTTTTTATTATCAAGTTAAAAGATTAACAAAAATAGTTGCAAATATTAGATTTTCATACAATTTTCAACATTTTTTATAGACAATACACAGATACATTAATAAATTTTAAAAATGATGTAATTATCAATTAACATTTAACAAGTAGGTAAAGTTTTTTTCGTAAAGAAAAATATGCGATTAGTATTACATTTATAACAGAAATAGTGCAATTATTAAATAGTATTAGTATTTAATATTAGAGCTTTATTTAATAAGAAATGAAAAAGATGATAGAACACTATTTATTAAAAGGAAAACACAAGATGCACAATTCCAAAAAGCAGTAATTCCAAAAAAAAAAACATTTTACGGGAGAATTCTCCTGTTGCTCCCTTTAATGAAATATTTTCAGTTTTTCAGCAATGTTGTGACCGCGCGCAAAGCGGTCGTAGAGTCAGTTATTGTGCCACGTTTTAGCTTTGTTTTGGTAGAGCGTGTTGGCTCTCGGTAGTTTTCGAAATAGAAAACAAACGATTGTAGTGCTTCGCGAGGCTCCGTACCGCGAAAATTCGAGTCAGTGTTGTTCGGTTTACTTTTTTATTGCCAAAAAGTGTTAGAGTATCGATACGTAGAGTCACTTGGAAGAGCTCCAGACCAGTTGAAGAGTTGGCAATTTCGGGCGCCGGAACGCGAAGAACAACGTGAGTATTACTTTACATTTCAAAAATCATTGAAAATAGTGCGTTCTAAACGCATGACATTTTGACCATTCGCAAATTTACGATTTTTCAATTTGTAAACTTAAAAAATCGAATATTTTTAAGTTTGGAAACTTTTGGGAATCTAGAAATTAGGAATTTTTACAACGTTCGAAAATTAGCAACTTTTTCAACTTATGGGAATTCATGAATTTTTCAATTTATAACTTTCGTAATTTCTTCGAAATTCGTAAATTTAGAAAATTACGCAACTTTCGGAAATTTACAAAATTGGGGCTTTTAAAAATTTTAAGATTCGAGAATTAGAATGTTTGGAAATTAAAAATTTAAACTGCCAAGTCTTATTGTTGGCGAAATTTAGACGCTTCATGAATGTTATCGAATACTTGAAAATTGAAAAATATATTAATGAAAATATATTATGAAAAATATATATATTAATGAAAAATATATTAATTAAAATGGAAGCATGTGAACGCGAACGTGGTTTAATTGATTGCTATTTTTTTTCACAGTCCCAGCAGACACCCCCTGGGTCATTCGTCGTGCTGCCTTCATTCCGCGGGTGTCAAGGTAACGCATGTTTACAGTTCCTCCGGTCGTTCAAGCATGCCGTAGGACGCAAAGGTCCTAAGCGGCACGGGCGATCGGTTGTATTTGTGTGTTTCTACGAGCATAGTGACCGCGGGTGTCGAATTGCACTCGCGAGTAGCGACTTTTTTCTGTGTATTTCTTATCTCAGGCTAGGGTCTTCTTGTGCGTCGCGTTTTTAAATAAAAAAATGTACAATCTCACACAAAAATGTAAAAATATATTTGGGTGGATAAATGAGTATCCACACAAATACATAACACACTTTTCAAAAGGCATTGAAACAAATGTCTGTAGAGTCTTGGAAAATAATATACACTAGTTGAATAAATATTTGTAACGCAAATGTTTATTCTTCGGTGGAAAAGTCAGGCGATGCCCGACTTTATTTCCACAGGAATTCTACATTATTTGAAATAATGTATGAAATTATAAAAAAAGTCGTTTATTAGAAGATAATTGTTTATCAGTAAAGTTCGTTCGTTTGAGACAAAACGTTTGAAGTTTGAAACATAAGAAGACATTCGCGACGGACGAATTTCGTTGTCAAGTAATACAAATAAACAATTTCTCTTGTTTTTTTTAAAACCTTTGCTTTGACAATGAAGTAGTTCAAGATTGAAATTTTGGAATATTGAAAGTAAAGTTTGCGAGTGGAATAAAGTAGTTTTTCACGAAGAGTAGAATAACGTAGTCTTTTTTTTATGAAAATTAAAATAATATCGTAGAGTTTTTTCTCGCTAAATAAATGAAAAATTAGAGTCACTTGTTTTGCCAATAATTTGTATAATGTCGAGTCCTCTGCGACGAGAATTAAGTATCAAAGTAAGTCCGCTAGATTCTGTTATACTAATCACTGTTTTAGCTCAGGATTTTCAGCAACTAATTCCGTACTCGCCGCCTTTAATCGCTCACGTGCCCAGGTGCTACTTGGGCGAGTGAAGGCGACGGGGCACGATGATCTACTAATTCTAATAAAAATCGGCGGCTGGCATTGCGTTAGCGTATCGTGCCCGACGTATTTTCCACCTGTGTGTGTGGTTAGGCTGTGGAATTGCGTCGGTTTTCATTCCAAATCTCCTCGAATAACTTGCACCTATTCCTCTGCTATTTATGCTAATATAACTTAAATACCTCGTGGAATATGTGCATGAAACGTTAATAATATGCGCAGAACGTATATTATTAATTATCTCATCACAAACCAACCTTGCTTTTCCCTGTAGTTTATCAATTGTTATTCGTTCGCAATGGTCGCTAGCCTTGCCAGTCGATTTCAGGAAAATGGTACGTACCTTAGAGTGTGATTGTTGAGTGCGACACTCGGGTGTTGGAGGCGTCCCGGGACGTCCTCTCTAGTCTAGACCCTTGCGCCCGGGTGTCTGAGTGAGAACCGTGGAGCGTTGTGTGTTTGTGTGACTGCGATTTGCTCTAATCTTTTTAAATATAGCGCTAGGCAGGCAGGTAACATACTTTCTGTGTGTGAATGTTAATTATAAGTAGGTAGGGGCCAGGGCGGGTCGCCGCTGTCTCTTTATCGGGTAGGCGCGTCCCTCGAGCAGTGGCCCGCCTCTGGATTCATTCGGAGAGACCAGGACGAAACTCCGGCGACGTAGAGCATGCCGTCGTCGGAGGCTCGATCTCAAGCTCTTCGAATCCGGCGACATTGCACTCAGGTCGTCGGGCCGCGGTCGGAAGGACAGGTTCGAACGAGCGTGCTTTGAGATTTTGCGCGGAAACGGGAGCAGAATCACCGCGAGTCCCGAACTCACTGCGATTTCTGCTCGGGTTCTCACACCTTTCTTCTGCCGGAGAACTTGAGTTCGTTCTCGGTGGGGCGGAGAGTCTCGGAGCACCTAGACGTAAGTTTCAGCCGGCGGACCGCCGAAGAAAGAAGCCGAAGAGCCCTGCAAGAATGGAGAACTATCGATGGCTCGTCATTCGAGGATGGCGAGTCATTTGTCGCTACTTTGTCACTATGCTCGATTTAGTTTTGTAGTCGTAGTATTTTCATGTGTTTGCAGTGGCAGATCCAAGGATCTTAAAGAGATACTTATGAAAGTACACAAGTAATTTTTTCGCCCTTTTCTTTTCGAATTTGCAATTCATATTTAAAAATTTCTGTCTTATACTATATATAATTGTAAACGATTATAAATGGTATATGAAAGTACATAAGTAAATTCTTGAACTTTCCTTAGAGATTTCATGGTTGCAATTCATATTTTAATATCTCTATTTGATTAGAGTTCCAATAATTATTTGCACATTAGGAAAATCAAAGTAATGTGTAAGATTTCTGTATTTGATTAGTTTTTTAATGACTCGAGTCCTCCCCTGAATCTGCCACTATACCTTCTTGGCCGCTTTCGGCTGGCCCAACGACCACCCAGTGATTGGGCCCATCGCGGTTTGAGTTAGCGTAGCGAAATGATTTCGGTTTGCATTACAGTTGCGGGGAGATCGCGAGTTGCGCGGAAATAGTTACTTGTTGATAGGCAGGTGTACGACATTTAATAGGTTGGGAATAATATTTGATGGGTAGAATTGAGATTGAATTTTAGGTAGGAGAAATATTGAATGTTGGGTAGATAAAAGATTAAATGTTAGGTAGGAGGAAATACTGATTGCATTAGGCAATGGTTTATTTAATTAAAAACAAAAGGCCAAATATAACAGAAAAGTAACAAAAAAAATACAAACGAAACACATAAAACTCGTTAAAATAATTAGGAATTCCTAGTATCTAAGTAACTAGAATAAGTAAGACCAAAGCTCTGGTAAAACATAGTCTAACATAAGCATAACTGCTTATTTTTTAGGGGATTTAATTTCGCACAAACAAATAACTCATCGATAAATTATAAATAATATAAAACTGATCCACAATTTACTAAATAATATTAATAACAGAAAAGTGGACAAGAAGGAAATGAATTTCAAACGAGGAAATTTATTAGCCCAAATGTATGATACATATTTTTTCTACGACGATATTTTATTTATGCGTTGACTATTGACACACATAAATCAATAATTCGTCATAGTTATTTATTATATATCCACATAGAAATGAATATTAAATATCCCATAGAAAATGGAGTAAGTCTACATTACGTCAAGTTACTTTAAGTTAAATATAAGTTACATTTTAAGTAAAATGCACTGACTTAATTTACTTCATTCAAGTCGAGTTAATTGAATTGACTCAACTGTTTGATTAAATCAAGTCAGGCAAACATTAATTACATTTTAAGAAAAATTCTCCGACTTATTTACTTTATTCAAGTTAAGTTAATTAGATTAACTCAACTCGTTTAATTTAAATTAAGTTAGTCTCGTTGATTTAGACTTTTTTTGCGCAGATAATTAGTAAAAATACTCCTTCTGCTACTTGTTTGTACGCCGATTGAAAACCGGTCGTTTTACAGTTATCAGGAGGCCGTAAACACAAAAAAATATTAGCATAAATGGAGGGAGGATGGGATTCGGTTAGGGCGGGTCTCCACTCGCAGCAACCTCCTCGCGGTGAGACCTGGGCAATCGATGTTGTCAGGTGCGTAATTAGTAATCGCATCACGAGAAATTTCGTAACACAATTATTAATTATGTAACTGATAAATCGAGCTAATTGGCTGCGATCATGAGAGCGTATAAAAAACTAAAGAAACAAGTTGAAACTAAATATACAATTATTTTAATAAAAAATGTTAACATTTAGTTAACTTAACAAGAACTTTATTTTTCGGCACGTTACAGCCTACTGAACACAATATGTCCTCAACTGTTCCATTTATGGTTGCTCGAATGGTGTGCTAAAAACAAAAATGGAAGATTTAATAATTGAATACGAACGTGTTAAAATCATATTAAAATTCTGTAAATGACGCAAACGTACTTCCATTTTCATAGCATTAATGACGAGCAAAGCATCGCCGATATTTACAACGTCTCCTTTTTTAACAAACAATTTTTCTACCACACCTGGCATAGGACTTAGAGCTTTACATAGATCAATTTCATCATCATTATTTCCACATTCTGCAGAAAATTTCATTGCAGGTGAATCGAGTTGCCATTCACGGTCCTGTGAAAGGAATCAAATTCTTAAGCATTGCTTGTAAAAATTATAGTGTATTTAGTAAAGATTCGATGTATGTCGACAATTCAAGACCGAAACTCGACCTTGGCAAGATCGAGAGTGTCGAAACCCCTGCTGAAGATATGCTTTACTTGCAAGGGTAGCAAAAGAACCCTTGCTAGGTCGTGGAGACAGAATTCGGCAATTCAACGCAGAAATTTTCAGTTTACATATGTCGAATCTTCACTGTAGTGCAAGCTGTACAAACGAATGTTAAGAGGAAGAAAGTTACCTTCGTAAATAAGTGCAACTTGTTACCAATTTTTGTTACAAATGCCTTGGTGACCATTCCGTCGATCTCTGTGCACAATTCTAAAGATTTGTTCTTCTTCTTTAATGTCCCTGTCACTGTCTTCCAACGACCAGTTTTATTAACTTTCATAGAATAGATTTCTGGTTCAATATATTTTACTTCAACCTCAACATCGTCGGTGTTAACTTTAAAACGAATAGTTCGTGTTAGTTTGTGGTTCAATCTGAACCCAGTTTCAGTTGCAAATGGGTTCAAAGGATCGGTAGTCGTAAAAGAAGATAGTAGCGACCGCATTTCATCGTACAATATCGTGGCAAAAGCAGCTTGTACTGCGATTTCGTTCGGTAACCATAACTTGGGAAATAGTTCTTCATAGTGTTCTTTTATGAATCCGGTATGCACCTTGCCTCGACGAAAATTAGGATGAGAACACAAAGTTTTGAGGAATTCTATGTTGGTATCAAGTCCTGCTATCTGAAAAGGCGTATACCATCTTTAAAGAGCTCTATACAGTATTCTCTCGCTATAAGCTCGCCGTTTTCGTCGCTTCATCGAGCCACTCTTCAATTTCACTGTAATCATTGACGACGTACAAAAAAACTATCGATTCCATTATTCCCATTTGCTTCACGAACAATAGTATGTGCCTTACAGATACTATTGCTCGATGAAGCGACGAAAACGGCGAGCTTATAGCGAGAAAATACTGTAGTCTTTTAGTACGATCCACTTACATGATATTCGCTTAGTTTCATTCTAAGTACGGACAGTGCTTCTTCCCTGTCTTTCCCCCAAACAACTAATTTCGCAATCATCGGATCGTAATGCACCGATACTTGGTCGTTCTCGCGAACTCCAGTCTCGACTCTGATCGATTCCGACGTGATTTCCGGAGTCCTCAAGTATAACAGTTGTCCTGCTCCTGGTAGGAAACCGTGCCTTGGATTCTGAGGTTCATTACAAACACAGGAATACTCTCAAGCGAGGAAAGACCAACGTACGCGTACTGCGTACGAAGGTACCCCGAAGCTACCTTTCGCTCATGTGTATACTGTACAGGGTGTCTCACGATATGTGTCGTTTGATATAACTGTTGAACGGTATATTTATTTATAATCCTCTTGCCTTTTGGCTTAAGGATGGCTTCCGGTTTACAGTCTCCTGTTAAAACTAATAAAACTACACTATTATTTGAATGTTTCTTGGCTTTAAATGTGTGTCATATCCATATTAAAGAATCGTAAAACGTGTAAATAGTAGAGGTGTGCGGGTATCCGAAAGTACGGGTACCCGAGCCTCGGGTCGGGTCGGGACCCCGAAAGTTTGTAATTTTCGGATACCCGCGGTTTCGGAAACCCGAAGTTATAGTCTGGTCGGGATCCCGAAAGTTTATAATATTCGGGTACCCGAAGCCGAATCGGGTCGAATGTTGTCTATAGTTTTAGCAAAATCCGATTGAAAAATCATGAAGAGATCCGAACTTAGTTTCGGGTACCCGAACATTACAAACATTCGGAATACCGCCCCGACTCGACCCGACTGCAATTTCGGGTGCCCACAATCGTGGGTACCCGAACTTTATAAACTTTCGGGATCCCGACCCGACTCGAATTCGGAATATCGGGTACCCGCACAGCCCTAGTAAATAGTTTGAGTTATTAGTAGCTTTTTTAATCACACTCAAAAGGATCCGTTCGTCACAGCAGTCTAGTACTTATATATGTACCCCCTTAAAAGTAATAGAAAAACTGATTCTCGTCAGTTTTACAACTTTCTCTTCTTTGCGACTTTGGATTGTCTCAAGACTCAAGATTGTCATTTCAAAGACACATGCTGAACTTGTTTTTTTCTGTACTTTTAAAATATACAAACAAAAATATAGCATTCCATTTAAAAAAACATGAGATGGCCTTGATATTACCTTAAAAAATTGAAGGTAAATAATTTTTTTCCACAGTGACATTCTACATAAAAAAAATGGTGTTAAAAGTCTCGTTACATTTTTGTCCTACGATCTACCGCTCAACAGTTATATCATGAGACACCCTGTACATACAGGATGTATAAAAATTCTATACCCTCGATTTGGTGGAAAATGATACGAGAAAGTTGCATCATTGCATTAAGATGTTAAATCTCCGAGGATCAGTAATCAAAATATGTAGTATAATTTTAAACATTGAGTCTAAATTTTAAATTATTTTTTTACTTAGTATCAAGATCGGGGTTAATTTTGCGGCAACTTTCTCACACCATTTTCTACAAATTTGAGGGTGTAGAATCGCGCTATAGGGACCATGACAAACAATTTTTGTACACCCTGTACAATTATACACAGGGTCTGTATATCGGTGTTACCTCTGCATAAATCCTCGCCTCGAACGCGTGCCCATCCAAACCGATTTGATCTCTATCCAATGGAAGTTTTTCTCCCGCTGCAACTCGTAATTGCCATTCAACTAAATCTAATCCTGTAATCGCCTCTGTGATAGGATGCTCCACCTGCAGACGCGTATTCATCTCCATAAAGTAAAAAGTGCCTCGCTCGCGATCCATTATAAATTCAACGGTACCCGCACCAACATATCCTACAGCTTCTGCCGCTCGAATTGCTGTCTTACCTAATTCCGATCGTAAATCTGAAGAAATGCCCGGCTACAATGTGTCGTCATCATTAAACGTACATAATTTAATAATTTTTCAATAATTCGCCGGCTAATAATTAAATGTACATACCGCAGGGGCTTCTTCAATAATTTTTTGATGCCTCCTTTGAACGGAACAATCTCTTTCAAACATATGTACGACGTTTCCGTGTTTGTCAGCGAAAATTTGCACTTCGATGTGTCTTGGTTCATTGATGTACTGTTCGAGCAAAACTGCTGAATCGCCAAACGCTTTCTCAGATTCTGTTCTCGCACTTTCCAAAGCCTCCGCGAATTCTGACTCATCGAAAGCTATTCTCATTCCTTTTCCTCCTCCTCCGCGTACAGCTTTAATCATTAATGGGAAACCTATCTTTTTCGCTTCCAATAGCAACGTTTCGTTTGATTGGTCGTCTCCATGATATCCTACAGAAAAACAGTATTTTTATAAGTAACATTGTCCAATGACTAAGCCACTGTTAACAGCAAATAGCTTGCACCTGCTATAACTGGAATTTTAGCTTTAATCATTATATCTTTGGACGTATTCTTAATTCCCATGTCTTTAATAGCTTTTGCCGGTGGTCCGATAAACGTAATGTTCTCCTTCTGACACAACTGTGCAAATTCTGCATTTTCTGAAAGGAATCCGTAGCCAGGATGTATCGCTTGGCATTTTGAACTTTTCGCTATGGATATAATTTTATTTTGCCTCAAGTAACTTTGATTGGAAGGCGCAGGACCTACATAATAAGCTTCGTCTGCTTGCTCTACGTGCATAGAATTTCTATCTGCTTCGCTGTATACAGTTACGGTTTGTATACCTAATCTCTTGGCAGTTCGTGCGATACGACATGCTATTTCGCCTCTGTTCGCAATCAAAATCTATGCAATAAACAAACTTTTGATTATATGAAAAATTGTACTTTGACGAAATTAATGCTTACTTTGTCGATTTTGGTTCTTGAAATCATTGATACATGCAAATTGCGTATACTCGAAGCTGACGCGATGCATCTGGAAAATCATGAAAAATATTGGTCGCTCGCAAATACACATTTTCTAAAGTATTTTTTATAGTTTACTCACTGTACAAATGAAGCTGTTTTCTCAATTCGATACATGATCACAGTATAAAGCGAATTGCAACAAAGAATAGCCACTATTCTAGGTTACGGCTTGTTTATTAGTTTTGCTGTTTGCGATAAGCGATAAATGTGATAAACGTATGTAATGCAAGTAACCATCGTGAACTTTTGTCAGAAGGTTAAACGTACACATTTCTGAATAACAAATAAGATAATCAGACAACCATACAAATGCTTTTAGATCGTAAGGGCATGAATCCTGATGTTTGTTTCTTATTTTTGTATCATTTTTTTTTATTAATATCAAAGAATTTTAGCTATCCGAGTCAAAATATTTATTATTCTTCATTTGCTTATTAAATAATTATGATAGTGAAAATAAAAAAAAGAAGTGGCCTATGGGGGGATCGAACCCGCGACCTTCGCGTTATTAGCACGACGCTCTAACCAACTGAGCTAATAGGCCTGAAGCTTCCTTTATCGAACTAAGATTTTGAGCGAACCGCTTATTTATTTATTAATATATCATCAATAATTTGTATGCTATAATATTATGTGTGAACCAAATTTTATACGGAATAAATAATATGAGAAAGCTTTAAACAACAGTACAAAGTAATTAAACAAACAGATCTTTTACTGATAATTGTTTTAGGGATAAAAGTTTAGTGCACCCAAGAAAAAACACAGAACATATATAGTTTATGCATTTATTATGTAATATAAAATATTCTAATCTTAAGTTGTTAACGAACTTTTTAGGGGAGAAGATACAAGGTTTAAGAGAGTGCAATCTGCCTCTAAAATCGTCAAGTCGGTTGTTGCTCCTAAGAATCTTGTAGATAATTCCAAGTCCTTTATCCTTAGATTAACTTCAGCACCTCTGATGTATTTACTGAAAGAATAACGTAATTGCAATTTTGTTCAAACTGCAATTCCATTCATTGTTTACCTTCCATCCTTTTTAGGTCTCAGACATACGCAATGAAATTTCCATCCAAAATCAATGTATAAGTCATCACCGACTACATGAAAAATTGTTCCGGTTACTACCTTTCCTTCGGGATCTCCCAACTAAAACAATGTTCATATAAATACATGTACAAATTTGTTTATATCGTTCGAGTACAGTGATTTGATTGAAGAGGAAATTATGCCAAACTATTACAGTGTTATGAAACGTGTGATATTTACATCCATAAATTTAGATTGTCGAAGAAGCGCAGTAAAAGTACAAGGCTGTGATTCTGCTGCAGGACTTTCGATTTCGTTAATTTTTGAGAATTTATCGAAGGCTTTCGCGAAGCTGCCTACTTGAGGTTCTGCAGTACTGTCATCGTTTTTATTCTCTGTATTCGTTCCTGGTTTGTTTAAATCTTTCTCTGTACCATAACTTCGCGCGAATGTTAATCTTGTTTGAACTTCGTAAATAGATCGCAGTCGTTTCATTACTCTTCCGTACTGTATCATCTTGTCCATCATGGTACGACGACAACGTGTTCCCTGTTAAGTATTTGCAGGTTATGTTCTGATGTTTACATTTACATCGTTCAGAGCATCGGCTCTTTACTCTTCGAATTAAAAAATTTCTTAGATCTGTGAAAGATTTCGCCAAAACTTGAGGTATAATTTCGAAGCAGCTTTCAGAGGTTCATGTGAGTTTGATAAAATTATTTGATAAACGTAGATAATAACGATATTTGATGCTAAATTTTTTAAACCTTTCCCTGCTATATAGTCAAATCAATATTTTCTATAAGAACTCATTATTTTAACTTCTAAACACTGTCTAATCGAAATTATGTTTATTATTCGGAATTGAAATAAGGGATTGTCTCATTCTCGATAAACAATATATTTCGTAGTAAAGACGTGAATTATAAGTCACCAATTTATATAAACTTCATTTTTCAGAAAATATAATAATGTCTATTTGCAATAAAGCATTCAGCGTTTTATCTCGAAGTATTTCTACATCGACTGTGTCTAATCAGATAATCAAATTAACACGGTTAAGAGTCGTGGATAATAGTGCAATTGGAAAAGAGGCTTTGACAGAAGGAAAACCAGCACGCTGTATACATGTTTATAATAAAATAGGAGTTGGTTATATAGGTACGTTAAGCGATAAATCAATCTAAAACAAATTCTTTATTATTTGCTCGCAACAACACAGGAGACAAAGTACTGGTGGCGATAAGAGGGGAGAAGAAAAAGGCGATATTGGTTGGCTTAAAACAGCGTCAAAATCCAAAAGTTCCCAAATTTGATAGCAACAATATAGTTCTGATAGACGACTCTGGAACACCTTTGGGAACCAGGATTAACGTTCCGATTCCACACATCCTCAGAACAATAATGAAGACGAAAACTCATGGTAAAGCTGTGGATTATACAAAGCTGTTGGCTATTGCCACGAAATTTGTGTAATTTGTGCGTTTATGTATTATATATTGTTATATGTAGATAATTAAAATTTCTTTTAAAGCATACAGCTATGCTTTTTTATCTTTTTCATGAGGTTCATTTCCTGCTTTACCGACTGAACTGTTTACAGCGATTTTTCAAGCGAAGTGTTACATAACCAAACGGTGTAGATAAAGTAATAATCGTACGTGCATTTAATTTGTATGCAACTAATCCCATTTAGTTGCAACTTGATATTTCAACATTAATGATATTTTGTAAAAAATGTAGAGATAAATATTCAGCAGTATCGGAAAGGTTTCGCACCGCTCGTATGAGAACGGGATTTAATTGGTGAATCGATCTATCGTTGGGTGTGTATCCATCCAATGGTGATGTTCCGATAGAGTCTCGACGAGGGAAAGAGAGAAGCCTCGTGGTCTAGGCGGCAGTGGTTATCTTTTACAAATGGCGACTTACGGAAGAACACGCTGTCTCGTTTAACCGCGAGCTTTTATATTCACGAGTTTTGTTGTAAATAAGTATTTAGTGTATCGAGAAAAGGATTCGCAAGACAGTGAAACACGGTCGAAGCGTTTTATTATTCGCACCGCGAAAATCAAAATTCTTGAAATTAACTGTTCGATTGTAAAATCCGGCAAAATGGGAAACGTACTAGCAGCTTCTGCTCCTCCTCCGCCTCCACCTCCGCCGCCACCTCCAGCTCCAGGTTTGATGCCTAATTTAGGGAAACAGGACTCCTCGGCTGGATTGTATCCATCTACCGAAATCTCCGATCGTTTAAAAAATCCAGGCACGCTCGAGGATCTTCACAAGACTTGCAAAGGTATTCGAGGAATTTGATTTGTTTTTTTGTCGGTCTCGTCGCGTTCTCTCCCTTCTTCGTTTCTCCACTCTCTTTTTATTGTTTTCCATTTGCTGAAACACGTATTATTAAACATCTTCATTCAAGTATAGTTAACTGTCACTTTACCGTCGAATGTTACTGTTGTGGCAGATGTGTTTCCTGCAAATTTCGAAGGGGCAAAGCTAATGTTCAACAAAGGACTTAGTAATCACTTTCAAATTTCACATACAATAAACATGAGTTCCTGTACACCATCTGGATACAGGTAAAATTATAATCTAATCGTGTTCCGATATAATTCGGTCGACGACTTATCGGATTTCTTTTATAATGTTTAGGTTCGGAGCCACTTATGTCGGCACGACACAGCCTACACCCACGGAAGCTTATCCCGTGTTACTAGGCGATATCGATCCAGAAGGAAATCTTAACGCTAATATCATTCACCAACTCAGCCGGAGATTAAAGGGGAAGGTAGCTACCCAAGTGCAAAAAAATAAATTTACAGCTGTACAAATGACGACAGATTATCGTGGAGACGCTTATACAGTCTCTTTAACTCTAGGCAATCCGGACATACTTAACGGTTCTGGTAAGTATGCGACTCGTGTAGAATCCTAAGAGAGCATACATTGTAAGAACGATTTTTCTTTCAGGCGTTTTCGTGATGCACTACCTGCAAAGTATAACACAGTCGTTCGTGTTAGGCGGAGAACTCGCTTACCAGCGAGGTCCTGGAGTGCCAGGAGGTCAAGTAGCTGTTGTTTCGGCAGTGGGAAAGTACACGAACGGAGATTCTACCGTTAGTGGAAGTCTAGGTAACGCAAAAGTATTTAATTCGAGTAACGATCCAAGTCGAGCATTCCAATTTTTCGAAATACTTGAAACAGACAAACTGTTTGAGAAAAATTCGAACTACTTGAATAATCCAAACGGCTCGAATTTTCAAGCTCTCGCGAGATTTCGAAATACTTGAAAATGAATACCTTTTTGCTCTAATATTTTCGAAAAGTTTTTACTCAATGTACCATCTAGGAACTTGCAACACCCAGAATTGCTACATATCGAATACCACCGTACGTCTTACGCTTATTTTAATTGTTACAATCGTATGTTTATTCACTCCAACAGGTTACATGTACATTCAGATCTTTTCCTACAATCGTCGAATACGCTTAAATCTTCACTACGTAATATTTTACCGTAACTTATCGTCTGTCCATACATTTCTCATTCTACTTATATTTTACTTGTATTTTTTTTTCTTTTTTCTGTTTGTGTTTTTCTTTTAGCTCGTACTTTTTGTATCTTTATTTTTCTTTATGCTAATGGTTCTTTTCCCGTAAACAAATAAATAAGTCAAAGATCTCGAATTATTCGAAAATCTTCTTGCTCGAATATTCGAGTCGTTTGGATTTTTTAAGTAGCTCGTATTTCTTCGAATAATTTGTCGATTTCAAGTAGCTGAAAAAATTGCAACGATCGACTCGCCTCGAATAGTCGAAGCGAGTTTGGCTCAGCTCGTAAATTTCGAGTACTCGAAAAACCTTTGATTGTACAGTAAGCGATCGTTAACGAATTAATTTTTGTTTCAGCACTGGCTGGTTGTCACCTATGCTTTCATCAAAAAGCTAGCGACCAGTTACAAGTTGGGGTAGAATTAGAAATAAATTCTAGAATACAGGAATCCACCGGAGCTATAGCTTATCAAATTGATTTACCTAAGGCCGATTTAGTGTTCAGAGGTACACCGATTTATACGCATTGCACTTTAACGAAACGCAAATTAATCGTATATATATTTTTTTTTTGTACAGGAAGCGTCGATACAAATTGGACAGTTGGAGCGGTCTTGGAAAAGAAATTGCTGCCTTTGCCATTTTTGTTTGCGTTAAGCGGCATAATGAATCATAGTAAACAACAATTTAAACTGGGCTGTGGATTAATAATTGGTTAAGGGTAGCGCGTAGTCCAACATTGATTACATACGTGATCTAACTAAATGATTGAAAGGAAAGCGATGGGATGTGTATCGATTTCTGTGTACATCTCTTACACGAATGTTGTAATTAGTATCGATGTGATGCTCGACTAATTCCCTTCTCTTTGTTCATTACCTCGTCAGTTCGTCATCGTATTTATACGGTCGTTTTGTTTCTTTACTTTATATTAAAGAAACACTTTATCACAGGGTTCAATCGCTGTGTACATTTTTTTCATTCTGTGGCATGTGGTATTTATTGTTTTTCTTAATACGTATACGAATGGTCGATCAAACGCGTTAAGGTTGTTACGTTTTATCAATGCTTGTCGCTTTCACAATTTTCGTTCTAGTTTCGTTCGATAAGAAGCTGAAAAACATTGAAACATTCTCATCGTCGATGTGTACAGTCGATTGCCCTTTCTAGATACAATTTCACGCGTAACGGTCAACAAAACAGAACCTGCGAACGAAAGGTGAAGGTGGAAGATGTACGATGTGAAAAAGATAAAGTAACGCGATTAAGTAGAAAATACAAGTAACTTTTATTCGTGGTAATTTTTTGACGTCTCGTGAAAAACGGAAGAATGTTATTGAACGAAGAGTTGGACCTGAATCGAATGAAATCTAATGAAACTAGAATAAAGTTGATATTACCAAGAAGCTACTTTTAACAAGGTATTTTTTCCTCCTTTCCTTCTTTTCTATACAAGGTATTTCAGAAAGAGTAGTCTTTTAGAAGATGATAATATAGATTTTTTCGAGTAAAAAAAGTTCATACAAACATTGTGTCTAATTTATAATGCGTATAGAGATGAAATATTTACCATTCTTTCTGAAACGGCCCCATATAAGAAGTAGGGATAGGCGATTTTATTCGATTCTTTTAGAATCGATCGATAATTTTTCTGAAGAGTCGATCGATTCTTTTTCTGAAGAATCGATCGATTCTTTTCTCGATTATTTTCAGTTCCGATTCCTAATAATTTCGATTATTTTTGAATTAAGAATTGGGGAAAAAATTTACGCATTTTCTAGCAACGAATTTCCACAGATTGGCGTCAGAAACCGAGCAGATCATGTCAGCAGAACCTGTCGTCAGGCTTGTCAGCAGTATCTGTTCGAATTCTGCTGTCAGAACGGCAGCAGATCTGCCAACAGGTTGTGTCAGCAGGAATTGCTCGGTTTCTGTCGCCAATCTGCCACCAGTCCTGTACATTACAGATTCTGTTGCCAATCTAACAACTAGACTGCGGATTTTATGCGTTTATGGCAGTACTAAGGTGCAAAAAATCTACGAGATTGTTAATATAAGCCAAAATATAGAAAATATTAAAAATATAATTATAGTTAGAATACATAGAAAATTAAATATATTGTTATTCAAGTTCCAGTTATTTATTTGTGTTTGTAAAAATTTCATTTTGCATAAAACTCCGCAGTTTACTAATAACAAATGCTGTAATGCTCGATTCTGTAAAGATTTGCTCGATTGTCAATGAACCTAAAAGACTAAAAAAAGTACAAAATTGGTAAATTGGTGGGACTTTAAAAGAGAAGTTATGATTTTGACTAAAAATTTTCTTACTAATTATGCACAAGAAATTGTTTAATTTCATTTTTTTTCTAAAAGTGGGAAGTTCATCAACAATGTAATCATATGAAGAATCAGAAAATCCTTGGTTTTTTTGTTTTAGAAAAGAATGTAGACTTATTCATGTAAATTCGTCCCTGCAGACAATTTTTTAACAGAAAAAATCAACTTTTATTGTCTGTTCAACTTATGATATTTATACTTTTAAAGAAAAGTATGTTCTTGCTCATTTAAAATAATTTGATAAATATAAATAAAAATTATAATTGTGGATAATAATTAGCTATAACTTTTCAACAGGTTTATCATTCCAAAGTTTGAATTTGAAAAATATCATTTTATCTATTTCTATGCTTTCGCATGTCAAAATTTCGCTTTTACAAAAAAAAAATAATCTAGCCCCGATTCAGTTTTATGCCCAGGGCCCGAAAAACTGTAGACGCCAACCCTGGCGGTGAGTGACGTAGAAAAGTTCCGACGTATAGTTATTTTTTTGTCTTTTATTTTCAGGTTTCATTAAATTCTTTTGAAAACAAAAGCGAAGAGTAATCGAGACAGTAGATATACTCGACGAAGTACAGATAAATGCGCGTATAGTAAAAACAATAATCGCACACGATTCCATCGTCGATTAGTTTACACCGTAAGTCGGATGAATGAACATACACGCTACACATGTTTCAACGATCGATCGATCGATCGTACCAAAGACAATTGAATGGATAAACCCGTCCTTGGATATCGGTTTGTTTCCGGTAACTTTGCGTCCTTGACTCACTAAAGCGATCGATCAGTTATTAAATAGACCATTTGGTATTTTTGAGCGGGGCAATACTTGAACTATTTGTTTGTTCGTACAGCGATCCGCAGGACAAGCATGAGTCACTTCGAGTCCGCATACCGGTTTTACGATGTTTTGTTCGTGAATTCCTAGTTTTCTTTGGCGCCGATATTCCACGGATCCCTTTGTCCTCAATTTCTGCCGCTGCAGGTAATTTGTTTACGTTTAACACGTAAAAGTCGATGAATCACCGGGAGGATTCATGTCGCAGGAACTTTGGTACGCGCATAGTCTAGCCGAACCTTTGGTTTTGCGAGTATTTCACTACCGAAGATCGAATGACGCGTTGCGAAATACCGCGAGAAAATCAGTCGGGGAAAACTAGTTTCTTTATTTCTCGTTCGTTTTACAGCGGAACGGCGCGTCAGGTTTTCGTTAGACGAGTTCCAAAAGTTGAAGGCAACGCGATAAGCCTCTACGCATTGTATCGCGGAACACGATATTGTAATTTTTTTTTTTTCCAACGCTTCGACGAACTTTTTCTTGCAACTATCTGCATATGGATAAAGCGCGCGTATAGCAGATAATTTATACGCAAGACTTGCTTAAATTGTACGCTCGAACGCCGAATGTAAGAGTGGCTGAAAGCTTCGAACGATAATGCATATTTCTCGAGACGATTCGGTTAATAATTTAGGTCGAGGGAGACTCGGCAGGTAAAGAAAAGGGTTAACGCGGTAACGACGCGACGCGACGCGACGCGACGGTGGTGGTGGCAGTCAGTGGCAGCGTGGAAGAAGGAGAACGAAGGAGGAGAAGAGGAATAGATTGATTGGGAAGCAAGCCGAGGGAAGGAGAAAGGGCAGAGGAAGAGAAGGAGGCGGCGACGGTGTTGGTGGCGGAGGAGGAGGGGGAGAAGAGGTAATGGCAAATACGTATCCCCTGACAGCTGATAAGAGGAGAACACGTTGGAGGAAGAAAAAAAAAAGGGACGCGTAACGTTTTCGCGACAGAGACGGAGCGAGAGAATCGGCGCGCATTGAAGCGCACGTATCGGAGCTGCGCGACGATCCACGTCGACGCGTTGCGCTTATGGTGCGCATAGCATTCGCGGTGCCCCCACCAGGACAGCCGCGTGCAGGGTCACCGAGACTCCCCCGTTCAGCCAGCAGGCTGTAGGTGACCTCCGAGAATCTTGACGTTTTCCTTGTCGCTCTTTTGGAAATTTCATTGCGAATGCAACCTGCGCTCCAGGTTTTCTCATCCAGGCGAAAGTCGTTTCGATTCCTCGTCTCCGATCCAAAACCTCGCGATTCCGCTCGATCAGTTCGGCCCAGGCTTCGACTCGCCTCGACTCGATGCCATCCGATTTCAGAGCGATTGCTTCTCTCGCTCTCCTAGCCCTCTCTTTCTCTCTCCCTCTCTCGCTCTCTTTCCCGCTTCGTTTCTATCGGCGGCTCTCTCTTGCTCGGTCTCTATCGGTTCCACTTTGCTCGCTGGGCTCTCCTCTATGTACATAATACACACCAGCTTCGTTTGCAATCATAGAGCCAGTGGCGAACGCGCGCACTCCCTTCTAACCGGCAAACCGAATTCGGCAAATCGGTCGGTCATACGGCTGGACTGTTTTCGGTATCTTTCCACGCGTGAAAAGAGTGTTCGGCGCGTCGCAGGACCGAGAATTTCGGTTCGGAATTCAGTGAGAAAAACGGGAAAAGTAACAGGACTATTTTAAGGGGAAGAGCGGAATCGGTAACGTTCGACGCCGAAAGACTCGAAGCGCTTTCGATTCGAAGAGCGAACGAGGGGAAAGGAAGCAACGAAATCGGGAGAATGAAGAGGAGGAGGAGCAACGACGAAGTCCCTAAGGAGATAAGGAAACACCGGCTGAACGAATACGGTGAGCGAATTTCTCGATGGTTTTCGACGGACGCGACGCGAAAGAAACTTTGATGCGACAGATTTTAGACGCGATCGAACGAGCCACCGAGAGTTTCGATGGCTGAAAGAACCGCTTAATTGCTGGTCGGTGGTCCGCGAGTCACTGGAGACCATGGGCCAATCGTGGGGAATGTATATACGTTGGATATCAGAATGATAATTGTGCCGTTGGTCGCGATAACGTGTCTGCTCGTTGCCTGTCGTCGTTGCTTCGCGAACTCCGCGACGATCGGGATTCGACCGACGATGCCTCGCTGCTCCGCTGTGCGAGCAGCTTCCTTCTTGGCTCCTTTCTTGGTTCCTTTCGTCGTTTCGACATTTTTCCAACGCTTTCACGCGCTTCCCGTTGCTCGTAGTAGATCGTTTCTCCTCGATCGTCGAGCTAATTAGCTTTCTCGCTCGCTGGAAATATTACTTTAGATCGTTCCAGGAATCGATTTGGCCGAACGACGCTCTAACGACTCGCGCGAGTGAAAAATGAACGCCATCGTTGTTTCTGGTACGTTGGCGACAGTGTCGAATATTTATGCAGTTGCAGCGTATGCAAGCGCAAACGTATTTACAGGAGTCGGTCGCTCGTAGACCTTTGGTTCCTCTGAACGAGGTCACGAAGTTGACGCAAAGCGAAACGATCGTTATCGTCTTTTGCGCTGCTGCCCGATCGTTCTCGTGGTCGCCACGGATCCAATTTATCGAATACGTACCGAATCGTTAGATTTTGTTCGACAAGCTGCGGCTCTATGATTCACGGTGCTGCACGAGCGCAACGCGACGTTCGTTCGCGTTGTTTTTCTGATTCGTCTGTTCGACGCTCGCTCGGTTCGGACCTTGCTTGGAACGAACTAAAACAACAAACCACTAAAACACTATATCAGGTTGATGAGATGCGGGACTTGGGGGTTCTTTTTACCCCACTCCAAGACTTCTGCGTTCATTTACAAGGAATAAGGTAAATGTCCCTATTTCTGCGTGTGTCCCAATTTCTACTCCGTATTTTTCTTATTATTGTTATAATTTATTTATTTATTTATTTATTTATTTACGGGAAGGAATCTCCATTAGTGTACAAGTAATTAGTAGCAATACATTAAAGGACGAATTAACATATATAAAGAGATTAATAAAATTGAAATTATAATTATATTTTTATTTTATTTTATTTTATTGAACCAGAGTACATTGTACATGTCGCTGACATTGAATATATAGCACGTATATTCAATACAGACATACTTCCTATAGAGGTACCCAAATGTACCTGTACATAGGTCTGGCATATAAACTAACTTAAAAACTATCTTAAAGCTAATTTGGCACTTACAATTTTGGCCCCTTCAAATAGAAACACACATAAACACAAATCTGAAGTGTCAACATGGTTATACATTATCATAACAATAATAATAAATTATTTTAACGATTTTATCTAAATTTTCTCCAATTTTTTAATTTGGTTTTTATATTTTTTAGACTTAATTGAAGGTTTTTTAAATTGTTAGGCAAAATTCATTATAAGTCTTCAATGCTACTACCTTACTGCTTTTAAAGATTATACTTTTTTTTGTTGTTTTGGTAATGCAATATTTTTACTTCTAGTATTGTTTCTGGAATTCATATATATATACTTTTTAAGTTCTCATAGTGATATACTAGAGATTCCAGTTTAAAAGTTTGTTTTATCGACAAAGGATTAAATGTATTATCACTCTTTTTATTTATTATCTTAACTAATCTATTTATTATATATAACGAAGTTAATTAAATATTGGAAAAGGAAACAAAAGACAAATTTCAAACGTATTCATCACTATAGAAAAATAAGAGTTAAAAGAAAACATAAATTTGTAATAATAATTTAATAATTTATTTATTCATTTACGGGATGAACCCTTTGTTACAACAGTGAAAATGTAGTCCACATAAGTAAGAAAAGGTAAGAGATAAGATATCGATACAGAGAGAGTAATAAAGACGTTAAAAAAAAAGAGAAAAGAAAAAACGCATTATGATATCACATAGTAAATTAACTATTATTTATGAATTACGTATCGTTAAGCAGGCAAAAGTCTTAAAAATAATAAGAGGATTACTGAATTTTTTTCGATTCCGAATTCTAGACCATTCCAAATTCAATAGGTCGAAATTCGGTCGTTTTAAAGTTGACACATCAAAATTTGGTCGATTTCAAAGTCAATGCACCGATATTCGGTTGTTTTCACTGTCCACGCGTCGAATTTGGATTATTGTAAATGTTACGTTTGTACCATCGTTTAAAAAAAAGTAATTATAAGTTGTTGGATCATTTATGCGAGTGATGCACAGTTTAAGTTACAAGGGAAGTACAACGTGAGCAATAAAAAAAATTGTAGAACGAGGAACTTGCTCGTTCTGATCGGTTTTTTACTGCTTGGGTTAAAGAACATCAACTTCATTGTAATTCGATAATCGGGCCGAAAATTATTACTAGACTGCGGATTTTATGCATTTATGACAATTCTAAATACTCTTAAAATCTTCAAAGTTGTTCGACAGACACTAAAATATATAAAATGTCGAAAATATAATTAAAATTACAATATTGTTATTTAAGTTCGAATTCACTATGTGTTTTTAAACATTTTATTTTGCATAAAAATCCGTTGTCTAATTATTACAAAAGCGTGAGAAGTAAAAATTGAATTATATAGTTGAAAATGATTTATTCATGCTCCAGGAGTTCTTAATTCTCTTCGAATTAGTAATCTAAGTGAAGTTCCTATTAGTTCTGCTCATATTGCAAAAATAAAGCAAAGTATACCAATATTTTTATGATTAGTTGAGTATAATCATATTTTTATTCATATTAAGATTTAATAATATTTTTAATTATTTTTAATTTTGAAGATTAATAGTTTTAATTAACTAAGTAGTATGGGTCCCATTGAAATCATCGATACAGGTTTCACAGACCCTGGTTTTATCGACAAGAATTCACCGACTTTAAATTTTATCGAGAACAGAATTCACCGACATGAAAATTAATTGACAACTGTATTAACAAATAACAATAAAGAAGAAAATGCACATTACACATTTTTTATGTAGACAGTAATACACAGATTATAAAAACTTGAAAGTTGAACGATTTCCGCAGTACTAAAAAAATTGAGGAGTTAAAGGAAAATGGCAATATTTAATACAAAAGCATTAGACATGACACCTTGTTTATTGGGAACTATGCATTATTAATTTAAAAATGTTAGGATCGAACATAACCTCGAAAACAAGAATATACAGACACTACGTCTAAATATTTTTACCAAATTATAATAAAATACATATATATATTTCTTATTTTCGAGATTCTGTTTGATCCTAAAATTTGTATGTTAATGATTCATAGTTACATGTGTAAATATGATAATACACTGAGAAAAATAAAATATATTTTGTATTAAAATAACAAGATAGTAGCTCGTGTGGCGAAAATCCAAACCCAGTGTAGTAAAAATCCTAACATGGTACAGTAAAAATCGCAACCGAGTATAGCAAATGTACTTAGGAAAAGTTGAAATTCTAGATGCCTTTACTACACTGAGTTGTGATTTTTACTACACTGTGTTAGGATTTTTACTACACGTGCATTTATCCTGCTACTTTAGTACGAAATGTAGTAAAATTTGGAACATTATTTTTCTCAGTATATGCGTATTTTTTTGTTTCATTTTCGTTTTATATCAGTATCCTTATTGTTAAACAATTTTCCCATTTTCTATGAATAATATCATGTCTACGTAGTAGACATAGTTGAAGTCGGTGAATTCTTGTCGGTAAAAACAGTGTCGATGATTTCAGTGGGACCCTTTTTCCTTTTTTTATCCTTTTGTTATGAATACTTTTGTAAATTTCTCTTTTGTGTCCTTTTCTATAGTTTCTGTTACTCTGATAATGGTTAATACGTCCTAATATACACTTACTCATTCCGTATACACTAGTAGGAATTTCTTCCCTTAAATAAATAAATAAATAAATAAATAAATAAATAAATAAAATGTCACGATATCGGGAACGAAAAGAGATGCTCGATTTCTGCGAATCGTTATCGAGAGAATAAATGTTCAAATATAGAAACCAGATCGCCTGAACGTATTTGTTTGCGCGTGTAAACGAACGTAAAATAGCTAGCTAACCGAAAGGTCCAAGTCCAATCGTTATCAGAGTTTTTCTATAACCGGGCGATCTTACATCGTCACGGGTCAACGTACGCAACAATAGCGCGATATTAAGCTTTTTCGTCAAATTCGTTGCGTCGAGAATAGCCTTGTCCGTTTCTGTGCGGTTCGTGGAGGAAAATCGGGAGGACGAAAACGAGGATCCAGCATCGATACCTGTTCCGCGGTTCGATAGCAACTCTGTGACAGCGTTAACAGTTTACAGGTAAATAGAAGGAGAAAGGAGGAGGATGCGCGCGGTATCATGGATGCTCAAAAATGGCTTCTACGCTGAAACGCGAGTGGCTCGTTTCGACCAAAAGAATTCCTTTCTCCTGGCTCGCTCCGCCTTCCTGGTTAAATTCGCCGCAACTGCTCTTCGAAGATGGTCGAGGTCCGACCCGCTTGCGATTAACGTTCGCGCGTTCGATTCGGTGCCAAACAGGAACCTTGAAGTACCGCTCCGTTGCGAAGAGAGAGGCGCGGCGCGCACGTTGTGATGGGATCTGAGACACCATCGCGCATCGAATATGATTCGAATCTGTTGGAAATCTTGGAAGTCTTGGAAGTCTCTTGAAAGTCTTGAAAGTTTTCATCATCTTGGAAATCTTGAAAGTTTTGATTATCTTGGAAATCTTGGAAATCTTGAAAATCTTGAAGGTCTTAGAAGTTTTGCTCATCTTGGAAAGCTTGGAAATCTTGAAAGTCTTGGAAGTCTTGAAAGTTTTGATTATCTTGGAAATCTTAAAAGTCTTGGGAGTCTCTTGAAAGTCTTGAAAGTTTTGATCATCTTGGAAATCTTGAAAGTCTTGGAAGTCTTGAAGGTCTTAAAAGTTTTGCTCATCTTGGAAAGCTTGGAAATCTTGAAAGTCTTGGAAGTCTTGAAAGTTTTGATTATCTTGGAAATCTTAAAAGTCTTGGGAGTCTCTTGAAAGTCTTGAAAGTTTTGATCATCTTGGAAATCTTGAAAGTCTTGGAAGTCTTGAAGGTCTTAAAAGTTTTGCTCATCTTGGAAAGCTTGGAAATCTTGAAAGTCTTGGAAGTCTTGAAAGTTTTGATTATCTTGGAAATCTTAAAAGTCTTGGAAGTCTCTTGAAAGTCTTGAAAGTTTTGATCATCTTGGAAATCTTGAAAGTTTTGGTTATCTTGGAAATCTTGGAAGTCTTGGAAGTCTTGAAGGTCTTTGGAAGTTTTGATCATCTTAGAAAGCTTGGAAATCTTGAAAGTCTTGGAAGTCTTGAAAGTTTTGATCATCTTGGAAATCTTGAAAGTTTTGGTTATCTTGGAAATCTTGAAAGTCTTGGAAGTCTTGGAAGACTTGAAGGTCTTAGAAGTTTTGATCATCTTGGAAAGCTTGGAAATCTTGAAAATCTTGAAAGTCTTGGAAATCTCGTGAAAGCCTTGAAAGTTTACATCATTTTGGATATCTTGAATGTCTTGGAAGTCTTGAAAGTATTGATCAAACCAAAAGAGGTCGACGTCATAGAATTTAGGGAGTGACATACAATGATTGCAATTTACTTGCAGAAATAAGCCGAAATAGAATTCTTAGCCGAATTCTATCTGCAAATACAAATTACAAGTATACCAAGCAAATGCTAACAATAAGACATCATTGACAATAAAAAAAAAAACATGCAGCCAAATATTACTAAACCGTACGAAAACTTTAGTGAATCTCTATTTCAAGGAAACATGTAAAATTGAAATACAAGACAAACATATTTTCTATATAAAAAGACGATTTCTCTAAATTCTTGTAAATCATTAAATTCATTATCGACGTACACAATTAGATTTGTCTATTATTTCAAATGAAACACATAAAATACGAAAATCGATATCGAAGCAATTCGAAGCGCTTCAGATCCCATCACAACACGCACGGTCCTCGAAAACTTTTGACAGGGCCAATTTTCCACGGCTCGCTCATAAATCTTGCGCGCCGCGCGTTTTCGTGGTCGAACGGCACCTTCGGACTCGGGCGCTCGTCGCGTCGCCTTGGGTGTATTTGCCATTTTCCTCGACAACGCATAAATCGACTCGATCGTTTCGTAAAAGGTGCCTACCAACTTGCTCCGTTCGTGCAGACTCTTGCACGCAATGTTAGCTCCCCGCGCCGCGTCGCAGGGGAGCTACTACCGCATGTACTGTTAAGTCGTTTACGTGCCGCATAGGTACCTATTGTTATTCAGTTTCTTGAGTCGCGTTACCGAGTCGCTGCCCGAGGCTGGAGGAACTTGTAAACTACAAAAGTTCCCCTCGGCTGTTCCGCTTCTTCCGTATTTTACTTTTCGTTTCTCTTTTAACGGGCATCCTACGTTTCTACCGTTAAGTTCCATTAAAAAAATAGGCGCGATGCTTACGGCCCTGAAAACCACCTGAAAAAGGTCGATTTTTACAGGAACAGGAAAATCATGGAAATGCAATCATGGAAAAGCTTAAACTTGCAACGTTAGAAAGAAGAAGAAAAGAACTCTTTCTGAGCTTGTGCTACTGTTTAAAATAGTCAATGGTTACATCAAATGTCCTCAACTTCTTGAACTTCTTAACATATATGCGCCAGTAAGATCTCTTAAGCTGTGTCTACACCAGAGTTCGCAAACTGTTCACGAACAGTATAACAGTTGAATTTCATAAAAATCATTTGTTCGAGTACCTGTTCGCATACGGTTCCTAAATAGTTCACGTAACATGCTGTTACACTATGCGTCTTCACCGGAAAACAATGCACGAACATTGTTTATGAACATTTTATGAACACTACGCGATCGCCCCGCAAACATGGTTTATAACTAATTAGTATTTACAGCTGCTTTTGATTAAAAGATGGGTAAATTTTATATAATTTTGCATAACTAAGATTCCGCTACTATTTCAGTAAAATTATGTCTATCATGACGTGATTTTTATATTATTGTGAAGCCTAGAATCATTCCTCAAATACTGTTCCACCTGCATGTATATACTATATGTATGTGTTACATACTGGAAATTCAGAAATGTTTCGCAAACAGCTCGCAGACATTTCGAGATCCAAGTACGATTGATAGTTTATTGCCTTCCATCGTGTTCAAGAGGAACATATATACAGGGTGACCCAAAATAATGAGATAATTATATGAATATGGAAAGGGTCAAATTAATTAAATATAATTCACAAATGTATCAGTGTTAATATTTGTTGTTGATTTAATTAAATATCTTTATAATATTTACCTTTGATTTTATTTTGAATTTTATGTTGTATATGATTATTTATCTGTTCAGGAACTCAGAAAGTGCGGTAATGACATGAAAGATAATAAACTGAATCATATATCGTGAACTTGCAGTATGTAACACATACATGTATATATATACACAGGTGAGACAACATTTGAGGGAGAAAAAATTTGGAGTAGCATGAAGGATGTTAGATTAGTATTTTCTCGCTTCCAACTACTTTCAGGTATTTTTTCATTTACTTCTGAATCCAGTGAAGCAGGATTCAGACGTAACCAAGATTCCAAACGTATTTTCTATAATTCTCTTGGCTCTGCTTTAATGATTTCCAGGATAAAGTTCCATTATGTTATTTTATTATTATGTATCATAGATATATTATGCAAAACTGTTCGTGAACTAATAGTGAACTGTTTGCGAACATGTTTGTTCGGAAACTGTTTGTGAACTCGTTACAAACAATGTTCGCGGAAAAATTGCGTAGTGTTCATAGAAAGTTTACGAACTACTTGCAAACATTGTATGCGAACAGTGCTCGCGAACGGTTAGCTGGTGTATACGCAGCTTTAGACACTCGCAGACTTTTCTTCCGCTAAACTATACCTCAATGTGTTCGCATCTTGATACTATTAACCGTTCGTGTGTTACTGCCAATGCATTTGTTGACGACGTAGATATATGTATTTGGTAGCTCCTTGAACTCTTTCAAGAGACAAATTTACAAATTAATTTAATTTGTTTTGGTTTTTCTTTTGTTATATCTTTATATATTTTATTTATGTTTCATGTTTTATACTTTTATATTGCTTTTGTATTTTCTGTATTTGTTTTTCAGTATCGTGTCCTCTATGTATTCAACCTGATTCAATTCATTTGTACGCTAATGGGAATTCCCTTCCCGTGAATTAATTAATATAATTAAATAAATAAATAAATAGAATCTTTTTTTAGGACTCGTCCTAAAGTATCAAGCGCCTTGATAGAGCGAGAAATCGATCTTTTTAAGTGGTTTTCAGGACCGCGCGCACTAATTTTTCTACACCACTTTTTGCAATGGGAGAAAAAAAAACAGTACCGATCGGGTTTTACCGAATTCCCCTTCCTTTGCGATCCGCCTTCGCAGAAGAAAAGCAAGAGAGGAAAAGGAAAAGAAGCGCGTCGAATGGTTTCATTCTCCTTCGCGGCGAAGAATACTTTAGCCACCACGCGCCGCTCGTTCAAGGTGACGCGAGCCGAATGCAAGCGTATGCACGCTCGAGGAACGATCGAACGTTTCACGGACGCTCATTACCGTCGTAACAGTCCTAGGGTAATTTGAACGAGTCCGAGGTGTTCGCGGCAAACTCGACTTTTAATAGTCGCGTCGCTCGACGGAAGCGCGCGAAATTCGAGCGCGAGCGCACTGATCACCTCGAGGAAAAACGCAACTGAGACCGCGGCGCGCACCGGTTTCGACCGAATTGAAGGCGATTCAAGCGACGACTGATTTCACGAAATACCGAATGATATAATGCACGGCTCCGGCGTGGCGTCGATGTATCCGACGCACGCGAAGCGTACGCGCGCGCCGTGCTCGGCTTCTATCTGGACGGCGTGCAACGCGAAATGGTGGGTGGCGTTCTATCGGCCGGTGTTCCAGCCACCGCGATACGAGTTATCTCGCGATACACCGGCGCTTGCCAAAGAAACTTTTAGCTCTTTCCTACCACCGGACTTCTTCCAGTTTAGTCTAGTCGAGATTCGTCGGTCGTCGCGCATCGCGAAACGCGGTCGACGCGCTCGCGAGTAAAAATGTTTCGTTGGTCTACGCTGCTTGGGGCGTTTCACGTTTTCGTGTTCGGACTGACCGAGTTCTCTCGTCGCCTCGTCTTCGTAGTCCCTGTCGGTTTCGTTTCCTCCGATCTAAGCAGACGGTCGATCGCGTTGCGCGTGCAAACCGATCGCAATCGCTGCGAGAGTCGATTGAAACCGCGCGCGACCGCCGAGGCGAACGCGCGTTTCCGTTCCTGGAAACGATTCGTCGATTCCGAAGGAGGATTCGTGGTACGCGCAAGTTGGGAGCCACTGTCAGTGTGCAACTACTCCAGATAAGGTATCGGTTGGCGGCCGGTCCGCGATAACGCTTCGCAGCATGACCCAACGTAACGCATCGTCGTTCCCGCTTTGCCTCGCTTCCTCCTGCTGTCCGTCCACGTTCGTCTCTCTCTTTCGGCCTCTCCGCGGCTTTCCTCGTCCCACTTTCGACCAACTACTCGTCAAACGGTTCGCGCAACTTATCGCAGCGTGCGCGACCGATTCTCCTCGACAAAATTATATATTTCGACAGTCGTTTTGTTTTGTCCGCATTTGTCATTCGTCTTTTCGAACGCTTCCGTCCATTTCTTGTGGCAGCGTGAAAAGAACCTTGGGGTGAAATCAATTGGCAACTTGATGGCGTTTTCCTCCGTTTCTAACGTGTCAGACATTTCGTTCAGTATTACGACGCGCCGAGTTTCTTTCTTTTTTGAAACGGACAAATTGTAATTCAAGGTTTATGGGAAAAGGTAAAAGATAGACAAAACAGAGCTAAACAAGTTGCTTTTGTATAATTATGGAAGGGTTCAAAAACCAATCGTGTAAGTCACTTTTCACTGCAAATTACTTATACCGCGTAAACATGCATTTCCTGCAACAATTTCCAGTCGAAAAATGATTTCATTATAATATTAAAATTTCACTGACGTTGTAATATTAAAATCTCACGGAATGGTACTTATATTGACTACAAAATATCATAAAAAATTTCTCACTTAGGTAATTTTTTAAGTCCTCCAAATAGCACTAATTTAAATAACTTTGTTTCACTCTGCATCTTGTTATAGACCGTAATTAACAGACAGCGGATCTTTATGCAAAATGATATTTTTGCAAACACAAATAAAGAATTGGAACTTGAAAAACAGTATGTTTAATATTCTAAACATTCTAACTTGAATAATATTGTTGATATTTTGTATATTTTCGCATACGTTAGCAATCTCGTAGATTTTTTGCATACTTAGCATTGCCATGAATGCATAAAATCGACTGTCTAGTAATTAATAATCGACATCTTGGAAAACGAAGATAAGAAAATTCAGAGCCAATTAATAAAAGTAGGTTCTGTTGTAATTTCTGTTAACATAAACTGCATATTTTTATATTTGTTCCATAAATTTTCTTGAACTTTTATATTTCTACGACTACTAATACGTGCACAAGATTCGAGTCTGAATCCTAGGATTGTTATTAAGAATAAGGTTAGCAGATGTAGCGAAAAGCATATTAACAAAGGTACAGTCGTGGACAAAATTAAGTGGACAGGCTTAATAAACAAACAGTCAGTGCAATTTAAAATATAATTTCAATAAACCGAAGTTTGATGGAACATTTAAGTTAACAAAGTACAATTTAATGAAATAAACAGCAATATCAATAATAGTTAATATAATTTAATATACAGTATATAAATATAATATACAGTATTGTCCCGATATAAGGACAATCTTACAGTGTTGACTCGAAGAACGACGCCTAAGTTTGATTCGAAAAAGGGATTTCTCTGTCATCACCACTTCTTCGCTGTTGCGAGTCTTCTCGTTTCGTCGTGACCGAGATCGAACCCGACTCGAAAAAGGGTTGCACTCGGTTCTGAAACTCGGCCGTTCTTCGAGTCAATACTGTATTTATTTACTTATTTAATAAACGGGTGAGCCCCTTTTTATAAAGAATAATACACTGCTATTATTATTAATCCAAATTGCATATCATTTTTGGTGCTCAAAATTATCTGTATACTTTATAAATATTTAGAAAATGAGCATTTAGTATTTGGCATGGTAACCTCTTGCTTTACTGCTTCTAATTGTCGTGGGATACTTTCCACAAGTTTTTGGAGATAACTTTTATCAATTTATTGAAATTTTAATTGTGATTCGTTTAAAAATATTGTTTTATTATGATGTCTTTGTAATGGTATTTCTAAATCTAATATGCTCCATAAATTTTCTGTAGGATTAAGATCTGCACTTTATGGAGGCCAATTAAGAACTTCTATCCTACAGTCTTGTAAAAATTGTCTCGTTTTCTTCGACGTATGCTTAGGATCATTGTCCAGCATCCACCCCTCATTGAGATCCAGTTTTAGAGTTGACTCTTCCACATTTTCATTTAAATTTCTTCAATTTCCAACCCCATACCAAGAAAAACATCCCCATACTATTATAAATCCCCCTCCATGTTCGACGATAGGTAACATATTGCTTCTTGAGAGCTTCATTCGGTTTTCTCCACACGCTTGTCATCTTTTTTTTTTTTTTTTATTTAATAACTCAAACTTGCTCTCGTCACTCCAAATAATTTCGTTCCAAAATGATAATGGCCTGTTAACACATTTTTTGCAAAAGCTTATCGTTTCTTTTTATGTACTTAATGAATGTGTGGTTCGCGTAAAGTTAAACAAGTTCAGATTAACTTCTTTTAATCTTCGTCTCATAGTTGTTGAAGAAATATTTAAATGTAGAGCTTCAATAATATTTCGTAATGTTATCGATGGATTGCGTTGAGTTTCTCTCACAATTTGCCTGTCATCGTATACATTTGTGTTACGTTTTCGCCCTGGACCGATTAAATCTTGAACAGTATCATACTGTAAATACTTGTTATACATTATATGCACTGCACTCTTAGAAACTTTATATCTTTCAGCTACTTCACAAGCTCGTTCAGTTACTTCACAATAACTTAGTCCATGATATAATTAAACTTCGCAGATGAACTGAAAAAGTCTTCTTCTTTTTAGACATATGTTCAGTTTAGGTTTCTAATCTTACTCAAACGAAAGTTCAATGTCTACTGAAGAACAATGACACTGCACAGTGCGAGAGTTTAACGTTTCTTTACATTTTTTCCATCCTAACACAAAATTTCCTCTCTGTCCTCTCAATTTTATCCACGACTGTATATCACTGAGTAATAGCACGTGCTCGCAGATTCTTTGCCAAATATGCAGATAGGGTAAAACAAATATTAGTAAATGGACTAAGATTTAGATTAAGGTTTTGCTTAGAAACTCTCTGTCCTCTCAATTTTATCCACGACTGTATATCACTGAGTAATAGCACGTGCTCGCAGATTCTTTGCCAAATATGCAGATAGGGTAAAACAAATATTAGTAAATGGACTAAGATTTAGATTAAGGTTTTGCTTAGAAACATATTTTTTTTTATAAACAAAATTCAAAAGCTTTGCATGAAAACATGTGTAAATTTAGAAAAAAAAAAGCAATTTTATGTAATAAAATTGATCCATTTAATGATAAAATGATGAAAATTGTAGCAGATGGACGGTATTCTGAAATATTTTTTCGCATACAAAAAAATTCTAACATTCTAACGCAAAGAACGATTTCTCTACGATACGAAGAAACGATAATACAAAATAAAAATCTAGTTTCCTCATAATTAGACTGCGGATCTTTATGCAAATTCAAGTTTTCGCAGATACAAAAAAAGAAATCAAATTTGAATAAAAGTACTTCATATCTTCTAAACATTATAAAATGTATTTTACTTTCGATATTTCATGTATTTTTATATCTATGTACATTATTACAGATTTTCGCATAATGAAAATTGCCAAAAATGCATAAACATCCGCAGCCTACTTAAAATTAATGGGCAAACTAAAATCTGTCCATCAATTGGCGTGTTTACCTTGCCAGGTGGCGAGAAAGGAAAAATGGGAAGCGCGTGGATCGCGTCGAGCGAAAAGAAAGGAGGAGAAGAAGATTCTTGGCGTGTGTCTAGAAGGAGAGGGATCGACGAGGCGATAAAAGCGATCTAGACGATAGAGGCGATAGAAACGCCCACCGCGCAACAAGTGGCAGAGGCGTAGCGTAACTCTCGCTGATAGGGTAATCTTTCGCGGACAGAGATTAGCCAAGGACGCGCAGATAAACCGCGACGCGTTAACATTCCTTTCTCGATTACTCCTGTCGTTCCTTCTTCTTGGTTTATTTCCTCCCGCCGGTGATTTTCACGCGTCACGGCGCGTCGCGTCACGACGCGTCACGACGCGCGGCACGCCGAACGGGAACTTTCTCCTTGTTTGAACCTGGTGTGTCGACCACCTGCGACCGCGTTTATGAGGGTGCGCGTACTCGAGTCCTTTACAAACGCCGTTTTTTTTCTCGTCGCCTTGGCGGGGACAGCTGAACAATCCGCGCGGCGAGCACGCGCTGCCCGATGGCGGCGGAGGTCGAAGAGGGTGGTCCGTGATAAGGAGAAAAAGCCGGTTATTTTCCCATGCGAGTTGAAAAACGGAAACGAAGTCGGGGACAAAGTCGGAACGCGCAAGTCTGTCTGTGTGCACGGTGTTTCGTACCGTTGAACCGGCGCGACGCGGCGCGGCGCGGCGCGACGAAGCGGAGTCTCGCACATGCGGGTGTTATCGGTCGCAGAGCAGTGCCTCGAACCGACCACGTTTTCGTCCGCGATCGAGTCGAACTGGCATTGTGTTCGCTCGTCGAAAGAAACGAGCAACGAGTCGCGAGAGTCCCTTAGGAACGAAAACCGCCCCGAAAACGCCCCCGTCGCCCATCGCGCGACCGATTATCTCCGCGTGCCAGACACGACCGTCTCGGGGTCTGGCGAGGATCGTTCGAGGGAACGATCGAATCTCTCGAGGGGGTTTCGCCGTCGACGAGACCGGAAACGACGGAAGCCGTTCCAAGGGCAACTCGAACACCGCGAATCGTAGATCTGCGATTCACGATCGAGTATCCCGGCTTTATCGTCGTCTGCGAGTTCCGCGAGCTAATGCCATCTGTGATTCGCGGCTCGAACGACTTCAGCTACCGTTGCAACTCGTGCATCCGTTGAAATCGCGACTGGCTCCTGCGAATGTTGCTAGCCGAACGAGAGAAATCGAGAGCGGACGCGCGTTACCGACTGGAGGATCGATTTGAGGTCGATTTATACCTCGACGTGACGGGCACTAGTCGAGCTAAATATTATAAACATTTTATGCATAGGTACTACCGAAAAATTAGAAATATTTATTTACATATTTATTTAAATTGGCAGGCGCCTTTTGAATTCACTGACGATGATGATACATTCATCGGAATGAACAGACAAGGTTGGAACGAAAGTTCGCAGCGTTTTTCAATAACTTTTGAAAAACGCGAAGCTTTGGGAGAATGGAATCATGAAGACTCCTTAAAGACTGTGAAAAGTGGTAGAAGAAAGTGACGCATATGTAGTTGAATAATTTTTAAGTACAAGTATTTCAAAATTCTCTTCGAATTTCACTCAAGAACGCTACGAACTTTCGTTCCAACCCAATATAATATAAATAATATAACAAGCAATATAATATAAGAACTGCTAATAATAATAATAATAATAATAATATTTATTTACGGGAATTCCCTTTAGTTTACAGATAGAAATAGATGATGTAAATACATATAAAATACATATAGAGTGGTTCACGCAACTTGTGCACTTCTATAACTTCCAAAATATGCGTTGCATGAAAAAATTTTGTATACACAAGTTGCATGGTTTAAAGGGGTGCATTATGTAGTGCATTAATTTATTTTATAGGTGGAGGCGTTTCGAAGTTTTGAAGGTCAAGTTTGTTTTTTTAAATAAAATACTATATTTTTTATATCAAAATATGGAAGAATATCGAATTCTTAGTAAAAAAGTATTGACCTTTATTGGCCCTAAACCTAATAGCTAACGAGTAATTTCACTTTATTTGTCACGTAAATATCGCTGTCTTACGGAAATCTGTGATAATGTTGAATCTCCAACTTGATATTACGTGAAGAAAATTTTCAAGAAATAAAGTGCAATTACTCGTTAGCTATTAGGTTTAGGGCTAATGAAGGTCAATACTCTTTTAAAATTCGCAGTCTAGTGATCAGGAATTGGGTCCTTGACGATGTATAATTGTACTTTCAGAACTCCTTGAGATCAACAAAATTATGTTCTGCCAAACATAAATAAATCTTTCTTGTGTCACGATTGGAACATAGGGTAATGGTCCCTATTAATGAGCCTGTACCTATCAGTGTGCCTCTACACTTAAATAAATTGTAAAGAAGAATATCCCTAAGAAATAAAAGAAAAACATTTTTTTAAATAAAGTCAAAGTATTAAACTTAATGAAAAAAAATGTTTTTCTTTCATTTCTAAAGGGATTCCGTTTTTACAACTTATTTAGGCTCACTCAGGCTCACTAATAGGGACCCCAGTACCCTAGTCGTGATCTCAGGTCTAAGCTCTAAGGGACTCATTGTTCAACCGGATTTGAATGCTAGGAATCCTAGAAATAAATGAAATTGACCCCGACGGCGAACACCTTCGCAAAAATTGTGCAAAAAGGATCTGCCTACTGTAAATCGGAGCCGATCGCGTTTGCGCTCCGAGCGTCGTGGATTTCTGGTTTCCGTGGAAACGATGAAGGGTGGATCGTAAACGGATAATCCAGCGCAACAAAACTGCCATAAAATAATAACGAGGCAAATATTTGTAGTGGACCGTTGGCCAACGGCTGGCTGCGATCGGTGGGCGAAATGTTGTGCGGTTCCGTTCGAAGGACGAAGAGGAAACGCGAGAGGGAAAAGCAGGGGATGCGTCCCGTCCATCGGTTAATCCCGATGGGATTCCCAACGCAACGGTCGATTTGCTCTCCACGGTTATCTCCGCCTCTTCTATCCGCCGCACCGCTTCGCCTCGTTCCGCTCTTCCCTCGATCCCCTTCGTCTACGCGTTCGCCTTCGTTTTCGGATTCGGTTCGATCGAATCGGATCGAACGGATCGAAACTAGGCTCGCGGATAGTGGAAAAAACGGCGCAACGTTGGGGTAGCGAGGAAAGTATATTCCCTCTTTTCCCCTTGTTCTCTTTCCCTTCTTTTAACAACATAGAACGTAGATTTTGTTATCGCTCTGGGACAGGAGTCCGGCAACGAAACCGGATGTCCGCCCGCGCAGGATGTGACGTCAGAACTGCTGTTCGCCGACAGGCCAGCGAGTACCGTAAACCTGGGGCCGCCCGTTGCTTGCCTTGCCTGCTTGCTTGCTTGCTTTCTTGCTTGCCTGCAACGCAAACAATTTCCACTTGGTCGCGCTCGTCTTTACCCTCGCTTCCGAGTCCACGTACGAGATGGAGCAGCGGATCATCGCCGCTCGGAATTTCATTGTCGTTGCTTTTTTTTTTTTTTTCTTTCTCTCTTCTCTTCTCGAGAATCTCGGAATATTTCGCCAGCCGAAGAAACGTGGAACGCAGTTGGATGACATACCGCGACCGATGACACGAGTCTCGGTAGCTTTCCATGCTAATCTTTCGCGTCGGGTGTAAACACGAGGTCACGTTTGTAGAAAAACAAAAGGGTGGGCACGCTTTTCTGAGCGGCTTTGCGTGGCTGCTCTGGTTTGTCGGTTTTCTGGATCGCAAGAGTGCCGTGAAACCCGTAAAAGCCGTTTATGTTTGTTTATTCTGGCGGGTGACGAGTGTGACGAGTCAACGGCGTCGAACGATGCCTGCGCGCGAAACTTGCTGGGGAATTTTCTAGCTATTAGCTTGGGCTTGCTTTTCTTTTCGTCTTCTCGGACGGGCATCAGTAATTTATTTATTTATTTATTTTAATAGAACCCGTTAGCTTAAAAAAATGATGATACTAAAATAAACGAACTAAAAGAAAATGGTGATTGACCCTTTCAAGAAAAGTAAAAAATATAGTATAATCCTTTTCTTATATAATAAAATATATATATTTCAATAATATCCTAATTGTTGTAATGATGCAATAGTTTATTATTGTAATTTTTTAATGTTTAAGTTTAAAAGTTTTAAGGTTCAAAAATGTGTAACAAATTTGAGATTAGAATTAGAGTTTCATGTTCATAGTTAAAAGTTTAATTAATGATTTGCTAGCCAACGCTTATTTTATATCTTTTAGTTCTTTAATCGTGGAACATTGTTTCCCGTTTTCACATAGAAATAAAAGTAAAAGTAAAAGTAGTGGTTGTCCAATCCAGTGCTTGTAATTAAATTGGGAGTTAGTTAATGTAGGCAATATTCCTGAATGGAAGATTAAAATAAAGACGGATGGGATATGATGAAGGATTTTACTTGTCGTTTGAAGGAATGAAATGTAGGGGAAGAGCGGATATGGATAGACAGGATATTGAAGAAATGAGGTGCAGAAAATGAGTATGAAGCGCGGAATTTAGATGTTCTGTGAAGAGGAATAGAAAGAAGATCGGAGAACCTAGTGTTGTATAAGTCATCTAGGTGTAATTCGGAATTTAAATGTAATAGATCTCCAATAGTAATAGATAGTTAATGTAATTAACATCGGCTAGTTTTCCTTCTGTTTTCCAAGATGGATAAGTTTAGATTGGAAATGCGGTAAACCGAATTCGTTTTTCCGAATGAAACAAAAAAAAAACTTGGGCCGAAAGTTGTCCATCAGTTCTAAACTAATAACCGTCTCTCATCCGCAGCTGCGACTCGAAGCTAGAAAATTAACTCGAAAATCCTCTCGACTTAATACCCCATTACGTCCTCGATGTGAATATAGTGGGGTACCGCCGACGACCTACGACCTCTGGACGACTGATTTATTGCTGTTCCCGCTTCTCTCTCTCTCTCTCTTTCTTTCTTCTTCTCTCTCAACTACTCGGCGCCTCGATCTCTCTCCTTTTTTCTGCTTCTCTTTCCCTCGTTCCCTCCGCCCCCACGAATTCTGGTACACGCCGTCCCGCAGCTCGGCGAACCAAGTTACGGCCGAATTACCGAAGATTAGTAAACCGATCCGATCCGATCCGATTTCGATGATACGCCCTGACGTGACGTCTTAAGGGGTTCTCCGTAACCTTCCATATTGAAGGTAATTGACCCATGAATTCCGATGGAATTCTCGCCTTCGAAACTAATTTTCCAGTTGCCACCTTCGAAGAGCCGTCCGACGCACAGAAGAGTCAAGAGACACGAAGTCGCTGCGATCATTACAGTATTCTCTCGTTATAAGTTCGCCGTTTTCGTCGCTTCATCGAGCCACTCTTCAATTTCATTGTAATCATTGACGACGTACAAAAAGCTATCGATTCCATAACCTTCACGAACATGTACCTTACACGTTAATACACATACTATTGCTCGATGAAGCGACGAAACCGGCGAGCTTATAGTGAGAGAATACTATATTATTAATGTCTTTATTGACAAACAGTAGATAATTACAAAAGCGAGTGCATATACAGATATGACGGCAAAGGCGAGGTTCATTATTCATGTACTGGTATTACTCCTCTCGTTATAAGCTCGCTGTTTTCGTCGCTTCATCGAGCAGTATGTGTAAAGCACATGTTCGTCTAGGTAATGGAATAATGGAATCGATAGCTTTTTGTGCGTTGTCGATGATGACAGTGAAATTGAAGAGTGGCTCGATGAAGCGACGAAAACAGTGAGCTTATAGCGAGAGAATACTGTATATTAATGGGAATGGGCGCTTTTCCTCATCTCATTTTTCCCTAGTGACAAGAATCAATGGCATTGATTTTACGCCGCGTGTTGTGTTTTCTCCGCCGAAATGGGAACTGCATGTTTTCAATGCAACTGATTATACGGATACGGGCGTGGAAAACACTCTGGCACAGTCTGACACGCTCGCGAAACATAGCCTGTCGCATGCTGCATGCCGCACGCGGAAAACGAAACACACTCGTAATGCAATGAGTTGCTCAATATCAGTTTGGTTATGTTGCTTGATCGATTACCCGTGGTGTAATAAGACAAGGTGAACCATTCCCGAGATGCGCAGTGGTTCAGAAATAGTGGGGAACCGTCAACCACACATAACTGTATGGGAAGGAAACTCCCTCATCTGAGATCGTTGCGATTTCGTGTCAGTGACGGTGTCCGTTTTTTTTTTTTTTTTTTTTTTTTTTTTATTTGAGAAGAAGGTTTTGTCGCTTCGGCTCCAAAAGATTTTCATCTCCTGATTCCCTTTGCGTTCGTTTCGCCGGCGCCTTGGACCACGTACGTCCGCGTGTTATAAATCGCGAGCGATGAAGTGTGTCGTAGAAGACTAAACGGTTCGAAACGGCAGGGGTGGCGCTTAGCAGTGTTTGGAACTCGAGAAGAAAATTCGTGGGACGAGCGCGCGCTGGCCAAGGGCAAGAGAATGCTGGAAAGACAAAGACGTGGAAACTAGGGGTGACGGAGAGGCGAAGAATGTATCCCGCAGAGCGATTAGTTCCCTTCTCGTGTTACGCCACGCAGTCTGCGTTTTGTTGTTTCGCGGCTCGTGACGGCTGACACTCTTCGCTCCTTAGGAGAGCCGCGGAAACGAACCTGTTCGACCCTTGACCTAGCCGACGCTCGAACCTTCGGTTTATATCTGTCGTTGTTGGGTTTGATTCTTGTCAGCCGAAATGAAACGACGAAGACGAATTGGCATCGTGCATCGGCGTCGACCACGCATATCTGTTTTCTATTCCTGCACTGGCTGCGCCAGTTCAAAACTCATCGATCTGTATCTTCTTCTATTTCACAAATGGAAGGAGATAGCAAGTAGGTTGGTTCTGCACTAGTTCAGAAAGTGCAGACACAGAAAACAAACCTGTGGAGATCTGAGCAGTCGTAGAATTATTCTGCATCGTCTAGATCCGAGCGCACTCGAGCGCGTTGCCCTCGCGATGCACTTGATCCCAGCCGCGGTAAAGGGTCGATAATTGGCAGTCGGTGAAGATTCATGGGCCATTTTTCTTTTTTCGAAACACGGTCCCAGGCCGGTCGGAAAGTTAATGGGGCCAAACGAATCCGGGAGTTTCGGGGTGGAACGAAGCTCGACAGTGTTGGTAAAAAAACACGATGGACGACGGTAACCCGATCCGCAGTCGAGAGGATACATATTCCATCGTTGCGCGACGATTCGAAACTCACGACTGGATGGGATTTCAATCACTTCGAATCGCTTCGAATCAATGGATCGTTTGGAACACGATTCGAAGCTTATTGTTAGAACTCTTAAAAGTCTTGAACGGTCTTTTTATTTATTTATTTATTTTAACGGGCCATACACCCTTTAGTATACAGTAATAAATACATATAAACTAGGTTCCAACTTTCAGAACTCCGTGAGATCTATAGAATGATGTCCTGCCGAAGGTTTATTTTCCTAAAGGGTTATTTTGGCCCTTTCTGCCATCCTCCTTTGCTATCAGACACCCTGTTTTATTGTAAAATTGGGAATATCTCCCGTCAATACATAAATAAATCTCTCTTCGGTTCCAACCTTAATGGGTAGTTAAGAAGAAAGTCGTAAAAACTATTACGAGCGGTTCGTCTCATCAACCATGTACACTTATAGGTACGTAGACACGAGGCAACGTCTTCTCATAAATAGGAACAGAGCTTCTCGAGTTTTTTCTCTTTTTTTCGAAGACAGCTCGTCCATTTAACTAATCAACGATCATCCACAGACAGTGGGTAACAAAAATAAGTAAACCATCAAATTTCAAATGAATGATAATGTTTATGAAGTGAAAGTTTAATGTTACATAATGTGATTCGATAAGTGTCGATTGAAATTCCTGCGTTTTCCGACGAAAATCATCCCCACCAATCACCAACCGATGAGTGGTCTTCTTCCAAACTCTTGGAAGGGCAAACCTCTAGGCAGAAAAATATACAGTAGTGATTCGATAAGTGTCGACTTATATTTCTACGTTATAGGGTCGAATCCTATCCCCACCAACCAGCGGATGGTCTTCCGAGCTATTGGAAGTATAAACTTTAATCGAGTCCAGTTCTGACTACTCAACACTTATCGAATCACTACTGTAGTTCCTTCTACGATCAAACATCATATTCCACTACCGACTATTCGACACTTATCGAATCACTACTGTAGTCAGTTATAGAACAGAAGATGCTTAAGTAGAAAAAAATGAAAGGAATTCTTGTTAGTTAATAAAATATTGATGTAACATTATGAAAATTATTATTAGTAGAGAAACATCTATTACAAAAGTATATATTATTATACATACATTTACGACACGGTGTAAATTACATACACACCTCTGTCCATTATTTTGTCTCTGTATCTTTTCTATATACATTATGTCGCCCGTCTTATCACTGTTTTTTTTTGTTTTTATTTTATTTTTTTTTTGTACTAACGGGTGAATTCCGTTAATAAACATTATTATTATCAAAAAGATTATCGAGGAACGAAAAGTCGATCGTCGAATGCTCCAAGCTTCGCTCGATACGACTATCGAAGTAGTCTACTTCGTAGGCGATCGAATCTGAAATACACGAGATCTTGGTGCGGTACGCGAAGAGCGAAGAGATACCGCGTTCATCTAAAACAAGGATGAAGAGGGGGTAGGGTCGGTAACCCCCGTTTATCTTGCTGGCTCTTCGCTCCTTTATCTTTGACGTCGCGTCGTACCAAAGATGTTTCAAAAACGTGAATTTATAGGCCGTTCCGCGCTCCATTTAATCATCCACCGGCGAGCGCCGCATCGAGTCGCGTTGCGCCTCGCCGCGCTTCTCCTCGTCGTGCCTCGATCGAATCGGCTCGCGAAAGAAATCGATGGTTGGACGTATGGCACCATGAGACACACAACTCGGAGCGGTGCGGCGCGGCCCGAAAAGAACGCCGCAGTCCCTGCGATTCGTGCTCTTGGTACGTGCGACCCGTAACAGGACGAATTCCAACAAACGAAGGAAAGAAAGTAAATATTAAAGCCCCCTGCTTACAGAGAGGGAAAAGAATGGGAAAAAAACGCAGGTCGTGGTTGAATCATTAGCGAAGCCTCGACGAAGGAAACAATGCCGACCGTTTGAGCAGCGCAAGCACGGAGAGTGGGAGAATCGAGAAGGGAAAGGGGGGCAAGGGGGGAAGGGTACATTGCGAGCCATAAACCGTGCCAGAAACTGAGTTGCGTGACGCGTCACCAAACTTGGACGCGCTTGCAATTTTTCTGGCTCGTCCGAAAGGACTCGTCGGGGGCTGAAAGTACAATTATTTGTGGCAAATGTGTTGGGAAAGTGAAAATGCAAAAATTCAAACGTTATTTTCTAAAGGAAAGTCAGAATTTATATAGTATGTAAAAGCATATTGCGTAAATTATTAAATAATAATAATAAAAAGCTAAAAATTGAGGTAAAGTATTAGGATGCGAATATTGCATGAAATACGTTTCTAATTATAATGTAACTTGCTTGTAAAACCAGATGAAGTGCATTGAACTCGAAGAATTATTTTTGCATTTCATCCTCCTCTTTTTCATGTAATAATTTTTTAATCAAATCGTGTTTAGCCACAAATATACATTTAATGTATAGTGTACTACACGGTGCAATTGCGAGCTTCAAGTGTTTATACTTTAGGCGTTTCTGTAGGCGATGTTTTTTGACCTAAGATGCATTCTGACTTGGAAACAATTATAATTTTGTTTGACTTTAATATAAATTAATAACCAAAATATACAAGATGTAAAATCATAAAAGTAAAATACAAAATACATAAGTATTAAACATTAATAATATCATATAAAGTCGATAAACAGGCGATTTCTAAAATAATATATTAAAAAATATTGAAAAATCGACAGAAATAAGAGTGATTCTTCATAGGATAAGACAGTTTAATAAAGTGTCGGTAGATGATACATTAAAAAAAAAACTGTATAATTATACAAACATACAAACGATATAATTGAAATATTGAATTATTATTACTAAATATTGAATATTTCAAGAAGAGGAAACAATAATACAGTAGTAATTCGGTACATGGCGATTCGAAATTGGACACTTATCGTATTCAAATCTGCAGAAATTTCCTTTTATAATGGAAAATACTGATTTAAAAATATGAAGTGCATGATAATATTTGAAGAAATTAGTATATTAAGAAGAGGAAATGATAATTAGTAGTAATTCGATAAATGGCGAATCGAAATTCGAACACTGATCGAGTCAAAACTGTATATAGTTTGTACATTCAATGATGATAGAAATAGCTGAACGTTAAATAGGAAAAAAATTTGCGAAATTATGAAAATCCTTAATTTTTTTAAACCAATAGAATTTTCACAAATTTGTTTACATAATAAAAATACCCATTAAAAACGGACGAAATGTATTTTTCATTCCCAACTTTGAGAGCGATTTTCACCCCTTCAACATATATGATTGTCGATAAAAAAAAAAAAACACGTCTCAAATAATTTTTCGAGTTCTATATTATACTCAAAGGGTATCAAAATCAGTATTTATGGATTGGATAACGTCCCTTGTTAGCATAGAATAGCATAGCTCAGCTTAGCTTTCTGGTGGACTCCCGGCTTCACTTCAGCGAGTTGTTTACGATTATCGAAATAGGTCTTGTTATAATAAACTGACAAGATTTTATCACTTTCGGTGGAATAAGATCGTCTCCCGCACATTTATGTCTCGGTGGAATCTAAACGATCTGGATACACGCAATAACGCGATCGGCGCGCGGAGGGATGGAACATGTAACCGATTCGGGCCACTCGAATTTTTCTTGGAATTCATTGTTACTGGAAGGGGTTAAACCAGCAACGTATGCACAAGTCGAAGCAGATTTGCACTGCGCGGGTAGCTCGCCAGTCCAGCGGCAGATCGCTGTTACAACTTGGCGGGATAAAATAGCGCCTATCTTGGTCGCGTGCCGCTGTGTATCGCCTTATCAGCGTTATCGACTTCTATCAGGCTACCTCGGCGCAGCGCGACTCGCGGCGCTTCTTCGAATTCGATTCCCGACGGGAAATGAAACGGCACAAAAAGCGTGCGCCCTTTTATTTCTCGGGCAACCGATCATTTTGCGAGGAGTGTATATTAGTTCTCGATTCGCTTTCGTTCACGGTCCGGCGCAGGTATCTTGCAGAGGAAACGTAAAACTTCCTTTTCGTCAGGCACGTTCGCGCACCTGGTTGCGTCACCGTATTATCAGGGTCGACGAAGGCGTCTTGTTCTGAATCGCGCGCAGAAAGAGACGACTTCGCCTCCCGAAAAGGGACGACCGGCGCCTTTTTTACAATGGGCTCGCTGTTCCTTCGCGGAGCTGGCCAAACGGAGGGTCGAGGGACATCGTTTGCGCGGCGCTTGGTGGCAGTCGTTGGAAATTGTACCATCCAGGGTTCGCGCGATTCGGAGATTCACTCGATAACTCGAGCCACTCGTATATCTAACTGAAAACACAGTGAAACGATAAGCCGGAGTCCTTACAAGCAGATTCGTCCTGATATAATAATGATGATAATAATAATAATAATAATATTTATTTACGGGTATATCTTTGAGTTTACAAAAAGAAGTAGATAATGTAAATATATATAAAACATATAAAACAACTTGATGCGAGTCTCCAAACTCGGATTAGTTTACGGATTGAAACTCTGCATTCTCATCATCTTACGAAATTCGCTTAGGGAGATAGAAAATAGAGATAGAAAATAGATCAATATTGTTGATGTGGGAGTTAGCTTCATTCATGGCTCTGCTTATAGGGTCAACACAAGTTGAATTGAAGGTCGGTATTCTGGGATAAAACAACAAATCGTTTTGGAGGCGCCTAGAATTCAATTCTTTCAAGAAGTTCTGGACAGTTTATATCTTTCAAATTTTTTCTGCGGCATCCTCTAGAATAGTTCGAATTAATAAACAAAAATGTTGTGCAAAGCTTGAACCTCGTTATAATAGGGGAAAACGTGCCCTTGGGCTCTTGAAGATTAAAATGATTATTTTAATACTATTAAAGTTGTTTCTTTTTTTTTTTTTTTAATATCAGCCAAGTTTTTGATTATATAAACCATTCTATGGGGAGCCGCGGATAAAATCTTGAAAGAAGTTTTCATCAAGAATAAATAAGAGCCATCTTAATGACCATTAATCTACTTGAAAATGAAAATTAGATCAGCAATTGTTCTTCGATCAGCTAAAGTTTGTAAGTTTAACGATTGAAGACGACTATCATAGTCATGATCCGTGATATTCATATGATTATCCAGTATGCGTGTCACAAATCTTATAAACTTGCACTGAACTCTTTCAATGAGACTGTCGCATGTTTTGCGAAAGGGATTCCAAACAGATTCTTTATGCTTAAAATATTTAGCAAATCAGGAAATGTATCCTAATATTCAACTCTTTTAAACAGTTTGTCCTAAAGATAGTTCATAACTCGTGTTAATTATTATTGCAATTATATTATATTTTTGTTATTATTTTTATAATTGTTTACAATTTTATTATTTCTTTCTTTCTTTCTTTCTTTTTGTATTATTACATTTATTTCTATTTTTACTATATTGTATTGTATTATGTTATCTTCTTCTTTTTATTTTGTTTTTGTAACCAAAGTTACAAAGTTTGTTTATTATTATTATTATTATCATTATTATTATTATTATATTCTCAACGCTTTATTTATATTCACAGATGAATCGAAAAAGAGAAACTAATCCTTAAGTTCATCTACTTGCTTGAGTATCTTACCATGTAATTCAAAGTCTCTGTCAAGGCACGTTTGGTACTTCAGGATGAGTCTACTCATAAAAATCGAGTTTTTCAACTGGTTTTCAGAACCGCGCGCCGCGTCTTTTTCTAACGGGGCCTAATTTATAGAGCGAAGACAATGAGGTATAGGAAACGGAATGGAAAGAAGAAGTCCGAGAGTAGCGAAGATAAAGAGGCTATTCAATCTCTGAAATCTCGTCGTAAACCACATCGATACTCGCCGCGTTGGTCGCTTATGTTGCGGATAACAGAGAGCGTTTTTATGGGGCCAAGGAGATAAAGGGGCAACCTTTGCCCCCGATGTATAAAACGTCTTCCGCTCGGTCAGCGAGTCGGAATCTCTTTGCTCGCTACCGTTTCTACGAAGAACGGTTTACCCTCGGTGGCGCGCGAGACGCGAATCGATCTCCTCGTGGATTCGGAAAAAGCCGAGCGTAGTTGGTGAATGTTTCGGGGGGGTGGAGTCGATCGCGATCCAGGCGCGATCCGAGCGCGATCGGTATCGCGAAAAGAAGTGGCGAAGCGGTCGTAATCGGACCAGGATGCCGGAGGATGATGAAAATATTTTTGGTTGGACGATCGAAAGGCGCGTTACATCCGATAACGACTGCGGCGCGGCGTCGCGAGAGGCGAGAGGCGCGCGGCGCAGCCTAGTTTCGCAACGAGACCGAGGAGATTCATGCGCGGCACGAAGCGAAGCGGAGTGGCGTGGCGTGTCGTCGTGGCGCGGCGGCATCGGCATCGATCGCGTATTTTCTCGGTTCGAGTGATTAATCGGGGTCACGGCACTACGCCTCCGCGACTCCGCGTCTCGTTACCGATTCGATTCGACCGCGCAACAATGGAGCTTCGTCTTTGATAAGACTACACTCGGTCGGGCTCGCGCGCGTGTTGGTGCGGCAGCGCGCGGCTACGACCGCGGCCCTCTCGGCAATCTTCGCGCACATCGTGTTTACGTTATCCGACCGGGGCGGGGCGGGGTTCGTACTTAGACCTTTCGCGAAAAAATATGTTTTTTAATAGAATTCGCCGCGAAACGAGCCGCCAGATAATCCGGCAAGCCTGACCTTTCCAATTCGATTAGGTAACGACAATAAGGTCGGCTGAATGTTAAACGATTGATACACCGTCTTCGGGGAGAGATATATCGTCGCGTCGTCTACTCACCGATCGAAGTCGGGAAGGATGCAGCACCGTCAACCGAAATGTCTTCTTTTCGCGCACGATCCTCGATAGTCGTGCAACGTCATAGATGCCTAAACCTTCCTTAAGGCGCCGTTCCATTGCGAAGAGGCGCGCGGCGCGCACGATCCTCGAAACCTCTTGACAGGTCCGCGGATTTTCAACAGCTACGCGCCCGCCTATAAATCTTGCACGCTGCGCATTTTCGTAGTTGAACGGCACCTTTACACGCCGCCACAGTGGGAAGAAAACCGATTTCACTGGCCAAAAGTCAATTTTTTGGGTAAAAAAAAAAAAAAAATAATTTACATAAGTAATAGAGGGTGATTTACCATGCACGAATATAAAAGGTTTCTTTTCTAGGATCTCTTATTTCAAGTTATACGACTTTGAACTAATCTAGGTGGATACCGCAACCGTAAATAAATTAAATAGAATTTAACAGAACAATATTTTTTGTTTCATTTCCTTTTAAATAATAATACTGTGAGTCTTTTACGATAGAATGAAGCGAGTATGGATGAAATTATTTAATTTTACCGCCTAGTACGCCTTTGAGTTGATGACGTATATGAAACAAAAGAATAACGACATTTGACAGTTCTGCTGTTAACGCCATATTGTTGCATCATATTTCTTCGATCACAGTGCCAAGAATTATATCCATCTGTAACCGTATTCAAATATTATACTAGTTTAAAGATAATTATATCTCAAAGGCGTACTCAAAGACGTACTAGGCGGTAAAATTAAATAATTTCATCCATACTCGCTTCATTCTATCGTAAAAGACTCACAGTATTATTATTTAAAAGGAAATGAAACAAAAAAATATTGTTCTGTTAAATTCTATTTAATTTATTTACGGTTGCGGTGTCCACCTAGATTAGTTCAAAGTCGTATAACTTGAAAATAAGAGATCCTAGAAAAGAAACCTTCTATATTCGTGCATGGTAAACAATCCTCTATCACTTAAGTAAATTATTTTATTTTATTTTTTTAACCAAAAAATTGACTTTTGGCCAGTGAAATCGGTTTTCTTCCCACTGTGCGCCGCCAGCGCAATACCTGTCGCGTCTGTCGTCGCGTTTCGTCTCCCTCGCGTCTCCTTCGTTCTTATTCGCCACCGTCGTTTCATTCAGGCATTTACATGCTTGCATTAGCATAAAAGAGAAAATAAAGATACAAAAACATTTTTCGTTGAGATAAATCCTACAGTCATATGTATTATTTTGTATCTTCCTTTCCATCTGTTTATTTATTTTTTATTTCAATTAAACGGGAAAAATAATTCCCATTACGTCGCGTCATTAATTCTTCTTTTCATGTACAATTTTTCGCCCACATCTAAGTTAACTTTTGTATCCAAATAAGGGTTCGTCCCGTTAATAAATAAATAATATTTTGCGATCGCGCGCGATAATCGATCGATACCGAGCGTCGGAGTCGCGGAAGGATCGCCGCGGAGCATTCGGCACGTCGGTTTCTTCCACCGCGAGGAAAGTGAAGTTTAGAAGCAGGAACGTTCGAAGGGAATTGATGTAATCCAATGAAATAGGTTTCTCGTGACCTATGTTCGGCACCGTTGCCATTGGCTGACCCTTGAAAATTAAAAATAATACTTTTTATCTCCGAAGCTGGAACACGACTCGCGAAACGTTTCTCCTTCTCCGTTCGTCTCTTTCGCTCTGTCTCTCCTCGCACCTCCCCCCTCTTCTCTTCGCGTCGATCTTCCATCCTTGATCTTTGTTTTTGCGTTTGTCTGTCCGGGTAGTTGGCGTTTCGTTCGACTGCGTTTAACGCCAGCTGAAAAGCGAGCGAGCGCGCACTCGGAACGCCGCCTCGCGCGGTACACACGAGCGCAAACACAATTGCGACGACGAGAACGCGCGCGCGAGTGCACGCACCCGCTAACGAGCAACAGATAACGACCGACAGTTATTTTTGTAACGTACCGGCTAGCAACAGTTTATCCGTGTCGTCAAGACGAATCGAGTACCAGAGGTTCGATCTAATCGGTCGGATAAACGATCTGGTATCGCTCGATCTCTCGCGACGCTGGCAACGACATAGAAAGGGTTGACGCGCTCGTGGAACAATCGACGACAGAGTCGATGCTCCGGCATCGAGATTAGGCGCGCGCTTGACCGTGAAAATCGACGCGCTGGAAAGCGTGCGAACACGATTAGAGCTTGGTTTATGTTTATTTATTTAGTAGTAAACGGGAGAAATCCCGGTATAAAAAAAAGATTAGTTACAGTGACGATACACAGAAAATAACAGCCGGTGTAATGAAGGCGTCTGAGAGGGAGAACGCAGACTTATGATAATAAACCAATGTACATGAGTCACGACGTGGATCTATATTACTGCTCTACAGGAATTGCTTTGGACTTCGTAGATCTTCCTTTTGTAGAGTACTGGTAGAGGAGGAAAACAGGTTTATATATAAGACTTTTTTATAACTTACATATTCGTCTAATGGTATCAAAATGATCAGATCTCGAAGTGAAGTACAGAGGATAAAAGAAGCAGGTATTTCTGGAGAAGCATAGGATACTAAAAAAAAAAAAATGAGCAGTGTTTGAACCTAATTGGATAGGGAGAAAACGTGCTCCTGGGTCCATGATGATTGAAATGATTATTTGAATACACGCAAAGTTGGTTTTTTTTAAATATCTGCCAAGTTTTTGATTATGTAAAAAACATGTTAAACAAAAGTTGTAGATTAAGACTAAATCTATCTTTTATGTTGCATTAATTTTTTTGCGCGACAAACAGTTTTCGAAAAAAATTTTAAAAACTGGAAGAAATTGAGCAAATTTTATTCTTTTTCATTTTAGGAATTTCGATATGTCTCCAACATATACTGCTTATAAAAACAAAAAAAAATCGTATATCTCCCTTTATTTTTTTAATTGTATGAATTGTATTATTTCTCTGAAATAGTTTTCAGATTTATGTCGAAAATAGTTTTGTTGATAAGAAGCAAATATTAATATTTAAAAATGGAACGAACACGTTTTTACTATCAAATACAAGTTGATAACATTCCTGAAACTTTGTTGAGAAAGGTATTGAATAATTTGTTTCTAGCACAATAAAAGCACTTTTCAAGAAATTTTAACTAGATCAATTCCTTCAAACGGAACCTTCAATTTGGTTAAAAAAGAGAAGCTTTATTAAAGAACTTGAAGTAGTAAATAAACTGAGGGTTGTCAATGATGCAGCAGAAAGAGGAATTTAATTAATGGAAGATTATAATGAATTGTTCACGAAAAATGAGAAGCAAGAACAATATAAAGTCAACAATAAGAGCCACCCTAGTGTCGGGCATGGAAATTGCCGAGTAGGATAAAGTATACAGTTGTTGACCCCCTTATACAATGATTGACCCTTTCAAGAAAAGTAAAAAATATAGTATAATCCTTTTCTTACATAATAAAATATATATATATTTCAATGATCCAAATATTCTTGTTTCGAATACAATTAATATTTTACTATATCAGAAAAGGATTATACTATATTTCTTACTTTTCTTGAAAGGGTCAATCATTGTATAGGGGGGTCAACAACTGTATACGTTACCCTAACTGTTGACAATAGACAGAATCTGCAGTCTGCAGCCACACGCCTGATATCAAGTGAAAAAATTTAAAACTTTTCCATTATGGGGTTGTAGTTATATAATTACGACCATTCATTGGTTGTCCCGACTTATATGAGAGGTAGCTGAGAAAAAAGTGCTGGATCCTCAATCCTCTCAATATATTATCCGTTCAAACACAGAACGGTTACGGAAAATCGTCATTTGTTTCGTTCATGTGCAACCCACTACATACAAAAACACGACACTAATTTGGATGTTCTGTAACAGTTTCGTGTCTAAAGCAGGTTTAAATTGACGCGCCTCGCGCGATGTTCGCAGGTTTGATCGGGTACGTAGACGATGGCGCGAGCGAATACAGGACCGAGAGGAGCCGAGAGGATGTCGCGGAAGGCATGGATCAGGACCCCGAAGAAGGGGAGCCTAGGACGTCGTCGATGCTATCGGAGAGCGCGGAGGATTCCGAGGTTCTCGCACAGCAGCAATTTCGACAGCAGCAGCAACGGGCTGCGCAGGAAAAATGTGAAAGCGTAGAAGGCGGGGACGACGTGGGCGTGCTGGAGGCGGGACAACAGGAAATTGAAAATGGCGCGATCGTAGAGCCGGTTAGCGGCGAACCGGAGGTTCTCGCCGTTTCTGTCGACCAGGAAACCGATGCCAGCGCTACCTACGCGCTGCCTCCGTTCGGTTACGTTCCCAATACTTCCGTTCTTCGGGAAAGGTGAGAAGAATCGCAATTCCCCTGCGATTATCGATTCCCTCTTGTTTTCGAACCAATTGATTTACGGTTTCGTTAAGCGTTTCTTTTTGCGACTCGTAGCGAAGTATCAGAAAAATCGCGAAGCGAAACGGCGAGACTAGAGGATCGTTCGATCAAGCTTTTTTAGGCAAAGCGTTAATGGATTATTAACATCTTTATTGCCAAACAGTAGAGTACATGTACAGATATAACAGCAAAGGCAAGGTTCAGTCATGGACTGCTTTAACCCAGAGCTAACCCAGCAACCTAACCCGAATATTTTTGCGTTTATGTTGCCCACCGCGAAGGGGTTATCTGGAGCAGCATTCGGAGCGCTACGGGGGTGGCGGCGACCCGGCGAGGGAGGAGCACCACCGGCAGCAACGGCAGCAACAGGTTTCGAAACCCCACCACCGACACCGGCAGCACCACCAACAGGAGCAACAGTTGCACCACCACCACCACAACCAACCGCGGTACGCTCAGTTGGGGGCGAGAGAGCCTTTGGTTCCCGAGGGAGGGGATAGCGGGCAGGCCAGCGAGGCGTCCGCGTTGTCGGAGGGAAATCGTCTCGACAGTCACGCGCCTCGCTCCACGATGCATCGTTACGCTACTGAAACGCTCTCGGCGACCGTAACCGATCATCATAATCCCCACCATCAGCACCACCACCATCATCGCCACCACCATCAGCAACACCAGCAGCAGCCGCATCATTTGCAGTCGGACGCGTCCCAACACGCGGCACTTTCCACGCCGAGTCACCGCCGTCTCGACGAGCAAGACTCGCAATCGCAGCCGACGCCGCAGCAAGCGCAAGACGTGGATCACGAGGTGGTGGAGCGAGTGAGCATGAGGGGCGCGCGAGGAGACTTCACCCTCGGAGTGCTGTTCCCGAATCTGAACACCGCGGGCGCGAGCAACTCTGCGAACGACGTGGGCCCCGCGGAGCACCATCACCACCACCATCATCAGCCGATCGACGACGTCCTCCCCGAGGACGCGTACCTTCAGCATCAGATACGCGGAGGAGGAGGAGGCGGCGGCGCCGGTAGCGGCAGCGGCAGCGGGAACGGTGGAGGAGCCGCAGGCGGACGCAGCGGCGGCGACGGAAACGGAACCGGTGGCGGATCGCCGACCCTTCGCACCGGCAGCTCGCCCGGATCCAGCCGCAGCCCTCACGACGATCAAGACATATCGTCGCCGCACCGTCAACGACAACCCGACGGCGGATACAGTCCCAGCGATCAAGGGAGACAGTCGTACGCTCACTTGACAGCCATGCAACCTCCGAGCTCCGTGCAGACGAACCACGGCCTCGGCCAGGAAGCCGACCGAGTATCCGAACAGCTTTACATGGATTCGATTTACACCCACCACGCGGCCGGAGCTGCCCATCATCACCAGGACCAAGGACCCCCGACTCCGCACTCGCCGAACGGCAACCACGCCAGGTGAGTGCCACTCGAAATTGATTCGCCAAGGTTCGCAGAGGTGTTTATCGCGCGAACGTGATCCTCGTCGTCGATAAACGACCGCGTGGTTTCGTGGCCAAGCGGTCGCGCGAAGCGAAAATGTTTACCGGACGGCTTAGGGGATGCTCCGTGTTCCCAGGATTGTATACGTAGGCGATACAAAACCGACGATGGAAAACAGTGTGACGCCTTTCGGGCCCTATGCTAACAGTGAAAACGACCGACGCTCTTGGACGCGCTTCGACACGAGTCTCGCGCCCTTCGTCGCGCGTTACCGCTGCTCAATATCGGCTCGACTCGCCGCAAACTTTTCCGATTTCTCGTCGACAGCCGAGAATCGATTCGCGCTCGAGCTCAAACTGGTTCGTCGAATCGTGCGCGACCGCGATAAGAGTTTATTGACCGATAGAAACGATTCCTTGATCGCGCTATCCGGCTCGCGCGGAGAGCACGGGGTGTTATCGGTCGCGGCGCGCTTGCGGCCGAAGCGTTTCGCGAAAGTCGGAAAAGTCGCGTAGGAGTGAAGGGCAGAGGTAACGTTGACGTTTAGACAAGACGCGACTCTCGGAACGAAATCGTGCCGCGAGAAAAACTCGAGCAGCGGCGACGGTGACGCGCGGACAGTCAAGTCGTCTTTCGTGTTTGTCGATTTCCTCATGCGGCGTGCACGTGCACGGGCCACGACCTTCGAATTTAGATATCTAAAGTTCGGGTGCAGAGGACACTTTGCCTTTCGCTCTTCTTTTTGCGCCCCGCGTATCGCGTTGTCGAGATTAGCGCGCGATCCGGTGACGCAAAGCATCGCCGTCTATCGCCGACGATCGCGTTCCTTTCGTCCAATTTTTTCGCCTCTCTGGTTACCAAAGTACCGAGTACAAACGCTCGGGAAACATTCGCTATGCGAAACGCGTGCGCAATCGCTTTCCCCGCTATCCGCTTTGTCGTCTCTGTCGTTTTCTCTTATTTTTTCAATCGAATACAAATACTGTCACCGGTCAACATTCATGGCATTCCAGTCTCGTTATGCCTCGATCCTTTGTGTTTTCCCCACACAAACCCTACCAATGAATCGTCCCGACGAGGCAACGTAATCGTTTCGCATATTGTTTGTCAAGAACGAAACCGGAGAGCGCGTAAACCGTAATCGCTGGTCTTCAACGCGAAGTTTGTCGTGAATCATTCGAGGGTTTACAGTCCGGTAGAGTCGTACCCATCGCGTTCCGAGAATCCCTTCGGTATCGTATGACGCAGCATCGGGCACAAGTCCGAACGATCGTACCGATACGCTGTCGATTTTTCACCCGCCTTGGACTCCAAGCCTTGAAGCGGCGACGATTCACGATTTTGATTTCGCCGGAACCCGATCGAGGAAAGATCCAGAGTAGGGATGATCGATTCTGATTCGATTCTTCAGAAAATCGATTCTTTCTATTGAAAGATCGATCTTTCGAATTGATTTTCTGCTCTTCGATTTTTCAGTGAATCGATTTTTTATCATTAAAATCGAAAATCGATTTTTCTTACTTCAGGTTTTTGACGTTTAAGTTTCGAGAACAATCTGCGCACTTTGAATTTTCATCTTTTTTATCTTTCAGAATTACGAAGCATAAAATTTCTAAGCTTTAACTTTCAACTTGTCAAGCTTTAAACTTGAAGCTTTCAAGTTTTCTAGTTTCAAGTTTGCAAGTTTCCAAACTTTTAGTGTTTCAAAGCATCGAGTTTTCTAGTTTGTAGCTTTTGAGTTTCAAACTTTTGACTTTTCAAGCTTTAAACTCCGACCTTTCAAGTTTTTCAGCTTCGAATTTACAAGTTTTCAAACTTCCAGTGTTTCAAAGCATCCACAGTTTCCAAGTTTTTATTCAAGTTTGCAAGTTTTCAACCTTTTAGTGTTTCAAAGCATCGAGCTTTCGAATTTCTATACAACTTTCTAAACTTTCAGCTTTTCAAAGCATCGAGCTTCCCAGTTTCTAGCTTTTGAGTTTCAAACTTTCGACTTTTCAAGCTTTAAACTCTGAGCATTCAAGTTTTTCAGCTTCAAATTTACAAGTTTTCAAACTTCCAGTGTTTCAAAGCATCCACAGTTTCCAAGTTTTTATTCAAGTTTGCAAGTTTTCAAACTTTTAGTGTATCTATGTATCGAATTTTCGAAGTTCTATACAACTTTCTAATCTTTCAGCTTTTCAAAGTATCGAGTTTTCCAGTTTCTAGCTTTTGAGTTTCAAACTTTCGACTTTTCAAGCTTTAAACTCTGAGCTTTCAAGTTTTTCAGCTTCAAATTTACAAGTTTTCAAACTTCCAGTGTTTCAAAGCATCCACAGTTTCCAAGTTTTTATTCAAGTTTGCAAGTTTCCAAACTTTTAGTGTTTCAAAGCATCGAGCTTTCGAATTTCTATACAACTTTCTAAACTTTCAGCTTTTCAAAGTATCGAGTTTTCCAGTTTCTAGCTTTTGAGTTTCAAACTTTCGACACTTTAAGCTTTAAACTCCGAGCTTTCAAGTTTTTCAGCTTCAAATTTCCAAGTTTTCAAACTTCCAGTGTTTGAAAGCATCCACAGTTTCCAAGTTTTTATTCAAGTTTGCAAGTTTTCAAACTTTTAGTGTTTCAATGTATCGAGTTTTCGAATTTCTATGCAACTTTCTAAACTTCCAGTTTTTCAAAGCATCGAATTTTCCAGTTTCTAGTTTTAGAGTTTCTAACTTTCGACTTTTCAAGCTTTAAACTCTGAGCTTTCAAGTTTTAGAGCTTCAAGTTCTCAAATTTTTAGAATTTCAAAGCATCAAATCTTCTATTTTCTAGTTTTTTAGTTATAAACTTTGAGCTTTGGGAATTGATTTTTCTTACTTCAGTTGTTTGACGTTATTAAAAGCTTTACAAACTTTCCGAATAGCACAATATATTCACGATATTTGAATCAATTCTAGCAAAATCGATTTTTCCATTAAAATTTTTTAATAATATCGGTTCTCATTATTCGATTTATAACTGAATCGAACATTCCTTATCCAGTAGATTACAGCTTAGGGCAGCAAATCTTGGGCGAAAGAAATTGAAAACGATAGTAACATTTTTTTGCCGGTAACTGTTTACTTTTTCGCCGATAATAGTAGCGTAGATATCAGTTTTAAAATAAGATGCCTTGTATAAATAGAGCTTTGCAGTGTGATGTGCAACCTCTATGCGCATTTGCATACTGTTGCGGACAAAAGTTTCCGAACGATATCGATTTCAATATTTCAAGCACTTTCATGTATTTCATTTTGAGTAATAACAAAATCTAATTATGCCAATAGAGAAATTAGTGCCTTACAAAAATTCACTGAAATCATATTTATAAAAAATATGTTTATATTATTGTATTTAAATTTTACACATTTGCCTGAAATATAGCCACCCAAAAATTTCCGAACGGTTTTTCCTTGTGAATTTTAGAAGCTGCTAATGTATTCTTATATTTGCAGAAATCTGCTTAACAAATTATTCCATTAATACTGAAGCTGACTTCGAATAAACAATATTACTTTCTTAACCACATTTTTTTCAAGCTGACTCATAAACGCATTGATAAAAAAATTGAATCTTCAATTGCAAAGCTTTGTAAGAATGATAAACTATCAATTGGAGCAATTTTAAAACGTTTGCAGATAAAATCAGCAGTTTTCGAAATTTTAAAGCGTGTGAAGAACCGCCAAATCTTAAACGAAGTAGGTCGATGTCACAAAATTTAGTGAAGACCGTAGAAAGGTGACGATTTATTTCCAGAAATAAGGAGAAATTTTAATTCCTTATTCCAATCCTTTCTGTAAAGACTAATTACAAGTATTCCAATGATTTACTAAACTAAACTCTAAACCAAATACTAAATCGTTTGGAAATTTCTATTACAGTATTCTCTCGCAATAAGCTCGTCGTTTTCGTCGTTTCATCGAGCAATAGTATGTGTAAGGCATATGTTTGTAAAGGTAATGGAATAATGGAATCGATAGCTTTTTGTACGTCGTCAATGATTACAGTGAAATTGAAACGTGACTCGATGAAGCGACGAAAACTGTGAGCTTATAGCGAGAGAATGTACTCTATATTCCAGGCAAATACGTAAAATTAAAATATGAAACTAAAAATATTTTCTGTACAGATTTCAGTGAATTCTTGTAGATCATTAAATTTTCTTGCAATGTAAACAATTGGATTTTTCTATTACTCTAAATAAAAAACACAAAACTGCATGAAATATGAAAATCGATATTGTTTGGAAACTTTTGTCCGCAACTGTATGTGAAATAGGGTGGATCTTAGGTATACTAGGCGAAACTTTGATGAGATCTTTTTGTGGGACGCCCTCTACAATTATGCCACTGGATGAGAAAGTAACATGTGCAAAATTTGAAATCGATCGGAGAATGGGAAATCGTGCCACATCGAATCGCAATATTCTTTATTCTTGTAATTTGTTTTTCTCCGTTTCAACGTATCGTTGTTAATAAGGTGCACCCTAATGTGAAAGCATAAAATACAATAGGAAAGGGCGACAAACACTTGTCAGTCCAGGAGCGCCAAGTTTCAAAATCCGGCGGAGAGATCGCGTGGATCTTGATCCCATCGAAATGCATTATTTACGTGGGTTTTGTAGTCAGGATCGACGATAGATCAAGACACGTTGGTGGGGAAGATCGGTGCAAGGAAGAGCGCGTAGAGGGTGGGAGTGAAGCATCGCAGAGGGGACGCGAACGATAGGCGACGCGCGACAGAGAACAGATTGGATGGGTGGGAGGGTCCGCGGAAGGGGAAATCCTGACCACGTTGGAGGCTCTGCAACGCTATTCGCCTCGGCGTTCGTGCACATTGTCGCATTATATTCCGGTCGGCGCGGTGCGGCGCGCGTTACCTCGTTCGCTATTATCAGACAAGACAACCGGACGTTCTTCTCGAATTGATTTCGAATCTGCCGCGCGCGTGTTTTCGCTCGAAAAAGCTTCTCTAGAAGAAACCGACGAAGGGACAACGAGCGGCGAAGACGGACGATGATCCTTCAAACGATCACGAACGAGAGCTTACCGTGAGTTTGTCTTTTTATCGTTCTTCGAGATCTTTTGCAACTGTTTAGGGCCCGTTGCAGACGCGGTTTGGATGCGTTTTAGCAATACGTAGATTTAAGGCTGGTTCAGACACGTTCAGCAATTTAATCGAGTGGCAAGTGGTTACGTTGTTTTACTAAATTACTCGACTAAATTTTAGTGTTCATACATAGTATCATACATAGGCATATTAATCAGTTGTTAATGTCAAAATATTAATATCAAAATATTAATATCTTAATGTTTAAGTTTATTGTATCTTGTTAGTCCTTAATGTATTATTTTATTTTATCTTGTATCTTGTATTTCATATCTACTCGCTATATTGTACACTAAAGGGTCTAAGTACCCATTAATAAATAATAATAATAATAATAATAGTAATAATAAATTACTAAAATATTTGCCACTCGACTAAATTACTAAACGTGTCTGAATCAACCTTTATGTGAAGCAGTTCACTTTGGTTCACACGAGACGTCAAGTTTTGCGGCGATTTGGCGGCAATTTTGAGTTCATCAAAACTAAGACTCGTTTAGATAAGTTCAGACAAACGATTTGCCGCCGAATGATCGCAAACACGTCGCTGTGTTTGTGAATCTACTCATCAATCGCTGTCTAACAGCGACGAGTCTTCTAAATCTACATTATTCGTACCTGCCAGAAATGCATTTCTGATTTCCATTCATCTTTATTTCCTTCGATACGACAATCTTTCGCCATATATCCAACTTTCTTGCAATTATAACACGTCTTCCGAATTCATTTTTCTTCGCTTCTTTGAATTGCCGCTGAAATTTGCGGCTCGTGTAAACTAGGGTAAAATATACAGTTGTTGACCCCCTTATACAATGATTGACCCTTTCAAGAAAAGTAAACAATATAGTATAATCCTTTTCTTACATAATAAAAAATATATATATTTCAATGATCCAAATATTCTTGTTTCGAATACAATTAATATTTTACTATATCAGAAAAGGATTATACTATATTTTTTACTTTTCTTGAAAGGGTCAATCATTGTATAGGGGGGTCAACAACTGTATACGTTACCCTACTTCATACAAATCCGCGTTCCGCTTAAACGCAGCGACAAATTGCGGGGGCGGCAAATCACCACAAACCGCACGTGTGAACCGAGCGTTACGTAACGATGTTTGGATAGAGAAACATCAATCGCGAATTATTTCCCTTGCAGTTTCGCGAATTTATTTATTTATTTATTTATTTATTAATCATCGGGATATACCCCTCAGTATACATAATAATAAGCATCAAATTGAGATGAGCCATTGATCATATCGTTTATCGTTTATCCTTTCTCTTTTTTTCTTGCTTTTCGCGTCGAGTACACCTCGCTCCAAAGCTCGAAGCATTCATTCTCCCCGTTTCGCGATCGCGCCACGGCTTCCGATCGTCGTCGCTCGTCCCTCCCTCGAATTCTCGCAGTCGTCGCGATGCTCCGTCCCTATCGCCGCTTTGTTGCAAACGAAAACAAAATAAATGGGTAACCGATAAGAATATTGCGACAACGATGCTCGTAAATAAACGTTGGACGTTCGGTTGCGACCGATCGAGGTGCGCGAATCGCCGTTTTCCTCGAGCAAAGGAACGAGGAGAGCGTCGCGTCGGTGAGGTCGCGATGCGTTTAGATCTCCGCGACGCGACCGAGGCGCTATCGTGAGAAGCGGCTTATCGGGTCGGTGGATTCAGATAGCGGTCCAGTAACAGGGCTATAACCCTAACCGTCGCCATCGTCCTTCCAGATTGGATTTCGCGAAATATGCATTCCTGCCGAGTCGACCGAAACATTTCCTTTCCTTTCTCTTTTCCCTCGCATCGATTCGAACCGCGCGCGGCGCGCTCGTCAATTCAAGGGTAACGCGATTACGAGTGAGCGATGGGTCGGGGGGAAAGTTGGTCATAGTGAGAATCGTAGCGAGCGGGATCAAGATTACGGACGGACGCGACGACGGACGATCGAGGGCGCTTTGGAAAGGTTCTCGGAAGAAATCCGAGAGAGAGAGCGAGGAGCGAGCCTTTGGTTATTGAAGTTACCCAGGGCGGATCGAGTGTGAGTGCGCGCGTATACACATAATAAATAGAGGCGACAGAGCCGGCTCGGTATTCGCGTACTGTAAGTATACGAACGGGCGAAGCGGTCTCGATCATTTCCGGTTACTGCCGACCGCGTTGCGTCATTGCTGTTCTTTGAAACTCGATTTTCATCGACCCGCGTTCGATCCGCTCGATCACGACCGAGCAATCGGTTTCTCCCTTTTCGAGGCGGATAGCTAGAAATACAGGGTGTAACAAAAATGTTGCAGTTGATCCTGAGGTGATTTTAAACAGCTTCTTCCTTAGCGAAAATGTTAGCTGGAGTTTTGTTAACAAGTTAACTTTGAAAATCTCCAAATCTAAGATACTGATCCCTAGTAGTGAGCCTGAACCTATCAGTGTGCCCTTACATTTAAATAAGTTATAAAAAAGGAATCCCTTTAGAAATTAAAGAAAAACATTTTTTTTTATTAAGTTTAATACTTTGACTTTATTTAAAAAAATGTTTTTCTTTTATTTCTTAGAGATATTCTTCCTTACAATTTATTTAAGTGTAGAGACACTAATAGGTACAGGCTCATTAATAGGGACCATTACCCTACACCTTAAAATCTTTGAAATTTCTACTTTTTAGCCTGAAAGGCTAGTAGAGGTTCTGATCTTGCCGAGTAGTTAGCTAGAATTCTTTTAGCCTATTTCCCTTTGTCGCACAAGCGATTAGAGTAAATTATACAGTTATTGATCCCCTTATGCAATAATTGACCCTTTCAAGAAAAGTAAAAGATATAGTATAATCTTTTTCTTAGGTCTAACGAGACCTCTGCTTCTCTTCCTTAAATATATAACTACATCAATTTTGTTTTTCAAATTCACACTGACTGTTTCAATAGTTTACAAACGATAACTCCAAAAATTTTTTTATTCACAAGTATGCATATGATCTAATCTAATGTGTACATTCACAGTTAAATTTTATTGAAGCTTTAGATAACTTTTTTAATTATATGTACAGTCTTCTTCTATTTTCGTTTTCTTTTCTTTATTTCGTACCTTTACGTCAATTTTCATACTAAAGTGAAAATCGACACTGGCAACACTGGCTTCTATAGTTTTTCGTCCTTATGGCTTTTCATCCAATTCTCTCAACTCTGACCCCATAAATAATGCTCTGTGGCGAATTCGTTTTGGATGTCTTTGGACTTTTCTATATGTAAATGTAGCTCCTTCAAAAGTTCTCGTTGTTTATATTCATTCTTTTCCGTCAGCGACTTCGCATACCTATAACTTGTTACTTTCTTCTTTGTACCTTAAATGAGAGTCGTCCCGTTTATTAAATAACTAAACTAAATAAAATGGAATAAGCGACGCGACGGTGACGCGTGTCGGAAGTTCTAGGACGGTGCAGGAGTCGCGATGCATCGGTGCACACGACACGAGGCAACGTCGGACGGAAATTTATGCGTACCGCGGGTCTCCAGCACGTGCTGCGTTTCTTGGTCGTTCCGCTCGTTTCGTCGGGAAGGTTTGACGAGTTCAGAAGGAAGCTACTTGCACCTGGTAATGGCATCTCCCGTCTCTGTCGTCGGTTCTTCCTGCTTGGACGCGTCTCGCCGGTCGTCGCATCGCGCGATCCGAATTGGAAGGAACAGAGCGTGCCATACGTGACGAAACTGCACGCGTCGCTCCGTGGCTTTTGCCGATCGACCGTGGCTTATCGTCGTGTCTCCGCGAGTCTTTTCGCGTCTTTCGCTTCCGTCGCCGTCGGCGAGCGTCGCGAGCGCGAGCCGCGAAGGTCGACGTTGCACGATTATCGATGTTTCGTTTACCGTAAACCGTTGTTCCCTCGAGTCGCTTCGCCTCGAACTCGTTCCGGGACAATTCTCAAAGCGTCCGCCGAGCACGTACCGATCGAAGCGTACGTGTTCGAGCGAGTCGCGCGAAATTCCAAGGTTGCGCGTTCCTCGCTTTCGTTTGCATCGCGCGACCGATTTTTACCGCGTTCCTCGCGATAAAGCGATGCGCGCGCAAGATCTACGCGTCTCCCTGCGTTTTCTCGATAAACGTACCCGGCGAGCTCTCGATCCTTTAAGCGGCAACGAAAACCAATTTCTACCTGAACGCGCGCGCTTCATCTACCTGGAGGTCGAACCGTTTGCATCGACGATTTCAGGTATAGAGAGAAAAAGAAAGAGAGAAAGAGCGAGAGAGCTAATGGTAACGGTAGCGCTAATAGCAACGGTAATGGTTAATGGTAATGGTAATGGAGTAGTTATGTTCTCAGTAGTTGCTGGTCAGGAAAGGAACGTCGGGAAGTTTGTCCTGTTTTGGCACGCGCCCGCATTCACGGCTCGATGGAGAACGGTTCTTTTTTCCGGCCTACCGTCAAATTGTGGCGAACGCGAGCGTCGATACTGACTTTCCATCCTCGGATTTTTTCAAGTCCCTCGGGTGTAGGCGTTTCCCCCGTGGCGCTTCGTTTAAAACGCGACGCGATTACTGATAGGCATTTGAATCTGAACTCCGAAACGATTTGACATTTTTCAAGACTGAGGAAATTCTTGACTTAAAGGTTCCTAATAGAAATTTGGGAAACCTTGGGAAGTTATTTTTCATTCCTACTGATCGCACATTATATGCACGGTATCAATCGTGTAGCTAGTCTGACTAATTCTTCTTCAATCCATTCCTTGATTCATTAAGGCGTTGTCTACAACGTATTGTATAATGTTACTTTGGTGTATGTCATTTATTTTTCTCTCGATGTGGTAAAGGGTAAGTTAAGAATTAAATAAATAGATAAATAAATAAATAAAATTTGAATCATTTGAAGCGCGATCCAAAGCTTACAATTAGAATTCTTGAAAGTCTTAAAAGAAGTCTTGAAAGTCTTGAAAGTCTTAGAAGTATTGCGAAAGTCTTGGAAATCTTGAAAATCTTGAAAGTCTTGAATGGTCTTCAACTGTTTTGAATGGTCTTGACAGTCCAGAAAGTATTGAAAGTCTTGGAATTCTTGAAAGTCTTAAAAGAAGTCTTGAAAGTCTTGAATGGTCTTCAACTGTCTTGAACGGTTTTGAATGGTTTTGACAGTCCTGAAAGTATTGAAAGTCATGGAAGTCTTGGAAGTCTTGAAAGTCTTAAATGGTCTTCAACTGTCTTGAACGGTCTTGAATGGTCTTGACAATCCTGAAAGTATTGAAAGTCTTGGAAATTTTAAAAGTTTTGAAAGTCTTGAAAGTATTGAAACTAAAACGAGCAATCGAAAAGCGTGTAAAATATCCAATATATTCTCATCAAGTTCTCAATATCTGTCGGAACTCTCACGATTAACAGCTTTCTAATCTATCTAGTGTTTCAAGACTTCCAATATTTCCAAGAGTTTCAGGACTGGCAAGATCGTTTATAACCGACCAAGAATTCCAAGACTTTCAGGACTGTCAATACTTTTCAAGACTTTCAAGAGTTCTAAGCTTCGAATTATGTTCCAAACGATTCGAATTTTTCGTCATTGATTCGAAGCGATTCCAAGTGATTGAGGTAAATGTTCACATTAGGGTACATCCCTCCAATTTTAATGAAATTTAGATATGTTATGAAACTGAAAATTCTGAACAACATTTTTCCTATACACTACGAAAAATAAAGTACTAAATTTTACTACATTTAGTATTAAAGTAGCAGGATAGTATTACGTATGGTAAAAATTCGAACACAGTGTAGTAAAATTCCCAACCCAGTGTAGCACACATTCTTAAGAAGGATTGAAATTCCAGATGCCTTTACGACACTGCGTTGCGATTTTTACTACACTGTGTTAGGATTTTTACTACACGTGCAGCTATCCTGCTACGTTAGTACAAAATGTAGTAAAATTTGTAACATTATTTTTCTCAGTGTACATATAACCACGGCTCAGCCTTAGTTTTCGAGATATTCGCAAAAGACTATTGCCACTACTGGAATGATTTCTGTGCGTAGATACGCGCGCACGACAGCGTATGCGTCAGCATCGAACGATCGCTCATCTCCCGGTCGGGCAGACATTGATAAACATTGTTTCTCCGTGACGCATCCCCATCGCTCAGTTTTACTTTGAAAGATATTCATAAAAATAGCGGAAAACTTCTTTTCTCTAACCACACGATTCTGTAATGTTTCAGTACGTTCTATCGCATGAACGTCGGCGCGATGGCGACCGCTAATGCGACAGGAACCGGAGACACTTTCTTCCTTCCCACCATGACTGGCAGTTCCACGGAGCTGGCCACCTCGCCGCAGCAGCTATGGAACGCTCAAGGTAACCAGTCCGAAACGCGCTTCGATTCGCGCCTCGGAACCGTACTTGATCTTGGCATTCGAACAACGCAGGTCTAAGCACGGATCTCTCCTCGATATCGGAAGATTACGGCGGCGGCGGCAAGCCGTCCGGGACGGTGGTGGCTCATCAGGCTTTGCCGGGCTTCTCGCAACCTTTCTGCGGGAGATACGGCTTTCGAGGATACAGTCCGTCCTGCCCGACACAACAAACCGGCACGACGCTCGCGACGCCGGTCGACGCGTCGACCTGGAATTACGCTCCGCCTTCGAACGACACCCTGCCGACGCAGTACGCGACACCCTCCAGACGGCAAACCGTGAATCCACCGCCGACGCCGGCGCAGCATCAACTCACCCCCACGGCCAGCCTAAACGCCAGTGAGTATCTTTCCGTCTCGCCTTACCGGACCCAAAGAGCTTTCGGAGGACGATAAATCGTCAACGATTCGGAGGAACGCGAGGTGTGCGCTCGCGCGCACACGGATCGTGTTGCACGGATCGTAAATAACGAGAAAAGGATTCGATCGGGGTCGTTCCTTCGAATTCGTCGAACGAGCAACAACCGACTCGAGTAGACAGGAACGCAACGCCAAGAGTAGTGACAAATTCCCCTATTCACCCTGCTCACCCTATTCGCCTGTGGTCCCACTTATGCGACTCGGCCCACTCGCACTAAAAAAAAAAAAAAAGATATCGCGTTACGGTTTTTTTTCTCTTGTTGCCTGTTCGTGTCAAGAAGGAGGGTAAGAAGCGAAAACACATTCTCCTAGGGACACGCGGGGACGTTAACTTCGCGATTGAAATTTATACGCGTCGGGAGACGCAGGGCTAATTGGCTAATTTTTCAGTCTTTCATTTTTAATAAATTATCTGACAAGGCGAGGTCTCAGTCAGTGGGTCATTGGTTTTGACGAAACTTTTTCTGGTGAATCTAGAGCAAAAATAAGCCGACACGTGTCCGGCTGTTTTTGTCAATACTCATTATTTAAAAAGATACAATTCTTTTTTAAATTTAGTATTTAATTCTGTCGAGTTACTTAAATAATGAATTCTTTTCTGTTTTGATTTTTTTATGAATGTATTTAAATATTTTACTTTCTTCTTCAGTAAAAAATAATGGAAAAATAATGAAAATAATGAAGAATGAAAAAGAAAGGAAAAATTAATAAAATAATTTTAAAAAATTTTAACAAGAAATAACGCGTAAAACTATTTAAATACATTCATAAAAAAAATGAAAACAGAAAAGATTCGTTATTTAAGTAATTCGACAGAACTAAATACTAAATTTAAAAAAAAATTATATCTTTTTACATAATGAGTATTGACGAAAACGGCCGGACACGTGTCGACTTATTTTTGCTCTAGATTTACCAGAAAAAGTTTCGTCAAATTCAATGACCCACTGACTGCGACCTCCTCTTGTAAGTGAAATATCAACGTAACAATTATTATGTTGGATGAGACATATATTTATCTATCCGAATAAATTATTAAAGGAACTCTAACGTAATAGCAACTAAAGTATTTTAACTCTGCTTCTCGGGTCAATTTGATCTGATCCTGCATTTTGTTTTGTTGAATAACTGCTCTCATCTTAATAGGAAAGCCTCAAATCTCTGATGAGTCCCCTCAGCATTTACTCTATTCTAACTATACAGGGTGTCCCAAACACGACGCGGGAGCTGGAAATGGGAGATTCCTGGGGTGATTCTAAACAATTTTTTCGTTTGGAAAAATGTCATCCGAAGCTTTGTTAATGAGTTATTAACAAAAAAACACCTACCAATAGAAGCACGAATACAGCGGATGAATTTCAGCGCGCGCCCTAGCTTTGAATATTATTGGCCCGCCATTGTCCTCGCCATCATTAATCCACTGTGCTCGCTCTCTGATTGGCCGATGTTTTTCGTTAATAACTCGTTAACAAAGCTTTGGACAACATTTTTGCAAAGGAAAAAGTTGTTTAGAATCACCCTAGGAATCTCCCATTTTTGGCTCCCGCGTCGAGTTTGGGACACCCTGTATACAGTGTGGAAACATAAACTCTTTGAAAGAACATGTTTACTTACGCAGTTAATTTTTTTATACACCTGTGCAACTCTCAAACGACGTGTAATTGCAAAGTCAGAAAGAAATAGATGACACAGCAGAAGTTTCTTGTTTAAATAATACATTATTCAGCGGCAAATTACGCGAATAATGCAGTCAAGTTGGCCAACTTGCCTCTAAAGGCAACCAGCCCTGATCTCCTCTTCGTTCGGAAAACGCACGCGATTGTCGGTTACGTTGCCCCTTGGCAATCGATTATTTTTCGCGAGACGATCGCGCGGCGCCGCGTTCCACGCGATCGCACGATATCGAAGGAGGCATTGATACACGCCGTCCCTGACCTAGACAACGCGCATTTGTAATCTAGTTTTGTCTACGCGCGATACAGAAGAAACGATAATAAGCCTGTGTATCTAGTTGCCCCGGGACCGCGAATATAAGATAATTTCCAAGTAAGTATCTTGACGCACCTCGGTGTGCGTGCTCGAGCACGCGACTTGCGATCGCGCGCTGCCCGCTTGACACCACAACTTTACGCGACGGAACGCGAGGGTTGCTCGAGTTCTCTTTGCATTTAGCAACGGAATTTTTCGCGAATCACGAACGCTGCACCGATCGACGATCCGCTAGTGTTTTCGGATCCGCGCGACGGAACGAAGCGTAATCGCGAATCATTCATTCGACGGTCGCTATTTTTACGTCAATACGGACAACCAGCGAGACTGATAATGGGACGCGTCTTGTGCACCGAGACTCGGAGTTGACGAAAGGTCGCGTAGATGCTTTTATCGCTTCGTTTCAATGAATCGGAAAAAATAAGGGGTAGAGATTTTCTTTATTTCTTCTTTGCGACTTGTTTATTTTTATTCGTGAAATTTAACTCGTGAAACTTGTGAAACAAGTTGCAAATAGGGCTCGAGATTTCAAGTGAACCGAGTGAGATACCCGAGTACCCGGGTACTCGTGAGATACCCGGGTATACCAAATTTACCCGTACTATCCGGGTATCTCACGGGTACCCGAACGCATGAGATAGACAAGAATCTCATGCCGAATTAAGCCGAATTGAACCGAATTCAGCCGATAGGTTTTCGGTACGTACTTGTGGCTTTAAAAATAAAAAAAAATTCAGAATGAAATGAATTCTGTATACATGATGAAAATTGAATTTAATGGACCGTGGTTATGTTGACAATTAGTTCTCTCTCTCTCTCTCTCTCTCTCTCTCTCTCTCTCTCTCTCTCTCTCTCTCTCTCTCTCTCTCTCTCTCTCCCTCTCTCTCTCTCTCTCCCTCTCTTTCTCTCTCTCTCCCCCTCTCTCTCTCACACACACTCTCGCGCTCTATTTTAAAATCCAGAAACACATACCGAAAAACTATCGGCTCAATTCGGTTCAATTCGGCTAAATTCGGTATGAGATTCTTGTCTATCTCATGTGTTCGGGTACCCGTGAGATACCCGGGTAGTACGGGTAATTTTGGTATACCCGGGTATCTCACTCGGATACCCGGGTACCCGGGTATCTCATAATTAGACAGCGGATTTTATGCATTTATGGCAATTTTGAGTATGCAAAAAGTCTACGAGATTGTTTATTTGGTATATATTACGAGATTTGGTATATATCAACATATATACCAAAATATACAAAATATCAACAATATTATCCAAATTAGAATGTTTAAAACATTAAACATACCGTTTTTCAAATCCCAGTTCGTTATTTGTGCTTATAAAAATTTTATTTTGCATAAAAATCCGCTGTCTACTCATAATCAATAGCCCTAGTTGCAAACTTGTGAAATTTATTTAACGGGGTGGCGCCTTCGTATGAACTGTTTCATACAAATCCGTGTTCTGTTAAAACGGCAAATTGCCGCAAATCGCCCGTCTGAACCAGTCGTTAGGTAGAAAGTATGAATTTAAGAAAAAACAGTTGGGCCGTTAGACGTGCGAGCGACTCGGTGCCTCGAAGAAACGCAGAAGCCCGGGGACAAGCAAGGGGATGAGATTGAAGGCGGCTGGCGTTGGGGGCAGAAAGTCGAAAGCTTTGAAGTGGTAGTCCCTTCGGGAAGCGTCGGGTGTCTGCGGTTTCCATCCAAAAGTTAAAGCCAACGACGGGGAATCGGGGAATGCGGCTTTTAACATACCGCGACCTCGAGTGGTTTTGTGCGTGCGCCGACGACGACGACGACAACGACGACACGACGCCAGAGAAGCATTTAATGCGCGCGTGGTCTCGATCATAACTAGACTTTCTTTCGCCAGACCTTCCTCGTGTCCTGACCTCTTCCCTTTCTGCTCGAGGCCCCGACGAGTTAACACGTGGCCTCGGTGCTTAATTTAACGTGGACGTTTGAACGGTCGAGTGGCGCTCGCGCCTCGAAAAGGAAGCGCTACTTACTCCAAACATCTCCCGAACGCGTGTAAGTCGCGTCGAACACCTGTTACTTAACGCTCGACACCGCTTACGTCTCGTCGCGTTGCCGTTTACGCGAATACGCGGTACGAAGCACGTTCAAACGATCGTCTCCTTGTCCTGCGACCCTTGCTTCCCTTCGCTCGGTTTTTTTCTCGCTCCGTCTCCGTCGCGTCTTTGCCAGCTTTCTTTGCGCACGCGGCGCCCCCCGTCTTCTCGCTTCTTTCTTCCACTGTCTTTGCTCCTCTCGCCTCCGACGAGGTAATTCGACTCTCCTATTCTCATTCCTCGTCGCTTCGTCATCTTCCTCGGAGCGACCGTTAAATATTTAGTTACTAAGGATTCGAAGTTTTCGTTGCTTCGACAACAATTTTGCGTTCTCTGTAGTTTCTGTACTTTTTCGTTCCTTTTTTCAACGTTCTTGACATTGATCCCAACCTTAAATTGGAAGTACAATTAATTACCGTCCGACCATAAAAATTAGATTCCTTTCGTTTCTTGAATTTAATTTTGTTTGAAGAAATATCGGAGAAGGAAGGTTGATAAGCGTAATCGTCGACGGTCATCGATGGGTAAAGGGCGATGTCGTCGAGGAAACGCAAAACGAAATCCGAGCGCGTTCTTTTTCTCTCCGTCGGTTTCTCGCGTCTCTGGATGGACAACGGGATCGTCAACAAGACCGTCGGCGACGTCAGCGACGTCAGCGACTCGTCTCTTACCTATATACATACGATATCCAATTGCTTCCCAGTCGAGTTTCTGCCGGATGGGCAACTGCCGTACGCTGACCTTTTCGTCCTCTTTCGAACCATCTCTTTGGCGAAGTAACGCGAGACCACGTTGCGCGTATTTCCCATCGACTTCGACCACGGGAACGCCGAACCGTCCCGAGCTCCGCGACGCGCGTGCTACGGAGAACCAGTGGCTGGCTATTATCGGCAAAGACCGGAAACTGTGATAACGTTGTGTCCCTCTACATCCTGAGTCGGCCGTTGTTGCGTTTCCTGTATCCTTCGTTTCCCTGGTGCCGAGCGCGTTTCTCGTATGTCTCTCGATGTCGATGCTCGCTCACGAATTAGGCTGCAGTTATAGTGGATGTGCATTCGGACGAATTCGTTCCAACTGTTCTTTTTTTTTTTTTCGAAACGATGAAGCAGGTCAAACATTCGTTCGATTACGCATCCAATATAATCGCGGTCTTACGGATCGTTAAATTTGCCTCGGGGCGATGAAAAGTCATGGAAAACGATATTTAATAGCTCTGTCATTGTTAGCGTTGCCGCTGCATCGATGCGACCAATGCTTTCTCAGCCCTCGCGGCTTTGCTCGAGGCGCCCTTTACTTTCACTCTCGCGTCGCGTCGTTAACGATTCACAGAGGCGAGCAAATCCGGATCGCGCGTAGCCTTAGTACACTGAGAGAAATAAAGTTCTAAATTTTTCTACGCTGTAGGACTAAAGTAGCAGGATAGCTGCACTTGCGGTGAAAATTCCAACCAGTGTAGTAAATATTCTTACGAAACGCTAAAATTCCAAGTGAGAAGGAAATTAAAAGAAGGAATTGGTATATACTGTGAAAGCGACACCGCAACTCAGAAAGCTCTGCAATTGGGTTAGAACAGGTTTGAATAAGACTGAATTTCAACCTTCAAATATCAAATTTTCAGAATTTCAACCTTCAAATTTCAAATTTTTGGTATTTCAAGCTTTAAATTTTCAAATTTTCAGAATTTTAAGCTGCAAATTTTCATGTTTTCAAAGTATCAAGTATAAAATCTGCAAATTTTAAGATTATATAAGCTTCAAATTTGCAAGTTTTCAAATATTTGGGATTTCAAGCTTCAAATTTTCAAGTTTTCAAATATCCAGAATTTCAACCTTAATATTTGCAAATTTTCTGGAGTTCGATCTTTAAATTTTCAAGATTTCAAATTTTCGGAATCTCAAGCTTCAAATTTCCAGCATTTCAGACTTCTAATTTTTAAGTCTTCATGATTTTAGAATTTCAAGCTTTCAAGTTTTCGAGCTTCAAATGTCCAGATTTTCAAGCTTCAAAGACCAAATCTTCCAAACTTGAATTTTTCAAGTGTTGAAATACTCAAGTTTCAAGTCTCAAGTTTTGAAATTCCAAATTTCCAAGTTTCAAGCTTTTAAGTATTCAGTATCAACATTTTACGCTTTATACTTCCAAGATTTTAGTATCAACGTTTTAAACTCCAAATGAAAAATTTTCAAGTTTCAGGCTTCCAAGTCTTAGCTGTTTAATTTTTAAGCTTAATAATTATAGTTCAATCCAAAGAATATTATTTCAGGTAATTGCTTCTAATACATTCGAAACGAAATATAATTTCAAATAAGTATTTCTATTGTATCCTACAAAACTATTATTTTAGTAAAGTAAAGTATTTTCAAATATCCTTCTACGTAAAACTGCGACGTAAAATGCTGTTTGGAATGTTATCTTATTTAAATAAAAGTTTTTCAATACTTTGTATTTGAAATATACCTCCCACTGCACACAAGTGCAAACGAGTTTTCAAAACAATCCAACAATGTTATTGTCGTTAAATAATGTGTTAGAATTCACAAATTCAACATCAAACGGTCAAAATAACCCGATGTAATTGTTTCTCCTTTCCGCGACTAGATCGCGTAGCGGCAAAAAGTAAATACCAACAGCAGAAGCGCACTTTGGCAGAGTTGGTTAGGGCGCAGCTTACTGATGCAAGGGTCGTGGGTTCAAATCCCCGTTCCCCGAGCATCTGGAATTTTTAGCGTTTTGTAAGAATATTTACTACACCAATTGGGATTTTTACCACACTGTGTTGGAATGTTCACACCACAAGTGCAGCTATCCTGCTACTTTAGTCCTACAGCGTAACAGTATTTAGAACTTCATTTCTCGCAATGTATTGTTTCGATATTTGTCGCTATTATTCAACGCGTTAGCAGAGCTATTTGAAAATGGTACGAAACGCACAGTGCACAACATCGAGGCGGAATACTTTACGGAGGGCCGTGAGTGCGTGAATTGCGGGGCAATTTCCACGCCGCTGTGGCGACGGGACGGAACGGGGCATTACCTGTGCAACGCATGCGGCCTCTACCACAAGATGAACGGGATGAATCGGCCCTTGGTGAAGCAGCCGCGCCGACTGGTAAGGAAGGAGGGAAGGAAAAGCGAAAAAGAGTTTTGGCGCTTTGGCGCGATCGCGCGTTGAACAGGAGCCTGTGTGGAAATTCGCCCGTTGCTGTACTTGGCCGTACGATAAACCTCGCTGTACGATCGCTCCGAGCGCGTCGGGGCGACGAGAGAAGAGCGATTCGCGGGTCCGTCGCGTGCGAAAGGACGCGTTCGACACGCGCCTCGCGTGCATGCGCGCTAAAAGAGAAGCAACCCCTAACGTTTGGCATCCTGTCTCTGTTTCAGTGGCGGACCAGGGCGATTTCTACAAAGGCTTCTGTGGGTATAGTGGCGCCAGTCGCGCCTTCGAGGGGAAATCGAGCCGCCGTTTGGTAGGTGTTACCCCCCCGACTCTCTTTTTCTTTCTCACATTCTCCTCCTCCCCCTTTCGCTGTCACTTTCTTTGTTCTCTACTCACTCTTGGCAAATTGTCTTTCCACTTTCTTCCCGGACGCAGTTTCCCATCCTGAGAACTCGAAGAGAACGAACGACGTTTGTTTCTCGCCGTTGCCTTGCCGTGCCGGCGAGTTCTGGTAAAAAAATTTCGCATAGTTTCGAGGTGCCACTATACCCATGATGCGATATCGGGGTCTCCTTCCCGAAATCATGCGTAGCCTGAAGAGAGACTGTTTGGCCGTTTGACGATCCTGCTTCGAACGGCGCTTTCGTTGCTCTCTTTTTCTCTTTCTCTCTCTCTATTTCTCTCTCTCTCTCTCTTTCTTTTTCTCTCTGTCTCTCCTATCTCGGCCAAACGTCGAAGGCTCGCCTGGTATCGGGGGATTGCGTGATCGATTCTAGATGAAGAGGATCGTGCCGCGTAGATACGAGAGGATAGAACGCCACAACATTGGATCGTTACGTTTCTCGCAGAAACTCGATCGTATCTACGCGACATTATCCTCTTAAGGTAAACTTAAGCTGCAACGTTTCTTGCTCTTCTTGCTTCGTCGACTGCTCTAAATCTATCCATCGCTGCACCATTTAACCTCTGTTAGTCCGATCGCTCTCGTCGCTCATCCTCGCCGATCCTCTCACTCTTACCTGACCCTTTCCCGCCTGTATCTCTCTCTCTCTTTCTCTCTTTCTCTCTCTCTCTCTCGTAGTCTTTCTCGAAAGAAAGCACGCGAGAACGTACGTTTTGTGAAACGGTTTCGTGTTTCCGCAGTCCGCCTCGAGGCGATCGGGCACCTCTTGCAGCAACTGTGGAACGGTGAACACGTCGCTGTGGCGTCGGAACACTAACGGCGAGCCGGTCTGCAACGCCTGTGGCCTCTACTTCAAACTCCACGGCGTCAACAGGCCTCACAGCATGAAAAAGGACAGCATTCAGACGCGAAAGAGGAAACCGAAGGGCGCCGTCAAGCCTAACCACGAGGCCCTGACCTGCGCGGCTACCATCAAAATCAACAACACCAATACCACCACCGCCACCACTACTAACAACAACAACAACAATAACAGCACCAACAATAACAACAATAACAACTGCTTAAAAATGGAACCAGGTACGTTTACCGTATGCCGTATACCTAAGCTCATGGTAAGTTGGCAGTCTTGAAAAATTTCGAATCGTTTTGAATATGATGTGAGAAGAAAAGTGTGCTCTTGCGCGGCCTTCTAAATTAGCCAATAACGTGCGCTTTCAAAGATCGTCCATATTCGATAGTCAACCAACAGGATAATTGGTGGAAAAACACGTTTTATACCACGCTGTTATTACTGGCTGTCACCATACTTAAATATGGCGGAAAGTAGGCAGATATGTCTATGAGGAAGACTCAATAGAGAACGAAAATGAGTCATCTGAACACGCATATGTTTCTTCTTACATCATGGTTTCGAATCCATTGCACTACTTATCGAAAGGTAGTAGGGATAGGTGACTGCAGCGACTGCCAACTTATCTATGTTGGAAGTAAACAAGGTGTCCTATTCCCGAAGATGCGTAGTGGTTCAGAAGTAGTGGGGAACCGTCCGCCAATCAGCTCCGCCCGAAAATGCAGAAATCTAATATGGTTGCGCTTGCACACTATACGCGTAATGATACCTCCCAAAGATACATTTATTTCAATTTGACGGGAATAACTTCCCATTAATGTAAAAAAAAAAAATAAATACTATAACCTACATGGAGGACAAAATAATAAAATTTACAGAAGATAAGCTAGATAGATTTATGGACTTGCAATTTTAGGAAGTAAATGGAGCCACAAAATAGATCTAAATCACCGCCAAGAACATTAGCCAATCCACATATATGATTAATAGGATCAAAATTTGAGAATTTAGAGGTATAGCTTAGAGAATAAAAAGTAAGCGAGGGTCTGAGAGACCTAGTAGAACCATAGAGGTTAACTTGCTCAAGGAGTTGAGGACAGCAGATGGATCTACATAGAATTTTAAAAAGAAATGTCAAGTCCAAACAAGTTCTTCGGGTTTCTAAAGTCTTCCAAATTTAAAACGTTTTTTCAGAATTTCTTAGACCAGTTCAATGAGTATAAAACCCCAAAATATTATTAATGAAGTTTTCTCAATATTCCGACATGATGTCTATTAACTCTAACAAGGGGAACTTGCCAACTGTCCGTCGAATTTTTTATCCAAACTTTTTTGAGATGTGGATGAAGATATATGAAACAATTTAAAAAAGTAACAAGAAGCATTTCCCTAACTAAACTAAGATCAAACTAACCTAAAATACGCGGGATGTATTTTCGGGCGTTCCCTATTGGTTGTTCTATCCTTAGGTTGTTCTATCTTTAGTTCTATAAGGTTTTACCATTCAGCCACCATTAAACCAGATTCACACTAAGCCGTAACGTAACGTACCGTAACGTACCGTAACGTAGCGGCTGTGGAAGAAAAGAAGAGGACGGATCTTCCCTCTTCTTCCCGTCTAACGCTACATTACGGTTCGTTACGTTACGTTACGGTACGTTTCGTTACGGCGTAGTGTGAATCTCGCTTTATGCGCAATGGGACACCTTGTCCACTTCCACCATGATCTTACCAACGCTACAGTTTTGTGCTGGAAGCGCAATACGCTGACGACACTCGTATCGATCATCAACAGGAACCGACAACGATCCAAGGATGAACCACGCCGGAGTACCTCAAACGACTTACGGCAACGCCCTTTACGATAGTCCTCCGCATATTCCTCGGGCATACTTGTACATGCCTTTCGTGTCTCAAATGTATCAGCAACAGCAGCAGCAACAACAGCAGCAACAACAGCAACAGCAGCACCAACACCAGCAGCAACACCATCAACACCAGCAGCTGATGGAGACCCACTCGCCGAAGATCGAGTGTCCGTCGCCGTCTTGCGCGAACCGGTCACCCGATCATCATCAGATGACCACCCCGCACATCGTCACCATCGGCGACAACTCCTCGCCCAGCGCGGCCGCCTCTAAGCTGATCCTCGACCCTAATCATCTGGACAGACCAACGGTTGTGTCCATATCCTCTTAAGTTGTTCCTTTCGGGACGATTCCTCTTGCGGTTTCATTAGTGCCGTTCGAACGCGCTCTCGTTCGTACGGCGAGGTAAGGAGGATCGTTTCGATAGCTCGAAACGCATTTTGTCGGGAAGTCGCGGTTCGATCGAAAGTCACGAACCAAAGAAAGCAACGAGACGATTAGGTAGCGATCGATCGAATATGCGACAACTTTATCTATAACGTTTTATTATCGAACGCGTCGTACAGAGTATAGAATATACTTTTCCAAGCTCGACAATCTTCGGCCTATTTTGTAAATAATATTGACGCGCACGTATCGTTTTCCTCTCTTCTTTGCCACGGTCCTTTATTTCTCTCTTGCTTCGCACCGCTGTGTTCCTCTTCGGGTTTTACCTGAAACCGATTAGGAGATTTGGTGAAACTTCATAGTCTATTCGTCGAAGACGATTCACCGAGGGACCGAGAAGCCTCTTTGCAAGCCAAAGAACGCTCGTTGCAAACTCCTATCCTTCGTCCTGTCGCGAATCGACAGTCGTGGTGTGAAGCCGTTCGTCTACTGCCGCAACGCAATTGCAATTTCACTAATAAACTAGCATGCAATGGCGTCAATCATTCGCAGGCTTTTGTTTGCTGGATAAGGTATTTGAGGAAATTTATCGCAAACAACCCTTTGGTACAATAGATTATACAAATATCAATAGCAGTCTATATAGTTATATTTACAAACAAAAGAAAATAATGACCGTTCACTTTTTTTTAACAAATATCTAACTGTAGTTCGCAACCACGGTGTATTATAGAGGTGTTTCAATAAAGCACCTCTGTCTGGTTGATTTTTCGTGATCAATAGACGGAAGATCCTCTGGTCGCCGCTAGGGGCGTCATAGTCAGAACGCTGAACCAATAGGAGCGCTCCCCACGGATGTTTCTACTCAGACGCACTCTAGCGGTCGCTAGAAGAACTTCCATCTAATGATCACACATTTCTGAGGGAACTTGCAATACTTGGATAATACACCGTGTTCGCAACATAGTGAGTTAACCTCTTAGTCAAACTGCAGATACGTTGCAGCAGTGGACGAACGGCCCAAGATTCGAACGATCGCTCGATCGCGCGACCCAGACTCGTTGTAAATAATTTTACATACTTTGACGCGTGCGTTCGCACGCGAGGATCTTCTTATTTTAACCGATCGTAGGAATTCTCGTCTTCGAAGACGCTTTTAACTTTGTCTCTGGTTACGACATAATCCGTCGTAGTTACCGAGATAATTAGCGAAAAACATGGTCGACCAGACTCTCGATCGTCGTCTCTTGTAAATAACAACGATAAGCTAAATAATAAGTGTAAGTTTTAGTCGTACGTAAGTCAGAAGAAATATTTGAAAGATTAGCGAATAATTTTCATTATTGGATAGACTCGCGTATTATCGACCAGGATCGATTTAAGATGCGCGAAATCGAGAAGTGCTAGAGATCAGATTGGAGCATCCGTTTTCGTTAGCGATCGGAGTACAACGGAGGGAGGTGATGTATTTGTAAGGCTACGCGAAAATTCATGTTCTGAATCTGTTGTATCGAATCGATTGTTTTGAAATAAACCTGGGACGTTTGAACGACAAAACTCGCAAGTAATGATGCGCTATGTTGCCGTGAGATAGGAGCGACGCGAACGTTGACGCGAGAATGCAAACGGATCCGGACCAGCTGGCGAGGCGAGTCGGTGAACGCGCAGGAAAACTTTCATCCCTGTGTGTTTTCGGCGATAACGCGATATCTCGACTAATCTCGGTTAAAGGTTGGGACGAGGGAGACTACGGGGACGGCTTCATTGGCGTAGCCGGTGGGGATTAAATTGTCGTCGTCGCTGTCGCATTCACACGCGGCACGAGGCGGCGTGCCAGTTTATTGCAAACTATATCTTTTTTTTTTTATTTGCACTGAGAAAAATGATGTTCCAAATTTTATATACAAGTTTATTAACGGGTGAAAGAACCCTTTGGTATACAAAAGTAACAAGCAATGTACAATTAGTGACATTGATTCTTGCCTCTAGGGAAAAATGGGACGAGGAAAAATACTTATTTCCCACTGAAATATATGAAATACAATATACAGAGTCATCCACATAACTCGGAACCCAAACACAAATACGAATGAGTTCGGGTTCCGAGATACGTGGATGACCCTGTATACTGTAGTGTAGGTAGTATATGTACATATATATTTTTTTTATTCATATATTAGTGGCAATAGGCACTTTTCCTCGTCCCAATTTTTCCCTAGGGGCAATAATCAATGTGTACATAGTAAACAATTGTGGTATACGTTAAAGTGCGTCTGAGATCTCTAGATGATATAGAACCCCTTAATTACATAAGTATTTCTGGACAACCTATTGGGTTGAAACAGAAGTTTGTAACATTTTTGAAATTCCCAGACAATGTTGAAATACTTCTAGACATGTATTTAACTATCTATATGCTATTTGTAGCTTCATGATTCCATTCTCCAAGAACTTGACATTTTTCTGAGCGATGATTTTGATCCACGGTTGTCTTTACAAGCTTCCAGTGAATTAATATCTTTTACCATTGAAGGAATTTTAAGTGGAAATCAGAAGTTGGCACATCAGGTAAAAAATGAAGAAAAAATAACAAATAAATTTCGAAACAAATGAAATGTTGAAAATATACTTAATTCTATATTATTTTAATTCTTCGTTTAAACAAACTTAACGTTTACAAATTCGCAAACAAATCGTACACACAGAAACTTTGATGAGTATATCATTTGTTTCAGTGACGCATAAAACAAATTCATACGTTCAAATGGTATCTTTGAAGAACGCTACGAACTTTTATTCCAACCCAGTGTAATATTAAGTTTTAATTCTATTGATTTCATTATTGACCATGGGTTAATCAATATTTTTATTACATTTTGTACTAAAGTACCCGGACAGCAAGGAGTATTGCAGGAATATTCCTTATCAAAAAGCGGACACAGGAATGTTGCAGGAATATTCCTGTAACATTAGGAACATTGCGCGACTTTAAATATTCATGTAATGTTCCTGCAATATTCCTTGCTGTCCGGGTATCAGAATAGGTGCACGTACAGTACAAACATACCTAACCCAGACCTAACGCAGTGTAATACAGGCATCTGATATTTCAGGCTTTCCTAAGAATATTTCCTACATTGGGTTGAGATTTTTACTCGACTCTGTTAGAATTTTCACTACACTGAATTCGAATTTTCACATTCTGCCACTTTAGTACAAAATATAGTAAAATTTAGAACTTCATTTTGCTCAATGACTTTTTTCAAGTTCCTCAGACGAATGTGTTGAACGTTTAATTTTTCTTTTTTAATAGAAAAAATTTGAAGAAAAACTCAGGGAAAAATCGTCTTTATTCGGTCGTATGACGCGATATCTATTGTCAATTCTTATCGGCAATGGCGTTGTAATCTTAGCCCATCCCTGCATCGGTAACTCGCGTGCGTCCGAACCGCGTGAGAAAAATCGAACGATAGCGTCGCGTCGTCCATGCCGAGATCCCCTCGTGGACACAGGGTTGCGGCGATCTCGGTAACGCCTTACGACCGTGTCTCACCTGACCGTCTTATCGGAAGAATCCCGTGTGTGCTCTGTAAGTATGACGACACCCTCTGCTCTCGAACCGAGTTTGCCTCCTCTCTCCCACTGTTTTCACGATAACGCGACGCGCGCGCTCCACATATATCTCGGAGCGGGTATCTCGTTCATCTCGGCGAAAAGCAAACTGAATCCCTTTTTCGGTGACGTTTTTTGTTTTTTACACAACGACAATACGATCGCCCCGAGGAAATAATGGAGTGCAGGGAGTTTTTCTTCTGCTCGCCGCGCCGTTTTCCCGAGCGAGTGAAAGCTGTAAGCCGAGAGGAAAGGATCGCGAAGGACGAAAACTCGGGGTGGGACCAAAATGGAGGCAGACGGCGGAGGAAAGGAAAACTGGTGGACGCGACGATGGGAATCGGTAGGCGAGTTTGCTTTCGCTGTCTGTCGTCGGTTCGATCGCGCTCGGTCAATATTTGACGCGATCTTTCGACTCGAATCGAAGCTTCGGCGCGACGCTACCAGGCGGCAGCCGACCCAAATCGTCGACGCGAGGCGACGCGACGCACCTTGGCAGCGCACCTGTGTCAAGCAGCGTCGCGCGTTCTTGCCACCTTCGTTTTCTCGCGCCGCGCAGCGCCGCTCAGCGCCGCTCAGCACCGCGCCGTAACGCGTCGGCCTCTCGCGAGTCGACCGTCGACTGTCGACGCGACACAAATCACTGTGGCTCTTCGGTATCAACGAGGAACCTTTGCTCCGGCAAACACACACTTTTCGGCTGCCTGCGCTCGCGGTAAGTCTTCGATTGCATCCAATATTCGTTGCTCTCCTTTTTTTTTATCTCTCTCTCTCTCCGCGAGATTCGTTTTTCCTTCTCGGAGCGCCGTTCGACGTCCTTCTTTCCATCGATACCGCTCGAACCGCTCCAATCGTCCCTTCCGATATTTTTCTATTTTCAGAGCGATTCGGCTCCTCTCCGATCGCGTAACAAAGCGATAGTTCGAAACGGTACAGTGGAAACGAAAGCAAAATATCGAAGTAAACGCGAGTAGCGATATCGTTCGATTCCCGCCGTTGGCGAAACCGTTTCGATTTCTGCGTCTCTTGGAAGCGGAACCGTTGTCGCGAAACGTCGGTTCGAAAACGAAAAAAAAAGCGAGAAATTCGAGCGGAAGAAAAGGCGAAGAAGCGAACACGGTGTGGCACGGCGGGCCACGGAAATTCTCGACAAGGTGAGGCGCGGCGCGACGCGGGGCGACGCGACGAGCCGCGAAGAGAAGTGAGGCGAGGCGAGGAGAGAAGAAAAGAGATCGCGGCGAGGCGAGACGAAATAGAGCAGTATTTGGAAAGACGTAACTCGCTCGTCCCTCCGGTAGCGCGTGCACGACTGCGTACGATCGAAACGGAACACTTGTGTTTTGCATTCGAATCGGTCTCCAACACTTGTGATTTCGTGAACGGCCCGCGTTCTCCGACCCGCCGTCTTCACCCGCGAATCGCCCAGCCGACTTTTTTTCCGTTCGCGACGAGCGCGTCGCGCAAACCGCGGAAACAAATTGGCGGTCTCGACGACGTCTGCCGCGAAACTATCCCGCTATCGGGGCGAGATACCCTGCGCGCAGATATTTCATTAATCGTTAAGCACATAGTCGTTGCAAGATAATGAAATAATATCGGGCAACGACGATAATACTGTTTGCCGCGCGCGGGTTAATTATTCGGCTCGCGCCTCGCGCGATCGGTCGAGCGAGCGCCGATTCCTTCCGATTCGGAACAAACGACTTCCCGCGCTTCTTCCGCGCTGTTTGCCGTTCGTCGAAAGATTCATATGTTTGCTCGCGCTGCCGCGAACTCGCGACGCGGTTCGCGTCGACGTTAAAGCCTGCAGACGGTTCGGTCGTTATAAATTATGGTAATTGCGCTGTTAAGAGAGGGCTTACGCGCGGGAGAGACGGAGAAAGAGCGTCGCGAGCGAATCGCGTTATCAAGAGAGCGAGCAGATCGGATCGTAAAGAGCTTTAGGCGCCTCGAAGGGCCAACAGACGAAATCGCGTCGCGCTTCGCGGTTCGCGACTTTGCTTTGCGAAGATTCGCGCGCGCGCGCGTTCCCGGGTCCGATTAACGTCTCACCGGAGACGCCGGAACAATAAAACGCGCGGCGCGGGCGAAAAAGGCGTACCGCGAAATGGAAAATTACATCGAGTTCGATTCGAGGAAGAGCAAGTTGCGTAACGAGCGCAGCGTCATCCCCTCGCCTGGACTTTTGATCGCGCTTGCGCCCGCCCCTCGCTCGCAACTGCCTACCCAAACGCAACGTTAAAAATTTCGTTTCCCTCTGCGATCCAATCTTGATAGCGATTGCGCGCGCACGCTCACGCACACTGTCGCACCTGGGATTTTCATTTACGCCGATAACAATTTCCTACGATTGATAAAGAAAATGGCCTCGTCGTGTTCGCAATTTTAACCAGTGACGCAACCCTCTTGGCATCGTCAGACAATTCCGAAAGAGAATTTACTTTGTTGGAAGAAACGAGACAGCTTTTGTTTAAAAAATACTGTTCTTCGTTGCTCGATGTTAAGATTAAGCAAACTTCAGCAGTCCGCGACGTCTGCGATTCCATTCAGATGCGATTTTAGCACTGTACGCGGTCCGAACACCGTGTTACCTGACGAACTCAATCTATTTGGACGCGTCGCGCTCCCTTCGCAGTCGGATCTCTTGAATCTCGTGATTCCCGACGAGGTTCCAGTCGGCGCGCCTCGCTCTGGATCGCAGGTGTAGCCTCTCGCACGATAAATTGCAATCCGCCGCTTCGGTTGCTCGATAACACATTTGTACGGGATGAAATTCACAGACAGGAGACAACGCGCAAGAAATCGCGAGTAGCTTTCGAAAACTGGCACAGACTGAAATGGACGCGGTCGAAGAGACGATCGCGAAAAGGTGAAAACCGCTTAGCGACGAAACTCGGCCGCGCGGACCGCGGAACAAGAAAAGCGGCCCTACGCGTTCCTGGCGGACCCGACGACTGAAATTATCATTTTAGCTGATATACTAGCTAATGTAAGGATGCAGTTTTATCTCTTATTATCATGGGAAACGAGATAAATCGCGATAGTGCCGTTTATTTTGACAACGGCGTGCCTCTCGCAAGCCAGCCGAGCCGGCCTCGCCATCGGTGGCCGCGGCGTCGCGCGATCGTTCGATTATTACCCGATCGCTCGATTCTTTTCTCCCCGAGGGTTGTTCGAGCCTGCGAAAGGAACGACGAGATCCGAGCGGCACGAAACGCGTCGCGACGAGTCTGAATGCTTGCGTCGCATTCGTCGCTGTCGATCGTCTCGATTTTTTTATTTATTTATTTATTTATTTATTTGAAATCAGATATTTACAAAGTAAATCCCATAGGAGGTAAACATAGTTACCTGTACATAGGCTGGTATATAAGAGTCTTAAAAACTAACTTAAAGTTAAAAAAACTCCATAAAAACAATAACATTTGATAAAGAAAAATATTTACGATTATTTATTTATTTATTTATTTATTTATTTACGGGAATAACCCTTTAGTGTACACAGGAAATTTTAATACAAAATGAATATTCTAACCATGAACAGCGGAGGGGGTTACATTAAGTCTGTGCGATTTAAGCAGTTTGTGTAAAGCATCGAGTGAGATGTTAAATAAATCGTTCATAGCTCTGTTAATTGGATCGACAGAGGTAGATCTATATGTAGGTAGTTTACAATAGAATAGTTTGCTATGTCTGAAGTGCCTTTGAGGCGCATAAAGATTTATAAGTTCAACAACTTCTGGGCAGTTGATACGATCATTAAATATCCTGAACAAAAAAAAATTAAGTCAGCGATAATCCTACGGTCAGAGAGCGTCTGCAAATGCAGTACCTCAAGTGTGTCATCATAATCATGGTTAGTGATGTCCAATGGATTAGCAAGGAGTTTGGCTGCAAATCTCAGAAACTTATGTTGGACTTTCTCCATTAAATAAGCATATTTTTTGTGAATAGAATTCCAAATTACAGAAGCATATTCAATATCAGGTCTAACTAGAGAAGTATACAGCAGAGTGATTGTCTCCTTATTTTTGAAATGCTTGGCAGATCTAGCTACGAATTCCAAGGTCGCAAGAGCTTTATTGACAGACTTAGTATAGTGAGGTCTGAAATCTGAGCATGGTGAAAAGGAAACACCTAGATCTTTTATTTCGAATACTTCTTCAAGTATAGCATTTTGCAATTTATAAGGATGGATTGGTTGATTCTTTGAGCGAGAAGCTCGAATTACCACACACTTTGATATACAGGGTGTTTGGGATAGTGTCGGCAAGCTTTGGAGGGGTGATAGATCACGTAAAAACAAACAAAAAACTTCTATATGACTTGGGTCCAAAACTCAACCATTTTCGAAAAAAACGGTCATAAACATTTAAACTTCCAACCCCTGTAATTCAAGACAGGAACGTTTTTCGTAAGTAATTTTTTCGCTAAGGTAAAGATTGGGATCTTAATAATTGAATAAGTACAATAACTGCGACATTGGTACCTTGTATTACGAAAAATAAGTAATTTTCTAACCCCTGAAATTACCGTCGTTTTAAGTCTCTAAACGTGGCAACAGCGCATCGGTAAGATGGTTCGACAGCCATGGAAATGCAACGCAGTAGACGATTCGAGGAGAGGCGGTGCGCCCTGATCGCAGTCAGTCGGACGAGGCCGTCCGTCGATTTTAGGTTAAAGAGAGGGATGTATGAAGTCTTTCATAACCTATCTTGAACTTCTCGGCGAAATACTATTTCCAAAAATCCGCTTTGAACATTTGAAAGCAATAAAATTGCAAAACTAAAGGTAGATCCTTTTTGTTTACCCCATGAAAGTGATATCAAATGAGATACTTCAGATGATTAATCACAGTAAAACAATACCTAAATTCACTTATAATCTGTTAGAAGTTTTATCATTGAAAATTTTGGTTTATGTTGCGTCATATTCAGTACTGTTTTCGTAAAAAACACGTCAGCAATCAATTTTCGATACATTTATAACACCACAATGAACAATACGTCAATTAACGTTTCCATAAAATCATAAATTTCCTTGCAAGTGAATTTAAGGATATTTGTTATTCAAAGTTGGTAAGTGACAAATATCAGAGATACTGAACCAAGGGCACATTGAATATCCAACACTGTGAATTCAGATTTCAATATTGTCTAATAAAAGTTCCGCAAATGCATTAACCATAAATTCTTGAGATTTTGCCTAACGTCGTAAACGACGTTAAATGAAATAAGTTGAATTACTTTTAACTCATGTATTACGTTAGACAATGTTTAAGTTGAATAGCTAAGGTTACACAATTTGTAGCTACGTATAAAGATTGAGAAATTTGTTAAATTCTGCAAAGGCAATCGCTCGGAATGAACGATGTTTCTCCAAGGGTCAATAGCCACGCCTGTGCGTGTGAGCGAGAAGACGCTGGAGCTAATAAGAAAGAAAGAGAGGAACGATCCTATCGATTTTCGAGCGTCAGCTGTGAGGTAGGTCAGGAGTCTCTCTCATCCGTATACGGATCTACTTCGATTTCCGTAGTCGCGCTACACATGCACAATTTCGCGTAAACTTTGACGTCTTATAGCGGCTAAACGGTGCTTTTCTAGCATATGGTTCCTTTTAGAATTTTTTTCTACTTGTCGAGTACAACAGATTTATGCAATAAAAAAATTTACCAACAATTTCTGCTGTTATACTAATACAAAAAATCCAATTATAAAACGTTTTATACCTGAGTTAGGTTTCTGTATAATTATAATATGAAAAAAATGCATGTGTCAGTTTCATCGAAAGACGAGACACGTGTTGGATCAACAAACTTGGGTGCGTTGGTCTCTTCGAAAAGTTTAATACCGTCAAAGGCTATGATCTTAATTCTGTCAACGATGTTTAGATTTAGTGGCGGTACTCTACTCGCGGTGTCGGGTATCGCGGACGGTTTGTTTCTGTTTCGAGTGCCGACAATGGGCCCGCCGTGCCGTCTGTTGCCGATCATCGTTGAGACTCGTGCCGCTAAAGATTAAACTAAAAGATTAGACCACGGAGTGGGGAGAGCCTTTTGACTTTGGCAAAAGAACTTTGGCTGCGTCAAAGACGCTGTCAGACACACATTATGTTTACGTTTGTGCAAAACTGAAAATCGGTTGCTGGCCGGCGCGGCGCGGGGGGTCGCGGCGCAAGGTCAGGGGGGTATTTATTCCGATCGTTCTATCCTCTTTCCATCCTCGTTCTGTATCTTTATCTTTGGGAGGTGACTACTTCGGTCAATGAATATAGCACAAAGGAGAATGTGTATGCAAGAGAGGAATGGCGTCTAAATTCAACCTATTGTATTCTACGTTTCCACCCCTTGACAACCATTTTGAAAGAAAAAGTGATGATTATAGATTATCTAAACTCCTCCCAATTATTCGGATGGCTGTCAACATACAGTGGAAGGGATTCGTGGGCCTACCGTTCTCCTTCCATTTACCTGCGCAAGCGCGATAATATGAAGTTTGCGTGTCCGAGTCCCGAGCAGCGTTGCCAAATAGTGCGAAAAACTTTGGCTATTTTTTCAAAAATGGCTACGATTTGACCCAAGGTATATAATCATTTTTTGTTTGTTTTTACGTGATCTATCACCCCTCCAAAGCTTGCCGTCACTATCCCAAACACCCTGTATTAAGCCTCGTGTCATTATTCTTACACCGTTGCTCGAATCTCAGAAGATCAGAATTTAATTTTTGTTTGTGTCTTCTATATTCTGGATTCTCCTAAAAATTTGAAGATCATCCGCATACAGGAGAAAGTCTGATAGTCTGAAGGTTTCGCGCAATTGTTCGCGCTGTCAAAAATAATCGATGAAAATCTATTCGGTCTGCGAGTTGCGTCGTATCTTTCCGTAAGTGCGCCTCCCCTCTCGCCTCGCGTTTCTCGAGAAGGGGAGCAGCTTCGATCGACGCTTTTTCTCGATCGATCGTCGAGTGGATAGCGTTGCTCTATCGACTCCGTTGCCCGTTATCATTCGTTATCAGCGACACCGCGCAAAGCAATCTGTATTTTCTTCGTTCTCCGATAAACAATACATTTTTCGATCGCGTCCTAGATAAACGTATCGACGAATCCGTCCGCTTCGGTTACCAGCGGACCGCCGCGTCCTTTCCGCGTTGATCCGCGAAACGAAGGCGAGACCGAGCGATCCGCGCGTTCCCGCGCGTCGCGGACACACCTGTCCGCGCGGTACTTTGAAAAATGCTCGACGCGAGCATTTTTAACTCGTCGAGATTTCGCGCTCGGTATCACGATCGCGGATTAATCCGGTGGGATCGCTCGACGGTTCGTCACGTACGCCTCGCTTCGCTTCGAACTCAACGATCAAGGTCCGCGCGCCTCCGTCCTGACAACGCATTGTTTCCCCGACGATCCGCGTATTGAGCAACTATGTCGGTTTTCGTACGGTGACGTTTCGTTTGCGAAGGTGAATCAGAGCGGCCGAAGGTGACGTAACGAGGGCGGTCACTTCGTTAGGAGGACGAACGCGACCGGAACGTCTCATCCCTAGTGATGGGCAATTTGGATCTAGACTTTGAAACGATGCGAAAGCTTTCTAGACTGTGGAAATTGGAATTGTTTAGAACGAGAGTTGGGCAAAATGTAATCTAACAATGGCTCTATAAACACCTTTAGGTCACAAGTTATTTATTTATTTGCGGGAAGGAATTCCCATTAGTGTACAAGTAATTAGTAGCAGTATATTAGAGGCCGAATTAACGTATATAAAGAGATTAATAAAAAATAATTATTATTTATATAACGAAGTTAATTAAATATTAGAAAAGGAAACAAACGACAAATTTCAAACGTATTCATCCCAATAGAAAAAGAAGAGTTCCGTTTTAAACTTGGAATTTTCTGTCCTCGATGTATGCTATACATCTTACGTGTACACTAATGGGAATTCTTTCTCGTATAAGTAAATAAATAAATAAATTTGACAATTAAAAATGTAATCTGATTACTAGACTGTGGATGTTTATGCATTTATAAGAAATTGAGGTATGCAGAAATGTGGAAGAATGCGTATGGATGCAAAAAATGCATGGAATATAAAAAATAGAGCATTTAAAAAGGAAGATGCACTTCAATTCGAACTCCAATCATTTATCTATGCCTGTAAAAATTTTGAGTTGTATAAACATCCGCAGTCTATTGATTACAAATTGTTCAGTCAATTACGAGCTATTTTTTTAAATAATAATAATAATAATAACAATAATAATAATAATAATAATGCTTTATTCAATGGGTTAAACTGTTAAACAACCCTTTGGTACAATAGGTTAACAAATATCAAAAATAGTCTATACAGTTATATTAACAAACAAAACAAAAGAAAAGTAGTTCACTCTTTTAACAAAGATTTAAGTGTATTACGCAACATATTGAGTGAATCGCCAAACAGATCGATATTGGCAAGGAATAAATTGGCCAAATGATCAATAGAGTTGTGATTGCTGAATAGAGATCGATGAGCCGTTTTTTGTAATTATTAGTTGATACTGACTACAATTTGACCGTTTAGTCAATAAAGATTAACGGTTACAAAAAGTAATTTGTAATTACGCTTTAGTCATAATTTGTGATTTGTAATCTGATTACTAGACTGCCGATTTTTATGCAAAATAAAATCATTACAAGCATAATATTTTGGCATATGCCAATAATCTTCTAGATTTGTTGTACATCTAGAATTATCAGAAATGCATAAAATCCGCAGTCTAGTCATAAGAATAAAATACAAAAAAAACATTAGTATCAAACATTAATAATTCTATAAAATTAATTAAATAATCGATTAATAAAATAATATATTTAAAAAAATTGAAAGGACTACAAAAACAGTCTTGATAGGTCTTGATAGTCTTGAATGGTCTTAGAAGTCTTAAAAGTAAAAGAAACAACCTAAAAGTTACGAGACGCCACGCCGCGTTCTCCATCGATCCTACGTTGATTGATAGGTTGCTCGATCTCTCAGCCGATCGCGCCTATTTTTGTTACAATAAATCCCCGAAAAGCATGTTTAAAGACATAAAAGCACTTGCTTATCGAAGAACAATTATGGTCTTGATGATCCTTCTAAAAATCCTTAATGGTCATATAAATTGCATTGGACTTTAAGTTCTATCAATTTCTATATATCACCATTTCGCACTTGATCACCAAATCTGTTCTATATCAAAACCATGAACTCCAAATATAATCACAACAGCATCATCAATAGAATTACTGAAGATGGTAATGCAATTAATAATCAAGTAGATCTTTGACTTTCAATGTACACAAATTTTGAACATCCACATACAGAGTACAGAGCACTGTCTAATTATTAATGTTCAATGCAGTTTATTTTACTTATTATATTTTTGTATATACGTTGTAACTATATCTTAAACTACACTGTATAATAACTAACTAAACTAAATCTTTCCAAGAAACTTACTATACACATTACATATCTTCTGTATTCTTAAACTTGTTGTAGAACGGTTCTTCCCATTCATCGTAATAAATTAAATTTAATTAAAAAGAGCTCTTATTATCCGGATATATCCGGGTATCCGAGTACTCGAAATACTCATAATAACCCGAACTCCGTTTTTAAAAGATAGATCCGAGTAATAGTAAGAATCCTACTTTTAAGACTTTCAGTCAAAGTTCTGCAAAATGTAATGCAATGACAAATCACCAATCATGATTAAAGTGTAATTTTTCATTCAATTACGAGTTATTTTCTGTAATCGTTAATTCTTACTGACTATAATTTAACTGTGTGGTCAACAAAGATTAACGATTAGGGTAAGTGACCACATTATGAGACAGTTAAGAAAGTAATCATTTAAAAATAATAATTTTTTACTAATACATGACAATATTTGTGTACGAATGACCGTATTTATTAACGTCTCTAGTTTCTTAATGAAATCGATTTTGAAATATTATTTGACAGTTTACACAAAAATTATGATGAAAATTATATAAAGGATCGGATGTCCCCTTTATTGACCAGATTTTGCCATCTAGCTATCATAATAAAAAAATAAAATAAAAATTGTTTTTATATTGTACGATTTTATGTATATTTCTCATGACTTTGAATAAATTACGTAGATTCATATATTTTATTCGTTGCTATAAACAACAAATAATTAGTAACCGGTCGGTAATGGGGGTATGACCAGTAATGGGGTTACTTACCTTACAGAAAACAATGTGCGATTGAATTAGTAATTACACATTAATCGTGACTTGTAATCAGATTACATTTCGCCCAACTCCGCTTTCAAGACCGTTCAAGACTTCTAAGAGGTTCAAGACTTTCAAGAGTTCTAAGCTTCAAATCGTATCTAAACAATTCGAAGTGATTAAAATCCTATCACTACTCATCTCTCGGCTTCGCTTTTCCTCCGATCGCGCAGATCGGAGCAGACAACGTGAAAATTTCGCTCCAACATTTGCTCCGAACGCGAGTCGCGGCTCGTTGGAAAGCGGCAGAGGAGTTTTCTCGTTTCGAGGAGAGACAATCGAAGTCGAGGGGAGATTCGATTGCGGTGGGAGCCAACTGTGATTAAAAGGTGTTTCCGACGAACACCGATCGCGTGGACTCGCGATAACGCGTGGAAAGGACGTCGAATTGGGGGAGGGAGCTCGGAGCTACCCCTTCGATTTCGAGCGAAGAAGCGGTAAGCAAATTGTCGGCTCCCCGCGATAAAAGCGTTGCGTGCGAATGATGATTCACCGTGGTCGATTCGGTGGCCAAAGTAAAATGGCGTTGGCAATGGCGAAGGCCCGTGGGGGAGAAGGTTGAAGAGAACGTGGACACCTCTCGTGCTCCCCTTGCTCTCCGAACGAAGGCCCCTCGCGCTCCCCTCGCCCGCGACGCGTTATCTCGCCGCAGCTAGCGAGCGAGCGAGTGAGCGAGCGAGCGACCGCTCGTTATCGACGAACAAACAACGGACCCCTCCGTCGCCTCTTTTCCACTCGATCGCCAGGGATTCTCGGCTCGTCTTCCTCCTCTCTTTCACCAGTTTTCCGTCGAAAGAGGGAAAGGAAGACACCCGAGTAGTCGGTGGTGGCGGTTGCGTCGGTGAGTTTTGCTGCCGAGCGAGCGAGCTTAGAAGCAACGTCCGATATCTCGCGTCGAGCCACGAATTTCGTTTCGTTTCGCTTCGGATCGAGGCGATCGCGACGCGACGCGACGCCGAGTGTCGCTTTTCCCTGTGCGTCTGTGCCGGATCTGTGCGAGTGTCGATCGCGTCGGATGCAAGCGACGAGTGTTTCGGTCGGAGATCGCGCTGTCAAAGGAAAGAATCATCGCGTGCTCGCTCCGGAACTCGAAACTTGACATTGTCGAAGGGAAGTGTGACGCGAGCCAGGGTAAACAGTGGTTGGCTCGTTTCTCCTCTAGACGGACGAGGTGCGCCGTCGTTTCCTCTTCGCACCTCTCAGCGCCTCTCCACCCTCTCTGCCACTGCTAACACAAGCTCCTTCCTGTCGGAATCGCCTCTCTCTCTCTTTCTTTCTCTCTCTCTCTCCTCTTCCATCCTTCACAGTTTTCCATTTCTTGTCCGCGTTCCGCCGTCGCATCGGTCGAAGCGCGATCGAGTCGCGTGCCACGGGCTTTCCCGCTCGCGAACGCGCGCGCCTCGCCTCTCCTCTTCCTTCCGCGCTGTCGAAACAGTGACAGTTCCTTTTGCTCGCTCGTTTCGAGGAGTCGTCGTCGGTCGTTTCGCGAGACGAGCGCTCGGTGGATCGCGCGGGTGTCGAATGCGACGGTTTCCCAGCAGTTTGCGATCGCTTCGAATCGTCGACCTGCTTTTCCAGAACGCGATGAAGGAAATGCTGGTGAAGCAAGAGATCAAGCAAGAGTGGGAGGACGGTCAGCCGGAGGAAGGCTCGCCTCGAGTGACCGCGACCGATGAGCAACCCGCGGAGAGTCCTCGGACGGTGATCACGACGAGGAGACACGTGCGCACCATCACGACGGCCGGTCACATCACGGAGACGATTCCGGAGCCGGAACCCGACTCGCCGGACGCCGGCAGCATATCCGGGAACGTTCAGTTGTCGGCGCAGCAGCAGCAGCATCATCAGCATCACCAGCAGATTCAGCATCAATCGGTGGATCAGCTGCGTCAACGGTCGCGACACTTCCAGGAGGACGACCAGCAGGAGCAGGGTCAGCAGGCGCCTCAACACTTTGTACAAATTTCCCAGTCGGACGCAGCCATTCAGCAACAACGTCGGTCGGGCGAGCAGCGCGTCGTCTACGTGACGACCAACGGACAGGAGTTGCAAGTCGAGGTGCCGGATACCGTCGATCCGTCGACGCTGACGGTGAAAGAAGCCAGGTAAGAGTCGAGTCGTTGGTCTCCAGTCTGCGGAAAGCGTTTACAGGGTCCAGCAATTGAGGTGGAAATCGTCAATTCCGTGGATAAAAGGTCATCACTTTTTAATGAACAACATTTTTATTGTTCTTTTATTGTTCTTGTTGTTATTGCTTTTGAGGGCTTTACCCTCTGTATAACGTACGCGTGCGGAGGATTCGCTCTTAGACCATATATTATAGACATATCCCATGTATAGAAACCCATGGGAGAGAATGATGCAAAGATAACGAGCAAGTTTGCCCACAGTGACGTCAGAAAGATAATTTAAGATGGCGAGTAGTGCATCAGACCAATCAGACAATTAGACGCCGTTAGACTGTATAGATACTTTTTAAAAGTAGGTACATATTCTTTGGCCACATGAACGTCATGTAGATGATTTCATCTTTGCATCAATCTAGATGACTCAGGCCGGGTCTATAGGTATATGTATATGGTCTAAGGATTCGTTATTGCTCTTTTCCTTTACGCTACGCACGAGTAGGGTATCTGTCCCAATTACGGATGGTGTACCTATTACGGAGGGTTAACTACATATTGATGTATTAAAGGCACTGTATTTACACAACACCTGAAATACTTTTTGTATACGAATAAAAGAGGAATCGAAGTATATTATAGTGCCTTTAATACATCAATATGTAGTTAACCCTCTGTAATTGGGACAGTTACCCTATGTAAAGGAAAGCGCATTGAGTCTGCACGCGTAGCACGTACGCTTACTCAAGTGTGTAAAGAGCCTTATCGTTGGCTTGATTGAAATGTTCTGAACGAAGGTACGAAACGATCGGCTCGGACAGGAGCGACGTGGAGCGCATGTATAGCTACTCGTCATCGGACAGTCAGATGCTGCGAAGGGAGAACCACGCGATTGCACTCGAAGCGCAGGAGAGGCGCGTGCAATCGGCGCCCACGCAGCACAGGTACAGTCCGCGAGAGAGTGGCCAGTCGAGCAACGGAAACGGCTCCACCGGCAGGTCCTACCATCAAACGTCGCCCGCGATGGTCCCGACCAGCGAGGACTACGACGCCACGCCGATGGTCTCCCAGGGAAACGCATCCGCTTCCGCGGCGGCGTTGGTCGCCGCGGTCGCCACGGTGACCGCGGCTCCGACTGCGAGCGGCCAGCTCGGTTCGCCTGCGCCGCCGTACTCTCCTCCAATCGGCGATGGCATCCGCGTCGCGGCCAACCAGCAGCAGCACCACCTGGTCGGAGCGTACGACACGGACGCGGCCGCGGCGACGGCGGCCGCCGAGCGGTTCGCCGCCGCGGCGGCCGTCGCCACCGACAACATCAAAGTGTCCAGCACTTACACCACTCTTGAGACGGTCGCGATTCCACCATCGCAGGCGGTGCAGTACGCTCAATACATACCCGGCAGCGAAACGTTCCAGCAAGCTCCGACATACACGTACCCGAAATCTGGAGATCAGCTGATCCTCACCTACCAACCGTCAGCTCAGCTGGGCTCTCGCGTTGGAGGGGTAAGTGTCGTTCGTTCTCTAGTAATCTACAAAAACGCAGCTAGAAAGAATACAGCATTTATTCCTGAGATTCCTCGCCTACAAATCTGGCAATGTTATGAGCGCCCTAGACCATGACTACACTCCTGTCATGGCGAAGTTTAACATACAACCTCTTGTCTCCAAACGCTTCAAAATCATCAATGCCTACATAGCTTGTCCGGAACTCTTAAACCTAGTCAGTTTTCATGCTCCTTCCTACTGTTCCAGATCTCTATCTCTGTTCTATCCCCAGGCATTTTCCTCCAGATTTGGCCACACGGATACCATTACGAGAATTTCTAATCTAGGCAACGATCTTTGTAACAATGTAAACTTTTTTTCAACTTCGATTAACTGTTTCAAATGCAATGTAAACAGGCTTTTCTCCTCATGAGCTGAACTTTTCATTCTGTACTCTTACTTCTATACTCTTCTCGCTGATCTATCCTCTGATCTTCGCTCACTCTATCATTTTTATATAGGGATGTGCGGATACCCGAGCCTCGGGTCGGATCGAGTAACGATTGGGACGGGTCGGGTCGGGATCCCGAAAGTTTGTCAACACGTAAATATATTCGGGTACCCGTAATTTCGGGACCCGATTTTCGATTCGGGACACAATTTTTAATTCAGGACTCGACACTTAATTCAGTACATAACTTTTCAGTCTGGTTTTGTACTTAATCTTTTAAATTGTAATTTTGGTTTGTGTACTGTTATATACTGAACTATGCGTCGAGTCCCGAATTAAAAATCGGATTCCGAATCGAAAATCGGGTGCCGAATATATTTATACATATAGGGACATCCACATATCTCGGAACCCACCTGCACTAATACAAATGAGCTGGGGTTCCGAGATACGTGGATGAACTTGTGTGTCGACAAACTTTCGGGATCCTGAAACCATAATTTCGGGTACCCGAACACTCCTACTTCTCTACTAATGTCAACAACTTAATATACTCTACAGATACAACACTTATACTGTACCACGGTGCTTTTGTTTCTAACCTCACTACTTCACTGTAATTCTATATAAGAAAGGAGGATACCCGTTCATTGAATAAACTAAATGAAATAAATAAATAAATCTCAGGCCATCGCGTTCGTTCGACAGGTGGAATCTTCGGGAAGCAGCTACATCAAGGGAGATCCGACGCTGGCGTCTTCCGTTGGAGGATCGCGCAGCGTGTCGCTGCACTACGAACAGCCCGGCTCTCCGACCCCTCAGGTGACCCTGTACGACGGCAGCGCCGGGTCGTACCCGTATCCCAAGCAAACCAGCTCCGACGAATACTGGTCGACCGCGGGAACGTCGTCTCCGCCGATGTACGAGTGCGTTCAGGGCTACCAAAGCGTGACGGCGATAGTCAGCGACGCGGCCAACATGCAGTTGTACTCCGGTGGCGGGTACAGCGTCTCGGGCGGCGGCACAGGAACCAGCTCGCCGTGGGCCAACCTGTCGCTTCCAGGTTCGGACGAGAGTTTCGCCGGGACGATAGTGACCGCCGCCGAACCGAAGGAGTGCTCCGCCTGCGCCTCGTCGACCACGCTCTGGAGAAGGGACGAAACCGGTCACTACTATTGTCACTCTTGCCTTTGCAAAATGAACGGAGTTAGCAGACCTCCCATGAGATGCGGAAAACCGAAACAGGCTGTTGCTCCGGTAATCTCTTTTCTTTAAGCTGGATCGAGCACCTTGCCTCCTCTCGCCTTCGTTCCGATCGCGCAATCAACCGATCGTCCAATCGTTTCAGACCGGCGTGCGAAGAACGGGCGTGCAATGCGCCAATTGCAGAACGAGCAACACGACCCTCTGGCGACGAAACAACAACGGCGAACCAGTTTGCAACGCTTGCGGCCTCTACTTTAAGCTGCACAACGTGAGTCTACCGTTTGAGGATCTTGTTCGATTGTTGATTTCACTTTCACGCGGTGCATAATAGAGCGCAAGCTTCGTTCGGTCGCTGCCGACGCGTGAAAAAGACCGGAGGAAACGGTTTAGTCTCATGACTCGCGTTCCCAGAACGTTTCAACGAGTTTCGCCTTTTTTTTTCTCCTTCTTCTTCCGTTCGGATCGGTCCGCCGCCTACACCTGACCTCCGCCGCTCTCGTTTCTCTACGCGCTCGTCGACGAAAGAGCCAACTCGGTGCTCCGCGCCGCGCCGGAGAACAAACAACGGACCTCCGGACGTCCGCTGTTCGACGATCAAACACACGCGACACAGACCTTCTCCAATTTTCGACATCCGCGTCGCGATTCTTTGACGTCGTCGACTGTCCTTCCACTCGCCGTCGATTTCCTCGCTATTCGCGCGATCGCATTCGTTCGAGTTCGTTCGAGTTCGCTCGAGTTCGTTCGCTCACCTTATCGTGGCACGTATCTCGTCTTTTAACGCATAATAAAATCGTAATAACGGTAATCTCCATCTGACGCTATTTTCGATTGCTCTCGAGGAGTCGCTCGGCCGCGATTACTCGCGCGAGCGCGCAGTTGGGAATGAAACGGAGTTACTACGATCGTCTCTCCGTGATTACTTTTCTTACGCAATTTGTCCCGCGTCATATCTCGCTCGTCACCGGCTTCGAGGCGCGATCCGATAATCGTTCCGAAAACATCTCGAAAGCGGGACGGTTTTCAGTGCGTACGATGCAACGGATATAGATATCGCGATGGGACTAGTTTCGAAATCACGAGCATGCGGTCACTCTTTCCGGAGATTTTCGGTAAGAGAACAGTCGGGGACGGAGAGAAACGAACCGTCGCAGAGTCCCGATCAAAGAATTAGCTGTTCATTTGACAGGAAATCAACCTCCTCGTATCGGTGTTTATCGAATGTACACTGTACCGTCCATAAATTTCTGGACACTGTTTCAAATGCAACAGTTATCTGAAAGAAATTGTGAAATCACGAATGAATCCTACCAAATTTTATGAATCTACTTTGCAATGCATTAGAGAATATATTTTACCAATAATGCATTGAATGTCTCACCCACAATAATAAAAATATTTAGATCTTCTTTTCTTCAATATTCCAACCATTGCATATTCTTATCACTGCCTTTACTAGTCCTGACACTCTGAATACTAATTTTTATAATGATGCAACTAATAATTTTTCCATTCAATTTGTGAAAATTTCAATAAACGTGATTCTGGGTTTGGCTTATATTTTTTTTAAATTGTGTGTTTAAATAGTGTTATAACTTTTCTATAAATCAGAAGTATTATTTTTATTATAAATAGAACACATACTTATGAACAGTAGTGCATGTTGCTTTCTAAATGGCCATCACATTCGAAAATAATGAAATGCATGAAATTTATTGAATATTGTGATTTGAAGAAGCCTTGCAAAATCAACATTTTATGAATTCCATCTTTCATCGAAAAAATTACTTCTCTGCTTATTAATACCCTAGCTAATCTATTTAATAGTATGCGTCCATTTCTATTGGAAATTAATAGTATTTGTCTACATTAGATAACATACTACATTGATCTACAGTAGATCTTGCATACTAAAACTTAATGTTTATACTTTATTTAAACAATAATGTTCAATGGACTGAAGAGAATCGTCAAACTTTTCTATAACTAACAAAGAATATCTTTAAAGTTCCAAAGAGTTCCGCATTCTAACAAAGTGCAATATTTTCAGCACACTTTTCTTTATAAAATCAATTCTATATAAAATTAATTCTATTAGATACAACTAACTTTTTCTTAAAATTCATATATTTGTTTTATGCAAAGTGTTTAAATTTTGTTTACAAAACAAATATTTCTAAGCAAAACTTCAATACAAATGTCGGAATCAGCTAAGCCATCCTTCTACTGGCTTGTTCACCCTATACTGTATAGTGATTTTCTAGTAACCGTCAAGAATCATTTGGACTAATTGTACATCTTGAGGACGTTCCACTTTGTAACTATATATACTCTGAGCCAATTTCTCTATTAAAAAACTACAAGAGGAAAACTCCGACCTTGAACGACCTGTTGAGTTGAACCGAAGATTAGGACCTTACTAGACGTTTAAAGAACTTCATGTGGACGTATGGGGGACATATGAACCTTAACGTCCGGAACAGATATTCTGTGGGCGTACATAAAACGTGTTTATGCTATTTGGGATATGATCTTAAGTCTCAAAGTGACGTTAATATAATTTTGAACAGCTAATTCTTCGACCGGGACCACTGTGCGTCGCGTCGCACCGTTATGAATCTAACTTTTCGCGTTCCGTGATCTCTTTCGTCTTGATCGCCTGCGCCGATACGAGCCATTATAGAGTCGATGGCTTTATCGCGTTTCAGCGCAGTTTCGGCGAATTCAATCGAGCCGAACTTATGTTAAAGTTGTCGGTTGGAAACAGGTAAACAGACCGCTGAGCATGAAGAAGGAGGGGATACAGACGAGGAAGAGGAAGCCGAAAAACCACGCTGGGATGTCCGGAGGTCTGGCAGGACCCAGCGGCATGCACAAGACCGAGCTTAAGTCTAGCTTACTCGGTGAGTCTTCGGTGAGCAAGTTTGTTCATATAGTTTCTTCATCGTCATTACCTCGCTTCTCATTCGCCTCGCATTCGACGAATCGAGTGTACCTACAGGTTGAACGCGCTCGCGAATTCTCTCCTTCGAGTTTCGCGCCACTTTGAGCGCCGTCGCGTCGCGTCGTATCGACGTCTCGAATCTCGAGCGTCGCCCCGTCCTTGGTTGACTCGAAATTCAAGCCACGAACCGGGACCAAAGTCCGAAGCGAAGACCGAGAGCAAATAATGGTTGACGATTCGAGCGTGTTAGATGCCAGATATAGATAAGAGAGTTTGCGGCGAGCGTCGAATCGTCGTTGAGACTATTTACTATTTTAGTAACAAAAGCGTAAAGCGTAGGATTACCTGCGAACTACTATCGCGACTCAACTTCCGAAAAACGTGAAAACAAGATGGAGTGAGAAGAGAAAACGAGAAAGAGAGAAACGTGGTTACAGTGTACGTTCGATCGCGCGGCTTTCGCCCTGGTATAGTTGAAGAGGGAACGTGATTATTTAGAAATCGGACGTGTTCTCGATTTTGAGGATTTTGAAATATGTTGTAGAAATCAACATTTTGAACAACTTTTTCCTATACATGTAATCGCTGGACTCTCTTATTTTTCGAGATATTCGCGAGAAACCGCCGTTATTACCATGGTGGAATAAGACGAGGTGAACCATTCCCGAGATGCGCAGTGGTTCAGAAATAGTGGGGGAACCGTCAACCAATTAGCTCCGACCCAAAACTGGGATATCCAATATGGCTGGTTTTGTATGTACGCGCGTGCAATGATACCTCCGAGAGATTAAGGGGGTAGTGGCATCACGTGACTTTTCAGGATTTGGAGGTTATTATAGAGGTTTTTTGTTAGAGACACTAATATGACGACTATTAATTCTACATTTTAGCTAATACATTGATTTGGCTCTTGCAAGATTCATGATAAAAGCGCTTATGCGATCTATTTAAACTTGATAATTTGAATCAGAAGAGTCGAAAGTAAATTGTTTGTTACGTTTGAAATACGCGGGATAACTTTTGGGGCGGCCGCTATTGGTTGGCCGAATCATCCAGCCGCCATTATGCGCAATGGTTCACCTTGTCTTATTACACCATGGCTATTACTAGAGCACTAAAAAGGTGAGTATAAACAACCGACATTAGGGTGCTTGCAGAAGTGTAAGTGGGGATAAGTGAGTGGTTATAATGTTGCCAACTTCAGCGGGTTTTGCAGTATGCGGTGTTATCCTTCCCACCACCACTCTGCAAGCACCCTAATGGTGGTTGCGTATACTCACCTCTTTAGTGCTCTACTATTACTACATTGTATTCTTTGTAACCTACTCTGGTCATGGGTTGGGGGACGAAGCCCTCCCCCACTACTTGGAAAATACCGTCTATGCTCGGTAGTCTGTAGGGATGCCCGATACAGAATCGATACATTTAAATAATAATAATAAAAATAATATTTATTTGTTTCATCTTTGGGATAAATCCTTTGTTACATATAAAGAAAAAGAAAAATAATACAATAAATATATAGGTAACATAAAAAAATGAACTAAAACTAAAACCATGTAGTCATAGGTTTTGTTAAGGCAGTAAATTAAACTTTGACTCAATTGAACAGTTAATTAAATTTAAATACAGTAGTGATTCGATAAGAGTCGAATAGTCGAAAGCGAAGTTTGCCATTTAACGTGGAGGGTACTACATTGTTCTGTCTTGGTTTGGATTTACACATCCAAAAGTTCAAAACGAAACCACCCACTCGTTGGTGATAGAATTTGACATATAACGTAGGAATTGAGTCGCCACTTATCGAATCACTACTGTATATGTGCAATAGTACATTACGAGAATATTTTTGTAGTTTTATCACACGATTTATATATACCCATCGACCCTTCCGTATTATCCGAGTTTTCGATCATTTGAGGTAAGCTCGGTCCACATCACTTCGGATAATCGCGAAACTCCTACTGTATAGGAAAAAATTGTTCAAAATGTTAATTTCTACAACATATTACAAATCATCAAAATCGAGAACCCGTTCGCATTTTAAATAATTACCGAGGGAACGAATCGCAATTGACAGATCGGTATTTTTCTTGACGTTCCAGTGGACTCGCTGCAGTTGAACGTCTACGGGAGCGGTGGCAGCGGTAACGGGGGCGGGCTTGGGTCCGGGGTCGGGGTTGGGTCCGGGGACGAAATCGGGGTCGGGAGCGAGAACGGAAGCGGAAACGAGGGAGGGAACGGAGCGTCCGACAAGCGTCGTCCACCTGTAGGTACATCGAGCGCAACGCAATTGGGGCACGCACACTCGCCTCTCGCATTACCCTCCGTCGCCGCCTTAAATCGTCAGACCACCCTTACGTAAGTGTCGCGATTTTCCACTAATTCACGAACCAACTCGTCGAACTCGCATGAAGAGCCGCACAGTGTTCGATAACTTGTAAACTAACTAATTTTTAACCTATATACTTTACAACAATACATCGATTAGTGTATGAAAAATATACAATTCTATTTAAAAAAAATTGAGGTGATATCAATTTTCTATTGAATAAAAAGTTTTTCGGAAATATTCACTATTGCAATTTATTATCGATTCCTGAGGTGATTTTGAATAACTTTTTCCTTAGCGAAAATGTTAGGTGGGGCTTTGTTAACGAGTTATTAACGAAAAACACCGACCAATCGGGGAGCGTGATAGCGGATTAATGATGACGCGGATGATGGCGGGCCAATACTACTCACAGGTGGAGCCCGCGCTGATATTCATCCACTGTACTCGCTCTCTGATTGGTCGGTGTTTTTCGTTAATAACTCGTTAACAAAGCCCCATCTAACATTTTCGCTAAGGAAAAAGTTGTTTGATATCACCTCAGGAATCACCCCTTTTAAGGAACTGCAACATTTTTGTTACACCCTGTATATTCAACTTCACGCTTCGATTTTAACAGTGCAGGGTGTAAAGAAATATTTGGTCTTGGGAATCATAGACGTATTGTACATCTTCGGATCAATGAAGATCTGTAAAAAAAAAGTTGCAGCAAAATTGTCCTTAACCTTGAATTTCAAGGTCAAAACTTTTTTAATATTTTTTTCATATTTATATATTTTCGCACCATAATATTATATTACACATAAATGACCACTATAACCAAAAGCTAGACACAAACTACTAAACGAATTTTGACCTTGAAATTGAAGGTCAAGGACAATTTTGCAGCAACTCTTTTTACAGATCTTCATCGATCCGAAGATGTAGAATACAAACATTTCTTTACACCCTGTACATTGGTATATTTAGTAAAACTTATGGGTAATACTATAAACAACATTTCCTTATTAATATTTTAAGATATAAGAATCTTTCAATCTTCCATTTCGAATTTTCGATTTTTGTCCATTGAATCGAACACTGTGAGCCGTCGAGACTCGCACGGATCGCTAACGTTATCCCGGTGTGTTTTGCAGCGTGCCACCACTAGAACCAATCGCTAGTCAATCCAGCGGCGACCTGATCTCGGTTATAACTTCTACGACGGCTGTCAACGCCGAGAGGACTTAAGGGAGGAGATTTCGATGCCGGGACGAGAAAAGAAGGAGCCGGAGAGAGTTCGAAGGAAAACGTTACCGAGCGATGTCGCCTCTCGCTAGACCGCGACCGAGGCGTCGCTCGAGCTTTACCGATCGACGTGCAGCTCTCGTCGTTTCCAGGGTTTTCCTTTCGCCACGGTAATCGACGAAATCGTTCGCCGACGCTGCGATCCGCGTTTACAGTTTGCCGGCGCCTTCCTTCGTTCCTATTTATTTTTTCCTCTTAGGGTTCTCACGATGTCCGCGAATCGTTCGAGGCCCGGCAGCAATCATCGACGACGCGATCGAAACTCGCGCGGTTTCCCCTTTACCGATCGCGCTCGATCATATCGACGGACGAGCGCGGCTCCGCCGGAGGCGCTCGCCCTCTGCAGGAGAAGAGAACAAACGCGATTCGTCGTCGTTGGTCGGTCTCACAGACTTTCTCGATAGCTGTTATCGAGCCGCTACTTTCGTTTTAGTCCGGAATCCAACTTCATCCGCGTCTTATGAATAATATGCGCACAATCGTTCGAATCTGCCTCCCTTTGATCGCAAACGCGCACGCGTCACGCCGCTAAATAGACGCGTGCGTGGATATCGCGAAAGAAACGATCGCGCGTAGGTTATGTAGCAAATCGAGTCCTCTGAAGAATAGCACGACGCGATTCGGAGAGGAACGCGCGTTTTCGTTCCTGCGCGAATTCCTCGAAATTCGTCCTCCAGGAATAGAAATATTTATTTGTAGCCATGCGTTGTGAAACGCTGACGGCGATCGTCAAAGCCGATTTTCTGTATTCGAATAAAGTGTATTTTATTCGGTGCCTATTAATAAAACGATTCGACGAGGTTGTTGAAACGCTACCCAAAACATGTTGGCATCGCTTGCGATTGGAGACTGGGGCAGGAAGGCTTCCGTCGCGCGAATTGGAAACGTCGCGACGGTAGCCAGTCTTTCGGGCGTCGAGGGAAAGGAAAATCGGGAAAGCTTTGAACGCGGTGTATTCGCGGTGATGCAAGAAAGAAAGAAGGCAGGAGACGGGAATCGCAACGAGTCGGGCGAAACGCGGACCGGCAAGAAAAGCAAAAGGACCGAAAGGATCGAAGCGGTGGAATGGAAGGAAGAGGGACGGAAAGCGTAGAAGGACACGGGAAGAGAGCGGAGGATAGGCGAGAGAGAGACGAGGCGATAGAAGGGGAGAGAAGAGCCGCGAGTCCATCAGGCTAAAGAGTGGCTATCGTGCCGGCTAAGGGCTATTCCATGTTAGCCGCTCTCGCCGAGTTCCTTTTTTTCCTTTTCTTTATTCCCCTCCCGAACTTTTTGTACGGCGCAAACGTGGCGCCGCCCTCGAGATCCCTTCTCACACGGGGAGATTCTGAAAGCTTCGTCGCTCCCTCGCTCTCTCGCACAAACTTTTCCTACTCTCTCGTCGTCTCCGTTTCTATTCCACCCGGTTCGTTCTACTCGCACGCGCCTATCCGTGGAACGCGTTATTATCGATCCGCCGCGCCGCTATTTTCTTCGCTCGCTCGACGTCGACGACTCCTTTTTCGTCGGTCGTTGCTTCGACGACCGGGTCAAAAATTTGGAGAATCGTTCTGAGGATGAAAGGTCTGTTTTCGGTTCCTGCACTGGTGCAGAGTGAACCACTTGCTGTCTCCTTCTGTTTTGTGAAATAGGGAAAGATTGGTTCGTCCTCCATCAGCGCAGGAATGAAAACCAGACCCAATATCCAGCGCAAGCCTCAACGTTGCCTCTTTCGATATACTCAACCTTCAGAAATAGTTCTGGTTGGTTGAAGACTGAAAGTCTTCAGGTTCTGCACTAGTTCAGAAAGTGCAGAAACAGAAAACAAACCTAAAGCCCTGTGTCCACTGTCAAACAACTGTGTCCAAGTTCTAGTTCCGACAGAAAGTAACTAGAAATTGGATCGTGAAAACGGACAATTCCGATGAAAATATTGGACGTAAACATGTTACGAAAAATGCTGCGCGTCCCATTTTCCTCATAACCGTTGCTAATTTCTGCAACCAACCGCTTGTAACAGGATAAACAGTTAGTTACTAAAACTGTGTCCGAATGGATTAAGTGCATGGCGTTTTCTTTCCGAGAAATTAATAAAAACAAAGTGTCGTAAGAATAATTGATTACCTTGTCATTTCTTGTTTTCCTAGTTACGGAATGTTCTCCACATCTTATCTTTTCAATTCCGTTTCGTATGAAAAGTGGAAAAATAGATCATTCATTGTTTCCACGTGGTGAACAAGAAATATCCCATTGAATTGTATATATTATGTATGGTTATATCCACTACAACACTTGACACTTTTTTTTATTGATTTCTCAAAAATAAAAGGCCATGCACTTAAATCCTTTTAGGGCTCTTTTCTCATCAACTTGAAGTATTGAATGCATATGCAGTCAAGCACGACCCTCTCTAGTACAGGCCGTAATATAAAAAATTTGGCAACGCTGTAGTGATGTTCCATTCTTTCTTTTAACAGTGTTATTATTTATATTATTATTCACTTTCTTATTGATCAATTTTTATATTAAGGTATTACATTTTTCTGAAAATAGTGTTTACCCTAGTACATATTACGATAACAAATCAACATAACCTTCGGAAAATATATTATTTATATATTTTTAAGATGTCAGATAAATATTGCGTGCTTAATTGTAAAAGTAATTATGCATCCTCTGGGGAAAAGTACACATCAATTTTTCGTTTTTCAAAAAATGAAAATTTAAAACAAATATGGATAAATAATATTCAGGCATCGAGACTGACGACTGACCAAAACCACGTGATCAGGACTGATGGATTGTCTCTAAACGCTGTTGCCATATCATATATTACGCCCTGTACATACATATATATATTTTTTATGTATTTTTTATATATAATAGTGGGTATGAGCACTTTTCTTCCTGATGAATTTCTAGTAACCGTCAGGAATCGTTTGGACTGTATATACTACAGACTACAGAGGGCTGTGAACCAAGTCATTCGGGATCACAGACTTCTATACAGGGTGTAATAAAAATGTTGCACGTCCTTGAAAGGGGTAATTCCTGAGATGATTTAAACAACTTTTTCCTTAGCGAAAATGTTAGGTGGGGCTTTGTTAAAGAGTTATTAACGAAAAACATTAGCCAATCAGACAGCGAGTACAGTATACGAATTTCGGCGCGGGCTACAACTATGCGTAGCATTGGTCTGCCATCGCTCGCGCCAAGATTCGTCTACTGTTCTCGTTTTCTGATTGGCTAATGTTTTTCGTTAATAATTTGTTAAAATCCCACCTAATATTTTCACTGAGGAAAAAATTGTTTAAAATCACCTTAAGAATCACCCCTTTCAAGAACGTGCAACATTTTTGTTACACCCTGTATATTACACTAGACTGCTAACGTACTATGACTTGCCGTAGGAAAAAGTGATGCGAGTAGATGCGAGTAGTGGGGGTTGTCCGACATGGGCAATGTAAATTCATTCTAGATACAACTGGGCAAAACTAGAGTGGAAAGCGTGCTGTAGCAAACGAGTGTTCGTATATTCGTAGTTTTTTCCTTTAAGAAAGTAATTTATAAGTAAAAATTTTGTAAAACATTCCGAAATTAAACATGTCTACGTCACCAACGAATCACTGTGTCCGCCATCTGCAGTGTAGACAAAATCTCATCCCTACCGCTCGCATCGTCTTTCTCTCAGCTGTTAGCAGTCTAGTGTAATATATAGAACTCTTTGTTCGAGATTTCGCACTTCTTGCCATCTCTTTCACATTAAAAATTAAAAAACATTTTTTCGTGAAAGTGTCTTCCTGTCTTCAGCGAGTGGCGCCCCAGGCATTAAGCGTCCTTATGCCTTGCATTACCTGCAAAATGCGTCCCGCCGGTCCTGGCCGGAAACTGCTCGTCTGAACCGGCCTTAAAGGTTCCATCGAGTTACCGATACCGGCGCGACGACGCAAATTTAGCGCAGCTAGACGCGAGATAGGCTAGGGAGATCGGTTTCGGAGTCTCGAGGGGTCGAGGATCGTGTAATTGGGCGGTATTCCACGGTGTTCGATCGCGATCCCGTCCAGGACACGCGTCGACCACGGGAACGCTGCCGTATCCGTGTCTACACGGCCGAACGAAAGCTCGAACGCGAATAAATCGACGGCAAATGCGATCCTAATCCCGAATCGACCGCGTGTAGTCGTGGCTTGGAACGCGACGGGGACCAGACGAGCGCCTTTCGCGTTCGGATCGTTTGGAATTTAAGGGATGCCCCGACGGTTCCTCTATCGCCGTGGCGCCAACCGGTGAACCTTATCGCGAGCGGAGCACCGTTATTCGAAGCTCCTCCTTTAGGGATAGGGAATTCTTTCGATTTCACTTTGCTCCCCGGATGCCTTCGCGGACAAACTCGTCCGTCGTCTGGTCGGTTCGTCGATCGGACGTTCTCGCGCGACGATCGAAAGAGAGCGAACCGCGTTTCTCCGAGTTTCGTACTCTTCGCGCGCAGCTTGGAAGTTGGTTGAAGCGTGCAGGAGGAGGCGCGAGCGTCCGCGCCGCCATAAATAAGCTCGAAGCGCAACAAATTAGATCGCCGCGATCCCGCTCGGAACATCGCTTAGCCTGGTCGCGGCTCGGCTCGGCTCGGCGCGGCTCGCGATATTTCACGCGGTCCAGGCACGAACGTAAGTTAAGCCGTCGACCACGGGCCGCGCCTCTCCTCGCCTTGTTTCGCCATCCTCCTCCGAGTCGTATTTTCTCGTTCCGCTTGACAATTCTACACCGGCCCATTCTTTTCTCCGTCCCTTCTCCTTTTTTTTTTCTTCCCCGCTCGCCTTCGCTCTATTGCCGTTTCCGCGAAACGCGCTCGGCGAGCTTCCGTTTCGCGCGGCGCGCAGCGCGCGGACCGCGAATCTCGGAGACGTTCGATCGATCGCTACATAGTTTCGCGACCGCTACATTTATTTCGATAGCCCGTCGCCCGGTCGGATTCCTAACCTTTTCTCCTTTCTCCGTCTACGTCTCCGTCTCCGTCGACCGACCGGCCTCGCTCTCGCTCCGTACTCCTCGGCCGTCGCCTCTCTCTCTCTCTCTCTCTCGCTCTCTTCTTCTTCCCTCTTCCGTCCCCGTACGAAGAATCGAACGATACATCGCGAACCTCTCGAATTTTCTTCTTTTTCGATGACGCGACTCGTTCGCCCACAGGGCTATTACAGAACCTACGGTCGATCCTGAGCACCCACGAACGCGTACGTGTACGTGCGTACACGTGTACCTACACGCGTGAAAACAACCGCGCACCAGCGCGGTGCGGCGCGGTGCGGCGCGGCGGCGGCGACCCGGTTTCCAGGAAGACGGCGACAGAGCGACCGAGAGCCTCTGCGCGCGGGGACGAACGAAGAAAGAGAAACGGTCGGACCAGCCGCGATTAGATTAGAGAAGGAGCTCCGGCGATTCGAGAGCGACTTCGGCCAGGACTCGAGGGAACGATCGTGCGCGAACGAAACGCTCCGCGACCGACCCAGCGACGCGCCCCGCGGATCGCGGCCACCCCTGCGCCGCGCCGAGCGCGTAACCGAGCTTCGCCAGAGATACGCGATTCGTAGGATGCTTTATTTTCAAATAGCGCGTGATTTAGTGCGCGGCACGGCTCCGCGGTGGAACGTCGATATGTAAATGCGTTAATGCTTAATGCGTGTCCGTTGATTTATTGTCGCGCGATCGCGGTTACGCGAGTGAAAGGCGCAGGCTGCTTCGGAGGCTGCCGCGACTTTGCCGTTTTGAGAAACGCGCGACTCGTTTCGAGCACCGTCGACGGAACCTTGGTCGTCGCGTTCCGTGTCGCGAATTTTGGCGGAGAAACCGCGGAGAACGGAAGCCTGACGGAACACGAGGGCTGCCGGACGTCGTGGATCCACGAGCTCGGCCGACCGTCGTAGCGGAGCTGCTGCACCCTCCAATTTTCTGATCGGCGCCACGCCTATCTTCGCCGTTACTTAACGGCAAGGTGCACCAGTCGTATTTTATCCGAAGCCACCGTCCAGACGAGATAATCGTTCCTTCGTTACGGTCGTTACCAACCTTTTCGGCTACTCGCTCCGCTAGCGCGATCCTCTACTCTTCTTCTACGGCCATTCGACCGCGATCGATCGTCGCCGACGCGATCTCCGCAACGCGTACACTGCGAGAACCACAAGACCAAGGGTACATTCCATTCACGCATGATGCGACATGATTGCCACATCCCCTCCACTTGCAACGCCGGCATGCATCAATTCCATACGTGCTTCGTGGTGCGGAGGAAAATTCCCTAGAATGTCTCCACTTACAGCGCATGGAGCATGCATGAATTACTACGAGGGTGGATCAAATATAAACCGGAATTCTTTTTTCTTTTTTTTTATTTACTGTAACAGTAAACAAAGTTCTGAATAGGGTAAAGTATACAGTTGTTGACCCCCCTATACAATGATTGACCCTTTCAAGAAAAGTAAGAAATATAGTATAATCCTTTTCTTACATAATAAAATATATATATATTTCAATGATCCAAATATTCTTGTTTCGAATACAATTAATATTTTACTATATCAGAAAAGGATTATACTATATTTCTTACTTTTCTTGAAAGGGTCAATCATTGTATAGGGGGGTCAACAACTGTATACGTTACCCTACATAGTATTTCTCTATTTAATCTTCACTTTTATGTGTACATTTTTTCCATCGGATTGGAAGATTTTTAATCCCGTTATTTACTATAACAGTAAACAAAGTTCTGAATACATAGTATTTTTCTATTTAATCTTCACTTTTATGTGTACATTTTTTCCATCGGATTGGAAGTTTTTTAGTCCCGTCATTTACTGTAACAGTAAACAATGTTCTAAACAGGTGTTATGTTTCTACATAATCTCCACTTTCATGTTTACATTATTTCCATCGGATGGGAAGGTTTTTAATCCTGTCACTGAAAAATGAACTTGCCCGTGTTTCTAATCAATTGCGCACGGATAACTTTTTTTTATTTATTTAGTAAACGAGAAGATCCCTTTATAAAAAAAGTTAGTTACAATAATGATAACACACAAAAAAAAAATAGCAGGCAGTGTAATAAAGTCGTCTGGGAAGGAGAACGTAGCCTTACGATTATTAGTCTATGTTCATAAGAGACGCCGTGGATCTATATCTATATTATTGCTCTACTGGAATTACGTAGGACTTCATAGATCTTCTTTTCGGAGTACTAATAAAGGAGAAAACCGCGTTAATAGCGTGGCATAAGGCGTTTCCTTGCTTACATATTCGCGTAATAGTATCGAAATGATCATATTTCGAGATGAAGGACTGGGGATTTCTGGAGAAACGCGTTGGGGCATGAAAATTGATTTGGCTTAGCAACTGCTGACAATCGATGTGACTGTTTAAGATTTAGTGCAGGAAGACAACATCAGCAGCTTTTTTTTTACGCCTTAATTGTCGTCAAAACGTCCTACCAATTCTTCCTTGAGTGGTCCAAACATGTGACACGGAGAAAATCTGGGCTGTAGGGCAGGTGTTTCAGTGTTTCCCAATCAATTTTTTTGAAGCGAAACTGACTTATCGGCAAAAGGAGCGAGACATGCTTATCCGAGGAGTGATTTGCTTCACGACAACGCTCGACCACACACCATTGCATTGATCCGAGAGAAATTTTCAAAAATTTATTATGTGTTTACCATATTCATACTCAATCGGACGCAAGCTTAGCGAGGACCGCATAAGATAACACTTGTCGTAGTTCAATGACATGCCGTTCATTATACACCACTGCGAAAACCTGTCTAGATTATGCTGTATATTAAGGAACAATCCGACACTTCTGTTGTTGCTTTAAAGATCTTTAGAAGGACCCAAATGTGATGCTTGAGGCACCTCGAGGCAACATCAATGGGATATGAGCAGAGACCAGCGACACAAACGCTTTGACTACGGCCACGCAGATAAGTTTCAAGCCATGATAGAAGGGGATTGCAAAAACCTGTTAACTTAACAGGTTAACAGGATGTCATGAGAAATTGTATCGAAAGATGAAATGAGAGATGGACTCTGAAATAATGTCAGCGATTTGATTGACAAAACTATAAGATCTAGATATCGGGTTTGAGAATCTTATGCGACTTATGAAGTGATCGATTTGAAAGAGCAAGGGATTGCGGATGGAACAAGAGTTTGTTCTAATTGTAAGACTAAGTTGGAGAAGTGTAGGACAGTTCACTAGCTTGTTAATAATTTTATACACAAATAATCCATCGGCGATTTTCCTGCGGTTCTCCAGCGTGAACATTTTTAACACGCTTATCATCATTTCATTGACAATGTTTTCCTCGATAATTACCTGTTCAAAATTTGTACATAGAACTAACTATAGCTCTAACAATTGTATAAATGGTATCTGCAATAATGTCAATCTGATCGTGCACTTACTCCGTTTCTTTTGGGATTCGCTGCCTAAACATAAAGAACAAGTCATAAGAGTTGCATATGGCATATGCTCATTCGTGTACAAATGAACTGAAACGCATTGCATAGATAGACACATTAATGAAAACAAATAAAAGACGTACAACAGTAATATAAAAAGGAGGATGGAAAAAAATGAAACGTAAGTAAAATAAAATATATAGAGATATAGATATAAAAGCAGAGAAAACAAAACAAACTAAATTAACTTGTAAATTTGACTCTTGAAAGAGTTCATGGAGCTACCAAATATATTCAAGTCGCACATCAAATGCATTGGCAATAACGCACAAACAGTTAATTGTATCTAGACGCGGCACATTGAGGTACAGTTTGATGCAAGAAAAGTCTGCCAGTTTCTTAGAGATCTTATTAGCGCATTTAATGCCATTATTGATGATTTTGAAAAGCAGCATAGACTCAGAAAATATTCTTCTTCTTTCTAAAGTTAAAAGTTTAAGCTTTTTCATGATTGTATCACAATTGTGGTCAGTGATCAGACCTAACCCACACATTTTCCGCCCTAATTTAAACGCGGCGAACCTCAGAAATTTATGTTGTACCCCTTCGAACTTTTGTTTCTGATTAGCGAAGTAAGGAGACTATATGACTGAGGCGTATTCTAACATAGGTCTTACTAACGAACAGTATAAAAGTCCAAGTGAATTTGGATTTAAGAATTCTGTCGTACACCGCTTTAGAAAGCCAAGGGTTTTATACGCTTTCGACACTACTATCTGTATATGACCGGAGAAATTAAAATGGAGGGTAAAAAGAACCCTCAAAGTCACGCATCTCAGAAACATGTGATAGTATTTTATTTCCCAGTTTATAATCATACTATCAAATTGTTGTCTTATGTAAATTCCTTTATGTACCAAAGGGTGTTACCCATAAATAAATAAATAAATAAATAAATAATTATCAATGAAAACATTGTCGGTGAAATGATTGTCAGTGATTAAAACATGTCGGTGAATGCACATTGTCAACAAACTCAACGTCGATGAAACCTTGACGATGAAAACATTGTCGACGATTTAAAGGTAACCAACAAAAATAAAATGGTTCAAATCAAATTGCCGGTAATAATAATAATAATAATCTCTTTATTTACGGTTAAGCACCCTTTAAGCCGGGGATCCACCAGAAAGCTAAGCTAAGCTATGCTATGCTATGCTATGTTTGAACAATACATTTTCATTAACTTAGTTTAGCTCTTGGTGGAAACGGATCCATAAAAATGTATTGAAGCTAATTTTTTTTAAACATAGCATAGCATAGCATAGCTTGGCTTAGCTTTCTGGTGGATTCTCGGCTTTAGTGTATACAGCGCTAAACAAAGCAACGCAAGAACTAGGTAAAACAACGCAAGAACAGAAGAATCCTTTTAAATTAACATTATAGCTATTTAACAAATTGTTACATAAATACAGTATTCCAATAGGCGATGGAAGTTGTAATCTCAAGAAGTTTAGTAGTTTACATATTAACTGAAGATATCATATCATATAAGGGAGAGTACAAAACACGCTTTAAGGAGTATAGAGAATCGTGAAAAAAATCTAATCCGTTGGCAAATGTGTTCGCTTCACTGCATATTCTATTAATCGGATCGGAATTACCAAAATTGGATTTATACATTGCAAGTGCAAATAATATTTGATTTCTGAGATGTCTCATAGGAGCATATATTCTAATCAATTCAAATGTAGCTCTATTGATCCTGTTAATAGAGCATTAAAACAAGCTGATTTATATCTGGGTAGGGTAGATTTGTTCTCTAACTCGATGAATCTATTTTGTACAGCGATTAAATCTTGTCCGTTTTCTAAGAATTAATTTGTAAAATAATTTGGCTCATCTCTATTTTGGATGCTTAATATTATGTATACTAAAGGGTCAATCCCGTTAATAAATAAATAAATAAATAAATAAATAAATAAATTCTAAAATTAGAGGACACTTTATGACACCATTAATTATTTTATATAAAAATAAGAGACCGGCAGAAACTCTGCAAGAACTTAAAACCATCATATGCAGCATTTGTAGCATAGGTACATAACTGTGATTGAGATTTGACATTGGGTGTCCCATTTTATTCTTAATTGTAAATAATGAACCTAACCCTGACCTTATTGATAGAAGAAGAGGTTCCGGTGCATTGGCTGTGATCTATGCACTCAACGCAACTGAATGCACGAATTGAAACGCACCCCAAAGGTATCGTGCTTCGCCGTTGTTCGCGCGCGCTGCCCGAAACATTTCGAAAAGGTTGCGCAGTCGAAACTTGCCGCTAAAAGGTTCCAACGAGACGATCGTAAATTTCGAGCGAATTTAATCGACGCGAGCGTTCCTCGGCCTTCGCCCGCGAAAGAGGTTCAGCCTCGCGAATTACGTAGGTAGGCGCGAGTCGGCGTCGACTCCTCGAGGGGTGGGTGCCCGCGTCGCGACGGGACAAAAGCTTCTCTCCTATGCTACGTACGTACGCTCGGTTTGCTCGCGCGAAGCCGGACCGAACAACCCGAGGACGCGAGTTAATTGGCCGGTCGCGACTCGTCGACGCTAGAATCTTGGCGCGAGGGGAGAGAAAAATCGGGAAACAAAACCTTTGGTCTCGTCGACTAAACAAAACCGGACGCGACCGACTCTAATGCGTGTTACAGGATGACCAACACAAGCCTCGTTTTTTCCTGGAAGCAGTTGCCCGCTCGTTCGCCGAGATAATTTTCGTCCCGCGGCTGGACTTCTCCGGCAATGGACTGGCTCCGCCGACACCCCCCAACCACCCTCCCTCTCCTCCCCCTGCACCTTCTGCCCTGCTTATTTTATCTCCTCGTGCCGCCTTCCCTCGGCAATCCGATCGTTCCAACTTCGACTTTGGATCCCTCTCAGCCTCCTCTCCGCGGATCGGCGACGGACGCGTTCGTCCGCGACGATCGCCGACTCGTCGGACTCGTCGGACTCGTGTTCGCGCCGACCCGCGAATCCGGAGTTCGCCTCGACTTCGCCTCGACTTCGCCGCACCATCTTTCGAGTCGCATTCCACGATCGGCTAATGGACCCTACGTGCTCCGCAGCCCTTGAGTGCTCGAAAAGCGCATACGCTCCTCTTTTCCACCGTTCCGCTTCGCTCCTAAAGCCGGGGTCCCACTAGAGAAAAGCGCGGCGCGCACGGTCCTCAAAATCAGCTGAAAAAAGTCGATTTTCACAAGCAGACTCGTCCTGAAATACCTAAAGTACTCTGTCAAGGCACGCTTGGTACTTCAGGTACTTTTTTAGGTGATTTCCAGGGCCGCGCTTTTCTCTAATGGGACCCCGGCTTAAGCCTCGACGTCGATCCGCGTTTTACTCGTTTTGTATTCATCCCTCTAAATTTCAACGCGGACACGAGCCGCCACGAAAATGCTATTCCACAGAGTGAATTTTCAAGGGACAAATGTCCCATCTTCGTTCTTCTTTGTAGCGATTCATGAACACAGATTTTGGTCGCCCAACGGAGCAAACTTCATTCGCGAATCACTGAAGAGACGACTTCCTTCTTGCAATCAACTTGTGGACCGTTGATGCGGCCATTTTAACGAGTCAAAGTCAAAGGAAGCCGTTTAAACAGATTTTCTGGAGAAAACGAGTTCAATTGCACGCAGAACGTAATAGTTGGGTTTTTACTTGTCAGTTGACAGTAAATGTGCATCAAATTGACTTGTATACTTAAATGAAATTGGAGTGCAAAGGTTTTCGGTTTTCGCGCATGGCACCGAACCCCGGAATAATGGCTTCCCGACGATTCCGTTCTTTGGAATGGAGAGTCGAGGGAAACAGCTGTTACTTCCACTCGTTGTAAACATTTGTTCCATGTAGAAATGTTAAAGTTTAGATAGGATTCAATTGACGTTGATTAATCATAGAAAATGACGCGGTATTAATTACAAGCAATGTTCGCATAATTGCATGGTATGATTATGCCATCGCAAAAAATTGTATCTTCTGCGATATGTTACAACCCAGAGTTGGGTAAAATGTAATCTGATCACAAAACAAAGAACTGGAACTTGAATAACGGTATGTTTAATTTTCCAAGTATTCTAACTTGAGTTATATTTTTAATATTTTGTATATTTTGGCGTATATTAATAATATCACAGATTTTTTGCGTCCTTAGGATTGCCATAAATGCATAAAATCTGCTATCTACTGATTGCAAATCCTAACCCAATGTTGAGATAACTGCAATCTGATTAGAAATCACAAATTGTGATTAAAGTGTAATTGTTAGTTGTTATTGACTACAACTTGTCTGTGTAGTCCATTATGATTAGACAGCGTATCTTTATGCAAAATAAAATTTTGACAAGCCAAATAAAGAACTGGAACTTGAATAACAGTATGTTTAATTTTCTAAGTATTCTAACTTGAGTTATATTTTTGATATTTTGTATATTTTGGCGTATATTAATAATATCGTAGATTTTTTGCATCCTTAGGATTGCCATAAATGCGTAAAATCCGCTGTTTACTGATTACAAATCCTAACCCAGAGTTGAGATAACTGCAATCTGATTAGAAATCACAAATTGTGATCAAAATGTAATTGTTCACACAAATATGAGTCATGTTCTGTAATTGTTAGTTGTTATTGACTACAACTTGCCTGTGTAGTCTATTATGATTAGACAGCGGATCTTTATGCAAAATAAAATTTTGACAAGCACAAACAACGAACTGGAACTTGAATAACAGTATGTTTAATTTTCTAAGTATTCTAACTTGAGTTATATTTTTGATATTTTGTATATTTTGGCGTATATTAATAATATCGCAGATTTTTTGCATCCTTAGGATTGCCATAAATGCATAAAATCCGCTGTCTAATTATGATTATCGATTACAGAAAACAATGTGTAATTGAATGAGTAAATTGCACTTCAATCACGCTTTGTGATTTGTGATCCGATTACATTTTGCCCAACTCTGTTACAACCTTGCGAATAGAAATATTGCACGGATTTCGTTTTACTTTGCGGCATAGAATATTTGCGCTTTCGCAAAAACAAATTCGTCAGTGCCTTTGCAGTTTGCAGCCAAGAAATGGGTTCGGCGCGGCGGATAGGGAAGCGTTTCGCGCTTACATACATGGAAAATGCACGGAAACGACTTTTCATTCGCGGAATAAACAAAACTACTTGTGTGCAGGGCCGCAGCTAGGCTACTCGTCCCCCTTTTGCAAGAATTTATATAATGCCCTGGAATTTAACCCTCAAAAACCTTCGTGGGGTAGTTTTGTACTGCGCGCACCACAATTTTTACAAAAGCTCCGGTTCTGTTGCAAGGCTGCCGCTGTGGCACCACCTATTTTATGTAATGGCTGCACTGTCGCAGTGGGTGAGAGAAATAAAACTTTGCCTATACTGTAAATTTTGAAAATCAGTGCCTTACTGTATTTATAGTGTGTTGATTAGTGTGTACTAACGTTAGGGTCAAAGTACCCAGTGTCAAAATGTATTCCTCTAGTTTGATAATAGTTTTGCTTTGTTTTTTATAAAATGTATACTTTTATCAATCTCACACTGCATTTATTTTCTTTTGAAGTTAGTTGTTAGGAAATTGTATAAAAATCCTTGTTCCTAAACCTATAAAAGAGACGATTTATCACAAAAAGTAACATAATACAGTAAAACTGGTTTTATTTCTTTAACTAAAGTTTCTATTGTTAAAAAATAGTCTTTCGTTTAATTGTTTCCACAAAATGATTTTTAAAAAGTACTAAAGCTACTAAAATACTATTCAATTTTCATTGAGCTAGAATTCTATCCCGCTAAGTCATTTGCCTTACCCAAAAACAGCGAAGGTCCTTGAGGGTTAACTAGACTGATTCTAACATCGTACGAGAAAAGAAAAAAAGAAATACAAGTTTTCCCAAAAGTAGCGTTTAATAAAAATTAAGAAAACGTGTTTTTGCGACCAAGGTGTTGTGATTGGCAATTGGCTCCTCTGGCATTCAGCGCCCTCATGCCTTGCATTAGTGTTAAACGATTGCAAATCGCGACGATAGCGTGACGCTGACGCTTCGTGGACGAATCTTTTTGCATTTACATTTGATTTACATTTCCCGCTACATGGAAGTACAGCATGTACAGCAAGCGTTGTCGCATCTATGAAGCGAAGCTTCGTGGACAAATAATCAAGCATGTATGTCACTGCACTACGTGCACACTCATTGTCAGTCCAGTTGATTCTTATCTCTGGGGAAAAATGAGACGAGGAAAAATGCCCATTTCCCACTGAAATATATAAAGTACGATATATGTATACAGCATATACTGTAGTGTGTGTAGTATATGTACAATCAGTGACATTGATTCTTGCCTCTAGGGAAAAAATGGGATGTGGAAAAGTGCCCACTCCCACTAATATACGTATACTATCGCCCGCAAACTTGATGACGGTTGTCCACCAAGCTAAAACGGCAGCGGGGAAGGGGGAATCATCCATTCACATTGCCCAAAGTCACATTGTGACGTCACTGCCCAGAATCGGGCAATGTGAGTGGATGATTCCCCTTTCCTAGCTGCAGTTTTAACTTGGAGGACGATTGCCATCAAGTTTGCGGGCAATGGTTACTGTGTACTGCAATATACAGGGTGTAACAAAAATGTTGCAGTTCCTCGAAAGGGGTAATTCCTGAAGTGATTTTGAACAACTTTTTCCTTAGCGAAAATGTTAAGTAGGGCTTTGTTAACGAGTTATTAATGAAAAACATTGTGAATGAATTTCAGCGCGGGCTCCAACTATGAGTAGTATTGGTCCGTCATCGTCCGCGTCATCATTAATCCATTGTACTCGCTCTCCGATTGGTTGGTCTTTTTCGTTAATACCTCGTTAACAAAGCCCCACCTAACATTTTCACTAAGGAAAAAGTTGTTTAAAATCACCCTAGGAATCACCTCTTTCAAGAAACTGCAACATATTTATTGTATATACAGGGTGTTTGGGATAGTATAGGCAAGCTTTGGAGGGGTGATAGGTCACGTAAAAACAAACAAAAAACTTCTATATGACTTGAGTCCAAAACTCAACCGTTTTTGAAAAAAACTTTCATAAACATTTAAGCTATAAACCGCTATAATTCAAAATAGGAACGTTTTTCGTAAGCAATTTCTTCGCTAAAATAAAGATTGCGATCTTGTTAATCCAATAAGTACAGTAACTGTGATATTGTTACCTTGTAGCGCGAAAAAATAATATTTCTCTAACCCCTTAAATTATCGCGATTTTAAAGGGTAATTTAGGGGGTTAGAAAAATACTATTTTTTGCGATAGGAGGTAACAATATCACAGTTACTGCACTTATTGGATTAACAAGATCGTAATCTTGATTTTAGCGAAGAAATTGCTTACGAAAAACGTTCCTATTTTGAATTATAGCGGTTTATAGCTTAAATGTTTATGACAGTTTTTTTAAAAATGGTTGGGTTTTGGACCCAAGTCATATAGAAGTTTTTTGTTTGTTTCTACGTGATCTATCACCCCTCCAAAGCTTGCCTCTACTATCCCAAACACCCTGTATATTGTATGTTACATATTTCAGTGGAAAATGAGCATTTTTACTCATCACATTCTTCCCTAGGGGTAAAAATCAATGTCACTGATTGTACATATATAGTTTTTACGTATAATAAGTGGGAACGAGCACTTTTCCTCATGGTGATTTTCTAGTAACCGTCAAGAATCATTTGGACTAATTGTACGCGTCTATGAAGCGACGCCTCGTGGGCAGAGAGCCTTACCTGCATAATACGTTTCGCCAGCCCTGCTTGTGTGTACGCGATCCGTGATCCAAAAAGGACGCAAAAGTTGAAAATTGTGTCGTCGAACGAAACGGAGAAGGGACAAGGATGAGTAAGCCAGTAGCCGTGAGGTCCTAAGCCGATACGGATCGAAAGAATCGTTCGGATACTATAAACAGCACTTTAGCCAATTTGGAAAATGGGAAAGCTCGGTATTCCGGTCGGAAAACGCGGGTGCGTGCGAGGAACGACGGGGGAAAGGGGGGGGCGATGGGGAGTAAGAGAACGGAGAGGGTCTCCCTCGGCTCAGGGTCCCCCTGGATACGAACTTCCGGTGTTACGATAACTATCGGCTCGCAGGGGGTTCCTACCTGGCACGCTATGTCCGGCTTTTCGACGGTCTTTCGACGGGGGGATCGGTAAGTGACGCAAAATGTGCGCGTGCTTCGTCTGCGTTCCGCTCGGAACGTTTTCCGCAGATGACGCGTACACGTTCTCCTCGTTATCTCCGCCTCTTTGCGTCGGATCGATCGATCGCGCGGATCCTCCCGAGTCTCTGATCGGAGCGGAAATCGATTTTATCGGGAAGAAGGCGACGGAAACGGAGCAAACGCGGCGAGTAAGTTGTATCCGCCGAAGAGGCGGTAATTTTTGAGGGAGAATCGATAGGGCGTGGAGAGAGGGAAGGGGGCAAAGCGCGAACGAAGGTTCCGTAAGTCAGTCCCAGTCGGAACAACGCGGATTTTCGAAGATATCGGAGAAGTACGATCCAGCCCCGTCCTCGGACACGGCTTATCCGCGCTCGATCTGGTCAGACATTATAGGGCTCGACAATGCGGCAGAGTAGGGAGATCGAAGCGGTGGTACCGAGTAAAAAAGATTTTATGAAAATTGCCGGAGGAGCGAAGGTAGCACGGCGTTGGAGGGTTCGCGACGTCGGCGCCCTTTGGGGCCGTGGGCGTCGAAACTCCGCCTCCCGGAGGCCGCGCGTCCGCCGCTCCCAGGACCGCCTCTCGCTCCGCGTTTCTTCTCTCGCTCTAGTCAGCCTTTCTCCTTCTCTCTCTCTCCTTCTCTCTCTCTCTCTCTCTCTCTCTCTCTCTCTCTCTCTCTCTCTCTGCCCGCCGTCTCTTTCCAGCTATTTTTCCTCCCGCGATTCTTTCGGTCTGGTTTGCCCTTCGACTCGGGCCTCGCTACCGTCGCCTCCGCCTTAGCCACCGCCTCCGCCACCACCTTCGCCCCCACCTTCGCCTCGCCTCGCCGCACCTCACCACACCAAGCCATCGAGTCGTGACTCCATCGACCCTCTCTCTCGCTGAGCCGGGCAGACACGAACGACTCGCAAAGAGGTGACTGTCCAGGGCAGTTCCGAAGCCGCAGTCATCGGTTGCACCGCGTTCCGAAACTCGTCCCGTCTTTTGCCGCGCTGCTGCGCCCCTTTCTTCCTTCCTCCCTCCGTGCTAATCTCGTTCTAGCCGACCGCGTAGTGCGCGAATATTCTCTCGCTCGGTTCCACGCCGATTCTGCGACCCAGTCGACGGATAGTGACTGCTTTCGTTCGATCGAGGACCGTTTTTTCATTTCGCCGCCAAGACCGTGCTGTGACAGAAGCGAGTGCGTTCAAACGGAGAAAAGTGTCCAGGAATGTCGAGCGACCGAAACGAAGGTTCCGTCCGCGACGAATCGCGTCGACGGCGTTGACGTTCCCAGCTTGGAAAGTGTTCGATTCGATGCTCGAACCCGGGTGGAAGAGATCGGCGCACAACACGGTGACACGATCGCAGGAGTGACGCGCGAATCGTGGACCAAGGAGCTCGCCGAGTGACGAACAAGCGAAACGCTCGGAAACTGAACGCTCGATTTCGAAGGAAGCCGAGGGGGTGGTTCGACCGCGAGCCGAGTCTACTGCTAGACGTTAGGATGTTGAACTTGGACGACTGATTACGAGTAAGTACGCGTCGGTTTGCTACCAAAGCTGTCTCCCGCGAAATCCCAAGCGGAAACGCTTCGTTTCTCTTCGTTTCGAGAGACGCTAACGTTTACGCGACAACGATAAGGGACACCGGTTAATTATGCGCAACCCGCGGAGCGATTGCGAGCTATTCGTCGGAAGGATACGGGTTATTATCTACGCTGCTCGCGGTTATCGGTGCGAATTAACGATAACGTTGACGATGATGGAGGTAGTTGCGCGAAACTCGTCGCGTCGCCGATATTGCTCTCCTTAGTACGACTGCATAACGAGTTTACAAAGGTTCGAAAACCCCGCTGCTTGCCGGCGCGGCGCGTTGCAGCGCATTTATTGCCGGCGGAACTGTTTATCGTACGTGTTTATTTATATTAACGGGAGTGTTTCGGCGGGACCGAAAATAATCCGGAGTTAGGACGAGAATTTATATAGGCCACAAACGATTTATTTCACATTCCAAGTTAGCTTAGACACTACGTTCAACAAAATTACAATTCGTCCCGGACAGCAAGGAATATTGCAGGAACATTGCATGAATATTTAAGGTCGCGCAATGTTCCTAATGTTACAGGAACATTCCTACAATATTCCTGTGTTGGCTTTTTGATAAGGAATATTCCTGCAATATTGCTATGTCCGCTTTTTGATCAAGAATATTCCTGAAATATTCCTATGTCTGCTTTTTGATCAAGAATATTCCTGCAATATTCCTATGTCCGCTTTCTGATAAGGAATATTCCTGCAATATTCCTATGTCCGCTTTTCATAAAGAATATTCCTGAAATATTCCTGTGTCCGCTTTTTGATAAGGAATATTCCTGAAATATTCCTATGTCCGCTTTTTGTTAAGGAATATTCCTGCAATATTCTTATGTTCGCTTTTTGATCAAGAATATTCCTGCAATATCCCCGCAATATTTCTATGTCCGCTTTTTGATCAAGAATATTCCTGCAGTTATCCTATGTCCGCTTTCTGATAAGGAATATTCCTGTAATATTCCTGCAATATTCCTATGTCCGCTTTTTGATAAAGAATATTCCTGAAATATTCCTATGTCCGCTTTTTGATAAGGAATATTCCTGAAATATTCCTATGTCCGCTTTTTGTTAAGGAATATTCCTGCAATATTCTTATGTTCGCTTTTTGATCAAGAATATTCCTGCAATATCCCCGCAATATTTCTATGTCCGCTTTTTGATCAAGAATATTCCTGCAATTATCCTATGTCCGCTTTCTGATAAGGAATATTCCTGTAATATTCCTGCAATATTCCTATGTCCGCTTTTTGATAAAGAATATTCCTGAAATATTCCTATGTCCGCTTTTTGATAAGGAATATTCCTGAAATATTCCTATGTCCGCTTTTTGTTAAGGAATATTCCTGCAATATTCTTATGTTCGCTTTTTGATCAAGAATATTCCTGCAATATCCCCGCAATATTTCTATGTCCGCTTTTTGATCAAGAATATTCCTGCAATTATCCTATGTCCGCTTTCTGATAAGGAATATTCCTGTAATATTCCTGCAATATTCCTATGTCCGCTTTTTGATAAAGAATATTCTTGAAATATTCCTATGTCCGCTTTTTGATAAGGAATATTCCTGCAATATTCCTATGTCCGCTTTTTGATAAAAAATATTCCCGAAATATTCCTATGTCCGCTTTTTGATAAGGAATATTCCTGTAATATTCCTGCAATATTCCTTGCTGTTCGGGGTGGATGCAAGGGTCCGTTTAGATATCGCAGAGGTACGAGGTTAACTTTAATGTAAACCAAAAGTTTGAAAGAAGAAATAAAGCTACTAAAGAAATTCAGTGTGTCGTAGAAACGGTTCGCATATAGACAAAGACGATGGAGACAATTAAAATGTGCACTTAGTGTTCGATGAGTTTTAAGTGTGGAAATAGTACGACTTCTGAGATGTCGCGGAGGAGGAAATTGAGGATATGGAGGATGTCGGAAGAGTCGATCAGAGAATTAAAGAATTAATTGGAAGGGACGAGTCACTTATTCGTTGAAATGCCCGGAAGTAGTGCGCGAAAGTGTCCGATACACTGTGCATATCGTCCTGCGAGGAGTTAAAATCTATTGCTGGGAACGATAGCTACTGTTATCGCGATAGATCAAAACATGCCGGCACCGTCATTCTTTCTGCGGTCGGTTTATCTGAATAGCCATTTCCCGTAGAACAACGTCGACATCCGTCATTCAAGCTTCTAATGGTGTTTATGAACTCGTTCGCACATTACCCAACGTAGTCACAGATATGAACCAATGACCGAGTACGAACGTGACGCGATCGCTAATTGCTATTAATTTCATTTATTCACTAAACGGTAATCCCTTTTTTACGATTAATAACAATACAGTAATAAGTAGACTGCGGAAGTTTATGCAAATTCATATTTTTATAGATATACAACAGCAACTAAATCCTCAATAAATGTGTGTTTTAGTTTCTAAATATTATAAAACGTTTTGTATTTTTCACATTTTATTGTATATTTATATCTGTAAGCATTCTATAGGTTTTTTTAATTTTTAAATTGCCATAATTGCATAAACGTACGCAGTCTGAAGTAACAAGGTAACATTCCATGATTAGAACAGACGTAATAGATTAGTTCGTTATACGGTAGAAACATGAAGGTAGAGAAAGAAAGAAAAAGAAGATAGAGATACGTAAGGGTAGAAAAAGTGCGATGTTATATCCGGGAGGATAAAGCGCTGCGAACTTTGCATCTAAAGCAGTTAATTGAAGTAGAGAAAAATTAACACTGTCGCATACCTCGTTGCCTAGATTACAAATTAAAAATTTATTTATACGGGCTGTACACCCTTTAGTATACATAATGAGTTTACAAGCTAGTAAGGAAGATTAGCTTGCAGTACAGAAAATAAATTACGCCTGAAAATGTTGATACTATCAAAGAAGTGCACATCGCAGGTAAATATTAATGTTATAGATTATCGTATTGATATAAATCTGTTGACCACCTAGTGTCGAATGAGTTTTCTGTTTGAGAAGAAGAGTCGGTGTCTTAAAGATGGTCGAGATGTTAACAAATCGATGTGTGACAAAATTTCCGGGCTGTCAATCAAACCATTCAATATTTTATGAGCAAATATCAGGCCAAGCATCAGACGGCGACGTTCGAGTGTCATAAGTAGACTGCGGATTTTATGCATTTATGGCAATCCTAACGATGCAAAAAATCTGCGATATTATTAATATACGCCAAAATATACAAAATATCAAAACTATAACTCAAGTTAGAATACTTAGAATATTAAACATACTGTTATTCAAGTTCCAGTTCGTTATTTGTGCTTGTCAAAATTTTATTTTGCATAAAAATCCGCAGTCTAGTCATAAGGTTCAAGCGGAACAGAATCAGCGAATCATGGTTATCAAAAGATAAAGGACAACCTAGAACCTGAGCATCTAATCGAAGTTATCAAACTGTAGAAGTTGTATCGGTATGGCTAAATCTAGAGGAAAAAGTCTTTGTATAAAACAGGGAGGGTGAACTCGAGGGTGCGAAGGAGCATGAAGACTAAATAATGAGATTAAGGAGTTCGGGACAGGATATGAATCCGTTGATGATCCCAAATAAGAGAATGGCATCAGCGGCTGAACTGACTTGCGGCAGCATGTCAAATTTCGGAAGAAATTGGGTACATAATCGTGATCTGAGGGACTCGTTGCTTCATTAATAATAAATAACCTTTGCGAAGGAAAACTGTGCGAACGCAGGCGAGAATAATCTGGCATAGGAGTTTGTGTTATGAAATGAAATTTTTGTGGTATCGTAATCTCATTATTGCAATATCTTTTATACCTGTTTTCCTTATAAAACAAAGTCTTTAATCACAATTATATGACACGTAATTATTCTAATTGCTTATCAAGGTTGAAAAGACGGTTAAAAAATGTACTTTTTTACTTTTATATATTTCGCCCCTCCTCCAAGAAAGGCTTCTGGATCCGCCACTGATTTGTCGTACGACGCTCCTTTTCGCGGAAAATCGCGTCCACTGTAACATTGGCCTAACGCGTATCGCGAAACAGACAATAGAAATAAGTTCCTCATCTCCAGCGGCAAATGAGTTTTTCGACGCGACGTGGCACAGTGATCCGGATTGAGAAATTCAGTGACATTTTTATACAGGGTGTTTGGGATAGTATAGGCAAGCTTTGGAGGGGTGATAGATCACGTAAAAACAAACAAAAAACTTCTAATGACTTGGGTCCAAAACTCAACCATTTTTGAAAAAAACTGTCATAAACATTTAAGCTATAAACCGCTATAATTCAAAATAGGAACGTTTTTCGTAAGCAATTTCTTCGCTAAAATAAAGATTACGATCTTGTTAATCCAATAAGTACAGTAACTGTGATATTGTTACCTCGTATCGCAAAAAAATAGTATTTTTCTAACCCCCTAAATTATCCTTTAAAATCGCGATAATTTAAGGGGTTAGAAAAATATTGTTTTTTCGCGGTACAAGGTAACAATATCACAGTTACCGTACTTATTGGATTAACAAGATCGTAATCTTTATTTTAGCGAAGAAATTGCTTACGAAAAACGTTCCTATTTTGAATTATAGTGGTTTATAGCTTAAATGTTTATGACGGTTTTTTTAAAAAATGGTTGAGTTTTGGACCCAAGTCATATAGAAGTTTTTTGTTTGTTTTTACGTGATCTATCACCCCTCCAAAGCTTGCCTATACTATCCCAAACACCCTGTATAACTTTTAAACGACAGGAGATATCGACATGAAACTTGGAGTTAATATTCTATGGATGTTAGGTTACAAGTAGATTTAATAAAAAGAGTTATATAACAATAACAATATATTTATTATTATATATTACTAATAACATTAATGTTTTAAAAATAAAAAGCTTTATAGTGTTATAAAATTATACTTTTAAACTCATAAATTATTATATTTTGGTTTTCATTATTAAATTATTAATTCTGCTGCTTCAGGATCTAATTTTTCTTGCTTTTTTGTTGCATGATTTAATCCTTATTGAAGAAATATAAGGATCAGACGTTAATAAGAGCCTGTTAAATACATCCTCATTGGTTGCTTTTCTTGAAAATTTTCTGGTATGTGTATTTCTCTATTTTTTTAAATCTTTATGCTTCGCCTCTTGCGCTTCTTCCGAAAGCTGTTCGATTGGAAGCAACGCTTTATCAATTATTTCTCCACCACTATTTAACACCATTCGTCGATGGAATTTCTGTCACTATCGTACATCTTGGATATGTAAACGTTCTGTTTAACTATTTATTATTATATTGGAGAAATTTACTTTCGGTGTATCTGGTTTACTGCACCTTTGTTTCAATTTACAAGTGAATCTTTGCAAACTGAATATTAACGCTTCTGAGTTTTCGGCAACGATGTGTGTTTTTTCACATATTTAAATTAAATGTTAAAACTTAAACTTAATTAAATAAAGAATAAATAATATAATATATTGGGTATATAAAATACACAAATTCAAAAAAACTGAGAAAAACGAAAAACTAACAGTAACTTTTAATACGTAGAAAATCGCGCACTCAATATCTGACTAGCGCAATGGCTCTGTTGTAACTGACTGCAGACAGAGTCAAAGGCTTAGTCGAAAGGATTGGGGAAATCACAACATAAACACTTCATGAGAGTCCATATAATTTAAACAACTCCTTCGTGGAACTGTAACAGCTTAGATCCCTGCGGAGCTCCAGTGGGAAACGCGAACATCCGCGTAAAAAAATATGACATTGATCACTTTAAACAGTAATAATATGCAAAGTAGGCCGAAGGGGGAAATGATTTTTGCACGATTACGTAGAAGAAGGTGTACTGAAAACACTCTAATTTATTTAAATTCGGGAGTTTTTGAGAGTTACAAGATATACCTCGTCAATTGTAAATAATTTGATACATTTTTTACATTTCATTCAGTATAATTTTTTAAACATATTGCACATGCTAATTGTTAATTAAAATATGTTTTTTTTTATTGTCAAAGAATGCTCATTCTTTTAAAAATATAATGAAATGAAATTATTAAATAGACTCCTTAAGGCATCTCAAAGAACATAAGCTTTTTAATGGGTTGAAAAGTGGTAGTCTTAATTTGTTCAACTTTGAGGATTCGTATCACTAAAATTTTTTGTTGAATTTCATTAATTTGTTCATTATCGACATTGATAAACATTTAAAAAGGAATATAATCATATTAAATTTCAACATGAAAAAGTTGATTTTTTGTCCAAATGTCACTGAAATTCTCGATCCGGACCACTCTGTGTCGGACTCGACTCGCGAGCGTGTTGCGTCCGAAGAGGATCAAAAAAGACAGAAGCGGTTCGTAGAAGAAGAGGAACGCGCGAACAGACGAAAGATGCCAAGTGGGTTCGCGGCCGCTTTCGACCGCAGGCTCGACCCTTGAAATCGTATCGTCGAAGCTCAAACGCAAAGGGATAGCGAAGCTCGAGAGATTTTCCATTGAAGCGACGGCGGCGGCGGCGGCGGCGGCGGCGGCGCCGACGTCTGCGGCTACGTGTTCTTCGTCTGCGTCTGTGCGAGCAGGCTGCGCCAGCCGCTGCGCCGGCGGAGCGGCGGCATCAATCTACAAGGACACTCGTCCGGTTTTTAGGCCTAATTGGTTGTCGCCCGGCGCCTCTTCTTCTCGGAGAAAGTAGATGCGTCTCGGTTACCACGTTGCTCTTCGGTTCTTTTTTTTTGTCCTCTCCTCACCCTTTCGAAGCTCGGTCGTACAAGCGTTCGAGTACCTGCGCGACGATTCTCTCGCGACGCTCCGAAGGAGCGGAAAGAGCTTCGGAGGAACGGGAAACGCGTGCCGGCGGAGGAGCGACGCGAAAGTCTCCTCGATGAAAGGAGAATCTGTCGTTATAGTGCGCCCGCGTCGCGGCGCCGTCCCAAATCAGATTTCCGTGTCCACGTTGAGCAGACTCTCAAGTTCGACCCCAGATAGCACAAACACGTTGTAAGGTGAATGTCCCAATTTCTGCTCATTTAAGCGTTCACTCGTTATGAAAATGATATAAAAAATTTGTTTGCAGTAAGAATTTGCAAAGTAATTTATTAATACCTCGATAATGAATCAAGTAATTCAAAAATATTTTAAAAAGATGTTATAAGACCTTTAATTATTAATATAATGGCTAATTTAATGTAGTACTCTAAATGTCCGTATTTCTGCTCACGACAAATAACTCACGAAAAATCCAGTAAAAATCCAGAGTAAAATACAGTAAACGTTTTTAATATTAAATACGATTTATTTCTGCACACACTACATTCGGTCCGATTATCGAATCACAATGAAATTGCTGTTCTTTGGTCTAAGCAGTAAGAATACGATTAGAACGAGCAAGTTCCTTGTTCTAAAATTTTTTTCGTTGCTTACGTAGCACTTTCTTTCTAACAAACCTGTGCATCACTCGCATTTATGATCAAAGAACTTATAATTATTTTTTTACAATTATAGTACAAACGTAACATTTATAATAATAAGAAAAATACGAAGTGATTAGAAATCGGGACATGAGCAGAAATTGGGACATTTACCTTATGTATGTCCATAGAATATTCGTTCTGGACGTTCCGGACGTCCCGTAAAGGTCCATATATCCTCTATACGTCCTCATTAAGTTTTCTTAACGTCTCAGTAAGGTCCCATTTACAAAGTGGGACGTCCTCAGAATGTGCTGTGTCGACATTATCAGGACATGTTCCGAACATTCAAAAATAATTTTTTGAACGCTTAAAATTACTAAACGAATCATTTTCTTAAATTCACATTCTTGGATATTACAAAATATAAATATATAGATCTTATTATCTTTCACAATCCGGCAGCAAGGAATATTTTTACTCTAAACCTTGCAGGTTATGTTGTTATCGGAATATTCGCGGTCACCCTTCTTTGGAGTCTCGATCGAGCATCTTTACTTATTAACTTCGATGATCCTATCTATAACCTCAAACTGCAAACTAAAATGATTAGATAAAGAAAATTTTTATTTGGCTACCTTTGTATGATATATCAAAGCAAGTTTTTATAATATACGCGTCGTTTTGAATAAAGTAATTGTTTACAATTATTTACGAATCATTTCAGTATTCAGAATCAGTTCTTTTCCTTTAGTTTTGAAAACCTCCTTTTGTTGTATGTACATATTTTAAAGTTCAGAGATTTAAAATTCAATATAAAATTATTGTTTAACAAACTTTCTATTTAAATGTTCGTTTTTTTAAGCTGAACAATATAAGAGTAGCCGACCACTAAAGGATTGTCGACCTTTAATGCCTTCACCCTATACGAGAAATAAATAAGACACCAAAATTTCATTGCAACGTTGAGGTTATACAGGGTGTAACAAAGTTGCAGTTCCTTGAAAGGAGTAATTCCTGAGATGATTTTAAACAACTTTTTCCTTTGCGAAAATGTAAGGTGGGGCTTTGTTAACGAGTTATTAACGAACAACACCGACCAATAGAAGCATGAATACAGTGGATGAATTTCAGCGCGCGCCCCAGCTTTGAGTAGTATTGGCCCGCCATCGTCCGCGTCATCATTAATCCACTGTACTCGCTCCCCAATTGGTCGGTGTTTTTCGTTAATAACTCGTTAACAAAGTCTCACTTAACATTTTCGCTAAGGAAAAACTTGTTTAAAATCGCCTCAGGAATCACTCCTTTCAAGGAACTGCAACATTTGTGTTACACCCGGTATTGTGTATTTCTTATGCATATCCATAACACTCTTTAGAGGAACGTTTCTAAAACATCCGAAATTTAAATTTTCCGAACATCCATAGAACTTTTAAGACGGACGCTCTTGAAACATCCGAAATTTAAGTCTTCCGAATATCCACAGAACTTTTAAAACGGACATTTCTGAAACATCCGAAATTTAAGTTTTAGGAATGTCCTAGGAATGTCCAAAATGGACGTAGGACATTCGGACATAAACTGAACATGAAACGAACGTCCTTGGAACGTATGGTGCTATCTGGGACGCGTCTCCGAAAGAGTTCACTAGGTAATTCCGTGTTCGCTGAATATGGATGCCTCGCGGGAAATGTTGGCCGTCGACGGGAAACGATCGAAGCGACGTCGCGGCGACGGCGACGGCAGCGACCGATTCGAATAAACAGTACACACGTTACGAGCTTATTGGTAACCGCGAGGCACGCTTAATTCGCCGTAATAGCGATTCCGCGTATCGGATAGATATTTTTATTGGCGTTCGCTTTCGGCACGATACGCGTTTATCGAATGTCGTGTTTATCGGGCATCGTAAAACGATCGTTAATGCTTTTACGAATCGATAACGATCGCCACGGGTTCTCGTAATAATGACGTTGCCACGCTGTCTGCCCGTCGGATCGATAAGATCTGAAACGATCTCCAGGCTCGTTCGAGATCACAAATAGGAGGAGTCTCGTAATTTATCACGCGCGTTTTCAGGCGTCTCGCTTTCTTCTACGGACGACCCTCGGCGCGACGCAACATTCGCCGAAATCGCGCGGTCCAACCCGGGCAGAGTCTATGTCAGAGGCGACGAATTCGCGTCTCTTTCCCGCAACGGAAAAGACGAACAGAGAAAAGAGACGCGCAATCATCGGCTCGTCACCTTTGGTCTGTGTTTTCCTCGCGTCGCGCCGACAACAAAGTTGCGTTGCAACTTGTCGACGCGCGTAGACGTTCGCAGAAGGAGTTGCGCAAGTAATCTTGAGTAAAGAACGCGAAACAGCCGGCGAAGCCGCGCGAAAGCTTGATTGCGAATAGAGGGAACGAATCGAGGGGATCGACGACCGTGGAGGTGCAGCTATCGTGGCGTTAGAAGGAAACTTATACTCGCTCGCGTCGCGCGATTCTCGCTGGCAAACGGTCGGCGAAACGCGACGGCGAGTCATTTGCGAGATCGTTTCGACGCGCCTCCTTAAATAACGATCATTGGCTCGTAACTAACGCGCTCGCGACTCGACCGAGCGCAGTCAGAGGAAGAGGCTGAAATGGAAGGTGGAAAACCATCAAACGATAATTGTCGCACTCTATGTAGGCAGAAACGTACTCGGGACTCGGGAATATGTAGACACTCGTCGTATCGATGTTTCGTCGCTTCGCTCGATCACCCTACCGCATTATCGCAAATCTTACCGAAGACGCGATCGTCGAAAATGTTAGAGAAATCGAATTGTGGGAATTTTCCTTGAAACCTACGTGGAAGATTCGATCGCCGCGGCTCGTCGCCGACACCACCGCCGAAAGTTTGAACGTTGTCCCGTCGCCACAGTGTGACGAGCAATGGACAAAAGTCGAAAAACTGAAATTTAAAATTCATAGTTTTTTATATCTTAAAATATTAATAATGAATCGTAGATTCTAATACTACTCAGAATTTTCACTAAATTTTTTAATTATTTGACAAAATTTATGCTTAACACTACTCATATTTTTAATGCATTTTTTCAAACATGTGCCATTTGTAGAATATTTATCCGATTAATATAATTTTTATAATTTATGTTTAGTATTATAAGACCTCTTAAATTGCAGAATAAATTTTTCATAATATTAGCAATGTATTCCAATTTTTTACCTTGAATGTTTATCAGCTTTGACTTGAGTTTTAAAAAAAGTACCTAAAAGTACCTCCGTGAGTTTTGATACATTCATTGGGGGCACACTAAACTTCGTATTTACGTTACATTTAGCTGCTCAAATTTGCTCGAAATGAAGAAAATAGTCAAAATCAGTATTAAGATGTTCAGCGTCAAGGCTGAATTATAATAGATGAATCACTTGAATCATCAGTTACGAATACCGATTCAACTTTTAATTCGGATACAAATATTACTTAATATTCAATATTTATAATTTATTTAGAATATATATTTAAAAAAAGTTTTAAATGAGTATTTACTTTTTATCCATAAATCTGTACGTTCTAATCGATCATTTCGATTTTTCTCTCATTTTCGATAAATAAACAAAAAAAAATTTCAAACGAAAGTTAATTGGTAATCAAGCAATAATATATTGCAATTGAAAAAAGGAGAAAAACTTTTAATTTAAAAAAAAATTAAGACTATAAATTGTTTTTTAATGAAATTTTATTTTTTTATTTTTATTAATCATTGCATCTTTACGTCCTATTTAAAAAAGTATTAAAGCTCTTCGATCGAAAATCCATTAGTTTACAAGTTATGAATTTTGTCCCTAACGCGCATATAAGTCACACTGTGCGTCGCCACAGTGGGACATTCTCGCTGAAGAATCGGACAAAACCCCATTTAAAAAATTTTGTGCAAATCGCGAAATATCTATTGGTCGAGGTAGCCGAATGTATCACGAACAATATAGGGTGAATGCACTAGAGTAGTCGATCACCCTCTAGTGGTCGACCACTTTTATTGTTTAGGTTAAAAAACTAAATATTTGAATAAAGCATTTATTAAATGATAATTTTATATTGTTAAGCCAGGAATGCTATGCTACGCTGTTTAAAAAAAATTAGCTTCAATACATCTTTATGGATCCGTTTCCACCAAGAGCTAAGCTATGTTAATTAAAATGTATTGTTTAAACATAGCATAGCATAGCTTTCTGGTGGATTCCCGGCTTTACTTAAATGTCTAACTTCAAAATACGACAAAAAGCGATTTTTAAAAGTAAAGATAACAAATGCTTTTAAAATGATTTCTAAACAAGGTTTGATTCTACATGTACAATTGCTGGTTTCAAACACGAGGCGCCTAAAACCGAGCTTTGAGAAAAAATAGCTAATGTAATTCAACTGTATACATTTTTCATTGAAAAATGAGGCTGTACGATATTTGAAAAGTATGAACATTTTTAGTTATGAGCTTGACAAATTTAACAAATGCGATAATTTAGATTATCGACTACTGAAAGAAATTTAGGTCGATTACTGAAGTGACTCGGACACTTTACTTTTAACGTTAATTACGTCTGTTCTAAAACTTTTATATACAAACGAAAAATATTAGTGATACACTGAATAAATTTAAAGTACTATCATGTATATCATATATTTTAGACCATTGACTGTTTCGTTTTGTTAATACATATAATTCAAGTTTAGCTTTAAGTGGTCGACTACTAGTGCTTTCACCCTATGAATATTTTTTTTTCTTATTTTTGCACCCATTAAGCAGTTTATTTCATCCAAAGTTTAGAGATTTTATAGCACGTTCTTCTTTCTTCATCACGCTCTGAAACATCGTTCACATAATAACGATTTTTACATGGTTTAAGGAAATTGTGTATAGTTCTATGTTATGTAAGCTTTTTACGAAGGTATATGCCACCTTTTCAGACAAGTTTTGTTTATACATCCTATATGTTTCTACAGTTATTAATAGTTATAGTTGATGGATAATTTAGTTATTTTCTTTACGATAATAAGATTTCATTAACGATTTTGTTAGGGTGCTGAGTTACATCCGATGTTCATTCTGGTGTCATTACATTCGGTGAAGATTTGCGATCACAATGCAAAAAGCATTGGTTCCGAATTCGTCCGAATTCAGGTTTTACGGCAAATTTAGATAAAAGCGACAACCGGGAGTTGCGGCATTTGCCGTACGTTCGTTGGTTCGTCTTCGCCGCGTTGAAACTCTGTGAACTGCCTACATTGTTTATTAGAGATGCTTATACTATGTTTGAAATAATCCTTCGGTAGAGTTCTTTCCTTTCAGCTTACATTCAGTTGAAACGTTGCCATCGGAGACTGCAGAGCGAAATATTCGACACGTCCTGATATTTATCAGAGAATCGATTTTCGTAAAAATCAATAAATAATTCCCAAATTTTTATAAATAAATTGAATTGTATATTCTGTCGATACATAAAAGTTGTAAAACACACTGTTTGTATCCCGTAAAATATGACAAACAACAAGCAATTTTTCTATTTGACACACTCACCTTTAAGGACTAATTTTACCTCTTCGATGTTCCTTTTGATAACATTCAGTGAAAGAATCAAAAAGTAGAGAATTCAAGCTTTAAAGTGCACTTTGTTTCATCAAATTTTAATGAATTTGAACAAAGTTCTGTAACTTTAAAGAAGTCAATTTTGAGATTCAGTTTTGTCCGGCTTTTCAGTGGAAATTAGAGATCATGGTTAGGAACGTGTTTGAAAAATTCACGTGTGTGTGCATACACGTACTTCAGTACGTGTCATTTTAAATGCACGGTTACACGCATGCTATTTCACGTGTATTTAAATACACGTGTATTATTTCGCATATATGTATATTTAGCTATACATAATCGATGCAACCAGATTCGAATTCTCAAATGAACATCAAAGATACGGAAACTGAAATGTCCAAAAATTGTGGAGCTTGCAATGAAATATTTTAATATATCAGCAATAGCAATTGTTTCGGAATACAGATATGTTAATACACGTGCATTTAAATGTACGTGAAATAGTACACGTTTACCCGTGTATTTAAAATGACACGTACTAAAATACGTGTCCGTGAAATACACGTATACACGTGCATTTGAATACACGCGAAATAAGGATCTCTAGTGGAAACGTCCCACTGTGCGTCGTAGAAGTTGAGGGAAAATTGAAAGGGACGCGGTAGAGCGTCGCGACGCGGCGGGTAGTTTGGACCGTCCGGAGGAAGAGAGACGGACGGCGGTCTCAGAGGCTAGGGTGTGCCGTGAGAAGCGATTAGTCCAGTTTACGATCTGGTCGATCGTCCGAGATAATCCCGATCGGTAAGCGAGCGTAAACTCGGGCTAAAATCCGATAAAATCGTATCGCGCGATCGAGACGGCGAAGAAGTGTGTTTGCGCGCGTCGGCCAAAGACCCGTTACGTCGGAGGACGAGGTAATTAATTTAAGCTGCGAGAACGCCTTGCCACTAGGCCAATGCAAACACCTTCTTTGCGCTCACGCTCGCACGCACGGCCGCGACTTCCACCAACACACTCGCGCGACTCCCGGGATGCGCGATCCTTCGCCTCCTCTTCCTCTCCGTCTCTTCGTCATTTCGAGTTGCGAGCGCGCGAACGATTCCATCCTGGATCCAGGATATAACTGTACAACGTGGTTGTCGTGACTTTAAGCCGCGTCGCGCCGAGTCCGGCGGTTTGTCGAGGCGTCCGAAGGGCGACGGGAAACTGCATGCGTCCGGGAAGGAAACGAGGGAACGCCGCGAGTCGGATCGCGAGAAAAGAGGAGCGCGAGACAGAAATTTGGAGACGGATCGCAGCGCGGACGCGCGCGCGCGACGTCCCGACGCGGCTCGGGAGTAGGAATGTTCGATTCCGATTCGATTCTCAGAAAATCGATTCTTTTGGTTAAAAGAATCGATTTTTTAAACCGATTCTTTGCTGTTCGATTTTTTTGAGCATCGATTCTTTACCTTAAGAATCGATTCATGGATTCTTGATTTACTGATTGAAAGTAAAGTGAATATGTAAATGTAGATACTAAACTGTAACGGATTGTAAGTATAAGGATCCCTAAAGTAAGTATCTACAATCTTTCGACGACATTTTTCTCTCTTTGTAGCAACGCTTATTAGTATTATTAGTAATAACCTATGCACGAAGTTATAAAGAGAAAAGTGTCTGGCGTAGTGACCAGAAAGATTATTTTCAAGGACTGGCAATATTTTAACTAAAAATCGAAATAGATTATCACCGTCACATTTGCAACAGTTATTATTTTTAAATTCATTAAAAATTGAAGATTGGCAATTATGAAAAAAAAATTAAATACAATAATGAACAAAATGTTTCTTTATTTTCCTTTAAAGCAATCTCTTTCAACAAGTATTGTTTCTTTATCTGATAAGAAGTCATTTATTTATTTATTTATTTGAAACCAGGTATTTACAAAGTAAATCCCATAGGAGGTAAACATAGTTACCTGTACATAGGCTGGTATATAAGAGTCTTAAAAACTAACTTAAAGTTAAAAAAAACTCCATAAAAACAATAACATTTGATAAAGAAAAATATTTACGATTCACGCCAGTAATTAACAATATAATACCATTAAACATATAACTGTTCTAACTTAATAAAATTCTTTAATTTATTTTTAATAGCATGTTTATTTAAATTCAGACTCTTTAGTTCATTTGGCAGCAAGTTATGGGTTTTTATAGCAACAATATAGCTATTTTTATCACTTACAGCCTTTTTCATTTTTGGCAATGCGATGTTCTTATTTCTAGTTTTAGATGTACTTTTTATAAATCTATCTTTTAGTTCTTCATAATAATACATCAGAGACTCAAGTGTAAACAATTGCTTAACATTTAATGGGTACTCATTTCCAGAACGTTGATTTTTATTTACGATTTTTAATATTTTTGTTTGAATCCTTTGTATCAAATTTAAATTATTTTTATATGCACCTCCCCAGGCAATTATTCCATAATTTATCACACTATGAAAAAAAGCATAATATATCTTTGTTAGGGTTTTAGTATCCATAGTCTTTCTTATTTTTGCAAAAATAAAAATCAAATATCTAGTCCTGTTGATAATATATTCAATATGTTTGTCCCATCTCATGTTATAATCAAAAATAATACCTAAGTACTTATGACTTTCTACTCTTTTGATTTTTTCATTTAGTATTACAATGTCTAACTCTTTTGGAACACTATCCCTATAGTTTCCAAAAGTCATATAAACTGTCTTTTTAGTATTTAGAGATAGTTTATTTAATGCCAACCATATTGCTACTTTTTCTAGGTACGCATTCATTTTATCCTGTGCTAAAGCCCAATTGTCATCATCAAAAGAACACATTTTTTTTTTTTACTATACCCATAAAAGATATATTTCATTGCATGATCATTTTATGTGCGTATGCGTGAATGTGTATCTTCAAACTCAACCCCATAAAATTATAGTATATGCAAGTATACATATTTTATGATTTGTAGATCGATTCTTGCAAAATCGATTCTTTTATTTCGATTTTTTTAAGAACCCGATTCCCATGATTCAAGTCAATATCGATTCAAAAAATCGATTTTTTCACAAGAATCGAACATCCCATCCCTACTCGGGAGCGCGCGGTTATCGCTGCCGAAGAATCGGATTGGATGCGAGGAGACGCGAAACGCGTCGCGGGAACGGTTCACGAAAGTCGCGTATCGCGAGGGACCAGTCGGGTCGGGGTGTCTTTCGCGGCAGCGAAACGATGGAAGAGATTAAAAATCCGCGCGGAGAGCGGAGCCCGGTTTAACGAACCTACCGGCGACGTATCGCGGCGTTAATTACCGGCGAGGGCTCGGACCAAATGCGCGCCACGGTTAGAGCGAAACGCTCGGGCAGCAGCGTTCGCAGATAGGCGAGGGACGGCCGAGCGAACGAGTCGACCTCGTCGTCGCGGCAGATGCATTAATTGAACCGGCTTAAATTATAGCCAGCCGCTAATTGCGCTCTTCTTCTCGGGCTGTCGGCGCGCGAGAGACGCGCGGCATTTCACCGAACCGATTGCTCGCGCGATTAAACCGTCTCGCGAGAAATTGGTTGGCCCTCGAAGATCGACGGCTCGCCGGTGATCGACTTTTTCTTCGGCGATCGACTTATTCTACTCCGTCGCGTCGCGTCGGCGCGATGCTCGCGCTCCTCGGGACGTAGGACGAGAGAACGAAGTCGCAGCGAGGGGTCGCGCGGCGGGAGGAAGCGTGTACTTCCTACCGAAGGAACAGCGCGGCGTGTCTCGCTCCAACTTTGCGATACTTTAAGGCAGTGGTGTCAAACTCATGTATGAATACGGGCCACCAAATTCAGTTTAAGAAAATCCGCGGGCCACAGACAGGAAGAAAAAAAGTCTTTTATTTATAACGGAAAATAACTCATTTAAACTTTACATTTATTTTTCTTTAATAAATTTACAAAAATTAAAATTTAATATTTTTACTTGACTTGTCTATTTGTCTTGACTTGACTAATTATTTGACTTAATATTTTTTACTAGACACTTGGCATCTTTTCGCAGATATTATTTTATCGACATCGAGTGTAATTGTTTGGGATAAAGATTTTAAGTGTTCATTTGTTAACTTCACCCTGTATGAAGTTTTATTGATCTTTAAGACAGAAAATAATTGTTCACATAGATATCTACTACCAAACATTGCCAAGATTCTCGCAACAAACATACGCATTTCAATAAAATGTTCTGGCAAGTACGAATAAAAATCTGGAATGCCAATTTCATTATATTTTTCCTTTAGCATTGTGTTGCATTGTATTTTTTTGGTAATAAAATTAATTTCAAGTTTTGGGCCGCGGGCCGCACCCTAAGGTCTTGCGGGCCGCGTGTTTGACACCACTGCTTTAAGGGATCTTCCCGGTGTGAACCTCTGAAAAATTGCCATTTTTTGGAAATTTTTTTGTACTGAACGAAATGTCCAATGTAAATAAAGTTTTTCCGACTGATTAATACACTTACTGAGAGTACAAACAATTTTTTTATGCAATTTATAATAGTTTATTTAATTATATATACAGGGTGCGGCACAAATTAGTCCCCACGATTTTTCAACCCCTTCGGATGGTCTGACAGAAAAGTTTTTCCTACCAAAGTTAATCAGTATTTAACTGATAAGAAATTGCAATTTTTTAAATTTAAAAAAAATTGATTTTTAACAAAAAATCGTGATTGCCGTCATATCTTTAAATGGAACTGGGTATTTTTAGCTTCATAATATTGTAGGCGACGTCGAAACGAATTCAACGACCTGCTATACGATGACCTTCAGATAACTTTGAAAGAAAATATCGCCATAAATCGGTTGCCAGAATATTTGAAATAATTCAACAATACGTAATAGCAAATAGCAATGCCTCGCATTTTGAGGTAAACAAATAAACGTAAACATTGCTTCAGAACCTGACTCACAAAAAAAAACAAATTTATACTTTGATTTATACTTTTTATTAGTAATTAACAAATATTCTGGCAACCTATTTATGGCGATATTTTCTTTCAAGTTTATCTGAAGGTCATCGTATAGCAGGTCGTTGAATTCGTTTCGACGTCGTCTATAATATTATGAAGCTAAAAATACCCAGTTCTATTTAAAGATATGACGGCAATCACGATTTTTTGTTAAAAATCAATTTTTTTTTTAATTTATAAAACTGCAATTTCTTATCAGTTAAATACTGATTAACTTTGGTAGGAAAAACTTTTCTGTCAGACCATCCGAAGGGGTTGAAAAATCGTGGGGACTAATTTGTACCGCACCCTGTATATCGCACTGAATTGAGCACCTCAAGAAAACGATGTAGTGCTGGCGTAGATGATCCCAGAAGAACGACGCATCTGAAAAAAAAAATTCAAAATGGTTTTTAGTCGTCACGGATGTCGTTATTGTTGGAACTAAAATTATTTTAATTGATAAAAAATTAACCAAATGACGGAAGTTTGAATGTTTAAGTTCCGAAATTCGATGAATTTTTAGTCATTTGTCATTGTAAAAAGTATGAAATTGTTAATAAAACAAAGTTTCCGTGGTCCCTGCGGTAGCCACTGATGCGTTGAATAATGTGTAAAAATTTGAGACTGATTAATCAAATAATTTTTTTGCAATCATCTACGCTAGCGCTACATCGTTTTCTTGAGGCGCTCAATTCAGTGCGATATATATAGTTAAATAAACTATTATAAATTGCAAAAAAAATTTGTTTGTACTCTCAATAAGTGTATTAACCAGTAGGAAAAACTTTATTTAGATTGGACATTTCGTTTAGTACAAAAAAATTCCCAAAAAATGGCAATTTTTCAGAGGTTCACAGTGGGAAGACCCCTTAAATCAATCTGTAGGAATTACGATAGGATAAAGCGCGTATCGGTTGGCATACCAGCGATATCGCGAACACGCAAGCGAACGCGATGCGCATTTACCGGTAAAGTCGATGTTTGTATCGCGCCAATTCGCTCCGAAACGATCCGTCGAGCCTGTGATCGCGAATCGATCCTCGCGATTCTTTTCAATGATTATTGAGACGCGAATATGCAATAATATGCATCCGATGATGCGACGACAAACACGAGGTTGGATCGGGCGGAAGCTTTCTCTCGGTCTCCGTGGCGTGCGTGCACGTCGTGGCCGATCGTGGCGCGCCGCGAGACGCGAGACGCGGCGTGGCACGCGCTTCGCGTGCCTAGCTTCGATATATCGCGATTGCGTAACCCGATTAACGGTAAAATCGACTGTAGCCGGTAGAGCGAGCGCGGTTCATCGTTTCGAACGACGAACGATCGACTCGGGATTCGGGAAAAATAATTCGCGCGCGACCCGTATTCGCGAACCCTGCGCTACATTCGCGTCTTGCCCGCGCGGTTCAAACGCCGCGGTTCGTTCGCGCCTACCATAACACACAGAATCTTATGGAAGGCGTCAACTTGAGCGGTTTGCCCGCGTTCTTCACACTAGGGATCCTATAATAAGGGATCGGACAATGCGTCGCCATAATGGGATACCGGAAATCAATTGTTTCAGCGCGGGATCATTCGAATTCAGTAACGTTTTCCCACTTGGATGAATTAATCGTTTTAGATACGATTTTTTGGAATTAAGTAAAAGTTTTATACAGAGTTTTTTATAACGATTTCCGATCAAAATTAATGTCAATTTAGCTTAACTTACTTTGATAAAAACTTTATTATTTGCAAGATATGAGCATAAGCTTTTGAAAAATTTGAATTTTACTATATTTGTAAATAATTATTAACATGATTATGTATACATACAGGGTGCGCCAAAAGTATGGAAACGGTCAAATATTTTGAAAACGGAACATTTTTGAGAAAAATGTTTTAGAGCAATGTTTTAGGGTGTTAAAAATTCTATTGAACAGTCGTGTCCGTTTGACCTTCTGAGGAGCGGCCAAGGTCACATTAGAGTCAACATGATTTTTTTAAATGAAACACCCCATTTTTGATCATGCAGTATTGAAGCTGATGATGAGACATTTTCAAAACACTAGCTGATGCTCTATTTCTGTTGAGAATTACTTAAGTTCTGAGCGTTGAAAATGAAGAAATAGACTCTCGCTTGTGTACAATGATTATTACAACGTTTGCCACATCACTCGGCCGAAATCGCATTTCAAAGATGTTACTGCACATGCGCTAGAAATAACATCGAAATTATGACGCTGATTTCAGTACTAATACCAAACGACATTAATTCTAACATAAAACGACATAATACTAACAATAAACCTGACAGTCTCGATACATTTAAAGCTCAGAACTCAGGCAATTATCAACAGAAATATGTCGTCAGCTAGTGTTTTGAAAAGGTCTCATCGTCAGCTTTAACACTGCATGCTCAAAAATGGGGTGTTCCATTTAAAAAAATCATGTTGACCTTAACGTGACCTTGACCGTTCTTCTGAAGGTCAAACGGATACGACCGTTCAATAGAATTTTGAAAACCCTAAAACATTACTTTAAAACATTTTTTTTTTAAATCGGTCCGTTTTCAAAATATTTGACCGTTTTCATACTTTTGGCGCACCCTGTATGTACATATATGTATATATGTATATATACATATATACAATGGTAAAAAGTTTAATGAAATGAATGATTTACAATTGAAGTAGAATATTTTCAGAGAATAAATGTTTAAATATATAACAAATAATAACCATTATTTTCTTGGAATCTATAACTTATTCTTAGTAAAATTATTCCTCAGTATCTTATAGGTACTACATACAATAGAAATTACATACATTAGAATGATAATGTATGTATGTATGTGTAGTTACAGCAAGTTCTAGAAAATTAAATGATTCACTTCGTTCCTCGGTGGACCACCACCCTTGCCAAATCTAACTATCATTTTGAATTTTGGAGCTAACTACCATTCTGTTAAGATATTTGATAATGAGAAATTTATAATTTTGATGCAAAACTATGAATGTTCAATTAGTTCAAATGATTCTTGACGGCTACTAGAAAATTACCACGAGGAAAAGCGCCCATTCCTACTAATTATACATAAAAAAAATACAGGGTGTAACAAAAATGTTGCATTTCCTTAAAAGGGGTGATTCCTGAGGTGATTTTAAACAACTTTTTCCTTTGAGAAAATGTAAGGTGGGGCTTTGTTAACGAGTTATTAACGAAAAACACCGACCAATAGAAGCACGAATACAGTGGATGAATTTCAGCGCGCGCCCCAGCTTTGAGTAGTATTGGCCCGCCATCGTCCGCGTCATCATTAATCTACTGTACTCGCCCCCCAATTGGTCGGTGTTTTTCATTAATAACTCGTTAACGAAGTCTCACCTAACATTTTCGCTAAGGAAAAAGTTGTTTAAAATCGCCTCATGAATCACCTCTTTCAAGGAACTGCAACATTTTTGTTACACCCTGTAGAAGCTTCAAGAAGCAGTAAATTTTGTCCGGCATTTCGGTGAGATCGCAGTGCGATCGTTCGTCGAATCGGTGAAAAAAAACCGAAAGACTGAAGGCGTTGGTTCGCACCGTTGAACCAGCGCATCGACATCCCTCGCGTCGAATCAGACGCGTTCGCGGTTTGCAGCAACAACGACGGATATTTGCAAATGTAGTGTAGCTATACAAAGACGCAAGAGCCGCGCACAACGTAGCGAGTGGTGACTGCGGATCGCCTGAGTTGCCGGACGCGGTGGAAAGCGATAAAATCGCATTCGCATCTAGCCTGGACAATAATCGTAACGTTCCGGCCTGAGAGAGGCAATTCTCGTTCCGACTCGTATAAATGCGACGAATCTTTATCGTTAATTGCACGATAAAGGCAAAGGTATCGTCGCGCTATCCGCGAGGATCTTCTTACTCGGTCGCGCCATACCGACGATTTATTCGTCCTGATCGTGGTATACGCCGCGATCCGGCGCTTGACCGGTTTCGGTTCGGACTCGCGAGTGAAAAAGTCATCTCGCTCGCCCTTTAAACACTTGGCGGACGCCGCGGATTAAGTAGCAGTCCATTGGGATATTCGGGACAACGGAGCAGGGTCGCGTGGGCTGCGCGTCGAAATACTCGAAACCCGACACACCGTAGGGCCGAAGGGCCGGCAGGGTGAGGCGACGCACAGTGGGAAGAAAACCGATTTCACTGGCCAAAAGTCAATTTTTTGGTTAAAAAAAAAAAATAAAATAAAATAATTTACTTAAGTAATAGAGGGTTGTTTACCATGCACGAATATAAAAGGTTTCTTTTCTAGGATCTCTTATTTTCAAGTTATACGACTTTGAACTAATCTAGGTGGATACCGCAACCGTAAATTAATTAAATAGAATTTAACAGAACAATATTTTTTGTTTCATTTCCTTTTAAATAATAATACTGTGAGTCTTTTACGATAGAATGAAGCGAGTATGGATGAAATTATTTAATTTTACCGCCTAGTACGCCTTTGAGTTGATGACGTGTATGAAACAAAAGAATGACGACAGTTGACAGTTCTGCTGTTAACGCCATATTGTTGCATCGTATTTCTCCGATCACAGTGCCAAAAATTATATTCATCTGTAACCGTATTCAAATATTATACTAGTTTAAAGATAATTATATGTATAAATTTCGTAGTTTATGAGGCGTAATTTTATTACGGATAAGTTAAATTAAGTTCTGTGTGGTGTTAGCGTGATAAGTTCAATTAAATTCAGTGTTGTGTTCCTATAGTTATCATAAAAATGGATTTTACTTATAAAATAAATTAACTTAATTTAACTTATCCGTAATAAAATTACGCCTTATAAACTACGAAATTTATACATATAATTATCTTTAAACTAGTATAATATTTGAAAGGCGTACTAGGCGGTAAAATTAAATAATTTCATCCATACTCGCTTCATTCTATCGTAAAAGACTCACAGTATTATTATTTAAAAGGAAATGAAACAAAAAATATTGTTCTGTTAAATTCTATTTAAATTATTTACGGTTGCGGTATCCACCTAGATTAGTTCAAAGTCGCGTATAACTTGAAAATAAGAGATCCTAGAAAGGAAACCTTTTATATTCGTGCATGGTAAACAACCCTCTATTACTTAAGTAAATAATGTTATTCTTTTTTTTAACCAAAAAATTGACTTTTGGTCAGTGAAATCGGTTTTCTTCCCACTGTGCGACGGTGCGCGTCGCTTCGATTCGCGACATTATGCTTGTTAATCCTGGTGGCGTCTTAATTATGAAATTTATTAAACGACGATCGAACAGGGGAAACGAACTGGAATTATAATCCTGCGAAACTCGCGGCGCGGCGATACGGTTACGCACGAACGATCGAAGGAACGAAGGAAGGAGCGGGCGGGGGAGAGCGAGCCGAGCTGGCAGAAAGGTACGTTCTCAAAGTTAATTAGAAAACAAACAGAAAATTAACGCGAACCCGGCAGCAAATCTTTCCAGTCGGCCGTTACTCACGATTTATCGTAACTCGTTCGAGTCCGGTCGGTGACCGGTTTATACTCGAGATCGGTCCGGGATGCGCGCGCGCGATGTAGTCTGATCGACGATCGAAAATCTTCGATCCTCTCGCGGATCCGCAGACTGCATCCCGGAGCAGGAAACCGTTCTTTTCCGCGAGAGCGAAACCAGTTTGCTTCGCCGGAAAAAAATCGTGAATTATCGCGTAATCGCGAATACGTTTAACCCGTTAACGCATCGACGTTAATCGATCATTTTCTTTTGCTCTTCGCCCCTTGCCTCTCCGTCGCCGTGTTACCCGCTCCGCTCCGCTTGTACGCGCGCGCAAAACACGGCCCCGTACCAAGACGAACTGGACGCGGACATTCGGGTTTTAAAAATCGAAACTCACGACCGGTTGGACGGCGAAAATCTTCCCGACCGTTAATCTTGATTTATGATAACCGCGACCGCGATCTACTCGAGGACCGACCGGATAATTGGATCGCGCTTTGCGTCCCGTAGCTCGCCGCTACCTTCGCCCGCTACCGGTCTCGCCTGCCCACCCGCGTCCCGTCCGTCTTCTCGCTCGACCGCCTACCGATATCGTTTTCGACGCGACGCGACGCAAACACTGGACCGGTGACGGAGAAAAACCGATACGCGAAGCTTTCGAGCAGCTTTCAAGCGAGCCCTGATGCCTCGCGCGCTTATTATGGCGCGCGCATTATGCGGCTGCTTAGCTTTCTGGCATTCTGGCCGAGAGTGGTCGGCTTGTCGGCCGGTTGGCCGGCTGGTCGAGCGGCTGGTCGCTCGCGCGCACTCACGCTCGTCTTGCTTGGGCTTCGTCTGTGTGCGCGAGTGTGTGTGCATCGGATCGAATCCGCCGTGGAACGTGTTGGTGCTGATCGAGCGCCCTCGAGGAATATAGAGACAACGGCCTGCCGATACACCGACCGTGCTTCTCAACCGAACACCACCGTCTCCGCCGCTGATCCAACTCGAAGAGTGGTCGCCAACGAGTGACGTCGGTTTCCATCGACGCGCCGAATCGGTCTTTGCTAGTCTCTGTTTAGGTTTATCGAATGTTGCGAGCAATATCGATCGTTGGTGTCGACGGTTCGCGGCGAAGAATTATAATGATGTACAGGGTGTCTCAAACGAAGTGTAGGAGGCGGGAAGGAGTGATTCCTGAGGTAATTCTAAACAACTTTTTCCTTAGCAAAAATGTTCGTTGTGGCTTTGTTAACGAGTTACTAACGGAAAACACCGACCAATCACAGCGCGCGCATAGCGGAAGATCAGCCGTGAACGCTACGTGTAGCTTAGGCCAGCCACTGAACGGCTGTTCGTCCGCTATACGCGCTCTCTGATTGCTCGGTGTTTTTCGTTAATAACTCGTTAACAAAGTCACCCCTTTCCGGCTCCTACACTTTGTTTGGGACACCCTGTATAGAACAGAAAATATATCATATACTGCACATTTAGTTCTGATATTGTTTCAAGTCTCAATTATACAGGTAACAAATAGAAGTAAGTATTTGCAAGTGGAAATATTCACGATAAGTTATTCCCTGTAAGCAAAAGAGTTTGCAGAGGAAAATTTATGTTGAAAAATATTAGGAGAAAAAATATTAAAAGAGAATATTAAAACATTTAAATATAAATTAGATATAATATAATATTTATTTGTTTCGTCTACGGAATAAACCACCTCTCTAGAGAGGGCCGTGGATAAACCCATTGTTACATATAAAGAAAAAGAAAATATATAAATATACAGGGTGTGACAAAAATGTAGCAGTTCCTTCAAAGGGGTGATTCCTGAGTTGATTTTAAACAACCTTTTCCTTGGCGAAAATGTTACGTGTGGCTTTGTTAACGAGTTATTAACGAAAAACATTGACCAATAGGAAAGCGAGTACAGCGGATTAATGATGGCGCAGACGATGACGGACCAATACTACTCTCAGCTGAAATGCGTCCACTGTACTCGTGCTCTGATTGGTCAAGGGTTTTTTGTTAATACCTCGTTAACAAAACCTCACCTAACATTTTGGCTAAGGAAAAAGTTGTTTAAAATCATATTAAGAATCACCTCTTTCAAAGAACTGCAAAATTTTCGTTACACCCTGTATAGGTAACATAGAAAAATTATTTATAATTAATTATAAACTGTCTAAAAAAGAAAGAAAGAAGCATAAGCCGCTACAAATTGCGAATTGCCTTCTATAGAGAATTTTTGAAGCCAGATAATTTAATTTAATTTAATTCACGGAAAGGAATTCCCATTAGTGTACAGAAAAATTTTCATACAGTTGCATACATAGAGGTCACAATAGTTGGAAACAATAAAAGAGTACAAGAGTAATATAAAAATGACAAAAGAAAAGCATATAAATAAAATATGAAATAAAATATACAAAGATATAAAAGATGTATATAACAGATTAGATTAAGTTGTACAATTAATTTGATGAAATAATGAATTTCCAAAAGCAGAATTAGAGAACGGTTGGGAATGGTTGGGAACGGCTGGTCTGCGACGAGCAGAAACCTTGTTCCAGAGGGAAGTAGACAGAAAAAGGAGTCGTGGAGGGACACGAGAGGCGACAAGGTGCGGCAAGTTTTATATTATAATTACGCCGATTTTCGACCTCGATCCCGGTCCCGGTCTCGATAGAGGTTCCCTCCGGTTCGGGGTTGTTTGTCGTTCGCGCGAGAGACGAACGACCATCGCGTCGTTCGAAGACCGTGCTCGTCCGCGATCGGTGGCCGCAGGTGTTTCTTCGCGACGCGATGCGCGATTGCGACGACAAAGACGTCGACTCCTGGTTCGGATAGGCGCAACGTAAACGCAAAGGAAGGGCCGAGAGGAGAACGGCAGGGAGAGAGAGGATGGCGTTGAAAGGCCATAAAGCGGCGACCCCCTGCTATCGATGGGCTCTCGGTTGATGGGGGAACTAATGACAGGAGGGCTCGCTATAATGGACAGTTATAGCCAGCGGCTCGCTCGCGCGCAGTAGATTCGGGGATGAAGCGTGAAATCGCGATGGTGGTGGGCCCTGCGTAAAATGGCGCTCCGAAACCTTTTACCGGGATTAACGCATCTCGATCTAGGGATGCAGATTGTTGTTTCCATTAGAATCGATTCAGATCGGTGTGCGAAGAATCGATTCGTAAACAGATCGAGCCTAAAAAAATCGATTCCGTCGCGATCTATTCATTATAATAATAATAATAATAATAATTATTATTATTATTATTATTATTGTACTATTGTAATAATAATAATTATTATTATTATTGTACTATTGTAATAATAATAATAATTATTATTATTATTGTACTATTGTAATAATAATAATTATTATTATTGTACACTAATCATAATAATAATAAGTACAAAGGCTTAAACAGAACTCAGACATATTTAGTCACGTATAGCATAGAAAAATTAAATATACAGTCAGTGGATATAAGTAGTGTTACAACATCATACTTCGTGAATCAGACAATATTATTTAGTAGTTTGTAAAAAGAATTTATAGATCCAGTAAAATGATCAAAACTTTCATTATGATCATTCACCATATTACATATACGATTGATCCGGTCCGAAGAACCAAGTGTAGTTTTATACAACGGTGGATTGAAAGTCTTTACCGTCCTAAAAGACCGTAGTGGAGCATTAAAATTTATTGCTTCGAATAGTTGAGGTAGACAGTAAAATTCACTTTTTTATGGATCTATCGCTTCGTTTAAAACTCTGCTTCTCAGACTGCTACGAAATTAGCTGTACAATTGGCATTTCTTATATTACATTGCTTGTTATGTTGTTTATATTATATTATATTATATTATATTATATTACATTGTCTGTTCATTGCGATGAATGTATCATCATTGTTTGTGAAATCAAAGGGCGCTTGCCCGTTTAAATAAATAAATAAGCAAACGAAGTAGAATCATTCAATTTATTACGGCTAATACTAATATCGTTAACTAAAATTATTTCCATGAAAATCTCTAAGTTTAATCACTATAATCAGTGACATTGATTTTTGCCCCTAGGGAAAAATGTGATGAGGAAAAATGCTCATTTCCCACTGAAATATACAGGGTGTAACAAAAATGTTGCAGTTCCTTAAAACCGGTGATTCCTGAGTTAATTTCAAACAACTTTTTCCTTAGTGAAAATGTTATATGGAGCTTTATTGACGAGATATTAACAAAAACTCCCGACCAATCAGAGCACGAATACAGTGGACGAATTTCAGCGCGCGCTCTAGCTGAGAGTAGTATTGGTCCGTCACCGTTCGCGTCGTCGTTAATCCGCTGTACTCGCTCTCCTATTGGTCAATGTTTTTCGTTGATTACTCGTTAACAAAGCCACACCTAACATTTTCGCCAAGGAAAAAGTTGTTTAAAATCAACTCAGAAATCGCCTCTTTGAAGGAACTGCAACATTTTTGTTACACCCTGTATAAAAGTGATTTGGGAGTCCTTTTTACTCCTCTCCTTGACTTCTCTGCGCATATACAGGGAATAGTTTCTAAAGCGCTTAAAAATCTAGGCTTCCTTAAAAGATGTACAGCGAATTTTACCAATCCGAATGCTCTCAGACTATTGTACTGCGCGCTGGTGAGATCACAGTTAGAATATGCCTCGGTCATATGGTCCCCACACTACACGAAAGAGTACAACATAAGTTTCTTAGGTATGTAGCGTTTAAGATTGGAGAAAAAATGCACGTCTCTGATCATAATTATCTTCCTGCTATGGAAAGGCTGAAACTTATGTCCTTAGAGAGTAGAAGAACAATTTCAGAGTTGATGTTTCTTTTCAAAGTTCTATGCGGATGCATCAATTGTTCTCAACTCCTAGAGCTCATTAACTTATATGCGCCTACACGATCTCTCAGAAAATCGCAAACGTTTTTACCAGCAAACTATACCTCCAATTACGCCAAAACTGATACTATTAACCGTCTGTGCATCACGGCGAATGCATTTGACCATAATTTAGACATGTTTTGTGGCTCAGTTTCGGCATTCAGAAAACAAATTTTTGACTTTTTTTGATTTTTCTCTTTCTACTTAATCTCGCCATATATTATTTGCAATTTATAGTTTATAGTTATTATTTTCTTTATATTTGTTGTTCGTCATCTATGGAACTGTAGTTAACTACTTGTATACTAATGGGAATTGCTTCCCGTATATAAATAAATAAATAAATAAATAAATAAAATACAAGTACAGTATGTAGCATACGTATGGGAATAGCCGCTTATCCTCGTGGTGATTTTCTAACAACTGTCAAGAATCATTTGGACTAAGTGAGAATTGATCTACAATCTCTTTATTTGCGGTACAATTCTCGAATCGATCCAGGCGTTGAAGATCGACGAAAAAAATCAAGAATCGTTAACTGAAAAAATGGATCCTCGAAAGATCGATTCATAAATTTGCGAGTCTAGCTTCGATCGCCGGAAACCTAAAGTAATCGGGGCTCGTCGGTCGAAGGGAAGAGGGAGAGAGAAAGGAGGGCGAAAGATATAGATAAGGACGGACGGTACCTGAACGACCGGCGTGACGTCTCGTTTCGAAGGTATACGGGGCCGAAGACGCCGGCGACAACCTTATTGGAAAGTCGTGTTCCACGTTAAAACCGGAAGTCGAGTCGAGAGCGGCTCGCCACGGACAGCCGACACCTTGTCGAAAGTCTCTCCTCGCCGCGCGCATTTTAATTTTCGAGCGGATCGGGAACGTTGGGCGTTGGAGTCGTTTCGAACGGTAGCCGGCTTACCGTTGGACTCGACTCCCGGACCGAGAGAGTCCACGCACCTCCGCGAACCACGCGGACGCTCGTCGCGCCGCGCAACCGCGAGCGGCAACCTTTTCTCGCGACGCTGCTGGCTGGATACATAAATCTCCTTTAGTGGTCGAGTGAATAGCGAGGTTACAGGAAGGAGAAGTTACTGGCTTCCCGGTTCAAGCTCGTTCGCAAAAATCGCCGTGCTACGAGGCTAATCGCTCTATGATTCATAAATATTTAAAGCGCGGCGAAGCTCTCCTGCGAGAGCTTCGAACCGCTACAAGGTCTCCGGCTTACGCCGCCTAGCGTCCGCTTCGGTTCCGCGAGATTCGAGGTTTCGAGGCATCGCAGACGCACCATAGACATATAAGAATAGACTGCGCATCACGGGGAAAGTGGACGGTCCAACTTTAGAAAGAGTTAGGACGATTGGGGAGGACTTTCTATCTCTTTCTATTCTCTTGTTATTTTCTATCTGTCTCATTCTTCCCAAGTACCTCCCCAAGCATCCAACTCTCTTCCACATCGGACCACGGCTGCATGCTGACGCGCAGTCTATAGTTACTATGTCTATGAGACGCACGGACACGATCGTCGAACGTCTGGGGCTTTCGGCGGAGACGTCGCGCGATACCGCAACGGTTGAATTATCGCAAACGCACACGCGAGTGAAGTGTGCGCGCCGTATTTGTTTTTACGGGAAACTGGGTTCGCGGTCGAGTGCAACCGTTCCCGTCGTTCGAAGTAGGCGTAAGTAGGCAAACCGGGTGTCACGCATCGCGCTCGTTTTTCATTCGTCCTTTTGCTCTTTTTTTTCCGTCGGATTTCATGCGAGCGACGCGAAGGAAAAAGGAATCGAAGGTGTAAAGGCGCGTTGGAAGGTTCGTCGGGCGGGGCGGGGCGGCGCGACGCGACGCGACGGTGGCATTCGTGGCTGGGAAACGTCTCGCGATCGTGCAGTCGAGGGAGGAAAAGTAATTGCCACGAGTCGTCGTGAGAACGAAGCGCGCGCGAAGAGGACGGCGAGAGTTGGATTCGACTCGACTCGATTCGTGTCGCGAGGAGAGACCAGAACCGAGAGACTCGACGCGGCGGCGGCGCACAGTGGTACCGATCGAAGAATTGGCTGTTCATTTGGCAGAGAATCAATGTATGAATGGACACTAGGGTACTGGTCCCTATTAGTGAGCCTGAACCTTTCAGTGTGCCCTTACGTTTAAATAAGTTATAAAAAAGAAATCCCTTTAGAAATGAAAGAAAAACATTTCCTTTCGTTAAGTTTAATACTTTGACTTTATTTAAAAAAATGTTTTTCTTTTATTTCTTAGCGATATTCTTTTTTACAATTTATTTAAGTTCAGAGGCACACTAATAGGTACAGGCTCATTAATAGGGACCATTACCCTACCGTCCGTAAATATGTGGACACTTTCAAATGCAACAGTTATCTGAAAGAAATTGCAAAATCATGATTGAATCCTACTAAAATTTATGAATCTACTTTGCAATGCATTAGAGAACATATTTTACCAATAATGCATTGAATGTCTCACCAACAATAACAAAAAATATTTAGATCTTTTCTGCAATATTCCAACCACTGCATATTCTTATCACTGCCTTTACTAGTCCTGATGCCCTGAATACTAATTTTTATAATTTTGCAGCTACTAATTATTTTTCTATTCAATTTGTGAAAATTTCAATAAACTTGTTTCTGGTTTTGGTTTCTATTTTTTTTTTTTAAATTCTGTGTTTCAATAGTCCTATAACTTTTCTATAGGTTTTTGATAAATCAGATTATTTTTATTATAATATTACAAATAATAATAATTTACATTAATATATTAGTTATTCTTTGAAAAGAGCAATATTTTCAGTACACAGTACAAAATCGTGAAACAGTGACATCCTACTTTGTCTCATGTTTTATTATTATTGTCTAAAGCGAAGTGTGTATGGTTAATTTATTTCAAGTTAAAAGCTTTCCTGTGTGCAAATAATAAAACATGTTTGTTATCTGATTAATTTGAATACATCAAAACTTATTAGTTCATAAATTGTGATTTATTTTACATACTTCGAAGTTTGAACAGCTAAATTAGAGTTCTTGAACTAGACCATGCGTCACCACTTTTTAGACATTCCCAATGATTTGGCAGAAAAATGTTTCAGATCAAAATAAATCAACACTTAACCTTCGACAAGTTACAATATAAAATAATTAAAAAAAAATTTTTTTGTCATAAAACATCAAGGTCACCTTAGTTCTTTAATTTTTATTGCATATTTTTAATTGCTTAATATAATAGCTGACATTAAGCCGAATTTAACGATATACTCAGTGTTGAGTGTTGGGCATTATTTAAATCAATTTTTATTTATGATTATTTTAATGAAAACTTATTTATTATCTGAAGGTTCAAATAAAGAGACAAAATAAATATTTATTATTTGAACAAAATCTAAATGAATAATTTATAATAATAAAATTAATTGTTATTTACAAGTACAAGTTTTATTATTATTTATTATTAATCGGGTTGTTAAAATTGCAAATAATATTATGTACATATTGAAAGAATTTTCGGACATAAGTTTATGCGAATTTCCCGTATCCATTCCATTTCATTCACACGTTGCACAAATTTTATCCTGATGTCTTTTAGATATAATGCAAAAAGTAGATATTATATACTAAAATTATTTGTTTCTGTCTAAATTCAAATAAGAAATAGTAAATACAGTATTTTGAGTATTATTTAAGCAATTTTTATCATTAAAATATAATTAATAATTATATATAATTAAAATCATACTTTTATTTATTATTTGGTATTTGTTTATTTGAATAAAAATTTGTCCAACTCTGAATATACTATGATTTTAAGTCTCGAAATAACGCTAATATAAGTTTGAACAGTTAATTCTTCGACCGGGACCACTATGCGGCCGGCGGCGTCGGCGTCGGCGGCGCTGCGTAGTACACAAGTACGTGAGCGCGGTCCGCGACCGTATGGGGGCCGCGTGCATACATATGGATGCGCGTACGGTCGTCAGTTGCGATACTTACGAGCTCGCCTCGTTATTCCGTATGCGCGATTGAGATCTCGTTTACCTCGGACCCGCGGAAACTCAGAGGCGTTAGCCGAGACTTCGCGCCGACTCCCGTGCAACAATTTCGCGGACTGGTTTAGAGTTGAAACGTTCCCCGGTAGAGTACTCGCTGAACCCGAGAATCCGGCCGCCGCTGAATAATAATTGGGCAGTAAGATGTCGAGCGTGCTCGGAACACGGGAGTAAACGCCCGCCTCTTCCTCTCCGAAATTAACAAGCTCGATCTTTTTCCCTCGGTCTACCCCGCCTTATCCGCTTCCCGATCTCCCGAGTTTCGTCGATCTTCCGTCTTTAAATCTCTCCTGGACTTCCTCGTTGTTCGCGATCCCAATCAGACCGAAAATTGATCCGAGTCGATACGCGTTCGAAACTGGTCACCTTTCGGCTACACCTGTTCGCGATCGACTCGGAGAAACTATCTTTGGAATTTCCTACGCGCCTTCTCTAGTTCTCTCCCTCTCTCTCTCGCTTCTCCCGACTCGCCATCGACAAGCGATTCGCAAAATTTGACGGTCTTTTAGGATAAACTCGCACGGACTACTTTCCGACCACTTTTCGGTGACGTCACGGCCATAAAACTGTGGAATTTACATAAGACAACAATTTAATTGTATGATTATGAACTGGGAAATAAAATACTATCGCATGTCTTCGAGATGCGTGACTTGGGGGTTCTTTTTACCCCCGCCCCCCCCCATTTTAATTTCTCCGCTCATATGTAGGGTTATCCACGTATCTCGGAACCTGAGCCCATTTATAATCGTGTGTACGAGTTCCGAGATACGTGGATGACCTTATATAGATAGTAATGTCGAAAGTGTACAAAACCCTTGGCTTTCTAAAGCGATGTACGGCGAAATTCTTAAATCCAAATTCACTTACACTTTTATACTTTTATACTTTTATACTGTAACACCTATGTTAGAATACGCCTCAGTCATATGGTCTTCTTACTTCGCTGATCACAAACAAAAGCTTGAAGGGGGACAACATAAATTTCTCGGATTCGCCGCGTTTAAGTTAGGGCAGAACTTAGACCATATATACCTATATAGACACGACCTGAGTCATCTAGATTGATGCAAAGATAAAATCATCTACATGACGTTCATGTGGGGAAGGAATATCTACTTCCAAAAAGTATCTATACAGTCTAATGGCGTCTAATCGTCTAATTGGTCTGATGCACTATTCGCCATCTTGAATTATCTTTTCTGACGTCACTGTGGGCAAACTTGCTCGTTATCTTTGCATCAGGCTCTCCCATGGGCTCCTATACTTCAAGCCGTGTCTATGGGTATGTGGGGGCCTACTAAGTGAATTTCCCCCACTGGTTATATAGAAATAAATAAACCACCAAAACTTTATAACTCAATGATAATAAATTGTATTGAGACAAATTCTTTTGTATGAACTATCTAAATCCTTTTTGAATATTGATTTTTACAGTCAATTGTTTCTTATTAATTTCAAAAGATGAACGCGTCTTCGCAAATGCATAATTTCGGCGGCAAGTTCCCATTGGCGAGATCCTGCACCAATCGCGTATCGATAGATCTTAGATGGCGAACTCTGGTGATGGGAGCGCCAAAGGTATATATAGGGCATCCACGTATCTCGGAACCCGAACCCATTTATAATCATGTGTACGAGTTCCGAGATACGTGGATGACCCTGCATGGTCTAAGGGGCAGAAGCTGCCTAGGTTAGGTCTGGGTTAGGTGTGGGTTTACACAATTATGTACATAATTTGTTACAAAATGTGATTATGGGTTGAGTTTTCCTTTAATTGCTTTTAATACTAAACAATATGCCTCTGCATACACCTATAAAGGAGCGATTCTCAATATATATGCCGTTTAATATACTGAATGAGAAACTTGAACTTGTGATACAGGATATTGAGAATCGTTGCTTGCGGCTGAACGCACTTAGGAAATCGCACCTTTAATGAACGATCGAAAATAATGACAAAACATTATCTGTTGTACGTTGCGTCGTCAACGTAATCGTTCCGAGCTCGGCTCGTACCCGTCGCATTGAGGTGTAAACGGATCTTTATTTGTGTTCGTGAAAAACATAGTAGTGTCGCCCGAAAGTGGCCTTCTAAGTTTACTGTTGTGTTCCGTTAACTTGATGTTTTATTAAATAAAACACTGGCTCAAGTACGAAGACTTACAACCATTTATTAGAAAACGAGAGCGTAGTACGATAGATAATCGTATACACCTCTATTAAATGGAACTGTTGAAGACGAAAAGAAGTCTGACAAGAGAAACCAGCATTAGATATACATACATATGTATATCTTTACGTTACATACACATCTTCGCTTCATACACACTCTGAATATTCCGTAAATTTTGACATATGCCATAGGGATTGCCATGTTTCAGACGGTTTTCGCCCACTTTTTAAAATGCTAATAACTAAAAAACAAAGCCATTACCGCCATTTCGTTACTCTTGATTTTCATCTTATATTGACGTCTAGAATCACACCTTACATTTTCTCTCACCTGTAGAAAAACACCCTGTATATGTTCGGTAGTTTTAAGAGTGGGGTTGTTTTGGATCTAACGGATTATCAAAAGATAAGATACGGAGGACAAGGTTCGAAAATAGATAAGAAATAAACAACTGAGGACAAGGTTCGCGGATGAGTAATGAAAGAGACTCATGAACGCAAGAATTTGGGTACATATTGACTACTAGTTTAGGTTTCTAAGAGATATACGATAAAGATCAAAACGTAGAGGAAAATTTAGGATTGATATACGACATTATTAGACCGCGTTTACAATATGCTTCCATCATACGATCAGACTAAATATAAATTGCTTCTTGAAAGGGTACAACATAATTTCCTAAGATTTGTTGCTTATTGCTTACAAATTGGGTTCGAAGATGGACATAACGGACCACGATTATTTATTTATTTATTTACTTCACGGGAAAGAATTCCCATTAGTGCACATGCTGAAAGATATATAAAACTTACATAGAGGACTTAAAATTTAAAGCAAAACTAATTTGATTGATGACGCAGGAAAAATTATATGATTTTATAAACTTGCGACCTAAAGGAGTTTATAGAACCGCAGAACATATCTAAATCATCGCCAACGGTATTAACTTTATCACATATATACGCTTGAGTGCGAATAATTAGAGCTTACCTCAGCTTGAAGAGTTGCGGACCTTGGGAATCCTCTTTACTCCACTCCTCAACTTCTCCGTCCCTATATACAGGAAATAGTTTCAAAAGCGTACAAGAACCTTGGCTTTCTTAAACGGTGTACAGCAAAATTTACTATCCCTAATGCATTAAGATTATTGTACTGCGCGCTGCTCAGATCACAGGTAGAATATGCCTCGGTCATATAGTCTCCTCACTTCACAAAATACAAGCAACAGATTGAAAGAGTACAGCACAATTCTTTTAGATCATAACTATCTTCCGGTTATAGAAAGGCTTAGACTCATGGTTTTAGAGAGTAGAAGAACAATTTCCGAATTGATGCTTCTGTTCAAAATCGTACAAGGTTTCATTAAATCTCCCCAACTCATTAGCTCATTAATTTATGTATATGCGCCAACACGTTCTTTGAGAAAGTCACAAACATTTCTCCCAGCAAACTGTACCTCGAATTCCTCTAGATCTGACGCTACTAATCGTCTGTGTATGACAGCAAATGCAATTGACCACAACCTGTACATGTTCTGCGGCTCTATTATGTTATTTAAGAAACAAATTCATGATATCTTATAACTTTTCTTTTTCTTTTATTATGAATACTTTTGTAAATTTTTCTTTCGCTCCCTTTTTAACCCCCGACGCAAAAAGGAAGGATGTTATAAGTTTGATGCGTATGTTTAGGCCCGCTGCACACGTCCGTTTTTCTGCCGTGCGGTGACCGCAATTACGGCTAGAATACTAGAAATGAAGTTAAGGTGGGATTTCCTATATGCGTCTGACGCTGCGACTGGACGCAACATCAAGCGCACACAGCGTAAAAACAAAGAAGTAACAAATGCAATGGATCACATGTATTTAAAAAGCATTGTGTGCGTTTGGAAGTTGCGTTCGGTTGCAGCGTCAGACGCATATAGGAAATCCTACCTTTAGGCGCTGCACACGTGCCGCAAACGCAATTGCTGTATTTTAGCCGTAATTGCGGCGACCGCGCGGCAAAAAAACGGACGTGTGCAGCGGGCCTTAATGTGTCAGTTTGTCTGTAGCGTAGCTCATTAACGAGTGATCCGATTTCGATGCGGTTTTCTTTGTTGTAAAGTGCAAATATTAAAATATTTCCGAGATGGTTCTTAGCCATGTTTGTTTAAAATCGGTTCAATAGTTTTTTTTTAGTTTTTTATCTATAATTTCTCTAAGTCTAATATTGATTAACACGTCCTCTAATGTCCTGCTATTCATTCCTTGTACGCTAACGAAAATTCCTTCCCGTAAAGAAATAAATAAACATTGAATAAATAGAAAAACATTACCCCCACGCTCGAACGACGGAGCAACAAAGGAACGAGTGGAGTGGAAAAATAGGTCGCGAGTTCTGCGCGTCCGCTTAATGGCTCGCGCTTACGATCGTGCCCCGGATGCGGCTATCTATCCGCTCCTCCACTCGACGCAAATTTATTACCAGATTCGTCGGGTCTTGCGGCGCGGCATTTGTCGTCGGATAGTAAAAAGGCAGGAGGCACCGATAAACCGAGTATGCGTGTAGTCGGTGCGAACCGACTCGTTCGGTTCCACTGGGTGCGCGCACACGGTGCACACGGCGCAACACGGCTTACACCGACGACGCCGTCGTCCTCGCTCCGTTCCAAATACGCCACGGTGTCGAGCTCCGGCGGACTCGTCGATTCCATTCATTTGCAAAATCCATCCGAACTCGCCGCGGTATTTCCACGTGGCAGCCAGGATCCAAGTAGCAGAAATTCTTGCCGCGCAGGTACGAGTCCGTCCTCCTTTCTCTCTTCTTTCTTCGCGGCCTTCCCTCCTCCCGCTGTTTCGTTTGCGCGCGCTCGCTCGCTCGCACGCTCTCCCTCGTTCTCCGTCGTATCTTCGCCTTCGTTCAAGCGTCACGCTCGCCACCGCGTAAGCGCGAATAAATTTCTCATTCGCGAGGATTTATGCCAACGACCGGATCGCCGGCGCATAGAGCCGCTCGAGTCGCGTTCCGCCGCATCGTCGAAACTTACACCGCGCGCCTATATTTTTCGACCGGTCGCTCGAGATCTCCGCGACCGGTCGGTGAACGATATATCCGAGTTCCGGGTTTCGATTTGGATAGGAGAGGAAAGACGGTAGGAGATCTCGGAGAGCCGATAAACTCGCGTGGCTGCGAAGAAGGACGCTGGAAGGGGCAGAAAAGGCGCGTGCCGAAACTGGACCGAGGCGCAATTTCCGAGGAATCTTATCTCCGGTTTGAATCTTCGGTATCGGGTTACGGAAAGGGCCGTCCACACCGAAACCGATAGCCAGTTCCGTTTCTTCGTTCGCTCGCTGCATCCTTTGTTCCCGTCGACAGATCGCTCTGTCGTTATGGATTCCTCGCGGAAGGAAGGAACGTCGGATCCGGCTGAATCGGGCGAAGAAAACCGAGGAAGAAGTCAAAAAAGACGGAGACTCGCGTCGACGCGACACGATCACCTTGGCCGCGCGAAACGAGGCCGTTTCCGGAAACGTCTAGCCCGTTTTCACGGATGCGAGAGCGACGCTTCGACGCGCTCGTCGAAGCCTCGTCCGCTGCTCTTCCCTCTTTACGAACGCTCGTAATTAGCATAACGCGATCCGCCGGCAACTCGTTCGCGAGCAGGTAGATTCTGAAAGAAACGGAAAAGTGGGAGACGGTTCGTATCGAGCAAAGTCGTTTTCGCGAAAAAGTTGGCCGGGCGAGGAGGCGTCGCGACGCGGCGGGCGACTCGTGGTCGAGCGAAACCGGAACTCGTTTAACGCGTAACCAAGACCCAAGTTATAGAGTCGCGTCACGCGATTTCCACGGCACTCTGAACTGCGATAACGCGTCACGAACGGTCGCGTCGCGTCGCGGCCGCGCACGCCGAGCGTGCTCGAGCGTTCGAGCGGTTCGACCGCCGCGCTGGCTCGCGTTTGCGAGTCGCGAAAGCCTCGCGCGACTCGCGTTTTCCTCCGTCGCTTCGCCAGGGAAGACGAGCAGCCCGGACGACGAGCTCGCGTGCGAAAGGATAAAGTCGCTGGCGGAGCGAAGGGTCTTCGGGGGGGGACGAAGGGAGTCGAGCGTAGGTGTGTGCGTCGCGTCGCGTCGTTGTGGCAGGCCTACAAGGAAACCCTTCTACGCGGTCGGCGCCGTGGCGCCTCGGAATCGAGCCAAGCCATCGGGCTGACACCGCCGCGCCACCGGACTTTGACTCTCGATCGAAACCCTCGAACGGAAACTCTTCAAAGCGTCGGAGCGGGAAGCGCGCGCCTCGTAAAAGACGGAAAGGAACTCGTCTCGGGCCAGGTTGAAACAGAACCGGTAGACGTTCGAAGCAATTAATTAGGCTCGTAGAGAATCGGTACTCTTGTTTCGCTCCGTCTCTCCTCTCCGCTCCTCTCCTCGTCGCTCGCCTCGGCGAGGCTCGTTTTCGAGGGCAGCTGGTCCCGCGCGGGATAGCGATTGCGCGCTTAGTCGAACGGAGACGGGTCGGGGCGAGGAAAAAAAAAAAATGTGAACGGAGGACAGAAAACGTTATTTCCATTCGCGTCAATAGCATCGAATTTTGTGACGTCCGCGAGTCCCGGTTAAGCTCGGTTCAGACGAGTGGTTTAGCAGAACACGGATTTGTATAAAACAGCTCACACAAGCCACAAATTCTAGCACAGGGATGCAGAGGCCGCTCATACTATTTTTTTTTATAATACCAATATTTTTTTTTTATAATAAATTTTTGTAATAAATATAAATGAAGTAATAATTATATGATAGACAACTATTGTAGGATCGGATGCGAAAAGAAACCACACTTGTATCCGAGTGTGGGATGAACTGCATAGTATGAATGAGTACGCATTGTGTGAAGTCGGAACGAGTTGCGTGAAGTCGAAGCGAGTGTAGATCGAATGTTCGTTATTTGTTTGATTTAACATTTTGTCATTCTAGAAAATACAACACTTGATACAAGTGTGGTTTCTTTTCGCATCCGATCCTACACTATCATGTTTTTTTTATGGCTCTCCCATAAGTCACAGTGAATCTACGTGGCCCTTGGTCTTAATAAGTCTGTGCGTCCCTGTTCTAGCGACAACTAGGCGACATGTTTGCGATCGTTCGGCGGCAAATCGCCCCAAACCCCTCGTCTGAATCGATCCCCTTAGTTGAGGCCTTTTCAGATTGCGGTTAGAGTGGACGCGATTTCGCGCGAAAACTACAGAGAATACAAGGACAGTGTGGCAGATACCCGGCAGTCGCCATTTTTAGGACAACCGGGCGCGTTAGCAGCTATTACATTCAGTTCAAACTTCGCGCCTCTGAAGTTAACGTTAACGCTGTTACCACAGACTTCTATGTATAACTAAACTGCTAACTCCCTAGATTTCACTTATGTAAAACGTCCCCACGAAGCGTGCACTGAAATCGCTCATTCTGCACATGCGCAGAAGCAATGTTTATTTATTTAGGTTAAGAACATTATTATTATTACTGTATATTATTTATTTAATGGTATTGGTGATAGGAAAAAGCTGCTATTGGTGATAGGAAAAAGTGCATCAGGCCAAAATTATTTGGTACCGAGGGCCTGATCATCCGATACTACTAGTTTTTTGATAGGTGGAGGCCTCAAGGAGATATGAAGGTCATCTCTGATTTTTAAAATGGAACGGTATGTTTTTTTACTCACAATTTTTTTTCCAGCACAATTGGCTTAACCCAGACCACGAATGACCTTTCCAATAGGTCATTGTATTCGTCTTGAAATACTCTCTCAGAATGTAAGTAAAAAAATATACCGTTCCATTTAAAAAAAACAGCGATGACCTTCATATTTCCTTGGCGCCTCCACCTATCAAAAAACTAGTAACATCGGATTATCAGCCCCTCGATACCAAATAATTTTGGCCTGATGCATTTTTTCCTATCACCAATAGCAGACAAGTTATTCAGGTGGCCGGTTTTAAGTGCCTCACCCTGTATATTGTATATGTTGAATAGGATACGAATGTGTCACATACAACTGAGTAGAAGCTGCGTGTGATGTTCATAGCACATGCAGTCCATATGTAAGTGTGTACATACATAAGAAATTGGGACGCATGCACAATTGCTGCACGACTATATATAATAGCTGTCGGACATTGTCCTACAAATGGCGGTACCAATCAACGTAGAGGAACACATCTGCCAACACTGTCCTTGTAGTACACCCAGTTCAGTTGATTCTTACCCCTAAGGAGTGATGGGATGAGAAAAAATGCCCCTTTCCCACTGAAATGTTTATTTTATTTATTTATTTGCCAGAAAACAATGTCGTTGCATCAAATATATACGTAATATACTAGACCCAACCGACATCCTACAGAGATGCATACAAGCATCTGTTCGTAGGTCTGGTCTTGTATATTGGTATTGTATATAAAATAAAATATATACAATATATTCTGTGATGTATGTACTATATGTACATATACATTTGTTATGTATAATTAGTATTAATTAGTGGGATCTGCTAGTAAGCCTTACTGACGAGTCCAATAACAGATCCCGGGACGAAACGCACTTCCTTCGTCCCAGATTGGTGGCGCCCTCTAGTAGCGAGCGGCAGGAATTAAGTTTACCACTCAATATATATATTGTTTGTGAACAGTTTGCGAACATTGGTGGAGACACACCTTTATTGCGTTTCGTTTACGTATCCTTATGCATGTATAAACGAATCACCGCGACGGCAAACTGCCGCTAGCCGCTCGTCTGCAATCTGCAAACGACCCTAACACCTTCGCGATCCTCCGATTCATTTCGGGCCATCGGAAAACGCCGAGTGAAATCGCGAGGAGCGAAGCAGTTGGAAAACGCGGGTGCGCGCGGATACGCGACCCAAACGCGGAGGTCTAGCTGGCGCCAGATGCCCCTTCATCCCGGCGCCGTTCCAACGCCGAAACACGATTACTCTTCTAACCGGTTCCCGTTAAAGACCTTCTCTTCCCCGTCGACCGGATCTTTTAGCCCGTCTACGGATCGCGACGGGGCCAAACGGAAAAGCCGACCTTCTCGCGATTCACTCGTTAACGTACGACGTTCGAACGTAGATCGAAACGTCGAACGCGTGACGGAACCAAATTCGGAGTACTGCAACCGCCATCGTTCATTTACACCGTACCAACAAGGTTGTTAGAACGAGGAATGCAAAGATTCCGAAGATTTTTGGCCTCGCTGAAATACTCAGGCAACATAAAGTATTTTTGAGTCACGCGTGTCGCAGTGATCGATCGACAAGAGCCGCGAATTGATCAAGTTTATTATTATTATTATTATTATTATTATTTATTAAACGGATATTTAGACCTTTCAGTGTACAATACAAATATATATGTTATACAAGAATACTTAAGCTGGCTAATATGCCGCTTGAACAAGCTGTGAAAGCCGAAAAGATCTATAAATTCGCAGTACTTATTGACGTTGATGATAATCCGGTTAATACAATTGAAATGACCAAACAGAGTGCGATGTGTTTCTTGCCAGATAAGCAAACGACGTCTTAACTACGACAGAAAGCATATAGTTTGTAGGCAGCAAGTATTTCTGGACAATTTGCTGCACCATTAATAACTTTGTGCGCAAATAACAAATCTAGCATAAGACGAAGGTCTTCCAGCGATATCAATTTCAGTTGACTCTGTATTGAAGAGTGATTATGATTGTCAACGGACATGAGATTACTTCAGATTACCTATTCAATTTATGTTGAATACCTTCCAACTTAATGGAAAAATATTTGTGATATGGTCCCCAAATAATGGAGCAGTACTCCAAATGAGGGCGAACGGGGGAACAATATATGACGCGCAAAGTTTCAATTCTTTCAAAATAATTACATAGATGCTCTGTGAATGACTCCGAATACTTTGAAAGCAGTACCTGTGACATTAACCTCTATATGTGATATTTACCTGTAATATTTACCTGTAATATGATCAGCAAATGATAAATTGGAAGTAAAGGTAACTCCGAAGATCCCTGATTTCGTTAACAGATGCTGATGTAACGTCATTAATAATATAATCAAACACAGATGTATTAACCAAGTGGAGTAACGGATGATCGAGCATTTAGAGAGATTTAGATACAATTTGTTTCGAATGCGCCACGACTCGAGATCGAGAAGATCACGCCGTGTTAATGAGGAAGTGTTGACACTCAGCGAAGTTTTCCGCTGGAACTCGTAGAACAGTGGCAAGCATTTTCTCGGCGCGTCGGCAACACCTGCGGAAAGGGGGAAGTGCAACGAACTCGAGGGTCGATGCGTCGCGTTCGGTGATTTACCTACGAGACGAAAGCGTTTGGCCGATCGGTGGTCGAGGTGCCGCGATTGCGGTCGCGGTCGCGGTCGTGGTCGCGGTGCCGCGCGCAGCACGCGAAAGCCGCTGAGCTTTGGTCCCGCCTACACGGACCTTATTCGTGGCCGCGATGGCCGCTATCCCGTATCTCCGATTCTACGCTCGGAGCGGAGTCGCGCCTCGAAGGTGGAGACGCGTCTGCGCGCTCTGTCTCGCTCTTGCTTCGTCTTCGTCCGTCCGTTTCTCTCTTCCCTTCGGCCGTTGGTGTCGTCGACGGCTCCCTGGATCTGCCGCGCAGCCGCCTTTCTCGCGGGACACGGGTCAACCGATTCTGACGTCCGTTTTTCTAACATGCGGTGGCCGTGCGGCGCCGCAATTGCGGTCTTAAATACTAAAAATGCAGTTAGGCACTGCACACGTGCCGCAAAAACAGTTGCGGTTCCCGTTAAAAAGACGTACGTGTGTAGCGGGCCTAAGGTGTACATTTTATAAACCCGATAGTTTTGAAGTATAATATAACATGGAGTATAGTGGAGTATAAAGGTGCGTCTTCACTGGCGTTCGCGAACTGTTCACGAACAATATAACAGTTGAATTTCGTAGAAATCATCTGTTCGCGTACGTGTTCGTATACGGGTTTTCAATAGTTCGTTTAACATCGTTGAAGGGATGACGTAGTGTTTTTTTAGTGTTTATAGAAAGATTACGAACTGCTTGCACACATTGTATGCCAACAGTGCTCGCGAACTGTTCACCAGTGAGTACCCACTTTAATAATAACATAGACTTCCGTTCTAAAATAAAATGTGTAGGATTAATAGAACCTTAAGGTGTAATACGCAATCTGTTTGCATGTTTGCTTAATATGTAAGCAAAATGGAAAAGGGTGACTAGATAGGCTTCTTTAGAGTGGGTATAAGGAGAGTGTGGCTGATGCCCGGTAGTCGCCATTTATAGCCCAACAGGCGCATTCTCTGAAGTTAGCGATAACGTTGTTACACACATAGTATCTATCAGTACACAAATGCAGCACAACTATATGTATATGAGACGGGGCTACAAATGGCTGAACACATATGCTGCACTGGCCTTATACCCTCTGTAGGCTGCTTATTGTTAGCCTAGGGGTGCCAACTCCAACAAAAGGGGGTGTGTAGCGGGCCTAAGGCCCGTAATTGCGGAATAATCGCAATTATTATAACGAGTATCGCGTCGCGATAACACGTTCGCCTTTTGCCGAACAGATGCCGCGGTTTTAGTTCTCGGGGAGGATGTTCCACGGGGGCGGAAGCGGTGGGTACGGCGCGAGCTCTGACTACCAACAGCAGTCCCAGCAGCAACAGCAACAACACGGGCAGCAGCTCCAGGCGCCCGTCTACGTGCCTTCCTCGAGGCCCACCATTCCGTCGGCAGCGACGGCGGCCGCGGCAGCCGCAGCGGCGGCCCAGTACCACTCGTTTCCCGGTTCCGGCTCGCCCGCCTGGTAAGTCCCAGATCCTCGATGCCCGGCGCGGGTCCGTCGGCGGTGAGCGACGACCGTGCCCGGTCATTTTAGCCTCTTGTCGTCGTTCGTTTGATCGAAACGCGACCGATCGAAAGGGAGAAGACAGCAGCTTCCTGGCAGCATGGAGTGGAGACGTACGCGGCGCATCACGCGCTCGCGGGCCACGCGAGCGGATCCGCGGCCGCGGCCGCAGCCGCCGCCGCGATGGGACCGCACTCGGGCCACGCGCATCCGCACGCGACCCATCCGCACACCGGACATCCTCACTCGAGCCTCGCCGCCGCCGCGGCACCCTTCTACGCCCAAAACGTCGCGATGATGTCCTCCTGGCGAGCTTACGACGGAGCCGGATTCCAGCGGGCCTCGCCATACGGTTCGTATCTCTTCCTACGCAGCCGACGCGACAGCGACGCGACGCACAGTGGTCGATATGCGTGAAAAATTGGACAAAAAAGAAAAAAGTATTTTATAAATTAGAAATTGATGTGTAATTTATTAAGGTCTAACGGGTATAATTATTAGATTTTTTTGTGTTTTATCTTATTTTAAACTGCGAAAATGTAAATAATCGAAAATTACCTAAATTTAAAAAATAATTTTTCTTCTCCATCAAAATGAAAATAAATATGAAAGTATGGCTATAGGGTAGTATAATAATCAATGAATCATTTAAATAACAGGTGCGATTTGTGATAAAGCCCGCATCATGAATAACAGTATCTAACTTCTTCGGAATGTACTGGAACGAGTTATTTCTTGTTGCATATAGTATAATACTCATTGGTGCAATTGTAGAATCTGATAATAGCTGCGACTTTTTACGAGTTACTGAATTCTGTGTTCTGTAAGACATACAGTAGCTACCGGCTTTCAAAGTGATCAGAATGATTGTGATCACTGATTTGTTTAATATTTTGACTATTTTGGTCACCACTGATGTTGTTTAGGTAAATGGACACAGAAAAACGACAAAAAACGACAGTATAAATTAAAATGACCATAGCAAAAATTATAAATGAATAGTCTATAATAAGAACACAAGTTTTATATTTTACTTATTTTTATATTATACTGTATTAGATTATTTACTTATATTTACTAGCTATACTGTTTAATAAAATAATTAATTTTATTATTAATTTTATTTAAATTTAATTAATGTACTACCTACGACGATTAAGAGGCACGCTTGATATTCATATTTGCAAATAATGCAAGTTTTCGGGTATTACTGATTTTTGTCCAATTTTTTGCACCTATCAACTACTGCACTGTAAAATTTTAAAAAAATCATTAAACACGATTTTTTCCGTAAAAATGTGAATAAAAGACTAATTCATGTGCAACTTTCTCAATTTTTGTTTAAATTCATCACCAAAGTTCCACATTGTAGATTTTGGTATAGAAATTATTCACCCTAAAGTATTTTGCTTTCGTATTATTAGTTCACCCGAAACTACGTACACAGACTGCAGCGGCCTGTTATCAAGGGTCATCCTTAACGCTTCATAACTTTAGCAGTTTTAAACATTTTAACGATTTTTTTGTTTGTAATTATTCATAATGAGTTGTAAAAAGTACCGGTTTAATGAATATTTAGTATCTGGGAAGTTCAATACAAAATAAACCACTGATTTTACTCGCCCAATAGTGCTGTAAACTAGAGCTCTTATTATCCGGATGTATCCGGGTATCCGAGTACTCGAAATACTCAGAATAACCCAAACTCGGATTTGAAAACCGGTTATGAGTAATGATCTTGCTACTCGAGTACCCGAATACCCAAAATACTTGTCATAACCCGAACTCGATCTTTAAAACTGGCTGTGAGTAAAGTACTCAAATTCGGATACCCATAGATCCGAGTAATAGTAAGAGCCTTACTGTAAACCCTTAAGCTGGGGTCCCATTAGGAAAAGGCGCGTGCGGTCCTGGAATCCACCCAAACAATTTAATTTTTACCAGCAGACCTGACCTGAAATACTCAAAGTGCTCTGTCAAGGCGGGCTTGGTACTTCAGGATGAGTTTGCCCGTAGAAATCGACTTTCCCAGGTGGTTTTCAGAACCGCGCTTCGTCTTTTTCTAATGGGACCCTGGCTTTAGGCGCAGACGATGAGCGTCGAGGTCGGGGGGCGAGCGAGGGGAGAAACGAAAGTAATCAGGCGAGATGTTAACCAGACTGAAGCGCAAAGGAAAAGCGGGCACGACGGATGGACGATAAAAAAAGCTCCTTTCCTGGTCGACGAACGCGCCGCGGTGCGCCGCAGCGCCGCACCGCCACGCGGTGGGCCATCTGCGGCGGATAAGCGATAGCGGCTCGTTTGAAAGGAGCTCTCGCGGTCGAGTGGTTCGCCGTGCACAACTTCTCCGCGATCGCGTTTCTTTTCGGCTCGGAGGGAAGACAAATAGAGCGAAAGCCGGGGGGGGGGTGGAGGTTACTCTGCGTCGAAACGGTTTCTTCTCGATCGTTTCAGACACGGCGATGGACTTTCAATTCGGCGAGGGTCGCGAGTGCGTGAATTGCGGCGCTATATCGACGCCGCTGTGGAGGAGAGACGGCACGGGGCATTATCTGTGCAACGCGTGCGGACTCTATCACAAGATGAACGGAATGAACAGACCGCTGATCAAGCCCTCGAAACGGCTGGTAAGTTTGTCGTTGACGCACGATCAACCCTCGTCCGCGCGGTCCAGAGAAGATACGTGGTTCGATCCGCGTACGGAACGGATCTCGGGATTTCAGACAGCGACCAGACGGCTGGGACTGTGCTGCACCAACTGTGGAACCCGCACCACCACCCTCTGGAGGCGCAACAACGAGGGCGAGCCCGTCTGCAACGCTTGCGGCCTCTACTTCAAGCTCCATGGCGTCAACCGGCCGCTGGCCATGCGGAAAGACGGCATTCAAACGCGGAAACGAAAGCCGAAGAAGACGCCGGAGTCCAACGCCAGGCCGTCGACGGGCGAACACGACGCGGCCACCGCTTCCACAGCATCCTCTCCGTCCACGGGTAAGTCGACTCCGTGGCAGCTTCCTGGGTCATTCTCATAGAGACATAAGAGTAGAGCGCGCAAGCCGTATACTATACAGGGTGTAAGAAAAATATTGCAGTTCCTTGAATGAGGTAATTCACGAGGTAATTTTAAGCAACGTTTTCCTTACCGAAAATGTCTGGTAGGGTTATGTGAACGAGTTATTAGCAAAAAGCACGAATACAGTGGATGAATTTCAGCGTGGGCTCCAGCTGTAAGTAGTATTGGCCCGTCATCGTCAGTGCCATCATTAATCCGCTGTATGCGCTCTCCAATTGGTCGGTGTTTTTCGTTAATAACTCGTTAACAAAGCCCCACCTAACATTTTCGCAAAGGAAAAGGTTGTTTAAAATCACCTCAGGAATCACCCCTTTCCAGGAACTGCAACATTTTTGTTACACCCTGTATACTAGTCACTAGCCCATGGTGGAATAAGACAAGGTGAACCATTGCGTATATAATGGCGGCTGGATGGTTTGGGCGATCATTAGCGTCTGACCCAAAACTTGTCCCGCGCATTTCAAACGTAATAAACAATTTAATAGTCGCTTGGTATAATAGTCTAATTGGTTGACGGTTCTCCCACCACTTTTGAACCACTGCGCATCTCGGGAATGGTTCACTTTGTCTTATTCCACCGTGTATGTACAAACTAATTTATAGGTGGCAGCGATAGAGGATTAGAAAGAGAACGCTGCATGTAGGCACCTTCTGTCCTTGTTTTTAACATCTGCATGTATAAACTAGTATGTGAAAATTATTTAACAAAAAATTGTGGAAATTAAAAATACACTTATACTTATAAATGAACTTGAAAACTACTATTGAAACAACAATTAGGTTCTTTCTGGCATATGATAACGTCAAAGAAACGTGAAGGAAACAGAAATGTAAATACATCTCTGAGCTTGCATATGCGATTAGACAAGGATATAAAGGGCCTCTTTATAGTGTTCTCTTTCTAAGCCTATATCACTTTTTCGACCCTCTCACACGCTCTGTTCTTGTATCTCTATGGTCGTTCAATGCGAAAACGGATAGTTTTCGGAGTAACATATTGGATTTTGTTCAAATTTGGATATTATTATTATTATTATTTATTTATCAACGAGATATAGCCTTTAGTATACATAATAATGTAATTACAAAATAAGATGAGCTACAGTTCTGTACAATTTAATTCAGCGGTAGCAGTTGAGATTTAATCGCTTTACAGAATAAATTTAGCGATATAGAAAACAAATCAATATTAGTAGAGCACTAATTAGTGCTTTAATGTTAGTATTTACTTATTGCCGTTACGCGATCTAGTGACGAAAAATAGAAGCAGTTATATCGGGTATATCCGACCGTTTGGAACCGCGGAACCAAATCCAACATGTTACTCCGAAAAGTGTCTGTTTTCGCATGGAACAACCCTCTTTTGAATCCCTTTGGTTTCTCGTCGACTGTACCCGCACCTATTTCGCGACGTTCGCAGAATTGAAGAGCAACCAGCAACAGCAGCAGCAACAGCAGCAGCAACAGCAGCAGCAGCAACAGCAGCATCAAATCGAGGCGTCAAAGTCGTCTGGCGGTGCGTCGAGCTCCACGGACAGACCGGTCTACCTCGGACACACGTCTCTCCTGGCCACCGGAAGCGTGGCTACCGTGAAAACGGAACCGCGAAGCTGCGACGGCATAGTCGGCCAACCCTATTCCTCCTACTATCAGCACCCTCATCAGCTGGGAGTGACGAGTAGCGAGCACCAGCAACAGACTTACTACGGAAGCCAGGAGGCGCCATATCATCACCAGCACCACGTCACCGCGGCCGCCAAGCTGCTCGCCTCTTCGTAATTCCGCCGTCGCGTCGTCCAGGTTTCCATCGCGTCGCGATTGTAGCCCGGGTGTGTAAACGAAAAGAGAAGTGGTTCGAAAGATGACTGCGATCGGATCGCGTCGCGACGCGAAACGTCGGTCAACGAAGCCGACTCGCGATAGAAGACTATCGTCGACGCGATCTTCGCGACGCCTTCTTTACTTACGCTTGTTCCTGCGCATTCTCGCGACGCTGTACTCGCTCGTTCGCGCACGAAAGGTACTTAGCTGTAAATAATTGTATCCGTGTAATACGACCAGAGTGTCCGGGAACCGGAGGACGAGTTCGTTGTCGGGCGACGCGTAAAGGCACGTCTACGTACAGCGAACGCGCGCGAACGAACCTGAACGCACCCGAACGAACGCCAGGCCCCTCCTACTAAGGTCAAAGAAGCGAATCAGCATCTTCTGCGTTGCTCGCGCGCGTTCGCTGTATGTGGATGTGCCTTAACGAAATCGACGCTCCGGTGGTTGGACGGTTCTATCGACGCGGAGCCTCGATTAATCGCGCGCTGCGATTCGCCGTTGACGATTTGGAAAGCCGCGAAACTGAGGAATCGTCAAAATCGACCGGTTCTCTGTACAGTTCCTGTATACATAATTAGTTTTGCGACGCGCAATAAAAAGAACAGCTTTCGATCGAATGGTTCGCTTGTCACGAGTCACGAGGAACACGTCCCACTGGCTACGCGTTCTCAAACGATCAATCCCTCTCGAACTGTCGACCTAACGATCGCCTCGTCAGTGCTCGACAAATATTATCCTTCCGCGGTCTGACGACCCAAGTGACAACCAGTCGCGTCAAATCTAACCCCTGCACGTCGTTAAACCAAGCCACCCTCGCGCTCCGGCCAGCAACCTCGGCAAACGGCACCGGCTCACCTTCGCCTCCGCGACCAGTCGACCCTCGGCATCGCTGCCGTCCGCCGCGTTTTCGCTTCCACTCGAGCCACGAGCCAGCAGCCAGGAGTCGGCGCACCATGGGTAAGTCCGTCCGTATCCTCCGAACATCCTGAACCTCTTGGCTCCTGATTTCTCGTCGACAACAGGAAGAACGTTGCCCAGCCCCGTCGCTTGCAAAGTTTGCGGCGATCGTTCATACGGGAAACACTACGGAGTCTACTGCTGCGACGGTTGCTCCTGCTTCTTCAAGCGTTCCGTTCGCCGCGGCGTCCTTTTCACCTGCATAGGTTTGCCCACCCTTCTCCTTCTCTACTCCAATCGATTACGATCACGATCACGTCGCTCGTTCTTCGTCAAATCTCGTTCTAGCCGGCACAGGAACGTGCACCGTCGACAAGGCGAGACGCAATTGGTGCCCGCATTGCCGCTTGAACAAGTGCTTCGCCGTCGGCATGAACACCGCAGGTAAGGTTCCTTCTCGGAGCGTCGCGTCGGGTTCGAGCGATCGCGCGAAATCGAACGAACACACTCGACGGAACGAGATGCAAACAGTCGCGGTGACAGATTGTTTTCACGCGAGTGCGCGAGAGACGTCCTTCGGCGAAGGTCGATCCGCGACGCGCAGAGACGGACGGTTCCATTCGCGGAGGATTTTTCCCGAGAATCACCGTCTATAAGTTTTTGACACTTCCTGCATGACAACTAAAGCGTTGACAGCTTTGTTCCAGTCGATAGATTTCTAAATGGATTAACATTCATTGATGTTATTAATGTATATGTTGTGTCCGCATGGTGTACAGAGTCGGCATTGCCCAGGCAATGTCAGCATTGCACATCGCTGTCAGGCAAAGTCCGCAGAAATGATATTTTAGCGAACATTGCCCATTTTAATGTGGGCAAAGTTGACATTGCCCACTTTACTGTGAGCAAAGTTGAGATTGCCCTCTTTAATGTGAACAAAGTTGAGATTGCCCACTTTAATGTAAGCCAAGTTGACATTGTCCACTTTAATGTGAGCAAAGTTGAGACTGCCCACTTTAATGTAAGCCAAGTTGACATTGCCCACTTTAATGTGAGTCAAGTTGACGTTGCCCACTTTAATGTGAGCAAAGTTGACACTTCCCACTTTAATGTGAGCAAAGTTGAGATTGCCCTCTTTAATGTGAACAAAGTGAGGTTGCCCACTTTAATGTAAGCCAAGTTGACATTGCCCACTTTAATGTGAGCAAAGTTGACATTGCCTACTTTAATGTGAGCAAAGTTGACATTGCCCACTTTAATGTGAGCCAAGTTGACATTGCCTACTTTAATGTGAGCAAAGTTGACATTGCCCACTTTAATGTGAGCCAAGTTGACATTGCCCACTTTAATGTGAGCAAAGTTGAGACTGCCCACTTTAATGTGAGCCAAGTTGACATTTCCCACTTTACTGTGAGCAAAGTTGACATTTCCCACTTGAATGTGAGTCAAGTTGACATTGCCCACTTTAATGTGAGTCAAGTTGACGTTGCCCACTTTAATGTGAGCAAAGTTGGCATTTCCCACTTTAATGTGAGCCAAGTTGACATTGCCCACTTGAATGAGAGAAAAGTTGACATTGCCCACTTCAATGAGAGCAAAGTTGACATTGCCCACTTCATTGAGAACAAAGTTGACATTGCCCATCACTGGATGGTAATATTGAAGCTTCAGGTGAGATATTTTAGTGATCTTAAGACACCAAACAGAAACAAATGCAACTCCGAGACACTTGTAGCTCGCATATTCGAGTGCCTTTATAGGAGGCAATTTTTTGTCCACTTTTAATTATTGTCATTTGATTTGTACTAGTTGACACTAAATATCGCCTTATCCAATATTATTGACTCTAGATGGACGTGTGAACAACAAACAAAGACTGAACTTGCATTGGCTAGTTTTATCTAGAATTTATGCCCTATTTTTCCGGTATAGTGAAGGTGTCCAAATACTTATGGACGGTGGTATAGGTAAGGATGTGCGAGTAGTCGGAATTCACGAGCAGAGCCAAACTCGGTTTGATTATTCAAGTCGAGTCGAATGTTCAAGTTTTTCGAGGTACTTGAAATATCCAAACAACTCGAATATTCGAGCCTTCGTTAGAATTCTAGGTACGTCAAGAAGAATTAGCAGATTTTTCAATTACTGAAATATGTATGGACAGATCTTTGACTTACTCGAAAATATATGAAAAAAAAACAATTCATCTTCAAGTGTTTCAAAATCTTAGAAGGGTTCAAATATTCGAACTATTTGATTTTTCAAATAGTTCGCATTTTTTCGAACAATTTTTCTGTTTCAAGAAGTTCGAAAAATTCGAATGCTCGACTTGGTTCAACGAACCGATCATTCGAGTACTCGAATAAATTGAGTACTCGCATACCCCTAAGTGTAGGTCGTTCGATCGGTTTCGCGCTCGACCCACGACGAGATCGTTGAGGAGAGGCAAAAATCGTGGTCGTGTTCGCAGCCGTTCAGGAAGAGCGAGGACCGCGCGTTAGGAGCAAGAGCGCGATGGTCGACGGTGATTCCAGCGTCGCGTGGCAAGCGGCGAACGTCAAACGTCCGCAAACTCGCCTCTCCCAACTTTCCCTAGCGAACTTTCCTCGCGAACCGGACGCAGCGACGTTTCTCTCCGTTAAACCGACGATCCTCGACGCTGGAATCGACGGTCGTCCCGGCTTCGTGTTCTCGTCGACGTCGCAACCTCTTCGAACACCTAGAATCTCCGCATCGGGTAACGAAACTTGGCAAACTTATCGTTGAAGCGTATGAAGGAGCATTCTTGACGAGAAGGACGCGACGTAACGAAACCGCGTTGGTTGCAGGGACTACGATGCGCTACGAAATCGCGGCCCAGATATTTCTGGCGACCGTGAGAGCCGCTCGGCAGCATCAGGAATTTTCGATGCTCGAGCTGGAAGAGCAGAACAGAATGTTGCGGAGGGGTTGGGCGGCGGCGTTTCTTCTGCGAGCCGCGATTTGGCCGATCGATTTGACCAACTTTCGACGGAGAGACGGACCGGCGAACGACGCAACCGTCGCCGCGTACGACGCTCTGGCCGCCGCGCGGTCCACCATCTGCGAGCTGCGTCTCGACGCGACGGAGATCTCGATCCTCGAGACGCTGCTCCTCTGTCGACCCGGTACGAATCGTCGCACACTGTCGGATTTCGTCGAAATCCTAGCCAAAAGTCAACAAATTTTTCTCTTCATTTAAAAAATCTGAGTATTGCATTCCATTTATGAATAATTAAAGCATAATTTATCATTCGTGTTAATTGTAATTCTATGATCCTATTGGAGATGTGAGGCATCGAACCTGTTGCGTTTACAATGTGAAGTTTTGAAAGCAGAATTCAGAATGGCTTTTCATTTAGTATCGAACTATAATGCTTTTCTCTCTGCATTGGTAGCTATTACACATACTCTAAATTAATAAATATTCTGGTGTAGTTGCTTTATTTCACTTTTTATAAGTGTGATAGAGAAGAATATAAGACTTATACATTTTTTTTTCTTCTCCTAAGATAATAGTTATGATCTAAAAGAATGTAAGCATTAATTTTTTTTTTTTTTAAATAAACTTTGAAGGTTTCTGAAGAAAGGCCCGTTGAATTTTTCTGTGATAGTTTGCAATATTTTAAGTTATTATTATTTCTTTGCCGTCCGCGCCGCGTCATACTGTTAAATGATCAAACTGTGCGACGCAGACGGCAAAGAAATAATAATAACTTAAAACATCGCAAAATATCGTAGAGAAACTCAACAGGCCCTTGTTTAGAAACCTCAAAAGTTTATTTTAAAAAACAATTAATGCTTACATTCTCTTAGATCGTAATTATTACCTTAGGAGGAGAAAAACAAATGTATAAGCCTTATATTCTTATCTATCACACTTATAAAAAGTAAAATAAAACAACTACACAAGAATATTTATTAATTTAGAATATTTCGTGTAGCTACAAATGTAGTGAAAAAATAATTATAGTTCAATACTAAGTAAAAAGACATTCTGAGTTCTGTTTTCAAAAGTTAATACATCTATTACGGGGATGCAAGAAGACAAAAGGATATTGACATTAAAGAAAACATTAAATAAGAGAAAGAATATAGAAGTAGAAGAATAATTAACAAATATAGAAAGGATAGGGTAGAAGGGAGGACAAAAAGTGACGTAAGATAAGTGAATGAAACGATGAATTGGTGAGTGCAATGAGTGTCAGAATAATAATAGTGAAATAAATAAAAAAAATATATATATGATATTGAAAATATTACATATTATTAATTATAGAGTACAATGTATTTCTCATTTTTGTACTAGCTACTAATTATCACTTTTTGCATTTAAACAGAATTAAAACACTAAAAACCTTTGAAAAATTACATATCTATCATTTTAAAGTCATATTCTTGCAATTTATTCCAACTATTTTCTTCAGAATTCAAAATATGACTTTTGGCCAGGATTTCGGCGAAATCCGTCACTGTGCGTCGCACAGTGCGGTAAGTATACTTATAGGCGCTTGGGACAAAAATCATAACTTATAAACTAATCAATTTTCGATCTTAGTACCTTAATACTTTTTTAAAGCGAATGTAAAGGTGCATCGTTTTGGTGTATAAAAAGTATGATGTTACATTAAAAAAAAATTGAAGTGATTTTAACTTTTTATTGAATAAAAAATATTTATCTATATTTTAGTATTGCAATTTATTTTTAACAGAATATTGAGTAACTTTTATTTAAAACAGTTTTTTGTCGAATTAATTATAACGGAACAAGAATCATTGTTCATAACCGTGTGTCAATAGTCATTTTAGCAGTTAGTAGCAGATAAAAATTGTATAGAAATGTAATAGAATAATTTCTTAATACAAAACAATCAAAATTACAGGATGTTTTAAACCGTTGGTTTTATATTACTTATTAAAGAAAAATCGAAAATTCACAAATTAAAAACTAAAATTTTACAAATCTCTGTTACAATTCTGCATTTTTAAAGTGTATCAAACACTGTTTAATAAATGATAACAGATACAAAATTTAATATTCACTTGTCGACTGATAATAGCATACAGCAAGTATCAAAAGCCAGAGTTGGGCAAAATGTAATCTGATTAAAGTCATAAAATTGTGACTAAACTGTAATTATTCATTCACTGAATGAGCTATTTTCTGTAATCGTTAAATTGTTACTGATCACATTTCACTGTGTAGTCAATAAAGTTTGACGATTACAGAAAATAATATATAATTGAATTAGTAAACACACTTTAATCATGTTTCTTAATTTGTAATCAGTAGACAGCGGATTTTATGTATGTATGGCAATGTTGAGCTTGCAAAAAATCTATAAGACTGTTGATATATCCAAAAATATACAAAATATCAACAATATTATTCAAGTGAGAATGTTTAGAATATTAAACATACTGTTTCTCAAATTCCAATTCTTCATTTGTGCTTGTAAAAATTTTATTTTGCATAAAGATCCGCTGTCTAGTAATCAGATTACATTTTGCCCAACTCTGTCAAAAGTAAACAATGATTATTTTGATTTTTGCCCACTGCATGCCGCACTGTGCGTCGCCCTCTTTGCCCGTTCCGTTCACTTACTGCGATCTACTCTATCCTACCTGCGCTCTTTATCTTTCCTCGAAATCCAGAGATCGCCGTTACCAGCAGCGCGTTTCGCATTACCTCGCGAGCCATGGACGCCGCGGTGCAGAGTCTGGTTCGACGCGCGGACGCGCGAGCCGAAAGGACCGTCAGACTCCTCAAGATCATGCTCGTCCTTCCGATTCTGACGGCCTGCTGTCCCCGGGAATTGGCTGGCGATTTCTTCGCGCCCATCATAGGAGACGTCGACCTCGAAAGAGTGATTGCGTCCGTGCGCTGATCGTTGCCTAAGGTTATCTAGTCACGACGCGCGTCACGCGACAACTTCCACGAACCCAACAACCATTTAGTTTGTAACAAACTCTGTACCTACGTGCAATAACTCGCGGAGAAAAGAATTGTATGCGCTTGTTGTACTTTGCTTTTTCTGCGGACGCGCCGACGCGTTGTTCACCGGCCGATAAACGCTAAAAACAAGTTGTACGCGGACTTTTCGATCCGTCCGAAGCAAATAAAGCTGCGGTTACGCTGGATGCGTGTTCGGACGAATACGAACTGTTTTTTTTTTATAAACGATCCGAATACGCAGCCAGCATTACTGCAACCCAAAGGTCTGGACAAACATATCCGTGCGTTCCGGATCGGATATGTGTGTCTCAACCTTAACGCGGCTTCTCGCACGCTTTTCTTTCCTTTCCTTTCTTTCGCAATGCTACGGATTTCTTCGTAAAACGGGACACTTTTCGTTAAACTAATGACTAATGGATCGCGGCGCGGCGAATGAAATTCGTGCCGATCGGACACAAGCACAGAAAGGGTAGCGAAGCAAGGTATTTCACTGTTGAACTTTGTCAATATATTAATTTGGCAAATAAATACTTCCGGGTTTGTCATTTATTCCACTATAAAAAACCGAAGGAATTTATTTGCTAACCTCAAAAATATGATATACCATTATTTAACAATCTCCAAATTTTAATCATGCATTATAATGTGTTGGCAAATAAGTTTGTTCGGTTTCCAAGTTCTTGGACACAGTTTTGGTAACTGTTTATCCTGTTACAACCGGTTGGTTGCAGGAATTAGTAACTGTTATGGGAAAATGTGACGCGCAGCATTTTCCGTAACATGTTTTCATACGAGATTTTCATCTGAATTGTCCGTTTTCAGGATCCAATTTCTAAGGTGAATGTCCCAATTTCTACTCATTTCAGCGTTCACTCGTCATGAAAATGGTATAAAAAATTTGTCTGTAGTAAAAATTTGCAAAGTAATTGATTAATATCTCGATAATGAATCAACTAATTAAGAAATATTTGAAAAAGATGTTATAAGACGTTTAATTATTAATAATGACTAATTCAATGTAGTCGCATTTCTGCTCACGAAAAATGACGATATATTGTACAATCAGTGACATTGATTCTTGCACCTAGGGAAAAATGTGATGAAGAAAAATGCTCATTTCCCACTGAAATATGTAAAATACAATACATACAGTATATATATTAGTGGGAATGGGCATTTTTCCTCATCCCATTTTTTCCCTAGGGGCAAGAATCAATGGCACTAATTGTACATACGTATTTCTACTCACCATTTGTACGAATTTCCGCTCACACAGTATGTTGCCTTTTTAGATAAGAATAAATTACATGATTTACAATTAGATTTTATAAATAATAGTAAATAAAGCTGTTTATACTTTCAGGGTAAATATTTGTACAAATAACAATAATTAATTTCTATTTAGTTTAAAATTAGTGAGTGCTGTCATTTTCCTGTTTCATTTTTCAAATTTAATTTTCTCTTCATATTTTAGTTACTTTTTGTCGGAACTAGATTTTGGACACAGTTCTTGGATCGTGGAAACAAGACTTTAGTATACTGTGAATTGTAACAACCGAACGAACTTATTTGCCAACCCAATACAAGTTTCAACGACCGCCCCTTTATTTCCAAGAACCAAGAACCAATCTCAACGTGGAAAGAAAGCAAACGTGTTCTTTATTTTCTTTGGCACTTTATTCACGCAAGTGTAACAATTTTATGGAAAAAAAAAAAAACAGTATGTACAATTGCTTAAGATAATATGGCGCATCAGAGAACACATCGAGAACGTGGACGGAAATGAGAGATCGCAGGAACGCTACCGATCGCTCGTTTCTTCCGTCGACTTCGAGCAACGTTCAACACGGTTACAGTGAATCACCGATACGCGTTGCCGGGTAAAAAATTGGAAATTCGAGAAACGTGAAAAGATAGAAAAAGAGAATAATGTCTACGTGTTACCCGCGGAGATTTCACGTTGGATTATTAGTAATAAATTAGAATACTCGGTATATGTACGAGATAGAAATGCAACGTTCGAAATGCTATTATTGGCGTTAATATCTTTGTTACGCGAGAATCTGTGAATAAAGAGTATTCTTTTGCGCACTCCCAGCGATTAGATTTCAAATTGAATTTCGTTCGAACAAAACGAAACTTCTTCGAAAAGAAAAAGAAGTTTATTCCTTTTTAACGTCTATAGATACGAACAATGACTACTTTACCGAACGCGTCGTACCTCCAGACGAAACCAAATCGATCAAACTAATCGGCACCGATAACATTTAAGCTACGAAGGCACCAACTCGCAAGCTACGCTTGCTGCTTCTCCGTTAAGGCTGATTCAGACGCAATTAGTAATTTAATCGAGTAGCAATTCGAGTAGTAATTCGCTATGTATAAACACTAAAATTTAGTCGAGTAATTTAATAAAACAATGCAATTATTTGCCACTCGACTAAATTACTAAACGTATCTGAGTTTGGACGCTGCTCGCAGAACAGATCCATCTTGTGGCGAGAATGCACCTTTCCATTGGTACGCGTTTGTATCACGCGAGACTGATCGCGCGCACGATTCACGGTACGCGACGTTAATAATACTTTTTCTTATACTTTCGATACCTTTCTTCCTCGGATTGTCTGTGCAGTTGATGTATAAGGTCGTTCGGTACGTACCAAAGCTTGTCCGCGTTGCGAAGGAGAGCTTCTGTCACCTGACAGCAAATGGCAGCCATGTTGACCTGGGCGGTCAAGTCGGTACGATCTCGAGCGTGAACGTATCGCGGCGGGAACAACGAAGGAGCCACTATCATAGCTACGTTATGGATCGACATTTTATTCGATGCCTGATTCTCGACGATCAGTTTTAGAAACGTTACTAAGGCCTTCAAGGTACAACGATGCTCTATCGGTAACAACAGCACCAGCAGATTCAAGGAGTACGATAGTTCTTGGTGATCTTTTACTCCTGAACGTGCGACAGAAAGAAACGTGTATTTAGTAAAAATTAGGACTATTGCTTTGAGATACCCGAGTATATGAGATACTGGAGCAATTGTGACGTTTTCGACTATATAACTTCAACCAGCCTCCCATGGTATAATAAGACAAGGCGAACCATTCCCGAGATGCGCAGTGGTTCGGAAATAGTGGGGAAACCGTTAACCAATTACCTCCGACCCAAAACTGGAAAATCCAATATGGCTGGTTTTGCACGCACGCGTAATGATACCTCCAAGCGTTGAGCTCTATTGCTATTATTTATTACTAGAGCACTTTTAGTGCTCCACTTATTACACCCTGAGGTGAACCATTGCGCATAATGGCGACTGAATGGTTCGGCCAACCAATAGTGGCCGACCCAAAACTTATCCCGCGTATTTCAAACGTAACAGGCAATTGAATTTCGACTCTTCAGAAGGAGTGCAAGTTTCAAATCAAAATATTAGCTGAAACGTGGAATTACTAGTCGTCATGTTAGTGTATTGTCTTTAAAAAAACCTCAACAATAAAATGTTGTGAATTATGAAATAAAAAGAATAAATATAACAGATCGGTGACTTTACCAGCAAAATTGAGCGAAAATATGGATTTGCAGAATCTCATTTTTCGTTCTTATATAAGAAGATTTGCGGCTGACAAAGGGTTAATTCGAAAGGAAAAGGTTCAATACAACGCGCGCTGGTCATCATTCAATGTGATTTTGTAGATATTCGATAATATGAATGTTCAAAGTGGAGCAAAAATCGAGAATTCATAGTTGTGGGATACAAGTAGTTTTATGTCTTTTAAAGAGTGTTCTGAATAATATGGAGACCAGCCCGCGTTGGAAGACATCTTTAGCTACAAAATAAGCTGTATTTTGTCTTGATTCGAAGAAAAACGAAGGCGTAAAGTGAGATCTCGTAAAGGTATCGCTTTGATAAGGTTATAGGACAAGGGGTATCATTACGCATGCGTGAAAAAGCAGCCATATTGGATTTCTCAGTTTTACGTCGGAGCTAATAGGAGTTAATTGGTTGACGGTTCCCCCACTACTTCTAAATCACTGCGCATCTCAGGAATGATCCACCTAGTCTTATTAACACCATGTATGAGATACTGGAGTAATTGTGACGTTTTCAATTCAATAAATTTACGATCGCTATGAAGTTAGTTGTGAATGTCTCAATTACTTTAGAGTGGGTTTGTACCCTCTGTAAATTACTCGAGTATCTCAGATATACCCAGATAATTTTCGTTTACCCGGGTGTCTCACGGGTAAACCGAGTACCCGAGTATCTCATAAGTAACAACTCTATTAAAGATCGTATTGCGTGAAACCGATCGTTTACGTACCATGACTTTGGTAGAAAGCGTCGATAAGCTCGACGGTGAGCAGCGGTTGCGGCAAATCGCGCAGCAACTTTTTCAGAACCGCCGACAAGTCGTGGCACGACATGCGCTCGAACAAGTTGTCCATCTCTTTGGGTTTGCAATAGAAATCCGTTTCCAGTTGCACGCATATCGACTCGACCTAAACGCAACACCACGATCTTAATTTGCGCGAAAGAAAGTCGTACACGACGGAATTTCATTTCTATAGTTCGATTACGATTGTATGTACTTTTTGCTTGTGTCCGCCGACACGAAGAATTCCCTCTTCTCTTACGCCGCGTTTCGTTAACTCGCTGAGAATCTGTTGGAACACTAGCGGAATATTGCTTTCTTCGGACGTCAGCTGACTGTCTCGTAGCAACAACGTCGCTAACGATACGCCGAACAAGTTACCAGCTAAAAACGATACGACATCGAATCAGCCAACGTTTCTAAATCTATTCGGTTCTAACGACCATCGATATACAAACCTTTCGCTCGACGCTTGTTCGGTTTACGTTTCTTCAATGGCACGTTGTATTTGTCGAAAACCGCGGTCAATTCCAGCCACAATAGCGGCTGCAACCTGGTAAGATCTCGTTGCGTCAGCATTTCCACCCCAAGCCGATTTTGCGTGTCGTCGGATGCCAATGTGTCGGAATTCCACGTTGTCTGCGACTTGGTTTCGTTCGCTCTGCACATTTCTTCGAAACTCAAGTGACCGTGAGACGAAGTTCGATTCAAAGGGTGAGTTATCATATTCTCGTCGGCGGGTCTGGTCAACCCGCACAGATTACTATGGCTTCGAGTTACCGTGGCGTGACTACCCGAATTTCTCCTAAAATGTCGTTTCGTACAAATTACACAAGACTATTCGTCGATTCGTACTATTCGTTCATGAGATGTTGGCCGGCTTCCTACAAGCTAAAACTGCAGTGGGGAAAGGGGAAATCTTATTCCACGTGACCGACTCTGCCAATAATAACATTCTGTCTGACTTAGGGGGCGTCACTACTTAAAATCGAATACAGTATTTTCTCGATAAATGTGAAAAAGTCCTCTACGATAAATGTGAAAATTTAATCCCCTCACTAGCAGCATCCCTCTCTCTAGGAACCAGAGAAACCACAGTTCCTGTTTCTCTTTTACGTGCTGTCACTTACTACGTTCGGCGCTCTGGCCAAAACACAAAAAATGTATAACCTATACAATAAATGTGACATTCTATGTTCTGTGTTTTAAGCGAAACACAAGAAATGTAGCACCTCTACGATAAATGTGACTCTTCGCTCCCGGCGATTTTACGTTTATTGATGAATACGTATTACGGTTTTCAGTACTGGATTAATGTAATATGATCCACTGACTTTTATCTTTGCCGCATATCCTCGAACCTCAATCCCTCTTTCCTTTTGGTGCGATGCCTCTTTCTACGTTCGATACATTACAAAGACAGTAGAACCTCTACGATAAATGTGACTCTCCGGTCCCGAGGAGTTCACACTTATCGAGAAAATACTGAAACGTGAGTGGATGATTTCTCTTTCTCCGCTGCAGTTTTAGCTTTTAGGAAGCCGGCCAATGTAACAATAGGTCTGCATTTTATTCCTGCACTGGCTGAACTAGTGCAGAGCAAGGGCGAACTAAACGGAGGGCTAGTTGGGGCAATAGCCCTAGGCCCAATTTTCCAGGGGGCGCCATTCTAAGCCATCATTCATCGAACGATTTTATTATTAAAAATGCAAAAAAGCTTCTTTTGCAGTTTTTTTTGTATATAATTAATTGATACCACTTACGATGCAAAGCTAGGCCGAAATACGTAATCAGTTTCTTTGCTCTCCTGTACAATTTCATTTTTGTCAAATACATGATACTAAAATGAAGGTATCGATATGCTTGATTAGAAAAAAGTCCCCCTCTCCCAGTTGTTCAATCAAGGCGGCCCTCGGACCCCTTTAATAGCCCCGGGCTTAAAAAATCTTAATTCGCCCCTGGTGCAGAGCTAAACTACTTGCTATCTCCTTCCGTTTTGCGACATAGAAGCGCAGTCAGTGCAGAAATAAAAAAAAACAGATCCAATACCCAGCGTACTACCTCAACGTTGCGTCTTTCGATATGTTCAACTTTTCGATAGATTCGTTGCCCAAGCTCGTTGTATTCGCTACTTCGCTAGGATCGCTGCCGCTGCGCCTCTGTATAGTAGGTCTCGACACGTGTATCGTTCCTAGTCTGTGATATCCCGTCAGCTGAATGCCTTCTGTAATCGAACGTAACACGCCCAGTTAACGTTGGTTCCCAGTTTTTCGGAGGTGCGCGCAACAGTTGACAAATGGTACCTGAGTCGTTCGCGACGTCTCCTCGCAACCAACTTCCAGCACGCCTGAAAATTTCTTGAACGGGCATCGGATTTTGCGGCGGATCCGGCGCTGCGTGCGCAGTCGTCGACGGTGCGCTCGGAGTTCTTCGCACCGTTTCTTTGCTTTCGTTCGGCGCCCGTTGAAATATCGAAACGAAATTCGGAACGTTGGCGCTTCAAAGGAGCAGGACGATTAATGATTTACTAACGGCGCCGCCGCCGTGTATTCGCATGCGACACAAGAATCTTACTTCGGGTGATGCGCGTCGATGACGTTGACCGCTGCTGGCGAAGGAGGCGACGCATTCTCAGGCGTCGTACCCGGTACGGAATCCAGAGAATCGGGTGTTGCGCTACGCGATCGCGTGCCCGTGCTCGAAACCTAAAATTTTGGTGAAAAGCAATCAGCTGTTTGTCGCTTAATCCCACCGTCGCTGACAACTGCTTGTACCTCTACGTCTTTAAACACGTCCCTGATATCGGGCTTTCGTACTCGTTGCCGCTGGTTAAAACGCTGCTTCACCGTGTGGTTCAGAGACTTGACGCGACGTTTCACCGCCTCTGCTTGCGCCCGAGACAAAGGACGCAGCGCGGCGCCCAATTCGTCCGGCTGCACTTCCCTTCCAGCTTTCCACGCTTCCGTCAACTGTCCCAAACCAGCTGTACGTAACCATTCGGCTTCCTCTTCTCCATCTAGAACGGTAATTTTATTGATTTTCTTGTGAAGATTTTCGAACCCAAAGTCATGAAACGGAATAAGCTAACCGTCGTAATTACGTGAACACTCTTCTTCCAGGTAATCGTCCAGCAGTTTCGTCTCTTCCATCATTTTTTGATATTCTTCCCAATAATCTAAGAGATGACTGTCACCTCCTATGTACGTAGCTCCCTGTGGCTTCTCCATAATATCTAACTTAATTTCTTCCAACTAAGAAATTAATACTCTCTGAAAAGAAAATGATATCTTAAATTGGGTCTCCCGCCCAACACGACGTTAAATTCTTCGGATTACAATCGAGCTCCGATAATTAAAAAAAATAAAAAATCGTAATTATCAATAAATTTATGCGACCAGCGATCGAAAATTATCTACGCGACAGATCACGCGAATTTTGATTAGTACGATCTACTCCAGTGGCATTCGGTTTCTTATGAAATAAATAATTTGTTTTCTAAAGTAGGACGCAAATCGAATTAACATACACATTGCCTCGAGGAAGCTAGACTATCACTGACACAAATGAATCCGAAGTATACGTCAATATGTCAACGCGTTAATGCACATACGTGTATATTCTTATTTAAATCATGTAAAAAAAAATGCACGTTAACACAAAACCAAGTAAATTCGTCGTGTACACAAAGACTATGGAAAGAAAAATTTCAAATACCTAACCTCTAGACAGTTAAACATTGTATGCAGAAATAATAGTGAAAAATTGACATGAATGAAAAGCGTATACGTACATTTATGAACGAACTTGTTCCACGAGCAACATGCCAATGTCTGCATCGTCGACTTATTCCCAAAATAAACTAAATTTGCGACAGTCGACGTTGCACGAAGCTTGTAAAATGAAAAACATACGTATACGGCAGTATACGCACAAGCACAGGAAGAGACAGCTTCTGTTACGTCCAATTGCATCCAATGCACCGATGCGATCTTTTTTTCTCGACGTACACACGTTACACACGAGTAATATTTCGAGGCTATCTACTACTTCCAAGAATTAATGTATTCCGTACGTGCCTTCGAATCGCACCCATCGCGAGCGGGACGGTCGATTCGTCGACCTAAATACGACGCAACAAACCTATCTCAGAAGTTCGACAGACAAATTTGCGTCTATACATAACTCCCGCTCCTTTAAACTTCACTTACATTGAAAATTACAAAGAGAAAAAAACGCGAGAATGCGTTCTTGCGACTCAACAACCTGTTGCTGACGCATACACACCTCCCACCTGAATTCTGTGCTGTACATTCTGTACATTGCTGTACACGGTATTCTTGCTTTTTTACAAGCTGACACCTGCGCCTTCTATCTATCCTTCTTTTAAACTTTCACGCCATCTACCTGTGGTAGTAGTTTATCGTTTACCAATTCCTACGCTTCGAAGTCTGTTAATTTGACGAGGCTGGTAACGCGATTTTCTATTACAAACAGGGAATAAAAATTGTTTCATAATGTATGCAAAGGTTCATTATTCTTTAAGAATCCATAAATTTTCTCTTATTCCGAATCGTTTTACAATCTTTTACAATATAATTTTCAATTAAATATCATACTGATTCAAGATAACATATACAAATTATTAGTATGCCGTTTAAGGGGAGGACTTCAGGGAACAGCAAGCACGTACAATAGGTCTGTTTTTATTCCTGCACTGGCTGAACTAGTGCAGAATGAACCACTTGCTTTCTCCTTCCGCTTTGTGGAATAAAACATAGCGATTGGTTCGTTCTCCATTAGCGTAGCCAGCGTAGCAATAAAAAGCAGACCATATGTACATAATATTAACGCTCGCTTAGTTGTATAATTATTTTTTAAGTTTAACTCCTGTTAGCACGATTGCCCCATCCCCTTCTGTGCGTATCTTTGTATTCGTCCATGGCACGTGACCGTTGCAACGTCTCAGGATCGTCTGCTTCTACCAGTTCTTCCTTTTTCCTCTCTTCTTCTTCGTCTTTGCTGTCTTTACCGCACTTTGCTGCGTCTTGTAAAGACTTTGAACCCACTTTATTTCTTTTCGAGGCATCTGGCCAACTGATATGTAATAATTAATAATAAAAAATCTAATAAACCTTCGATTACAGCTAATACTTACTCTCCTTCCTTGACCCGTTGTTCGTAGAACTCCTGTACCGTAAGAACCGGTAAACTGGGATATCCGGCGCCATATACTTTCTTTTGTAGCTCGTTCCGAGTGATAATGATCGGTTCCAACTTGCAACTAACGGGTTTATGCTTCTGCACACCTGGACCAGCCATGGTCTCAGTTTTTCCCACTTTCTTCATGTGCTCCAAGATTGACTTTTCCGCGGCTATCGAACTCAATTCGTCTATCGTTATATTTATGTACGATTTTAAGAGAGTTACGTAATAATCTCTCTTGTCGTCGTCATCAATATTAGGGTTCGACAAATTCTTTTCTAGAGTTTCCAATCGCGATTCTAACTCTTTCTGCTCCTTGTACCTTTGTAGTTTTGTGTTTCTCTGGTTCACCTAGAAAACAGCGACAATAACAGCATTTATGTATCTGTCAGAAGTTTCGAGCGTTATAGATACCATTTCTGTGATTATTTCCGCGTTCGATCGCGATCTCCCGACATCGCCAACGTTCTCGGATTCTGCTTTAATCTCGGGTATGACGACGTTAGTTAAACCGTAGGTTTTAACGCGACGCAAAAAGTCCACGAAATAAATTTCGGCAACGCTGACGACGTGCATTCGGTCTTCCACGTTGCAAACTTTTGTGGCCAGCGTGCCCAGCAAGGCTGGTAATAACAAATACTTGATATTTTCCGTAGCTACTTCAGCGAAAGTTTCATTCTCACTAAACATATCGACTATTGATACTAGTCTTGTTGCATCTTCCAACATATTCATAGTTCGTTTGATGTCAGACTGACATGAAACAAGAAAAATAGAAAAATACTTAATGTTACCTTTGAAAGAATATACTACGCATATCTGAACAATTCTACAACGCAAATTCGCAGGGGAAAATTGTTAAGAATTTGGGTTCGTATGAAAAATTTCTATGCAATCGGTACCTGAATTTTCGGACTGCTCGTGGATTCTTTCGTCTTATTTATGCTATTAAATAGCTCAAACGCTTTGTCAAATAACTCTGACAACGTTCCGGTATCTTTTGCATCGTTATTTGCCGCCAATGCAGCGATTAACGACATGACTGCACTTTGACAGTTCAACAACTAATACTTATAATGGAACGATACTGAACGATACTGATACAAATATACGAAATACGAATGACAATTCTTGGAGGTTATGCGAAAAGCCCATAGACATAGTAGAGAACATGTAGAAAAGCCTGACACGAAATTAGCGACTTTAGCGACTACAGCGACTAACCACGGTATTTAGAAATGAATGCCATTTATCATGGAAGTGAAAGATGGAAACAAAAATAAACAGAATATAATAATATAACGTATTTATTGAACAAAAATTAAAGGAAATAATAAAATACATAAATGAAAGAAAAGTTTCAAAATTGCGGTGTGACAGAGAAGATATAATAAATGCCACTAATAATATTCCAGATAGCCAAACCTGTCGAGCAGATTTTACAGACTGACATTACATTTGTTGCGAGATGGCAGCTGATGGCAGCAAATTTGATACAGAATCTCAGAGGTTTTTACGCGAGAGAGAGAGAGATAGAGAGAGACAGACAGAGAAAAAGATGCCATAACATACATATAGATATTTTTTTAATAAGTAGCGCAGAAGTAGCGTCAGAGAGGAAGTAGCGTGCTTTGCATATACACGATATAAATTTGAAAGTAAAATTGAAAGAATTCTTTTTTGCTGGTATAAATAACACACAGTACGAAACACACACAGTTTTCAAGACTATAATTACTTAATTTGTGTGTATAGTATATGTGCAGTTATTGTATAGTAATCTAAAGTATAGTATAAAGCGCGCCAAAAGTATCGTATTTACACTGTTGCACGTATAAATATGTAAATACTGTAAGTACTGTAGCGCGTGCTTTCAACGAGGCACGATTCAATGCATTTCAACAATTTTCACACAGACTATTAGTAAAATTCATAGAAAATGAGTAACTTTTATTCTCCAATGCGATGTATATCTCCGAACGCAAGGTGAAATAACGAAACTGAAAAACTAATTGGAGGTTACGAAGCCGGTCATAAGTATTTAAAACGAATACTAAATAATTTTATTTATAGGGTTCTAACCGCCAAACCACAGGTAGAACAGACGCTCAATGTACGACAGACACAATATAAAGCGAGAACTAGTATCACGTGGTTTTTTGTTAATACTTCGTTGCTCGGAATCATAATTTTTGACATGTAAGAAGTTCAAGACTTCTGAATTTTAGTAGCAAATTGTCAATGTTGCATTCATTTTATATATTATATTTCAGATTGTATGGAGGCGCAGCTTATAAACCATTTTGTTGGGTCGAATGGTGTTTGGCTTCGATATTTGCGTTAAATGCTTTGTATCATATATTGCGATACGCGTGGGCTAGCTTCACTATAAGACCCATTACTTTAAGTCCTAGACAAAGACGCTTATTGGGAGTCGCGGACGACGATCCTGTTTTCAAAAATGAAGTTCTAACGCCGCAGAAAACATCTGAACCAGCGTTTCCTTTGAATTTGTCTTGTATAAGTCATAATAGAAGGCTCGCTTCCATGAGTCCTTCAGGATTGTCCGATTCCAGTAAGAAAACTTATTCTTACATATCAATGCTGTTTCAAAACTTTCACCTGCTATGCACAAATTTTTTTTTCAAGAAAATTTTTCGCCATCACCATCGAGCCTATTCTTTAAGTATGGCAGTCCGGCGTCTCAAAAATCGACGCAAAGTCCCAACGGGTCGTTAAACAAATCGCTGAATACTTCGGCGAATCTGACCAGCGAGGATTTGATACAAAATGAAAAAGAGCTGCAAAATTATTTGGAAGAAGCTCGACAAAGAAAACACATTTTATCCACAGACATTGATCAACCTTCTAATTTACTTAGTTCGTTTTGGTCGCATCCCGCGATTCGAAGTCCTGGAGAAGTTTCTCCGCTGTTAAGAAGATGCGCGTATCAATTAGCACCAATTATCGGTAATGTAGAACTTTTACAAATACGTAATTAGAATTGTACAATGTAGCCAGAGATGGGCAAAATCTACATCTAAATAAGAATTTCGAATAACGAATAAACGATAAAAAAATTGTATTCGTTATTCGAAGGTTCGAATAATCCAATTTATATTTATTCGAAGCAACGAATAAATGAATTCATTCGACGACTAAAGATATAATTTTTTTATTCGAATGGCGTTTCATCCGTAGCGTCGAATAAAGTTTTCATCTTTATCTTTATTCGAAAGTTTATCGGAAAGCTTCGAATAACTTCCGAGCCTACGCCGAATGGGCCCGAGTGGCACCGAGCACTGTGCCGGATGTCAAACGCCGAGAGCCGTTTGTCACTCGGCACAGTGCTCGGTGCCATTCGGGCCCATTCGGCGCAGCTCGGAAGTTATTCGAATCTTTCGAATAAACCTTCGAATAAAGATGAAAACTTTATTCGACGCTACGGATGAAACGCCACTCGAATACAAAAATTATCTTAAGTCTTCGAATAATTTCTCATCAAATAAAATAATTATCTTGTCTTCAAATAAATTCTTATCGAATAAAATCGTTTATTCGTGGTTTCGAATAACGAATAAAAACAGATTATCTTTTATTCGAGTTTTTATTTAAATAATTTTTTTGTCTAGATAATGTCCATCTCTAAATGTAGCAAGCATTTTTCTTTCCCTTTAGATAAATCCAAGTCAACTAGTCCTGGTACAGAAGAGGGAAGTTCACCCAGAGGAATGTTCGGTAATCCCGACGTTTGGAGAAAATACAGAATCGATCCAAACAAAGTAAACGAGTGGACAGCTAATCTCCGTATGGTACGCGTATAGTATTCAGTTTTTATCTTTATAATCGTCACTTGTTAACGAAAAATGGTAATCGTTTCAGTGGATTAGCAAAACGGTTGTAGAACGAGTCGCAAATGAAATCGAGAATGTATGCGCAGCTTTAATTCGTCACGGGTTGAGCGATTCTCAGCCAGGATGCGTTCCCTTAGACAGATTGAGGAAACTCGCTCAAGTCCCATTTTTAGTCTCCGCTATTCCCACTTTGCCGACTTTGGTACCTTTTCTCGAGCTTTCTAATAATCAGAAATACTTGATCAAAAGAATTCAAACTCTGGCAAAAGGAGGTTCCATGAGTGAATTCAAGTGGAATGGCGGCGGAACCTATAAAGGAAAAGAGTGGGACACCTCTTTGCCGACTGATTCAGCGGTATTTAAATTCCGATGCTTTGATCGGTCCGAATCGAACGATACTTTGACGCTCTTGTTTCTATTGCAGATAATTATGCATTTGGTGTCAACGTACATGGATACGCAACTGGAAGCTCCGTTGGATCAGCCAGATGCACGACCGTTCACGTCGAGATACATGGCAAGGTCTGGAATGGCTTTGCCGCGCAGCAAGGGACCGTTGATCGTATGCCAGTCTGTAAATCCACCGCATTACAGTTTAGCGCACACTGGGGATTCGTCACCCAGCGACTACGAAGAAATACAGCGGGCAAGTATATTTACCAAACTCGATTCTTTGTCCTTACGTTGGTTATCAAACGACACGTTCTATATCAAATTGCTTCGTTTTTTTTTCATTTTCAGGGTAGAAACAATTTATTTCATACGCTTCTATTATTCCTATATATTGTTAAAACAAGGGATCATGGCATGCTGGGTCGCGTAAATTTGGGAACATCAGGTATAAATGTCCTATGGGTCATTGATGGTTAAATACTATTTTTTTCGATTAACATTAACGATGTTATCAATTCATTAGAAATCAAATATTCATCGCGTACGAAATAATCCGACCAACTTTCGTTGAACATATTCAATTAGAATGAAATTTTTTTTCATTTAATAATACATTTCGTATTTAATTATAAAAGTGTGATATTATATTTTTCAAGTAACTTTGTTTACGAATCTTTCTGTTTCATTCTTTGAACTTACCACTATAAAAACGATCGGTTTGATGTTTTTCTACCTAGATTAAGCAACAAGTACAGTTATTTTGATACTACGAATGTTTTTATTCACAGTACTTGTGTCTATGTACAAATAAATCGTAAAACACGATCCGCATCTACTAAAAGTAAACCCTTCCTTATTTGTAATATGCTGCAATACAATGTACAATCGCTATTCGCGAACCTTTTCTCTTGTTTCCACCCTTGAATTTTATAAACGTTATAATGTACTTATCGTAGACGTATATCTGCCCAAAAAATAACAACATCCGCAGAATGTTTCGTAAGATTCTTAAAAATGGGAAAAATTTATCGAATAAATGCAAAGACGTAACGGGTCGTAAAATATTTGCATCCCTACGTATCACATTTTTATTTTTCCACATAGGGAATGCATTTATTTCTAGTGTTTATCATCACTGTAATGAATTTTTTATACAATTTTATATTTCACTTTTTTTATCGTAATTCAACGCTCGAAAGACATGTTTCGTAAAAAATTATGTTGCACTTCCTGTGCAATTTATAATACAATCTTTGGATAATTGTTCTCACAGGCTTAAAAATCAATCTTTTTATATACACCGAAATTATGCATTACGATAAAATCATAACGATCTACTGAACACACAATTAAAAGCAACAGATCCATTCGTATTTCATATGCGAATTCGCATCAATCTTGTCAGATATGAAACAAAGTACAATTTTTCTAGTAAACGCTTTCATTCAATGCATACCAATGTAACATTGGTAATCTCTTTACATCACTATCGGTCTGTTTTTCAAATGAATAAGCAGAAACTTCTACTACTAAATCTGTGTAATGATGAAATGATCAACGACAAACAGTTGTATCAAAAAATTTAACAGATTTTCAACGTTCCAAATGAAAGTTAACAAAGACGGAAGAAAAATGAAACAAAAGGTAAGTAGGTCCTTATAAAAATCTTGTACAACTTCCGACCCCTGTTGTTCAAGCATTTGTATACGCATATATATTTATATACAATATACATGTATTTGCTTGCTTATCGACGAGAACTAAAATCTTCAAAGAAAGTTACAGAGAACTAAAATAAAATGGTTTAGGAACAGATAGGACTTGTTCGTGTTATTCTTAAGATGATCAAAAGAAATAACTGTTTAAAAATAAATCGCTTCAAACTGAATTTTTAACAAACTTTACAATATTTTTAAATACGTGAAAAGAAATGTTCTTGATCTTCTTTACAATATTTCACCCCATCCATTCCCAAATTTTCATGTATTTATGGCTAAGGCCTAAATAGGCAAAGGCCTATTTAAATATAAACAAGGATATACAACGCATAATACGAAATCCAAAAACCGCGCGTGCTTTTAGATTTCATACCTTCTTTTCTCTTCGAATTACTGACAACGTATAATAATATACGAGAAAATAATTACTGAGAATCAGCTATATACTAAGCGGCAAAACGAATTCAAGTTACATCAAATCGGATCAACTTGGTTCGATATTTTCAGTATCGAGAAAAGGCGAATAAAGAATTAGTGAAATTCACTTGCAAAAATTAACCTGAATAGATACGAACAGAAAAATTTAGGTTGTCGTAAAGAGCTTAGTTCCCTCCGGTAGTATAACTTCCTCGCTAATGTCGGCAACAGTTACGGTAAGAGGAAAAATCAGGGGCATTATGATCTCTTGATGCTGCGTAACCTGTTGAGTAGCAATTGTTTCCTGTTGCCTAGTGATCGTGATAGTTTTAATGTTTTGCGCTTTAAGCATTTGCGTTGGCGTAAGAGTGGCTTGTTGCAACACCCTTTGCTGACTTTGAGCCGGCACTTGCACTTGGGTCGTAAACGTTTGATTGCGATTCTGATTCTGAACGAATGTTTGCTTGCATCTTTTACTGTGAGCGTATCGGCTTCCGTTGTTGTTGAAGCGTCGATCGCACGTTGGGCAAGCGTAAGGCCTTTGACCGGTGTGAATGAAAACGTGCTCCTTCAGAGACTTGAGACGTCGGAAATTCTTTGGACAGTACTTGCAGTGATACTTGGCTTCGCCAGTGTGGGAAGTTAAATGATTGGCAAGCGTGTCGGCCCTGGCGAACGCGCGCGAGCAATACTGACATATGTACGGCCGTTCTTGGGTGTGCGTTCTCATATGCATTTTTAGGTAAGCGTTTGTTGTGAAAGGTCGCGAACATACCTCGCACACGTACGGTTTGATGCCGTTGTGAGCTCTGAGGTGAGCGATCAGCGTCGTGGATTGGGTGAAGCTTTTCGAACAAATTTCACAAAGGAATCTCTTCGAGCTGTCCGTTTCTTTGTTCTTCTTAAACGTTCGGTCGTGCTTCGATAAATGATTCGTCAGTTGTTCCTCTTTTATGAAACGTTTCGTACAGCGCGTGCACTTATAAGGTTTGATCATGTTGTGTTTAGCCACGTGTATCTTCAAATGTTCCCGCCTATAGAATTTTTTCGGGCATATATCGCATAGGTATTTCTTTCCTTCGTGAACTTGAATATGACGCAAAAGTCCTTTTCTGGACGTGTACTGTTTATTACACTCGGTGCATTCTAGACCCACGATATCGGTCCTTCTCTTTCTGCCAATTTTTTCGCCCGGTTTCTTCTCTTCCGGTCGCGGTTCGATTTCCTTCAAATCCTCTTCCGTGAGGATACCTTCGGTAACGTGCTTCGATCTATGTTCTCGCAAAATTTCATTGTTCTCAAAACTATCCCCGCAGATATTGCACTTCCTCACTTGGTCGGGATTCTTCTCCGAGCATTTGTCATAATGAGCTTTCAACTTGTCCTTACGGTAGAATTTCACGTTGCAAATGTCGCACTCGAAGTTCGGCTCTTCGTGCAACAATTGGTGTCGCAGCAACGATTTTTTTGTACTATACCTTTTCTTGCATTTCACGCATTCGTGATTGTCCATTGGCCAGTCTAAACCACTCTCGAAATCCGAATCGTAATCGTCGTCTTTGTTATCCTCGTTATCGAGCCCTTCGTTGCCGTAACTTCTTTGTCGATCCCTCTTCTCCACGTTTTGTTTCTGTTTGTCCGATTTCACTGTTTTCTCGTCCGTCGCATGCTGTTCCATGTGTTTCAACAGCGACTGCTTCGAACTACATCTTTTGTAGCAACTCTCGCATTCCAACTCTTTCCTATAATTTTGTTTCTTTTGCGACAAAGTTTCCCGTTTACTTCTACCATAATTTGACTCTCCATGCGTACGATTCATCTTGTCTTCTTTCTCCCCCTCTCTCTCCTCGTAATCTTCCAACCCGTAGCCAGTTGTGATTTTATCAATAATTTTCTGCGCTGCTTTCGCGGCGACCCGCTTCATACGTTTATTCGGATCGTACTCTTGCCCGTGAATTGAAGTTTTGTGATTAGTAGCTATAAGATGATTCCGTAAAGTGAGCTCGTTACCGAATGCTTTATTGCATTGCGTACACTTGTACGATTTAAGACGTTCGTGTTGCTCCACGTGCCTCTGCAATAAATCTTTCCTCGGGAATCGCTGACAGCACAGTTTGCAACTGTAATCCGTTCCAGAGTTCGGCGTTCCTACGTTCCTAATCAGAACAATAATATTTTGTCAAAACGATCCATCGAAGGAAATACAGAAATATTTGCAAATCGTGTCTCCCTACTTACCTGACGTTTTTCTTCGACGCTTTTTCCGCTTCTAACTGTTCCCCCTCCTTCATTTCCTCTTCTCGCGTTTCTTCTTGCTTCGACTTGCCATCCGTAACTTGTTTATTGCTCGCGCACTCCGCGTCCATTTCCAAGTCTTGTTCGGTCAACACACCTTCGACGACGTGCTTCGTTCTGTGATTCCTGAGCTTCTCCAACGAATCGAATTCTTCTTCGCATACGCTGCATTTGAGAGTAACGTGGGTAACGGCATGTTTCCGTAAACTACGCTTCGTGGGGAATTTCTCCGTACATTTGTTACACGCGAATCTGTCGGGACGTCTATCGCTTTCCTGTTCCGCGTTTTCCTTACGAGTATCGTCCCCTTCGCTGCCTTCCTGCGCTTCTTTTTCTTTCTCATCCTCTCCTCTCTCTTCCAGGCGCACCTCATCTTCGTCCTCATCCTCTTCCTCCACCACCATCTCTTCCTGCTCCTTATCCACCATTTCCGCCTCGTCTTCTTCGTCCTCTTGGTCGTCTTCCTCTCCCGCTTCTCCTTCTTTGTCCGTTTTCCCTTCGCTCGAACCTTCTCTTCTTCGAACTCTTTTTCGATACTCGGAACTCGAATGTCGCCTGTTTTCGTAATCGTCAAAGTCCAGACTGTGCTCGTCTTCGTGAAATGAAATTTCTAAAGGCATTGGTTGCTCTTTTGTTTCTTCCTTTTCACGTTCATGCTTTTTCAAGTGCTTGCTAAACGAGATTATATATATGTATTTTTTACCGCAATAAGGACATTTGTTCGACCTTTTGCCAGACGGTGGTAATTTCGCGACGTTGCAAACACTTTTCTGTGGTTTGTCCACCGTTTTTTTTAGGGACAGCGCCTTCCTTACTTCCTCGTGAGAATGCATGTGTTCCTTCAACACGCTTTTCGACAAAAATTCCTTATCACAGAGGTAACACATGAAAAAGACTTTCTCTAATTTGTCGGACGTCTGAACTTTCTTCAATCGCGAGCTTAGATTCAAATTCTCGAAATAATTTTCCTCGTCCGAGTCTCTTTTCGTTTCGGGATTCCGTCGAGCTAATTTTCGTTTGCTCCGCCTCATTTCGTTCTGATTTTGAGAATTCTGTTCCGTTTTCGCATACATTTCAACGTTATCCAATTCTTCTACCTGTTGCACGTTTTCGTCGTTTTCATTGTCATTGTCATTTTCGTTTTCGTTCTCAGTTTCCTGATTAGTCACGTCGGCTGCTTTCACCAGCAAATCCACATATTCGGCGGAATCGTCGCGCGAAAACGACTCGTCGGAAGTAAGCTGTTGCTGCTGTTGCTGTTGACCGTCGCTCGCTAATATACATTCGTGTTGCAATATATAATCGTGTTCGACCATTGAAATTGAATCCATGCAATTCTCATTGTTGCTTTCATGTTTCAGTGTTTCCTCGTTCCCAAACGCCTCCGCTATTTTTGTATTCTCCTCTACTGGACCCGGAGAATCTACTTCCTGTTGTTCCGAAGTAATCGCTCGATCGATTGCTTCTTCCAGCATTGAACCGTTGTCCTGCTCTAAACCCAAAAGATTTTTAAAACAACAAATGTAACTTAACGCTAAAACTAGTCTTATTTACCTCTCATAGTTTCTTCTTGCTCTGACAGTTTCTCCACTTGCAGTAAATCCAACTGATCCTTCAAAAGGGAAGATTTCGCTTCTTGAAACTCCAGCGTTTCGGCGCCAATTTCGTAATGATTCTCCATGTGTATTTCGGCGATATTCTCGTTCCTTTCGTCTGTATCTAAATGTACTTCCACTTCGTTGAAGAACAATTCTTCCTTCATGTTCATGGTAACGAATTTTTCCCTGAGCACCGTGTCGGCTTGCTCTACTTGCAATTTAAACTCGTACGCGGATTCAAGTTTGTCCGCGCAGATGCAACATACCCGAGTGGGTAATCCATCGCCAGGCGACATCTAAAACGATTGGAAACGCTTTGATCAATGCGCGAAGAAACAGTTTATCGAACGAACGAAGATTTGGTTCGGTAAACAAACGAACTAACAACGTACGAAAGAAACTTTAAACGTAGAGTATGCATCTATAAACTATAAACGATTTGTATTTAATATTTCTTTTCTAAATATGCAAGATTTAGGTGCGATTTCGCGACAATCGTGTCGCACATAGTAATTTCTTAATACGATTTACGATATAAAATTTAACCTCTAAATTACGTGTCTAACCTTAACGTTAGCGAAACTCATTGCTTTCGCTGAAAGAGAAGCAACCTCGTTCTCTAGAAATAAGTCTCGCATCACCAGGTTTCCGAGGAGGCAAACACGGCATATTTCTACCGTCGACACAATGCCTCCCTCGTTTTGCGACGGGTCGGACGTATTTATTTCTACGGCGTCCATATTTTGTTTAGTGGACTGACTGGCTCGTGCCTGCAGCCCGCAGCCTACAGTCCACGATCGTCTTGTTCTTCGACTTCGTCCAGGCTGATACCAACCGTTTACCACCGCCCACCCACGCTAAAACTATCCGTCAAAACCAATATCATTACCATTCACAACATTCGAATTATCCTCCTCTATCGCGACAATTTCACCGATATTTATGCAACGCATTCATCCGTTCACTCGCTAGTTTCTCTTCTTTACACTTTACACTTTGCACGTTCTCCGTCGCACTTGGTCACACTGTTGATCTTACATTTCGCGTCACATCATTTCCTATCGCGCCCTCAAAGTTCAAGTCAAGTCTCAGAATGCTTCACCAATCTCGATAGATAATTATACAGTCATGGGCATTTATGCGAACGAAATCGCGCAAAACTATTGCTTTGATCCTTCGTTTCACTTTATTGCACTTTATCTCGGATACGAGAGATTCTATCTATGCCAAGGAATACTGTGCAAACAAGAGCAATAAATAAGATACAATACGCGTAAATTTTCCTTTCAACGTGGAACCGATTGCGATCAAGTAGGAGTACTTTTACATTCAATTCTACCTATCTCGTACACTGTATATGTGTAATTGTAATTCTAGTTGCTCCCATTGTTTATGAAATACGAAAGGCTGTAACTATAGTAGTTATACGATGGCGACACCTACTGCTTATTTCGATTTGTGTAATGTAGCGCTAAAGTATAAACTGTTTATTTAATATTTTTATTTTAATTATCTGTAATCACTGTATCCGAGGACTGTGACATGAAGTAGGAAAAAGGGAATATACATATATGTATATGTGACTGTATTTATTTGTCGTTAAAGATTTATAGCATTCATTTAGACACCGAAGATATTTTTACAATATTCAAAAGTTGTAAAAATTGTTTATTTATTACTAAAAATGCTATTATCTGCTATTATAAAGAAGTGTTTTGGTACCAGGAGTAATCAGTGTAAAGAGGTATCCAAAAACAGGCAAATTGTGCTGGCCGCTAGATGACGTTCGCAAGCAATTTTACATGAGCGAGAGAGAAAGGCTCTACGTGCGACAAGGATAGAACTATAATTTAGTTCATACATTTCGTCACTAGATGGCTATAGCGTTTTCAGACCACTTCTGGCTGTTTTTTTCAACGATTGCATTTTTATCAGTAAATCAGTAAATAAACAACTTGTGCAACTTGTAAACATTGGAAAATAATTATTGTACTATATACAAATTCCGTAAGTTTTGAAATTACAAATAAATACACAAATAAATATTTTTTTCACCATCTAACAGTTCATTTTTAAATAATCGGTGAACGTGATAGCAGGTGATAGTGTTGTCGGTATCAGTTCAATAATAACAAGACGACTATTTGTTATATTTCGCAGAAAACGTGCAGAACTCATAAAAATGGTTACCGGACGAGCATTGCATTTCGTATTTAAAGTAGCCGATCGCAAATTGACGGCGAAATTTTACCGTGAAATTCTCGGAATGAAGGTGAGCATCTTTGGAATTCGAAATGTCATTCAGCTGGTATGTGACTGTTTTCCTCGTTTCTAGGTATTACGACACGAAGAATTTTCCGAAGGTTGCGAAGCCACATGCAATGGGTTCGTAATTACTTTACGCATTCTGATTACATGTTGTTTAGCTACATTTCATCTCTTCTCTAATTTTTATCTTTTTAAGTTTGCAGTTTATTTAATACCATTTATTTTTATACAGGCCATACGCAAATCGTTGGAGCAAAACTATGATAGGATACGGTCCGGAAGATACTCATTTTGTGATAGAGTTAACTTACAATTATGGAATCAAGGAATACGAACTTGGGAATGATTTTCATGGGATAACAATTCGTTCTAAAGAAGCTGTTGAAAGGGCACGTTCCGACGGTTGGCCTTTGAAAGAAGAAAATGGAATGTTCGTCTTGCAAGCACCTGGTGGATATAAATATTATGTTATTAATGAACCGCAACCTACTGACAAAGGTACTACAACAGTTATTATATATTTAAATATTATTTACATGAAAGCTTTTTCCTCCAATAGATCCTGTGGAGAAAGTAACTCTATCCAGTTCAAATCTTGTGCGAAGCATTGCCTATTGGAAAGATATCTTGGATCTTACAGTATTCGATCGAGCAGATAAAAGTGCGCTCTTGGGATATGGCCAGGACCAAGTTAAGCTTGAGTTAAAAGACATTGGTAAATGCTCAGTAACTCGTAATCTTTTGCAGGAGATACAGTAATTTCTCGATATATTCTTGCGCCTCGGGACCGGAGCACAGTGGGACAAAATGGCATTTTTTTTCAAATCAGTACAGGATGTAATTTTTTTTATCAAATTTGATGCTTTTTTTTTTAATTCTTCGCAATTAAATTCTCTATCGATCTGTCCAACCTGATTTTTGAATTTCGTAATATAACTTAATATAATTTGTCAAATAACCCCAAATACATTAATTTCCTTAAAATGCTGTCTTTTTCGCAAAATATTTAATAAATGAGAACGAAATTCAAAAATCAGGCTGGACAGATCGATAGAGAATTTAATTGCGAAGAATTAAAAAAAAAATCATCAAATTTGCTCAAAAATTACGAAACCAGCGATTAAATAAGCCCAAAAACACTGATTTCCTTAAAATGCTGTCTTTTTCGCAAAATATTTAAGAAATGAGAACGAAATTCAAATATCAGGCTGGACAGATCGATAGAGAATTTAATTGCGAAGAATTAAAAAAAAAATCATCAAATTTGCTCAGAAATTACGAAACCAGCGATTAAATAAGCCCAAAAACACTGATTTCCTTAAAATGCTGTCTTTTTCGCAAAATATTTAAGAAATGAGAACGAAATTCAAATATCAGGCTGGACAGATCGATAGAGAATTTAATTGCGAAGAATTAAAAAAAAAAAAAACATCAAATTTGCTCAAAAATTACGATCTGTAGACTGATTTGAAAAAAAAATGCCATTTTGTTCCACTGTGCGGAGGCGAGTGTGTATTGTTTAGTTCGCACTTCTTCGCTATCCTTTGTAGCATTTCAAACGTAGAAAGAGAAAGAGGGTCTGAACAGTGGGGATAAATAGGGAGTCTGTAACACATGGTTTCTCCGAGAATATATCGAGAAATTCTAAACCTTTCCATTCTAAACGTTATCATTTCTTTAGGGACGGAGGTGAACCACGCCCAGGCTTATGGACGTATAGCGTTCTCAGTTCCGCACGCGGAACAGCCAACAATTCAAAAAAGAATCAAGGAAAGTGGAAATAAAATACTGACGGACCTAATTACTTTAGACACACCAGGGAAAGCTTCAGTGAGAGTCATTATTCTTGCTGATCCAGTAAGTGCTTTCGTTTAAAACTAATATAATACGCGCGAACGCGATAAACAACTGAGTATAAACATTTTAGGATGACCATGAAATTTGCTTTGTGGATGATGAAGGATTCCGCCAGTTATCGGTTCCCGATTATCCGAGCGAAAAAATTTTAGACAGATATATTGCAAAGGAAAACTAAACAATATTTGAGGGGCATTGAGTTTTGCGAAGTTCGGTACTCTCTTAATTTCGGAAGGCTGTATGAAAATTTTCAAGGTGATAGTTTTCATTGTGATCGAACGGTTCAGGGTCGATAGTTTCCACTGTAACTTTGTTTCAACGAGCAATGTTTTTAACAGTTTAAATCTTTAATATTTGTTGATATTTTATTATTAATAGATTGTTAGTAAGTTTTAAGATTTGATAAAACTTTGTACCTTGCACGATTTTATAATCATTAAATTTTTCTATAAACTGTGTATTTTATGGTGAAGGATATTTTTATGAGATAATAAACGGTCATATTATGGCAAAGCGGTGTTATTATTACGTTTTACCAGAAGAAACCGTGATAACTGTCGCGGGTTATCATCAATAGTGACCCCTTGCTATACGTAAAAGGCTTCAAAGAAAACTGTCGAGATAGCATTGCAAGATGTTATGCATTTTCTAAGAAAAACGTGCGATAAATCTAATGCAAAATACATTTATTATACGTACTAGTAACATCATTTACCTAGTGCTGTAACGTCGTGCACAGAACACTTGTCGAGATCATGCAATCTAAAGCGTTTTTGATACTGCTTCTTCTTGGGTTCTCCATCATTGGTAAGTATAAACGATCTGTTGTCTTTGTATCGTCAACTATCGCGCGTGAATTCGATATGTGTAACGGAAAGCGAACACTGATATATAAAAATATCGCTCCTCGTAGGCGGTATCAATGGTCGGAGATTTTCGAGTTCATCCTCAAGATCAAGAGGCTGGAGCAGTTTTGGAAGGAGTTCCAGTTCACGCGGAACTTCGGTTGGTAGAAGCTCATCGAGTCACCATTCCGGCAGCTATGGGTCTTCCTCGAGTCCGAAATCAACGTCACCTGGACGTGCACCTTCGATAAGTTCCAGTCCCCTTGGATTTGGACGTTCCGTTCCACATTCGGGTGGAACTTCAGTTGGTAATTGAATATTCTGCGCGAATAGATGTTCTAAACCAGTGGTGTCAAACACGCGGCCCGCGGGCCGCAAGTGGCCCGCAAGACCTTCGAGTGCGGCCCGCGGCCCAAAACTTGAAATTAATTTTATTACCAAAAAAATACAATGCAACACAATGCTGAAGGAAAAATATAATGAAATTGACATTCCAGATTTTTATTCGTACTTGCCGGAATATTTTATTGAAATGCGTATGTTTGTTGCGAGAATCTTGGCAATGTTTGGTAGTACATATCTATGTGAACAATTATTTTCTGTCATAAAGACTGATAAAACTTCACACAGGGTGAGGTTAACAAATGAACACTTAAAATCTATGTTAAAAATATCTTTATCCCAAAAAATTACACCCGATATCGATAAAATAGTATCTGCAAAAAGATGCCAAGTGTCTAATGAAAAATATTAAGTCTTTTAATTCTTGTAAATTTATTAAAGAAAAATAAATGTAAAGTTTGAATGAGTTATTCTCTATTATAAATAAAAGACTTTTTTTCTTCGTGTCTGCGGCCCGCGGATTTTCTTAAACTGAATTTGGTTGCCCATATTCATACATCAGTTTGACACCACTGTTCTAAATCGTAGAAGAGTAATCTAGATACTGAAAAGGCTATTATTTGCAATCACAGGACGCAACAATGTTAATACGAATTTCCTAAATGCGGAAGGTGGAGGAGCCACTCGACCAGGTAAATATTATTTTACTTGTTTAGAATATTCGACGTATCAAATCCGAATAGTAAATGAAAAAATGTTCAATGATAAGCGCAAAGGATACCTCAAACATCGAACACAATTGGTCAAAGCCATTTACCAAACAGTGGTAAAAGTCCAAGCATCGCCACCGAAAGTAAACAAACTTCGGCTGGTTTACATCCGTCTGCGCCAACTGAACGCGTTATAAAACCTACTAACAACGCGCTTCAAAATCAAGGTACGTTGCGTGAAAACTACATGATTATTGCGATTATCTTTTCGCAAATTTCTAGCATTATTTAATCATCTTTTGACAACAGAATTTTGTTTTTGTCGATGACAAATATCGATTTGTATAAGAATTACAGCCATATGAACAGAGCGCCTCTCTAGAGCGTTAGAGTTGTCTGAAACACACGATTCAAAAAGATTCTTGATCTAGAGACTTGTACAATTTGCAAAAAGATATCTACAATATTTCTATTTTTTTTTCGTCTCCCAAAAACTGCGCTGTTTTTTACCCAACACACTAGGAAGGCCCCTTAATTCGTTAAATGTTCGAATTATCTTCCGTCTGTTTCTTGTCAATTCTTGGCAGTTTTCAACAGAAGGTCATCAGCTAGTGTTTTGAAAAGATCTCACCGTCAGCTTTAACACTGCATGATAAAAAAATGGGGTGTTCCAGTTAAAAAAATCATCTTGACCTTAACGTGACCTTGACACCTCCGCTGAAAGTTAAACGGATATACGACCATTCAATAAAATTTTTAAGACCTTGAAACAGTTTTCTCAAAAATGTTCCTGTTCTCGTTGGATTAAAAAGATCGCAATCTTTACCTTAGCGAAGAAATTGCTTACGAAAAACGTTCCTATCTTGAATTATAGGGATTAGAAGCTTAGACAATTAAAAAAAAAAAAAATTATTGAGTTTTGGACCCAAGTCTTTTTTTAGCCCCTCCAAATCTTTGCAATACTATTCCTAACACCTTGTATTACAGTAACTGATAAGTCAACTCTTTCTAGGTCAAACAAATCCATCGTGGAGTAATCCCAACTTCGGCAACAACCATGGAGCTACACCGAGTCAAGCACACTATCCGTGGAGCAATCCTTCTCTCAACGGGAATCAACCTTCCAAACCGAGTCAGCCGCAGCCATCGTGGAGCAGCCCTTATTCGCCCGTGAATCAACCGACTTATCCAGGTTCTCAACCACCTCCATACGGATTCAATGTTCACCCACAAACTCATCCATCATCTATCGGTCTCCATCCTAATCAACCACACATTGGTGGGCATCCACCGTATCCTCATACCGCTTCGTCGAACAATCCTTGGTCGCCATCTGCTCCGATTCATCCACCAAACGCAATGCCATTCGGAAATCCTTACTCGTTGCATCCCCCTGGAAATGCTTACGGTTCATCCGGAACACCTTACTATCCGCAACAATCGCACGTTCTCGCACAACCCGCGATGCAACCGTTCGTACCTGGACAAACTGTCGTAATGGTTCCCGGCCAGCAAGATTCAGGCAGAGGCTTCGGTCAAATGATTAAGGAGGCGCTCGTATTTTCGACAATTAACGCAGGAGTAAACAGAATCATAAATCCTCACACTCATAGCTACGCCGAGACTAGACCCGCCGATAATGGTCCAACGACCACGACTCATATTACGTATAACAATCACTACTTCAATACTCCGCCTGGGGTAAATGGTACAACAAATCCTGCGAGCATGCCGGAAGGAAGCGTTTCTGTCGGCGGTTATCCGAATGGCGCGTACATGCCAAACGTAGCAGCAGGTAGCGTACCCGCGTCAACCAATGCAAATATGTTCCCTACAAGTATTCCGAACAGCGGAGTGTCTGGCCCAAGCGGAGCTACCACTGGAGCGAGTGCAACTGGAAATGCAGTTGCGTCTACGAATCTAAGTAATCAAGGAAATACACCTGCCATTACCAATACTGCTGAAAATGCACCTTTCTATGGGATTTCGGACGATCAACTGTATAAAATAACAGAGGAGCTTTTCGCTACAGCGCCCGATGTGTCTAAATACATTAAATTGAATTTGCAAAGTCGTAGCGTGTCTTCCAATTTAACCGACGAAGCTAAAGAATCGTAAGTACTTGATGAATAGACTGCAGAACAGGGCACAAATCGACTGATAATTAAAATTGACTAATCATCTGATTAATCGTTAATCATAATTAATAATCATTAGTTACAAATTTTTGATTGGTTAGTCATGACTATATATGGCACCAATTACTTACAACTCTATTTAATCATTAGTATACTGCGGATATTTATGCAAAATAAAATCTTTACAAGCACAAATGAAAAATTGCAACTTGAATAACAGTATGTTCAATTTTCTAAATATTCTAACTTCGATTATATTTTTGATATTTGATATATTTTGCAATATGTTAACAGTCTTGTAGATTTTTTGCGTACCTCTTATCTCCATAAATGCATAAAATCCGCAGTCTAATCATTAGTTATTCGTTATTAGTTATGATTAATCATTAGTTATTACATTTGATTAGTCATTATTAGTTAATAGTGTTTTTCTACATATTAGAAATACGACAACATATTTCAAGATCATCAAAATTGGAGTTTAAATATTTACCATTTTATATTAAAAGTTTATAAAGTATTGCAATATATTTTTTGTTTATCATTTTTTTAGGCTTTTTTAGTTTATCATTTTTAGTTATTAGTCATATTCAAATTTTGATTACTGATTTAGTCATTAGTTACGATTACAGTTACTCACTATAGTCAGTATTTATTATTCATGTTTAATAAAAATTTAATCATTAGTCATTAGTCATACTCAAACATTTATTTAATCATTAGTTGTTAGTAAGCATATTAATGATTACACTTTGCCCAACTCTGTTAGACTGCGGATGTTTATGCATTTTACTGGCAATTTTAAGATTGCCAAAATGTGTAAGGTTGTCCATAAATTCAAAAATACATGAAATATAAAAAATGGAGTATAAATTTAAAATACTGTGGAGGTAATAGACGCTTTTTTTTAAGTGGCTTTTATTTTTCTATGCCATTGAAAACATGAATGTGCATAAACTTCTGCAGTTTGTTGATGAACGACTGCTATACGGTTTTAGACAAACTGTGTGATTGTGTTTCAGATTGTTCAGCGTAGATTCGGAATTACTGAATTACCCGTCGATCGCTGTAACACGATCTCTGTACGACAGCTACGAGCACGATTCCCGCAAGAAGTTGAACCGTACGCTTGAAATGCGGGAGCGTGAAAATCTGTTAATCGACACTTTTTTAAATACGAACGTAATGGGAACGGCTATGCGATGGTTAGCCGATCGCGGTTTTATCGATCCTGACGACTTCGAAAGGAAAGATGTTCTCCGTCGTATTTGGTTCACTATATTTAGCGGAAGTTCGTGTGGTTTCGAACGCGTGTTCGCTTCTGAAAATTACGACACGGCTGTCGTCGGTGTGCAAGACTGGTTGTACTTCGAACACCAAGAATCCTTAAAACGAATAGATTACATGGGCTACGTAGATAAATTGGATCTCGGAAACGTAAGTAATTTAGCAAATGCGAGGTGAATATTATCGCAATATGTTCCTGTGCAATGTTACTGTTTTTCAGACCGCCTCGTTGTTGAAACTAAACTTTCAAATGGATGGCATTGTCAGACCGAACGCAACAATTTTTGTAGGCACTATGCCTGAGTTGGAAATGTCTTTATATACAATATGCTTTTACGCCAGACCAAATAATGCGTGTCCGGTTTCGCTCGGTGGGACTAAGTTCAATATTTATACCCATGCATTTACTTATTTCGGAAGCGATGTTATAGACCTTGGTCTACCACTAATTTGATGATTCGATGACCAAATATAATTGATATAAAATATAAGATGTAGTTTGCATAATTATGCGTAGTAACGTCGAGCAAATCATATTGTAACACGATATACGATATACGATATTATTGAAGTTAATAAGAGTTTATTAAAATGTACATAGTTTTTTTTTTTTTTTTTTTTTTTTTTTTAAATTTAATTTAATTTAATTTAATTATACATTGATCTATTCAGTCGTTAAGGTCATATAAAGTAAGTAGCGGACAGAAAAGTTACCACATTTTCGATTGGTTTTAGTTGTATTATTTTTTAACATTAACAAGAATCTTTTTTATTTTTTAATAGGAAATTGAAAACTTTATAAAACATAGCTAAAATTGATTTTATTTGAGTAACATATAAAAATTTTGTTTAACATTAAAAAGTAACAACACATTTGAAATATCGAGGAAAAGTTACACCACTTTTTAAAAGTAATATAAAACTAATATTTTGTGGAGGCATTTTTCTTATTTTTAGAAAGTAGCTTTGTATCTTTTTCAATTTTTTATAAATAAGGGTAATAGGAAGGTGATTTCAAGCTTTCTGATAGTTGCAAATAAATTATTGACTTGTCTAAACTTCTGCTCATTGAATACACGATTATTCTCATCGCACTAACGTTCAATGTAGCTTAAATATGGAGTTTGCAATATGAGTGCGATGAAATGACCGCCAGAATCGTCGAACTTACACTCTACTAAATATTTGTGAGGTGAAATTGAACATGAGATTCCTGAGAAACTTGGAATGACTTTCCTAGTGTCTTTACTAAAAAATTAATTTACTTACCGCCAAAAATGATTTAAAATTATCCTCAAAGCGGGAAACACTCTCAAAAAGTATTCAATTTTCAATTACTTTTTGAAAATGGTAATGGTAACTAAATAATTTAGTTGAATAAATTAAACTTTAACTGGATTTTACAGAGCTCTTAATTCTCTAATATTAAAAAATAATCAAAATACAGTTAATCGAAGGCGTGGTAACTTTTTGGTCCGCTACTGTACGTTTCTCAGGACTAAAACGTGGTCAATGTTTGTGAGAGAATTACCGACAAACTATTAGATCGATTGGACTAATTCTTTTTGTGTTATAAAGGTGCTTGTTTTTAGAGTAAAAAATAGGTATGAAAAATCGAAAATCATTATAAATATTCCACCTGCATCGGGTAAAACGGTTTTTTTTGTCGCCACCCCAAACGGTGGACGCGATAACTGACTCACCGTTCATCCTTCACACACATATTCTAAATAAGATCTACTATCGTGTCACGATAGTTTTTTTTTTTAAATAAATTGAACTATTCTTAAATAACAAAAAAAAATGTACGATTTTTTAAGTGATTATCACGACACTTTCATTTACATTGTTACCACTGCCGCAATTTTTCTTTCTTTAAAAAATGCCCTCGTGAACTGAGAACTGTGATCCCAAAAAGTAATAAAAAATCAACAAATTTTATTTCGGGTCTGTACGAGCGGAATCAGGCCCACTGTTTGGGGTGGCGACAAAAAAACCGTTTTATGCGATTGCATGCAAATGGCATATTTATAATGATTTCCGTTTTTTCATACCTGTTTGTTACTGTACAAACAAGTACTGCGGAAGTTTACGAATTTATAGCAATTTTGAATGTGCTACAATGTATAAGAATGTGTATAGACACTTTTATTTAAGTTGATTATCTTTTTCTACGGTCTTGAAAACGTGAATTTGCATAAACTTCCGCAGTCTACTTATAACTCAAAAAGAATTAGTCCAATCAGATCAGTTTGTCAGTAATTCACTCACAAACACTGACTGCGTTTTAGCCCTGAGAAACTTATATGACTCCTAAAATTGACAATACGCGTTGGATATACAAATAATTGAGTCGTTTAGAATCAAAACCTGCTAAGTACATTTTACTCTTTTTTACCGAACATAAAAAAAACACTAAAATTTTAAATTTGAGTACTTTAGAATCAAAACCTGCTAAGTCTAAAAAAAACCGATCTTTTTGGGAAATATTACACTGTTTTTTCTAAATTTAAAATTTTAGTGTTTTTTTTTATCTCCTGTAAAAAAGAGGAAAATGTACTTAGCAGGTTTTGATTCTAAACGACTCAATTATGAAGTAAATTTTTCTTTTCTTTGTAGTTCAATCTTCTCTTCTAATCGTTTCTATTATTGTGCAGCTTCAAAGCGGCGAAATTTAATTTTTTCTGAAACATAGAAAAATGAAAATTAGTCCAATTATCGCGAATAGATTGTTACAGAACTGAAGGGAATAAAATGTAACGAATAACGATTATAAACAAGTTTGAAGGAAGAGGGAGCAGTTCGCAAAGTGTCCTTGATTCGCAAAACAGCTAGATTATTCTATCAGATCCCGTACCATCTACCACCACCTAGCTGAATACATAAGAGAGCGATGCCAAGAGAAAGCTTAACAACGTGCGTCCAAAGCCGCGGCTTCTGAACTGGTTTCACCGTGTTCGTAGTGTGCGTCGTTCGTGGGAAGTCTTTCAGTAACGGACCAACTGTCGAACGATCCGCATCGAACGTCCTGGATCGCGTTGCCGTAACAAGGCAAAGTTTTGAATCGTCGAAAATCGCGGAAACAGAACAGGAACATGAACATTAGACTGATATTGATCTGCACCATTTTTGTCTTGTTTGTATTCGGTAAGCGCAACAACCAGTTTTCTACAGCATGAAAGTGTTTCCTCGACTAAGTGTTCGTTACTGCTATGGATCGTTTCTGCTCTAGAAAATCCCTAATTCAAGTGGATTTTATTTTCCAACACCTATTTTTCTTTGTAAGATAAATAGAAAATGGCCCGCCGTGTATTTTCCTCTTTAATTCTGAGTCTTGCATCATCAGATGCAAGTCGATTTTTGACAACGAAACGTTGAATCGAATCGCGTTCCTTCGAATACCGAAACGATCCGCATGCATAGCTTCGGTTTAATTGGATTTCAACTCGAAATTACATCACGAACCAAACAGATCGAGGTAACGAGGTACATTGAGCAATTGGTTCGTCTCTCTTCTGTATCACCAACACAAGTGATGATTATTCACTTGTCTACATTTGATGATGGGACTGAAAAGAACGAACGAGTTTATGCGCGTCAGAGAAACTGACTTCCCGTGGAAAGTCGTCGCTGTTGGCATTGAATGTGCCATTGAATTCCAAACAGTTCCGTGAAACTGTCGGAATTTGTTCCACGCCAGAAGCAGTAGGAATTCTGCTTGATTCGACGAAATTTACTGCGATGACGTGTTCGTCTGACTAATGCCGATCCTTCCACGGTGCATCGCGGTATAGTAAACAATATAAGCGTAGCTACTTATAGGGACTTAATAATTTCATCGGCTATAAATACGCATCCTAGAAACAAGTGCAGTTCAAACCTTGAAGAATACTCGATGATAGCTATTGGATTGTTAACGATATACATATCATTTTATTCAGTAAATTGTAAAATTGTTGGGGACCGTACAGAGTAATGGATTATTACCACAGGATCGCATCGTGTTAGATATTACGATGTAGGAGTAATTGATTCAATAATCCCAACAGTGAGATAATGCAAGGATCACGTATGGAATTATTTCATGAGAATCATGCGTTGGCTCTTCGTTTCGCACTCAATCATTTCTACTAACACCGTCAAGAAAACTGAACGAATTTATACATTTCTGCTCAACTACATTTGAACCGCTTCCACGTACAAAATTCCAATTCACTAAATTTTTATCGCACTTTCTGCAGTAACAGTTTGCGTGCATTAATCGTGGCAGAGATTCCACTCGACGATTTCGTTCGCTTCACGGTTCGCTAATTCCCGTAACTGCTAATTCCTTTGAATCGCGTAGAAATATTCTGCGAGAATTGCGTGTTATTTTCTAAGAATTTTGAAAAGGGAAATCGTATGTACTGAATTATTTTTTTTTTTTCGTTTAAATAGTAGACATAGGAAATGGTAAATCGACCAGGCGTAGGACCGGAAGTTCAGGCGGATGGTCTTTTGGATCGCGCTCAAGGTCGACACCGCGTCCTCGCGTTTCCCAAACTTCACACACTTCCAATCAACAGCCGAATCAAGGTAATGTCCTTCTACCATAAATATGTATACCTTGTTTTCTTGTCTCAGTAACGTCTTGTACCAATTGGACGTGGGTAGACTCTAATAGCCATTTGTTGCCAAATTGATGGCAGACTGGCAGCAGGTTTAACATACCTTGTCACCAGAACCGTAGCCATCTGTTTCCGCATTAGGCTGCCATTTTGGAAACAGAGCCTGTATTATCAGATCGGGATGCAGATTGGCGTCAGAAATCGAGTAGATCCTGCCAGCAGAACTTGTTGCAAAATTAGCAGCAGTATCTGTTTGAATTCTGCTACCAATCTGCCGCCAAGTTGGCAGCAGGTCTGTCAACAGTCCTGTACAATCAGCGACATTGATTCTTGCCCCCTGGGGAAAAATGTGATGAGGAAAAATGCTCATCTCCCACTGAAATATACAAAATACAATGTAGTATATGTATATAGGGTGTAACAAAAATGTTGCAATTCCTTGAAAGGGGTAATTCCTGAGGTGATTTTAAACAACTTTTTCCTCAGCGAAAATGTTAGGTGAGGCTTTGTTAACGAGTTATTAACAAAAACCCCCGACCAATCACAGCATGAGTACAGTGGACGAATTTCAGCGCGGGCTCCAGCCGTGAGTAGTATTGGTCCGTCATCGTCCGCGCCATCAGTAATCCACTTGTACTCGCTCTCTGATTGGCCGATGTTTTTCGTCGATAACTCGTTAACAAAGCTTCGGATAACATTTTTGCAGAGAAGAAAGTTGTTTAGAATCACCCCAGGAATCTCTCATTTCTGGTTCCCGCGTCGAATTTGGGACTCCCTGTATTTTATGTATATAGGGTGTTTGGGATAGTATTGCAAAAATTTGGAGGGGTGATAGATCACGTGAAAAGAAACAAAAAACTTCCATGTGACTTGGCTTCAAAACTCAATCATTTTTTTTAAAAAACTGTCATAAAAATTTAAGCTTCCAACCTCTATAATTCAAAATAAGAACGTTTTTCCTAAGGAATTTCTTCACTAAAATAAAGATTGCGATCTTGTTAATCTAATGAGTACAGTAACTGTGATATTGTTATCTTGTATCGCGAGAAAATAGTATTTTTCTCACCCCCTAAATTACCGCGGTTTTAAACGGTAAAAATCGCAATCTTTATTTTAGCGAAGAAATTGCTTACGAAAAACGTTCCTATCTTGAATTATAGGGGTTGGAAGCTTAAAGTTTTATGACAGTTTTTAAAAAAAAATGATTAAGTTTTGAAGCTAAGTCACATGGAAGTTTTTTGTTTGTTTTCACGTGACCTACCACCCCTCGAAATCTTTACAATACTATCCCAAACACCCTGTATATTAGTAGGAATGGGCACTTTCCCTCGTTCCAGTTCTTCCCTAGGGGCAAGAATCAATGTCACTGATTGTACATTGCAGATCCTGCATCAAGTTTGCTGCCAATCTGACAACAAATGTTGTAATGGAAGATTCTATAAAAATCTGCTCGACAGATTTGGCTATCAGGGAAGTGTAACTCTTCTTCTACAATTTCTCTTACAGGAGGCTCTACGCCGAATAAAGTAGGATGGAATGTACCGGATAAAACTCCAACCGGTACCAATACTGCTGTGAAGCCGTCTGCTCCAATAAACGAACACACTGGGAAGACCAGTGCCAACAACGTTCAGTCTGGATATACTCCATCTGGTACTTAATATCCAACTTAATATCCTATCTCCATGCTTCCATACTTATCCATACTCCATACTATGCAGGGTGGTTTTAACGCTTTTTTTACCCCTCTGGTTTTAACGCTTTGTTACGAAGCTCTACATTCTATGTGTTATCACTGTGGCGCCATGACACATTCCCTCAGCTATACTCCGGGCCAATTCAACAGGCCGTTCAAGGCCACTATTTGCTGTTACTTTTTTCGAATGGAAATGACCCTATGAAGGTCTCTCCATCCCTGTGAAGTCTTCATGTTCACAGAAGATATCGTCGTGGAGGTTTCGCTATTAGAAAACTACAAGAAGAAAATCTGACCTTGAACAGCCTACAGTTCTAACTGTTGAAGCTTTCGGGTGTAAGCCATGTCCATGAGGAAATGTTTTCCCAACGTTTCGCTAGCATTGCAGCTGGCTTCTTCAGGGGATCGAAAGACACACTGAAACTTTCGATCCCCTGAAGAAGCCAGCTGCAATGCTAGCGAAACGTTGGGAAAACATTTTCTCATGGACACGGCATGGGCACCCGAAAGCTTTAACAGTGAGAACTGTAAAGCCGGGGTCCCATTAGAGAAAAGCGCGGCGCGCGCGGCCCTGGAAATCACCTGAAAAAGTCGATTTTTAAGAGCAGACTCATGCTGAAGTACCAAGAGCACCTTGACAGAGTACTTTAGGTACTTCAGGACGAGTCCGCTTGTGAAAATCGACTTTTTCAGCTGGTTTTCAGGACGTTTCGTGCGCGCCGCGCTTTTCTCTAGTGGGACCCTGGCTTATGACGCCGGGCCGTGAAAGCCTCAAATCTCTGACTTGAACAGCCTGTTGAGTTGAACCGAAGTATAGTAACGATATAAAGTTTCACTCATTAAATAATAATTTATAGGTGGATATCCCCGACAACCAGCCAACAATCCTTATCACACGAACACAAACCCTCAGTCGTACAATCCCTCAGCTGGTCAACACTACAATCCTTCGCCGGGTCAAGGCTACAATCCTTCGCCGGGTCAAGGCTACAACCCTTCGGTGGGTCAAGGTTATCACAATCCCTCGATGGGGGCACACCCACCGCCTTATGGTGTACCGCCTCCTTCCTACAGCGCTCCGTCTTACGGGGGCCACAATCCCGGCTACGGACCACCATCCTACGGGCAATCTTTTGGACAGCCTTTCGGATCGTCCATGGGACACGTGCCTCAGCAAACTATTCTGGTGGGACAGTCGCAAAGACCCGGCATCGGGCAGTTAGCTAAAGAAGCGTTTGTCTTCGCTGGCGTGAGCGCTGGAGTAAACGCAGCAGTGAGCAGGTTGCTCCCGGGAGGAATTTATGGAAACAGAGGCAGTGGCAGTGGTGGTGGCGGTTCGCATACTGAGATTACGTACAACAACTATTACAATAACGGAACTGCGCCAGTTGCATCCCCGGCTCCAGCTCCAGCTCCAGCTCCAGGTCCAGCTTCAGCTTCTGAACCTGGTGCTGCGCCCGCGAACAATCCGGTTCCCACAGTTCAGCCGCTGAACCAACCGGCTGCTCAACCCGCAGCGGAAACGTCCCAGAGGAACGCAGGCACTAACAACGAACCGCTGAATAACGCGAATTCTCAGGATTCCACGCAAAACAATCCTAATCCACTAGGATTTGTCACTTCGAACGACGACATTAAGAAATTAACGGAAAGCCTCTTTGAAAAGGAGAAGAACAGCGCTCTAAAGCACATCACGGTGAGCTTGCAAGGACAGAAACAGGATGAGAGTACCACTGACGACGCTTCAGAACCGTAAGTGTTAAGCGGGTACAGCACTATTAGAACTCCAAAAAATCGATTTTTTTTTTATTGCTAATTGTGAAAGTCTGAATTCTTAATGAACGTGTTAAAAAACGTTCCAAGAGAAAATTCGGAAACTACGGAATAATAAATTACGCAAATTATAAGGCTAAATTAAGAGGGTACACGTACATATGTACCTATAGGCATTATAGTTCAGGTCAACTCAAGTGGCCATTCAAGGTCACAATTCTCTCTCGTAGTTTTTTGACACTGAAATCTCTTCAACGGTGTGTTTAATAAACATGAAGACTTGTACACACATAGTATTTCACACGGGTATAGAAATCTCCATAGATTCATTCCCATGGACCTAGAAATATAGGTCCATGGAGGTCATTCTTCTGCGAAAAAAGTGAAAGAAAATGGTGACGTTGAACCGCCTGTTGAGTTGATTCGGAGTATAAACTACTGTGACGAACGGATCCTTTTGAGTGTGATTAAAAAAGCTACTAATAACTGAAACTATTTGCACGTTTTACGATTCTTTAATATGGATATGACACATTTTAAAACCAAGAAACATTCAAATTAATCAAACTTAAGTAAACCACGAAGTCTCAAAGTGGTTACTGTTTTTCGAGATGGTGAACACAGTAATTCAAGAAAGGATCAATATTTTTAGCTGAAATTTTAATTGAATCTGTAGAACACTTTTTTATACAGGGTGGAATTCGCGCATTGAGAACATGTAACTCTAACTAATTTTATTAAACATTATTTACAAAATTAGTTCAGAAAGAATTCAAAGAAATTGATATTTATTGTATAACTTCGCGAATTTTTGTTAAAATATCTCCACAAAGTTTCACATTGTAGATTTTGAGCCCAAGGATACTCACAACGATTTTATTTTCAGATGATTTTGGGTGTTTCTTAGTTTTAAAATGTGTGTCATATCCATATTAAAGAATCGTAAAACATGCAAATATTTTGAGTTAGCAGTAGCTTTTTTAATCACACCAAAAAGGATCCATTTCTAAATGTGTCTATAATGAGTTGTGAAAAGTATCGGCATAATTAATATTTACTATCTGAGAAGTTCAATACAAAACCATGATTTTATTCCAATAGTGTTGTACCTCCTTAAATCGCGTTACGATAGTTTCAATAGGATACATCGTGTCTAATTCTAGTTTATTGGACGTGAAAGCTGAAGCTTACGAGATCCCAACTGTAAAGGCTGTCCTAGCTCTGCACGATAATTACGAGCTGGACGTGAAGACGAAGGAGACGGTTACTTCCGAAGAACGCAGAGAGGAGTCCGATCTTCTGGACAAAATTCTTGACACCGAGATTATGAAAGCGACCATGAAATTCCTGGCCGACAAGGGATACATCCAAGATGACGAATACGAGTTTAAGGACACTATGAAGCGCATATGGTTTTCTCAGTTTAAGCGAATCGACGGAGAACCATCGAGCTCCGGCTTCGAAACCGTATTTTTGGCTGAGCAATTTGATTCCGACATAATAGGCTTGCACAATTGGATCTATTATGCGAAACAGGAGTCTGAGAAGAAGATCAATTATCTTGGATACATTAAAGAAGTCAAACTAGGCGACGTAAGTTTGGCAAGATGTTTAAGGTGGGAGCCTCATGTAAAACGCCTGAAACTGGATCCTATTCGGGAATTTTTTTTAAAGAAACGGTAAAATGAAAGTCTTTGAAGTTTTTACTACATATTTAGCAACATTTTCGAACGTATAAAAATATTTTTCTATTAAAAAAATTTACATCTGAGCGCCACAGCAGGGCTTTTTATGAAGGGCCAACGCGCCGAACATCATAATTGGCGTGCAGGATTGCACCTACAATTCTCCACTGAAACAGGAAAACCGGGTATTGTTACTTTTATTATAGTCCCCCCTCGTCTGTAAACCTCTTACATTAGTAAAAAATGCAAAATTAAAAGCATTACACGTCTTAGAAGAAGAAATTTTAATTTTAGGTCTAAAAATTTTGCCTTTATTATGCAATAAAAAGTTTAATTTTAAAAAATTATGAATTTTTTAGGTTTACAGACGAGGGAATGTTATTCTCTAAATATATGCCAAAGGGCAAGTCAATCGATCAAATAGTTTTCGAGTAATCTTGCACGCCAATTTCAAAAACATGGTTTCGAGAAAAACACGTTTAAAGATTTCGGTACCGAAAAGTATAAATAAAAAAATGGTTTTATACATTCAAAAATGTTGCTAAATATGTAGTAAAAACTTCAAAGACTTTCATTTTACCGTTTCTTTATAAAAAATTCAGGCGTTTTACACGAGGCTCCCCCTTAATGGGTGTGTATTTCTTAATTCTACTGTTATTTTCTTTTTTTTTTAACAGAAGGGAGCAGTTTTGAAGGTACGTTCGTCTTTGAATGGAATAGTACAACCGGTTACTACAGTATTCGTCGGTACGTCACCCGAATTGGAATTCGCCCTGTACACTATGTGCTTCTTTACTCGTCCTAATAACGTCTGCCCAGTTTCATTGGGAGGATCAGAATTTATGATTATTGTAAGCCGAGTCAATTACTTTGGCAAAGACATTCTAATATCGGGTTATCCCGACATATAATTTGATTTTTACATATGTATAAAAAAAAAGAAAATGAGATTTAATCTAATTACGAATTGAAGATTTAAAGTGCGTAATTATTGCTTGTATAAATGGCGTAGAATTTTATTTTCTTTCGTTACTTTACGCGAAGATTAAATATATAAGTACTGCAATTACAATACCTGTACATGTTTTCTGTCACGTTTTACCAATTCTGAAAGTTCTAGTATAGGTATTATGGATGGTCGACCGTGAGCGCATCGTGTAGGAATTTTTGTTTTGTTTAACAACTTTAAGAGCCACTTGCAGTGTTGTAATGTTAGTGGATCTCCAAATTTAATAGCACCTAAAATATTGTGACATTAGACACTGCGATTACAAAGTTATGTATGAATGAATGAAGATTGTGATTGTACATATATTTGTTATTAAAAGTATACGAATTAAATATCCATATTTGTTTGCCATAAGATCTCATTTACTTATTACTAGACAGCGGATTTTATGCATTGATGGCAATGAGTATGTAAAAAATCTACGAAACTGCTATACGTCAAAATATTACGAAAAATCAACAATACTATTCAAGTTAGAATGTTTGGAACTGTTTTTCATGTTCCAAATCTTTATTTGCGCTTGTAAAAATTTGATTTTGCATAAAGATCCGCTGTTTATTTATCACACACTACTTAACCATTAATGTGTAAGAAAATACCGTGACAAGCCTCCGTCGCAATTGCATTGTGAATGGTAAGAGGTAAATAATTTATTCGAGGACCTTCATTCCTCAACATGTTTTGCAATAGCTCGTTTAAGAGATTTTGCACGTCCAGCTTTAACTTCTCCTCGTTGCAATGATATTTGTTTCGTTTTAAACATTCCGGCACTGTGATAACTGCCAGCGCGCCGTCTTTCGTAGCGCTAAAGCTAATGCCGAATTTCTTTAACTGTATTTTATAAACCAGAAGCAAATTCCTTTCATTTACTGATAAATCTACGATGATAGGATCCTTCAATTTAATGGAAAGCAGCTGATTTGTTGTTTGCGATTTGTATTCTAAAAATTAATTTGGCAACGTTGTTTCAATTCATTTTTTGAGTAACATTTTAAATTTATCATCGTATTTACTGTCAAGTAAATCTTCGTATCGTATTCTCTCGTGAATGGCGTGTTGATCCATTAATACCAGCATCTTCGCATTATCGTCAACGATTAAACCAACTATTAATTCATTGTTCATTCGACCCAGTACCTACGCAGAAAAATGCTACCGTAATTCTATCTAATACTTCGATTCGTTGAATTTTACAAAACTTTTCGTAAGTTACTTTTATCGATTCCAGCAGCTTCTTCTTCAATTTGAATTCCCGAAATCCATCGCTAGTTTTGCAAACGCGTACGTCTCTTTCTTCGTGAAGCAATATATCTGGAACTGAAAAGATATCTCAGTATTGCTATTTTTTTTTTTATATGTAATCGAATAAAAAAAAAGATTATTTCCTACGTGGTAATCCGAACTTCAATTTGGCTGAAAGTATATTTTCATCAGTTCCATTCAAAATGTCAGTTTTTGTTAACTTCGTCGTGCCGTGAAGAAGTTTGTGCAATTGTTCTGGTAAAAAATCGAAACGCTTCTTAAATGTTAGACCATTGTCATTCACTTCATTCTTTTCAAGCAAAGTTTGCATTTGTTTCGGACAGGTTGGACGATTACTATAATAAGTCCAGTTAGACCATTCAGAAAGCACAGACGTAAAGTTTGCTGTTACTACGTCGTTTCGCGAAGCGAGGGTAAACGATTTAACATCGTCAACCCTTTCGTTCATTGTTAGTTGATTCATAGTCACTTCTTGTTGTATTTCGTTTGTTTCCAAATATACATTCTGTTTATTCATTGTATTTTCATTTGTAACGCGAGAGAATGTATGCAATGTACAATTGTTCTGGGAAACATTTGTTTGTTGCACTGTTGAAATTTGTTTAGATTGTTTAACAAAGTTTAAATTGTCTTTGTAATTATATATCAAATTTTTACGATTCCTGATATGTTTTGAAATGCTACTGGAAAGTGGCATAATATTCTTAGCAAAGATGTTTACTATTTCATTTCGAAGGCTTTGCAGTAAATCTTGAATATTTATTAAAATTAAAGTTCTTCTTCCTTTTTCGACGGAAATAATATAGTCTGTGCACGTTATAAATAACAGAATAAAAACTGCTTTTTGTTTTAGTTTCTTATGAGACTGTAGCCTCTTAAAGGAATGTAATGCGGCGACAAAGGTGCTCGAAATTGTTTGCAGGATCAAAGGACAATCTACAGGCTTATTGTTTACGAAAATATACTGTGTAGCCATGGTCTTAGCCTGTGCAATGTATGCACAGAATTTTATATCCGTCCTTTTTTTGTCTTTAATGTACCAAAGATTATTGAATGAAATTTCTCTGCTGTACAGTGCACGAATGATTTCTATTGGATTATGTGGTTTGTTGACTATCATGATGACTTTTTTTTCTTGATCGTCTCTAATGGAGAAGGAAACCTAAAAGTGCATACAAAAATTAGTACGAATTTTTTAAGAAGCGATTCTACTTTGTATGGCCGAAAAATACGTGATTCTTTGCGAATTTTTTGTACAAAAACTGTAGAACCAATCAATTTGAAACTCGGCAGGCTGTTTTATTATATCTTCGACTATACCTGTGAATTTTTGTGTGCCTGTAAAATGCGAAATGTGTTAAACAAAAAAATTGGAATGTATCTGAAACAATGTCTAATGTATCTGAAACGTAAAAAGAAACAGAGATTCTTAATCTCTATGATTGTTGCTATCTATGGTAGCAGATTTATTAAGGAAAATAAAAAAATATTTAAATTCAGCCTTCTGGAAAAGATGAATCGAATTTTTCCTAAAAAATTGGGATAACTTTCTTAAATAAAAAACAAAACGGTAATAGATGCAGCAATAAATCTGCTATCACAGAAAGCCACATTCATACAGATTAAGAATCTCTGTTTCTTTTTATGCTTCAGATACATTTCGATTTTTTTTTAACGCCACCAGTCTGTGTTCTACAACTGCCATATTTCGCATTTTACCGGCACACAAAAATTCATAACAATAGTTGAAAATATAGTAAAAAAGCCTGCCAAATTTCAAATTAATTCGTTAAACAGTCTCTGTGCAAAAAATTCGCAAAAAATCAGGTATTTTCAAAATCAAAAGTACTTACATGTAAATTAGCTACGGCAATGTTTGCAATTAGATGATACATGAGGGCAACGTTCCATTTCTTCAATGATAGTTCGTGAAATCCGTAGATGCTTACTGTAGTACCATGTGAAGGTCTTTTTTGAACCTTCACAATATTTGGAGTACACCACGCCTTGAGCAGCTGAAAATATGAAAAAAATTAGTTCGCGTGCAATATTATCCAACGTCAAATTATTTATAACAATATTTTTACCTTCATGTGCGTTTTAGACGAAGTGTGGTGTCTAGAAGTAATTACCATGGCGTCGCATAATCTGCGTATATTCACTAAATTGTTTTTCTGTAAGCTGCACGTGAACCGCGCAGAACAGCAATTACAAGTATTTTGCGAACTATATTCTGCCATAGTTTTTAATTTCTTCCTGAGAATTCCTGCACCATTGTCTATTATTTGAATTTTGCGTTCTTCGCCGTGAATTCGTATTGCGATCGCCGTGGCGTTCGCTTTCAAAGAATTTGAAACCTAACGTATTTTAAATAATTAAAACTACTTACATAATTACGTGGCGGAGCAAACAGAAAATGTTATTACGCACCAACTCTAGCACACATTCCGTAAAAGTTGTCGCATTAGAAGCTGCGGTTATTGATGCTTCCATTTCGATCCTTTCGGAAGTTCGAAACTTCGAGATCTGCGACGCCATTCGTTGGCCGTTACGATTTTTCGATTTTATTCGAGATTTTGAAACGAGCCAATCAATCGTTCGCATCTGATATTCACTTATACACTACATCGACGCAGGACACAATGAATAAGTATATTTTTGTTTGTGATGTATTTATAAAAATTTTTTATTTTATTGCAACTACTGAAGGATTTCCACATGACGTCGCATAATTGTTGAAAACGATGATCGAATTTTTTTTTTTCTTCAACACACAGATTACGTAGAATTTCGGTACAACGGTTTTCGTGTTTACTCGACTAAGAGTATTTTCATACAATTGACGAACGTTTATTTGTTTAGTTGCGTAAACGAAACGGTAGGACTTGGAATTACGGTCATACGTATCGATACTGCGTAGAAAATTTCAAATGCATATTTCGTATAATGCTTCCGTTGTATTTCGTTTGACGTTCGCGTTGACGAGTTGCTTTTCGGAAATTTGTTGAACCAACATTTCGATAATGAACCGTATATCTAAATTTATTACACATAGAAAAACTTAACAATCGTGAATGGGATATGTCAAGATCTTCTTAGTCTCGATATTAACTAAATTTTCATAGTTACATTCGAATCGGTGATCGTAATCATCGATTTTCGAAGGGTTTCTCTTTTACATACACACATACACATATATATGTATATAAACACGTATTCTGTGTGTACATACGTATATATACACATGCATATTTCTACCATCAAATGTCGTTCTATCATCGTTTTTTTTTTCACCGTCTTCTTTCGATTCGCCCTATCACGAGCATGTTTAACAAATACGATAAAAAATGAAGCTTAATTTACGCATAATACGTAGAATCACATACGTACATAGATACGTAAACGCGCACGTAAAAAAGATTCTCGCCTCACAATTTCACTCGTCTTGTAACATATCAATACATATATAGTCGACATTATTACAATTTACGTCCAACAGAGTAACATTTTTACAATGCAGAATTAAAAAAAGAAAAAGAGAGAGGGACACGATGAATCGCGAATAAACTAGTCCGTAATGTTAATTTGTCGTCGATTTTATCTACTCCCGAGTTTAGCCCAGTGTTTTACGTATCGGACGTGTACAATATTATATATGTATGTATATATATACACAATAAAGATCGCAAAAGTATTTCTTAAGAACGCCTAGATTAATTATTGCTATACTTCGCGAAATAAAGAGTTTCTCTTCGTAGAGAATTTGGAAGCTTTTATTTAAAAAAAAAAAAAAAAAATACTTTCTTCAGAAAGCAGACGTCATTCTCCTTACGCGCACGACGATATCTGAAATAGAACGTCTACGCGATAGCAAAATTATATTTCTAAATCATAATTACAACAAATTCTTCGAAAATTTCGAAAAAAAGGGGATCAAAATCAACTAAAAGTCGAATCAATTTGATCGTTCTATTGCAGATACAATCTTACGCGCGCATGACCTTCAACACCGGTTACACCTCGCCTCTTTCTTTGAAAACAATCTTTTTTTTTTATCGTTAGGAAAAAACAAAGAGATCAACGAAACGAAAAAAACGATTTCATTAAGAAAGAAACGCGTCAGAATGCATAGCACAGCTTGTAGCTGAAACTAATATTAATTCTAATTATGTCTGAGTCCGGTCGCATGTGTCAAATATTGAAAAAAGTGAAACTAATCGAATTCAAAGCCAATGCAAGGTACGAATTTTGTTTACAGCTTGTGGCCTGGCGAGAGGACGAGCTCGAAAAAAAAAAAAAATAGTATTCTTCGTTGAACGGTAAAAACTTAGTAATCCTGTAACATGTATAGAAGCATGAAAATATCGAATTGAAGCTCGCCGTCTATCTAAGTAAATGATATTGATGGCTTTATTTGAGTAAAATTATAGTAATAACAATCACAATACAGTGTGTGTCATCTGTCAACAAGATGAGTAAACACGTGTTTTGTTTAAAATGATGGGACATAAATAATTTAGATATATCGTGTGCTCGACGTAGTGCTTATAGAAATCATGTAACATTAAAAATATATATATATTTATATGTATAATATATATAATATGTATAAATTGTTGAGTTATTTCCTATAAATATTTTCTAAAATCTGGCTTGGCAAATTAATCACTTAAAAACAAATTCACAATTTTTTTTAGTCAATTAACTTTAGGCACCAATGGTATACGCAGACCCTGTCTTTGGTACATACGACCGATTCGATTTTATCATAATATTTGAACGCGAGAAGACTGTCGATCGACAGTCTTTCAACCTTTAAAGAATTCGTCTCGTTAGCGATACACAGTTGGTTGTTCTTCTCCGTTATTTGTTCGTTACACTTTTGTTCGTTACATTGTTCAGTGTCATCTGTCTATGTTCCAGTGCGATACACCTAGGAATTTTGTTGCTATTCCTGTAGCAACGATATAGTCCTTGACACATATTCTGTAGCAAAAACTCAGTCTTCTTCCTTCTTTTCTGGTTTTAGGTCCACCATTGCGTGGAGTTCTTCCGGACTATACCTATAATTAAATACGATTTGTAACGAGAAATCGTAAGAGAGTATCTGAAGAGAAATACGTGATCGGTACTTACCCTAGGAGGCTCTGTAAGTCGCAGACAAAACGATAAACGTATCGCTTTCCAGCGGTCTTGTGTATAATATTTTTGTCGTAATAGTAGCGAAGACCGCGGCTCAGCTTCTCGTAGTTCATCTTAGGCTTGTTCTTGCGGATGCCCCAGCGACGAGCCACCTCGTCCGGATCCGTCAGCTTGAACTCCCAGCCGTCGCCGGTCCATGAGATGAATCCCTGACAGGATTTGTCTGTCAGAAGCTCCAGCAAAAATTGCCAAAGCTGAATGGGTCCTGAGCCGGTGAAACAGGGCCCGCTGCCTGGAAAAATCGCGAAACAACAATTATCGTAGCGAGGCAACTTGCAACAGATTTCGCAGAGTCTTCAGGTCTGTTTTTTGTTTCTGCACTGGCGGAACTGGTGCAGAGTACAGCTGTTGATTTATGAGATACTCGGCTACTCATGAGCATTTTATTATGTACGTTGTTACAAAAAATCTCCCCCCCCCCCCCCCCCCGCTTTTTAATCACATGGGCCCTCAAAGGTTTGATAGCCCCGACCCTAATCCCCCGATCTTAATCCGACCCTGATACCCGGGTATATACGATCATCCACGTATCTCAGAACCCGAGCCCATTTATAATCATGTGTACGAGTTCCGAGATACGTGGATGACCCTGTATATGAGATACTTGAATAATTGAGACGTTCTCAACTAACTAGAATAGCGATCGTAAATTTACTAAAGTTATAGTCGAGAACTGAAGTTAGTGGCTGCTTGAAGTTTGTCGAAAATCTCACAATTACCTGTGTATCTCATATACAGGGTGTCCCACGTAACACTTTTCACCATTTTTCAAGTACTTGCGATAATCTGACAAAAAAAATATTTTAAACAAAAGTTAATCAGTTTTCGATTGGCGAAGTTCGAAAAATTTTTATTTTTTTATTATTGTCAAGGCCACCTTCATTTTTTAAAATCGCACTTCAAGGTCATCCGAAGGTCATGGTATACTAGGTCGTTCAATTTGTCTTGATACGGACTATAATACTGTTAAGTCAAAAATACAAAGTGCCATTTAAAAAAATGAAGGTGGCCTTGACAATAAAAAAAAAAAAATTTGTTTCGAACTTTTTTTTATTGCAATGTATAGCCAATCGAAAACTGATCAACTTTTGTTTAAAATATTTTTTTGTCAGATTGTCGCAAGTACTTGAAAAATCGTAAAAAGTGTTACGTGGGACACCCTGTATACCTAGCTACAGTAATTTCTCGATATATCCTCGCGCCTCGGGACCAGAGGCGAATGTGTATTGTTTAGTTCGCACTTCTTCGCAATTCTTTGTAGCATTCCGAACGTAGAAAGAGACAGCGCGCGAAAGAGAAAGAGGGACTGAACAGTGGGGATAAACAGGGAGTCTGTAGCACATGGTTTCTCCGAGGATATATCGAGAAATTACTGTATGTACTTCATATATACCCGATTGATCGGGGAAATTTTCATCTACCTTTGTGTCTCAAATACCCGAGTGAAATCAATAGTCTGTTGCGTATCCATTTAGTATTTTCTAATTCAGAATTAAACTTATTCAGTTTGAGGGAAAAATTTGTATTTTTACTAATACGTCTTTACAGTTTCAAATATAATTATTGAATGCGCAAATCTTCTTTGTCGTTGCTAACAAATTAATCTTTTTTTTGTTTTTATATCGTGCAGGTCTTAAAAACTAAATTCACAATTTTTTGAATAAGTACAGCCAGTGCCGGAATAAAAAAGACCTTTAGATGGAATCGTGGATACTCACTTGTGTAACCGGCGATCATGGCGCTCTGCAGAAGAGGCTTCTGGTCGGGATTGTTGCCGATAGAGGAGGGATGATGAGGATTGGAAGAATCCCGAGGGCCGAGGCCAGCGAGGAAGGCGGGATGGTGAGACAAGTGCTCTCCGAGAGGACCGACACCCCATTGATCGCCGCCTACGCCGCCGCCTCCACCGCCGCTTCCGCTTCCTGGTACTGTTTGGAACGGCGTCGTGTCGTACTGCCCGTATCCACCGCTCTCGCTGTACCCTTCATGGTAGCGACCTGTTGGAATCCCAAACGTCATCTCTCGAACTCGTCCCTCGTCTTTCGATTGTTCGACCAGACGTTCAACTCACCTCGAGGATAATTCTTGAAGGGCGACGGTTGATACTTGGGCTCTAAGTGGATTCCGCTGGTACTGTAAAATTCTGGCGAACCGTCCAGATTGTAGGGATGAGGTGGTTGATGATCCTGCGGCAGGCTATGGTACTCCGAAGTTTCGTCGTAGCCTGAATAATGAGCAGGGGTCATGTAGCTCTCCGTCGCACTCTGGCTGACCCTGAGCTCGCTCTCATTGGTTCCTGCGCCCGGGAGATCGTTGCTACTCGTCAAACCTCCGCCACCCGCTTGCAGATGCTCCGTTATGTGATGATTGCTGTAGTTTGCTGTAAAATAAACAGAATTTTCAACGCCTGCGCTCCAAAATATCATGACAAAACTGAACTCCGTTCACTGAGAGAACGCCGTTGTTCCGCACAGTTTGCGTAATCTCAAGTAACTTCTCCACTGGGATTGGTGAAGAGCTCAAGTGACAAAGAAGGACATTCCTTAAAAATAGTGAGACCCTTAGCTATATCTATAGACACGGCCCATATATAGGAACCCATGGGAGAGAACGATGCCAAGATAACGAACAAGTTTGCCCACAGTGACGTCAGAAAAGATAATTCAAGATGGCGAATAGTGCATCAGACCAATCCACTGAACTCTTAACTACCTGGAAAGCGGACTGTGTGTCTTGCAACCCGGTCCGATCCTTTAGAAAGAGACACCATCCGATGGGTCCTTTTGCTCTACTCTAACATTATCGCCTTTCTCTACTTTCTACGACCTTCAATGACCTTATGTAATAGGTCGTTGAACTCGTTTTAAGATCCTCTATCATGATACGGAAGCAAAAACATACCGATCCATTTAAAAAAATCGAGGTGACCTTCAAATGTCCTAAGTACCTCCATCTACAAAAAAACTATTATCGCCACCGGATGGCCCCCTTCGTACTGTGCAATTTTATTTCAGCAAATATTTCTGTGAAACTTATAGTTTCCGAGATATCTGAGGTGCTAATAGTTATTGCTCCACCCTGTATATTCCAAATGAGAAGCAAATTAGAGAAATGAATATCAGAAGCGCACTTTGCCGGAGTTAGTTAGGACGCAGCTTACTGATGCGAGGGTCCTGGGTTCGAATCCCGTCCCAAGCATCTGGAATTTTTTAGAGTTTGTAAGAATATTTACTACACTGGTTGGGACTTTTACTACACTGTGTTGGAATTTTTACCACAAGTACACCTATCCTGCCAGTTTAGACAAATTTAGAACTTTATTTCTCTCAGTGCAGTATAGAGTTCAGTGATGCATGCCCACATGAACGTCATGTAGATGATTTTATCTTTGCATGAAACTATATGTTTGAGGCCGTGTCTATATGTATATATGGTCTAAGGTGGGACCCTTTTAGGCCCGATACACACTGTCGGTTCGGTCATAGTAGTTGAAGAAAGAGAGGAACTTCCTTCCTTCAACTAGTGTAACCGGACCGGGAGCGATAGTGTGTTTCGGGCCTTAAGGGCCCAGCAGGGGGTCCGGTGGATAGGCATGCGCTCGGGTGTGGTAGAGCCAATAACTAACGAGAGTAGGCGTCAACTGCGCAAAGAGTACGAAAATTCGTCGACTGCGTTCTCTCGGTGAACGGAGTTTAGTTCCCTCGACGGTATACTTACACTCCGTTTTGAGTTGGTTCAAGTTCCGTAGATGTATGTACGCGTTATTCGCACTGGTGTTATTGTTGTTGTTGTTGTTGCTGTTCGGAGTACTGGAATGAGAGTTCGGGGCTTGAGTGGTATGGCTGTGCGGCGGCGGCGAGGCCTCGTCCCTGTGATTTTCGTCTTGGCACACGGGACTGCGCAGGTGATTGTAGCTTCCTGTTCAAGGCAAACAAAGAACGCGTTCAGTTTTCTCGTTGAAAAAGCTACTTGGTTGTAGTAGTTGGACCGGGAGCCCAAAACCACGAGTATTGTTACGGTGGGCAAAGTCGATCTACTCTGTTCAATTTGCTATATTGTGTTTCTAATCCTTTTCTGCTTCGCTAAGGACTTATAGTTCGTCAGCGATATCGACTAAAGGAGAGTGTATGGTTTATCACGACAGAGTTCGATGGAAAAATGGTGTTCCAGGCGATGCATTCCCGAGAATCGAGAGCGCATTGTCACGGGAGGTACAGAGTCTGCAGGGAGGAACCGCTGACACGTGGGCGGCGCGCATCTCGACGATTGGCCCGAGCCAACTCCGCCTATATCCTCGACTTCCTTTCCTCGACCACGAGAAACCCATCGAGCGCGCCTCCATTACGGAGGCTGTGACCGCTTCCTCTGAGTCTCTTTGTCAAAAAGCTACCGAATCAATCCTGAACACTGGTTTCCAAATTAACTTTGAACCCCGAAGACTTTCTCGGTCGCGACTATTGCTTTCCGAAGCAGTCTTCCTGTCTGTCAGAATGTTTTGTCAGATCTCCCGTCGCGTCCGATTGAAGGGATACTTTGTCTATTTAGACCGACTCGAATCGAAAAGCCCCGAATAGAGTAGACACGTCAACGTTCGGCCACTTACTGGGAAAATCTTCTTCTGTATCGACGAAGAGGAGCGATTTCGATCGACTTTATGCCGAGACAACGCGTACACATCCTGTTTCGATTGTCCAAAGCAGATTTATGTATTTCATCGAGTGCCAAACGATAAAGATATCAGATAAAATCCAGTTCAACCCATTCTCAAGGTTAGGGAACAGAAGTCAACGGAAATCGTTTAATCTTATCTGGAATTTCACCGTTAGGCATCGAGGAAGCGGGACGGAAAGAACGACGTTCGAGGATCCAGCGTACATAAATCTCCTTATCGGAAATGAATTATCGTTGCGTAGAATCAGATGCGATTCGGAATGACCGCAAGATTCGCGAGCAGGACGTCTTCCCTTCGTTTCGACGCATCGTGAATCGATCGTCTCTCGATTCCACACATTCCTAGATTAAAAAATACTACAGTAGAGTGTTCGACGCTTCCGTAATCGACGACTCGACGAAAAAAAGCTCTCCACCGTTTCTGCCATGCTTAATGGCTCCGTCGGATTATCATAATCCACCTGGGTCTAAGCATTGCGTGAACAGACGGAATTACAATGTATGCGATATGTGTGACCAGCCAACGTTCCCACACTCTTATCCGTCTTCAACGGCGAGAACAGGTGGCAAGAGAGCACGACCCGTAACGAGCTAGGGGTAGTGATGGGAATTTGAATATAAACTTGGAAACGATTCAAAATTTTTCAAGACTCTGGATATTAAAATCGTTTGGAATACGATCCGAAGCTTAGAGCTCTTGAAAGTCTTGAAAGATCTTGATAATCTTGAAAGGTCTTGATACTTTTGAAAGTCTTGAAAGGTCTTAATACTTTTGAAAGTTTTGAAAGGTCTTGATACTTTTGAAAGTATTGAAAGGCCTTGATACTTTTGAAAGTCTTGAAAGGTCTTGATACTTTTGAAAGTCTTGAAAGTTCTTGATACTTTTGAAAGTCTTGAAAGGTCTTGATACTTTTGAAAGTCTTGAAAGGTCTTGATAATTTTCAAAGTCTTGAAAGGTCTTGATAATCTTGAAAGTAAAAGAAGCAATCAAAAAATGGAAAAAGTCCAACATAAGTTTTTAAGATATGCTGCTAGAGTCCTTGGTATTCCTATGGATATCACTGACTATGATTATGCTAGTATTCTTGAGGCACTGGATTTGCAGACGCTCACTGATCGTACGATTATTGCAGATTTCGTCTTTCTCTTCAGGATAGTTAATGATTATATCAACTGCCCAAAACTTGTTGAACTCGTAAATCTTTATGCACCTCAAAGGCTCTTCAGACATAGTAAGTTATTCTATTGTAAATTACCAACCTACAGATCTACCGCTGTCGATCCAATTAACAGAGAATGAAGTTCCGATATTGATAATATGAATAATATTGATCTGTATAATATCTCACTTAATGCTTTGTATAAGTTGTTCATATCCTGTAAATTTAATGTACCCCTCCGCTTTCTAAGGTTAGACTATACCGCTTATTATCTTCAATTCTCCTATGCACAGTAAAGGGTTTTACTTGTCAATACATAAATAATAATAATAATAATAAAGATACCAAATACTCAGACTTCAAGACCGTTCAAGACTTTCAAGACCTTTCAACACTTTCAAGAGTTCGAAGCTTCGAATCGTGTTTCAAACCATTCGAATTTTTCGTCATTGATTCGAAGCGATTTGAAGTAGGGATGTTTGATTCGGATTTTTCAGAAAATCTTTCTGCTCGTCGATGTTTCAATGAATCGATTCTTTGCCATAAAAATCGGGAATGGATTTTTCTTACATTAGTATTTTGACGTTCAAAGTTTAAGCTTAAAATCTTGCAGCATTTCGAAGTATAAAATTTACACGTTTAAAGTTTTTAAGCTTCAACTTTCAATTTTTCAAGTTTTCTAGTTTCAAATTTACAAGTTTTCGAACTTTCAGTGTTTCGAAGCATCGAGTTTTCACGTTCCTAGTTTTTAATTTTCAAACTGTCAAGTTTGTAAGTTGTAAGGTTTGAGCTTTCAAGCTTCAAATTTACAAATTTTCAAGCTTTCAGAGTTTCAAAGCATCAAATCCTCTATTTTTTAGATTTCAAGTTACAAATCTTCAACTTTTCAAGTTTTAAACTTTGAACTTTTGAGCCTTGGGAATTGATATTTTTTACTTCATTTTTTTTTATGTTATTCAAAGCGCTACAAACTTTCTGAATAGCACAATATATTCACAATATTTGAACCGATTCTAGCAAAATCGATTTTTTCATTGCAATTTTTTAATAGAATCGATTCTCATGATTCCCCTCATTAATCCCATCACTAGCATTGAAGGAACCGCCTTTTGATTATGGGATTTCAATCACTTCGAATTGCTTCGAATCAATGACCAAATATTATAATTATTTGGAACACGATTCAAAGTTTAGAACTCTTGAAAGTATTGAACGTCTTGAATGGTCTTGAGAGTTCTGAAAGTCTTGAACAGCCTTGAAAGTCCTGAATCGTCCGAGTTCCGACAGATACAGAAAGCTTGACGAGTTTTTGATATCTTACACGCTTTTTGATTGCTTCTTTTACTTTCAAGACTTCCAAGACATTCAAGACTGTCAAGAAAGACTTTCAAGAGTTCTAAGCTTCCACGGTCTAATTTAATTAATTAATCAAGCTAATTTCCACAGTCTTGAAAAATTTCGAACCCCTTCGAAGTTTCGATTCAAATGCCCATCACTACCGCCTTTACGATGCGACGCCACGGCGTTTAACGACCATCGCCTATCAAAACCGCGTTCCCAACGCGCACCGCCCAACGGGGGACCACCGTCTCGTCGATCGCTTAGAAGATTACGACACTCTCTCCCTCGCGAGGTAATTAGCCGTACAGCCGTCGAGACACGCCTATGCGAAGCGGGGCAAAATTCCAAGAAGAACTCGCGGATCCTCGCGCGTTCACACGCGTCCTGTTCTCGTCTTCGAATCGCTGCACAAGTTCGCAGTTGCGACCGTGATTTTGAAGTGCGCCGAGGGTACTTTGCCCCGGCTTTGCGCCGGCTTTGCCCCGGCGAAATTTCGGTCGTTTGACACGAAAGACGGAGAAGGGACTTGGCGTAGGTAACTTGGTCCGTTTCGACGATCGCGTCTCCTGCGAGTCGTCGTTCCTTTCGCGACAGAGGCGGAAAGCCAAAGCACGAACACCGAGGGGAGAGAATTATCATAAAAGTGTACGGGTTCTCATACTCGGAGAAGAACGCGGGTTAATAGGGCTGGTAGGGACGGACCCTTGGCGCGCACACCATCTACACCTGCGCGGGTTTGGCGCGTAGCTGCACCTCGCACCCCATTTCATGGACGGTGAGCGTGGGAGTGCAGCTCGGAGCCGGCCCTCACGGGGCGCGCACACACGCGCGTGCACGCACGCACCCACACGCACCCGCACATTGCCTGCGAACACACCCTCGGAGCGCGCGCGCGAGAAACTTGCCAAAACTATTCCGAAATTCCTGAGCATTCAACTCGCGCGTTTGTTCACACGGATGGACAATCGGAGCCTGCCGCAAACGGAACCTTCCCCTTCTCTCTCTCTCTTCCACCCGTCTGCTACCTCTTTCAAATCGCATCGGCCCGACTTGTCGCGGGAATTCCGTGACTCTGACCTTTAAACCTTTTCTACGGGGTTTTTTTCTCTTAGATCTTCATCGATGGAAAAACGTTCCATTTCTCCAGTTTTCTCGCGCAGATGATGAGACACAAATATCTTTCATTCGTTCTCAGGTGTTTCTTCTTCCTTCAAGTTCCTCGACTTTCTTAAACTTTCCTGCTCTGTCGCCAGGGGCGGATTTAGAGAGTTGGCGCCCCTTAGTTGTTTAGATATTAAGCGAATACTCAAACAGGTGTGCATATCACAGCTTGAATACTCAATTCATTCGGAAAATTTTATTTTAGAATGGAAATTGTTATCATACTGCGGATTTTCATGCAAAATAAAATTTTTATGAGCACAAATAAAGAATTGGAACTTAAGTAAAGGGATATTTAATTTTTTAAACATTCTAACCTGAATCTTCTAACCTGAAACATTCTATCCTAAAATATTTTTTTTTTTTTTGGCGCAAGTTAATAATCTGGTAGATTTTTTATATTCTTAGTACTGTCATAAATGCATAAAATCCGCAGTCTAGTTATTATTATTGACCAAAAAATAGGAAGTTATAGGCGAAGATGTTTTACCATCTTTTTCAATCGCGTTTGCCCAAAATTCGTCGCCCTAGGCTGCAGCTTGTCGCGCGAGCGCGGAATCGAGAGTTGCAATTAAAACGCGCGTTCCTCGGCGAAGTGGAAGCCTAGAGGGAAACGTAGTTCGAAGAAAAGAAAAAGGAGAGCCCTGGCAGCGGATAAGGGAGAGACGGCGCAGGGCGAAGGAGAGAGAGAAAGAAAGCGAGAAGCTGGAGGTTTCGAGCGGGCAAAAGTAGCAGCCGCGTATCAGCTGTGGAACAGGTGCCGAGGGTTCGCTCGACTCTCGACGAGCGAGACTCGCAAGGCGAGTAACAGCGAAGGCGAGCGAAGAGGCAGCCAGCAACCGAGGCACGCGCCAAATCGAACCGAAGCGCGCCAGTCGGCGTGCACAGCTGCTATATTCCAACAGGAGCGGACCAGCCGCGGCGGCGGCCTCTTGAAAATTAAAACCTGCCCCACGAACGAATGCTTTCAACGCCGGAAGGCCATTATCTCTTCGGCTTAACAGTAATCCCCCGCGCCGCGCGACTTCCTCTCCGGCTCGCTAGCTTCTGGCCCGTATCGGAATCCGGACGAGTCGTTTTCGCGTCTCGTCGCCGATTCGCAGGTAATCGAATCCCGGATGTGGTCGCTTTGAGCGTTCGACCGCGATCTCTCGAGACGTTTCGTTTCGTGGACGGCCGCGCCGAGTACTCGTGGAAATATAGTAATGAATTCGTTTGCGTTGCCAACTCGCGGAACTCTTTGTGTTGCGAATCGACCACGCGGACGTATCGCGAGAATTCATTGGGAATTCAATGTCGACGGAATTGAATTTCAGTCGGCGTTCAATAAAACGACGTCCGTATCTGTTGGAGCGGACGAACTTGTATGCTCCTTCGAGATCACTTAGAGCTTTTACAGTTTTTCGTCCTTATGGCTTTGCATCTAATTTGCTCAACTCTGACCCTGTAAACATGCTCTGTAGCGAATTCGTTTCGGACGTCTTTCGACTTTTTTATATGTAAATTTAGCTGCTTCAAAAACTCTTTCGCTACTTGTACAGATGCAAATAACGCGTTTTCGTTGTTTACAACCGACGCACACACGCGATAAAAAATCGCTGCGGTTCCGCATACTAAAGTCTTCTCTCGCTATAAGCTCGCTTCATCGAGCCACTGTTCACTTTCACTGTAATCAATGACGGCGTACAAAAAGCAATCGATTCCATTATTCCATTACCTTCACGAACATGTGCTTTACATGTTCTACAACGTAAAATTCGTTGCTAACTCACGAGCTTGTAACGAGAGAACACTGTACTATGTTTTTCACAAATAGTACGGATTTATTTATACCTCCAGTCGAGCAAAAATATTGATTCAGATTCCCCGATGTTCTTTCTTTGTCATAATTATGACTCAATATTGCCACGTCTGGGATTAATGACTCTTGATCAGCGGCGAAAAGTCGCCGATCTGCTATTTGTTTTCAAAATTATTAATACCCTTATCAGCTGCCCAGAAATTCTCGGAAAATTATCTTTCTATGCTGCGTTGCGTAAAAAAGAGAAAGATTTTCTCTTTTGTTTTTCTATTGTTTCATCACTTTTATCGTTTATCGTAGCTCCAATATAAATCTACCCTTAGGAAGCATACTCTCTTCCTTCCTAAATGTCATCGGACATTGTATGGACTTCATAATTGTGTAAATCGTTTATTAATAGTCTCAAACTCTTACTAAAATTCCCTAGACTTCTTTCATAACTTATACTTCTTCAAGCAATCTGTTCTCGCTGCCGTTCGAAATTCTGCATAATATGTTCCTTCCACCTCCTTTTTCCCTCCTAATTACTGTGTAAAATTTCCAATATTCAATATTTATTCAATATAAACAGGTTACCCCATTAGTACACAATAAAACATGATACATCGCGCGGATTGTTTAATAATTAGTCTACAATTTGTTTAAAATGTGACTCCTAGGTATATGAACAGGCTCATTAAAGAGAAAGTCTAAATTAGAAGTCTGCAAATTAGCTGTAGTGCAGATCCGATTCATGGGATCGGAGGATATGTATCTACACTGCGTTCAACGAGACGAGTCACAACTGTTACCAACTTCATCAGCAAAAAGCATGAATCATGGATAATATCTCGTATTCATATATGGCATATTATCCATGTATTCATGCTTTTCGCTGATGAAGTTGGTAACAGTTGTGACTCGTCTCGTTGAAAGCAGTGTAGACACATAATTATGGGGCAGAAACGTACGTTTGGCCCTAAAAAATTGATCAATTCAAGGAGATGCGAGCATCTTATGAAGCCATTTATTACTTTATATATATGTATAAGAGAAGTAGATCCGTAACAAATCTAAATTCTAGCGTTTTGATGTTAAGTACGCACACAATTGGTTCATAATTATGGTCCATTATGTAGTATGTAGTATAAATGTTGTAGTATGTGCTTTATTTTTCACGTCCCGTGCACGGCTCGTTGATAGTATAAATAGAACAACGTTACTGACATGAAATCACACGGATCACAGATGATCGACTTCGTGTCGCTCGTGTGCATCGGGTCTTAGAGTATTCTCTCGCTATAAGCTCGCCGGTTTCGTCGCTTCATCGAGCCCACTCTTCAATTTCACTGTAACCATTGACGACGCACAAAAAGCTATCGATTATTCCATTATTCCATTACCTTCACGAACATGTGCCTTAGATATTAATACACATACTATTGCTCGACGAAGCGACGAAACCGGCGAGCTTATAGCGAAAGAATACTATATTATTAACGTCTTTATTGACAAACAGTAGATAATTACAAAAGTGAGTGCATATACAGATATGACGGCAAAGGCGAGGTTCATTATTCATGTACTGGTATTGATTCTCTCATTATAAGCTCGTCGTATACGTCACTTCATCGAGCAATAGTATGTGTAAGGCACATGTTCGTCAAGGTAATGAAATAATGGAATCGATAGCTTTTTGTACGTCGTCAATGATTACAGTGAAATTGAAGAGTTGTACGATGAAGCGACGAAAACGGCGAGCTTATAGCGAGAGAATACTGTATATATTTTTTAATGTATACAGTACTCTCTCGTTATAAGCTCGCCGTTTTCGTCACTTCGAGCAATAGTATATATTTTTTAATGTATACAGTATTCTCTCGCTATAAGCTCGCCGTTTTTGTCGCTTCATCGAGCCCACTCTTCAATTTTACTGTAATCATTGACGACGCACAAAAAGCTATCGGTTCCATTATTCCATTACGAACATATGCCTTACAGATAACTATTGCTCGATGAAGCGACGAAAACGGCGAGCATATAGCGAGAGAATACTGTATATTAATTCTTTTGTGTCAGCGACTTCGTATACCTATAACTTGTTACTTTCTTCTTTGTACACTAATGGGAATCATCCCGTTTATTAAATAAAATAAATAGAACCGATTGCTCGTTGCGCGTTGCAATTTCGGTCGGCATTAGCTTTGGAATGGTTAATGAATCCGGTAACGAATTCTACGCAAGACAAACTCTTCCAGCACGCCACGAGGCGGCCATATCGGCGAGCGCGATCGGAATATCGCCATGAGAAGACCGTGGCACTGGAACGATCAATTAACTTTCCTAGTTCCACTAAAAATAACTGGCCCATAGAGGGAGTCGACAATGGACAATCAGTCAGAGTTGTTTAATCTGATGGAAAAGAATTTTCATCGGAGAAGAAGAGAAGACAATGTCGCAGAGACGACGGAGTGGAACGCGGGAGAGGTGAGCGCGCGCGAGCGCAACAGCGCGGCAATTGTGCGATACACGTACGCGCCGCCATGTAAAAAAGTCGTCCTCGACGGCAACGAAATCGCGCATTGTTCGGGTAGACCGGTGACCTGCGAACTCTCCCACACTCCTCGCGGCCTGGTCTCTGTTCGAGGAGTGCGCGCGTGTTTTTTCAACCAAAACGTCTACGCGTACAAATTTTATGCAGCCTTCTTGCGTGCCGCGTCCCTTTATACAGTCTATATTATTCGATATTTCTAATTTTAAAACAGTCGCCACCTTCAAAATCCTCTACTCTGTTCTAGTTCTAATACTGTTCACCTTACAATCAAAATCATATACATATGTATATTCCATCGAAAAAGTTCAGCACAAGTTTTTACATTTTGTCTCTTATAAGATCCATGAGTCTATACCGAAAACCTGTCTATAATTCGCAGACTTTTCTTCCGCTAAACTATACCTCAATGTGTTCGCATCTCCTTGAACTCTTTCAGGAGTCAAATTTACAATTCACGCGAGCGATGCGAAATCGCTGCGATCATCTGCGATCATTGCAACTTCATATCAGTGACGTTGTCCAATTTATTTGTATTTGTGAAAAACATAGTAGTATACAAAATCGCAGCGACTTTTTGTCGCTCGTGTACATCGGGGCTAATTCGTTTTGGTTTTTCTTCTGTTACATCTTTGTATATTTTATTTGTTTTATGTTTTATATGTTTTATGCTTTATGTTTTGTATGTTTCATGCGTTATACTTTTATACTGCCTTGTATTTTCTTTATTTGTTTTTCAGTATTATGTCCTCGATGTAGTCAACCTGTTTCTATTCATTTGTACACTAATGGGAATTCTCTTTTCCCGTGAATTAATAAATAAATAAATAATTATGATGCAATTCTAAATTTTCTTAAGCTTCCTACTCTTGTTCAACGTAGACTGAGATTTGATTTCATATTGATCTATTTAATATTAATCACGTTATGGTCAAAATAATTGTTTCAACCGCTTGTGTTTAACGTCTAATACACTCTGTCACTCTGTTGACTTTTTTAACAACTCTTCATAGTTTTAAGAGATCCGTCACATATGCTCTGCACTTTAATGTTTTTTCACAATTGTTTACTATGTACATTGCTTGTTATTTTTGTATACCAAAGGGTTCTTTTATCCGTCAATAAAAGTTTATTATTATTCATTATAAGATTCTAAATGATTATACTGACTGTCCTGGTATTTTAGGTCTAATTCAGTTTATTGTTCCGCTCAGGAAGCTGTCCGTTATTCCACGAATCTTTTGATAGATTGAATGTATCAGACGTTGCTGTAGACAGGCTAATATGCATGCCAACCAAGTCGAATCTGTTATTAATCGATGTAAATCCATATCTAACAGCGAATCTTAATGATGTTCTAATTGTATTAAAGGGGATCCAGTTAATAAATAAATAAATAATCACAGCGGAGCCCGGTTTTCCGCGTTTCCGTTCGCGATTTCTCGATCGCCTTCGCGCGCGATCGATATTTTTAATAATTTATTCAATATATACGAAGTAGCCCCCTATTTTTACAGCGATTCACAATGAGTTATGAGGTTTTGAGTGAGACTTTGCTCCGAACACGCTTCCGTGGTTCAAAATCGTCTTTTCCGAGCAAATTTCCCTGAGGCAATGGGTGATTCCTCTTCGAATGTTCGACAAAGAAATCCCGATGGCGCGAAGAAGCGTATCGCGCGGCCTGAAAATCAAATCGCGCCCGCGAATCCACGAAGCGTGCAATTCCGACCTTGCACGGCACCGCTTTATTGGCGATTTAACGCGAAGCCACACCTTGCTACGGCCACCGCGAACAAAAGGAGTCTGCGTTAAAAGTAACGATATAGTTACGGATCATTATGCGTCTGGGGGAGCGTTATTATCGGACGACGTCGATTGCTCTCTTTTTCTCTCTCTCTCCCTCTCTCTCCTCTCCTCTTCTCTGTCTGAACGCGAAGGTAAAATTGCGAAGAGGAACGGACCGAGAGCAAACCGAGTGGAACCGGCGCGGCGATTTCGCAGCGCGGGTCCGTGTTGCGTGTGTGCTCGATGCTCCGCAAACTTTCCACGGTGCAGAAGCACGCCGCACCGCCGTTACGTTATATTCGCGATGGAAAGGGAACGGAGGCGCGAAGGAGACACGCTTTTTCGGGCCCGACCGTCGCGCGAGGCTAGCGCGTTACGGTTTACGTTCGCGCGAACAACATATTCCGTATCTCTGTTACGCACCGGTAATGCACTTTAATACAATCGCAGACGATTGACCTTGGTGGAACAGTCAATTAGGCGCGAGCAACGTAATGGCACGCGGCACGAGTCGCCGCACCGCGCCGACTCAACGAGTCGCGTCAACCTGCGTCCCCCGCGAGAAAACTTTCCTCTGATTAGGGGCAGACCCTCCTGATCGATTCTACGATCGAGAGTCTCAAGCAAAAGGAATCTACGTATTTAGGCGTTTGTCCCGCCTACTGCGAACGCAGATGTCTCCGATCAACTAGCGAACCGAAACTACGAGCTTGTTTAGGAAGGTAACATACGCTGCATTTCACGAAATTGTTCTCAACCGAAGCGAGAAAACTGTGAAACACGTGTTTGCAACTTGGAGCGGTGTATTTGCAATGAAATAATAAGGAACAGTTAACAACTAGAGAATCATCCTCCAGACAAAGGCGAATACCGCACCGCTTATCTGTGCTAGAATCGAGATAAGGTCTTCCAACGACCGGACCCTAACAGAAAATGAAGCTATTCCCCTAGAACTATTTTCCCAGCGGGAGTACAACGTCGACGATTCTCCTTGATTGACGATTCTCCTGCAGCTTCTGAACGTGCTGCAATTTCGCGAGCACTACGGTGTCTCCGCGCGTGGAGGAAGAAGTCGCCGACTGGCGGAAAATCGAGGCGGGATACCTGGAGTGTGGGTGGTCGCGTCCAAGGAGACCGGCGGCATGCCGGTGTTCCTGGCGATCGCGTGCTGATGCGGATGCTGGTGGTGCGGATGAGTGAGAGGCTCCGCCTCCTGGTACGAGGGGTAATCGGCGTAAAACGGTTCGTGGCCTGTCATCAGCGTGTCCAGCATGTGGAGCACCATCTCCGAAGATGCCGCGGCGCCGCTGCTCGTCGTCTGACCGATATCGTTCCCGTACGTGCCGACGATTATGGTCGGCGCCTGCCCCGAAGGCCGCGACGTCTCGACGTCCGCGACGCCCGCGACGCCCGCCGTGACGTCCTCTTTGACTCGCTCTTGGACGCGCAGCTACTCGCGCCGATGCACCAGCGCATCCGTGCTGCCGATCTTCGCGCTTCGCCTTCCCGCCAAATACTTCTCGGTTTCTCCGAGTTACGAGGACGCTCCGATTGGCCGAAGGTGCGACGACGGGCTGCGCTCGTCGGCGATTCGCATAGCTGGTCGCTGACGACCGCGATCAATTATTGCCGACGACTCGAGGCGCGAAGGTATCCACGGAGACGGAAAGCACCGCAGACTTTCGCGGCAGAACCTGTGCATTCGTTAGAACACACCGGAGTCTTAGGTGGCTTGCGAAACGGTTCTCAATGGACCATTCATACAGTATCACAAAACTGGCTGCGATTCCCTGGCGATCACTCTCCACGATAAGATACACTCGAACAGCCTCTGAAATCGTACTCTAGCACCTGGTATGTCGCAAATAGCACCATCGGTTGGGCAACCGTCAGTCCACACCACGACAAAATGGTTACGGAGAATCCGAAAGCCGACGCTCGAGGGTGTTGGAGCGGCGGCTCGCGCAACAGGTGTTCCGGAGGGTGGAGAAACCTCCTCTCCGTGGCCTCGAGAGACTCTCGAGTCGATTCCGCGCGACCGCGTTTGCTTCCGAAGAACCCACTTTGCTCCGATTTCCGACGAGTCGCCGCGCTATCCTGTCCGCGCGAGGTGCGACGTCTACGATATGCGCGACAAACGCGCGAGCACTTTGTATCGACGCGAGTCACGACGACCGCAGCACCGAACGCGAAACGGAGAACGACGAAAGACGAAGACGACGGCGAAAGTAGAAGGAAATAATAATCGGCGCGAATAATCGTGCGTAGAAGAGAGCTTCCTTTCGCGTGCACTCTCCACTTGACGTGAGCGCGCGTGTCACTGTGACGAAGCGCCGCGCCGTTTCCGCTCTCCGGTACGCCGCTCCGCTCCGCGCCGCGCCGCTCCCTGCCGCTTCGCCCACCACCCCTCGGTCGCTGCTTCCCCTCCCGGCTACGATTCTACCAGCTGCGGATCGCATTCTCGTTCGCCGTTGCAGTAACCGAGGAGGAGGGGAACTTTGGTAGGGGAAATTACGTGGCGGTGGGGAGATCGAGGGTTGGGAGGGGATGGACGGAGATCTGGAGGGACGATCGACTCGGATGGAGGGGAGAGCGAGGACCAGGAGGGGTCACAAACGCCCCCTCGATCCTTCAACCACCTGCTGCCACCGAGGCGATACGTTTTCTGCGCGATTGAACGCGTGATGGGTTTCCGTGGGGTCGAGGATCTGGAAACGTACACGACGCGATCCCTTACGATCGCCGAAACATCCTACCGGATTTATTAAACCCGGATGACTGCGAGTCGCAAGCGGAGTGAAGAGCTCTCTCGAGGAATCGACAGCGCAGTCCGCGAGTTTGGACTGTTTTAAGAAAATAATTCTGAAGATTGGCGAAACTGATTGAGTCTGCTTTGGAAGACATATGTGAGAGGGAGTTGGACTTGAACGAATGTGTGTTTCGAGTTGCGAACACGCGTTAAGAAAATTAATAAAATGATCGAAAGGAATCGAATCGAAAGAACGAAGGAAAGGCACAAGCACTCATTTTGTGCTAAAAGTATAACGAATCTCTTCTGCGTCACATGCTGACTCGAACATGGATTGTAGCTACGAGCGACTCGCGAGGGTGGTAAACGATTTTCTCGGTACTTGCGCCTTCTTAGGGTCAATTCACACTATCCGTCAGCTTGCCGGCGTCAAAACTTTCTCCAATGGGTTTCTTATGGAGTCATTCTCAATACACTGTCCGTCGAGCGGCAGACGGTCACCATTTGAGACCTATGGAGCAATGAGACCTATGGTTTTGACGGAAGCCTGACGCTATAGACGGTTAGTGTGAATCGGCCCTTAATCGTCTAACCGGGGAAAACTGACGTACCTGCTCGAGGCGTTAAGCGCGCCTCGACGCAGAATCATTGTAACCGTGCGTGTTGGCTGGCAAAGGCAAGCACAAATATAATTACCGCGATGCAGCGTTAGATAATTAAGTAGCGTGCAAAGAAGAACACGCCAGCGGCGACGGTTACACACGATTATTGCTCCTTCAGAGTTCCTCTTAATGACGAGAGAACGCAAGACACTCGAGGCGGTCCTCTCTTTGTTCTCGTCGTTCACGACGCGCGTTTAACGCGAAATGTGCTTCTTCGCGGTGCCTCGACTGCGCCGTTAATTACCGCCCTCGATTAACTGAATTTCAGCTGCGCGCTTCGATTTTCCGCGCGAGGACGGAAATTTCTACGGCGAGCGAAGAGCGCGTAGCACGCTAGAGGCTAATCGAAGTCGAAGGCCAGAGGAAAAGAGAGAAAAGCGTGGAGGAGGACGGAGGTCGCAAGTCCGAAGGGCCTAGCCTATTTTTGAGAGGGGGCTGGCTGGGGAGGCGCAGAGACCGGATGCCAAGAGAGGCGAGGCAACGGGGGTTTCTGTGTTCGGCGGACTCGCACGTGATGCAGAGGGGACCGGAAGCGCTCACTCCCCTGCGCCTCGTGCCTCTCGCTCGCTCTCTCGCTCGTTCGCTTCGTGTATAGTCCGCCGGCAATAGTAATGGGACTTACGAGCAACGCACAATAAGGACACGAGAGTTCGATGTGCCTTGCGTCTGCCTTCGTTTCTTCGCGCACGCTTTTACCGTTCGTGCTCCGTGCGCCGCTGCTTTTCCGTCAACCCGCCCGAACCGCCTCCCGTTTGCATTCTCCTCTCTCGTTGCTAACCCCGCGCGAAGGGTTGCGTCGCGACGCTGCCTTTTGTCCCTCGCAGGCCTTTTGACGCTCGTGGCGTACGAATTCGACGCGGCCAACTGCGACGCCTCGCCTCCTCGCGAAGGCCGAAAGGAATTGGACAACGCGCCGGAGGTTTATACGTTTTCGAGGCAGGAATCTGGAAGAGACGGAATGGAGCTTCTCCACTTTGGAGTCTGTCGCTCGTTACCTACTCGGCGCATTGCAGCGTCGGCGAAATGGAGGACAGTATTGCTGCGAACTTCGCGTCGTCGTTCTTCGACGAGATTTCAGCGTGTTGCGAACACGGAGTTTACCGCAGAGCAAACGCACCGTGTAAGATCTACAATATTCGTTAACGTATTCTGGTCGAAAAGCGGTCGTACAAGCTCGCCTCCTCTTGGCGTGCATCTGTTCGATTCTTGGGGCCTTCGCGGCTTTCTCTCTCTCCTTCGAAGTGAGCAACAATGCCCGAAGCAGCCAGCCCAAAGTAAATGGGGAGGGTGCATTTAGGGGTGCATTAAGGGAGGAGCACTCGAGGACATTATAAAACTATCTTGCTCTCCGGAATATTGAGGTAGGACTCCTCCTTCCCTTTCACCGCGCTGCCTCGGCTTCCGGTTGTAACGTGAGCTTGTACTCCCCGACCCTCTCTCTCTCTTTTTCTCTTCCCTCGCCTTCCTCTGTCTTTCCCTCGATGAGCACCAATCACGGGCTAGGAAGGACGAAAAAGCACGGGGCAACGAGGACGAAGGAGACGACGGCGACGACGAAGGCGATGCGTCGAGGGCCGACGTACACGGACAGGAAGAAGGGACGAAAAAAAACGCACACACGAGGGCGAGAGCGCACGCGCACACATACGCCACGGTCGTGTCGTGAGTTCTGAATGAGCGAAAGAGGCTTTGTAGGCCCCCGAGGCGGTGTACGAACTATGAATGAACGAGTGAATGAATACAACCTGCGCCAACCATCATCCTCCCTCCCCTGCCGCGCGCCTTTTCCCTTCCTGCCCGTGGTTTCATCCCTCCGCGACCCCGATCTCTTTCTTTCCTTCGCCTCTCTCCGAGGCGTTGCGTTTGTTTCGCGAGAAGCTTGTGCAACCTTCAACATATGTTCACCCCGTGACGCGTCGCTACAGATGCCACGGATTGCCAGCACCCTGTTCTCAGTCTTTCGAATCTCGACAGAAACGTTGACGCGATTCCTCGATTGCATGTTCCAAAGGTGTGATCTCCTAAGTGTGTTCAGACGCTGCGTCTATCAGTGGCCAGATCCAAGCAGCGATTCTCAGTAATTGTTCAATATGCTATCGTCATCTGAAGAAGATAGTTGAACACATGGTGGAATAAGACAAGTTGAACCATTCCCGAAATGCGCAGTGGTTCAAAAGTAGTGGGGGAACTGTCAACCAATTAGGCTCTGACCTAAAACCTGGAAATCCAGTATGGCTGCTTTTGCACGCATGCGTAATGATACCTTCGAGAGATAAAGGGGGTAGAGGCATCACGTGACTTTTCAGGATTCTATAACCCTACTAAAACGATGCCTTTGCGGAATCTCACTTTACGCCTTCATTTCTCATGGAATCAAGACAAAATACAACTCATTTTGTAGTTAAAGATGCCTTATAATGCAGGCTGGTCCTCATATTGCTCAGAACACTGTTTAAAAGACATAAAACTATTAAATTGTTTGTTACGTTTGAAATGCGCGGGACAAGTTTTGGGTCAGACGCTCATTGGTTGCCCAAGCCATCCAGCCGCCATTATGCGCAATGGTTCCACCTTGTCTTATTTCACCATGGTTGAACATACAATATATTGGGAATCGCTGCTTGCGTCTGGCCGCACTTAGGAGATCACACCTTAAGGGGAGTAGGCAGTCGAAAAAAGTACTGTTGCGATCACCGGATATAGTACCCATGGTTGGCCGGTGTTCGCTCGTAACAGCGGACTGAAGCTTCTTCAAGAACCGAGTTGGAAGAAGCTCGTCGCTCATCGATTATATGTAAATCAACGAGTTCAAGGCGACACGAACAGATCGACTAATTACCGCCAATTTCCTAATATACAGGGCGTTTGGGATAGTAGTGCTAACCTTTGGAGGGGTGATGGATCACGTGAAAGAAAACAAAAAACTTCTATATGACTTGGGTCCAAAACTCATCCATTGTTTTGTAGAAAACTATCATAAACATTTAGGCTTCCAATCCCTATAATTCAAGATAGGAACGTTTTCAAATCGTACAGAAAGTTATGTTGGTAGCAATGTAATCACTAAATAATAATAATGCTTTATTCAACGGGTTGAACAACCCTTTGGTACAATAGATTAACAGATATCAAAAATAGTCTATACAATTATATTAACAAACAAAATAAAAGAAAACAATAAAGGTAGGGACACACTATTGTCACGTCACGTGTAATCACGTGATATTGCCCTGTATATGAGAGCACATACATATGTATATACCAATATACAGATGAAAATGCTCTCATATATAGGGCAATATTACGTGATTTCATGTGACGTGACAATAGTGTGTCTCTACCTTAATAGTTCTCTCTTTTAACAAAGATTTAAGTGTGTTTCGCAACATATTGAGTGTAAAGAGTATTCAGTTATGTTCATGTATGAGAGAGAGAGAAAGAAAAAAGACAATTGCCTTTTGTAATTGCCTTTTGTAATTTTATGTTTTCAATAAAGTTTACTGTACTTTTGTTATAAATAAATCCTGCTTAAAGTTATTTAATCACCGTTACAAAAAAGTAGTGCGAGCGGGCCGCGGACTCTTCGCCGCGCTACCCTCTTCGTCTTCAATAGCCCGTCGTTCAACTCGTTCAGGACATTCAATACGCACGACGGAACAATGATACCCAAAATCAACCCTCTGTTCCCTGAGAAGGATGTTCGACGATCGATTTTCCTCGTGTCCACGGGTCACACGTGCGGGCGAAGAAGAATCGACAAGGACGCGCACGAAGCGCGCGATCGCCAAAAAACGTGGTCTCAGGGCCCGAGGATAATCAAAATGCCGCGTGGCCAGCCGCGGTTAGTTATCACGCGGTGGTTGCTTAACAAATAATCAATTGTGCTCGTCGGCACGATTGACTAACCTTTTCCATTCGCGGCAGCGCGAATGGCGTCACACGTCGGGGGCGAGCCTTTTTTGGCCGGGTGTCAGTAAACTGTTGGAACTCGGTTTTGCGCGCGCGGGGCTATTCGTCGCGAAACGACGTTCCTCGACGGCGTTTGTCGTCTTTTGCCTTTGATAATTTATGCACGCGCGCGTGCGCGATCCGTCGTGCACGCGCGACGACAGACGTGACGCGAACCGCCGAGCGAACCTCGAACGAGCATCCTCGAAATTGAGCTTCGTGTTAATTTAACGACCCATAGACGATACGATTTGTCGTACAAGTCGAACGAAAAGTTAGACAGACGGGTGCAGATATCCACGTTTGGCATCAATAACGGCTTGGGTTCTTCGTCGCATACTTTATACAAGTTTTCTGCATTGTTCAACACCATCTGTATTCCATTTTTTCAATACATTTTCCCATAATATGGACAAATTGCTATTTCGTTCTTTAAAATCGGCAGTTTCCTTCTTTAAGTGACTCCAAAGATTTTCGATAGGGTTCAGGTCTGGCGATTGTAGTGGCCACTTTAGGACATTAAACCCTTTACTTTGGAGTAGGGCTCTTACTATTACTCGGATTCACGGATATCCGAGTCTTGAGTATCCGAGTACTCGGATACCCACAAAATTTATATTCGGGTACTCGGATTTCCGGATACCCGAATTACTTTCTTTCAAAATTGAAAGAACAACAGCCTTCTATTGGAGTCATCCTGATAAAAGATCCAAAACCGGTCACTCGAATACTCGGATTCAAGCCTGGATACTCGGATCCGGATCCAAGTCCGGATATTCGGATCCGGATCCAAGTCCGGATACTTGGATCCGGATTTCGAGTCACAATGAGTAATTCGGGTACTCGGATATCCGGATAGTAAGAGCACTACTTTGGAGCCATGATTTGGTAATACCCTTGTTATTACTTATTGTTACTCTTTTCACATACTATTGATCATTCATATGTTTGTTAAAAGGGCGACTTTACGCCCGTTCCAGTAAATAAATAAAATAAAAAAAAATAAAATAATACGCGTCGTATGTTTGGGTTAGGTCTGGGTTAGGTCTGACTTTTCCTCCTTCGAATTTTATTGTAGGATGAACAAGTCGTTGGCTTAGTTTTTCATTTCGTGATTTCCAGACCCATTCTTTTCCATAAGATCCAAACCTATTGATTTTAGATTTATCCGACCATATTACGCGTTCCCAGTGTTGAACAGAACAAGTTCATATACTGCCTGGCAAATTTCAAACGCAAAATTCTGTGGTCTTTTGCTAAGAGCGGTTTTTTAGCCTGCCATAATGTTCTACGTATTGATGCAACCATTTTGCAGACAGTCGAAACGACTCATGTCGTACGATAAATCGTCTGTGGGCCCTTTTACTCTGCGATTCCAATTTCCCCGAAATGTTTGGAAGCAGCGGATTGCGAAGCGGCGAGAATCGGGTCGACGACAGCACGCGCGGAGATACTGTCCAAGGAGTCAAGGAGTTGCCGGTGATCCGTGAGTTGGAAAAGTCGGAGCACTCGCGCGCGCGTGCACCGGAGTAACGTAACGCGTCGGTTCCAAGAGGAGGAGGTCGAAAGCGAGGATAAGCGAGAGTCGAACCAGAGACCTCGAAGAGCCGCGATACATAACGTAACAGTGCTCCGGCAAGCAGAAATAATGAGTCTATTATACGGTCGTCTGTGTTGGTCGTCTTGCAACGACACGTTCTACGCGCGCACATATCACGATACAGTTCGCCAAGGCTTATGCAAACTCTTTCGGCGATTTACATTGAAATAAAGGGAATTTTTCCCCCGTTTTCCGTGCCCTTCGAAAATCCCTTCCCAGTCTCAATTTCTATTTCCCGATTCACACCGAGCGGAATGCCGTTGAGGATCGTTGATCGAAGATACGGTTAGACCTCTAGAAAGAAATTTCACCTCGAACCTGCAGCGCATTTTCCCAAGACGATCGAGAATCGGGAACCGCGTACAATTTTTCTAGGGCCTAGAGACGAGGATGCCGCTCGAGTCAGCGAAGCCCGGCATCGTCTCCATTGTCCGCGGCGAAGCGTGCAGAGGGCCCGACTTTCCCTCGTTCACCCACGGTCACTGCTGCAATGACGTAAGGCCCTGGCTAGGTAATTGTTACCTACGCTACGAACACTCGCCTCTCATAATGTTCTCTGTTCCGTTCTATCCGCTCGACGACCCGTTCGCGTGCGCTCGACGCGCTTGCTCCATCTCTTTGGGCCGAATCGAGACGAAACGATCGCGATATTCGAAGACCACGCCCTCAGAAAAATCGGAACAAATCCGGGACCCGAATCGATCGTGGAGTCAACCGTGGAAATTGTTCGGATAAGATCGGTCGAGTCTTCGGAAGTTTCCGGTTACGGCTCGCAACGCTAACACGCCGCGAGTCGGACAGAGCCGAGAACGTGGAAAAAATCGAGGGCAACGAATCGCTCGGTCGGATGAATGGGATGATCCACTCCCAGCGAGCGTTTTCCATTGTTCGTCGGTGGAACGACGGCGGAGTCCTTCGACTGAATGAGTTGCGTCAGAGTTGAACGATGAAAACGGCGGAGAATAAGGTGAATCACGGGCGCGAGTTGCGAATCGGCTCGCCGATTTCTAGACGGTTTCCGTGCCAGTGAAATCGGCTTGGATTGTCGTCGTTTGACGACGACGAAACGTTAAATGAGAGGCGACGATAATGAGGGACCTGTGGCAACGCGTGCAAACGCGCTGCTCGGGGAGATGCTATCAGCCACCCTGACGTAACAATGAGAAACTCCTCTCTGTCGAGTCGCAACCGCTTTCATTCGCGAGCCGCTGCAATCGGGGGAAATAAATAAACCCGCTTGTCGCGGGGTTTCGCGGCTTCCACCGACTCCATCCGTCTCCCTGGGCCAGCGTTTCCCAACCCGTCTATCCCTTCCAACCGATCCAGATCACCGAGAGGATTTCGAAACCGCCAAGCATATCGCGCGGGGGAAAAGATGCAACGGCGGATGCTTTGCATTCTGACACCTTCTGTCCGTGCGAGGCTCGGAGACTTCGAACGAGTCCCTCGCGAACGAACGTTTCCCTGTGTTCCGAGTGTTGGGAAACGCTGCGCAAGGTGTCGAGCTCGAGACAACGAAGGAACAGGAATCCGGCGTTCGATCGACTCTATATTGTCAGGAAGACTTTTAAACGACTCGAGACACGAGAACAGTCCCGAGACAACGCTCGTTTCTCTACTTCGAACCTCTTGCAATTTATCTCTTCGCGTGGGTCGTGCAGACTTACGCGTGCGTGCGTGTGTACCCGGCTTGAAAAGTAGCTCGCGGTTCTTCCGACGTCAAAACGTTCGTGTCCTGAGCGTGTTCGCTTTGTACTGTTTTGTCGACGCGAAAGAGGGAAAACGAGAAACTAAAAAAACAGGCCGAAGGACAGAGAAACGGACACTTACCATCGTTGTGGTACTGTCTCGAGGGTAGAGAAACTGCGGCGGAGGGCGGTTGCAACGTGGACGGTGGTTGGTTCCCGGTTTGAGGGGCCGACAGGTTGGAGGTGGCGGAACTCGCGGGCGTCGTTGGACTCTTATGCTCCGGGGTCGCCACTTGGTGCGCCGCGCCCTGGTAGCCCAGAAAATCGCCCAAATCTGGCACGCACACGCTCTCGTACATACTGCCAGGCACGTTCTCCAGGGAGGCTTTCGCAGCGTCCACATCTGATTGGAAAATCGAATAAATTCTTAAGATTGGATCCTCTCATGATACGTTGCTCTTACAACAGGATTTTACTAATATGACTAACTGGTGTAGATCCAATCTTATGAACCTGAAGGTCTATTGTAGAGGTGTTCCGACAAAGTACCTCTGTCTGCTTGATTTTTTCTGATCAATAGATGAAAGATCCTCTGGTCGCCGCTAGGGGTGTCATAGTCAGAACTCCGTGTATGGTATGTATACGTGCAAATGAAGTGCGTCACAGATAATCACAGAGCTTAAAGGTAGAGACACACTATTGTCACGTCACGTGTAATCACGTGATATTGCCCTGTATATGAGAGCACATACATATGTGTACATCAATATACAGATGAAAGCAGATGAAAGTGCTCTCATATACAGGGCAATATTACGTGATTTCACGTGACGTGATAATAGTGTGTCATGCCTGTTACTCGCGCTCGGTCTCCACACCACTTGAGCTCGCTGAACCAATAGGAGCGCTGTCCACGGATGTTTCTACTCCGACGTACTCTAGCGGCCGCTAGAAGATCTTCCATCTAATGATCGCATATTTCTGAGCGAACTTGCAACACCTGTATAATACACCGTGACCTGAACACATCTAAATGTAAGGTTATGCAATTCCAACGAAAGCATAAACCTTTATCACTATACTATTGATAACGTTGAACTGCGTAATATCACCTCCGTACGAGATCTTGGAATAACGTTTACTTCAAATCTTTCCTTCGCTAAGCTCTTTGAACGAATAACCCTAACGGCGTCTAGAGCTCTTGGTCTCCTCATGAGAACAGCTTTTAATTTTGGAAAAGCCGCCACCTTCGAAATCCTCTACTCTGCCCTAGTTCGTCCTCACTTCGAATATTGTTCACCCATTTGGAATCCTTACAATCATAATCATATATGTATATTCGTAATCATATATATGGTACTCTAAGGTTATTATATTGTACGTTGGTCAGACCTATTCTTGAATTTGGTTCAATAGTTCTGTCACCTTTCTTTTCTTCGTACATCAGACTACTGTAAAGACCTCAGCACAAATTTCTCCAGTTAGCACGATTACGGTCCTATTCTAGTCAACCTAAACCTATCCACCTTGGAGGACAGGAGAAAACTAGCTGATGTCTTATTTGTTAATAAAATTTTGAACGGTCTAATAACCTGCCCTGACATCATTGAAAAGTTTTTACTCAATGTACCATCTAGGAACTTGCGACACCCACAATTGCTACATATCGAATACCACCGTACGTCTTACGCTTATTTTAATTGTTACAATCGTATGTGTATTCACTCCAACAGGTAACATGTACATTCAGATCTTTTCCTACAATCATCGCGTGCGCTTAAATCTTCACTACGTAATATTTTACCGTAATTTATCGTCTGTCCATACATTTCTCATTCTACTTATATTTTACTTGTATTTTTCTTTTAGCTCGTACTTTTTGTATCTTTATTTTTCTTCGTGTTAATGGGTTCTTTTTCCGTAAATAAATAAATAAATATTCCTTGGAAAAAGTTCAGCACATATTTTTACGTTTTGTCTCTCATAAGATCCATGAGCCTGTACCGAAAACCTGTCATAATTATGACTGAGATAGGATTTAATGTCTTTAATCTTAATCTGACTGTCCCGATATTTTAGGTCTAATTCAGTTTAATGCTCCGATCTTTAATTAATTAGTGTAAGTCCATATCTAATAGTGGATCTTACTTACATTCATATTCATATTACATACATTCACTTTTCATTGTTCTAATTGTATCAAAGGCCGCCACCCCGTTAATAAAGTAAATAAAATAAATAAAATTAGTGTTCAAGCGACGAGCGTTCGTTTTTAGTATCGCGAATCGCGAGGCGAGAGAGCACCCTGAGCGTTAATCGTGACGAACGATCTAGGCGCGTGCTCCATTATTACGGCTATTATTGCGAAGGAGACTGTTGCCATTGGCGTGATTCATCGACAACGACGCTTCTGCGTTCTGGCGGGCGAGCTTGCGCCGCGCGTCGAAAACGAAGGCGCTGCGAAGGGCGGCGGCGAAGTGCATACTCGAGGGTAGAGAATGTTGCGCAATTCGCGAGGGTCGAGCGAAACTCGTGACGGTAAGGGACGATACGATATCGTGAGTTTCAGCGCGATTCGATCGTGCCTGCAGCGGGAGGATGCAGCTTTTTAGTTTCTACTTTTTTTACGGCGCAGGAAAGTTTCCTAATATCCGTTCTCGTTCGCGGAATCAAAGCGATTACCCACGCTATGTCGCTGCTGTTTCTGCGCGCGGTACTGAACGCGAGCCACGATCGCGAGCGGATCACGAACGTTTCACCGTTCCGAAACAGACCTTCATACGTACTAATTCGGTTCCCATTTTATACACGGTGTTCGATGTCAGATTTAGAATTTGAAAATGAAAAGCGTCAGCAAATGTTACACTCAGTTTTCGCTTTCCGATCACAATTTCTTGGACTCATGGAGCATCCTCCTCTTTTTGTTTGTCGAACTGTTACCGCACTACTTTCAGAATTTGCTTCAAGTGTTTGGTTGCGATATTTTTACTCCTGCAGCTCTGATTGCATTCAAAACATGTCGTGACAGTTCGTTCGGGTTGTTAGCTCTACATACAATATTGGGTAGCGATAATTCCTTACCCAGAGCTAACAAAAAATGGTATCTTCGATTATACTTTGTTCAGTTCCAATCTTCATTTTTTGCAATCCATATAATATATGAGTTTAATGTAACAAGCAAAAAGGAAGAAAATTATATGTGGGAATATGATATATCAAGAAACCAAGACTGTACGGATTGTCCTCATCATTCTTGTTTTTTTGTACGATCGATCTTAGGCGATGTGTTTCTCTTCTTATCCTTACCACTCGAAATTAATAATAAAACACATAAAAAAATTTCTAGCAACATATTTCCAATAGTTAAAAAGTTGCATCAAAAAAATATATATTGGGGTCTCTGAGGGATCCTCCTTGATATCAGAAGGGCTAAAGGGGTCCGGGGGCGTCCTTAATTGGAAAATTAGAGTGTTTTAAACTTGTTTAAATTCGTCACCAAAGTTCCACATTGTAGGTTTTGGTATAGAAATGATTCACTCTAAAGTATTTTGCTTTCGTATGATTAATTCACCTGAAACTACGTACACAGACTGCAGCGGTCTGTTATCAAGAACTGTTATCTTTAACGCTTCATAACTTTAACAGTATTAAACATTTTAACGATTTGTTTGTCTGTAATTATTCCCAAATATGTCCATAATGAGTTGTAAAAAGCATCGACACAATGAACATTTAATATCTGAGAAGGTCAATACAAAATAAACCACTGATTCTACTCGCCCAATAGTGCTGTACCCCCTTAAATCTTAAATCTGATACCGGACACCCTGTATTTACCAAAAACTGTGCAGAATTTTCTTTCCACGATCGAACGATCCTTCGTCCAGTTCCCTCGGCTTGATCGCTTCGCTCGCCGTGTATCGATCGTATCATATATCATCCGCCGGAGGAAGTTTCCCCCGAACTTCTACATCTTCGATCGGAGAAGGCAGGAAGGGAGTGTGCGACGAACGAAACCAACGAAAGGGAGAGAGAGGGAGAGAGGAGCGGCAAGGTATGAAATGATACGGACAGGAAGCGGAGGTTCACCCATGATTTAACTCCCGTTAAGTAAAAGCCCGTACTTCCTTATCGATTATTCGCGTCGTTCCGTCGCCGGAGAAACCGCGATTCGATCGACTGAGCCCGATTCGACGTGTCGAGGCGTCGGAGACGTCGACGCGAACCGCGACGTGCGAGCAACTTTTTTCCTATTGTTCCCAAACAGTTGAATGTTCTATTGTGTAGCGCAATTATCGCGAACATAGAGAATGGGGCGTTTAAGAGAGCCGAAAAAGCGATATAGACTTAGAAAGAGAACACTGTACCATTTGTAGCCTTGTCTAATCGCATATGAGCACGAGAGTATAAAGTACTCAGAGGTGACATACGCTGTCCTTCTATTATCAATCTTTTTTATTTATATGCAAATACTAGAACTCTAAGGAAATCATTAGAAGTCATTATAGCTGTATAAATCGAATATGTAACCTCAACTCTGTTCGTAATAACGTTGAATTATTCACTCAGTCTCTCGAGTTCTTTAGAAGCTGCCTAGAATTTAATTAAGTATATACTTGTATTATGGGTTTCTTTCTTCTTTTGAATGTTGTATCGGGTTTTTGTCCGTGAATAAATATATAAATAAATTTCTATTAGCAAATCTACGGTATCATTGGGAGCATACAAAATAAGGTTAAACCAAATCCAAAGCGTACAAAACAGACTTTTGAAAATTATAACACGGAATAAAGACACTAATATCAACAAATGTCCACTAAATTTAAGACTTCTATTCTAGAGTCTGTCATTTTTCATTATAGTAAACTAAAAAATTGTTTTCTGAGTTCAAATAGTGTGACCAGAAACAAAAGTATACCACTACCTTCAATTAACAAAACTATTAGTACCAAAAATAGCAATATTTGTGCAATAAAAGTGTTCAACGACTTACCAAACGAGTTAAAAACTTTAATACATAATAAAGACAATATTAAGAAAAAAAATAAAAAAACTAGATCCAAGTAAACAGATCTTAATAACTAGAACTCCTGTACAAGTGTGCAATGTTTTTATTTGTAATATGGTTGGTGGTGCCAGAGCGTTAGGCATAGCAAGGAAGTATTATCAATAATCAGGGATTACAATAATTATTACTTATACGCTAAGCGTAAATAATTAAAGTTTATTTTAGTTTTAAGTTTTGTTACTTTAGTTCTAAGTTTGTACTTAAATAAGTACCAGACCTACGTACAGGTAATTTATGGTTACCTCTGTAGGACTTACTTTGTAAATGCAAATTACGTTGTAAGTTTCCTGGTTAAATTCAAAAACAAAAAAAAAATCTCTAAAAAAAGAAAACTAAACGTCGAGTGGGAGGGAAGCGTCGTAATCCGTCGATTAAAGGCGCGATCCGCTTCCTCCTCTCCTGAAAACCGTACGATCCGTTGAAAGGGATCCCGCGTGTATCTCGATTGGAATCTCGTAATCGAAATACGAGTGGATTCGTGGAGAGAGAGCACGCAGCGAGACGAACAGGCGGACAGGCACGCACGCAAGCAAGCACGAGCGGTCCGAAATCCACCTAAGTGGCCGAGGCAATGGCACGGGACCATTCTGGTGGCACAGGATATCCGGAGTGGGAGTTTCTATGGCACGGGCCCTCTTTTTTCCTCCCATTCTCTCCTTGGTTCGAATAAAAACGCCCGATTCAACGCTTCGAAATGCTGAAAACAGGAGCGCAAACGCGCGACGCGGAGGGTGAACGAACCCCGTCTCGCCTCCTCGATCCCGTCATTGTTCGCGGCCAGTTTCTGCCCTGCTACCTGCCGTGACATTGCGATTTCATGGAAATTCGATATCTCCTCTTTTTGTCGACGACAACGCGGGGAACGGGATGCTCCCCGCGGGAAAAACGACTCTTCCGCTTCAACCTGCTTTTCCTCTCGCGAATCTTTAGTCCCCCAAATCGTCCCTCCCTCCCGAGCCCCCGGACACGGACAAGTTCTCGTCTCTTCCAGGAAATCTTTGCGTCAGTTTTTCACGGTGAAATCGTATCGCGAAACTCAAGAACAGGGATGCACAAACCACGCATGAGGCCCTTCGTTGATTTCCTGTTCACTGTGTTATTTATACTATAGATAATGTAAAAAATATAATAATGACCGTTTGGTTTTGAAGTAATATGTCACTTCAATTGAAATCGATAATTATGTGAAGCTGATCGAGAATGGCGCAACGAAAGTAAATTGGCTGAGTAGAAAAAAATTATAGTTCCGTTGCAATTTTGGATTTTGTACGGGATGGTCGAATTTGAGGAAACTGTAAGTCTAAACTGAAGTCTAAATCATTAAAAAACGCCTTTTAATTGAATCCTAGAATAATAAATAGCATTCATATTTCTTTGGCGACCCGCTTAAAAACGTTAGGAACGTTAGTAACGGGTTATAGGAATTTATTACAAGGCTAAAACTGTAAATTGTGACTTTTGGATAATATTAATTAGTATTGTGAAACGTAAAAAAATGTAGTCTTTATTATACTCAACATACTCAAACTGTAAACACGTATTTCTTGAAATTATACTTTCTTTTCATTTAGCAGCGATTGCAAAAAAGCGAAAGTTTTAATTGACTGGAAAAAAATTGAGGAAATATAAAACATGTCCAGTTTACGACTGAACCTATTCATAAGTTAATAAAATCTCTGTTTTCTAATGAAAAATCACGTTTTTATCGTTTTACAGTTCGCTATTTTTACAATTCTGGTTTTTCTTCTCTTCCAATAGGTTCAGTGCAGAATAGAGACCTATGCGGAAAGTATTTTATAATTCCATTTCTGACGGACAGTGTTCTTCAACCCGTGATCCGCAGACTGAAGCCGACCCGTGAAAATTTGTTGCCAATCCGTGAAAATTTTCTGCTGATCCGTGAAAATTTTCTGCCGGCCCGTGAAAATTTTCTGCCGGTCCGTGAAAATTTTCTGTCCGTCCGCGAAAAATTTCACCTGAATTTTTTAAATGGCAGTAGCACTGCTATACATATGTTCATCTCATTAAAAAATATTTTGTTTCACGCTTTATAATACTAATTAATATTATCGAAAGGCACAAGTCGAAATTATCATTCTAATAAATTCCCAAAAAATGTCACATTCTTTACCAAATCTGACTGTCTAGTCTCCTTAAAAAGTCTGTGCATCCCAGCTCAAGAACGAAGACCGAGTCCTTCTCTTTCTCCCGGGTCGATTCAAAGATTGTTTCTCCCTCGAGACAAAGGGAGGCTAAACGAAGAAACGAAAAGTGAAAGAAAGTCACGTACCTTTCTGCAGGATCTCGAGATGCTCCCACAGGATATCGCCCATGAAGGCCGGAGCACGCGCTAAAAAGGATTCCTTCCCCATGGCACAAATCTGTTTCCCAGTCATGTGTTGCCAGGGCTGCATCGCCACACCCTCGAGGGAGAACTCCCCGATCGCCCAGTGCAGCCAGTGGGTGACAGCTGCTTCCGACCATTGCCGTGGGTCTGAAACACGTCGTCTTCGAGATTAGACGCGACGAAACTAGTTTCCTTGCTCGCGAATTTTTCATCGGCGCGTCGACCTCGATACAACGACGCTCGACCGAGGATTTTTTCGGGACAGGATGCGGATCGGTGGTACGTTCCCGAGTTCAAGAAACGTTTCGTTTGTCTAGTTGCGTCGGAACGATATAGACGCGTCGAAAGTCGAGGGAGGAGAATAATGGCAGCGTGACGCAAGGCTTTTCGAAGACGAGAGATATTGTGTCGGGTTGACGACATGATCGGTGCTCGAGCCCGGCCATGTTTGGTAGAAGCAATACCGAGAAACATTGGAATGTCCCATTTGAGGTGCGCGCCCATATTTGCACGCGTGTCTTGCATTGTTTCGCGGTATCTTCCCGCGTAAAAGTACAGTTCGGCTCATAATGCAAACAGAAATTACGGTGAACCTTCTTAACGCGCGATTCTCCTCTTCCCCTCCTTCGACCCCGAGGTTCTCTGAAACCCGCCCACGGATCGCGCTCCGAGGAATTCGTCCGGAATCCCGGATGCTCCGAACTTTCCGGATACCGCGTTGCCTCGAGTCTATCCCTCGACCGATTCGAGAGCTCGCTTCGAAACGATGATCAGTCCGCGAAAATCTCGTAAAACAGGATTCGAGGCAATTTATGGAGACGCTAATCGAACACACCAGGCATTCATTTTCTAATTAGCGCAGATCTTGGATTTACGAGTCGGCGAACGAACGGATAGGAAACCAACGCGTTTTTGTCGAATGTTTTCTCCTATCTGCGATAATCTCGTTCTGCCAGCGTCGCGATCTGCATATTTCTCTCTCCGGGCGATGATAATGCACGCGAGTAATCTAATGTAATACAGGACTTTTAACTCCCACCCGCTGCTTCACCTTATCTGTCCGCTGATTACGTCGTAGGAAACTAATTGCCTAGATTAGCCTATTGCGGTACGGTTGATTAAAAGCCGTGCCAGCGAATCAGCGACCGGCCTGGCCGTCGCGTCGCACAGTGGGACATTCTCGCCGAAAAACCGGACAAAACCCCATTTACAAAATTTTGTGTAAATCACAAAATATCTATTGGCCGAGGTAGCTGAATGTATCACGAACAATATATGAATATTTTTTTTTCTTATTTTTGCACCCATTAAACAATTTATTTCATCCAAAGTTTAGAGATTTTATAGTACGTTCTTCATTCTGCATCACGCTCTGAAACATCGTTCACGTAATAACGATTTTTACATGGTTTAAGGAAATTGTGTATAGTCCTATGTTATGTAAGCTTTCTAGGAAGGTATCTGCCACCTTTTCAGACAAGTTTTGTTTATTCATCCTATATATTTCTACAGTTATTAATAGTTATAGTTGATCGATAATTTAGTTATTTTCTTTACGATAATAAGATTTCATTAACGATTTTGTTAGGGGTGCTGAGTGACATCCGATGCTCTTTCTGGTGTCATTAGATTGGGTAAAGATTTGCGATCACAATGCAAAAAGAATTGATTCCGAATTCGTCCGAATTTAGGTTTTACGGCAAATTTAGATAAGAGCGACAACCGGCAGTTGCGGCATTTGCCGTACGCTCGTTGGTTCGCCTTCGCCGCGTTGGAACTCTGTGAACTGCCTACATTGTATTTATTAGAGATGTTTATACTATGTTTGAAATAATCCTTCGGTAGAGTTCTTTCCTTTCAGCTTACATTCAGTTGAAACAGTGCCATCGGAGACTGCAGAGCGAAATATTCGACACATTCTGATATTTATCAGGGAATCCATTTTAGTAAAAAATCAATAAATAATTCCCAAATTTTGATCCGCAATAGATACCATAAATTGAATTGTATATTCTGTCCATACATAAAAGTTGTAAAACACACTGTTTGTATCCCGTAAAATATGACAAATAACAAGAAATTTTTCTATTTGACACACTCACCTTTAAGGACTAATTTTACCTCTTAGATATTCCTTTTGATAACATTCAGTCAAATAATTAAAAAGTAGAGAATTTAAGCTTCAAAGTGCACTTTGTTTCATCAAATTTTAATGAATTTTAACAAAGTTATGTAACTTTAAAGAGGAAGTCAATTTTGAGATAGTTTCGTCCGGCTTTTCAGTGAAAATGCCCCACTGTGCGTCGCGTCGTCTCGAGGAACGATAGCAACCTGTAATCGCGTCCCTTCGCTCCGCAATAACGCGCGTCGAGACGGCGACGATCACCGAAAAAAGTTTCGCCCGTTTCTGGAACCGCGAGATCGAGAGAAAATCGAAGAGAAGTGAGCGCGTCGCGTCGTCGGCCGCTTCGAGGGAAATAAAGAGGAGCGATCGGAAAGGAGAAGGAGGAAGGTGTCGGACGGCGCTAGAAGCGAGGGGGGAGAGAGAGAGAGAGAGAGAGAGAGAGAGAGAGAGAGAGAGAGAGAGAGAACGAGGACTGTTAACAATGCTGACAAGGAATAAGGTGGGCAAACATCGGCGCGATCCTCAAATATCGGCGGTCGCTTTGATCGTGCCGTGCCGTTAGACACTCGACGCGACGCGGCGCGCGTCCTCTTTGCTCTCTCACCTTTTCTCTATTTATGCATTATCGCCGTGCCGCACCACGCTCGATCCTGTTCCGAACCGCGCGTACCTCGTCCTTTCCACGAACAGGATATATATTCTGTTCGAGGCCCTGCCCCACCTCCTTCATTCATAAAAAGAGCCTTAGACTCGCGAGTCACGTAATGCCGCGCGCGAGATCGAACTCCTCGATCGATCATTTCGATATCGACATCCAAGGACTTTAGTGTCGTTCTTCTTCTTCTTCTTTGCCGTCGCGGCCTTTGCGCATTCGGCGAAGGCGCTCGATCCCTAAACAGAGATAGGTGCCGCAGGTGCCACGCGCAAAGCTTTCGCGGCAACAATCGAAACGCCGAGATTTCAACTGGTCGGTTGGTTTAGGAAACCTCGGGGCTAGCAGTTTACCTACGATACCGATGTACCTGTCCGCCGCTGATAAATTTCTCCCCGGAGCGACACGCCGCTCTACAGGTGGACGACGCCAATTTCTTCCCTTTCCCCCTGCGTTCTCTCTCTTTCTCACTCTCTCGCTTTTTTTTTCAAGCTGGCCGGCCAGCCAGAAAGAAACGCGTCGATGCGAGATTACGGTCGTATACGCGTCACGGGTAGAGGGACTTTAATTAGCCATCTGACGCGACGTTTTCTAGGTTTTTGCATTTTATCGAGCGCGATATCTCGCAGCGGACTCCGTTAACCGCGTTGACCCGTCTGCTTTCGCGCGAGACCTCGTGGCCGTATCAAAAATTTGTAGTTTTTTTTTTTTAGCGGATCGACGATCGTCCGTCCAGTGCATCGAATCGTGCTCGAGCGATTCGATTCAATGAAGAAGACAATATCCTTGGCGGCATTTTTTATTCATAAGAATGGCAGATTCTGAATAAATCATAATAACGAATGCGTCAGAGGGTTCTGACGTCCTACGGTGCAATCGCGAATGCGCACCGTGGCACAGCAGGTGCTTCTTCGTCGTCGGTTGCGGCGCGCGCGTGCGAGATTTTTCGAGGTAGGCGTAGCGAATTCGGATCGTGCGATTCGGATGGGTTTCGATTGCTATCTGCGACTGTGTTGGACGCTATCGATCGGGATCGAGAGGGAAGACGAGGAACGCTGAAAAGTCGGTGGAGGGGCACGAAGGAAAAGGGGGGGAAAAGGGAAAGAGGAACGATCGTAAGTGGAACGACGCGAGGCGACGCCGCGGGTTCGTGGTTAGGTTCACGGAGGTCAGACTGTAGGTGATCTGGCCGGAGGGTACGAACCCAGGGCATGTAGACCGGAAGTAACGTCACACCCGCGTGGCTCTGAATGCGCATACCGGATGTGTGGCATCGGCTCCCCATCAGAGAACCATCAACATCACATTCACAATTCCTGCACATCGCCGCCTCGTCGCACATCACATCACATCGCGTATAAACCCGCGTCTCCACGCTCGCGCACTCACGCACTCTCGACCGTCGCCCGATTTTCGACAATTTCACCGGGTCGCGCCGTCGACCGTGGCGATCGCCGCCGACCGGCGCGCAGCCAAACGAGAACTCCGGACTCGGGTTCCCTCGACGCCGAGATATCTAGATCTAGATCCGATCGGTTCGATCGACGCGTAAACAAGAATAGCACGTAGGCGGGAAAAAAAGTGAATGCCACGGTTGCAAGAAATGACCAGCTGGCTGATTAAGCGCGAGTAATGGTTACAACTGTCAAGACGCGGGAAACATACTTTCCGCAAACGTATTTTAATCGACGTTGATCATTGGGAACACAATCCGATCTAAACGGTTTGATAGATTGGTGTAACAATAACGGGATGGAGTTCAACAGTGAAATGTGCCATGTCATGCGATATTAAGCCGTGTACGGACACTGCGAGGCTGCCTCGCGAGGCAAGCCCTGATACCTTATTGTAGTGTATGAAAAAGAAGTGAGGCAACGCTAGCAATCATCTGTTTTGCGTTGTCTTACATTTTTTTCCTACACTACAATAAGGTATCAGGGCTTGCCTCGCGAGGCAGCCTCGCAGTGTGCGTACATGGCTTTATAGAGGCAGGAGTCCTTCCACATTTCCCTATAAGTTATGCGCGAATAAGTTAACATCAAAGGCTTTCACACTAGATCTCGGGTAATTATGATGTCTACACTATCATTCGATACGCACATTCAACGCGTTGTATGTTGCATCAAAAGCCTCAAAATCGCTATGCTTCCTATTTAGAAACTGAGGTGGTTTTAGAAATCCTTTTACGTTACTACTCTATTTCCAGGAGCATTCTAGAATATCCATCGGTCATATGGTCGCCGCACGCTGTTACACATGCATGTCAACTTGAGAAAATTCAGCATAGATGGCTTAGATCTGTTGCTTATAAGATGGGACAACCCATGATGGAATAAGTCAAGGTGAACTATTCCCGAGATGCGCAGTGGTTCAAAAGTAGTGGGGGAACTGTCAACCAATTAGGCTCTGACCTAAAACCTGGAAATCCAGTATGGCTGCTTTTGCACGCATGCGTAATGATACATCCGAGAGATAAAGGGGATAGAGGAGGCATCACGTGACTTTTCAGGATTCTATAACCCTACTAAAACGATGCCTTTACGGAATCTCACTTTACGCCTTCATTTCTCATGGAATCAAGACAAAATACAGCTCATTTCGTAGTTAAAGATGCCTTCCAACGCAGGCTGGTCCTCATATTGCTCAGAACACTCTTTAAAAGATATAAAACTATTAAATTGTTTGTTAAGTTTGAAATGTGCGGGACAAATTTTGGGTCAGACGCTTATTGGTTGCCCAAACCATCCAGCCGCCATTATGCACAATGGTTCACCTTGTCTTATTCCACCATGGGACAACCGTTGTCCTGTCTCGACCCCGACTATGGCAATTTAATGCAATATTCATACCCTAGAAACGAGAAGGCTTGTAACTGATTTCAATTTTCTATACAAGATTACGAGGGTGGTTTGCAAAGTCCGCGCAAAACTGAAAACTACTTGCTTTCTCGGGATGAGTCTTTCTTATTTGTCAACGTAATCTCTTCTTAGGCTTATACACTTTGTTCAACGTTGCTCCAGTTTATTGATTCCCTTCGAATATTAGGATTGGTCCAACACTATAAAATAGGTATTCGTTTCCGCAATCTTTTTCTCGTTTGAATGAAATCTTACCGCTAGCTAATTCCTCGGTTTGGGGAACAGGTAGTCCAAGGGAACCAAATCTGGAGCACAAGGGGTGATGCGGAACGAGTTGGAACCCTGACTTCATCAGCTTTGCGACCTAACCCAGACCTACATATGTTCTATGTTCTATGTTAAATGGTTACGGGCCCACCCCAACGGTTCGTAGTGGGGTCATCGACTCTCCTTTATGCTAGGGAGTTTCTTCCCTCCGAAGAGGTGCACGCATTAGCCCGTTTCGTGCGAAGCGATTCGCGTTCTTCCCCAGGTCTTCAGAGTTCCTGGTCGCCAGCCAAACCAAGGGCTCGTACTCCCGGTAACCCAGACCTAACCCCAGAGGAGTGAGCTGGTGCGTCGTCTTGATGGAAAAGGACTATTTAGAGGACAATCGTGGACATTTTTCTTACAACTCGGTTTTCAACCTCTCTGTCTCGGAACTCGCGCGATTTTCGAGGCAGAGTCTTTCGAACGCTCGCCGTGGTACTTTAACGACGTCTCGCTGTCGTTAACACCGCCTGTACAAATGACCGCGCGGATCGGTCGTTTCCTCGAGGACGGGGCCCGCGTAATACCCGATACGCTAACCGTATCAGTCGTTTAATGTATTCGTCTCTCAGCGATGAAAACATCAAAGCTCGCGGTTCGAACGCACAACGTGTATCGTGGCAACGATCCTGTAATTAGAAGTCGTTGGGGAAACCTGTATCGGGACGCGTGGAAGCTGAGCCCCGGAGAGAGGGAAAAGAGGAACAGAACAAGCTTTCCGCTACGCTCGAATACGCGCGCGCGAGCGGCGCGAGAAAAAGACCAGCTACTGACCTTTGGTTATGTTCAGACGAACTCGTTCCTTCTCCCAGGAGGCGAAAGAGGCCTCCAGGGCCTCGGTCATCTTCTTGTTGGTCCCAGGTGTTAACGGCGGCACTTGCGCCGGTATATCTGCAACATCAAAGCGGGGACTTGAGCGAAAGGAGCTGGAGAGTCGTTTGTTATCGGTTATTGAAACGGGGGACAGGTATCAGAGGGAAGACGCTGTTTGTTTTTTTTTTCTTTTTTAAAGCATCGTTGTACTGTATCAACGCGAATCTCTCGCAAACACTGTCCTGTGCCGAGGAACGCAGCAGAAGAGAGCGCGTCGCGCCGCTTGTAGACGGAGGAGCGTCAGGTGTCGCGGCGAAAGCGAGCAGCCGAGGGGGGAACTCGCACACCATCCTAGATAGCATCGTCGCAAAGAGGGGTGCAACTGGCTGGCAGGTGCAGGTGCATCGTCGTTGTAGGTACGCGCTTACTCTATGCCGCGGCTAACGCTCGCTACGCCTTATGGTGCTCGCGCCAAATACTCGATATGCTCCTCTCTTTCTTTTCCTTTTCGAGAATACCTTCTCTCTACTCGAGCGTCTTACGCGTTTCTCGACGCGCCAAGGGAACGCGTCCCAAATCCTGCGCAGGAACAGTGGACGCACTTACGAGCCGTCGCATTGCCTTTCGTCTTCGCGCCAGCCAACGCGTAATATCTTATCGAAGCTGTTGGCCTCGTGTTTCTTCCGTTGACGATAAACAAGAGTTGCTTTCCAGAATTTCGGTAGGGATCTAAGGAAGCGTCCCGCGATGCGCAAACTCTCTGTACAAAGAGACGCTCAGGAATCGCGTAGAGCGCGAAGAGGAACGCGACGCGAGGAGACGCGACAGCGTGACTCGATAAAAATCGTGCGCTTCGGCGAGCGCAAGCATATCTACGCAGCTGGATTTGCATGGCTATAAGCTCTTGCAACCGGCGTACCGCCGAAAGTCCATTAAGTATGTATGGCGTGCACGCACGGTAAGTCTCCCGTAACCCATAAGCACCTTTGTCTCAACGCGCACAGCCATACGCGCGCACACGTACGCGTACACGAGCGCGAATTTGCATACCGGCGCACGGCCACAAACGTACAAAGTATCGGCGCATCGTTGCGCCGCACAGTGTGACGAGCGATGGAGAAAAAGTCGAAAAACTCAAGTTTAAAATTCACAGTTCTTATATCTTAAGCATCGTTTTAGGACAGTAAAAATAAATTGATTTTGAGGATTTTCTTTTCGTGGAACTATTTAGCCAATCGTTTCGAAATTTGCAAGGTGTGTTACTTCATATTTGGACAATACAAGTTCATTATTTCATTAAAAAATTGTGTTTAGAAACAGTTATATGAATAAGTCTGTAAGGCCTTCTCAACCAAGTGTCAAATTTGCAGGAGTTTTTGAGTTCTCAATTCTTCTTTAAAACAAAAAACCAAGGATTTTCTTATTTCTCATAAAATTACGTTGTCGATGAACCTCAAAAACTATAAGAAAATACAAAATTGACAAATTGGTGGGGCTTAAAAAGAAAAAATTAATGATTTTAGTTAAAAATTTTCGTATGATACGAGAAAAAAAAATTAAATTAATAAATAATTAATAAATTGTTTCGATATTTCACACATTTTCAATAAATAAACAAAAAAATTTCAGACAAATGTTAATTAGTAATCAAGTAACAATATATTACAATCGAAAAAGAGAGAAAAAACTTCATTTCACAAAAAATTAAGGTGATCAATTGTTTCTTAATGAAATTTTTTTTATTAATCATTGCATCCTCTTTAAAAAAATATCAAAGGTCTTCGGTCGAAAATCTATCAGTTTACAAGTTACGAATTTTGTCCCGAACTCTCATATATTCGTCATACTGTGCGCCGCGTCGTTTCAGACCTGGAATGGGTTTCCGAACCTGAAACTGTCGTTTACCTGCTGTCTATTCGTCGACACCCTGTAACCCATCCACGGCTCGCCACGGATCTCTGTACGAAATTCAGCTTCTTGAAATTTGACGACGGGAAGATCGACGAATGGAACGTCGTACTCCGCGAGAAGAAAATGCCGAGGAACGCCACAAAGTGTAGCAGTCGCTTTGCAGAATTATTCATCGCGACTTTTACACAGCGAAGCCGTAATTGAGGGACCGTCTCGCTTGCGAAGGGCGACACAACGATGCCGCTAGCTCCCGGGGGAGTCGAATTGAAAATCCACGTGCCCCAGCGCAACGCTGCGTCGTGGACAGAATTCCAATCGGCGAGTTTTTGCCGGAACGACGCCTGTGGCTCGTTGCGAATGCTGCGTACCTTCGAGCGCGTCGTGCCACGTACAATGTCCCTCGAATTCCCTGGATCGTCGATCGTTCGCTTTCGTGGCAGATTTATCTTCCACGGTCGCGCGATCGAGGAAGACGCGCTGAAATTTGTGGCCAACGTCGGTTGCGCGAAAGGGAAAACGTTCATTGCGACCAGTGTTTCGCGAACCTCGAGGGTGGGACTGTAAACCGTGCGCCGCGTCGCGACAGTGTGTCCGAGACAAAACTCATAATTTCTAAACTATCTAATTTTCTAAGTACCTCAATACTTTTTTAAAGAGAATACAAGAATACATCGATAAATGTATGGAAAATATAAAATTATATTTTAAAAAGCTGAGGAAGTATTGATTTTTTATTCAATAAAATGTTTTTTGGTAACGTTTATTATTCTAACTTTTGTTTAAAACATTTTTTCGTAAAATTGACGAAAATGCATGACAAATTGCGGTGACAGAACATTATATTTACTTACAAAATATTACAAACGTTAAAATTAGAATTTAACTTTAGGGAACTAATATAATATAGATATATAAAAACACTGGTATTAACACTAAAAATTAGCTTACTTAGAGAGTCACTTTTAAGACTAAAAAACACTACAAAAAGTGAGCGATTTCTAAGGTGACGCGAGGGAGCGTAGAAATTAAACATAAGCAGTAGATCAGAAAATAGTGATTAATTAAGATAGCTAAAACTAAGGTTAATATAAAGTTTAATATGAAGTTCCCTAAATTAATGGAAAAGAAATTAAGAATGTATTTCTTGGTATTATTTTTTGAAGTCTTCTCAAAAGTGATAAACATTTAACATTAAAAATTGGAATAAATTATTAGTATTGTACAAAACTTTCTCTGCAGTTTTGAAAGTATCATAGTATCTAATACGATATTATAAACATCAAATTAAAAACACGTACATACATTTAGCTACTAGCATGCGTCTGCACCAATATTTGGAATAAACTTTGATGGGTAATATTAAAATCAACGTTCCTTTGCTAACATTTTAAGATAAAACAGATTGTAAATCAAACACTTGAGATTTTCGGATTTTGTCCATTAAGCGAAACACTGTGCGTCGCTTAGAAAAGTTCCGCGCGAAGAAGCAGCGGTTACGAGCGCGTCCTATGCAATATTGTGAGTCATGTAGGCGACAATCGGACAATCGATGGGAATTGCAACGCGAGTAGAAAGCCGACAGACGAATTAATCGTCGATTGACGTTTCTACCGACTCGAGCAACTCGCAGTCATTAAGAATCGTAGCGAAGAGGATCCTAGCGCTTTCGGTTTCCTTTCCTCCCCGAGAACATACCGCGGCGGTTTCGACCGGGATCGACGCTTTTGAAATTTGGACTGGCGAGGCTGGAAAAAAACGTTCGAAAAGAAAGGCAGGTGCGCGACTGCATAGTTTCATTCTTTTGCCCTGTGTCGACAAAAATTCGATATCGATCGATCGAAGCCAAGTATAACGCGATGACCATTGCTTAATCAAATGGAAATGCAAATGGCTAATGACCCACGACCCATCTGACACTTGACCCGTCTCGTTCAACATAAATTTGCATAGCCCGCGTTGTTTGCGGCCTGCTTCGCGCTCGGCTCCTCCGACGCCAATTATACCTGCCCGACAGGAATATTTCTGTCAACGGATAACCTTAATTGACTTAAAAAACGCATTTGTATTCAACGTGGAGATCTATCCGGTCGAACGCCTTCGAGCAAGATTCCCTTTTCCCATCGTTAGGTGAGCGCTAAGTGAATTCATTACAATATTTTGTGTTCCTCGATGATTTTTTATTTTTTTTTCCATTTCTTCTGGAATTCGGAGCGCGATTAAACGCTTCCCGAACGTGGAAGTAGATGTTCGAGAATGTACAAGATTAATTTCCAACGCTATGAATTAAACATTTTAAGCGATTCTTGGTATTATATTCTAAGCTCGAGGAAAGCAACGAAAGCGATCCTGCCGGCCGGAATAAATTCGACGGAACGCGTTCCCTCCGACGCGACGTGACGCGTCGGTTCGCCGTTCGCTAATTAACAACGATAGAAAGCGTGCTCCACCATTGATCTCCGCGTCTAACGCGGTTCCTTTCGCTCGTCGAAACGCGCGAATAATGTCGCCTCGATCGCGCTGTTATTCCGAAGTCTGATTTGCATTTTTCCTCGGTAACAGCGCGCGACGATTACGCGGCGAGAAACTTCATCGAAACGCGCTACTTTTAATTGCAAAGTACGCCGTCATCGCGACTGTCGACCCCCTGAATCATCGATAAGGCCTGCGTCGAAATCTTTTTGCTCGGAAGCGTTTCGACGATGGAGCAACGATGAAACGGTTTTCCACGGATTTGTTTGCAGGATTTGTCGAAAGGAAAATTTGAGAGAGCAAGGCTCCGTTTTTCACCAATTTTCCCCGACGAATGCGTACGGCGCGCGTCAAGCTCGAAGACCGAGGGAATTAAGAAACGATCGGAGCTGCTCCTCCGCCGCTTATGGGGTCGTAATTTTTTTTCCTGCACGTGGAACACGCCGAAGTAAGTTTGTAGATGAGTTTAACGGACACGGGGCACGTGCTGGCAACGTCTTCTGGCTTATCCCTCTTTCCTCGCCAACTCTGGAATACGCTCAGCAGCCTAACAACTGCGGCAGCTGTCCTGAACAAACTACTAGCCTGCCTGTATCGTGCCTTCCAAATCTTCCGCTCCCTCCTTTCGACTCGCGAGCAGCGTTTACACCGAATACAGTTTTTCACAATTCTATTCTCCGAACGATCATTTCGAAATTAATTCTAGATTTATTACTCGCGCGGTCTTTGCTATTCTAACGGAGTTTTTCCGGCTCCGTTCCAGTTGACGGACAATCATTTCGTCAACAATGTTTACATCGACACTATCTTACTGGTATGTTTTCACTGTGTGCGAGCAGAGTCGGGAAAAATATTTTGTGGACCCATTTACTTCCTAAAATTGCAAATCTATAAATCTATCTAGCTTATCTTCTGTCAATTTTATTATTTTGTCCTTGATGTAGTTTATAGTCCTTGTACTTTTTTTTGTACACCAATGGGAAGTTATTCCCGTGAAACTGAACCATGAGGACATAGTAATTTAAGTAGACAGCGGATTTTATGCATTTATGGCAATGTTAAATATGAAAAAAATCTGGAAGACTATTAATATATTCCAAAATATACAAAATATTAACAATATTATTCAGGTTAAAAGATTTAGAATATTAAACATACTGTTTTTCAAGTTACAATTCTTTATTTCTGCTTGTAAAAATTCTATTTTGCATAAAGATCCGCTGTTTAATTATCTAATTATCTAATTCCATATATTGGAAAAATATTAGTTAAATGAATCTGAGGAGGTTTCTCAATTAATAATGCCACATTGAATCGATTTTACTTAATTCACTTTTTAATACCCCTAATTATTTTATTTTTCGTCATTTTATATTTATTCTTCTGACATATAAATGGATCAAATAATCCATTAGAGGTAAATAGAAATTATTTAAAAATACCTTTCCACCCATTTTACTATCAAAGATATTATAGAATTTTTAATTATTATATTAATTCATTTCTTAACTATTACACAATTTTTTTAGTGACCCAGATAATTTTATTCCCGCAAATTCAATAAATACCCCAATTCATATTAAACCTGAATGATCACAAATTGCGATTAAAGTATAATTGTTCATTCAATTACAAGTTATTTTCTGTAATCGTTAGTTGTTACTGACTACAATTTCACTGCGTAGTCAATGAATATTAACGATTACAGAAAATAATGCGAAATTGAATTAGTAATTACACTTTGTGATTTGTAATCAGATTACATTTTTCCCAACTCTGTCTGCAAGTACTCGGAATTTACGAGCTGAGCAAAACTCGGTTCGATTATTCGAGTCGAACATTGCAATTTTTCGAGGTACTTGAAATTGACAAACTGTTCGAAAAAATACAAGCTACTTGAAAAATCCAAACGACTCGAATACCTTTGAAGTTCATTCTATCAATTCATGTTTTTAAATTCGATATTTCAATTTCGTGCCAATACTGACGTCTGTTCACTTTTGGCTTCACTTTTCTTGTTGAATGCTCTTTCCTGTACTTTTTATTCATTGGATTTCAGTTATAGCAATTTAACTTATATAACCCAATTTTCTCTTCGTAAAAATAAAATTCTATACTGGAGGAATGAAACATGTTGCTTACTTCGTCATACAGTAGGTGCAGTTTTAACGAAAGTTGAACAGTATGTCGTTGAAAAACGATGTCGGTAAAAGCAGAATTTCAATGAAAACTGATGTCGATAACATCAAAATGTTAATGAAAACAGGGTGTCAGTGAAAACATACACCAGTGAAATCATTATTCGTCAAGTAGAACGGGCTCGTTTTTTCTCCTCACAATTTTTATGGAAAAAAAAGAAAAAATCTTGAACAAGAATTATTTAATATTTACATTAGAATCTTTGGTTTATCATTATAAAGCACTAAGAGATTTATATACAATTCAACGTAATACTAGACATAAGAGCATACAGCTACCAAAAATTAACAGAACAATTAGTGATAAAAACGGAGCTTAAAAACTTGACTAATAATATTGGTACTATAAAAAGTAAGCTAAAACATTATTTAATAAGTTGTTAAACAAAGGCACTGTTTTACACTTTCTGTTATTATATTTCACATATTCTATGTAAAGAGGATTTCTGATTTTTAGTCTTTAAGTTTAGTCTTTAAGTCTCAGCTTTTAGATTACCAGCCTATGTACAGGTAACTCGAGTTTGCCTCTTACAGGATTTACATATAAACTTTGTATGTAAAATATCTGGTACAAATAAATAAACAATAAACAAGTACGATGCAGTAATCCCTGGGAACAATAACCTTTCTTCCTATCTTCGAAAGCAACGTAGTTCTACGTCCGCGTTAATTTATTTCGTACAAAACTTCATAGGAATGCAGAGGAGAAAAGTGAGAGCAATTAATCGAACGACGAGTCTTCCATTGCTCTAATTAATAAAACACATGGCGACTCACATTTCAACGTGTATTTAACGAGCACGTGACCGCCTTACACCTGTTGCTTCGGTCAACCTACATGGAGACGCGCGGCGACACCAGGGGCGCTCACCCCTCTGGCTTTCACCCTCGAAAAGCACAGGAGAAGGTCTACCTATATTTAACCGCATCCTTATGTTCGAGGGATGCTCGCAAATCTCTAGGGGAAAGGAGAGTGCGTTGCATCCCCTAGCGTACCGAAAACCCTGGCAAGTTTCTTAGATATTCTTAGATCCTCGAACCGCATCCAGATTGGGGTGGATCGTTCCGTCGGACTGTTTATCGTGCGTTCCCATAATTTCCACGTGCACATCCTGCTTCGTTAACGGCGAAGAACAAACGTGCTCCAGAGTTTGAGGTTTTCCCCGAAGGGACTGACCATCGGGACAATACGGCCGAAAGATAAAGCTTATCTGCTCGTTACGATGACAGCTTGTTTTGCGCGCGGTATGGGGTGATTCTGATGGATCTTCTGACCACGCCTTTGTGGCTACGAAACTTACTTGGACTTCGAAAACTGAGATACGAACAAATGTTTTGGAAGTCGACCACGAATTATTAGCTAGGACCTTAGACCATATACATATACCTACAGACACGGCCTGAGGTATAGGGGCCCATATGAGAGCCTGATGCAGAGATAACGAGCAAGTTTGCCCACAGTGACGTCAAAAGAGATAATTCAAGATGGCGAATAGGGCATCAGACCAATCAGACGATTGGACGCCATTAGACTGTATAGATACTTTTTGGAAGTAGATATTCTTTCCCCACATGAACGTCATGTAGATGATTTTATCTTTGCATCGATGTAGATGACTCAGACCGTGTCTATAGATATATATGGTCTAAGGCTGGAACTGCCGACTGGGACTAGAGATGGGATCAAGTACTTTGAAAGTATTATTGCCCGCACACTTGATGGCAGTCGTCCACCAAGCTAAAACTGCAGCGGAGAAAGGGGAATCATCCACTCACATTGCCCGATTCTTGACAGTGGCGTCACAATGTGACGTCGGACAATGTGAATGGATGATTCCCCTTTCCCCGCTTCAGTTTTAGCTTGGCGGACGACTGCCATCAAGTGTGCGGGCAATAGTAGGTAGGTACTCATTCTAGGGTTCGAATCCTACTTGTATAGATCGAGTAGATCAAGAAGCAACACTTGAATACTGAAATTGACTCGGACTCGTCGGTAGGTATTGAACTTGCTCTCTGACTGAAGCCACCGATCGCAGGAAGATATCTCCAGCGATGATCATTTTGGAAACCAAAGAGAAAAAACCCAGAGCCACGGTAAATCCGATTGCGGTATCGCGGACGACCGGTTGATTCGATAAGCTCGTGAAAAAAGGAGCGAGCAGACCCTGCATAGCTTCCAGGATCGTTGGACGATGCTCGAGTCGATGTTAACAGGCTCTGGCGACATTGTTCGACCGCGCGATTATCGCGAAACCGCGTGTCCCGCTGCGATAAGGGTGGACGAAGCAACTTGTGGCTGCTAATAATCGGTTGCGTTCAAAAGCGACAGAGAGAAACGTACGAAAGGCTTCGGCGCGTTAATATTCTTTAACGATCGGTGTCGCGAAGCCGTTAAGTCAGTTAAACGGACGTGGCTGCGGCCGGAAACGAGGGAAACACTGTGATTCGAGAACGGATAATGAGTTTTGGTGACGGAGCGCAGCTACTGGAGACACGAACGCGTCAACTGGATCGACCCGGCAAATTGTGGGAACCGTTTGAAAGTTGTCGCTTCGATTCGAGGCGAACATCTGAACGAACTTTCATTCATGGATGGAAAGTTCATCCAAGTCCACGAAATCGCAAAGATCCTCGTACCTATCGAATACCTATCTCGACGTCGAATCTTTGTTTCTGTTCATTAGCAAGACGTACTCGATATTCGATGGTCTCGGCAAGTTTTCTACGTGGAAAAACCCTGGAGATCTCGAGGCAGGGCGTAACGAAGCGAGCGGCGGAACGATAACCGATTCAGCGTAATCGGCCGTTTTATCTGGCACGACCAGGGAGAACCAAGCCGACTAATCAGCCACGGTACGATAATTGGTCCATGGGCCGCAATCGTGGCTCCCGTCCTCGTCCTCGTCGCGCTCGCGCGCGCTTGCCTGTGTGCGCACGCTCCTGGGACAGATTCGTCTTGTCGATGTGTGACGAAGCGGCTCAGGAAGTTGGCTAGGCATGCGTCGACATTATCGCGCGACGCACGCCGGCTTCTACGCTATCTCGCCGAAACACACGCGGTTTTCTGATAATCGTCGGCTAACAATGCTTCTGCCACTTGTCGACGTTTTCATCGTCCTTTCGTAACGTTTCGACGATCAGTGACGGACGGATCGGATTTGATTTCGATCGGCCCGTCTTCGACGCAGCGGCGATTATTAATAGACGGAGACCGCCCGAAACTGTATATTGTTTTACGATTTTGTGCGTAAACTCAGACGTATACGGTCGTCCTCGGTGACTACACTGAGAAAAATCGTCGAGGAAAAATTACTGAATTGCGTAGTAAAGAAGCACACTAGTGTGAAATGCGTCTTTTTCTACCATACTAAAAGCAAAGAGTAGGTATAATAAGAGGCGACACTCCAAGTGTCCCTTTAAATTGGCTGTGTCACTTCGTCTCTTTTTAAAGCCGTGTACGGACACTGCGAGGCTGCCCCGATACCTTATTGTAGTGTACGAAAAAGAAGTGAGGCAACGTTAGCAATCATCTGTTTTGCGTTGTCTCACATTTTTTTCTTACACTACAATAAGGTCAGGGCTTGTCTCGCGAGGCAGCCTCGCAGTGTGCGTACATGGCTTAAGAATGAAATTACCGATCAAAACACCCTACGGGCATTTAAATTGGCTGTGTCATTTTGTCTTTCTCTAAAAGTGGTTCTCTTTTCGAGTGTCGCCTCTTGTTATATCTACTCTTTGCTGAAAGGAAAAAATCGCACATGCGTAGTAACCTTTAATAGGTTGTGTTTCTGAATTTAGTGGACCAGTGTAGTAAAATTTACGGAAGGTTTTGAGATACAGCGACATCTGTACATATAATAGTGTATTTCCTATACGTTTGGGAAAGAAGTGGCGTCTGGTGACATAACCTCAATTTGCCTAACTTTTAGCGTTGTCGTGTCGTCACAACTGTGTTCTAGGAGCTATCTTTTCAATGCCTTCTGATATCCATCGCATAGACGTCTAAATGGAATATAATATTGGAATAGAAGGTTAAACTTTACTTTGGGGAAGAAAAAATTCATGAATTTTTAAAATATATTCTAATAGTACTGGACGAGCGGAATCTAAAAATGCAAGTTTTAAGTTTAGAAATCCACCGGTTGAAAAGTTATGCGTATTTAAAGGTGAGCATTTTTAGGGTATTTCTCTAGCTATTTCGACGCCATATTGGCTTCCACGCGCAGTTCAGCCAATGAGAAGAGCTATTGGCTATGAGCAATTGCACGTGGTGGTGGCCTTAGAAATATAAAAAACCATTAATTTTTCTTGTTTTCTCAAAGTAAAGTTCAGCCGAATATAATATTGGAAAAACATGTTTCCAGACGTATTTGTTACGGCCTCAACCGTTAGCAGATACTGGGTAGAGGGCAGAGGCCCAGTGAAAGGTTTATAGGGCTTCCGATAGAGTGTTCTCGTAACAATCGTCTTTCTCGCTGGTGCCTGATCCTAGCCCTGTTCGTATGTAATACGAGTTCCGAAATAATCCTCTACAACTCAAGCGCGCGTACAGCGCAGGGTCCGTCAGCATAGGCCTACTAATCATGAAGTGATCAGCTTTGATTGACGGGTCCCAAGACGAAATAGCCGTGCTTCTTCTTTCTTTTTCCACCCAGAGTTCTTTTACATCAGTACAATATCGTCGACTTTGTATACTAACTGATCCGTCGTTACCTATCGTGGACCCCTCCTTCCCCTTCACCCCGTCTTTTTAGTTTGAACGAAGTTCAAACTTTGCTACATTTGTGTAGTGAAATTCTGCACACGAGACTTGCCTTTACCAATTCTTCAAGATCAAAAATTACTACACTGGTGTAGTAGTAACCTAACCACTACCACCAATAGTGCTACTTTAGTCGAGAACGTAGTAAAATTTCGTCGATTATATACCATAAAGTAAGATCCGATTTTTCTCAGTGTGAACGTCGAGTTTGCAACATGTCCTAGTCACGGTGAAAATACAAATGTCGCGAGAAATGAATTTAAAAGGAGAACGAGTCAGGGAGGAGTCGGGAAAAGGAGTGAAGCGCGTTCCACGCGAATCCGTCTTCGACTCGGTGATATCTACATGAACAAAACGGATCAAGCCATTCGCTGGAACCGGTTGCCAGGAAGCGGCATCGTCGGATAGCTTCTTCTTCGCTCGAGATATCCCCTACTTAGGCGAGCAACGCTCGCTCGCTTACGCGAGTGCACGACTGTGTAATCCAGTCGTGAGAGATTTATCATTAACCCGCGTTTCAGCAGATGCACTTCTCCAGCGAAAATTTCAGTATAAATAACCGGTGCACGCACCGTTGCGATACCAAGTACTGCGCGAAGTAAATCAGATCCCGGTGCCCTTCTTTTTCCCCTCGAGGAGCTCGGTTTTGTCGATTATTGTGCAAGCAATCTTTCGCGCGGGTCGATGATTGCTCTTCGTAACGAGGTTTTACGAAAACGACGCGTCAGAAGCACCGATTCGCGTTTCAAATTGGCCCGAATAAACGTCTGCGTCGATCAACGAGGCAAGATCATTTACTCTCGCTCGAAACCCCAAGAGCAGGAGTAGAATTTCGGTACGATTCCGATTTTTCCGACATCCTGTGGACGCGGAGAACGGCTCGTGCGTCGGAAGCACGAATTCTACGGGGGAGCGTGTCAGGGTCAAAGGTCGGCTACTTCTGGCATAGAGCTCCCGTTCCTCTCGAAGGGGAGACTCCCTCCAACTGCAGGAAACTCGGTCGCAGTCGCTATGCAGGTTGCATTCTTGCGACGTCGTCGACATCTGTTACAATCTGTCGGGTCCTAAGTCACGTTCGCGCGTTAAAGGGCCCACAAACGATACGATTTATCGTACGACGTAAGTCACTTCGGTCGTCTGAAAAATTGTTGCATTGTTTGTGGCGTAGTCCTACGCTAAATATTTGTCGTACGATTCGGTTGAACAAACAAATGACAGATTGGATCCTTTGTGTTTTTCGACGACCAGTGGAAACGGTTTCGTTCCACCATCATACAAGAATTTCATTAAAAATAGAAAATGAAAGTTTTTGGACGGAATTTATAGACATATATCGTCAGCATTCATGTTTGTGGGATGTGAAATACAATGAGTATTTAACCCTCATCCGTCCCTTGTGACAATTTGACACAATTTTCTCATTAAATGGGCAGTTCAATTCTTTAAACCGTATGTATTTAAATGTTAACCGTTTCTGCGATGAACTCGATTTCTACACTCTTTTAAACAGTCCGTCCTAAAGATAGTTCATAATTCGTTGCGTTAATTATTATTATAATTATATACAAATTTTTATTTTTACTTTTATTATTATTATTCTTATAATTAGTTCACAATTCTATTATTAACTTCCTGATTTTTTATTTCTTCTTTCTTTCTTTCTTTCTTTTTGCATTGTTGCATATATTTCTGGTTTTACTATATTGTATTATACTGTTATCTTCTTTTTCTTATTTTGTTTTTGTAACCAAAGGGTTCTCACCCGTACACAAGAAATAAATGATTATTATTATCATTATTATTATTATTATTATTATTATAAAATGTTATATTATTTGGACGTTTGTGGGGATATTTACTTGAAACAAAATTTGTTACGAATGAGTCCCTGTGTGTCAATCTGACATACATAATGTTTACGTTTCATGAAATCTCTTGGCAGTTGGTATATTGTCATATAATTATTATACCACAATTATATATTCAATGTACCAATTTCCCAAAATAAAGACAGATATTTTTGTAGATAGTTTTGTTCATCAAGATGCTATGAATTCAAGATGGGCAAAAACCTACGGATAGAGTAGAAAACAAGAATTCATGGTGAATGACCGAAATGAAAAGAAAGCTAAAAACGATGAGGTCATCGGAAACTATGGACATTCACATGGTGAATAAAAGAATCAGGAAAATTATCTATTAACCTTCCCATTTTATTAGTTTTTTTACCATTGTGTTCAAAATGAAGGACGGATGAGGGTTAAGCAAAGTTAAGAGACTGAAAGTTACGCGATTCTTTTAAAACAATTGAAAGAAATAAGCCCAAAAGCAAATACGGAATTCTTGAAAAAGAAGATTAATAATATGCGGACAGCATTCAGTGTGCTGTACGATCGTTTGTGAGCAAAAGTGAATTGCAACCGTCTGTCCAACTTTTCGTTCGACTTGTACGACATATTGTATCCGTCTATGGGCCGTTTTCATCTTCGCCTGAATCCTACGCGTCGCATTTGGTTAAGAAAAAACGCTGTTGCTCGCGGTACTAATTAATAGAATTAATATCTGAAATTTGAGATCGGATCGAATGGAAAGGGGGACGCGTTCGCGTTCTCGAGTTGGGTTCCGTACCTCTGGGCCTGGCAAAGGACTTCATGGCCTTGATTCCCATTCCGGCATAAGCGTCGCCGCCGTAGTCAACGTACATGAGTGTCGTCCTTCCGTGCTCACTGTACATACACGAATCGCCTGCTCCACTGTCATTCACGTTCAACGCGAGGATCCGCGCGCGTACCACGCTCGCGTGTCTTCACCTGGGCTGCGCGGTCGATCGCGATACAGCCATTACATCACGACACGCTCGATCTCGATCTCTGTCAGGACATCGCGGCGAACGAGAGGATCGTACCGTTCGCGCGCCACGCGACCGAGAACTCTCTATCCCATGCTAAAAGTCTGGCTCGCGATCCTCCGCCGCGACGCGGTCTCAGCGACTGACGATCCAGCGACGCTCGGAACACGATGCCATCAAGCGCACTTTGGATCCGATAGCTTCGCCGAGGAATTTCCCAACGGTTCCACGCACAGTTCGACTTTGGCGACGTACGTTTCCTATGGACTTTTGACGAGCGTCCGGTTCCAATTTGTACGAAAACGCTCCGCTGTCAGCAGGTGAGGCGCGCTCCACAGAGAAACCGATCGATCACGGAGGCGGACAAGACGCGCCGCTCGGTGCCGGCGTGCGGTGCGGTTCTCGCGACGCGGCGTGTCCAGCATGTGTTTGCTATCAATTCATAACCGCGAGCCACGGGCTATTTCCGAATACCTGGCTTGCGCAACCGGCCTCGGAAGATGGCCGCGGGGTGGGGGAGACGATTCAGAGATTTCCCGCGACCGTAGGTGGATCGACTTCCGAAAATACGAGCGCGTCGTTCCGGGACACGGTCCAGTTCCTCGGGCTTCGATTCGTCCGCGATTTTTCTCCGATTCTCCGGCACACACACGCGCACAGCGCCGACCTGGACAACACGTACACACGCGCGCGCGTCGAACACTGTTCCTCTTCCTACGAGACCTTTGCCGTTCGCTCGGGCGAGGCGATTTTCGGGGGATCGAGAGAGGATCGAGAGAGGATCTCGAGATCGAGCTCGATCTTGGACGAAAGAGCAGAGCGAGAGAGTCGGGGCCGAAGCGCCACCGTCGAGCACGTACGACCGCGTTCCGCAGGTAAGTGCGTACGCAAGGAGAGAGAGACGAAGGGCAGCAGAGAAGCCAGAGGAAGAAGAAGAGGTTGCGAGCGGGCGCGGAGAGAGCGAGAGGGCGAGAGTTGGTAGGAGGAGAGGAGGAGAGGCGGAGAGGAAGAGTTGACTGGAGGAGGACGCGACGCGCGCGAGAAAGGAAGACGGAGCGACCGACGAGAGGGGATCCGGAGTTTATTCGAGCCGGCCACGGGTGGGGAAGCCGACGGCGGAGGTGGACGCGCGCACCGTCGATTATTCCTTGTCCTTCGTTCGGCCGGATCGCGCGAATTCGGTGGAACGACGACGACGACGACGAGAACCTGCGAAGATCTTGCGATTTCCAGAATTCGTCAGCGACTACCTTCGAGTTGAGCGCGTTTCACAGAGATTCGCAGGTGCCGAAACTGTTGCAGGATCGAAGGAGAGATCGCGAATGGAACGTTGCGCAATATCGGGCAGAGAACCGAGACGAGTAGAACAAAAGTACCAAAGTACAGGAAGACGGAGAAGTCGGAGACACAGGACCGAAGACAAAAGAACCGATCCGCGATCGACCGATAGGCAAAACGGCGAAGATCGCGTCGAGGATGGAAGGAGAGGAGAAACGTTCCCGATTGTCCCCACCAATCACGGTGCACGCTCGCCTAGCCTCGTTCCTCGCTTTTATGAATGAATACTCTCCCGGCGGCGGCGCGGCGACGCGGCAAACTCACACTGCCGTCCTCGCGCGCGCACGACTCTCTGCTTCCCATCTCTCTCTCCTACCACCCCTTCTCCCACTCTCTGTCTCTCTCGCTCCTCTTCCTCCTCTTCTCTTCCGAAGCACCTACGCTGCCTCCGTCCTGCTTCCTTCTTCCGACCTCTCTATCAATCGCCCGCACCCGCGCCGCGCTCTGCCTCTCTCCGTCTTCGGTTTCCCGCTATTTTCGTCCTCCTCCCTCGCTATGGCTTCTTTTACTCTAGTCACGGCGTGTCTCTCGGTCACAGTCCAACACACTGCAGCCACCGCGCTCGTTCGTCTTCCTTCTTTCGCCGCGCGGACCGTATATCCGTCTCCGTCGGCTCTGTACGCTCCGCTCGGCCCGACAGAAGCAGCTACGCTGACGCGTCTCGTTCCTTCATTCGGTCGGCTCGTTCATTCATGCCGTGCGGCTGCACGTTCAGTCTGCCCGCCTCAAACTACGATCCCCACCACCCCGCTATTCCTTCAGCCTCCTCGGTGCCGCTGACGTCGCGACGCTCCGCGACGTCCCATCAAAAACTGTTCACGAGACGACCCTCGAATTCTCAACCCCAACCAGGGGTCCAAATAGAAAATCGAATACGCTACCCGACCTTGCGGAGTATAGAAATTGCGACGAACCTAGGCGTAAAGCTGGGATCCCATTAAAAAACGGCGCGGTTCTGAAAATTACCTGTAAAAATCGTTTTTACGAGCAAACTTGTCCTGAAGTGTAGAATGTGCTCATCCAAGGCGTGCTTGGTACTTCGGGATGAATCTGCTCGTAAAAATCAACTTTTTCAGATGATTTTCAGGGCCGTAAAGAAGTCTCGTAGGTTTTTTGCATACTTAGAATTGCTATAAACGCATAAAATTCGCTGTCTAGTTATTATTCATTCTTTTGCATTCATTTTTCTCATTTTTCTTTAGTTATCGCCACGGTGTATTATAGAGGTGTTCCGACAAAGCACCTCTGTCTGATTTATTTTTTGTAATCAATAGATGGAAGATCCTCTGGTCGCCACTAGGGGCGTCATAGTCGGAACTCCGCGGATGGTATGCAATGCAGTGGTGGTGGAGAACTATTGATAGTCGTAACCATCGATAGCTTCCGATAGTTTATAAAGAGGCTAAGTGGTATGTACATACAACATACATATAGTATACAATCATGAAGTCCATGATTCATAATGTTAATACTTGTCAATATTTTTTCTCCTTTTTCTTTAATATGTCCTAAGATTGGACGCTTTAATCTTACTTCTACTTGAAAAAAGAATATAATAATTAATAATTTGCAAATCGTAAGTTAAAGCAAGTGGGAAATAAAAAAATATATTTAAGCAAATGACCATTTATTTTTATTTAAAAAAGTAAGAATATCAACATTTTTTGGTTTGAAGAAAACCGAAGAAAATAGAAGGAAGGGGAAAGTATATGTAACCAAGTTACAGTATATGTAACTTTATTTAAAAAAGTGAACTAGATGTCGCGACCTACTAGGTTGGGTTCGCAAAACGCATGCAGAGATGCCTGGGCGATTACGAATTCCCTAGTGTTCCTACGCTATTACCGTTATTACAGCGTATATGAAAACTATCGATAGTTAAGGAAAACTGGCGATAATTTTCGATAGCAAAAATTATCGGTAGATATCGATAGTGTCATCGACAGTTCGGCCACCACTATGCATACTATGCATGTGTGCGAATGAAGTGCGTTACAGATGATCACAGAGCTCTCCTCACCACTTGAGCTCGCTGAACCAATAGGAGCGCTCCCCACGGATGTTTCTACTCAGACGCACTCTAGCGGTCGCTAGAAGATCTTCTATCTAATGATCACACATTTCTGAGCGCGTAGCCGTAGAAATTTGGCCCTGTCAAAAGGTTTAAAGGACCCTATTGATATTCCTCCCACTTTTCCTGAAAGCGAACATCATCTTATTCAATAAAGCGTTCCCCTCGTCCCTGAATTCTCAGCGCGAGTGATTTCCAACGAAGCCGTGATTAACCGGCAATAAAAGAAGTCTTGTCGAGTTCGAGACGCGTTTATGAATGGTCCTTCGCTACCGGAAGCGCGTCCCGTAAGAAATTTTTAGCCTTGCCCCGCGAGGAGCAAGAAGTTTCACATTAATCAGGCGCGGCGGTAACGCATCCTCTAGTCGGCGTTCGAGCGGGAAAAAGACGGACAGGGCAGAAATTACCCGACGTTGTTAAATAGTGTTTGCGTTCGAACCGTACGCGTAATTACGTCTCCGTCGAATGCTACGTGCGCTCTCCTCGATTATTCTCCCCCCGCCCGCCCGCTCCGCACCGCTCGCGCCGCTCAGCCTCGCTCGGACAGGCCGAGCTGCCACGCCGCGCCGTGATATTACAGGACGATTTCCGTGCCTCGGCCCAGCACAGAATCTTCAATGAAACTTCTTTTCCGACGATTCTTATCGATGATCCTGGGAACTGGTCGTTACCGGTCAGGATAGCGTTTCTTAGATAATCGCTGCGTTGTATGTTATTGAAAGACTCTCGGGTTAGGTCTAATTAGTTGGAATATCCTTTCGAGATCCCGTATATCGTTCGATCCAGGCAACTGGCCAGTCCTTGCGGCGTTTCACGCCTCCTTCCGTCGCGAAAAACCCTACTAATTCGATCTCGTTCAGATACAAGACACGGAAGCTCTTTTACTTATCAAACCTTATGTCCAAATTTTTTTTTTTTTTTTTTTTTCCCAATCATTTTTTGTAAGGTCCGAGTAAATATAGAATATTGGGATTTATGAGGAACTTTAACAACATGTGTGTCTTCAAACTACTACATATTTTGTTATTACTACATACGACTAAATATAAGCTACTTCTTGAAAGAGTAGAACATAGATCCTAGAATTTGTTGCTTACAAATTGGGTTCGAAGATGGACAGAACGGAGCATAATTATGATCAGACTGCGAAAGTTTATGCAAATGCATATTTTAGGGAAATGGATCAAAGGAAAGAGACTTTGACGGAAACACAGTTCTGGCACGTTGCTATTTTGCATCACCCATCAAATTCTGATTATAAATTTGCAATAAGTTCGTCATTGTCTTCGTCAATAATCAAATTTCCAATCCAGTTTTGCTTTACTAACAGTTCAGGCTTTCGCATTTTTGGCATTTATAAAAAATGTGATAAAACACTTAATCGTACTACAGTCTTGTCTCGAAAAAGGATCGCGAGCACTTTTCGAAGCGGGGAGTTTACTCGCCCCTTCCTCTGTCTTCGATCGTGACAAATAAAAGGTTCGAGGACTTAGATTTTTCATTTGCCGATGACATTACAAAGGGGACAGTGGAAGTTCTTCTTTTCAAATAAAGACATATGGGCACTTTTCGAAACACCATTATAAATTATGTTACTTTGTTATATTATGTAGGTCCTATAGTATTATATTATTGCGTTATGTAATATATTCTTGCATATGCAGTTAAACATAAATATGCAAAACACATGAATTATGCAAAAATGTAAAATAAAAAATATATTTTTAGAATCCTCTAATGGATTGCATTATTGCTCCTCTGAGGATTGCATTATGTAGTCTCTATCAAAATATGCATTTGCATAAAGATCCGCTGTCTACTAATTATAAACTATCGGCGCGATGTATCATGCTATCTTGTGTCCTGTTTATGTCGAATAAATAAATAAATAAATTTCGGTTCTGACCAATCTTACGTCTTATCTCTCCCAATCGCAAACAACAGGTGCGCCTTGACGATAAATACTCGGATCAGTGGCGAATGTACAAGTGCAGGAGCGAATGATATTCCTACGAAAAGGCCGGTATCCTTACCTTTCTTCTATTTTAAATTAGGCTCGGTTCAGACGAGCGGTTCGCGGCGATTCCCGGCGCGTTTTAGCAGAACACGGATTTGTATAAAACAGTTCACACAAGCCACAAATTCTAGCGACAACTAAGCGACGTATTTGCGATCGTTCGGCGGCAAATCGCTCGTGTGAACTGAACCTTACTGTCGAAAATTTACGTGCCAACAGGATTGCAAAGCGAGGACTGCCAGATGCATCGAATCGATGGATAGGCTTTTGATTTGTTTTTATTTCGCGATCTCCTCTCGTTTAATTTTTTGCCGAACCCCGAGGGAAGACGAGTTACGCTCGAACCAATAAGAACTTTATCTTCGATATCATTTTGCTGCAATTAGTAAGACGAATCGACTAGGCGGTCTGATCGACTGACATCGCGCGTGACACACAGAAGGGGTCTATAAATACTGACAGTCCTCGATTCGAACGGGTTTAGCTACCTGATTTTCGAAGAGGAAAGCCAGCTAATGCTGGGTTATTAAATAAGCAAGCGGATAAAATCAAAGCGACAGGTTGGTCCGATTTCTTTTATTCTCCGAGCGGACTGGTTCTGTGTTACCGCACCGTGGGAATGAATTCGCCGTGTTAATGTACCGTGTCAAATGTTCTAATAAAATATTGAAACATTTTGACACGCCTGTTAAACGATAATTGCGCTTCGACGCGAGACGCCTTCGAAACTGGCCAAAAACCGCGTCGTACCTTTCCGGTCGTTCGTCTCGGAACGAACCCGAGAGAGGGAAAGACAAGGAGCAGCGACGGCGCGGCTGCGAAAGGAGAAGCGAGTAATCGGTAGTCGGTAGCCAGCCAACTCGTTCGACTTCCGCTCCGCGTCCATTCACAAATCCGCGCGAGTACCTGTGCTAGTGGATCCGAGAGTGGTCCGCGCACGAATATAAATTACCCGCTCTCCGGCTAAATGACCAAGAACCCGGAAGGCAGCGCGAGAAAATCGTAACCGTCGATCAGGCAGCCGCGGATATTAATAAAGCAGGCGGGAAAGGAGGATGGAGAAGAGCTGCGAGATAGTCGCTGCAACCGCCGCGACAGCTACTCGCATACCGAGAATAATAAGAAAGCCAGCGACAGGGAAGAAACGACACCGGATGATAGAAAGGAGCGGAGGGGCGAGGGAAGGGTCCGCGATTCATCGATGGGGAAAGAGGGACACGAGAATGACCGCAGGAAGGAAGTAGCCTGGCAACACCTACGGCGATCGGGAGCAAGAAAGGAGGAGAGGCTGCGAGAGGGAAACGCCGAGACTCGAATGGACGCGGTGATAGAGAGCAGAAGCTGCTTCTCCCGAAGACGCTCTACGCTCGCCGAAGGCTGGGCAGGTTTTTGCTCCGCTTTTTTATCGCGTTTATTATAACTAGGAAGCCGATGGAGGAGCTCTCCGCGAAGACCTGGTTCGCCGCGTCGACAATGCGTGCGCGAACCCAACACCATACAACCACCACAGTTACAACTAGGGATGGGACTGAGAATTGTTTGATATCATCGATACATTTTGTGTTCCAAATTGATACACAAGTATCGATCTTTAATTCAGTCAATTTGCAAGCAATTTGAGACTAGAGACACTGAAATAAAAGGCTGGCCACGAGCCCAGTTTCGGCAAAATTTTTTGAGAGAGAAAGAAACATTAACTATTTCACTCTTATTCACTCTTACCCCCTCTTACTCATTTACCAATGAATTGACTCAACGTGCATAACCTATGTTCACCTAAGTAGGTGATAACAGAAATTTTTACGTGTATTAATTGGATCAAAAACACCATTACAATACTCATTCAGCAAATTTGTACAGTTCAAAGTATATAAAACAGATTCTTTATTTATTTATTTATTTATTTATTTACTTATTTATTTATTTATTTATTTATTTATTTATTTACGGGAAGGAATTCCCATTAGTGCACAAGGAATTAGTAGCAGTACATTAGAGAACGAATTAACAAATATAAAGAGATTAATGAAATTATGTAAATGTAAAAACATTTGAACTATTTTTAAAGTTAGAAAAAGTATTCCGTTATTATTCGAACTATTTCGACCGCTTAAAAAATATTAACTTGAAATTGTTTTTATTTGAAAAATTAAAAAAAAATAAACGCGAGACATATATTATTGTATCACGAGTTATTTTCACGAATTGTAAAGCAATTTATTGTATTTAAGTTAAGAATATGTAATAATAAAAACAAAATTAATGTTAAAAACGTACATAGCAGTAAAAGTATGGCATTGCATTTTGCATTTAAATAAGTATATTGTAATAAAAGAATTGTGCTTTTATGATTTGTAGTTTCATTTGCCTACTTTAGATTGCAGTAGACAGTTTATTTATGGCAAATTATAGTCAAGTATGAAATATTCATTCTTTTGCAACGATAATACATATAGTATTATTATTTATGCACGATACATACATGAATTACTTACAATTATATAATAATATTAACATTTTTTATCCATATTAAATAAGCATTTCACAATTCATTAATTTATCTAGAAATGCTATCCTATCGAACAGTATGTAAGTTTTCAATATTTACACGTTTATTAATTTAAATTCAATAAAAAATCTGATACCTCTATTAAGAAATGTTCATTTTGATACCTATTTGATACCACAACATGATATCCGGTAATTTATTTACTTATTTATATAGTCATTTACGGGTGTTTAACCCTTTAGAGTACAATTTTCTTATAAGCAGTCATTTATAGGCGACAATGTTTTGCATAATCTAAATCTAAAAGAGGTATGAGAATTGAAGAAATCCAGTGAATCACAAAACTCATTAACATGTATAATCATACGGTTAATGCAGTTATATTGGCCACAATTCTTGCGGTGGGTCTATTGCAATAAGATATTATTTCTTCTCGATGACGTTGACGTCAATAAGTTAAAATGAGATAGTATATCAGAGCATATAATGCAGCCATCAAGTACTTTATATGCACATAGTAGGTCAAACATAATACGTCTCTTTCCAGTGGCCATAGATTTAATAGTTGATGCATGTGAGAGAAGTGGTGATTATAAATCGACATTGAACAATCACTCGGTATGAAAACAAACGCAGAAAACTTTTGTGTACTTTCTACCATATTAGAAAGGTAACGTTGTCACGAAGACCACACAATTGATACATGTATATTGGTGTTAATGAGCAAGTCACTGAATTGATCCCATCACTAGATCCCACTCCTGTTTTCATTTTCACACAAGAGAAGATAGATTCACGTGGAGGCAAAAATTCTCGGTCTCCGTAGCTCGAAAATTTGCTGCCAACGGGCACAACGCGTCGCGCGTTCCGAACCGTTAAAAAAAAAGGGGGGAGAGAAGCGTTCGAACGCGGCGCGCGACCGCGTACCGGTGTAGTTAACGTCGGCGGCGCGGAGAGCGTGAGAACGCATAAACTTATAAGGTACGAGGAGGACAGGGAAAGGGAAACGCGCGGCAACAGCAGAGCATCTTCCCCGTCATTGGGAACTCCTAGTCAAAATCGTGGAGCAGCCCGTCCCGAATCTTCGCGCTCGACCGTTTTCCTCATTCACGCACGCAATTTTCTCATTACCTGCGCTTCGCTGTTCTCACAAAAGAATCACGACATCCCATTAGGGAGAGTTGTTTCCTCTCCGGAGGAGGCATTCAGAAACGGCGCGGAGATCGCTCGAAATCGCGGAGAAAAGCGGAGCGGAAGCGTTAAAGGAGAAGTCACGGTTACGTGGCCGTGGGCCATGCGCTCGCGCGCCCTCGGGGTTACCGGAAGTCGAGTGACCGTAGCGGGGCAGGTGAGCTCGATCCCTGAGACGCCTCCTCCCGCCTCGGGCAGAAGCCCGGAGAAGAAACGTGGAAGGAGAAGGTTGCAGAGGAAGTGACGTCGCCGGGCCGCGAGCCGCGGGCCTCGTTCGTGCTCCGAACGGGAGAGCTGGTTGCTCCACCTTCTATCACCTAGGAAAACGGGCCATAACTCTTTCCGCTGGCTGTCTCTCGCCTTCGACGATGGAGATCGCGCGCAAACGGATGGGACCGCCAGATAGTCCGCGCGCGGACATCTGTTTCGATTCAGCTCGCGATCGAGCCGGTTTCCAGCGTTATCCGCGCCGCTCCGCTCCATAAACGGCGCCACGAATAATCTCGCCGACCACGGAGAAGAATCTCCTGAATCGAAAAAAAAATCGGAGCCGCGCCTCCTTCTATTCGGCGCACCGGGAAACGCTCGGTCGCCCCTTCGCGAAGGGCTCGTCGCGAAATTGCGCAACGCTTGTCACGGATCGCGAGGAAGGAGGCTCGCCGGCGCGAACAAACGCACGCTTTCTCGCCAAAAGTTTCCGGTCGTGGAACAACGATCGTCCTCCAACGACAGTTTTCTCTCGCAACGGCCGATTATTGCGGCACGTCGGAACGCGGATCGTTGCGTGAAAGTCCACCGACCGTCCTGTCTCTGCGTTCGTGCAAACGACAGAGACGGAGAGAAAGAGGGAACAGAAGGAGAGAGGGCAGAGGAGGAGGAGGAGGTGAGGCCGAGGGGCAGGGCGGGAGAGAAGAGGCGACAGTTTCCGGTCTCCCTGAACGCGTGAGCGCGCGAACCTTCGCTGTGTGATCTTCGTGTCTTCGTGTTTTCGTGTGTGCTCCACGCGAGCATTTGGCAACACGCTTTTCCAATAGCCTCTCCCTCTGTGTACAGCTTTCGAATCGACGCGAGGAACAATAATTTTGGTCTGCCGCATCGGTCGATTTCTTCCACGGGGCTCAACAATTGGCCAAGAATACGGCGGCCGCCGCGACGGAAACGACTGTCGATTATGTGGGTCAAATCTCTTCAACATCCTTCGCAGATCTCCGAGAATTATGCGTCTGGATTCGCGGAAATTGAGGCTCGATGTATGCGCATCTCCGAGACATTTGTCATCGACTTGCAGATGAATTTTTTAGTTTATCTACACGCGCGTATAAAACTTGGAAAAATTGTTATGTTCTTGCTAAATTTTACTTATGAATGATTTTGTATCTTGATTCTTACGAGGGGAGTTTGCCGACTTTTCCAAACTTTTTTGCGATGTAGATGAGGATGTATGAAACAACTTCACAAGGTAACAAAGTAACTTCACTTCTTCCCTGTTTTTGAGAAATAAATTATTGAATCTTTGAAAATTTCTGCTGGGGCGTGTCGACCGATCAAACTAACCTGTTACTAAAAAGCTGCAGTAGTCTAGGCCAGCGTTATTCAACCTTTTTGCACTTGTGGACCGGTGAAAATAGGAGGAAAGGCGGTAAAAAGTCATTTTTCACAAATATACTTAGAATAAAAAAATTTCTTGCCTACAGTTAATTCGACATATTGGCACGCAACAGCCTCACACTATGCGACGGCTACAAAATAAATAAATACTATTGTAAACTGGACACATTAGTACTTGGCATATTTTCGTTACCATCACTACTCTTGAATATTGTCCTTGCTTTACTAATGAAGCTAACAAGATTTTGTTGTTTAACTTCTTTTGTCTCCATTTCATAGAGTTAGGTCTGGATTAGGTCTGGTCCCATTTTACAATAGAAATAACTTGCTTTCCGAAATACTACTAGAAAACTATAAGATAAAATAAAAACTTCTGATGTGTCATCGACTCATTTCTCCTATGGAGTCATTCGGGGTAAAAGTACGCACTTTTGCTGTTTAAAAAAAAAAACGTTTGGCCTAACGTCAAATACTCGTTGCATTTTATGAGTCTATTAAATATACTACCGATAGCGCAAAAAAGTGTCCCTAATATGATGATACTTTCGGCTCAGTGAAGCAAAAACAGCAAAAGTGTGTACTTTTACCCGCTGCGTACTTTTACCCCGAATAACTTTATTCGTTGTCATATGCTGCGTTTCGCTCGTCTCCCAACAATGTAGCACCCAAATATGTAGCGGCTATATGATTCGGGCGAAAATTTTCGCGGACCGGTTGAGGAACACTGGTCCAGGCTACGGAACTTGTCGTTTTGCCTCCATTGGAGTTCAAGTCTTGTAACAGTATTTTTTTTCCCATTTCATTTCTGTTTATCACCTTTCATGGCGAACATACTTTTTTTTGTCAATGATTGTACGATTTTATAGTTGGCAAGTTCCCTTCGTTAGTGTAAGTAGCAACTGATCGACTGCACAATGAAGCAGTCCATCCCCGGGGGGTCTGAACCAAGTGGAAGGTGCACGAAAACGCGCACCTGTCTGCGGAAATTTCGCAACAACAGGTGGCTTCTCTTCGTCGGGTCGCAATCTCACGCGTGCTTCTAGCAGATCGCGAAGAAACGTTGCCAAATTTTCGGCTTGAAGATACCGACGAGTCGCTGAATCCACGGAGCATCTCGATAAGAAAGCAATCGAATTCGAATCGATACAGTACGATTGTTTTGTAAGCCTTATTGTGTAGTGCCTTATCAAGCGCAGTCAGTCCGCGTTGAATAATGGACAAAACCAGATTACCCTCGAAACAAGTTCTTCGCTCAACTCCCACGCGCTACCTTGAGACAGGTGCGCGGCTCGTCCGATAAGCGATAAGCTCGGGGATCTACGAATTACCCGTTTATCGAGTTTACTCGTTCCGAATACCTAACAGTACTCCACCCTCCGCGATTTTCGTGTCCTTCCAACGCTTGCCTATCGGAACTTTGCAGGTTTCGAATGTCGCAACGGAAAAGAAGCTTTCGACCGATTTCGCAACGAAAAATCAAGAACACGGAAACGAGCGGCGAAGGATGATTTCGCGATTTCGAAAGCGGGATTCGCGGTGTTTGAGTAGAGAGTAAGAGAGGAGAGAGAAAGAAAAGCGAGAGAAGAGAAAAGAGTCGGTCGAGAGAAAGAGAGAAAAGATCCAGATTGGCGCAAATGCCATGCGCAATTAAACGGTTCTATCGATTAATTAGGAGCGATTGGACGCGCGACAAACCGGCAATGATTGATCGACTTTATCGGTGTGCGACGACGAATGATTAAACACGTTTCGCGGCAGTCTCTGAGTACGAGCTCGAGCAGGATGATCCTTCCTTTATCTCGCCTCGCTTATCGAAAGCAACGATTATCTCGCGATCGAACAATCGCGCCGTACACGACGGAGAGTCTCCTTCTGCATCATCTTCGAGTGCGATCGGTCAGCAGCGCGGCAACAGTTTCTTAATCGACTCGACGCGCCGAGGAACTTTCGCATGCGAGTCGATTGTTATGCAACGCGCATCGAAAGGAAAAGCAATCTATCGCAATTTCTGCGTTCGGCGACAAACGTTTGTGAGACTAATTCGACTAACGTCTCGTGGATCGAACGAGGCGCAAGAAACGCGAGAGAGACAGAGGACGGCACGAACGAGGGTGCGACGCGGGTGTAGACGAAAGAAGGAGAGCGCGAAGGGAGAGCGTAGTAAGCGTTGTAAGACACGAGCGGAAGTTCGAAAGGGGAAGCCCGCGGTGGAGGCCGGGAAACCGGAAACGGCCGAGTGCTCGTGACGAGCTCGGCTCGAGCCGAAGAAAAGCAGCCAGAAAGAAAGAGCAGCCCCGAGCGGAGGATATTAAAAGGCGAGCGCAGAAAGCAGCGCGCGGACTGCGACGTGAGAAGGAACAAATTTTATGAACGTAGCATGTGAAACGAGCTATTAAATGATATTAATTGCTGCAATTTTCTCTCCTTCTCTTTCGACTTTCGTCGGGATATTCGGAGAGCTTTTGCGAAGACGTCGAATTCGAAACGAATGCATCGTTTTATCGAATGGTTCTGTGAACGAAGCTGGCAATTCACGAGAAAACTAAGCTATGCTAACAAGGGACATTACTCAATTCATACACGTCAATTTGGATGCACTTTCAGTATAATGTAGAAATCGAGAAAATATTCGACACGTATTATTAGTAGAAATTAGAAGTTTACAAACATAAAGCTTAAATCATTTAAACTTGAAAAGTTGAAACCGAAATCTAGAAATTTGAAAAATTGAAACGTTGAAATCGACAAGCCTAAAACTCGAAAATTTAAAACGCTGAAACTTGATAACCAGAAGCTTGAAACTTCAAAAGTTTAAATTGAAAACTTGAAAGCTTGGGGCTTGAAAACTTTAGACTTAAAAGCTTTGAAACTTGAAAAATTGAAACTGTAATCTAGAAGTTTGAAAAATTGAAACTGTAGGCATGAAGCTTGAAGAGTCGACGGTCATAGTTCGAAAATTGAAATGTTGAAATCGACAAGCCTAAAACTCGAAAACTTAAACCGCTGAAACTTGACAACCAGAAGAATAATTAGAACTTAATACTTCAAAAATTCGAATTGAAAACTTGAAAGCTTGAGGCTTGAAAACTTTAGATCTGAAAGCTTTGAAGCATGAAAAGTTGATAGCGAATATTTGAAACTTGAAGATTTGAAACTTTCATCGTTCGTGAAGAAAGACGGGAATCCACCAGGAAGCTAAGCTAAGCTAAGCTATGCTATTTTAAATTTAAACAATACATTTTTATTAACTTGGCTTGGCTCTTGGTGGAAACGGATCCATAAAAATGTATTGAAGCTAATTTTTTTTTTGCATAGCACAGTGTAGTATTAAATGCAATATTGTATGTGAATGTAGTATGCAATATGAATGTGGTTTCTATTTGAGTGTAGCGCGTTTATCCGAGTTTATTAATTTGATTTGTCATTGTGTTAGATAGTTAGATTACGTCGAGTTGATATACAACAGAGTAAAAATCTTGTCCGTTTGTGTCATCCGCGAATTTCTGTTAATTTATTGAATGTTGTATCGTTCAATTTAAACTGTTCTTCATTATATTCTAATAAATTCCACAATAACATAGATTAGCTCAGCTTTCTGGTGGATTCCCGCGCTTAACATTCGATTAATACACGACTCGCGCAACGAATAACAGATCACCGTCGGGCCTCTTGGAATGATCCGACGATAAATCGTCGCGCGTGTCTCCTAGACAATATACGAGCGTGTACGACACGAGCGATTAACAATCCTCGCGACGGAAACAAAAGAGTCGGTTAAACAAAAATCCTGCACGCCACCGAAATATGTAACCGACACTTCGAAAAGACGTTGGTCGCGGCTCGACACGGCCACGACGACGAGGCACGACGCTTCACAAAAGCCGTCGTTTCTCGTGGGAGGAACGAAGAGAGAGAGAGAGAGAGAGAGAGAGAGAGAGAGAGAGAGAGAGAGAGAGAGAGAGAGAGAGAGACGATCGTCCGAGCTAAAAGACGGTGGGAGTGTGTCCAAGAATGAGTAATACGGAGAGACGAGAGAGAGAGAGAGAGAGAGAGAGAACGATGGGTGACAAAAGGGCAGAGTTAGACGGAGACGGGACACTAATGAATGACTACAAAAGGAACAGGTATAGAAAAAGAGAGAGAGAAAGGATGGTCGTCGAGAGAGACGGAAAGAGTGAATGAAGATGGACGGAGACGGAGGAAAGAGAGAAAGAGAGAGAGATGGAAAGGGAAGTCGACGGGTAGCATGCACGGCAAGGGGATAAGGGACGACGCGCGAGGGTGAGCCAACACGGGGAAGAGTTATTTTGGTGCCGTGTATCGAAATCAGAATGCAACAAGTGACACATGCGTGTCTCTACTGCCGTAGTCAGAAACATTGCTTAAATCTCCGAAGCTGCCTCGGGAGTCGCTGCGCCTCGCGCACCGAACCCACACTTCTAACTTTAGATTGTTTGCTATTGGGTCTTCCAGCGAGACGAACGCCTCCGTTTCTCCCTCGCCTGGTAACGAGTTTGGGGAATAATTTATAGAGTGCGTCGATGAAACGTCTTCTCCAAAACGCCTACAACGTCGAACGATTCTCGTGCTGTACAAGTTTTGCCGATTTCTCTCGAGCCATCGATCTCGCTCCGTCCCATTTGCAAGGTTCTATCCTTGTAGAAAACAATGCGCCGAGGTGCCGAGGTGTCCTCCGTCTCGAAACAACGTTCCACGAAGAGAAGGCACAGTTAGCAAGAACGGGGCATTCGTATGCAGCGTGCTGTGGCCGTGTAGACGATAGGCGATCGTGCCTCGCCTGGTCGGTGCGTCGCGTTCATTCACTAACTCGCTTCGTACTCCAGTACATTATTGTTAGACAACTGCCCGTTTCCGGCGCTATCGCTTCTACGTGTTTGTCATATTTTCGTCGCCGATTACGCGCGACGCTCTTCCACGCTCCTCCACGGCTTTCCAGTTCTCCGGCTTTCAGCGAATTCTCGACGGCTACCTCGAACTTCTCGAATTTCAACCAACCGACAGCTACTTCTACATATCTCGCTCGGCGAAGGATCTCGCGAACGGACAATCGAAAATTCGAGGAGGAAGAGAGTCCCCGGGAGCCGGAGATTGATCGACGGAGTGGCCGGTTTTCGCGATCCACGAAGCTCGACATTACGATCTCACACCTGAGCAGGAGAGCGTGCCTTTCGTGTCGCGCGGTAACAGATCGTTTCCGGCGCGCGTACCGCCTTGGCGGACCGCCACGCCGGAAGAATTATTCAATGGCGTACTCGCTAGCTGCGACTGCTCGATAGATCGCTTCGCGCCGATACCGTAGTCTCTCCGCGTGTTGCCGCAACGATGCCCCGGGGGGCTCGATCCGCGGATTTCGCCGATTTCCCGGTTGCGAATTAAACGACCGAGAGTCCATTCGCGAGAAGAAACGACTCGACTCGGCGCGCTCGAGCATTGTGTTCTATTTTCGTGGAACACGGGGGAAGAGGTAGGGGCTCGCGCACCGAGACGCACGTGTGCCTTTTCTTCGGACACGGTAAGTGTACCGAAGGACTCCTCTCCTCGAGGGCAAGAAGAAACGTGGTCACAGAACGCAACAAGGTGGAGCAAGAGGTTGGAGGACGAGGAGGTGGTGAAGGAGGAGGACGCACGGAGGGAGTTCGCAGAGTTCTGGCTGGGTGAGCACACGTCCGGTCATTATCGGAGCTTATCTACATGAGCACACCTCAAACGTACCCAACCAAACCTGGCCGCGTACGTAGCCGAGACTCGCGCGTACCACCATCGCGCCTTGGTGTTTATAAAGCGCGTCTTCTGTCTCTTTGCTTCTATTCAAAATTATGCCACAAGGTTTCTAAACCGTCTTTTCGTGAACGCGTACCTGTTCTCGATCGTTTCACCACGATTCGGGGGCTGCTAAACGGTTGCTTTGACTTGGAAGAACGTTCGTCGACGCGGACTTACCTGAAACAAAAAGGAGAACGCGTTGGTAAAATTTTGCGGCCTTCCAGGAGGAGATCAAAGAAAGGAGGGCGCGGTACGGAGAAGCGAAAAGCAGGGTCAGGGAATATGTCTAATTTGGGCAGAGTCGAGGGACACGAGAGTTTCGTCACCGTTGGTGGGTTACGTTAACGGGTATCGCGAGCAAGTGGAACAACGTTTTGGATCGTTTTCGAGGCACAGAGGTCAGGCACGACCTGCGCGAAGAGGGCAGCAGCGAGAGGTGGAAGCACGCTTCGGTGCTCCCGGCATAGCGACGAGTCGAATCGAGCCAAGAGTCGGGCTTGACGACTCTCCCAACCAGCCGACCAAATACCCTTCAAAATTCATCGATCGTAACTACATAGAATCTACCGACTAATGACCGACTATACTCCGAGACAATTCAACAGGCCGCTCAAGGTCACCATTTTTTGTCACTATTTTCGGGAGGAAATGATCCTACGAAGGTTTTCGTGCCCCTGTGAAGTATTACGTGTTTAGAATTGTGTTTTGCTATTAGAAAACTACAAGACGAAAATCTGACCTTGAACGGCCTGTTGAGTTGAACTGAAGTATAGTCGGTTAAAGGTCGATTAAGGCCTCATTTATACTATCAACGAGCCGTGCACGAGCCGAGTAAAACGTATTAACATTGTTTTATTATCATCATAACATATTTCCGATGTTTCGCTGGCATGTGCAAAATTCTGGGGCTACCTTTAGATTCATTTCACTAACAATATTTTTATCGAAAAGGGTTTCAATCGACGTTAAGTTCGTCGACAATGTGTAATCACCGATAATCATTTCACTGACAATGTTTCCATCGATAATTACGTGCTTGAAAAAAAATAATGAGGTCAATAAAGTAACAACATGTTATGGTAACTTTAACTATTCGCCTTATTTTTTTTCTTTTAAACACGTAATTATAGATGAAAACATTGTGGGTGAAGCGATTGTCGGTGAAATGAGCATCGAAGATCTAAAGGTAATCCAAAATTTTGTAGCGTTCGCTTTATTTTGCTCGTTCCGAGCACGGCTCGTTGATAGTATAAATGGACACTAAGCCGACTATTCGGTCACTTCTGTAGTCGGCGAGTAATCGAAAAATATTCGGCAAAAAGGCCGAAAAATTGTTTACTGGAATAGTAAATTAATAAAACAAAAATTCCGGTTTATATTTTATCCACCCTCGTATATTCTGGCCTGTACTAAAGACGGCCACGCTTGAATTAATTTTGTAGAGGTGTTTGAAAATGATCGGCAGTGTCGACTAATCGGCCGACTAATCGGCTTCTTAGACGCCAATTAATCGGCTAGTCGGCCAAATCCCTCGTCGCTACGTCTCTACTAATCGTAACCTAGCTTCCCTTTCGATGGACCGCGACGCTCGAGCTTTTCTGTTTCCCTAGTCTAAACCCATTTCCTCCGTTCTACTTTTCTCGTATTCCTTCGGTACCTTTGCGCTTTGCAGCCTGCAGGGAATAAAAGAAAATATTCGCGAGCAGACGAAGAAGATACGACCATCGAGTCGATTGGTAAATTCGATGGACCAAGAACAGTCGAATCGCGCAACACAGTTGCAATTTGCGGGAGGTATATACAACGTTGTGTGCTGTCTGTCGGCATAAATGGCTCTTTTTATCTTTGATCGCGGTCGGGAGTCGACGAAAAATCGTCGGTGGTTGTCGATGCGTGAACTCGAAACAACCAAGGGGAACTCCACGCGCAAAACAGGTCGACGATGCTCCGTTAACTCGTCGAAACATACACGAGTGCTACGTGAATTTGCTTCTTTCCCTACGACTATAGAAGCCATATTCTGCTCGACCATTTAGCATAGGGACACAGACCGCGGCCTCCGTTGATTCGCTAGCGGCCTGCTCATACTACTTTTTTTGTAATAATATATGATAAATATAAATAAAATAATAATTGAGGCATTGGATGCAAAAAGGGCGCATAGGCTTATGGAGTGAAAAGCCCTAGTAGTTGGCCAGTTAAAGCTAAATTTGAATTATATGTATTAACAAAAGGAAATAGTCACTGTTAGAAAAAAAGAACATGGAAAAGGACACCATAATCAATTTTCTAAAACTTGTAAATAAAAACAAAATATCACTTTCAAATCATTAATTCTGTTTTCAGAACGTTTTAAAGACATTGTTGCAACATTTTGACAAAAAAAAAATAAATATAATTGCATTTTATTAAGTTTTATTTTGTTTTAACTTTTTATTAAGTAATACTGTAATAATGAAAACTTTGAAATCGATCATCTAGAAACGGCATTTTGACGTGTGCCCATTTTACATTAAATGCCTCAATTATATGATAGACAAAACATTCATGTTTTTTTTTGGTGACCCTCCGACAGTGTTGGGCATTATTTAAAAGTTCAAATGAAGAGACAAAATAATTATTTATTATTTAAATAAATCTAAATGAATGCTTCGAAATAAAATTAATTTTTATTTGCAAATACAAGTTTCATTATTATTTATGATTAACTGGGTTGTTAAAATTGCAAATAATATTACACAACGAAAGCATTTTCGAACATAAGTTTATATGAATTTTCCTTATCTACTCGACTTTCATTCACACGTTGTGCAAATTTGATGTTTTTTAAACATAAGCAAGAAATATTAATATTGCGATTTTTTGATAGTGCAAAGTGAAAGAGATACGAAAAGACAGAAAACTATTTATTATAATTTTTTTTTTCTAAATTCAAATAAGAAATAATATTTCATTTGCAAATAAGAAATAGTAAATACAGTATTTTTAGTATCATTTAAATAACTAATTTACTTATCATTCACAATTAAAACCATACTTTCATTTATTATTTAGCATCTGTTTATTTAAATATAAATTTGCCCAACTCTGCCCTCCCATAAGTCACAGCGAATCTATGTGGCCCTTGGTCTTAATAAGTCTGTGCATCCCCGCTTTAGTGAAACGAGAATACAGACTTCTCGTGCGGTGGTTTAATTAACGATCGCTCGACGGTCGATCGGCTCTGGCTTGTTTGCATTCGCGTAGTCGACAGTCTACGAGCTTTGATCCTCACTTTAGAAACGAAGAAGAGGAGAGTGCGTGGAAATTTCAAGACTCGAATCGTCGCTAAACGCGACGGTTTCGATTTTCTCGAGCGCGATCGTAATACAATAACGATCCGAAGGCAGAAAAACCAAGTGGAAAATCGACCTTAATCGTCTCTCCCGCGATCGAGCGACGCGCTTCCGGCACTGTCGATCGTTTCGCCTCGCGCGCGTAAAGACGACCGCGAATTCGTCGTCCTTTTCCACGTCGCGTCGTCGATGGAAAGCGACTCGCGGTTTGAATCGAACGGTTTAATGGGAAGTTGCGCGGGCGCGAACGCGAGCAATGAATTAGATTGACGGTGCGAAAAGGAAAACTGGCTCCGCTCGCCGATGAATGAAATCACGCACTTGCACTTGCGCAACGAGATCTCCGGAGCGTATGAAAAAAAAAAAAACCGGAATGTTTAGATAAGATTGAGATACGCAGACTGAAAATAGGACTAACGAGAAAAGAACTTTTTCCATCGGCGCGGCGCGCGTGGAAAGCGTGAGATCGTGCGTCGGCGGTGACGCACGAAAATCGCAGCTCGCGCGATTTGTTCGCGAAACCGTGTCACGATCGAACCACGAGCAACGAGATCATTAATGGAGCGTGAATATGAAAGGATCGACCTTAAGCTTCATTGACGTTCGAGTTGGTTGTTTGCCACGGATTCGTCTAGCCGTCTGAGCGCCGCGACGACTTGTCGCCGGGTCTGTCGAACCTTTCGATCGGTTTCGCTCGAGGAGACGCGCGAGAGATTTAATGGAAAATCGGCACGATATTGGCTACGTCGGAAGAGAGGCGCGAAGAAGGAACGGAAGAGTGTCTCGCATGCGAATCGCGCCAATAAACGAACAGCGAACACGGTAGACAGGGTGAAAGCAGCGACTAATGATAGCTCCGGGCGACGATTAGCGCCTCCGTCGATCCCAGGACCGACTGTCTTCGATGCCTCGCGGCTACGAACCTTCTAAAGGCTTATTTGCCTCGATTTAATTAATTGCCCCTCGGCCTATCCTTTCTGCTAACGCTTCTGCCGCGTGCACACACGGGTCAGGGGACACCGAAAATCGCTTCGGTTTATTGACAACCTCCAAGAACGAGTTTCTCTCCTTTATTTCCACCAGACAGACACGAAATCTTATTTGAACGATCGCGTCGTGTTTGCCTCGCGATTATCGCTGTGCCCGGGAGCATAGATTAATTAAGAAACGCATCGAACTCAACGCGCGCGTTACAAGTTGCCTTGTCTACTTACGACGCACTGGATGGAAAACTACGAAAAGAGGGATGACCTACCCACGGAGGCGAATAAACGGTGACTGTAACAGAATTTTACGCTCCACTCTAATTCGACAAGGGTACGTCGATTGTACAAGTGAATCGTTTAGAATCAAAACCTGCTAAGTCCAAAAAAACCGATTTTTGTTTTTTTGGCGATTTTATAAGTTTAAAAGGTGTTTTACCTTATAGGCCAGATGTTTTGAATCGAAACCTAATTAATCCACTAGAATTTAGCATTTAAAAATCGGCTTTCAAATTAAAATCTACTAAGTCCATAGTTCCACGGTCAATTCTTTGCTTAAAAAACATTTCGGCGACGAGCGGGCTTTGAATCCTGTCTTGGAATATTATTCGGCAGCCCTTATTGAAAAAGACGAAAACGCGAACGAAGAAGATCGTCGTGATTCGAATAATGAAGACCCTAACGAAAGCGTATTTATTTAGTTATATTTTTTTGTCTAAGCTTAAGTGAAAAATATAAATAAAAACTTTTTTTTTATGTTCAGATAGAATTATTATTATTAGTTATTGAAATAAAAATTTATTTTTAAAAGAAAAAAAATTACAGAATCAAAACCTACTAAGTCCAATTTTCAAAATGTTATTATGATACACCTATTCTATTTTCTATAAATATCTATCAAGATCTATTTTCACAAAATTTTTAAACTCAACAAAACAGCTCAAATAGACACATTTAATCATGCCAATTTGGTTGGGAAATATTAAACTGTTTTTTCTAAATTAAAAATTTTAGTGTTTTTTTTATCTCCTGTAAAAAAGAGTAAAATGGACTTAGCAGGTTTTGATTCTAAGGGACTCAAGTATCCAACATAAAGTTTTAAGAATTATAGCTTTTAAGTCTGGCAATAGAATCGATGGCAAGACTCAATTTATTAACGCTTGAAAATAGAAGAATCATATTTGATTTGATTTTCTTATACAGGGTGTCCCACGCAACTGGAACAGGCTGTACCTCCTAAACGGTTGAGAATAGAAGATTTTATAAGTAAAAGTGAAATGGTATCAGACGGTGCATAATAGGCAACTAATTTTATGCACTTTTGTGCATTGGTGCATCAGAAAAATGTAACTGCATTTTTTTTTAAAATGGAAACCTATGTGTGTGACTGCACCAATCGATGCAGTTTCTTGTGCTCTACATAAAAGTATTAACAATACTTATGCCCTGAACTTATTCGTTAAGAAGTTATCGAAGCTAAAAGTTTACTGAATTCTTTCTGTTTGTCCACTCAAATCTACTCAAGTGTTGCCGACAGATCAAAAGAATTCAGTAAACTTTTAGCTGCGATAACTTCTTACTAACGAATAAGTTTAGAGCATAAGTATGTTAATACTTTTTTGTAGAGCACAAAAAACTGCATTATTTGGTGCTGTCAAAAACATAGGTTTCCATTTTGTTTTTAAAGTGCAGTTGCATTTTTCTAGTGCATAAAATTAGGTGTATATTATGCACCGTCTAATACCATTTAACTTTTACTTATAACATCTTCTTCTATTCCCAACCGTTTAGGAGGTACATCCTGTACAAGTTGCGTGGGAGACCCTGTATAACATAATTAATAACACAAAATAAATTGTCCTGCTATTCTTGAAAAACTTATCTTCAATATTCCCGTTCGAAACTTAAGATGTAATAGACTGTTTAACGTCAAGATTAACCGATCTCTATTCGACAATCACAATTCTAGTGATCGTTTGTGTAATTTGGCTAATTTATTCCTTGACAATATTGATCTGTTCGGCGACTCACTCAATATGCTGCAAACTACACTTAAATCTTTGCTAAAAGAGTGAACTATCATTATTTTCTTTTGTTTCGTTTGTAAATGTAACTGTATAGACTGTTTATCATGTCTGTATAATCTATTGTACCAAAAGGTTGTTTAACCCGTTGAATAAACTATTATTATTCTTATTATAATCTAAATCTAAAGGAGGAATGAGAACTAAAGAAATCTAGTGAATTCAAAAATTCATTAACATACAAAATTATACGGTTAATGCAGTTATAGAAGAAGATTGTGAAGACCTTTCAAGACTTTCAAGAGTTCTAAGCTTCGAATCCTGTTCCAAACGATTCGAATTATCACAGTCTTGAAAAATTTCGGATGGTTTCGAAGTTTAGATTCAAATTCCTATCACTATATGAGGACACACTTCGTCCTGTATTGTAGAGCAGTGAAGTGTGAATAGAAAAAGTTGTAGAGTTCTACGTTTTTCCTTTCGTTTTTCGCCTCTTCTACCATGCGCGTTTAACGCACCGCGTGTTACAGACTATCGCGTGGGTTCGCGTTTCGAGGATGAAAAGGGAGCGGCAGAAAGAGGTTAAAATATAGAAAAATGTAGCAAGGCTGAAGCCAATGGAGCGTCTGCGAAGCGAAAGAACTCAGCCAGAGGCCGTAGGTAGGTAGGTAAATGACGTATAGATGCGTATCACGCACAATGCAAGGCTCGTGGGAGCCTGCGTGCATTCGCTCCCACGCCGGTTTTGTCTGGACGACCGACAGAGACCAGCCCTCTGTCGCTCCTCGAACTGCTACAAAAGGGTTCTCATCACTCGCCTGGCGAGACCGATTCAAACCGTTCGCCAATCCAGGTTCTCGCGGTCGCATCGTATCGCGATATAAATCGAGTCCCTCCTCTATTTAATTCTGCACGCTCTGCTTTTCGAATTGTGGCAAAATCGTTGCCAGACGATTTCGACGAAAGGTCGAAAGGTTGGACGGACCTTCGATCGTTCGCTTTTCGATCAGAGAGAAACGCTAGCGAGGCAATAAAATGGTCCGCGACGGCGGCGGATCAGCGTCTCGGACACGCAAGCCATTAATTAATCCATTAGGCCAGTTACGCTGACCAGTCTTCTCCTGTTTCGCGTGCAAACGACTCCTCTCTCTCTCTCTCTCTCTCTTTCCCTCCGCGATCTTTGGGTAATGAATCTCGGCGAAATAAGAAACGAACATTGCGTTGCGAATCCCATTTTATTGTCAGTACGCTTAATTTTTGCGTGCATCCAGAAAACGAGCAACCTGAACGGTTACCGTGCGTCAGCCTCGACAGTTTTTTATTGTTTCTTTGAGCTCCACTTCGTCGACGTTTAAGCCGGGAATCCACCAGAAAGCTAAAGCTAAGCTATACTATGCTATGTTTAAAAAAAAATTAGTTTCAATACATTTTTATGGATCCATTTCTAGCAAGAGTTAAGCTAAGTTAATAAAAATGTATTGTTTAAACATAGCATCGCATAGCATAACTTAGGTTTGTGATGGATTCCCAGCGTACAGCCGTTTAAAAAAATTGGTTTCAATATATTTTTATGGATCAGTTTCCACCAAGAGCTAAGCTAAGTTAGCTGGACGTAGCACGAGATTCCTTCCCCAGTGAGCAGGAGCTTTCCTTCTTCACATCTCCAGTCCTCCGCGCCCCCTTCATTTGATCCCCGCGCTATTGTTATTGTTTGTATTGAAATGTACTGAAGATAATTTTTTAACCTTACTAGGAGGAGACCCTACAGTGTGTACTCCTTGGATTTTAATGAAACTTTAGTGAATGATTCTAGATTCTAGAGGATATATGATGATGACATTCTGTAGAATATTTTGCGCCAATGCGCATTTTTTATAAACAATTAAAATATAAAGTTTAAAAGGCTATATATATATATAAAAAAAAATAGCTCCATGGAAAAAGCACCTGGCTCCGTAAGCCGAGGGTCCAGAGTTCGAATCCCGGTTTGTTCCAAGTTTCTTTCTTTTTTTCACTGTTATTCTATGCGTATTAGAGCTGTTTATAAATATGTATCTAATCATACATTTTTGAAAAAGTATATCCCAAAAATAACACAAACAACTTTAAGATCATCAACATATTTATTGTATTAGGATTCACAATTACTAGGGTGATATATAGTACAATGTAAAAGCAGGAAAAATATAAAAATTGTCAATCAATGTACATATCGGATGAAAGATATAGAATTACAGGTACATTAATTACAGTTACTTGTGTTATATTTGCGATATACTTTTTCAAAAATATATGATTAGATAAATATGTATAAACAGCTCTAATACGCATAGAATAAAAGTGAAAGAATTAAAATAGCTCGAAACAAAAAATTGAAAAGAAAAAAAAGAAACTTTGAATAAACCCGGATTTGAACTCTGGACCCTCGGCTTACGCGCCAGATGCTTTTTCCATTGAGCTATTTTTTTTATATGGCCTTTTAAACTTTATATTTTAATTGTTTATAAAAAATGCGCATTGGCGCAAAATATTCTACAGAATGTCATCATATATCTTCCAGAATCTAGAATCATTCACTAAAGTTTCATTAAAATCCAAGGAGTACACACTGTAGGATATCCTTGTTAGTATAGCATAGCATAGCTTAGCTTTCTGGTGCATTCCCTGCTTTACGCTCACCGAGGCCAGTCCTATAGTGTAGTAAAATTTACAACTTTATTTCTCTCACTATGCTAACTCCTTCCGCGCCACCATTTTCCATGGGAATTTCATTCCAGCCGAGTTTTGCCTCGTCACGTGACATTACCTTCAAAACGTATCAATACCTCGCGAAACAAAGGACCGAGGCTACCATTCGTCTTGGCATTGCAACATTCTCGATCCGAACGTCTAATGCTTCCGCCGCGCACCGCGCGCATTAATTAGAAAAGTCGAAGCGAGCGGTCCGGCGGGTTTCGAGCAACGAAACCGTGGCTCGAAGCTCGTTCGATCAACCCTCCGCCGGTATAATAACCATTTACGAGGCAAAACAATAATAAAGGGAGCCGCGCGCAAGGGTAGCGCGCACCTGTGACGCGTTCTCACGTGCGTTCGTCCAGCACCTGTAACTTCGGCCCGTACCAGCAGGAAGCAACCCTAACGTTTCCAATTTCCCACACGCTTCAACCGCTTAATGACTCCGCGAAGAAGGGTGTCGATCGCGCCAACGGTCGCCGTAAATTAAATTTGAACGGTCGTCGTCGAAGTCGACGCGCAAACGATTCATCCTGAGAGAGAAGCGAAAAGTTCGAATACGACGAACGGAGGAACCAACGTTACGGTCGCGGAGTTTCGTATCGGCGAGCGCGAGGTGGCACGAGGGGACCGATGACGTCACCGTGTCACGGCTCGGCGGCCACCTGTGCCGCCATTAACGTTATCTGCGAGACGAGCTCTACCACCGCCACCGCGAGGAATCCACGACGCGCCTCCTACGAACGCACTTTACAGCGAACACGAGAACGCAATTGTCCCTCGGCGGCGTTAACATGGCCGACGTTTGAAACGGCATTTCGGCAGACGTTGCGCCGAGGCCCTCTCTCGGTCACGGTTCGCTGAAAGGGCGACGTCGCTTTGTTTCGAATACTGCGCACGACTTTAACACGCAGAGCCACGCTCGAAACGCCGCGCCGCGCGTTATTCGCTTCGGCTCGGACCATGGACCTGAAGGACGGAGCACTGTCTTGCGGGGTTGTGACGAAAGACGGAAGGGGAATCAGCTTTCAGCCACCATTAGTTGGGCCACTAGTGGTGCACTCTACAGTTGAGTGTAGAATTAAAAGCGCGTGGCTTGCACATAGCTTAGAACGCCATTACGGCCATTTTTGTGAAATTATTAAAATTTGACAATAATTATTTACATTTAATTGTGCATTTATGTTGCTTTTATTGATGCATGTAACCTACAGTGTGTCCCTCGAAATCCTGGACAGTCGATTATTTCCTAATCTATTATAGATACGAAAAAAATCTTTATATGAAATTGAATGGCTAAAGGGGGCCGATTTATTGGCTGTAAAAATGTTTTCTTATCATTATTGTTTACGGAGATATGAAGGTCAAGTTCGGTTTTTTAAATGGGATTATATATTTTTTGTCTGATCAATTGATAGTGCGTTTCAAGACGAATTCAGTAATCTTTAATATATACACCTTTTTTCAAATAGTTTTTGAGATATTACGCGTAAAAGTTTACTGATTTTCAGCAGAAGAAAACCTGCTGGAATAGGAAGCACCGCAGGTAATCCTAAGTTTTGGGTCTACGGGCTTACCGCTCCTACCACAGATCCTTTGTATCTGTTTATGACCCGTTTCAAACTTCAAACACCGGCCGAGGCCCCCTGCAGCTCTTCCTACTCTAGCAGGTTTTTTTCCACCGAAAATGAGTAAACTTTTAACTGTAATATCTCGAAAACCATTTGAAAAAAGGTATACACATTAATAGTTGTTGAATTCGTCTTGAAACGCACTATGAATTGATCGGATAAAAAATATATAATCCCATTTCAAAAACCGAACTTGACCTTCATATCTCTGTAAACAATAATGATAAAAAAAAATTGTTACAGCCAATAAATCTGCACCCTTTAGCCATTCAATTTCATATAAAGATTTTTTTCGTATCTATAATAGATTAGGAAATAATCGACTGTTCAGGATTTCGAGGAACACACTGTATAACTACAAATACGTACATATGTATAACTGTAATGTATGTAATGTATTCATAATACAATTAAAGAATATACAAATGTATCTGTAACAATATTTTTGTAAGACGATTGTACTATTTCATTACTCTTCTTATTAGGATTAAAATTTATTGAAAATGTATTTATTATAAATATTAGATATAATGTGTCTAAGTTACCGGCTGGTGACTTCTACAGCGTTCAAATAATTATAAGTTCCCATAATATGGCATGGATGGCACCATCAGTGGCCCAAATAATGGCGGCCGAGGGACCCCCCTCAAAATCACACGTCCCTCGCCCATAAGTCTACTTTATTCTCCGTCCTTCAAGTCCATGGCTCGGACAGTGGGTGGAACGAAAAAAACAAGTTTTGATTTTTAATTTGTAATAGCGCGGAAAAGTTGCTTTTTGGTGTGGACCAGATAAAAAAAAAATATGAAAAATATTGGAGCATGTCTTGAGGTGCCGCAAGAGCGGTAAAGTTTTATAAAAACACACTTTTTGCAATTTTTTCAAAGATTTTTACATGTCTTGATTATGCAATAAAAAGTTTCAAATAGGCGTTTTATATGTACGAGAAAACCATAAAAAATAATTTATCAAAGTTTATAATTTTTCAATTTTAAAAATTTTTTTACAAATCTTAAGCTCTGCGGCACCTCAAGATTTTGTAGTATAGCAACCAAATTTTTTGTTCTTCTTTTTGAACCTAAAAGGCAACTTTTCCCCACTATTACAAAACTAAAAAAAAAATTTTCGTTCCACCCTATCGGACAGTGCTTCTCGTACGACTCGATCGCGGGGCGAGTAGACGGAATATTTCCGAACGCGACTTCGTTCCTGTACTGCTTAATTGATACGTCTTCGGTTCCCCGTGGCACGGTCCTATCGCCGTGTTCCCTCGACTTCCTGCGCTTGAAAATGTATCGCGCGAAAAACGATAACGCGCCGCGCCGATACGGCTCCCCACGTCCTATTCTGTCCTGTCCACGCCGAACACGGTCGCGGTTATCCTGCACTAATTGTTTTTCATAAATTTTCCTCTTACATGCTCCGGTGAACGCAGCGAGCAGCGCGCACTAGCCCGTTCGCTATTTGAAAGCGTTCAGAGCCCGCGAGATGATTTACGAGTTCGCTCGACCTTAATGAGACCGCGATCTTTTTACGTCTTCGATACGATCTACGCACCAGAAAGAATCTATATAATACCGCAAGGCAAAACTCGGACTCGTTCGTGAGAAAACGAAGCTTCGCGAGTTTCAACAGGCGTTTCTGCGCTCTTCCCATCGACGAATTCAGCAACTGTTTACATCTGCGACAGGTGCGATCTCCGCGCGGAACGCGCGTCGCTCGTAATCTCCGCGGAGAGGCACGACGAGACGCAACCTGCTCGCACAACAGAGTCTTTATAGGCGACGACGTTGCTCGTTACGCGGCCGGAGATACGGACGCGAACGTCGCGACGCGCGTTCCAAGTTCGATCGTTCAGATCGCTTATCTGCACCGTGCGAATCCGCGCCGAAGTTAATTTCGCGGACTCGGCCTTGGAGCGAGGCTCGCGAAACTCGAAAAAAAAACGAGGCAGCGCACATTTTTCTGCCCTCCCACTACGCCGCGCGGAGATTCGATGGGAGCCAAGGTCGTCTCTCTCTTCTCTTGGTCCTCGTCGAGCAACAAAGTAAAGAGAGAAGAAGCGGAACGCGCGCGGACAAAATACGCGAGCGAAGAAACAAGAGAGTCGAGAGCGTGGAGGGAGGGTAACGATGGTAAAAGAGAGGAAATCAGAGAAGGGCAAAGAGCAGAGGAGAGACGAGCAGAAAGAGAGAGAGAGAGGAACAGGATCATCGAGGATTGGACAAACGAAACTCCTCCCGCGTTATCTGCGTCCAACCTGCACCCACGCATCAATTCACCGCGTTGGCTGGCAGAGCAACAGAGAGACGCGCGTTTCGTGCTCGAGAGAGGGAAAAACCGATCCTCCAGCATGGCTCGTCTCGCATCTTTGCTACCACTGACGCCGATCGGGCAGCCATGACCTCGTACCGATCGGGCTGCGCACGCGAATTCGTTGCGCGTAGCACGAGCAACGGCGGGATTTCGATGCAGACCGATGAATTTTCACAGCCGAGAAACTTTCTTACCCGCGGAACCCTGTGTATCGCGAACGCAAACGCCGGTAATTATTCTTTTTCTTTATTTCTCGTCTCGTTTTGCTTTGTATTCGACGGCAGTCGCTTCGTGGACGCACGACTCATTCGATCGAACGCAATTAACCTGTCGGGCGAACCTGACGTTCCAGGAACGCTAATATATGGTCGGGGAAAAAGAGAGTGACGCGACGTTGGGATACTCTGATGGCTTAATGAAAATCTCGTTCGCGAGGCATCGAAACTGTGCTGCACCACTTTCGAAGAAACGAAAGAAATACTCGAAGAAAGCAGCCGTAGCGAGGAAACAAATCTCGTTGAAGCAAGATCCAGAAGCGCGCGGCGCACTGGGAAGAACTGCTAACAAGGATGATGATTCGAGGTTGCCCACGTTAAAAGCCGGCTAATTGATTGAATTTATGTGCACGGTGGATGGAGAGCAGAGCTCGGAGACTTAGCTGCCCGACGACCAGCTTTCGTAAATTCCATAAATCCTATACCAAGCTGATCGATTTTCCCTCGCACACGGTTAAGCTGCGTTTACATTATACAACTTATGCAACTAAAAGATTGCAGTTAAGGCTGGTTCAGACACGTTTAGTAATTTAGTCGAGTGGCTAGTAACTGTATTGTTTTACTAAATTACTCGACTAAATTTTAATGTTCATAGTTAGAAAATTACTGAAATACTTGCTACTCGACAGTTGTATTATTCAATATGAATAATGTGATGTGTAGAGAGGTTTTATGTGTAACGTCAGCAATTAAAATCACTTTGATAGATGAGTTCAGAAAAACACTTACTCAAAGAATGAAGAGAAGACAACTATCATGATGGGTTAGAAAGTGGATATACAGACGACCTGATCTTGGAGCACCAATGACTATACTAAGAGAATTAGGTTTGAAAGTTAAGGAGATATACAGGGTGGGGCAATAACTATTAGCACCATAAATATCTCGGAAACTATAAGTTTCACAGAAATATTTGCTGAAATAAAATTGCACAGTACGAAGCGGACCATCCGGTGGCGATGATAGTTTTTTTTGCAGGTGGAGGTACTTCGGACATTTGAAGGTCACCTCCATTTTTTTAAATGGATCGGTATATTTTTGCTTCCGTATCACGATAGAGGATCTTAAAACGAGTTCAACGACCTATTACATAAGGTCATTGAAGGTCACAGAAAGTAGAGAAAGGCGATTCATTTACTATCAACACCGTAAGTATTATCACCTTTCTCTACTTTCTATGACCTTCAATGACCTTATGTAATAGGTCGTTAAACTCGATGTAAGATCCTCTATCATGATACGGAAGCAAAAATATACCGATCCATTTAAAAAAATGGAGGTGACCTTCAAATGTACGAAGTACCTCCACTTGCAAAAAAACTATTATCGCTACCGGATGGCCCCCTTCGTACTGTGCAATTTTATTTCAGCAAATATTTCTGTGAAACTTATAGTTTCCAAGATATCTGAGGTGCTAATAGTTATTGCCCCACCCTGTATAAAAGTGTTTTATATACCAGATCACGGTGTATTATAGAGATGTTCCGACAAAGCACCTCTGTCTGGTTGATTTTTTGTGATCACTAGATGGAAGATCCTCTGGTCGCCGTTAGGGGCGTCGTAGTCAGAACTCCGCGTATAGCATGCATGTGTGCGAATAAAGTGCGTCACAGATGATCACAGAGCTTTAATCGCACTCGGTCTCCTCACCACGTGAGCTCACTGAACCAATAGGAGCGCTCCCCGCGGATGTTTCTACTCAGACGCCTTCTAGCAGTCGCTAGAAGGTCTTCTATCTACTGATCAGACATTTCTGAGGGAACTTGCAACGCCTGTATAATACACCGTGACTCAAACACAACATTCAACGCATACATTTTTCAATGTGCATGTCATAGGTCAAGAAGCGTACTTTTTTAGAGCATAATTCACTTTTATGTATCTGTAACAGATAATTGGCAGCTAGACCACACATAAAAAATGTCACTTTGGTCCCCAGTCTCCCCTACTATAGATTTATCCGCGCGAACGTTCTTTCTTATCCTGTAAAAAATGGATAAGCAGACGCGATAACGCAACCGTAAACCGGGAGGTGGAAAAAGCGGGATATCAGTCTATGAGTTATGTGGCGGATTCGCAATTACGTTTTTCCTATGAATAACAGCAACCTTGATCTTGTTCTCGAGATACGCTCTCTCAGGTAATCTAATACGGAGGATCTTAATGCGTATAATCTGGGTGGTGCGGTTGGTACAGTTACACGAGCAATTTAGTGGTGAGCTAATCCCTCTGAATTGAGGCCTTCGCCAGTAATCCACCCGAGGGTGACGACAAAATTCAGTCATTTTCGTCTACCTTCCTTCTCAAATCTTCCCATTCATTTTGCCTAAAAAGTGCAACTCTTTCCAGCAGATGGGATAATTCTCCTGTGCGAACAATGTTTGCCTTTTGGAAAGGCAAAGACTGAAACGAAGAATCGTCGGATTCTCGCTGAAATCTGGCAAAGGGAAGCCGTTGAGATCCGCAGCTAGGCGCGAGGCGTGTACTCGGGCAAAAGCACTCGTGGAACAGGTTCGAGGTTGCTGAGGAACTGGCTCGAGCAACGAGCAGGAAAAACAAGAGGCACAATCGGATTGTAGCCGATTGCCCGTGGGGCACGTATAACGGTACCCGCCGCGATGTTTGCCATCAAACCAACTTCCAACTTTTCCATCCGTTCGCTCGCAGCTTCCCTTAGACTTAGAAGGTACCCTTGCTTCTCAATGAGCCATAAATTGAGCCTTGAATTTCTGGGCACCCACTACACGGCTCTTCCGGCCTCTTGTTCATCTGCATTCAATGGTTCGTCGTCGATGAACGCGCGTTCTTCTTGCCTCTGTTCCACCACTATTCCCTCCGTTCCTTTGACATCGTTTCAAGTGGGATCGCGCTAGCGAGATTCCGACAGGGATCGAGAAAAGTTCAGTGTCTAGGGTTCGTTAAAGCTGCGTTTACATTATGCAACTTTTGAGTGTCCCACCGAAAATCGTCTGTGTAAATTCGATTGCAAATATAGGGTCATCCACGTATCTCGGAACCCACCCGCACGAGTGCAAATGAGCTGGGGTTCCGAGATACGTGGCTGACCCTGTCTACGATTGGTGTTATCGCTGAGAGTTAATAAGCGAAATAAAAGGAACATTATAAACATATAACTGTATAAAGCAAATATTCTGAAAACGCTTGTGGAATGAGAGAGAGGGCGTGTTACTTTCAACTCGCCGCGCCATTACGTTTGTCCCCAGTCTCCCCTAATTGGAAACGCGACGGAGCTCGAGTTCTCTGGTTATTATTTCATTCGCGACCACTGCGCATCGATTCGTTTCCTTTTAATCGGATTCCGCGAAGCAGAAGAGCCTCCAGGGTTGCGGATTTCCAAGAAGGCATCGCGGACGAGTTCGAATCGGGCGCGAGGGCCGCAATTATCCGGTAGAGAGGAGCGCTCGCGATCGGGGTAGCGAATCGTTGATGGCCACCGAAACTGTTCGACGATCATCGACTTTTAATTAGGTTTTCGCGAACGCGACTCCACGCTAAGGGTCGGCAGACACGCGAGCGAGCGCATCTGCTCGCGTGGACCCTACGATTCGCGCGAGCGCACCTCGTAAACATCCGCTGAGCCACCCTTCGTGTCGAAGTTACCAACCGATCCTTTGCCGATCTCACTCCTCCGATCGAGTATCTCGCGGTTTTTCTCTCTCCGCGACGCGTCACGATTTAATTAATCGCGCTCTACAGCATTACCGACCGCGCCGCTAGAATGAAATATATTTCAAGGTCCTTGGAAGGCGTTAACAAGCCGGTCACGGCTCAAGTCGGCTGCGCAGGGTCGCTCGAGGAGCGATCGGCTCTGCTCGCGCGCGTATTTCGTGTTCCACGCATTGCGCCCCGCGGGGGGCGCGCCCCGGTCCGACGGTGAATGGCCTAGAACGCTCTGCTCGGCTGCTCCTACGATCAATTTCCAGCAACACCGATTTCCGGTTTCGACCGCTGCCCCGTGGGACCGTACCGTCCGCGACCAGCAACAGGTTGCTGCGAGGACGCGAGCTTGCGTGCTCGACGCGTCGATATTTTCTTTGCGCGTGTTAACATCATATTCACGTTCTTAAAGCCCCGTATCCACGGTCAAAGAACTATGTCCAAGTTCTAGTTTCGACAAAAGGTAACTAGAAATTGGATCGTGAAAAAGGACAATTCAGAAGAAAATCTCGGACGAAAACATGTTCGCAAATTGCTGCGCGTCCTTTTTTCGGTTGAACTTTACTTTGAGGAAACAAAGATTAATGGGTTTTTTAAATATATTTTCTAGGGGTCTGCGGGTACCCGAATGTCGGGTTGGATCGGGATCCCGAAAATTTGTCGACACAAATATATTCGGGTACCCGAGCCTCGGATCGGTTCGGGATCCCGAAAGTTTGTCGACATATAAATATATTCGGGTACCCGACATTTTGAGACCCGATTTTTAATTCGGGAGACGATTCTTAATTCGAGACTCGGCATTTAGTTCAGTACATAACTTTTCAGTCTGGTTTTTTTACTTAAACTTTTGAATTGCAATTTTGCTTTGTGTACTGTTATATACTGTGTCCGAAAACTTCGACACAGTTTTTGGACCGTGGACACAAGGCTTAAGAATTCCAAAAGCTAAGCGGATTGAGTGAAAGAAAAAATCGGGCTTTTGAAAAAAAACAAAAACAAAAAACAAACAAATATCTACTCGCCAGGGCTTGGAAAAATATTGAGGAAGAAAACGCGCGTAGTTTGTGCAGTAGCTCGCGAGCAAACGCATGCAAGACACAGGCGCGAAAAATCAGCCACATTCTTGGGAAGTCCGAGAGCAAGCTCCTCTCTCAACCGTTTCCACTGACGCAACACAGATCCGAGCTCGACTTTTCGATATATATCCTCGTAACCGGTGGTATGCGAACGGCTCGCGGCGCAGATATTCGCCAGCAGCAGCTACCGCTTCAATGAATGGCGTGTAGTCAATTCACTCAACACTGGCGATATTTAATCGCGATACACACACCGGCCTCTCCGTGTACACGACTAAACCGAGCGACGCACAGTGGCGCGAGAATCTTAATTTCGTGACCAAAAATTCAATTTTCGAAATCCAATATTTAAAAAAATCTTTAGTGCTATTATAGTGAATAGCACTCCTAATCTTCAAATTCTGGAATATTATTCATTTTAAATAATTATATGATTAAGGGCAACGTTTCGAAGACAAAATTCTGAATTTCAATGTGAAACTTATTGTTAAAAATATTTATTTATCTATTTATTTATTTACGGGTCGAATATTGCTTATAGAGTGTCAAATTCCAGGTTCAATTACTGTTTTATACGTATCAGTAGGCGTATTTTAATTATTTGTATTATTAGTATTTTTTAATCCATGTACCAACGCTGCAATGTTTAAATAATTAAGACTTTTCGAAGGATTTACAAAAAATGCTAAAGCTTAAGCTTGCTTGTTTTTGTTATTACTTTATAATTTTATTCTAATTATGAATTTATACTGTCTTGTTACATTATTGTAAATTGGGCGTCTTTATGCCCGTTTCCTGATTAAATAAATAAATGAATAAAAATAACATGAGAGTTATCTGTTCCGTATTCCTAAAATTTCAATACAATCTTTTAACTATTTATTCAATTTTATTACAACATTTAATAATTTTGAGTGCACATTTTTTCAATTGCGCGAGTTTGAGATGGAATCAGAGATAAAAAAAGAGAAGTCTGAGTCAGAGTCGGAGTCGTGAATTTTGACTACCGACTCCGCAGCTCTGTATATTAGTCACGCTGGTTATTTCAATCATGTTTTAAATGAAAAAAAAAATCGATATGACGGTCCTTTTAATTTTGGCCTCGAAAGTGCGGTTCCCGAACCACTATGCGAAGCCCGACGATATCGACCCCTCGGATAGTTTCTTACCAAAATTAATCGGAGGATCGTTTTCCGCGTGTCGCCGCCGAGAAGGATCGCGGCTGCAGAGCTCGTCCTTTTAGCTTTTTCTGGTTGCATTCGCCGTAAAATTAACGAGACCTCGAACACCATACTCGACTCTGGCATACTCGTTTTTGTGGTTTATGACGCCCAGTGCACGCAGCTGCGTGTACCTTCGTCCCTTCGCAAACACGTGCACGCAGAAGAAACTCGTTACCGATAACTCGCTTTATTTTCAGAGTATGCCGTGGACGATCGATTAATTGATCGGTACTAGAATCCAGCTACCAATCTACCGAGGGGATACTTTCGATTGCGTAACCGCGATCGGACTATCGGCTAACGTGGAAGCGTTTCCCCGCGAATAGAACGCTAATATTAAGCGGTCTGTGCGTCGACGCAAAATTAAGGACGCTTTGTGGACGGATTGCGCAAGTTTCAATAAAATTTCCAAAGTTCTGGCAAGAAGATTCGGTCTCACTTGGCAGACCACGCTCGCCAAATTGACATCTGGCTGCGCGCGAGCAAAATGATCGCTCGCGACCACTGATGGACGAGAATATTCACTCGGATCGACGTACCAAGCATCTGGCGCGCCTCTATTTATAGTCGTCGTCGTTCATATTGTTCGAGACATCGCGGACGGCGCACAATTCGAAAATCTAATGGAAATTCGAGCGGTCGTCGAATCGGAGAGCTCGATAGTCCTTGGCGAAGAGGAACAAAAGATTCTTTCATTCTTTTCGCTGGGATTTGGCACGCGCTTCGATTCCCTGACCTCGTCCACGGCGGTTGGACGAGGAGGAGGTCGAAGCGATCCACGATCTTGAGGATGATCTCCGCGACCGAGGAACGGAATATTCGGTGAGTCAGCGAAGAAGCGGTGAGAAGGAAAGAAGCCCGTCAAAGACATTGGAATCGACGCAGGAGCAACACGAATGCTAAGGAGCTCTCGGAGCAGATGTGGAGGCAGAGGCGCCGCGGAGGCCGCTTAGAGAAAGACGGAACCCGTAGGAAGAGGCCGAGGAGGATGCCGCGCGAGCGAGCCTAAGCTCGTCGACTTATAAATAAATCTCGATCGCGTGGCTCTCCCCTCCACGGCTCCGAACCAACAGCCGCCGTCTCTCTTCCTCCGCTCGCCGATCGTCCTTCTCTCCGTTTCACCCTTTTTCTCCTCTCCCTCCGACTCTTTTTGCTCCTCTACACCTTTCTCTCCGTCCTTTTCCTCCCCGACGCGCTCCGCTCTCGTCCCTTTTCCTCCGGCGAAGCGCGTCCACGGGCCCCGTTCTCTCCTCTCGCTCGTCCTTGTCCTACCTTAAGCCCGGATGCCAGGACCGCTTCTGGAGATCGAGATCGCCGCACACGCGAGCGCCTTACGCATCCTACAGCCACCGTCTCTCCCTCCGCCTTCGCCTTCGCTCGATATTATTTCCGTATAGCGTGCATGCAAATCGAGGGATGGGGCGTTCAAGGCATTTCCGCGTTTCAGCTGCACGGTCCTGCCCGCGGTCGCCTTTCTGACCGCATCTGGGACGATCGGACCCCGCTCGCAGAAACACGCCTCGCGAGTCGGTCGCGACTTACCCGTTTCCCAAGAGCTTTGCGAACTCGATCGCTTCTATTTGAGAAGTTCGCTTTGAGCGAACGGAAAGCAACGAAACGCGCGTGCACCGAGCACCTTCGAGGGTGGACGAGCAGGAGCCACGGTCGAGCCAAGCCTCGACTCTAGAGAACTCGAGATCGTCGAAGTGGGAAGACGAACGGTCGCGGGGCTTGGACAAGCAACAAAGCGTTACAAGCGGCCGATCGAATAAATTGAATGTATCGAGGGAGATGAACGCGGCCGATAATGAATCGTAAAACTACGGTGGTCGGTGTCGCGGCGTTATCGATGCCCTCGAGGCGGCCCTCGTCGTAACACCTTAAGCACAATCATTTGCATGCTGCCGTTATCACGACGAATCGCCGCGAAAAACCCGTTTCACTCGGAATACACGGTGTACGCGCGGCAGGAGGGGACCGGAGAGCCCCGGCGAAGAAGAAGCAACCGACGGTTCTCACTCGCGTCCGGACGAGACGACCTTATACTTCTTCGCAGAACCTGTTCGGCTTCCTCTGTGCCTCGTTCGTTGCGACGCCTCCCGGCGGAATCAATTATTTTCTCCGTTCTGTTTTATTTGTTTAACCGCGCGTTCGTTCGCCGCGGCCTAATCAACGCGAGGCGTCCGCTCGCGAATCGAGACCGCGTCGGATCGCGTCGCGACGCGGACCGTAGCAGAGGCGCCTCGGAGCACCCACACCTCCTCAACGCGCGAGCTTCTGTTCACGATTTATTTCCGGCCAACGAAGAACGTCCCTCCTTTAGTTTGCCGGTATGACGGGCCACTGTCCATCCGTGACTCGTTGCAAAATCTTTTTTGGTAGAACCCTTTGGTACAGCGAGGGAAGAATAAATTACATACAACACGTTGTAGACTGCGCCTTAGTGAATCAAGGGATGGATTGAACAAGTCAACCATTTGACTCACGGAATTTGTGAGACTAGCTGACTAGCTATACGGTTTATACAACTATGCTGTGCATATAATGTGCGATGATTAGGAATGAAAAATAACGTATGGTTTCTCAAATTTCTGGTAGGAACCTTTAAGTTAACGCGTTCCGTGCGAGCGAAACCCAGAAACCGTGGTGAACTCGATAGATCAATCGAGTCCCGCACGGAACGTGTTAAGGAGACCAATAATAGAGGCACTTTGTATATCTCCTCTGAGTATTTTGCACACAAATATTTATTTATTTATTTATTTATTTATTTACGGAAAGGAATTCCCATTAGTGTACAAATAATTAGTAGCAGTACATTAGAGGACGAATTATTAACATGTATAAAAAAATTAAGAAAATTAAACTATAGTTATACAGGGTGTTCGGCAACGTGTGTCAGAAATTTTAAGGGATGGTTCTACACGCCAAAATAAGACGAAAATCAAGAGTAACGAAATGGCGGTAGCAGCTTTGTTTTTTAGTTATTAGCATTTGAAAAAGTGGGTGAAAACCGCCTGAAACATGGCAATCCCTAAAATTTTTTCGCGGATCGATATATTGATTATTTTAAAAAAAGGACTGAATGAATGTAAGTTTGAGTGAGAGGGCCCGTGTTTTGAATTAGGGATTGCCATATTCCAGGCGCTTTTCACCCACTTTTTAAAATGCTAATAACTAAAAAACAAAGCTGCTACCGTTACTCTTGATTTGCGTCTTATTTTGGCGTATAGAATCATCCCTTTAAATTTCTGACACACGTTGCCGAACACCCTGTATATAACGAAGTTAAAATAAATATTAGAGACAGGAACCAAAGACAAAATTCAAACATATTCATAACAATAGAAAAAGGAGAGATAAAAAGAAATCATCAATTTCTTTCCTGAATATAGAAATAGAGACGCAGAACATGTCCAGATTGTAGTCAGTAGCATTTGCTGTCATGAACAGACGGTTAATAGTATCAGAATTTGAGAAATAAGAGGTATAGGTTGTTGGGAGAAATGTTTGCGATTTTATTAAATAACGTATTGGCGCATATAAATTGACGAGCTCAAGGAGTTGGGGACAATTGATGCAACCATGCAGAATTTTGAACAGAATATGTTCTGAAATATATTCTTCTGCTGCTCAGATTTATAAGATTCAAGGAATAAAGCACAGGGTCATAATTGTGTGAATCAAACGATAAGGGGCAGCCCATGTTTCTTGCGGCAAGTCTCAAAATATTCAAGTATGGGTCTAGTTAGTTGACAGTCAAGAATTCTAAGAGAGTTGACGTCATTGAAGAAACTAGAGACCCTGTGAATAAGACCAAGATTCTTGTAACTTCGAGCAAGAATATTACTATGATGAGCAGTAAAAGATAAATCACAGTGAAGACAACGGCAAGCCATTAACATGGTGGTTAAAAATTGTATTATTAATCTTATGACTAAACCATACAATAAAGACCTATCAGTATTCAAAATGTAATGACGAAAATTCTTGATGAATTGGTATGTCAGCAATTGTCATTTATTTTCAGAAATGTTATTATTGATGAACTTTGTAGAGTAGGCTTTGTGACTACCCAAGAGTTTTCGCCCGTGAATAAATAAATAAATAAATAAATAAATAAATAAATAAATAAATAAATAAAACAGTTAGATAAGTTCAGAGACAATTGATTCGCATCGCGCCACACAGAAAATCCATTCAGCTCATCCTGAAATAGTTTGGTTCATCAATACAATGATCTATCCGATTTTGCTTCGTGTCTCAACTACTAATCATCACAAGAAATATCATATCGTCGGTTTAAAATCTTCAATCGAAAGCTAGGCTCAATGATAATCGAAAGGATGATTCGCAGAGCGCGAATTCGCCGGCACGCTTAGTCGTTCGCGGTACTTTCCCTCGGTCAAAGACATTCTCCTTAGCGTCGAAACTTTCTTCGGCAACGAATCTCGCCTCTAACAAACGCGGATCCTTTTACTTTCGAGGGAATTTTTACTTTCAACCCTGCGATCCCTGCAACGCGCTTTCTATACTCCGCGGAAGAGGCTGTCGATGGTTGTCGAAGAATCAGCTGGAGAGGAGAAGAAGCAGGAACGCTAGGACCGCGAGTAGCAGGCGCGGCGAGAGGGTGAACGAGTCCGAGGAGACGGGGAGAGAGAAAAAAAGAGAAACAACTGGTCCAGAGTGGTTGGAAGAACGACCCGAGGCTAGCCGGTGCGTGCCGGTCGTGTGGCGAGCGAGCAAAAGCTGGCAGAGGGGAAACCGAGAGAAGTGGACGGATGGGTAGTTCGGGCGCTGTCAACTGGTTTACTCGGCCACTCCTACGCATCAGCTGTCCGGCCGATCTCCTCGAAACGGCCGCTCTTACATAAGAGAACTGTAACGATCTCCCCCCTCGATTCCCAACCGCGAAATTCGCAGCTCTTCTCGCTGCGCGCACTCCGCTCCGGAATCATCCCGAAGACCGTTCGCGGTTCGCTTCAACGTTTTCGATTTTATGGTAACTGTTATCGTCGGCTGAGAAACGCGATTTACGTTGCGTAACCGGGCTCGCAAAAACACCTTCCCCGTGGTCCATCATCAACTATCGCGGGAACAAATTGGTTCAGAGAGCAGCGACGGGCCGCGCGGCAGCCTCCATTAGCGGAGAACTGCGCGATGAAACCGAAGTGGCCGCTTACAGATTATCGCAAAAAGCCTCGATTCGCGGCAATTCCTCGAAAAAATGATCGTGCGAGGAACGCGTTGGGTGACTGATGGCGTAGACCGCGCAGGTGGAGAGGGGCACAGTCAGAGTTTAACGAACTTTTCCGAGAAAAGCAAAGTGCCCCCGCGGCAGCCAGATGAATCGCCTAATCACGCGGACGCGAGTGTCTTGTAGCAATCTAACGGAAACAACCTAGCAAATTCATCATCCTGTTCGAGGCGAGAAGAGATTCATCGCGCGGCGAAGAGGCCCCGTCGCTCCGTACCGCGCCGCATCGCGCCGTATTGGCAGGCGGATGCGGTCTCGCGCGAACGGGATCCAGAAATCACGGTTTCCGTCGCTTCGAGAGACCGCGAGCTTATCGGCTGCGGCCACGAATTCGTGGATCGACGTTTCCTCTTAGCTACGCCGCGCCGATGCGTCAAGACCCGAAAGGAAAACAATTCCCTCGAAATTCGGGGGAATAGTGGCTGTTGGACGCATCTAGATGGCGTCTCGAAACGACGCGGAACGGAGTGGATAGCTGACAAGCAACATTAATTTATGCAAATCGAATAGTCGATCGTTATCGAACGGAGAATCGACGCGGACGCGTCAACGACTTTACTCTCTCGTCCACTCGTCGAGACCTCTTCCTTCTTCGACGCGGATTCGTCTTTTTTTCCCTGTTCGACGATACCTAGGCGTTTACAATATTGAAAGCTGTACGCACCGCATAGAGTAAGCACGCCAATAGATGGACGGGACCCAGTAGATGGACGAATCGTAGATTAATTGATAATTATAAAACAAACTAGACGTTTTATTTATATTATTGTTTTTCTATAGTGTAGAAGAAACTTTTGTTACTATATAAAACTAACATTTTTATTAAAAACGTTTTTTATAAGCGAGAAAATATTTCGTAATTCAATTGTAGTTCACCATGTGATAGTCACTCGTTCCTTATTAGAGACTACTCAGCGTACTTGTGCTTTAATTTAACTGAACAGCGTTTTTGGACGTATTTTTAAGAGGCTTCTAATATATGATTGCGTCAATAACATTCAGAATTTATAAACAGACGTATAAATAAAAATAAATATAATGGTAAAACTTAGAAAAAGAACTGTTCATGTACTGGTATTGATTTTCCAACTTAAATCCAGTAGATGGACAGGACCATATTAAACTTTGCCACGCTGATTTTTTTTAAATAAACACGCTTAGTGAAAAAGTTTGCACATTATTGAAACGTATATATTTGTGAAAAAGATAATGTGTTGTTTATTGTATACCTTCCTTGTTAGTCGTTTAGGTAGGTACATTATTATAAAAGAATTTACAATAACTATGACTCGTTCTACGTCAGCTTCAAGTGGACCAGTTAAAAATATATATAAAAAAAAAAAACAACAACAAACAGCAATTACCATATGCTATTACATGCTCTAAATGGAGAAAATATCATAAGAAAGTTAGAGAAGAGAAAGTAAAAAAGAATTAGAAACAAAATGAAGAATCTTGCAACGTTTTAGGTTAAAAGTGAAGAAAATAAGGTACAGAAATAGCAAAAAAAAAATAGAAAGAAAATGAAAAAAGAAAGAAAAAGCAAAGATTAGAAAATAAAACCCAAAAGTAGAAAAAAGGAATTCTGGAAAAAATTTTATAAAGAAGAATAGAGATAAAACAAGAAACAAACTGAAGAAACTTGAAAAGAAAATCTAAATACAGTTTCTAAGAGAATAATATTAGAAAAAATAGATTTAAACTGCCATAAAAGGGGGGTTATACATGTAACATCTCATTTTTCCTTGAATTTTTTTCTTTGTTATAATTAAATAAAATAAAAACAATAAATAAATTGTACGAGTACACGATATTTCTTTCAAACGTCCATCTACTGGTTATAAAGCTGTCTATTTACTAGATCTACCGTCCATCTACTGGTGATATAGGCTGTGTGTACAATTTTCGTCATTTTACGCTTAAATACATGTATTTCTTGATACAAAATTAATTTTTTCTTTAAATTTACACTTTCTTCTGTACAAGGCATCCGATTTTTTTTCACAAAATAAATATTTCTAAACAAATTCTTATCATAAAGTTCGGAATCAACTAAACTAAACCGTCCATCTACTGGTGTGTTTACTCTACCGATTCCCCTCGATCGAAGGAAGGAATAAGAAGCGGCAGTTCAAAGAAGCGCGTCATTTCCTACGAGTTTGCGCTAGGTGAAAACTCCACGAGTTGATTTACATATTTTTAAGGACGGAATACAGAAATCGGATGAACGCATCGGCGCAACGGGAAAACATAACAGGCTTCCCATAAGGTTCGACGAAAGATTGCCGGCAAAAATATGGGAGAAAGTGATTATCATGATCACCCCATATGTCTGACCAGGCGAAATTATCCGCGGCGTGTAATTTTCTGGGTTAGGTCTGGGTCGAGGATGAACGGTGTAGCGGCGACGGCCGTTCGATTCGCCGCGGATTTTGGAACGATTACACGAATGCGCCGAGCGTTTCGTATCTCTCCGAACTTCTCGTCGACGAACGCGCGACGAAACGAACAGAAAATGAACGAGTAGCAATTACAACGGCACGCAACGAGCATCGGTGTTGGGAAACCGTCTCGGAGCGCGAATTCCGAAGAAATGTCGACGCTGCTCGGCAACGGACGCAGGTATACGCGCGTTTTCTACGCGGTTATTAACAACTACGGTCGAGGACGGAACTGGTTCGTTCGAGAGAGGGCAAGAAAAATCTGCGGCGCGGTCTAATCGCGCATTAGTCAGCAGCTAATGTGGAAATTAACGAGTCCGGTGAAACGTGAATCATTCATGGTTCTCGACCCCTGACTGCGTCCGCTGTGAAACGCTCAACTATGACTGGCGCAACGTTGTACCCGTGAATGGACAACGTTCAGCGAAAAGGATTTTTCTCCGACTTTTTCCAGCTTTGGAGCGCGCGCGCGCGCGCCGAGGAACGACGACTCGGGGCTGGCAAAATGGTAATGCGAGGGGAAGCGCGAGGACGCGCGGTGCGGAGCGGCGTGGCCACGCGATGCAAGGCTCCGAGTGTCCTGGGCAGAGAGAGCGGGCAGGGAACTCGAAGAGGAGAGTAGGATCGGCACGGAGTGCGCTGGAGCGAGCGAGTGGCAAAGTAGCGCGGCTAGTTTTTCCCTCCTATCGCGGAGGATGAATGAACCCCGCAATTTGTTGGGAGCGAGGACCGAGCAATGCTGCTATCCGGGCCCCATTATCTCTATAATCTCTTGCCGAGACCAGAAGCTGCGCTCCAATAGAAGCCTCGACCGGCAACAACTTAACCATAATATACCGGCGCGGCGCGGCGCTCCGTATCCCATAAGGCAGGTACACACCGTATAAAACCTCGCCGACTCGAGCCGCGGGATCGCAAACTACTCTCCGGTCCGCTTCTACTCTTTCTCTCGTTTGCCTCGTCGACGAACGGAAACTCGATCTCGCGCGGAAATTAATCTTCGCTGACGAACAACTTCGTTTCGTCCTCGAACCAAACGCTGCGCCAACACGGACACGCGACGCGTCGTTCTGCTACACTTTTCAGAAATCTTTTTTTACTCCGCACGCGAGCGTTCGAGACGGGCACAATTATTTTTTCAGGTAACTTTACGGACCCGTCGAAGTCCTTCGAGGAGAGTTTTCCACGCGAAAGCGCGAGAACGTTTAGTGCATTTTTTTCCGTGCCGCTTCGCACGAAATCGAGCGAGCAGATAAAAAGGCAAAGAAGACGGAGCTCGATTCCGCCTTATAATTTGCGGGTATAGAGCGGGCAACGAGCCACGTCTTAGATCGCGGTGGATGGATTTAAAAGAGGGTAGGCCAGACTCGTAACGTATAAAGGGCGCAAGATAATCAATTACCCCGGCTACCGACTTCCCAAGATGAGCGAGCAATAACATCGGCCGACCTGCTGTTGGCTGCTGCGGCTCTCGTACGTATCTGTTGTAACCGCGTATATAGATATATTTAATGGCGCCCCTAATCATCTAGGGCCGGTCGTTGCCGAGTCTCTTCTTATTTATTTAGTAGTGAACGGGAAAAGTCCCTTTATAAAAAAGGATTAGTTACAGTAATGATAACGCAAAAAAATGGCAGCCAGTGTAATAAAGTCGTCTGAGAGGGTGGATACAGACTTACAATAATAAGCCAATGTACATGAGTAATGCCGTGGATTTATGCGTGGTCTGGCAATTAAATTATAAGACTGGTATAAAAAATGAACTTTATTTTGAAAATAATAAAACTCAACTATATTCCCCTTCAAAATACTCCCCTTCCCTAAGGCCCTAAGATAAATGTACCAATAGCTGAACGGTTGAGGATAAGAGGAAAAGGCATAAAATCAACTTTAAAGTAAAAAAAAAAAAAACTGTTATATTTTGAAGGGTGTACTATGTTTTATATTAAAGAAGTGAGAAAGAAACGATATTTTCAACGATATTAAATATAAATCAATTATAAAAATGTAAGCAGACGTGGTGATGTACCAATATCTAGACAGCCAAACACGATTGTACGAGTGTACAAATTTTGAGGTCCCAGTAAGTAGCCATGACTTTTATGGGGTATTGAAAATAATATTAATAAGAATACAAGAATATAAACATAAGAATTATTATTTTATAACTTTTACTTTATAACAATTTTTGTATTATTTCAGCGTTCTTCTGTGTAATATAATTTGGATATGCAACGTTCATTTTTATATATTACCTACGGAAAATATGACAGATACATTATTATGGTCCATTTTCATGGAAAAGCCACAAATACAACAACAAACCATGTTTCAAACCATTTCTTATAACTAGACTGCGGATTTTTATGCAAAATCAAATTTTTGCAAGCACAAATAAAAAATTTTATTATGAATAACAATATGTTTATTTTTTTTATACATTATAACTTGTATTACATTTTTGATATTTTGTATATTTTGGCATTTGTTAACAGTCATGTAGATCTTTTTCATATTTAATATAGCCATAAATGCATAAAATCCGCAGTCTACTTATAACCTGTCACCTGTATTGAAAATTGGAACAGTTGTGGTTGACTCAGTTAACTGACACAATCGTGATCTGTTACTGTATTCGTTCTCTCTAACTATGACGTCACAAGCCCGCCCTTTTTGAAGTAAGTATGACCTAGCAGGCTTCAACCCCCACTCCTAAATTTCCGGCTCATGCTCCTTCCTGTTCTTTTCATTCATTTTATTGGCTGAAACTAGAGTAAACAACTAACGACGATAGGACTGACCTCTTTCGATAGAGGACACTCCAAGGTTTGTAAACAATACAAATAAGTCGCCATACAGCGCCCAGTCTTATAATTGAATTGTCAGATCTCGTATTGCTGCTCTACTTGAATTGCTTAAGAATTCATAGAGATGGAAATTTTGTTCGTTCGTCCGAAACGGTCAATCGAAGGATCGGGCGCGCTCTCGCAAAACGAAACCGCTGAAATTGTGTATTTAACAAACGCCATAAATGCCTCTCGCTTCCAATCTGGTTCGCGTTTAGGATATGATTGCGATACGCGAACGATGCGTCGCGCATATTGGAGAAACCGGAGCCGATGGCTGCGCGCTCCCGTCTCAACGTATTAAAGCCCTGATATTCCACGGCAAAACGTTAAGAGGCTCGAAATGGTGAATAAACGTTCGCTCGTAAAACGCGCGGCGAGCCGTATCTTCTAGGAGTAATGGCGCGTATGATACGCACACCGGAGTACCTTCTCCTCTCCTCATCCCTTTTCCGTTCCCGATGCCTCTCTCTTCTTTTTCGTTCGCTCCCGATCCTCTTCTCCTCCGTCCTTTCCGCTTCCCTTCCCTTTCGCTCGTTTCGTTCCTTTTTTTCTATCCTCTCCTCCACTCGAGCAACTCGCTTTAATACGATCGATTTGTTAATTGAGAAAAAGCATCAAAGAGCCGCGGAGCCGCCGCTTTGTCGGCCACTTTTCGTGCACAGACACCAACGACTTTATCGCTCTCGAAATTTCGTTTCTCTCGTTTTCGATCCTCCCTCGATTTCCGAATCGATCGAAGCCGCGCGAGGAAAAGGGAAAGGCAACCCTCCGCGAGAGAAGCGGAGAGAGCGGACAGCCCGAGGGCCAGCAGCCGATGACGAACCGCAATTATGTCTCCGCTGGCTGTCGACCATCTAGAGGTCGTCCAGTACAGTAGTCAACGAAAGTTCTGTCACACCGTGAATTTCGCTTCAGACGCGTGCAGCATTCTTGCTGGCAGAAAAATGCTAGAAGATATGCAAATCTTTGCTTCCTTATGCAATAACTGGACACGTCGGATGGGATTTGAAGAAATTCGTATCACTTCGAATCTCGTAGAGATCTTGAACACGTCTTGGAAGTCTTGAAAGTCTTGATCGTCTTTCAACTTTTAGAAGTTTTAGATCCTTGAAAGTCTTCATACTTTCGATTCTTTTTGAATGTTTTATGGGAATTCAATGTCTTACAAGTTTATTCATTATTTTTGTTCAAGCAGGTTCATTGATATTAAATATTAATGGTGGTTTCAGGCTAGAAATTTCAAAAAATCGATTTTCTATCGACCTTCTATCTTTTAACAATATGAATTCATACAAATGTTTTCAAATTCTGGAAACTCTCAAAATTCTTTCCCGACTGTTTCTCATTTACTGTGATCAATATTTGTAGTATGTAAGGACTGCAAACTATAAAAACATATAACTTTACGGATTTTCTGTTCAGTAGCAATCTTAGCCAAATATTAATCAATTTCTATGCAATTCTTAATCAAGAAATATTGAACTTGTGTCGTTGACTTATTTATTGAAATGTATTTGAAATGTAAATTTCAGCAACTTCACTCTTAATTTTGTAATATATTTCTCAATATTGCATTTTCTCGTAATAACTGAATAATGAATTTTTCTAAAATTTTATACGGGATTTTACTGTAGCATAAAGATTTATTTATTTATTCATCCTCAAATTGAAAGTTACATAATTTAAAAACTACCAAATCTATTTTTTTTAGGGGGGGGGGGTTTATTAGTACATAAAGATTAATTTCTCCAATTTTCAAAGACTTTCGCTCATTTTTAATGTTACTGAAGTTCATCCTTAAACAAAAATAATAAAGTATGTAAGATACTGACTTCTCATGAAGCTTTCAAAAAGTATTAAAATTCTGTCTGACTGGCGAACTATATCTGACTTAATCTTTACATTTAAAATAGTTAACTCTAAAATAGATTTCTCTGAACTTATCCGCAAAATCAATCTTAGTGTATCACAGAAAAATCTTCGAAATAAAGCTATATTTTATATTATAGTTTATAGATTGCCGTCACACAAATGTAGCTCTATTGATCCTGTTAATAAAGCATTGAAACAAGCTGATTCATATTTAGGTAGTGTAGATTTGTTCTCTAATTCGATGAATTTATTTCGTAAAGCGATTAAATCTTGTCCGTTTTCAAAGAATTAATTTGTAAAGTAATATGGCTCATCTCAATTTGGATGCTTATTATGTATACTAAAGGGTATATATCCCGTTGATTAATAAATAAATAAATAAATTCTCAAGACATTCAAGACTCCCAAGACTATTAATACTTCCAAGAGATTGGAATCATGTTTGAAGGGATTCGAATTTGTCGCTACATTCGTGCCAGATTCGAAGCGATTCTAACTGTGTTTCAGATTCCATAACTAGATAAGTCTTTGCTATCAGAGAATGGAATTCTCTGTCGGTAGATCGGTAACATGCGCAGGTAGTTTGCATCGCCGACGATTTACGCCCGCCGCGACCGAACCGTGAGGTTCTCTCGACTCGCTCCACCCAGAACAGGACTCGGTCGAAGCGATCCGGAGCAACAGTATCTCCGTCGAGAGATCTATCTATTTGCATCGTTAATACCTCCTGTCAGAGGCTAAATCATTTTTCTTCAATACAATGCCGCAACCTGGCGCAGTTACGCGCCACTGTAACGTAACACCTGGCCGCCGGGATGAGATACGAATCGAGCCGTGTACAGGGACCCTATAAACGACCAGTTAACGTCCAACACGGTTGTTACCGCGTTACGTGATCGGCCAACGCTCCGCCATTTCTCTAATTTATTCGCTCGCGAAGAACGGGACACACCACCGCGCCCGAAGCGAAACCAAACCGATCTGCGTCCAATCGTTCTCGAAGCTTTATTATCTCCTTCGCGGAAGTCGAATATGACTCGCAGAGTTTTCAATTTCGATATTCACGATTCGATCCGCGTACGGAATCGAATCTCTTTTTCGCTCGCGCCGCTCGAGTTTCTCCCGGTCCACGGTCCTCCGACGCACGGCGATCAAAGGGTAGCCGCAGGAAGCGACGAGGCAAAGCTTACGGAGCATGGATTACGAAATCTCCCAGGCCACCGATCGAGCCTTTCTTTCACCATTTCCTCCTTCGACAAGCGTCATTTGCGTCGACGCGTTGACCTTTTTCCGAATTTCGCAACGCGACGAGAGGAAGTGCCGCGAAAGGAGATCGATATCGGTCGACGGGAGATCGACGATCGATAAATTAGAAGACGAGTCCTTGCGCCGCGCGACGCAACGCGACGGGACGCAGTCGTTGCAGATAAGGTGACGCAACTTGTTGCAGCCACTGTACTTCGTGCGTAGTCCGAACGGTCGGCGAAGGGATCGACCGAGCAGGTAAAGCGAACGAGTCGAACAGCGAGGAGGAGAGGGACGATCACTTTTGAAGGATCGCACGAAGTCAGTTAAAGCGAGACTACGAAAGGAGCCTACGAATCCGCTAAGTAAATCTTGAACCGCGAAGCCCGGACTCGAACGATTTCCCAAGCGCGAGAAGCGGACCGAAAGAAGGAGGCGGCTCCTCGTTAGGTTGCGAGCGTCTTCGTACAATTACCGCGAAACAAAACGCGGGCCTTAGCCGAGGGGGAGACTTGAAAAGGAGCGGCTGGACCAAAAGCAGCCTCTCCGGTCGCGATAAACGAAATCAAGTCTCGGCTGGGCGACGAAACCGCGGCTCGCAAAAGGACGAAACCGCGGCGCGGAAAGAAAAGCGAAGACAAAAACGAGGCTGCAAGAGACGAACGTATCAAAGAGCAGCAAAGAAGAGAGTACCCCGGGACTGACGAAGGCGAAGAAAGCCTGCCGCGAACGGGAGCGAAAAAGGAGACGGGGAAGAGGGAGAGAGACGGCGAGCGAGTTGGCGGAGAGAAAGCGAACGGGCGAACGGCGAACGCCGAGGGAGAAGGAGAGGACGACGGAGCTCGGAGGATGGGGTAAAACAGACCCACCGTGAGCCACGTTCCCACGATCTCATGAATGAACTCGCGTGGCTACTCGCCGCGTGGTGGGGAGCCCACGCTCCTTTCCCCTCGAGCCGCGGGGCCGAGGCCAGGATACCGCGGCCCGTTCTCTTTCTACGGGCAAAAGCGAGACCGGGACACGGCTGGTAGGGGTAAACTCGCTCGTGGCCAGGGCTAAGGAACTCGGGGTCATCCTGGACCTCGCACAGGATGCAACGCGTCGTCCACTCGAGGAAATTCGTCGCAATTTCCATCGCTTTCTTTCGCGAGCGTGGAACCCGAGCGCCTCGCACCGCGCGAGGGCAACGCGCGACTACCGCGGACGCAGCGTTCTTCCCTTCAGATTTTCGCGTAGCGATTAAGGTAAATGTACCAATGACTAGCCACGTCCCATTACCTGGCCACTGATGACATTTTATTTTTTAATAAGCTAAACTGAGATAAAATAAAAAGAATATTTGTATCAATTTATTATTTAAACATTCAGCCTTCTAAATTAAAAATTATATACCTAAACTTTTTGTTTAAAATATTAAAAATATTGTTTGAAATATCGTAATCAAATGCACCATGAATCTTCATGGATTCCTTAAGATATGGTTAAGAAATGCGTAGTACTTACTAAGGTGATAAATATCATTATACTACATTTTTCTATATAAAAAAAGCAGTTATAAAATTTTAAGAATATTTATAATAAATAGAAAACAAAGAATTACGCATGCAAATAGTTTTTAAGCTAAAATTTATGTGGTTATCTACTAGTACGTAATAATCTTATTTGCCCAATAACTAACCGCGACGCGTGTTTCACATTTTTCTTTTTTTTTTAGTTTCTGCATAAAGTTAATTTAGGTAAGTTAATATTTATTATAAAGAATGAAGTTAGATTTTATAGGTTTTTTGTTGTTTTACATTTATTTATTTATTTTTACTTATATATGCTACACTTAATCTCAAATTATAGAACATATAATGGGCAAGTATAGAGAAAAGCACAAGAGAAAGAAAATATAAAGGCAATAGCTGAAGAAAGGAAAAAGTTGGACGAAGAGATCAAACGACTGACAACTATGAAAAAAGCATTACAAAAAAAATTGATTAATAATAAAAATATATCATTTATTACACAGTTAAACCTTGTTTCACGACTTCACTTTTTAACCTTTTAATGGCCTCTTTATTAAGTATATTCATACTTTTTAACTTTTCTAATGCTTCTGATTTAGTTTATTTCTTATTTTCACCTTACAAAATAAAATTTCGTTCGCTAACAGTATTTTTAATACTCTATCAAAGTCATGGCCACTTATTGGGACCTCGAAATTTGGACACTGGGACAATCGCGTTTGGCTGGCCAGGTATTGGTACATCACGTCTCCTTACATTTTTAATTAATTTATATTTAATATCGTTGAAAATAATCGTTTCTTTTGCACTTATTTAATGTAAAATGTAATACTCTTCAAAATGCAAGTTTTTTTTTACTTTAAAGTTAATTTTATGCCTTAAATTGAAGATATTTGTTCTCCTTGTTCTTTTAGACGTCCAGCTATTGGTACATTTACCTTACCTTCTCAATTTTTGAACTTTGTCACACTTTTTTCTCATACAAAACGATTCTAAGTCACACGTCTAATGTTCGATTCAATTTTGCGCAAAAGGTAATTAATGGCATTGTAAACAGTCCCGAAATATTATCTGAATTTAATATGTTTATTTATTTTTTTATTTGCGGGAAAAGAACCCATTAGCACAAAGAAAATAAAGATACAAAAAGTACGAGCTAAAAGAAAAATACAAAAAGAAAAAATACAAGTAAAATTATAAGTAAAATGAGAAATGTATGGACAGACGATAAATATACGAATATCTCGTCTCTCAATGAGACACCGAACCCTTCTTAGGCAGGAATCTCGCTGAACTCATTATGGCTATTACAATTGAGCCGCTTAGTTGGCAAATGGTAACTTCGAAATTACGGACAATGAGTTTACGGGTCTGTTACACTTGACGAACAATGATTTCGTCGATAATGTGTCATCGACACTATTTCACTGATGTTTTCATCGACATTCTGTTCAACTTTTATTAAAACTGCATCTACTGCATAACGAAGTAAGCAATATCTCTCATTTCTCCAGTATAGAATTTTATTTTTATATTCAATTATTATTATAATAAAATTTTTATTATTTTATATGAAGTACTTAATGGCTGGATTATATGCTCTGATATACTATCTCGTTTTAGCGTAATGACGTCAACGTTATCCAGAAGAAATAATATTTTATTATTGCAAGAGACCCACACCGTACGAATTATGGCCGATATAACTGCATTAACCGTATGATTATACATGTTAATGAATTTTGTGAATGACTAGATTTCTTTAGTTCTCACACCTCCTTTAGATTTAGATTATTCAAAACATTATCGTCTATAAATGACTGCTTATAAGAAAATTGTACTCTAAAGGGTTAGACACCCGTAAATAAATAAACAAATAAATAAAATAAATAAATTTTTGCGAAGAGAAAATTGGATTATGAGTTAAATTACTATAAATAGAATCCGACGAGATAAACCCAAGAAAGATAGCGCATTTTTATATTAACATTACTTCATGAACAATTTGAAATTTGTATTTAGAAAAGCATCGAAAAACAATCGATGGAAATTGTAAGTACAGTACTACGGAAGCAAAAATTTTTCATTTATACAATGACCTCTAATAATTAATTATATTGAAAGCAGAAATCATACAATTTTAATAAAAGTTGAACACAATATCGTTGAAAACTGATGTCGATGACGTTAGAATGTCGATGAATACTAATATTGGTGATATTAACATGCCAATGAAAACAGAACGTCAGTGAAATAGTGTCGATGCAAACATTGTCGCCAAAATCATTGTCCGTCAAGTGGAAGGGACCCGAGTTTCCTACAGAAATAAATAGTATTACGAGTACTTAAATCATCTATCAATTAAATTTACACATACTTTCTTTTCTTTCAATAAAAAAATAAGTCAGATTTGCATAATAAGTAAAATCGTTACAGAAAAATGTGAAATAATGACTTTCAGTTTATTGTTAATAATGTGAATTAGTTTACTATTTAAAGAAATGTAGTTTTTCTTTCAAATTACTAAATTACTAAATGTTATACTAAAGGGTCTGAATACCTATGTAATAAATAATACAAATATTTTGCATTTCAGCAAATGAAAAATCGTCAGAAATACATAAATATCCGCAGTTTACTATTAATAATTCTATACATAAATAATGCATCAACGATTTTCCTGCGATTCTTCAGTGTGAGCATTTTTAACACGCGTATCACAGAATCATAGTTGTCATCCGCGAAGTGCATTGTACAATATCTGTCGGAACTCTGATGATTAAACTGCGGATTTTTATGCAAACTCAAATTTTTACAAGCATAAATAAAGAATTGAAACTTGAATAACGGTGTATCTTATTTTCTAAACATTACAACTTAAGTTATATTTTTTATATTTTGTATGCTTTAGTATGTGTTAACAATTTCATCGATTTTATGCATACCTAGTATCGCTATAAATGCATAAAATCCGCAGTCTACTGATGATTCACGATTTTCAAAACTTTCAAGACTTTCATGAGTTCTGAGCTTCGAATCGTGTTCCCAATAATACGAATTTTCCATCATTGATTCGAAGCGACTGAAATCCTATCACTAACAAGGGAAGTTCGGTGAGTGTAAGTCGCCGATTTTAATGAAACTTTGTACGATTTGTCTATGGTCCAACCTAAGAATTTTGCTCTATAATAGTTGCCCATACTCGACTTTAAAGGAGAAATTATCCCTTTAAATCCAAATCGCCCTTTTCATTTCGGTGCTTATAACTGACAAAGTATAAGTGTTATAAAAAAACGTTTTATACAAAAGTTTTACTGTTGTTCAAGACCTATAGGATGGCTGTAAGAAAATTTTGAAAAAACGAATTGTTTATAAAAATTAAATTTGATCCACCCCCCTTTTTCATATATACATATATTGCTATACATCGCTGAATTCACAATAAAGAGCTCTTTATTCACCTGAAACGAGAACATTTTTTGTCAGAAAAAGGGGAGTAGGTAAAATTTAATTTTTATAAACAATCCGTTTTTTCAAAATTTTCTTACAGCCATCCTATAGGTCTTTAACAACAGTAAAACTTTTGTATAAAACGTTTTTTATAACACTTATACTTTGTCAGTTATAAGCACCGAAATGAAAAGAGCGATTTAGATTAAAGGGGTAGTTTCTCCCTTAAAGTCGAGTATGGGCAGTTACTATGTAGGGCAAAATTCTTAGGTTGGACCACAGACAAATCGTACAAAGTTTCATTAAAATCGGCGACTGACACTCACCGAACTTCCCTTTTAAGTGCGCACACAGTAGTCATCCTCGCCAAGACTTCAAGATCGATATCGGCTTCTCGAAATCAGTTTAAGCGGCGGCATCGCCTTTGTCTCACTGGCCGAAGAATCACCCAGTATTAATTTTTTATCCCATTGGAATTAAAGGCATCGCGTGAACGAATGAAATTAGGTTCGAGACAGAGAGAACCGCTGTTTCCAGGAACAGAGTTCCACGCGATTTTTATGGTACTATTCTCGGAGAGCGCGTCAATTTACAGGAAACATGAAAATTTCCTGTAACTTTTTGTCTCGCGTACGCGTTCCGCATTAGAAACCATCGCAAGAAATACGATTACTCGTTAATATCGATATAACCCTCAGCAGTTCCTCTAAACTCTAAACATCCGCGATAATACGACGAGGTTGCCAGGCTAAATTGCCTCGTTCTCCGCGACGCGACTCGTCTTCTATAATTTCGAGACGTAATTATACAAAACCTGCTGCGTTCTTTTCCACCTCAAAGTATCGCAGTTTAATACTAAATTGCATAGACGTGTAATTTGCAGTATCATAAATACATTACGAAAATCCGATTAGACGGAAACGCGATAAAATTCCGAATCCATAAGCGTTGCCCTTCGCAACGAAGCGAAACCGAGAGACTCCGAATTTCGAGGGAACGTTCGGTAGCGGCGTTTCGCAGGGTTTTAACGACATCCGTGATGCGAACGAACGACGGTTAATGGTTGCGGCCGCGTATCGATATCTGAAATCCGGAGTCGATTCGAGGCGAATTAAACCGTTACGGGCTACTAATTGTCGGGCAGGGCCGTTTCGTGGCCGTCGGACAGATAAACCGGCTCGTCGAATCACGTGAGAAAACACGAAAACGAGAGAAGAGACACCGACACGCGCAACGCCGCGCCGCGACCTCAACAGTTTCCTGATCCACCCCCTCGACCTCTCTCTCGCTCTCTCTCTCTCTCCTCCGCGGCTCGTGAATGAAGTCGAGTCGCGTGGCGCCGAGTGACGTCACAACCTGTTGCTACCTGTTTTCTTGCCTTCTTCCTTCAGCCCCTTCGCTCGCCTATCTACTCCTTATCACGGTACAACATCCGCTCAGAACTGGAAGCCGATTACTCGGGGAGATCCAAAATGGATACCGATGTTCCTAGCTTTTCGAAGCGTGTCTTACACCGAGTTCAAAACCTTCGCGCGGCTTCATAACTGAAAGTCGCGTCAACAAAAATCGATGATCTAGATTTGTGTTTGTGTAGAACTTGTTTCCACTCGACTAGGAAAATCGCGTTTGAAGCAACACAACTTTAAACCAGGGACTTATACCGAAACCGAAATAACCGGTATAATACTGGTATTTGTCGGTTATTTTGAAGATATTTGGGAGATATATCCAAAATAACCGAAGAATACCGGTATTATATTGGTTATTTCGGTTTCGGTATAAGTCCCTGCTTTAAACCTCGATGCACACGAGAGACATTGTTATTATTTATTAACGGGTATTAGAGCCTTTTGTGTACAGTGAGAAATAGTAAATATGTATGAGATACAAGATAAAACGAGATAAAATACAAGATAATACAAGATAAAATAAGGACTACAGAATACAACATACTTAAATATTAAAATACTTATATTTTAGTGGTTAACATGACATCGGCGATCATTGCGATTTCATGTCACTGACGTGGTCAGATTTATCTGTGTTGTGAAAAACAGTAGTGTGCAGAATCGCAGTCACATTTTGTTGTGTGCATCGGGGATTTCTACGCCTGACGAGTCCTTCGAAAGGATCTTTATTGTATTGGGGAATCCTTCAAGAAGGTTCCTGCTTTACCCATCGTTGGTTACTCGATGGTCGCGCCGCCACCTACGAGCAGACCATCCAAGCTCCATGAAAAGTTGCTGGACAGACGAGACCGACAGAGGTAGACACTGGACGGTTTCGATCGACGAAGGAGCAGACTCGGTCGCGCGGATCAGCGTCGAGGCGACAAGCGTATGCATTTTTCAGGAGCTCGACTATCTTTAAATCTCGCTCAATAAGGCATCGGAGAGAAAGGTTCGTTTCCAGCTAACGCCTCCGACCGTTGCCCCTGGCAACGACTTATTTACGGTGAACCAAAATCTCGAACGCGTTGCATAGCGTCCTTGATTTTTCTATCGACGATCGCTTATCAGTTGGGAACTTATCACGGACGAAATCGATGGGTCAATGGATGAGCGAAAAGCGTTACGCAACGCGCACGAATTTTTCGATCGCGGTTTCGATGTCACGCCGAGTGTCGGAAATAAAAATTGATCGAGTTCGAGGCGAGAGGAATCGATTCGGACGGTCGCGAACGAATCGCAGACACGAGCGCTTAACAATTTATCCCCCTTTAAAAATAGGTGATCGATGCAAAGTATTTTTGGTTGGAGGAATGAACGAGTGCATAAATTATTGAAGCGACCGCTGTCAGTGCGGCAGCCACGCGAGATAACCAATTCTCCAAATGAACCGGAGGTTTATTAAAAGAACAAGGTAAACGGCCAACTCGTCGCTGAAAATAGCGAATAAATCTAACTGATATCGATATCGCGCAGCTTCCTGCGCCACGAGCCGTTTCTCCTCTTCCTTCGCGTTGACGAATACACTGAATAGTTTTCGAGGATCGAGAAGGGAAAGAGCGACTCCAGCGACGCTCGGTTTTCGAGTGGTGGCTCGGCTCTTGGACCGCGGCAATTTGGAAATCTCGAAATTCCCTCGTTGAAGAGGAGGCACGCAGCATCTGTCCGAAGCCAGAAGTCGGACGAAAAGAAGAGGACGAGAGGGTAGAGAGCAAGGGGAGGCGAAGGGTTTGTTTGAAACTGTAAATCGTCGTGTCTCCGGGGATCGAGGACGTGAGAACTGTATCTCCTCTGGTCTTCTCTGGTAGGTAAGCAAACCGGGACCGGAGAGGAGACGGACAGAGGTCCGAGGAGAGAGAAAGAGAGCGAGAGAGACGAAGAGAGGAGCAAGGGGGAGGTTTCTCGACCGCACGCACAGCTGCGGTTACGCATTTCGCGCAATGCTTGGTGGTGCAGCCGAAACGCGGAGGCCAAGCAACGCGGACCCACGCTCCGCATCGGTTCCTTTCGACGATAAATGTTTATTTCGACGATCGCTCGTTTCGGTGGTGCTGCCACACGCCGATGCTGATTAGAAATGTTCGATTCACTTTAGAAAATCGATTCTCGTTTGTTATTTTTTTATTTGTGTATTTATTCACGGGCAAAAACACTGGTACGCTCAGTACAGTTGAAATGTAACAATTTATTCTGCTAGAATCGGTTCCAATATCATAAATATATTGTGCTCTTCGGAAAGATTGTAATGCTTTTAATAACGTCAAAAAACTGAAGTAAGAAAAATCGATGCCCAAAGCTCAAAAGCTCAAAGTTTAAAGCTTGAAAAGTTGAAAATTTATAACTTGAAATCTAAAAAATCGAAGATTTGATGCTTTGAAATTCTGAAAGTTTGAAAATTTGTAAATTTGTAAATTTGAAGCTTAAAAGCTCAAACTTTTAAACTTGATAACTTGACAGTTTCAAATTTACAAAAACTAAGAACGTAAAAATTCAATGCCTCAAAACACTGAAGGCTTGAAAACTTGTACATTGAAAGGTGGAAAACATGAAAACTCAAAGCTGAAATACTGAAAGTTTGAAAACATGTAAATTTGAAGCTAGAAAACTTGTAAATTTGAAGCTAGAAAACTTGAAAGTTTAAAGTTTAAAGCTTAAAAAGTTGAAAGTTGGAGCTTGAAAACTTTAAACCTGGAAATTTTATGCTTCGAAATTCTGAAGAATTAAAAGCATGAAAATTGGAAGCTTACAAGATTCTGAGCTCCAAGTTTGAACATCAGAAAACTGATGTAAAAAAATCGATTCTCAATTTTTATGGTAAAGAATCGATGCACTGAAAAATCGAAGAGTAGAAAATCAATTCAAAAGATCGATCTTTTAATCGAAAAAAATCGATTTTCTGAACAATCGAACATCCCTAATGCCGATGGATAAAATGCTCGTTCCTTCGAATTACGCAAAGAAATAACTTGAGCTAACTTTTGTATTCGACCGAATCGAATCGTCAAACTCGCGTGGGACTCGATCGCCAATCCTTCTTCTTCATTTATGGTTAATTCGCCTTTGTCAGGCAATTAGCGCCGCCTTCGATTTCGCGTTTGCCGATGACTCGACGAAGATCGCAATTCCCCAACAATTGTCCAATCTATTTATGAATGCAAATAATATGTATCATATCTATTTGTCCGATCTACGTTTATCTGTGTGTTTATCTATGTTTATGAATGCAAATTTTGGCGAATAATTGAAATTGACACGGAGCGATGCGACGGCCGATAATCCACAAAAACGGTGAGCGATATTCAAGCGTGGGACCGGTTAACGCTGTCCCGTAAGTTCACGTTTCCCTTTCATGATCCCTTCGAGCGTGCACCCTCGTCCAATCGCTCTTCCCCACGATCGCCGTGCATTCTCATGCACTCGTCAGGCTTCGACCGCATTTTTTTCCTCGCTTTTCCCTCCGTTCTCCGCGTCAAACGCTCCGCAACCACTGTCCCCGGTTCTCTCTGATTTCTGATCTTCAGCGACGCCCACAGGGAAGCCTTTTGATCTCCTCTCGATGCGCGAAATTGCCCTTCGCCACCTACTTCGTTCTCGTCTCTCTCTTTCTCTCTGCCTCCCAATTTTACCAACTCTCGAGGCCAAGCGGGTTCAAGTTCTTTCGACAATTTCCCAAACATCTGCATCGCCGAAGCGCGCAGTTCGCTTGGTAACCGTCTGCTTTGTGTCAGAAAGTTCGATACTCGTCCGAAGAATTCCGAAAGACAAGCTTTGCGAGCCAAATATGTTTCCCAAGAACAAAAGACACGCCTTGTAAGTACGAACAGAGGCGAAACAAAAAAAAAACAACTGCTCCCTATCGTTGTATATTCGCAGCTTCCGGCGTAAGAGAAGAAAAAAATGAATTTGGCGAATGTGAGCGGAGGCCGAGTCTCGCGCAAATAAATTCAGCGCCTCCCGTCGTCGCGCGGCGTGATTCACGCGCGTTATCCCTCGTCGATATGCAGAATCGATTGCATAGGGGAGGGAACGGGGCTAAGCGCGAAAGAAAATGTAAAGGACCTGATCGAAAGTCGTCGCATCAGTGCATCCGCGATGGCATTTAACTTTAGCTTCGCCTCGAAGCACCCGTATCTTTCGCCACTTTTAAATAACCCTAGAGGCCTGGCTTACGTGACTAGACTCTCTCGTTCGGTCAGACTACCGACTATGTACCGGTCGAATCTTATCGATCACTCGCTTCGCAGACGCATATTTCTCTAGTGACTAGAGTCTAGTCTCTCTCTTTCCTCGCCTCTCTCGCCAAATTTGTTAACATCGCTTTCGTCCACCAGCGCGCGTTTTCGTCTTTCTTTTCCGTTTGCAACGAGATTTCGTATCACGATCGGATACGAGGTCCTCCGATTAGATCTACCGCACGACACCGAAACAATCCTCTTCTCCCGAAGAGATGAGGAACAAGGGGAACAGTTATTCCAGCTACTGATGAAGACTGTTAATTACACTCTACAACAAATCTTTACTTTTTTTCGGACTTGTGACATTCAATAATCATTTCTTATAGATTTTTGTGCACTGGATACGAATCCGCAAACCGTTTGTCGCCATCACCCTTAGTTTTCGTGAAATTTGATTTTGAAAATAAATGCAATTTTTAAACTTCGAAGAATTGTTGTGCGAAAACAGTGATTCGGTTGCTTGTTGCGTCAAATTATTCTATGAATTCTCCCGAATAAAATTATATAAATTATATCGTCCAGGTAAAACGAAACTTGGATTACACTGTGCAACAGCCAATTTATGTTCCAGTATTCGTTGTATTTTTCTTATAGAATTTCGTGCGCTGAATTTCCATCGAAAATCCAGAGAAAAGTCGATTTCAAAAAGTTTGCATTAGGTGAACAATTTTTATCATTTGCAATTGTTGAGTGTCTAAAGAACAATGTAGTATACAATTTTTTTTATTTGAGCATTTCAACTTTTCAAGCTTTAAGCTCTGAGCTTTCAAGTTTTCCACCCTTAAATTTACAAGTTTCAAAACTTTCAGTGTTTAGAAATATTAAGTTTTCACGTTCCTAGTTTTTAACTTTCAAACTGTCAAGTTTTTAAGTTTTAAGGTTTGAGTTTACAAGCTTCAAATTTACAAATTTACACACTTTCAGAATTTCAAAGCATTAAGTCTTCTATTTTTTATATTTTAAGTTATATATTTTCAACTTTTTAAGCTTTAAACTTTGAGCTTTGAGGGTCGATTTTTCTTACATCAATTTTTTGACGTTCAAATTTGGAGCTTTCAATTTTGCAAACTCCCAACTTTCATGGTTTTAATCCTAGAGGATTTCGAAGCATAGAATTTACAAAGATTTGAAGCTTCAACCTTCACCGTTTTCAAGCTTTAAACTTGAGCTTTCAAGTTTTCTAGCCTCAAATTCACAAGTTTTCAAACTTTCCGTGTTTCGAAGCATCGAGCTTTCAAGTTTCTAGCTTTGAGTTTCAAACTTTCAACTTTTCAAGCTTTCAGCTCTGAACTGTCAAGCTTTCAAAGCTTCAAATTTAGACATTTTCAAGCTTTCAAAATTTCAAAACATTAAATCCTCTATTTTGTAGATTTCAAGTTTATAAATTCATAACTTTTCAAGCTTTAAATTTTGAGCTTTTGAGCTTTGGTAATCGATTTTTCTTACTTCAATTTTTTGAACAAACTTTCAGAATAGAACAATATATTCACGATACTTAAACCAATTCTAGCAAAATCGATTTCTCTTTACTCGATTCACAACTGAAAGGAGAATCGATTCTTTAAAGTGAATCGAACATCCCTAGTTCGAAGGCGGCGAGAGGCGAGCTGGTAAGCCGTGGATCGCGGCGGCTGTCGATCACGGGAGTCAATTTGTCATTCCAAGAAGCGATCGTTCGCAGCGACGGCTACGTGTACGTATATACATCCAATTTATTCCGCAGCGAACAGGTAGGCAAGCACCGGATGAGCATGGCTCGTCGCCTTACGTGCCCTGTGTTTCGAAGGGCCTTCGCCACTCGGCCGCTCGCTTCTCTCCACACCTCGGCCACGTGTTACGGTACCGAAAGCCCCTTTCTTTTTCCCTGCGAACCCTTCGCGAAGGCAGTTTCTCTGCCTCTCGCGCCACCGTGCCAAAGTATAACAAATCGACGCTGATCGTCGCGCTGGTTGCATTCGTTCGCAATGAACATCCGGCCTCGCTCGCTTTCAGGTTTCGTCATCTCCGAGCGAGTTCTGCTCGTCACATGGCGATTTCGGCACGGCGAAAGCTGACCTTCGGCCACGTGGTAACGTTTACGAAAACGATCGCACGGCCGCCGAATCTTTCTGGCCTTCCGAAACTCTCGACGGAAGGGAGATGAGCGCCACTCGTCGGGGACCAATTGCCCTCGGGGCTTGGAGATTAGAGTCCCTCGAGAGGCAAGAAGGGACGATTAATTAACTGGAAAGCAGCCAGCACCGGTCGCGATTGCGACTCGCTCGCGAGGAAGAGGCGTCGCGCTCGCGCGGGGCCAATTTTCTCATTAGAAGCTAAGCAGTGTCGATTTTCCGCGACGACAGGCCTGTTTTCTCCCGCCAACCGACCGTCGGCGTCGTCGCGAAGGAAGCGCGAAAGAAACACAAATTTCATCGGCGCTGCCCGTCAATGTCGCCGCGGACAATGGCTATTTGCATAAAACATTCCGGCCAGTAACTGTCATCAGCGTCCTATCTCGGGTGGCAGGAACGAGAAGAAGGGGATCGGGTAACAATGCCGCGGACACGGTTGTTACGGCAAACGCGGAGAAAACCTGCATTATTCGATCGTCAGGAAAATATGAGCGTAACCTAGTCCCTCGTCGAACCGAACGCTTTTCGACGCGACGCGAATGAAAAAACAATCCATTCGTTCCTCGCGGAGGATTCTACGAGCACGAGTCGCGGCTCGGTTGGCGAGAAAAGCGTGGATTCGGTGAAAAATCGTGGCCACCGAGGATCCGCAGAGAAGCGAATAGATTCGTGGGTGGACGGAGGAGAGCGCGCGTTGCGCGCGTACACGCGCGAGCGTGCACGAGCGAGCGAGCGCACGTACACACGCCAGTAAAGGAGAATGAAAGGCGGGGGCGTTCAGTGGGGGGGCCTTAATGAGGATGCTGCTGATTATCCAATTCGTAAATTCTCGCTACATTTTGATCGCGCTCGCCGAGCCGCGAGTAACAAGAATTACTCCTACTACGTGCTGCCCGATTATCCCGCCACGGTTTTTCGTGATTTCCACTCGACCTTTATTCCTCGATCCAGCTTACGTCGACGAATCGATTGCGCCGTAATATATCGGTTTTAACGCGCGCAGAACAAAAGGAGCGTAAGCGACGCTCAGTGTTTAAAAACGACTGTCTGACCGCGAAAAAGTCATATTTTCGATTATTTTGTTTTATTCAATTATCAGTTATTTTAGATTCGTGCATAGAATTTTGTAACCTGTTCATTAGAAACGTCATTTAGCACTCGATATTTTTCGATCTCGTAAAAGACGAAACGTGCAATAAATTATTTTACGCAACACGAATTTTGTAGACGAAAATACCGAGATTTTGTAATAGAAAGATTAAAAAAATAATATTTAACTAAAAATAGTATTTGTACGAACAAAGCTAATTTTGCTACGCATGTGCTTTGATTTTTTAAGTACAACTTTTTTTATTGGTACGGATCGGTCAAAATTTGGATTCTATGTTATAGTACAGGGTCAGCACTATAATTACTGTAAAAATCAAATGCTAATTTTTGAAATTTTTTACATCATTTAATTTTGGATTTCGCGAATCCTGCACAGACGGTTTACAAGCAACAGTGCTCAGCAGAAAGATGAATCAACCTGTACTGTCATTAGAAATGTCATTTAAGACTTGATGCTTTTCCTTCTCGTAAAATTAGAAATTAGACAATTTTTTGTGCATAAATGGTACGAAAATTTTTGCTTAGAATCATTACTTTTCATTTCAAGTCCTGCCAATTAGTTTTGGATTTTCCTTTTTGGATTTTCCTAGAGTTTTTGAGGTTCATCGACAATATAATTTTATAAAAAATAAGAAAATCCTTGGTTTTTCCGTTTTAGCGAACTATTAAAGGATCTAGAATTTCTGAAAATTTGACACTCTGACGATGAGGTCCTACATACTTATTAATATAACTGTGTTTCTAAACACAATTTTTTAATGAAAAAATTAACTTGTATTATCTAAATATGAAACAACATACCTTGCAAATTTCGAAATTAATTACTTCATAGTTTCGTTAAAAGAAAATTCCAAACATCAATTTATTTTTACCCTCCTGAACTAAGCTCCCCCCTTAAATAAAAATGTCATGCACCTCCTAAATATTACAACATGTGTTTTTTTTTTCTATATTTCATATGTTTTTGCATCTATGCACATCGTTATATGTTTTAGTCTAGTAACGAGTCAAGGATCATTTTGGAGAATGAAGCATCTACTTTCTAAAAGTTTAGTTTCTGTTTTAAATATTTCGAATATACAGCGAAAATGAGCCTAAACAGCCGAAATTATTGTTAATTAAACTTATTTTCAATGATTTACACACTTTCAATTCGAAACATAATTTTTCGCGGTTAGAAAGTCGTTTTTTATTTAAACAAGACGGGCAAAGTTTTTTACATGTAATAATAATTGAAATAATACTTAATAAGACGCGGTATTTTACAAATTCTTAAACTAAATTGAGAAATTTACTCTTAAACAGCAAAATGTTACCTGAGAAAAAATTAATATTGTTAACGAATCTACTTGTTTCTTTGAGTATACGATTAATTGGATCAAATAATCCATATTTCGTTTGTCTTTTTCTGACGTTTCTCACTGGTGCATATAAATCAATGAGTTCGAGTAGCACAAAACAGTCTACTTTTGCATTAATAATTTTAAAAAGAAAAATCGTATCATTTACTATTCTACGCGCAGCTGTTTTCATGTTCAGTTTTTCAAGTATTGAATTATGATCATGATTGGAAATGGGCCTAGAAATGTGTAATTTATATTCTACGAATCTTAAAAATCAGCGTTGAACTCTTTCTAATTGATTAATATATTTTATTGAGGTAGGAGAGCAAATAATGTTTTTAAACACTCTGCGACGCAGGGATTGCCACTAAAACGTCTCGAACAAATCGATTTAGTTGTCGTCCGCCTATTTCTAGGACAAATCCGTTATTTTTCACGGTAAAAATAATCCAACCGTGATTTCAGACGTCATCTACCACGGCGATACTCGACGAATCGAGTCTATATTTTCGGTCGGCACCTTAAAGAAACAATAATGTCCGTGCAGCGCATATTAACAGCCTTTGCGTCGACTTGCATCTACGTAATTGCATTCCAAGCTCAATTTGAATAAAGTGTATTAAAAAAAAAAAAAATAAATAGTCACTGTTGCCAAATGTTTAAAATACATTAAAGTACTTCAAATTTATTTACTTCAACACTAACCTTTTTTATTTCTATATATAAGTTCTGGAAAAGAAGTAATTAGCGTTAAAAATAAAGTGTTCGAGTCGTTTCAGTAGTTGACCATATAACCTAAATTATTGTTTAAATTTCTGAAACCAGCAACTGCACAAATCAAAACTTGTTTACATATCACTGTTTACAAACCGCTTTTTGTCTTATCTTGAAGTCAGACATTCAAAATAAAATATAAAATTATCATTTGATAAATACTTCGTTTAAATATCTATTTCTTTAATCTGAACAATGAAAGTGGTCGACTACTAAAGGATAGCCGGCTTCTAGTGCCTTTACCCTATTAAATTTCTTCAATTCTTTGCTTCGTGTTCAAGTCATTTTCACGCCATATACTGTTTAATAAGTTATTTTATTTATTTTCATGCATAAGGTTCATTCACTGTTAACGTGTTCAGTTATTGTTGCATCTAGGCGAAATGTGTCTAAAACGATCCTTATTAATGACGCTATCTCGTGATACGGATCTACATATAGCAGTTCTCTGCACATGCCACTAGCTGTTGTTCGTAGCTCTGCGTGTTTTCCAAAAGAAAACTTCAAAACTACTATGTTCGATATAACGTAAGGTCTTTTTCAATGTTGTCTAACTTTTGTCGTAAACGGTTTAACGTCACAGCTTTCGGTGTTGTGGATTTGATCACAACTCAACAATAATTCCATTAGTAGTTTTGTACCGCGTGTACAAATTGATGGTTATATTCAATCAATGACTGTGCGTTGCACGTTTGGGGTCATATGATCCCTCTCTAGCAGAGTAAATGATACCAGAAATCATTTTGCTCGTATGGTATGTTATTGTTTTTTGTTTTGGATACAACAATGTCTCGTCAGTATAAAAAAAAAAAACAATGCGTGAAAAAATTTTCCCAAAACAACAGAGCCGAACGGTGGATAAGATGTTATTCTGTAATACGCGAAAAAAAATTGAGTCTCTAAAGCTGATCTCATTTTCTTACATTTACTAATTTTTAGTATTCCTATGCGTTTATTATATTCCAAAAATGATCTAAGATTTTGTTGATCATTTCAATTAATGTTTCTGTATTTTATGATTGAGTCTAATCTTTGTTTTTCCTTAAATAAAAGTTTATAAACAAATGCTTTTAATTGTTCGTCTGATCCCTAGGAATCATTTTATACACATGGTTGTACAAAATGGTCCTTTCGTATGCCTTCAAAAAAATGTAAATAAAAGATACGATTGGTCAAGTAATTAACTTTCGTCAAAGTCAATCATTAGATAAATGTACTAACTTGCAAAAACTACTTGATTTTTATTTAAATAATGTGTATTCGTATTTTTTATATGAATCTTGCCTTAGGGGGATCGTGTTAGACAGATTTACCCTACTCTGCCGATTGTACGTGAAACATAAAAAGTTTCCGAGGATCCGTCGGCATCGAGATACGAGAGACGCCGTACGAAAAATCTCCCCGTGTTGCATCCCGCAATTAGCTGACAACGTTATGGAGGCGTCAAGTCGAGACGCAACGTCAACGGCAACGAGTACACGGACGCGTGCGTTGAGTCCAATTAAACGCAACGACGCGGCGTTTCGCGTGTCGACGTCCCAGCATCGACTCGCCTCGCTGCAGAATCGGATAGCACGTGGACGTTGCACTTTGCGTGGGCTGCGCTCGCAAACATCCAGATTCGATCGCGAGCCTCTATAGGTCGACGCGTAAAGGTCGTAGAGCTCGTCGCGCGCGCGCGGATTCCATTTGCCCGACGACGACTGAGCGAAAATTCTTTAGACTTTCAACGCGAAAGCTTCGTCCTCGGTTCGCGAAACCCTCGGATTTTTTCCCCTCGCAGCAGCCGTTTTAAATGTTAAAACAGAGCGCGACACGCACGAGCCAGTCTGCGCGATCTAATCGGACAAGTTATACACGAGTAAGTGCTTATGCAGCTACCGCTCGTATTATGCAAGCGTCACTCGATGTTAGTGCACCTTTTAGTGTCACAATCCCAACGGTTAACGGGACACGCTGCCGCGTCGATCGCGTTTCAGGGGTCCGCGAAAAGCTGATTTCACAATTTCTTATAGCAAATCCCCTCCCCGTTTCCCTGCGAAGCCGATAAACAAAATTCGAGCCGAAGGCAGCGGATTCGCACGCAGCGCGCAGAAACGTTAAACCGCGGGTTCTATGCGTGCGGCGCGTCGCATCATTAGACTCCTGAAGAGAGAGAATCCCGAACCCCAGGAGAACCCCGAACCTCGATCCTGCGGCGACAAGGACAACTTTGCTGCTAACTCGCCTTGAATAGTTAACTCGTCTGATCAAAACCAGGCTACGATTAAGTTGCTCGTTCTTAGGGAACGTTCCCAACGCGTTCGCAGGAAAAACGCGGGAAATTTATCTCCCCGCTGGTCGCAGAGCGAACCGCGACGCGATGAATTAAACCGACGCGAAGCCTCGAAACGCGCTCTCCCACCGTACAATAGGTATCTCGTAACGCGTTAAAACTACAATGGCCGCGCACACGGCTAATTGAAACATTTGCCTCGGCGATTACCAGACCAGCCCGAGTAAACACGCGTCGCGGCCGCGCAATTTTCTCACGCCAACGCTCGATACACGGTAGAATGACGAATCGCGCTCATTATCTATTTCGCGAACCGATCGGCTTATCGACTACGGTCGCGAGATAATTGCTCACCGAGACTTACAACTGGAAATCGGCTAATCGTTTATGCGCTGTGCAGGTTGGTTAAGACGCTATTTAAAACTGATAGTCGATAACAGAGGATTGTACGCTTTCTGTGCTATTTCCTCGATAAGAACACGGTCCAAGCTCTATTTTGCAAAAACGATAAGACATAAGGGGATGTTCGATATGAATCAAATAATAAGAATCGATTCTATGTATTAAAAAATCGAAATGAAAAAATTGATTTTGCCAGAATCGGTTCAAATATCGTGAATATATCGTGCTATTCGGAAAGTTTGTAGCACTTTTAATAACGTCAAAAAAAGCTCAAAGTTTAAAGCTTGAGAAATTGAAAATTTATAACTTAAAATCTAGAAAATAGAGGATTTGATGCTTTGAAATTCTGACTGCTTGAAAATTTGTAGATTTGAAGCTTGAAAGCTTGTAAGCTCAAACCTCAAAACTTAAAAACTTGATAGTTTGAAACTTGAAAACTAGGGACATGAAAACTCGATACTTTGAAATACTGAAAGTTTGGGAAGTTGAAAATTTGAACCTAGAAAACTTGCAAGCTCAAGTTTAAAGCTCGAAAAATTGAAAGTTGGAGCTTGAAAACTTTAAACGTGCAAATTTTATGCTTCGAAATTCTGAATGATTAAAAACATGAATGTTGGAAGTTTGCAAAATTGAGAGCTCCATGTCTGAACATAAAAAAACTGAAGTAAGGAAAATCGATTCCCGATTTTTATCGTACAGAATCGATTCACTGAAAAATCGAAGAACAGAATATCGAACATCCCTAGTATTTGTATTAGACTGCTGTGACGAACGGATCCTTTTGAGTGTGATTAAAAAAGCTACTAATTACTCAAATTATTTGCATGGTTTACGATTCTTTAATATGGATATGACACACATTTTAAAACCCAGAAACAATCAAACTAATGAAACTTAAGTGAACCACGGAGCGTCAAAGTGGTTCGGACTGTTTTTCGAGATGGTGAACATAGTAATTCAAGAAAGGATCAATATTTTTAGCTGAAATTTTAACTAAACCTGCAAAACACTTTTTTTGTACAGAGTAGAACTCGCGCATTGAGAACACGAAACTCTGACCAATTCTATTAAACATTATTTACAAAATTATTTTCAGAAAAACTCAAAAAAATTGATATTTATTGTATAACTTCGGGGATTTTTATTAAAATATTTCCACAAAGTTCCACATTGTAGATTTTTAGTCTAAGGATACTCGCAACGATTTTATTTTCAGATGATTGATATAATCAGCGGCGTTATACAGCGTCCTCTTTGACACTCCATAATGTATTTAATTTTCATTATTTTCGATGTTTCTTGGTTTCAAAATGTATGTCATATTCATATTAAAGAATCGTAAAACGTGCAAATATTTTGAGTTAGTAGTAGCTTTTTTCATCACACTCAAAAGGATCCGTTTGTCACAGCAGTCTAATGCCTATGTATAATTATTGATGATCTACTGTTTCTTTAAGAGTGAACTTCAGTAACATTAAAAATAAGCGAAAATCTTTCAAAATTGGAGGAATGAATCTTTATGCAATAGTAAAACACTACATAAAATTAAAAAAAAATTGATTCAATATTCTTGCGAAAAAAGATCAATCAAAAGGTTTTCATCAAAAGAAGAAGCCTCATTAATATTTTGGAAACCAATTAATTTTTGGTTAAAATTGTTATTGAAGTTCTTTTCTCTGTTGAAGCAATTTCTAAACACGTAGTGTTAATCGACACAACTAGTCTTAAAATAACCTACACTGAATGCGAAAAGTAGTGTTGGATATTGATTAACTGAATATACTTTAATGAGTATTATAATTAGACTTGTACATCGCAAGTATTGCGCGTCGAGAACAAAAAGAAAAGGTTGTAATGCGGAAGTCGCAGTTTGAAAAGAAAATAATTGATTCTTCCGCACGCGGCGCTGGACATCGGTTTCCTTTTACCGCGGGATACACAAAATAAACGCAACATAGATTATATACTATGTATCAAGTAGATTACCAAAGATTTGGAATCTTAATGTCTAGTGCAGGGTTTTTGAACAATTGATCCACATGTTACATTCATATAAAATTCATGAAAGAGTCGATCGAGAGAAACGCGACCAAGCGATTTCCAGTTGAGCGTAGTCTCCGTAAGCAGCGAGGAGTGCGAGGAGACGAATGCGAAACCGTTGGCAAAAACTCACCTAGGGAACTCTCCGGGTCGGACAGGTCGGAGAGAGAGGGCACTTTCCGCATCGAGGTGAACCTGCCGGAGAGGGCAGGCACTAGGCCCTCTTCCTCGGCGTCAGAGGCCAGCTCCTGTTTCATCAACTTCGCCATAACCGTCAAAATAACGCCACCGTCGCTAATGCTGCCGCCTCCCAGATAGCTGCCCACGCCTCTAGCGTCGCGCTGAAAGAAAAACCCAGCATCGTGCAGTCTTCGAAAATCGTATACTTTTTAGCGGCGTCGCTAAACGGTTCGTTCGTTTCGCGTGGCTTTCTCTTTTTCTCATATTCTTTCGCAAACTCGACAGACGATTCCATCGATCCGGTGGATCGAATTTCTTCGAGTTTCTCGTACGATACAATGGATCGTTGGATTCGTTAACTACTATTCATTGTAGAAGCCTCGACGGAGCGAGGCAGAGAGAGAGAGAGAGAGAGAGAGAGAGAGAAGGTCGCGATCGTACGAGGCTAGATGAAAGAGAGTCGCGAGGAGACGGTGTCTCGGCGGAGGCATGAATGGACGGTGAACCTGCTGAAGCGACGTGCCGGAAGGGGAGAAGAGCGGAAAAAGAGCAGCGGGAGGGAGAAGGAGAACGGCCGCGCGAGGGCGACAAAGGGGAAGGGAGCGGATGAAGGGAGAAGGACGCGCGATGCCGGCGGAGGGAAGGAGAGCGACGAAATCGCTGAATAAGAAGCAGAGGAGGAGGAGGAGAGTCTGTTCGGGGTAGCGAGAAAGAGGAGAGAAGGAGAGACGAAACCGCAAAGGCGATCGAGAATCAAACTCGAAAGGAGCGAGAGAAACGCGAAGACGAGGGACCGCAGTGCAGACGGGCCCAATACGAGGGACAGAGAGAGTTACTATTCGTTTCAAAGACATTGCACCCTAGGGCAATCGCTACGAATTTCTTTTCGTCGCAGCGCCGATAAATTGCGCTTGTTTTCAAAGAGACATCGACGACACGATCTTCCATCTTCCCCCTCGCGCGCTTTTTTCTCCTTGACTGCGCGTCGACCGAGAAAGAAAGAAAGAAAGGGGCGGAGTGGAAGGATACGCGGCGACAGTCACGACCGCTTGACCTTCGCTGCGAGGGACTCCAAGTTGAATGAAACGCTGCACAAGAGTGTGACGCAACGGTACGCGATGCAACGACACGCAGCGACGCGATGCAACGCTCCAACCTCGTCGTACCTACGCCTCTTCCCCGTCCCTCGCGTCATCGACGCTGTCCTTTTACGTTGCTCTCGTCTCCCCCTTCCCCCTCTAATTCATTCCGACCTCCCCTCGCACCTCTTGCTCCACTGTCTGTCCAGCGCATCAGTCACCCTTCCTCCGCCGGCAGACGCCCGTACCGAGCAGACGCTAACCTCGGCGCGGTGTCACTGGAACTCTCCGATGCATATCTCGGTCGAACGAGCTTTTCCACGAGGAAATTCTGAGAATCGAAGGAAACCCGTTCCGATAATTTCGCCACGCGAGGCCGGAGATCATCCCGGCGAAAATCGTTCGAGAAAAGATCCGCTGTGGTCGAACAACGGCCTCGCTGTCCTCCGCGATAATTAATATTTTCCAGCATCTTGTAACGCCGGCATATACGCATGCAACACGTGTATGCAGATAAGCCGGGGATCGTAATTCTTGTCACGCGCTCCCTGCTGCCGTCTTTCTCCCCGTCCATCTATCTGTTTACCTATCTCTTCCTCTTTCATCATAGGCATTCGAACGATACACGTTGCCGCGTCGCGATTCGTTCCACAACGTTCCACTACGTGATCGCTCGGCCCCCGCCTATTCCTAGTTCAAACCGTTCTACCAGCCATTATTCGATCGAGCATCCGACGCACAGTGGCGGATTTCGCCGAAATCCTGGCCAAGAGTCATGTTTTTAAATGTGAGGCGAATTTTTGGTACAAATTGCGAGAATATGACTTTAAAATGATAGATAGGGTAAAAGGACTAGTGGTCGATCAGCTAAAGCGAAATTTGGACTGGGAGTATAAAAAAAAATAAATAGTCTGTATGGTGAAATATCCTAAAGTAGTTTAAATGTGTTTAACTTATCGCTAATATTTTTTGCTAGCATATAAAAGTTCTAGGAAATATGTAATTAACGTTAAAAAGTGTCCAAGTTGTGTTCGATTCCGATTCAATTCTTCAGAAAATTGATTTTTTCGATTAAAAGCTCGATTCTTTGAACGTTCAAACTTCGAGCTTTACATCTTGCAAACTTTTAATTTTCATGTTTTTAATTCTTCAGACTCTCGAAGCATAAAATTTAAACATTTAAAGTTTTTAAGCTCCAACTTTCAATTTTTCAAGGTTTAAACTTGAGCTTTCAAATTTATTGTACCTTTAAATTTACCTTAGTTTTTATAAGTTTGAAATTGTCGAGTTATCAAGTTTTAAAGTTTAAGCTTCTAAGCTTCAAATTCACAAATTTTCAAACTTTCAGAATTTCAAAGCATCAAATCCTCTATTTTTTAGATTTCAAGTTATAAATTTTCAACTTTTCAAGCTTAAAACTTTGAGCTTTTGAGCTTTGGGCGATCTTCCTTCTTCAGTTTTTTTACGTTCAAACTTGGAGCTTTCAATTTTGCAAACTTCCAGCTTTCATGTTTTTAATCCTTCAGAATTTCGAAGCATAAAATTTGCACGTTTAAAGTTTCCAAGCTCCAACTTTCAACTTTTTAAGCTTTAAACTTGAAGCTTTCAAATGTTGTCCTTCATAACATATTTCAAAGTAATCAAAATCGGTGAGGGCGTAGCACATCAACAGGTTCACCCGTATTCATAATATTAGTATGGATGCAAAGGAATACTCGTTTTTTAAATTAAGAAAAAACTGTTTGGCTTTTGGCCAGGATTTCAGCAAAATCCGCCACTGTGCGACGTCTTAGAATCCGACGAATAGTCCAACGTTTGAAAAATGTGTATTGCAGTCTCGATTATAGAAGAATATGCAAGCACAGTCTAGCGACCGGCTATCGACGAACGATCTGCGACGATCTCTCGGAGACCGCGATCGGTTACCTTGGTCGTCGGAGGAACCCGAAATAGAGCGAGTGCCCTTTTCTTCTCGCGTTCGGGAGAACTCGATACCGTGAATCGTCCGACTTTGCTCCCGAAGAAATACCGACGATTCGGATCGATTCCGGCTCCGATAAAATTGGAAAGCATGCAACGGAAGGGTCGCAAAGGAAACGGCCGCTATTGTTCTAAACACGAATCCCGGAGCGACGATCAAAGTCGAGCAGAAAGAAATTCCGCGGCGCGGCGGCGAGGCGTTAAGCTTCCATCTCTATGCATAAAGTCCGTTTCTTTGGCGCGACGACCTGGTTCGTATGAGAACCCGGCATTATGCTCCATTCTGAACGGACTCGAGGCTCGGACTCGATTCTCTGAATGAATGAGCAACAGAGGCTCCCTTGGAAGGGGGAATCGTCGAAAGGGAGGAGAAGAGAGGCGAGAGCAGAGCTACTGGCTGGCTGACAGAACCAGCGGGAGAGATTGAAAAGGAGACCGAGGATCGTTGAAAACGCCCTTGAAAAGAAGAAACGAAAAGAAGCTATTAGCGCGTCTTTTCCTTGCCGCACGATCCACTTGCTATTTTTATCGATCGCTTCTCAATCAATTCTCAACGCTGCAGCCGCGTTTTGCAGCGATAACCGCGGAGAAAGTCAAATGCGATTACTAACGAACGGCCAGTTTTATAAATTATGCCAAGTAGCAGGGAAATTCTCGCAGAAGCTACGAATGGTACAACCGTTGGAAAAATTTTATGAGGCGCCGCCGAAATATGAGAGAATATTCGTACGGGGATCGCGAACGAGTTCAACGAGTAATAGTCAAGCAGAATTGTTTCGAAGTGGCGACCGGGCGAAAATAGATTTTCAACCGCGTTCGCAGTAATGGTCCTTTCAGACATGTAAATCTATTCGAGCCACGCAGCGGCAGAAACAGCAGCCCCGAGGAGTTCAAACAACTGAGAATATTTTTTCGTCACTGAAATATGCTGCAAGCTTATCGACGGATCCGATCGATTCCACGCTCCAAATTGCAATTATGTGAAACTAACAGCGACTGCGATATATTTCTGGTTCATTTGCTACACACAAATCGATTATTCGAAATATTTCAAGACGTTCGACGGCGATTTCGGCACGTGGAAACGCGTGTCAAATGGAGAATTAATCCGCGCGACGTTTCGTTGTTCATCTTTGATGAAACCGACCCACCGATCAAATCGATGCCGCGATTACGAATGAGAGAATAATCGATTACCGTTAGAACGAAATAGACTGTGAATAGTTTAGAGTTTAGAATATAAAAAGAAATAGTCTTATCTTCCGCAGAACCAATTTCGCGAACCCTTTGGTCGAATTTTGATTGAAATCGCGCGTCTAGAATTCCGAAGAAAGATACCGGACTGTGAGAAAGTGAAAGATTTTAGCGTGCAGTGCCATGAATGAACGTAATATCGATGTTTTCTTAGACCGAATGTCGCCCCGGCGCACGCGAAAGTATACAAAGTAAACGCGCTGATAAGATAAGCTCTACGAGGAGGCATCGAACGCTGCAATTTATGATTTCGAGGCGCGTTCAGTAAGTCGATTAAACGTTGCGTTTGCCAGTCCCAACATTCCTTCGTTCTAACGTAAGCGAACGCCAAAAAAAACGTAGAAACAAGTACGGAACATGTTTTCCACATTTCGACCAGCGTTTACAATAACCGCACGATAAAGTTGGGAATCCACCAGAAAGCTAAGCTAAGCTATGCTATGCTAAGATTAAGAAAAATTCGTTTCAATTGGTAAATAATGTGAGGGCGCCGCTGCAATTCAGAAAGCTCTGCAATTTAAAATTTCAACCTTCAAATATCAAATTTTTAGAGTTTGAAGCTTTAAATTTTCAAATTTTATAGTATTCAGAATATCAAACTTAAAATCTTAAAATTCTAAGATTTTCACATTTTCAAGTTTTCCAATTTCCAGAATTTTAAGCTTAATATCTGCAACTTTTAGAAATTTCAAGCTCAATATTTGCAAATTTTTTAAATTTCAAGCTTTAAATTTGAAAATTTTCCGAATATCAAAAGCTTCAAATTATCAAGTTTTTAAATTTCCGGAATTTCAAGCTTCAAAGATTAAAACTTTTAAGCTGGAATTTTTCAAGCGTTGAAATGCTCAAGTTTCAAGTCTCAAGTTTTGAAATTTCAAATTTCCAAGCTTCAAGCTATATAATAAGTATTCAGTATCAACTTCTTACGCTTCAGACTTCCAAATTTTTAGTTTCAACGTGTTTAGCTCCAAGTAAAAAATGTTCAAGTTCAGCCTTTCAAGTCTTACAATTAACTACTTTTAAACTTAATAATTATTTAACCCCTAACAAATATTATTTCAGATAATTATTTCTAATACGATTGAAACGAAATATTATTTCAAGTAAATATTTCTAATGTATCCTACAAACATAATAGTACAATTAAGAATTCCAATCCATAAATAATAAATAAGTATTTTCAAATATCTTTCTACGTTCCAGTCCTCCACGCCTCCTTCATTTGATCATTGCGCCATTGTTCCTATTTATCAAATGCGTACAATAGCAACAAACGACGAAAAAAGGATTGTAGTCTGCGCAATTTCGTGCTGCGTCTAGCTAACTTAACTTTCCAAAAAAAAACATAGCATGGTTTAGCTTAGCTTTTAATGGAAACAGATCCATAAAAATGTATTGAAGCCAATTTTTTTGAACTTAGTATAGCTTAGCTCAGCTTTCTGGTAGAACGGCGCGAACGAGCATAATTTTTTCAGCAAGATTGTCGAGGCAAGCTGCGCCAAAATTGGCTCGATCGATCTTAGATGGAATTCGCGACTGGCCGTTCTCCAGAAAACGCGACAAATTCGTCAATGAAGCGCTGCGAACGCGTAACGCCCGCGCTCGCCATTCATCGTTCGCAGTCTATTTATACGTCGATCCTATTTATCGCCGATGAATGACTGAGGACACGCGCGATTGAAAGCTTTTCCACTAGATTGACTCGCTTACACCACAAATACCACGCTCCGATTCCATCTACCTTCACGTGAACCGTCTAAACGCAAAGGTTACTCGTATATTTAGAAGCTTGGGAACCTGTATCCGCGTCGAGTACGTCCAATTTCGATCGAGATGCACCGACGACAAAACGAATGGAAGGGAAAAGCTGCAGAACAAAAGGGTCCGAAGCGTGAAGAAGGGATATCGTTTTTCGGACGAGTCGTGCGGAGGACTTCCGGCAGAGGAGCGAACCAAGTGGTCAGTTCCTGTGCCCAGCTAACGACAGCTGCCACGCTTTCCTCTTATTAATATTCATGGACAGATGGCCGTAAGAAAAGAGGCGACTTTTCGCTCGAATCCGAGAAGAAGAGTTTAGACCGAAAGCGATGGAAAACGCTGACTGATTCGGTCGAACTAGAGAGTCATTGTTAAGAAAAAACAGGTGTAACAAGCGGGGAGAGACTACGAGAGGAAACGGATGCACCACGCCCAAATCGTTTAAATCCGAATCGATGGCCACCAATTACCCTAGGCGATTACTCCCTCTGTTTTCCGGGGTGACTACGCCGACTTGAAAAATGTTAAATAACGAGGAAGGGAAGACTGCGACCGAAATTCCACTCGATGGTCGATGCGACGATATCGGAGGTAGCCTTTTATAGCGCGCCACGCGTACGAAGCCCGTTAGATTATATAACGACGTTATTCTACGTCAACCCCTGTCGCGTTAATGAAAAGGGCCAAGAGGGCGAGAGAAAGAGATAGAGAGAGAGAGAGAAAGAGGTCGAACGGCGATGCACCGCGCTGCGAGGCTGACGTAGGAGACGAGGCAACGGTGCGTGGTGCATGCGACGAGCCACGCATGCAGAAGGTCTGCACGAGAAGGGCTGCTATTTCTGGCGACTTAGATTTCTCTTCTTTCTCCTCCCTCGTGCCTTGCAGCGCTCGGCTACCGTGCCTCGCCTTTCTTCCCACCCGATGCTCGATCCCCTAGCACTAATCGACTCGTTCTCGTTCCTCGCTTTCCGTTTCTTCGATATTCCTTTCGCTTTCAAAGGATATTGGCACCTCTTTCTCTCGCGGACGCAAACTCGTTCACCGATATCTTCTACTTCTTACGACGCCCGAGCTTCGTTCGATCGACCGATCGATTTCATGGGAAACGGGTGACGCGTCTAACGTTTGAAACAAATTTATATCGCACCCCGAACGATCCCACGACCCAGTTCAGACTTTGGGAAAATCTTAATGCCCTGACCTAACGCATAATTGTTAGTGATGGCATTGCTATCACACTTCGAATCGCTTTGAATTAGTGACAAAGAATTCGAACAGTTTGGAACACGATTCGATGCTTAGAACTCTTCAAAGTCTTGAAATACCTTGAAAGGGCTTGAAACTCTTGAAAGATCTTGAAACTCTTGAAAATCTTGAAAGGCCATGAAAGTCTTGAAAAGCCATGAAAGTCTTGAAAGGCCATGAAAATCTTGAAAGGCCATGAAAGTCTTGAAAGGCCATGAAAGTCTTGAAAGGCCATGAAAGTCTTGAAAGGCCATGAAAGTCTTGAAAGTTTTGAAAATCTTGAAAGGCCATGAAAGTCCATGAAAGTCTTGAAAGGTCTTGAAAGTCTTGAAAAGCCTTGAAAGTCTTGAAAGCTTGAAAGGCCTTGAAACAAGTCTTGAAACTCTTAAAAGGTCTTGAAACTCTTGAAAGTCTTGAAGACCATGAAAGTTTTGAAAGTCTTGAAAGGTCTTGAAACTCCGGATAAATTGAAAATCGTGAATCGTATGAGTTCTGATAGATATACAAAGCATAATAAATATTTGATATCTTACACGCTTTTTGATAGCTTTTGTTCGAGCAGTATTATTATTATTATTATCATCATTATCATTATTATTATTATTATTATTTATTAACGGGTATTAGACCCTTTTGTGTACAGTACGCATATAGCAAATATGTATGAGATACAAGATCCAAGATAATAGTATATCTAATATCATAAACATAGAGTTCGATTCATCCTAAATTTTAATTTTAAGTCTTCGAATCTTCAACTTGAACATTTTAAGTCTCCAACTTCAAACTTTGATGTCTTTAATTTCAGTTCTAACAATTTCCTAATACCAAACTTGAAACTTGAAATCTTCAAATCCCTGAACTGTAATCTTGAATATTTCCGAATTTCCAAATTTAACTCAACAAATGTGCAACTTCAAAACTTTAAATTGCCGGTAATTCTTAACAAATTACTTATATTATTTCCCGATCCTCAACTTTTCATGTCTCCATCTTCAACTTTTGAGATCTTACTCTTTAAATCCTAAAATCTCCAAATTTAGACCCTTAAATTTGCAATTTTAGCTCCAAAAATCTCTAAAACTCTGAATTTCAAATCTCTAGCCTGAAACCTTCAAATGTTCAATTTTTTTCACTCCAAACCTTCCAATGTTAACTTCAATTTTTTATATCCTCAAGTTCGAAGCTTCATATATCTAATTTTAATTCCAAAAATCTGCAAACAATCAACTAGAAGTCTTTAAATGTCTAAATTGTTATGTCGAATATCTCGAAATTTCCAAATTATACTCTTCAAATATTCAACTTTAAACCTTTAAGTCTCCAACTTCAAATCTTGGTGTCTTTAATTTCAAGATATCAAATACTTATCAAGCTTTGAATATCTGTCGAAATTCTCACGATTCACAACTTTCTAATCTATCTACAGTTTCAAACCTTTCAAGACCTTCAAGACCGCTCAAACCTGTTCAAGACTTTTAAGACGTTCAAGACTTTCAAGAGTTCTTCCAATCATATTCCAAACAATTCAAAGTGATTGAAATCCCATTAGTATCAAAATCTTTCAAGACTTTCAAGACTTCTAAGCTTCTAATCGTGTTTTAAATTCGAATTTTCACAGTCTTGAAGATTTACCAAGTTCAGATTCAAATGCCCATCACTAATAATTGTTCGCCCGCTGGCCACCGAGAAAGAAACTCCGAGGAAGTGGACAGCGAGAAAAAAGGAAGGAGAGTGGAGAGCGAGTGATGAAAGCGAGAGAGGAGATAAAGGGGAAGGGCTGGCTAGCTAGAAGTATTAGACAGCAAGCAGGCAGTTAAGCGGGGCGAGGCAAGAGAAGAGTCGAGGGGGATAGTGAACGAGCGGCCGGCTCTACGTTCATTCATGAAACGAAGGCGGAGGGCAGAAGCGGAGAACGAATTGTTACTGGCACTCGTACAATCGCAGGCTCTGCCAACGCGGTTGCCAACGTCAACTATCACCGCGAAAATAGAGCCGGATTGGCCTATTTCGATGCGCATTAGTGTCCGGCGAGTCGCTAGAGAGCGCGCGCTATCCGCGCCTCAGGGTTAATTAATCAATTGAAAAAGCTAACAATAGTAGACGTAGCGACTCTGTTTGTTGATCGAGGACCAGTCGAATATTTTTGGCAATCAGTTGATTAACGCGCTAACTCTAATCTCTGGGATTCAAAGGATTAACCTTGGACTTGCGAGGGACTTGCATGCACTCTCGATCGCGATCGAGAGAACAAAAGCGATAAGATACGAAAGGAATCAATGGAAACGATACAACGGAGAGCGTCGGCAGCGGAAGGCGGCGCGGTACCATCAAAGAGATCCCCGAATAACGACGGAGCCGCAGAGAGATTTTCGCCAGCAGCGAAACTTCTGTTTCGAAATTGCGCGAGCGGCCTGCTTTAAAATTAGACCCCCGCTGTAATTACGTGTCACCTGGGGGATATCTCGTTCCTGGCTAAATTTAAACTCTACACCCGAGGCCTTCCTTCCGGGCTGTCGTAGCTCCGACTACCAAACAACGGTGAAGAGCACCACTGACCTTGATGGATCTGTGATCGATGGGGTAGCCTTTCCTGATCCCAGGACTCTCCTCGTAGAAGTCCTGCTCCTCCTCCCCGTAGTCGTACAGGGATTCCATGTCCATTTTGTCTGAAAAGAGACAAAACCAAATCAATCGTCGACTCAAACGAATTCATTCGCGAAGGAGAGTTCATCGCGGCGCCCGCAGGCGTCGATTCGACGCTTAGCTACGCGCCGGATACACGTGAAAAACATAACTTTTGTGGTTCGAGACGGTTAACGATCGTCGCGAGGAGCTTTAAAAACAGAATCTCCACCGGAGCCTGGAAATGCTAAATCACACCGCGTTCCGTTTTTATTTGCAACCTGTACAGTCAATTCTCTGCCACGTGACGCGAGTCTTTCTTTTTGATTCCGTCTCGCCTACTTCGAAACTCGATTGTGATTGCGATTGTGGCGAAAATTTTTACGTACAGTAAACGCGTTTCCATTTTTCATCCATGGAATATTTGTTTTCGCGAGTGCGATCGGTACCGAGGAATTTCTAAGACCTAAGAACGGAGCGACTCGAGAGAATTTTCGCAAGATACGCGACAAGTGCGAGTTTTAAAACGATTCGAGCGTAAGGGGATGCACAGGCAGCACGGCGTACATGCGTAGGTTTTCGAACCCTGGTTTCTACAAAGATCAGGTTACTCCGGCTGGAAGCCCGAACGACAGATGGTAGGTGGAAAAGTGCTCGAGCACCGCCATCGACTCTCACGGCTCTTTCGACGTGGGCAAAATCTGCCTCGGCTACAAAGCCTTTCTTTCAAAATTCCAGGTTTTTAACCCTGTCTTCGCACAAGGTGCTCCTCGCTTCACGATCACCGAACAATATATCCTTTATTCGAGATCGATCGATTTCGAAATTGATTTTCGAACGATCATAACCAGTTCACACGATGCGGTTTTTTTTAGCAGAGTCGGTATCTTTGCAGGCAAAAATCAGGGATCGAATGAAACTGTTAGCTTTTATAAATAAAAGTTATTTATTAAACTTATACCTTTTAAATCATTTCTTTTTTATGTTTTAAGTTCATTTTATACATTATGATTTTAACTCTGTTGTAACAGTTCAGTTTTAACAGTTATTTTGTATTCTGTTAATAAAAATTCTGAAGAATCGTATATTTTTTAACGAATGTTTTAAGGTAAAATATAAAAGTTAGAATTCTTTCTTTAATTAGCATTATTTAAGAAATTGAAAGTAGAATAAATATAGAAAAGAAAGCAGGTTTCATTTTATTAACAATGAGAGAAAAATTGAACAAAACAAAAAGCAATTAATTAATATATATGTGTATAGGCTCAGAGTTGAAAGTTTATTTAGTTTTAGGAGTTATTTTCTAATTTACTTTCAATAATGTTCGTCCTCAGATCATTAAGAATAAATTTCAAAGCACTAAACTAGTACTTTAAAAAAAGTACCTGACTAGTTACTCGAAAATTAACTATTTACTCAAAAAATTAGAACATTAAAGAAAGCAACATGCGCCAGAAAACAGCTAAGATATGGAACACAGAAATTCTATGTAAACATTAAAAGAAAGTTATTAATATACATATAGGAATAATTCTTAAAAATGAAATATAAATGTAACTTGGACATAAAACTTCATTTTGTTGATTTTGTATTATGAAATATTTTTTCGCATACAAAAAACACTTTTATCGAAAATTCTAACATTCTAACACAACAAACGATTTCTCGATCGACGAGATCTGCAAAAAACTCGATTTTCGATTTTCGGGGTCATTACAATAACTTCCCTATAAATCGGGAAGTTAAAAATAACTTTTTAACAGTTCATTCAACACCTGAAAAAAACACTCGAAAGCAGCGTTCACAAACTTTTGTATATTCGCCGCTACGTTCAGCTAAATTGATATGCCTAACGCCCATTATTACGATTCGGCAAAAAAATCGAATCGGTCAAAAAACACTATCATGTCGGTTGCCCGTAACTTCGTAACACAAGATAATGGGACAAAATAATCTCAAGAGTTTAATACAGACCCATCGATTCCCCGAGATGAAGAAAGAAAGAGCGAATAATTCGAGTTATCAGTTCCGCTCCCCTACAGCGTTGTTTTGAACAGAGCCATTTAACAACGCCTAACGCTTCTCGCGTCGCGATCGAGCAAGATAACTCTCGCTATCGCGGAGCAAATGATTATTATCGATCCAACGCGACAAAAGATACCGAGCGTGATTCGCTTATCAGTCGCAACGGCTTCCTAAAAGCACGCAGCGAGGGATACGACAAGAAACAACGAATCTACAGCGACGCGACGCAACGCCTAGGGATCAAATTCCAAGGGTGAGAAGACTGTTGAATCGGTTGCGACCAAGCAACAAAATGTGTAAGTAGCAGACGTGTTTTTTCTCCGCTGATAATCGCGGCAGTCACCTTTACGAAAATCGCGAAGATCGATTAGATCGAAAATCGCAAGTTACAACCGCGCGTTTTCGAATTCGAATATGCATCTCGGTTCGACGCAAAACTTTTCGAGAATCCTTGGTGACGGTATTTGCCGAAAGCTGGAGTAACTGTAACCGTTGTTTTTCGGATAACGAACGCATCTGGTAGGTATTCCCGTTGCGCATATATCTGGAAATCGGTGGGTAGTCGGAAGGGGACACGACTGGCTTTAAAGCGAGTCCGGTCAACTTCCGCGCAAACACGAGGATGCTATTTCCACTCGGATGCGTCTACCTGCGTTTCCGACCAACGAAAGCGAAAGAAAAAGATCGTTCGATACACGGAGGGTAAGTTGTAAAATCCATAGTACTATATTGTTTCTCTCCGCGACTTCCTCGCGTATGCCACGCCGTTTCGCATCTTCAAGGACACTGTATTTTCTGTTCATATCGTGAAATAAAGGGAAGACGGAAAACGACTCGATACGAAAGTAATATGGGAAAGAAAAAAAAATTGAAGGGAGGAAATTAGTGTCATTGGTTGCAAAACCAATTACATATTTTTTCCTACTGCTTTCAAAGTTTCGAGCTTCAAAGTCTTGAAAATATTCCTTTAAAACAGCGGTTTCCAACCTTATGGTACGTAGAATGCTCCCAGGTGGTCGTGAAATTATATCGAATTTAAAAACTTTTTATTTTTTATTCCGTAGTCGGGGTTTTAGTTTTTTAAACTTATTTTTTATTTAAGGGTTTTTAGTAGATAATATATTAAAATATATTATGGTCTATTAACCCACAGTAACCCATGGTCGCCATTTTGGATTTTTCTAAATTTTTGATGGCCTATCACTCACTTTGATAAGACAAATCGAATGACACCTCCATTGTTAAAATCGTATAATAGTTTAAGAGCTATGATGGAACATACGAAATTTATATTACTATACAGCGGTCCACAGCCGCCATACTGAATTTTTCTAAATTTTTTATAGCCTATGTCACTCAAGTTGTTAAGACAAATCCAATGGTACCTCAATTGTTAAAATCGAATTAATATTTTAGAAACTATGGTGGAACATACGAAATTTATATTAATATACAGCGGTCCACGGCCGCCATTTTAGATTTTTCTAAATTTTTGATAGCCTATGTCACTCACGTTGATAAGACAGATCGAATGAGACCTCAATTGTTAAAATCGAATTAATAGTTTAAGAGTTATGGTGGAACATACAAAAATTGGCCACATACATACGTACTAAACGCATTATCCTTCCTTCGCCGTAGTCGGGTAAAAAGTATAAAACTTCCCGAAACAATTGGAAGAATGTGAACAAAAAGTCTGTTCGTTAACTATAAACTTTTTACTTAACAGTGTTTTTTAACATGTCTGAGTAAAAAATAACTTGTATTTTTAGTATGTGAAATGAATTACATCTAAATTCTTTTTATTTCTACTTATTTTTTGCTCATAGTTCAAAGTCTCAGAAAAGAGATAGTTGTGGAACATTTGCTGGTCAAAAATATACAAAATGGTACGTAACTTGATCATATATTAGTTCCGTGACACGCAGGGAAAAAAGGTTGAGAACCGCTGCTTTGAAACATTGAAATTAAATTCGAATAAAAATTACGAAGGTACAAAGGTTTTTATACAAGTAATGTAATTACTTAAAATAATTAAATGAGCCCCTTTCAAGTCCCTTTTCTTAGCATTGAGAAAATTCCCCTTTTGTGCAACACTGTGTAAAAATAAAAAATAGAACGTAGGTTTATTGTGAGAAAATTAAGTGAAAGAATAATAATTATAACATAATTTGAAAGAAAACCTAAATTTCTTTCAATAATAAACTAATTCACATTATTAACAATAAACTAAAGTAGTTACTTCAAATTTTTTTGTAACGATTTTACGAAATAAAGGAAAATATATGTAAATTGAATTGTATTCTTAGTACTATTTATTTTTATAATACACTAATTTTTTATCATTTTTGTTTCGCGCCATTTGTCAATAGAGGGACTCTAATCTTACTACAAATGCGACTACAATTTTCAACATTTCCACGTAAGAATTACGAAAAAAATTAATATAAGATGAGTAGATTTTTTTGCTAATAAAAATTTGTTAAAAAAAATGTTTAATGGATAAAAAAAAAAGTCTTCTTCCTTAGCCGTCCACTAATATTTTCTACCTTCACCAAAAAGCAAAATTTGGAAGCTGCCACGATAAAAATAAGAAAAACTTGAACTAAAAAAATCGTCAACGTATCGACAAACATGGCGGAAAAAAGGCAACGATAAAATTCTTACGTACTGAGTAGTTTCAGAACTTGCCGATTACGAAACCTTCACAATCTTCGTTGCGTTTTTCTGAACCACCGTATACAAACTGGCCTGTCCTTCCAAGAGTTCAAGTGTCTATTGTTTCAACTGTGACGAGAGAGCAATATAATATCTTTGGAGAAGCTGCCGCTGGGTTTCCAGATGCGGGCAGGCGTTCCTGCAGGTCACGCCAGGCAAAGACCCGTATGCGAGCCAAAGACACCCACCACTCCACCACGAACCCATATGGGGAAAAAATCTCAATGTATCCGACACTTTTCGACTAATTAAAACCGAGGAACTTCGTTTTTCGAACAGAAATTTCATCCAATCGTCTTGTAAACAAAAGACGCGCAAAGAATACAGAACCGACGTTATGCGACATCGCGGAAGTGGCTCCCCGTAAGTTAGAAAAATAATTTCAATTATCGAAATATCATCGGTTCGATCTATAGTAAACGGCGATCGATTCGTAGCCATTTAGCGAAAACTTCATGCGCGTCGAGCGGACGAATTTGGAAACAAAAAACGATATGAATTTTTTATGTACATCGTCTTATCTTTTTTTTCATTTTTCACTTCACGAATCAATCGACGATTTTCTTTTCTGTCTTTCTCTCACCTATGCTTCGTCATTTTATCTTCCACCTCCGTCTCTCTTTCTCCGTGACGAATGTATGCGCAGCTTTGTCATCGCGATGCGTCTTCTGGCCTTTGATATTTGTCGCGTCTTTGGCAGAGAAGAAACGGCCGAGAAGACAAACGAGGGAAGCATGGTAGGTCGCGACGTTGCCATGCCGTACTCCCCGAGATCCGAGAAAGTGTACAAAAACCATTCGACCCACCAACACCGAGGGCATCGCGTTCCTTTTTTAAATTGCCAGGCTAGCCATCCCATCCCCTCGACGTGTATGTTCAACTTATACACTGTCCAACGTACTTCACTTCTTCTATCTCTCCCTCTCTCCTCTCCATGCGTATATCAAACAGTGTTTCGACGGAAATATTACCTACACCCGTTACCGGCGAAATATGTTACGCAGACGCCGTATAAAAACTTAATCCAGACTCGACAGAAACTGTTTATCGTCGCGTAAAATGTTGGAATGCATTTAAAAATATAACTTCGATCCCACCACAATGTTTAAACTAACGTCCACTTTTTAATCGTCTAATCTTGCTGTCTCTGATAGGTTGGCAACCTTAACTTCTTTTATTGTTGAATAATTTCACTTATTAAGAATTTTTAAGAATATAAAACAAATATTCTTCTTCGAAGTTGCATTATCTCCTTCTAGACATTCCACTCAACATTTATTAATTAAATAATCTTAGCTTATGAATTATCTTTTCTTTTTTTAACTCGATAAGTTCACTAACAAGCGTAGAAAATTATGTTATCTATTGAAGTAACAATCGTCTTACATTAACCAATAAAGAGATGAGAACACGTGAAAGATTGTAATGAAAACCCATTATCTAAGCATTACGTAGCACGCTCGTTCGTTAATCATAGACTCTTTTACTTGTACAATGCACTTCATTGTGCTTCGTGACTCACCATCGTCGTACCTAACAAGTATCGTTCATCTTCGATGAAATGAAAAATAATTTTCAGTGAACGTTTACTCGGAAGAGGCGACCGTTAAAACATTCCGCGAACGCACGGTATGCTGGGTTGAAACGATAAAAGTGAAATTCTACGTGACGCAAGATACGGTACAGATAATCAAGCGCTCAATGTATTTGCGATCGATATCGATCGATCATAAAACGTTCCAAACGTTAATAGAAAAATTACACGTTTCGATTCCTCTCTTGAAGATTCTACTCAAAGGCAAACGAAATCACAAATCATAGATGGCACGTAGGTGCAACGTGACGTTCGAAAGAGACGGAGAACGTTTGGCTTGCTTGTCAAAAGACAATCGACGAGACTGCCAGAGCAAAAAATATTACATTGTTGCGCATCGATCGCGTACAATAACATTGTACAGTAACAGTAACGTGTTAGAGGTCAACGGTGCTACGCGATGCTTTCAGTTTCGGATTTCGCGAAAGAAGAAAAAAACAACGTGAAACAAACCTTCGATTCGTCGGCCGATTCGCGAGTAACTTTGCAAGCGTGCAAGATATAATATTCGTCTTGGCGGTGTTTCCAACTGGCCGTGGGATGCAAAGTAACCACTGAACACTCCGTCAAAACAAATATAGGCCTGACCGTACGTAGGCGTACACTTTTCTCGTGACCGCTACGTTCTACCCTTTCGTAAGAGACCGCTATATTGTCGACTCCTTTCGCTTTATCTTCTCATTAACGAAACCCGAACCGACAGTTTGATACGCGTTCAAAAGTTTCGAAGATTCGCGTTCGCGCGCCTCGTACCACGCAGTAACCGCGCAGGTTAACAAGTTTCAACGTGCGCTCTTACCTCTTTTCCAACGTGAAATCCAGTGAAAAGTCGAATAGTGTCAAACGATTGAACAACGCACACGGAAAACACCAAAAAGGAACCGAACATAAAACAAGAATCACGTGTACGACTGTGAGGCGCACGCACATCGGCAGCACTAACGCGGTCTACCCGTACACAATACAGATTACAAATGTATTATGGCTGCGACCGAACCGTTCATGAATGAAACCAACAGAGTTCCTCCTTCCCACTACCCCGCGGTAACATGCGCTCGACCAATCCTCGATGGACGTCAGCATCCTTTCCTGCGATTGGTCGAGGCACTCGAGTTATTCCGTCGGAACCGCGAATATAGTCGAGGGTGTACGAATAAATAGATGGCTTACAGGATTTTCGTATTTGTCCCTCTCGAATATTATTACAAATTTTCAAATATTTTCTTATGCTACAATTTCTTGCCGAATCCGCTGCACGGCTTGAAATTTTATTTACAAAAATTATCGTTTAAAAAATACAAGATAATCATCTGAAACAAATCATGAACTCATACTCAATTTCAACCAATCGCATTGCTTTCGAAGTACTGCTCTTCATGGTTTATAAGTTCAGATACCGATCTTTGCTACTGTGCGTTTTATGGTTACTACAGTATCGACGACTGTTAGCCAAGTGCGAACTAAATAAAAAGTAAGACTTCTTTATCATTATAATTCCATTTAAATCGTGTTTCTATTCATAAGAATATAAACGTAAACGAGTTACGATTTTTATCTTAATTCTTTCCTAACACCCTTATTAAAACGAACATAACCTAGGGCTTCATTATATTTTATTTATTACGTAAGAGAAATTCAATAATTTTTTCATCTATTCTTATTTATTTAAAATTTTCAGTTATTGCAATTCTGCGTAGCGTTATTGTTCCACTACGATTTCGAACTCAATACTGCTTCCGTCATTTGTTATTTTCGGAATTCTAGCTAATCAATACTTGTATTTCATATTTTTTAGATCAAAATGCTTACCCAGCGTTTGGCCATCGGTGTACCAAAAGTTTTAAAACGCAACATAGGTATTGTTGCACCAGTGCTGCAAAAAGCAACCGACCCAATTCAGCAATTGTTCGTCGAAAAAATCCGCGAATATAAATCGAAGAGCTCGTAAGTAGTTCGTGCGTATTTGATTACACAATGTTTAGTAGAAAGTTAACATTCTCTGTGAACTTCGAAATTTAGTGGTGGAAAATTAGTTGACTCTACTCCAGAAATTGAAAAAGAGAGGCAAGCCGAACTCGAAAGACTCGCCAAACAATATGGTGGAAGTAAGGATCAAATGGCAGAGTTCCCCAAGTTTCAGTTCAAAGGTATGAAATGCTTCGATTATGTAAAAAATATATTTAATACGGGAGATACAAATTTAGACGAGGTATATTTGTTTTCAGATCCAGTAATCGAAACTAGCATCTCTAAGTAAACGCATTAATGTAACTGTATAAAGATTCATATAATTAGAAGGTTCATATTAAAATTGTTATGCTTAATATTTAAGTAATCAGTTGTAAAAATACACGCGAAGGTATAAATGTAAGTATATTAAAATTTATTTTCCCTACAAAACTAATATGGAACAATAAGTTATAAGATATTTAAACGTATAAATAATTTATCACAAATTTATTTTAAGTTACGTGGAATCTATAAAAAGTTTCGTGTTTTCCACTATTTCCATTAATATCTCCATATTACATTTCCTAGCGACGGATCTGCATATTTTCACGAATTTTACTATCTCACTTCTGGGAACTAAAGTCTTGAAATCTCCGGAACACGAACAGAGCTCGTTCATGTTTTCTCTTTTGATCTCTTTGCATTTACGACATTGCAGATCCTGTAACATATATCCCATACTTTTACGATTTAACACATCTATTAAAAGGAACTCTATTTCTTCGTTGTCGTAGTTCATTTTGCAAAGAGGACACTTCCACATGTACCTATTTTCTTCCATGATACAAAAATTGTCTTTGCACAGATCAATATCTCTCGTATGATTACAGGCTTTACAAATAATCTCTGGCAAAGTCAATGAAATACATGGATCTTTCCACTCGACTGCGTCGCTGAAACTGCCGATTCTTATCAATCGCAACATATTCGTTTGTAAATTATATATTTCAGTTTCAATTTCTCTGTCCAAGGACAAAACCTTACAAACCGACTTGATCAATTCCAACGCGGGATTAATACTTTTGCTTTCTTTGCCATCTAAATCCAAATTCGGATATTCTTGAATAGTCAATATTTTCTCCGGAGTTTTTTTGTATATTTTCTGGACAATTTGAAACAATTTTTGAGACATGTCTCCCGATATAAGTTTCTTAGCAAATTCGGCGGTATTTTGTAGCGATCCCAATCCCAACTGCGCTGTTAAACTTTGACTCAAACTAGTCGATTTTCTTCTCGGTCTGATGGTACAACTCATTTCTTCGTTTTCAGACATAAATTGATAAATTGCGTTTATGTACCCCGCTATTATCGCATTGAAACTTGATCGACATGCAGCCTCTTTGGGAAGGCATTCCATCAAATTCCATTTCATGATTATTTCTGGCGAATCGGAATCGTCTTCAACGTCTTCCTCGATGTCCCTATTTTCTTCGTTTTCTTCCGCATCTTTCGGTAATTTCCCCTTTACGCCAGCGTGATTGTGAACATCGAGCCATATCATATATTCCCAACACTGTTCAAACGTAATTTCAATACCGTGGAAGATTTCTTTGTTACGTATCGTTTGCACGACGAATTCCACGTAGCCCAACGCGTCGCTCACCGTTCTCTTTTTAGTGCAGACGATGATTTTGTTAAAATTCGCAAATATAATTATAGAACCTAACGTTTTAAATTCGGCTAACAGCTGTACGAATAATTTTTTCATGTAACTGTGCAAAGTTCTCCTCAACGCAGGATCGTATAGCAAGGCGTTAGTTGAACGCAACCAACGATAAAAATGAATAATTTGATAATCTGCGAACACGTTCTTATAGACTGAAACGTCGAGTAGCCAAGCGTTGACCATACTTCGCAACGATCTGAAGGCAGAGCTGCAAAGCGCGGTTTCGTCGTAACTGGGAATCACACTTGCCGCGGGATCACCTTTTGCCATGTCTTGGACCGATGTCGCTTGTTGATTGTGAAACGCAACGAACGCGCTAGTTCCATCGATGTCGTGAATGTGATGATATTGCAACAGAGTGTTCACCGCCAAACTTTCTATCTCTAATTCGATACAGACGCTAGAATAAGTTCCAGGATTGTTCGCAGCGCAGTGCGAACTTTCCTCGAAGTCGGTTAACAATCTGTTGTCGTCGTTTTCACTGCCTCCTAAGTCTGGCTTCTCCGTTGAAGAACACCACAGCACAAAGTTATTTTTCTGCAAGTGTCTCGCGTAAAATAAATCCGCCCCGAAGATGGTTGGATCCGTCGGAATGTTTCCGATGGGCGCGTGAAAGAATCTGCACTGTTCCGTCATCAATTCAAGAATCTGTTGACTCTTAAAATAGTGACGCATCATTATTTTCGCGCCAACTTTCTGCCACTCCAACGTCCCGTACAGATTCTCAATATCTTGTACGTGCGTGTTGATCAAAGGAAAATCGTTCAGCAGTGGCATTTGAGTGACTAATGCCGTTTTATCTAAAGCAGTTTGAGTAACTAATATCGTCGCACCGTGTCCTTCGTTTTTATACGCAGTCAGAGCTGCTTGCAGAGTTCGACAAACTTGTTGGAAGTTCGTTTCAAATCTTGGAACGAACTGCATCGACTCTGGCAAGGCACTCACTTTATTCTCTCCGTTTATAGATACAACTATACTTCGTTCTTGAGCGTATAGTGTGTTCATGTTGGGCAGTTGGTTCGATGAAACTGAATCCAAAACAAATATATGAGCCCTTTTGCTTGCATTCAAAAAGAGTCCCCATAATGCCCTTTGATGATTAGAGCTCCAATGATGATACAAGAATATGTAATTGATCGCATCAACATTTTTGAGATACGGTTGCACGGCGATACTCTTGAATTCTAACTGATCTAAGGTAAAAGTGTCTGCACCATCCGCCATTGTTCGCGCAGCTTTGGGATCCACTTTACAGATGCATCCCAGTTGAAGAATACCTCTAAATTCTAACGACATTTGAGTCTCGTAAATGCCTTCGATTTCCGGTTTACTTAAGTCCTCCAACAATTCCTGACTATGCATTTGGTATTGCGCTTCAGGGACAGAGTATCGATACAGATTGTAAACAGGTCGCGATCGCGGCAGAATCTTGGAGCTTTTCGTCCAAGACACTTTTTTACCGGGTTCCGGATCGGACTTCGCCTTGCGACTGTTCACGTAAAATATGCGTGGTATGACGAGCCGCAATTGATGAATATCCTGATCGACCAATACCCATAATCGGAATAAACCGGGTTCATTCGTCGAGGATATTTGAATGATTTGCCACGGCGACGTGAGCAACTTCTTTTGAGCTCGCCTCAAGAAACCACCCAACGTGGACGTGGTGGTGCTTCTTGCAACGCCCCAAGTAACTTGGTCGTCGTGGTCATTCGTGGAATTTTTACTCCTTTTACTCTTCCGATGCTGAGCTCTTTGTTGAGCCTGATAAGTCCATTTCTTCTTATGAAACTCCAACCACTTTTGCCTTTCTTCCTTCGTCGTTCCCATCGGCGGTGGCGAACCCAATGCTTCCTTCCAATTTTTATTGAGATTGTCTGCTTCGTCTTCGTCTGGACATTGTCTTTTTCGCTTATGAACAACAGGCAACGGCGCCTTAAACGGTTGATCCTCGTTTGTCAAGTCTTCGATATCGCGCGGATCGGATGGACCCGAATCGTGATCGTCGTTGTTTCTTCCCGCATCTTTTGGCACGGCGCTGAATAAATCTGTGATTTTCTTCTGTTTGTGAGTTGAACTCTTCTCCATTACTTTTTTGTGCAACCAATCTGGATGCTTCACTCTAGGCACGGGATTAGAGAGGCCTTGCATGGCTGCTGGAATTGTAATAATTTTTTGAATGACGCTTCCCAATCTTTCGATGTAATAACTCCAGTCCAAAATCTGTCGTATATCGTCGTTTTGCATGACAGGATCTTTCAACCACTTGCGCAAATAATGTCTCCTTATTGCTGGTTCCGATTGAAAAATAGCTAATGGTATAGCACGTTCAGTGACCGGCGCGCCTTGCGGTTTATTAGCAATAATGTACCTACACGCCAAGCCAGCATCTTTCACCATTTGGTCTCCCAAAAATTCGGCTAATCTTTTAGCAGTAGAAATAGACGTAGACTTTTGAGCCCCGTAATCGTCCAATTTACGCGACATCGATTTGTTCTCGGATATGAGCTCAAACAATTCTGAATCCGGCATGTCCGCGCACTTGCTGTAAAGCATATCGAGCCAGTAATCTGCATCTTTGGCTACAGAAGCGTAGCACTCTTCTAACGTGCCGCCTTTCAAAAAAGATTCGAAAACGGAGGTCTGAAAAATTTTAATTAACTGTAGTTCGCCTCTTCTCTTCACTTCGAAACCTTTCAATTCCGCCAAAGAGCCGTCAAAATTAAACACAGCGTAACGCTTCTTCAATCTCTTCCCTTCTTCTTTCGCGGCGGGTAACACCATAGCGAAATAGGGACCGTCTACTTCGAAGAATATGGAATTCTCGTCCCTAACTTTGTATATTAAATTTTCCGCATCGACAAGTTCGTGATACGCGTTGTTGGTGAATTCATCCTTGACCATGAAGTTGAGAACAGCGTTTGGATAAGACACAGCGAACTTTGATTTTTTCGGATGAGTAGTGTGAATAACTACGTTGTCGGGAAAAGATGCAGGCAGGAGGCACCAAATTCCATCGGTGTCTAATTCCAACGGACGACCGATTTGTTCTATGATCTCCCTTGCTTTCATAATGATATGCGCCCCGGTGTAACAGACTATGCCACCCATTTCCATGCTGAACCAACGAGATCCTTTCCGCATAACGTAACCGTAGAAGGAATTCAAGATACACTTGTGAGCAAGCTGCAAAGAGTCGTACAATATTTCTCGATTCTTAGCAGATTTAATGTCACCCGCGTCGCCCTTTGCCAAAGCTGCCGCCACTTGCTGCTTCGCGACTTTAGTCAACCCTTTGTATTCGTATCTCCTGTCCCTGAATGCTCTGACCGTGTCGACGTAAAACGAATTCTCCTTCTGACAAATCGTTTGCGTTCTCTCCTCCATTCTCGTAACTTTCACCTTCTTGTAAGCCTTCTTGCAATATTCCGTGAGACGCTTCTTCTCGTACGTAGCTCGATCCTGTTTCGAAAGCTCGTGGTACGCTCGTCGAGGTCCGCCAGGAAACATGGGCGGAAACTTTTCCGTTTCGAGCTGTTGCTGTATCCTCTGATACTCGCTTAAACTGGCAGCCAAATACTCACCTCTCCACATCCACTGCATGTTCCTCTGACAAAGCGCACCTGGCTTGTTGTAATCGCATGCGGCGCAAACAGTTTCATCGACCATGGCGGATGGTTGCAGTCGATTAGTTAAAATAATATTCGGATACATAGCGCCGACATCCAAATGATAAATTATAGGGTTCTCCAATCGTAGCGGTTGTTCCTTCAAAGCTTTCAATTTGCCTTTAATCTCATCGATCACTTCGTCGAAATTAGTGACCATGTCAAGAGGCACTTTTTCCTCTTCTTGTATAGCGTATTTCAAAGAATTCTCAACGCCATTTATCAGAGTGTCTACTGCACTCGGTACTATCTTAAACCGACAAGGAATATCAGCCCTAAAAACTCCGGATTCCAAAGCTTCTACGTGTCCTCCTACGTACGTTTCTTGATCCAATAAATGACCGTCTTTCGTAAATTTGCTGAACTCCGCTTCCTGCTTATTAGGAAATATGATGTTGGCTTGGAAAGCCTCCACCATCAAAAGGGATTCGCACAAAGTGCCCGATCCTTTCCTGAGAACTTCGTCCGGTTCCATAGGAATGATGGTACACAATGCAAATATGAAGGGATGCACGTATTTCAGATAAAGATAATACGTTGCGACTGCATCGGAAACTGAATAATTCGCAAGAGTTTCTGGCTCTTCTGCGGCTAATCTACACATGTCTTCGGGATCTAATTCAACTGGATCGTATCTGAGTTTCGCTTTCGCAACAGCTTTCAAATTTTGCGACCCTACAGGCAAGTAAGAATCGCGTCTTACCCAACTGAGACAGTCCATGTGCATAGCTGGTCTGGTGCAGTACACGCCGTCGCGGCCTTTAGAAAAACCAATCCTGTCCTTCATTTCCATGTTATAGAAAGCTGCTCTGGTTTCGACGAACGGCCAGTCGAAGAAGTCGCCGTTATACGTAACAAATATGTGCGGCCGAATGTCGTTTATGTGATCGAAGAATTTCTTTATCATAGCTTTTTCGTTAGGCTCGTTAAAAACAGTGAAGAAACCCTCGAATTCCGGTTTTGGTGTATATTCGAAATCTTCAATGTCGGACGCGATTATTTCTCTATTCGTTATTAGATACCCTTGCCCATCGATCATGTACGATATCATCATAATCTGATCCGTATTGGCGTCTGGGAATTTCAAAGGCAGTTTTGTAGTTTCAATATCGTAAGCCAATACAATCGGGTCGGGTCTTTCAATCATATCTGCTCTTTTCGTAATAATTGGCGCTTCGTGTCCTCTTGTTTTCACGCTATACCAACTGCCGCAAAAAATTTTCATATCTATAGATACTCTGACGTGGTGCGGTACATCGTGTTCTCTGCAAAAAAACACACACATTATTCCATGAGAGGAACACAAAATTAATCGAACATTATACACAATTATATTTACCTAATATCAAGAATGTTATCTGTAAAATCTATACTCTGCTTTTTGTGATCCACAGTTTCCTTCTCTGCATTTAATACAGTCGACAACATATCTGTGTAATACGTGTTATTTTTCTCTCTTTCCTTGTTTAGCCTGACGGCTTTTGTAATATCGCGTTTCACTTTGATCAAATCTACAGTATTTATGAACGATAGCTTTAAATATTTCTGTTTCAAACCAATCAGATGGTTTGGCTAAAAAAAAAAAACAAATGTGTATTTCTCTGAACTATTTAAACTAGAGATGTACTGATTAGGTGACCGATTAATCTTTTGTAGTCGGCGACTAATCGGCAAATATTCGCTAAAAAAACCCATCGGCTCTCAATTTCTGGTATTAATAATATCGTGACAAGTTATAATATTTTTCTTTTGAAATAAAAGCAATATTTTTCTTTACTGTCATTAATATAATTTTAATATTTTTTAATATATAGTAACTCATAGATTTGTTCACATGTATTCAAAAGCTTAAGTATTAAATTTTTAATAATAATCTTTGCTTTCAATTTGGATCGTTTCCAGCTTCCAGATTTACTTGTTCAGTTTTCAGGTCTTTTATTATGGAAAGGCAAATATCTTTAAGTAGTTGTAAGTTTAAAATATTTTTTTGCAATTCAGGTAACTCGAACTATGAGAATTAATTTTTTTTTATTTATTAGAGGCGAATTGTGACGAAGGAACGTCAAATTTTTTGCTTGTTCATGAAGGAAGCAGTTTTTTTTTCTCAGTCTCAGAAAAACTATTTCATCATTGGATTCATTTTGTAGCTGCGTTTGAAAACCATTGATAGTGTCGACTAATTGGCCGATTAGTCCATTTCTTAGCCCAGTTAATCGGCTAGTCACTACATCTCTAGTTTAAACTCTTTCTTTTAATTTCAACGTACCAGATCAAGGTCTTCTTTATAAAGTGTTTCTGTTTTATGTATAACGCCGCTGTATTTTTTATTTAAACCAGTGGAAACTTCTTCGTAAGTGTCTTTTCTGCATAAAATATAAAAGTAAGGACAATATGCGTAAGAAACTTTAAATCTAGAACAGTCTTCTTCCAAAAAGTAATAATCCACTCCGCTCTGCAGTCTTTTATCATCCTCTATAATTTCTGTCTGTAAACGAAGGTAATAAAATTTCAAATATAGCGATTAAGTTGAAACAAAATTGAAACGTTAGCGTGCAACTTACTGCGTGCATATTAATAAGAAATCCTGTTCTTTCTTTCACATCGGTTACCCTGTGAAATCCATACAAAGCATCTACTCTAATATTCTCGTTAACTTCGTTTAATCTTCCCCCCGAAGCTTCCCTGAAAAAATAAGGGGATAAGGAAATGTTAAAAATACAGGTATACATCGTCGTTGCATTAAAAGTATAATTACCCTGATGCATTCCCTTCCTGATTCTGATCATTCTTAAAATTTGTTCTGTCAACTCGATATTTCCCTGTATTTTGCAAACTTGTCATGTTGCGCGATAGTTAACTGAATAAAATGTAATTAATACTCTTCGTGGCACCACGCTATTCGAACGGTACGCGTATAGGTTGTAATTTGCCCGCCAATGGATCGCTTAGCTTCTGTATACACTGTGTTTATTTTGTATTTAACATACTTTTGCTGAATGAATAAAGTAAAACAGGAACAGAAAGGAATCTTTTATTCATTTACAGAACGTTTATACAACGAAATATGAAGCTAATATTAATCTTTTCAAATAGAAATCCATGATCTTTTCCTTATCAAAATGACCATTGAATGTAACGACATACGGTATAACTTCAAGGTCGCGCAATATTTTGAGATTATATTAAAATTAAATCGAAATTTTATCACAGTTACGAATAAGAAACTCAAGAAATCCTTTTTGACTTTCTTTATAATAGATTGTCGAAAATAACTATGCAAAGATCATAAAAGAAACCATGCGATAATAAGTTATATGTATAGTTTCAAAAAGCAAACTCCGAAGGTCTGGATCTTCCATTTTCATCTGTTTCCGTTTTGCAAAACTACTTTTCCGATTGTTCCTAATTAGACTTTCTATCGACTAATTAATTACCGTCGTGAGAAATTTCCTAAATTCATGATCTACGTGCGTAAAGAAAAGTCCCGCGAGTTATCGATTAGGAAAAAGGGAATGAAATTGTAGGTGGCTCTACAGTGATGCGGTGATGCGGTTCGACAACAATCATTGTGGTTTGCTCAGTTTGCTAAATAAATTAGTTTTGCGGTTGCAGTGAACGTGACAAATCGAAATAGATGAGAAAATTAGACACGCAGGAGGCCTGGGGCGCCGATAGATTGGAAGTGCAATTAGAAGCTGCCCGAGATGGTCTTCGTGGCCTCGATCGAAGTATTCGGAAGATCTTGGGCCGGGATCTCCCTGATGGAGAAAACGGCCCGTTGCAGCCACCGCCAAGGTTTAAATCAAAATCATTTCTTTTCGTATAATTTCACAGCATCGTAGAAAAATATTTGCCCTGTAAAAGCTAAGTTCTACTTTACGTTTCATTAATGAGAGATCGAAACACTGTTGTCTACAAACATAACCTATTCCGATCATTTCATTATTCTTCCATGACAGATTTGATGTAAATGTCTCGAATCTTTAAATAATTTGAAACATCAACAAAGATATTCACCGATCGCTCATGTACCGTAAAATACATCGTAAACTAAATTATTTTGTAACGCGATGTCGATAGGCTATCACAGAAAAGGCCTCTACAAGAAGACAGACGGCGTGTCGTATCAGATTTTGCCAACAATGAATTACCTGGTGGAAAACGTAGGTGGCAGGGTTCAAACGGAGAGCCAAAAACAGTTTTCAGTCGTCTGAGTGCACGTGTTCCTTCCAATAACGACGATAGCGCAGATGAAGACGATACCGTCGTCAAGGTAAAGTCGTCAGCTTGCTCTTTAATATTTACGAATTATCGAAATGTAACTATTAAATATTGTAGCCGGCTGTGTCATCGAGAGTAATAGCAACCCCTAGAGAGATTCCCTCTAGGCAGGAAGTCATCAGACGAGAAAGAATAGACGAGCGTAGTCGACAGAGGAATAAGCGAATGTTCGGGGCTCTGTTAGGTACATTACAGAAATTCAGGCAAGAAGAAACCAAATTGAAAGCAAAGGTATACTCGTCGTAGACGCTGGTATTTCTTATTATAATCTTTTACTGAAAAATCTGCCTTTCCCTAGGAAGATAAAAAGGCGGAGGTAGAGGCAAGGGTCGAAGAAGCTCGAAGAAAGGAAAAGGAAGAGCTGCGAAGAGAGAGACAACAGTTGTTCTTATCGCGCAAGCGACAATTAGCGGAGGTGCGAGCGTTAGAAGCAAAGTTGGCTCGAAGTCGGCAATTTCAGGATTGGCGTGCCGCGCAATTGCCGCTCGCTTCGTTTATAAAAACGCGAGCGCAACCGCCTATTTATTACGTACCAAAGCGCAAACACCCGCAAACCGACGTTCTCTTGGCTCAGTCTGCGAAGGAACTACACGGTACTAATTTTTTTTTTTTTTTTTTTTTTCCCAGAAATCGAATACAAGCGAATACAAGCGTGATTCTTCATTGTGTTTATTCGATGTTACAGAGGAGATAGAAAGACGAGAAACGGCGTTGGTCGACGAACTCGAATTGATAGAGGTGCAAGTAGGTCTTGGAAAGCATCAACAGAACTTCGACGGATCTGCGTCGCTAAATGCAGCAGGCGAGGTTCAGCAGGCAACGGAGGAGGGCGAGGAAAATCGCGATCCAAATCCAGAGAATAATGTGGAGGCTGAGAATAACGAAACGGCCGACGTCTCGGAAAAATCTGAGAAGGATGAAACCTTCGATAACTCGGTCGAGGTTGAGAAGAAGGACGAAGTACAAGTAGACGAAGCGAAGGATGAGAATAATGGCTAGTATTAAATGTACTTATCATAAACTGTACATACAACGTACATTGGATGGTCCAACGAAAAAGAAAAATGAATTTTTCTTACTCTTTACGAGTACGAATGAATTTTACAATTTTCGAAGGAGTTTCACTTTTTACTCGTTCTCTCGTATAGATCAAAATTCATTCCCCTCATCGAATTGCATACTCATTTTTTCATCATGCATCGTGAAATACCAATCGAGAGTAGTTGCAGTTCGTCGAAATTCCATATTTTTCAAATGTTACATTTAAAAACGTTTGTATTATGGCTATCGTAGTACGTATCGCATAAGTAACTACGACTCTGAGAGTAGATTACAAACAACGTGGTGGAGAAATAAATATGTCGACCGAGTATCGTAAGACAATTCCACACTTTTATAGATCGAAAATTATGTATGATAGGTCGCTCATTGTTTCCTTTGTATCAGTATCTGTCTTTTAATACATATACGACAAGAAAAAAGCGTTAAATAAATGATTTAATGCTTTACTTCTACGATAGAATAAAATGCATGAATTTCGACTTCGGTCACATTTCCTGACGATTCAGAACAACTCCAATTCGTTTTTCAACTATTTATACCACTTTATTTCCCATTGCAAGTGACACTTTCAGAAAATTGATCGTCTACGCGGATAACAATTTTCATAGCAATATTAACGAATAACTTCCGGTTAAACTATAGTAGTACCATAATTGCAAGCGAAGTGAATTTAAGATGGAACCTCTTTGTACGTGTGTCTATTTCAGATTTATTTCAATTTTTGTGTTTCAGAATAAAATTTATCTTTAAGTTGAACAATAATCAATATAATCATTTTTCGCCATTATAATTCCCTAATTGTACCACAGAGTTTTTCTTTCCATCGAGTTGAACATTTCGCCGCTAGGTGGCGTTAAATGATCTTTAAAACCCAAAACCTCGTCGAAAAAATTTTCTGCAGGATATTCAAACGACTCGAAAATTGTTTCCTTAATTTTACGCCTCCGTCATGCTTCCATCCTTTCGTTCCAATTTCATCTGGAACATACATTGTTCAGCTAATTGTAAGTGTGACATTTCAAACAAATTTTTGATCAATACAGTCAATAGTTCGAATACGAATTTTCTGAACTTTTCTATTCATTGTTGATAGGTTATCCATATAATCGATCCGATTCAACGTAGAATATATTTTATCGCGTGGATATTACTGCGTACAACGACGATAATAACGCTTGAGAAGCGATCGACAACCGATAATTAGAAATTTTAGATTCCCATATAACTAAGGTTAGTAATTAATACGTATTTTTTGAAACCGGCGCGAAAGTTCGAAATGAAATTCGATTGCGTCGCGACGTTGATAGTCCGTAACGGAAAAAGGAACAAGCGAGGAGTGAGATTAAGCTTGGCAATTCGTTAAGCAATTTACACGTTGAACGCGGTTCGAAAGCTTCGCGGGCAGATTCGTCGGGAGTTTCTGTCTTCCCGGTAATATTTGCGAGAAGGTGGGGATGGCACGAAAGGGGCGTTCCGCCATGCAACCTCGGAATATGGCTAATGCGTCTCTGTGCCGTCGCATCGCTGTCTTCGTCCTATTTTTCCTGCGGTTCGTTCCAAAATATCTTTCAAAACGAAACAACATTTGCGCGACAGTGCCACTGGAAAATAATCTTGAAATCCATCGAAAGTTACTTTACAGTTCGATATGAACGACTTCGTTGTGGAATTGGTATCCAAAAGAAACGACAGCGGGTTCTATAAAAACAAGCATCGATTAGGGTAACTGTCTGTAGTTTTCTTTATAAAGTAAATATTCAATTATCTGGTCTCAAATTCATTTGTTCAAAATTTATATTGATTCTTTGATCCTTTTTTTTTAGTAAAGACATTTTTATAAGATAAAAAATATTAAATATATTTACTTACTTTTGTTTTCATTAAGTTTTCATTAACATCAGACATGAAGTTATTGTCCCTATTTGTGTCCCTTTTCGATAGGTATTGAACATATTACTGTGCCCCCAATTTGTGTGCTTGCCTATAATTATTTATAAACCTTATATTTTCGAAATATCAATCAATGTATTCACAACCACTTTGAAATTCTTCAATCAATGTATTCACAACCACTTTTGCTTCATAAATTAGGTTAAATGAGGTTAAATTTAACAGTCAATAGATGTACATAAATACGTACAAGTCATAAAATTCAACCCTATTTGTGGAAACGCTTTTAAAACTGTTAAAAGGTTTTAAAAGTGCCCCGAATACTGCTTTTTCATAGTATTCGTGGTGGAATAAGACAAGGTGAACCATTGCGCATAATGGCGGCTAGATGGTTTGGGCAACCAATAGCGTCTGACCCAAAACTTGTCCCGCGCATTTCAAACGTAACGAACAATTTAACTTCGACTCTTCAGAGTTCAGAGGGAATATGATTTGATTCATGTTATCAAGTTTAAACAGATCACATAAGCGCTTTTACCATGATTCTTGCAAGTTCCAAATCAATTTATTAGCTAAAACTTGGAATTAATGTCGTCATGTTAGTGTATTGTCTTGAAAAAACCTCATAACCTGAAAAGTCACGTGATGCCACTACCCCCTTAAATCTTTCGGAGGTACCATTACGCATGCGTGTGCAAAAGCAGCCATATTGGATTTCCAGGTTTTGGGTCAGAGCTAATTGGTTAACGGTTCTCCCACTACTTTTGAACTATTGCGCATCTTGGGAATGGTTCACCTTGTCTTATTCCACCATGATAGTATTGTAGGTAAATAAACTTAAAAATAACTAATATAGGAATAAAAACTCAAACTATATCTAAATAACAAGGAACTACAGAAAAATGCCGGCAATATCAGTCCTGAAGCGACCACGATGATGTCTTCGCGACGATTGTTCCTTCCTCGGTCCTCTGTTTCCGTCCCGATGTCTTGCCAAGCCGTTTGTTGACAGTTTTTGTCTTTCGATCGCCGAGAATCAGCAACCGACTTAGAGCTGTTATTTATGAGATATCCGGGTATTCGGGTTACCCGTGAGATACCCGGGTAAATGAAAATTACCCGGGTAAACGAAAATTACTCGGGTACCCGGGTAAATGAAAACTACCCGTTACCCGGGTACGAGGGTAAACGAAAATTACCCGGGTACTCGGGTACTCGGGTAAATGAAAATTACCCGTTACCCAACAACCCGGACAAATGAAAATTCAAGTAACCGGACATTTCATGAGAAACTCGGATACATCTTTTACAACATTGAACAACGGTGTGTATTAGGTGCAAAATTTTTATTGCAAAAAATGCAACTTACCTTATTTATTATTCGAGTAGATCTCGGGTAACCGGGTACCCAGGTACCCGACGGATCGGGTAGGATCCGGGTACCCGGGTACTCGAATAACCGGAGTACCCGGATAATCGGTCATTGCTCTACAACCGACCCGGCGTGACCAAGAAAGACAGCAGGTCCTCCATTTTACGTTTTCCTTCTCACTTCAGTATCAATCTCTTTCTTCTGTAATTAACGTTTCAGTTGTCGTTTTCTTACGAATAGTGACCATCCTTGACATTTTGGTTAAGAAAATTCGATAAAGCTACTGAAATCATGATACAAATTTTTAAAAATCATTAATAGTATTATAACAATTTGTAAATACAAAACGTGTGTTTTTTTAATATATATTCGTAGCCTAACTTTAATAAAAAAAATACTTTATCCACTAATTTTCACTCGTTTCTCTCTGAAACTAATTTTAATATAAACGCACAGTAATAGGGACAGTTACCCTAGAGGTGAAGTATTTGGTTTGACCTATGGTTTCGTTTGGCCCCACTGTGCGGCATCCCACGCCCTTATTCGTCAGCGATGATAAACGTCACGGTTTTCGGCGCACTAGGCGGCCCTTTAGCCTCGAAATCGGAAAAGGAAATAGATTAAAAGCGAGCAGAAGGCCGGATAGCTCGAAAGCGTGAAGCGTGGTGAGGCGGTCGCGGCGTCGGCGGCGTCGCGACGCGGAGACATGAGAGAAGCCGACAGGGGACAGGGGTCTCGGAGCTATTTGTACACACCGAATAGAAAACCGGCCCTCGACTCGTCTTCGGACCGAACGAACGGCTCGCTTTCTTAATTACCACCTTCCATTCCGCGCTCCCCTTTCTTCCGTCTGTCTGTTCGTGGTTAGGAAAAAAAAATCGCGAGAGAGCCTCGAGCGTCCCGCGTGCCACGGGATGAGAAAAGTTTTGGGCGGTCAGGCTCGTTGCTCGGAAATGGTGCGTTCGCCGGGTGGACGTGGCGCAGGGATACTTTTCAGCCGCGAGGGGAGCTCGGCTCATTAATCGCGCGGCCACTCGTCTAATACATTCTATTCTATTCTAAGCGAGGCGGATACGCGTCGGGTTTATTTGCCCGTTAATTTATTAGCATATCTGCGCGATGGCGCAGCTCGTAATCGAGCGCGACGGAGTTCGCGAGGACCGCGTGCCGCGAGAACGAACCCAGTCGCCGTATTTTAAACGGGTTCGCGCCGCGTGTTTGGTGTACCAACACACTTCCATACGAAAAACCTCGCGACGTATATTTGCCGTGAAAATTTATACGGCTGTTCACGGCCAATGTCTGTCCACTCCTCTGATATTACAAAGGGGAAATTCTCGAAGTCTCGAGAATGATGCCGTGTGCACGAATCAATCAATTGCAAATAACTTGGAGGGTTATTGCAAATTAACCTCAGGGGCGGATTTTTAGAGTTGGCGCCCCTAGGCTATAACGAGCGTCTGTCGCCCTTTTCTATTTTATATTCACGTATTAAGTACCTGTGTACGCATATAGGTTGCATATCATATCTTAAAGGCGGAATTTCTTAATTCGTGATCGAAAATATCGATTTTTTGGTATTTTTTTTTTATGAACAAAACTGTAAACTTAATTAATCTCAAACATTGTCTATATTTTTAATATACTTTTATTAAGGAACAACTTTCTTCGGTTGACTTCACTCAAAAATGCAATTGAAATCAATCGCAAACTAAATTCATCGCGCAATTGCGTGATGATATTTGGCTTTTAGGTCAAGCAGGAGATTTCTTTTTATCGCAGCGGGTGAGAAAAAAAATTTACCTAGACCGTGAATATTGAAAATCAGTGCCGTATTGTATTTATAGACAGAGTTTGTTGATTAGTGTGTACTAACGTTAGGGTCAAAGTACCCATTGTCAAAATATAGTCTTTTAGCTTGATAAAAGTTTTGTTCTGTTTTTTATAAAGTGTGTACTTTAATCGATTTAAATGTTAGTTTTTAGGAAATTTTATAAACACTTAAGAAAATCCTTGTTTCTGATCCTATAAAACGACGATTTATCACAAAAAGCGCCATTATACTGTAAAACTGGTATTATTTTTTTAACTAAGGTTTGTTTGATTTTTTCCACAAAATGATTTTAGAAAGTACTAAGTCTACTAAAATACTAGAAATTCAATTTTCACTGAGGTAGAATTCTATCCCACAAAGCCGTTTGTGTTACCCAAAAATAGCGAACGTCTTTGAGGGTTAACTTTCTTCTTTCTCATTTTCTTTTTTTGGTATTTCTTCTTCCGTCTGTTTTTTGGTTTCTCTTAAAAATTTTCTCTTCCTCGTTCGTCATTGCCCCATAAGATGAACATAAAAAGAATTGAGAGTATTTTAAATTAGAAACGTCGAACAGAAAATGTATTGGTGTTAAATTAATCCTTGATTTGTACTCTTTTGTGTTTTTAAACATTAGTAGTGAAATAATTATACAGGGTGTCCCACATAACATTTCTCACGATTTTTCAAGTACTTGCGATAATGGATTGGTGTTAAATTAATCCTTGATTTGTACTCTTTTGTGTTCTTAAACATTAGTAGTGAAATAATTATACAGGGTGTCCCACGTAACACTTCTCACGATTTTTGAAGTACTTGCGATAATGTATTGGTGTTAAATTAATCCTTGATTTGTACTCTTTTGTGTTCTTAAACATTAGTAGTGAAATAATTATACAGGGTGTCCCACGTAACACTTCTCACGATTTTTCAAGTACTTGCGATAATGGATTAGTGTTAAATTAATCCTTGATTTGTACTCTTTTGTGTTTTTAAATATTAGTAGTGAAATAATTATACAGGGTGTCCCACATAACATTTCTCACGATTTTTCAAGTACTTGCGATAATGGATTGGTGTTAAATTAATCCTTGATTTGTACTCTTTTGTGTTCTTAAACATTAGTAGTGAAATAATTATACAGGGTGTCCCACGTAACACTTCTCACGATTTTTCAAATACTTGCGATAATCTGACAAAAAAATATTTTTAACAAAAGTTGATCAGTTTTCGATTGGCTATACATCGCAGTAAAAAAAAGTTCGAAATTTTTTTTTTTATTGTTGTCAAGACCACTTTCATTTTTTTTAAATGGCATTTTTTGATACCGGCAATAATACTGTTAAGTCAAAAATACAAAGTGTTACAAATATCACCACTATTATTCAAGTTAAAATGTTTAGAGTAGTAAACATACTGCTTTTAAATTCCATTTCTTTATTTGTGCTTATTAAAATTTTATTTTGCATAGAGATCCGCTGTCCGCTCATAATATACATTTCCAAATACCTTTTATGCAAAGTAGATCTACGGTCACTAACCTACACTTACGACTTACGTAGCCCCAAAAGTATTTCGTCGCGGAAGGAATTACATGAGTAATTTTCTCGCGTTAAATAGAAATTCTTCGGTGGGAAGTCGTCGTTACTCCCCTTCGTTCTCCGGGGTTAATAAGATCGGCACGGTCTTAATGAGAACGAAGAAAGCTGAGACCGAACAACTTCCAAAGAAGCGAAGCTATCGTGAGCAGGTTGCGCGCCGCTTTTGACTGGGGCGATACGGAGTATCGGGGGCGGGGTATCTCACCGCAAAAGTCGAAAGGGGATATTCGTATTTCAAAGGGACGACCCGTCACGCCGCAACGGTCCTCATTATGTTATACTCGCCTAAGCGTCAACGGAAAAAACGTTCTCGCGTCGCTCGGTGTACGCGGAAGCGAGCGCGGCTCTTTGAGATCGCATTGTCACTCCGTTGGCCATTCGTTCGACGTATCGTCGGAGTAGAAATTCGTAGCAGCTTCTGTTCGCCGATTCTATTTGTGTTCCTGAATCTCGATATCCGAGGCGCGAGCGTATTCCGTCGATATTTGTTGTTGCTGAACGACGACGTATCGAACCGTAAAAATCGACAGCGGTTAATCGGGGGTTCCATTGGAAAAATCACCATTGGTTAGTTTGGTCGAGACTCGAGGAGCTAGGGAACGTCGAGTGGGTGTCTAATTTCGTCGGAGAGGAGGGATTTCACGCTCGATCGACTCTGATTGGACGACGCCGGCCCGTTTACTTTTATATTTCCTTGTGCGCGCGCGCGACTGCACCTACGCTAAACTTCGCGCCATTATTACCTATCTTCTTATCGAGAGACACGCGCGATCGGGAAGCTTCGACGCGCTGGCGCTTCGATAAGTGCGTTCCTTGCGTTGCGTCGCACGGTGGTCTGGAAACCCGCTTTTTGTGGTCAAAATTCAAAATTTTGTCATATTTTTCTGATAGTTGATATGTAATTAGGGATTTTTGAGGTCGCTGATAACGAATCCGACACTAAAGATTAAAAATTCTTGACAGCAGGTTTATTATGGTGATCTAGAGAACGGTATTTCGTAGACACGATTATAAAATTGTGTCATTTTGTGGCATTTTTATATAGAACGTTTAAAACGATGTGTGTGATAGCGCATTTTCTTTACTTTTTTTTAACTTTATTTTTATGTTTTGCGTCGACTCTAGTTATTAGTTTCTTTTTTTTTTGTCACTCTTTTGCTATTTTCTTTGTTTTGTAAATTGGGCAAGCATATGTCCGTATTTTTTCTAAATAAATAAATAAAAATAAAATAAAAATGTTACTATACACTATATAAATGAATAATATTACATAACTGAATACAAAATAACATAATAAAAAATCAGGAACACTACAGAGACAATTTTTCTAGCTCTGGCACTGGATGTTTCGCTCTGCTCGCTTCGTAAAAGACTGACTTAATGAAGCGAAAGACGTAATGAGAAAACCTGTTCCAATCTTTAATGTTTGCGATACAATGTATCGGATACATTGAGGTTTCCTCAAAGAAAACATCACAGTTACGGTCCTTACCGCTACGTTAAAATACCTCGGACGCCTTTATTAACATTAAAACAGAGTTAAAAGTAGCAAGAGATAGCAGCTAAACTTCACATATTCTCTTTAACAATTGTTCAAGCATTCATATAAAATAAGTCCAAAGTTTAGCACTTTTAAGCATTTTTTTAAAACCCTTTTCAAAGTTTAATTGTTATAAAATTTGCACTATTTGTACATGGATTAAAAAGTGTTTAAAACGGGATTAAAAACTTGAAGTACACCTGCTTCTCATATCCTATAAGTGGTGTCTAAAACGTTTAATTGTACTTTGAATTTTATGATTTCATCTTCAGTCACTTTATGGCAAAAAATATTAATCTTGAAAAATTGATTTCTGGCCATAAAAAGCGGGTTTCCAGATCACTGTGCGTCGTCGAAGAATTTCGTTTCTAATTTAATAAGTAATAAAGTAAAGTAATTAAGTAACTACAATAATAAAAGATTCGGTTAACCCTTAACCTCACGGGTGAATTTCGTTGTAAAATGGATCTAATTCGGATCTACGATGTGCTGTAACCGACTCGTCGTTCCGATTTCGATTCAACGGATCGCTGTCGGGGGGTGATTACGTAACAGGTGTTTCACCCCAACGAGGCGAGGGTAAACTGCGTCGTTCTTCGAGGAACGTTGTCCCGTGAAAAACAAGAGAGGAAACGATTAATTTAGTTGTAAGCGAGCACGCAATAAGAACGATATCGCAGCTCATTAAACATTGCGCGCGCATTATCGCCGGTTATAGAGAAACTGCTTTGATTATTCGGAATGAAAGCATTAATCACTCAGTCCATGTTATCGATCAGCGTGCGTGCGTGTAACGCAGAACGCGCGCCTTTTCGTCCGTAAAATGCCAACAATTGAATTATGCGCGACGCGCATACGCGTTTCGGTCGTCTTCTTCTATTGTACAGAGGAAAGGCAGGTTTTAAAATTGCCTGTGTAGTGTGTAGTAGGGCTACTGATTATGAGATACCCGGGTATACCAAAATTACCCGCACTACCCGGGTATCTTACAGGTACTCAAACACATGAGATAGACAAGAATCTCATGCCGAATTAAGCCGAATTGAACCGAATTGAGCCGATAGTTTTTCGGTATGTGTTTCTGGATTTTAAAGTAGAGCGCGCGCGAGAGAGAGGGGGGAGAGAGAGAGAGAGAGGGGGAGAGAGAGAGAGAACTCATTTTCAACATAACCACGGTCCATTAAATTCAATTTTCATCATGTATACAGAATTCATTTCATTCTGAAATTTTTTTTAATTTTTAAAGCCACAAATACGTACCGAAAAACTATCGGCTCAATTCGGTTCAATTCGGCTTAATTCGGCATGAGATTCTTGTCTATCTCATGCGTTCGGGTACCCGTGAGATACCCGGGTAGTACGGGTAATTTTGGTATACCCGGGTATTTCACGAGTACCCGGGTACTCGGGTATCTCACTCGGTTCACTTGAAATCTCGAGCCCTAGTGTGTAGCACAGTGGGATAAATGGCCTATCTAGGTGGACAAATGTCTATAACTCGATGAATTCATAACTTCTTCGTTTTCTAGAAATATAGAGACTACATGATAGTTAATAAATAAATGATAATGATAAAATTATATTCGAACCTGTAAACCTAGATTTTACCTTTTAAACCTGAACTATTATTAACTTCCTCTGGTCTAATTTATTTCTCGCGCAACATTCTTTCATGCTGATATTATACAGGGTGTAACAAAAATGTTGTAGTTCCTTGAAAGGGGTAATTCCTGAGGTGATTTTAAACAACTTTTTCCTTAGCGAAAATGTTACGTCTGGCTTTGTTAACGAGTTATTAACGAAAAACACCGACCAATAGAAGCACGAATACAGTGGATAAATTTCAACGCGGGCTCCAGCTGTACGTAGTATTGGCCCGCCATCGACCGCGTTATCATTAATCCGCTGTACTCGCTCCCTGATTGGTCGGTGTTTTTCGTTAATAACTCGTTAACAAAGCCAGACGTAACATTTTCGCTAAGGAAAAAGTTGTTTAGAATCACCTCAGGTATCACCCCTTTCAAGGAACTGCAACATTTTTGTTACACCCTGTATAAAGACAAAGCGGTGGAAACTAACATTTTTATCTGAATCTACGTTCAATAATGAGTGGTCAGACTCAAATTTATTTTCAAATATTCAGTGGAGAAAAAAGTCTGCTATTAGACTGCGAAGATTGAAAATCAGTGCCTTCCTGTAGTTGTAGACTGGGCTCTGTTGATTATTGTGTTCTAACGTTAGGGTCAAAGCACCCATTGTGAAAACTTACTCTTTTAGTTTGATAAGAATTTTGTTTTGTTTTTTATAAAGTTTGTACTTTTGTTGATCTCACATCGTACTTATTTTTTTGAAAATGTTAGTTTTTAGGAAATGTTATAAACAGCTAAGAAAATTATTGCTTTAAGGCTCATAAAAAGGCGATTATCACAAAATACTTTAAAGTTTCTACTGTTAAAAGATAGTCTTTTGTTTAATTTTTTCCACAAAATGATTTTAAAAAGTATTAAACCTACGAAAATAGGGTAAAGTATACAGTTGTTGACCCCCCTATACAATGATTGACCCTTTCAAGAAAAGTAAAAAATATAGTATAATCCTTTTCTTACATAATAAAATATATATATTTCAATGATCCAAATATTCTTGTTTCGAATACAATTAATATTTTACTACAGTGGTGTCAAACTCATGTATGAATACGGGCAACTAAATTCAGTTTAAGAAAATCCGCGAGCCGCAGACACGAAGAAAAAGTCTTTTATTTATAATAGAAAATGACTCATTTAAACTTTACATTTATTTTTCTTTAATCAATTTTTTGAATTAAAAAAATACATTAAAAGATACATTAATTTTAGAAATTAAAAGACTTAATATTTTTTACTAGACACTTGGCATCTTTTCGCAGATACTATTTTATCGATATCGGGTGTAATTTTTTGGGATAAAGATATTTTTAACATAGATTTTAAGTGTTCATTTATTAACCTCACCCTGTGTGAAGTTTTATTAGTCTTTAAGGCAGAAAATAATTGTGCACATAGATATGTACTACCAAACATTGCCAAGATTCTCGCAAGAAACATACGCATTTCAATAAAATGTTCCGGCAAGTGCGAATAAAAATCTGGAATGTCAATTTCATTATATTTTTTCTTTAGCATTGTGTTGCATTGTATTTTTTTGGTCATAAAATTAATTTCAAGTTTTGGGCCGCGGGCCGCACTCTAAGGTCTTGCGGGCCGCGTGTTTGACACCACTGTTTTACTATATCAGAAAGGGATTATACTATATTTTTTACTTTTCTTGAAAGGGTCAATCATTGTACAGGGGGATCAACAACTGTATACGTTACCCTACTATTGAATTTTTGCTGGGGTAGAAATCCACCCCACAAAGCCCAAACATAGCGAAGGTCTTTGAGGGTTAACTGAAATAGAGTACTTACCACTCGCGCTCCCTCAACTTTCGGAAGCGCTTCAGCTATTGCGCCTCTCTTCAAATGAATACGTACCTTGTGCTCCGATCGATCGCAAACTCTGTTGCGCGAGACCACGGACAACTAAATCCCGATGGCCCCTTCAGTTTTTCTCCTACTCGCCACCGCTGCTGCCTCTCAGACCAACTTTCTCTCTTACCGCGCCACGGAAGTCGTGGCAATTAAAGAGATCGTCCGTGGAAGATTAGCTTCTGTTGGAATCGGCACGGATTAGTTCTCCAGGCTTCGCGAACGACGGATTTCTTTCCGCGGCGTTTCGCTGCGGACAGCCGTGATTCCGCAGAGCGAATTCCACTGGAAATAATTGCCGTTGAAGCGAACAATAGCCGTTTCAATTATCCGCGCGGGAAAAGAGCGTGTCGTTCGAGAGGAAACCGCGCGCGGTGCCAAGGAGGAGCGGAGTCGTAGGAAATCTGAGGCACCGTTGTATTCTTGAATCGTTCAGCGTGCCAACCGAGCCGTGAGCTAGGAAGCAGATTAATGTTGGATCCGGAAAAATTTTGGTTAATTATAGGGACGTCGGGATGCGAGGGGGAGACAGTCGGCTCGCGACGCATCGTTACCAAGTAATCTCGCCGACGTTCCAGGGTAATTCGACGCTCGTTTCTTCTGGAATCTTTCGCATTCATCGGTACGCGCGATTTATCCGAGGAAAATATACGTATATTTCCCAATGACAAGAGTTACATTTCATAAAAAAAAGCATGGCAGAAGGCTACAGTTACGCGATCGTGACACGATCGATTAAATATGTAGTATCGATACGATTCCTTCGATCCTAAATAGCGCTCCGCGAGTCAATCTCGTTTCGCGATCGCTCCCTTAACGATTACATCGTAAAATCTACGCAATGATCGAACAAACATATAAAAGACGCATAAAAAGCAGGGATTGTAACCATAACCCAGGCCTGGTTAGGTTTTCTGTGGCGCGGGGTAACTCGCAGAGGTCTAACCCAGACATAACCCAGACCTAACCCGGTTAACCCGCTGTCTGAGCGAGTTACATAAATGCGGTTAGGGGTTATTAGGGTAACTGTGGGTATTACTGCGGACTTCCGAGTACTTGATAAAGCGTTCAAATGAATAAAAGTCGCTTCTTCTTTTTTTATAAAAAAGGATGAACGATATTGATCCCATTAAAAAAAAATAAGATTGGAATAATATGTGGATTTAATTAAAATCAAAGATATTAAGAGACACCTGCTTTGGTGCTTTTGTGCTACTTTTTCATTTGTGACGCATTTTTACTGCAGCTGTGATTCACGCACCGCTATTCGTTTTGAGGTTAGGATACGCAGTTAACATTCCGCAATGATGAACACACGTGGTGTGTACCCAATACTGGGGTATGAAATAAAAATTGAAAATAAAATGTAGATGAATGATTGTACTGTTTATTGAAAGACTAACTCTGTAATTAAGTTTTAACTAATTTTATCATTAATTTTCAAGATATTACGTACCTTCCAGCATTCAATATTATATGTTTTATAAATATGCGCAGTAATACCCACACTTACCCTAAACGACACTCTTATCATGAAAGATGGAAAATGTAACCATTTTTCGAAATGGTAATCAGATTTATTTTAACAACCAATTTAAATAATTTTTAATGTTAATGTCAATTTTTTAATGTTAAGTGTATATGTATGTTTTTGCTTTGTATGCATGTTTCGAGACATATTTGTACATTTGGTATATATCTAACTAATATATGTTTTGTCTATGTATTTACATGTCATATACGTAAATAGCATGTTCGTGTAATTTGAAAATGGCTTATTATTTTTATATTTTGCGTGCTATTTTTTAGAAACGAATACATTTTGCATAATACTAAAGTTACAAAAAAAATTACTCTTGTTATGAATAAATAATTTCCCAAATTATTATTATAGAGTAACGCGTACAAATGTTAACCACCGTTGACAATGATTACTTCTTCGAAAAAAAAGTAAAAATATAATACAATCCTTTTGTTTTACAATAAAATATGTATAAATTTCAATGACCCAGATGTTCTTCTTCCGAATGCAATTAATATTTAAGTATCTACATAAAAGAAAGATTGCATCAGATTTTCTGGATTTTTTGAAGGTGTCAATTATGATATATGGGGATCTAGTATCTGATTTATACAGGGTGTCCCAAAACTATGCAGCTTGCCGAAACATGCTAATTCTACGTAATAAGACAAATCGAAAAGTCTTTTACCATTTTTCTTGGTTTCTAAGATATTATCAGTTAAACGAACACCAATCAGTTGATCGGACGGCCACACGTACGCGCAAACACAGCTACGAAGCGCGCGACTCCGGTCATTGACCTGTGCTTCTTGACTGTGTGTACGCGTACGTGTGGCATATTAAACTGCTAATAGCTCGGAAATGAAGCCTCGGTTCACAAAATGTTAAAGGACTTTCCGATTTGTTTTATCACGTAGAATTTGCGTGTTTCGACAAGCTGCATACTTTTGGGACATCCTGTATATTGAGGTACACTCATACTGTCCGTCAGTCCGTAGCAGAATAGACATTGTGAATGTACCCTTAGGTTGCTCTAACCCGCTCTGTCAGGGTTACTATGGGTTGCAGTAACCCTCGCTTGGTAACCCGGGTTATGGTTCGGGTTAGGCAGCGGTTACAATCCCTGATAAGAAGAGTAAACTGCGTTCCGCGGTTATCACAAACAGCGCGTAAATATCTAAAAAATGATAACAATCTCCACTTTCTCCTCGCAGTTCGCTGTTTACGTATCTTTCGATGGCACTCGAGAAAAGGCACTCTTGGTATTCAATCTATGGCAAACAACGGTAAAAATACATAATACTGGCGATGATACATCTTTGTCGTCTATATCGTTCTTGAAATATGCCGCTGACGAATCTTCAACAACAGTCTTTGGTATCGTAGAGTCACTCGAAACGATATTCAGCTTTACCGGTTCCAAAGTAACACAGTTTGAGTTCCGTCCACCTGTGCACACAACTCTCGCGTCTCTCGCCCTTCCGGATTGCAGATCCCCGGCGAAATCGTCACGCACTCAGTTGCAAGGACTCGCGGGCTGGCTACTCGCCGCGGACGAATGCATCATGATCGACTGCACGGTGAGCACCGGTGACGCGGTCACCGTGGGTGTCAGACTGTCGGGGTGATGATGATGATGGTGATGATAAAGAGCCGAGGCGTAATACTGCTGATGGTGATGATGGTGATGAGGGTGATGGTAGCCGCCGGTGGTCGCCTCCTCGTTATCGTTATTGTTGTTGGCGGCGGTGGTGGCGACGACGTTTTCGTTGGTCTGGTGATGATGGTGGTGAGGGTGGTGATGGTGGTTGTTGTTGAGGGTAGCGCAGAGGGGGGAAGCGGGCGAGGAGGAGGACGGCGAGTTGGTGAGATTGCAGCCGGTGGCGAGGATGTCGTGGACCGTGTGAGAGCTGGGCCATTGAAGTCCTGCGGCCGCGGTGGCGACGGTTTGGTGCGCGATGCCGGGGTGAATGGAGGGCGGCGAAGGGGGCGACAGCTTGCCCGGCGTGGCCGGCGTGTTCGCTCCAACTGGAAACGCACCGGTAGCAAATTGGTAGAAGCGGGTGGTTTCGAATCCGTTGACCGGTCGTCGCGTCAAGATTGGAAGCAGAGAGCCAGAGACGCGACGTTCGGCCGACATCTTGCGAGTTCGCCGCTAGGACGCGGCTTTTTTCCGTTGAAACCTCGCCCGACAGCTCCTTCGTCGGTATGCCTCTCGTGCAGAGCTGGGCACCGTCGCGACGCCGAGTCCGTCGAGTACCCAGCTCTCACAATGCTCGACAGGTTGGCAGGTCGACGGGTTTCGAAACCGATGAGAAAGAAACAGAGCAATTGTAGCTACCAACCTTGGTGATGGTGGTGGTGATGGTGGTGCGTGACGGCGGGCGACGGCGTCGCGTGATACGGCGTCGCCGGGTAAGGGACAGGGCAAAGGGCGGCGCCGGCAGCCGCCGCGGCTGCGTACAGGTGGTGGTGATGGTGATGATGCGCTGGGTGATGGGGATGATGGTGGATCGCGGTCGCCGCGCCGACCTTGTTCCTCAGTATCCTGGAGATGCTGCTGACCGAGGGCACGTTGTACTTGTCGCAGACGCCGTCGGTCAGCAAACGGTCGCGGATCTCCCAAGCGAAGATCCCCGGGTCCTTCAGCTTCAGCTGCTTGATGTACTGAACTACCTTCGGGGTGGTCACCCGCGGCTTGCTGCCGCCGATCGCGCCGGGCAGTATGCTGCCTGTCTCGTGGTATCGCGCCAAGATCTTGCTGACACAGCCATGACTGACTCGCAGCTGCCGCGAGATGTCGCAAGGCCTGATACCCAACTGAGCGAGCTCCACGATTCGCAATCTGACCGCGTTCGGCAGCGGTCGTCCGTTCACGAATACACCCCCGAGTTGATTCACCTCGCCGTATTGCTGCTGTTGTTGCTGCTGCTGATGCGTCTGTTGCTGCTGGTGTTGCTGCTCTGCACCGAGCTCTGCCGCGTTGTTGTCTGCTCACAAAAACAATAATAATAATAATAATAATAATATTCGTTAAATATCAACGGGTCGAGACTCTTTGTTACATAGGTGTGAAGCGAAAGAGAAAGTGGTGACAGAGAATTAAGAAAATACCAAGAACGTAGACTGCTACGAGTTATAGTATTTTTTTTTTTGTGATTCGGCGTTCTTTTCTTTTATTTAATTGGCATAAGATTTCCAACATCATTTGGAACTACTCGCTTGCTGTTGAAGATAGAAGAAAATACATCCAACTAAACTTACTTGGTATTGAGAGGCTCATAAATTAATGTTATTAATTTTTTTATAGACAGAGGCGTCATGGATATATGAAGGTCAAATTTGTTTTTTAAAATGAAACGGTATAGTTTTTTATTTACAATCAGTACAATAACACAATAAGAGTATTTTAAGACGAATACAATGACTTATTTCGAAGATTATTCGAGGTCAACTGTAATAGGGAAACTTCTGTTGCTCACAAAGAACATTATGGATAGCTTGACTTTAACCAATTAAGTTTAGAAGACGAAGTTTATTTCATGCAGTAATGACAAATACCGTCGTGCGGGCCCCTCTTTTCAGTGGGCCCTAAGCACGTGCCTATTTTGCCTAAGAGTAAACGCGGCCCTGGCAAGACCGCATCTTCTATACTCGCGACAGGATGATAAATCTTAAGGTCGTCGTTGTAAAAACAGAACTTACTACATATGAAAACATTAGAAATATCGTTGATAAATAAAATAAATAGAGTGGACGTAGGTGAGAACCTTGCGGGACACCAGACTGGACAACAATTTGCTTAGAGAGGCAGCTATTAAATCTAACGATCTGTATTCTGTCTGTTACGAAACTAGATAGCCAGGCAAGCAGACTACCACATATACCAAAAGCGCGAAGCTTAGATATAAGTATTGATAGATGCATCTCCCGTCTTTTCCTCCTGGACTCGAGGATCTTGAAAGAAGAGGATCTCGAATCCAATTCGAAAGTTTCTCTTCGGTAGGATCGAGAAACTTGCCGATAGCGAATAAGATTTCGAACGTGAGAAGGGCGAGTAGTTGAAACGAGTCGAACAAGAACAAATAGAACTAGCTGCACGATTGAAACGACCTGTTCCGTAGGACTTTTTATAGTCGAGGCGTCGCGTCGCAGTCGATTAAGCGGGTGGACCTTCGGTCCATTCAACTCCCGATAAATCTTAGCTTTTATTTTTTTCCTCCCGCGTTGGTTACACGACACCCTCGTTTCGTCGGCAGAATGCGGCGCAGCGGTCGCCCGAATCACGAGTGATCTAGCATCGATTCGGTGGAACACGCTGAAATAACGCGACAATAATATATACCGCACCGAGACTTACACCTGGCGCCGGGGCTCGTTTTAATGAGATGCAGATGTATGGTGGCTCTCGTGAATCCAAACCGCCTTGTAACAACCCTTAATTAGCGAAACGATGCCCTAGCAATTGCCCCTAACTGCATTCCAAACCCACCTAAATTCCGTTCGCCGGTAACCAAACACAACAACTCGTTACGAGTATAATAAGGGGGCTATCTTTAACGCAAACTGTGTTGCTCCCGTCGCTTTCTCGCTTTCCCCGGAACACGAAAACCTGCCGCGGCTCCGAACCCGCCTCCTCTTCGCTCTTCAAATTATCTTCCCGACAAATTCGTCAACTGTGTTTCTAAAGACACACCCAATCTTAGACCATATATACCTCTAAACACGGCCCATGTATAGGAACCCATGGGAGAGAATGATGCAAAGATAATGAGCAAGTTTGCCCACAGTGACGTCAGAAAATATAATTCAAGATGGCGAATAGTGCATCAGACCAATGAAATGATTAGACGCCATTAGACTGTATAGATACTTAATGAAAGTAGATATTCTTTGCCCACATGAATGTCATGTAGATGATTTTATCTTTGCATTAATCTAAATGTCTCAGGCCTAGTTGCAAGTTCCCTCAGAAATGTGTGATGATTAGATGGAAGATCTTTTAGCGATCGCTAGAGTGCGTCTGGGTAGAAACACCTGTGGGGAGCGCTCCTATTGGCTTAGCGCGCTGGCTCTCCCCACCATTTGAGCGCTCTGAGCCAATAGGAGCGAATCTGTAACACACTTCATACGCGGACTTCTGACTATGACGCCCTAGCGACGACTAAAGGATCTTCCATCTATTGATCACAAAAAATCAACCAGACAGAGGTACTTTGTCAAAACGCCTCTATAATACACCGTGGTCTATAGGTATACAGGGTGTTTGGGATAGTATAGGCAAGCTTTGGAGGGGTGATAGATCATGTAAAAACAAACAAAAAACTTCTATATGACTTGGGTCCAAAACTCAACCATTTTTTTAAAAAACTGTCATAAACATTTAAGCTATAAACCGCTATAATTCAAAATAGGAACGTTTTTCGCAAGCAAATTCTTCGCTAAAATAAAGATTACGATCTTGTTAATCCAATAAATACAGTAACTGTGATATTGTTACCTCGTATCGCAAAAAAATAGTATTTTTCTAACCCCTTAAATTACCCTTTAAAATCGCGATAATTTAAGGGGTTAGAAAAATATTATTTTTTCGCGGTACAAGGTAACAATATCACAGTTACTGTACTTATTGGATTAACAAGATCGTAATCTTTATTTTATCGAAGAAATTGCTTACAAAAAACGTTCCTATTTTGAATTATAGCGGTTTATAGCTTAAATATTTATCAAGTTTTTTGTTTGTTTTTACGTGATCTATCACCCCTCGAAAGCTTGCCTACACTATCCCAAACACCCTGTATATGTATGATCTAAGCATCCAATAATATTAAGGGGCGGATGTTAAAAGTTGGCGCCCTCAGGCTAACAAGTGTTTGCCGCTCTTTCCTATTTTATTCACGTATGCAAATATGCATATAGGTTGCAAATCACACTTTAAGGCTGTTACGAAAATCTTATTTTAGAACTGATCTACGTTATTATTATCGACAAAAACATTCTTCACTTTCTTTTGCCCAAGATTTGCCGCCCCTCAAAAATCGCCGCCCTAGGCTGCAGCCTATTTAGCCTACATGTAAATCCGCCTCTGTTATTTTTTAATTCTCTGGCGGCGTGAAACGCGCCTCTACATTTCGTCGAACGTTTCAGACGAAACGAACAGAGACAAATGAAATAGACCCGGTAAACAGAGACCGCGCTCACACGGTGGACCTTGCGCGCGAAAGGGACGTCGCGGGGAGGAAATTTATGTGGTTCCCCCTCGACCTCCGCTCGTTCCCTTTCCCCTGTTCCTTCGAGTCGGCAATGCACGCGCAGAGCTGTCTACGGAGAACCGGAGGAACAAATAAGAGAAAGCATCGCGGCGGAAAGGAGGGCCCTACGATGCCTCCGCATTTCCTGGAACAAGAGTTCGTCGGCGACGCCGCGCCAAGAGCAGAGACGCGTTTTTGCACACCCACCGACCACCATTTTTTCCTCTCCAGCTTCCTCGGCATCCCCTCGATCTCCCCGCGACGCGAAACGCGCTTCCTCTGCGACGCGATGCTTCAACCTGTCGCGCCGGTATCGACGCTTCCGCGTGCAAACGCGAGTCCTTCGACCTCGAAACTGGACGCGTCCGAGAATCACCTAGCCAGAGGGGCGATTTCTTTAAGAGATCGCAGTTTCGCGGAACGAGCTCGACACGATCCGTTAACTCCAACGATTCGGACTTAATGACCCGCGCGAATTTAAAATCTCGTCTTTTTGCGCGCGTTCGATCGCCAAGGAGCGGCGCGCCCGCTTTGACCTTCGCTCTGTGTACAGTTATTTTAACGTTAACCGTGTATAAGGGGTGTGTGTAATTGCACTCCACGCATTGTCAATGTGAAACGTGTAGAAAAAACTTTGACTGCGTGTGTGTGAAGTTCTATTTATTCTTTAAAAAACGGTTACAAAAAAATTAAAAAATTTACTTTAAAATATAAAAATCATGAATTTTTATATAAGTAAGAAATGTAAATTTAGGATGTATCATCAGAGTCGGTGTGAATACTTTCTTCATCATCATTTAAAAAAAATACATTTATGTTTTTATATTTAAATTTTACATATTTATATGAAATATAGACAGACAAAAATTTCCGAACGATTCATTAATATTTGATTATTCCGATTTCTTTGCGATTTTTAGGTGCTTCTAATGTATTCTCAGATTTTCAAAAATCTACTTAAATTATTCCGTTGATACTGAAGCTGACTTCGAATAAACAATATTAATTGATTTTTGAATGGAGCATATCGGAGTACAGATGCACCTCTGCACACGGTGAAGCATTCAGGTGTTAAAACTTTGTTACTACATTGATATTCACCGATTTCAACAAAACTTTTTTGAATTGGTGTGAAACCAATGGTGGTGTAGATCCAATATCTCTGCCAACGAATGTATCAGACGTTGCTGTAGACAAGCTAATATGTTTGCAAACCAACTTGACTTCTTTGGTTGTTCGACTGAATCTTTTTCTGATCAATGTAAATACGTCTCTAACAGCGAATCTTAATGTTATTTTTATTTTAAGTGTATCAAAGGGGGCCACCCCGTTAATAAATAAATAAATAAAATAAATAAATAAATATCACAGATAGCACTCCTAAAACAGCTTCGAAAAATGTTCGTACTGCAATTTTTTATTAATGTTTATTTGTGCGTTTGCATCTCCATACACAGAGTGAAGGTTTTAAACGCGGTTTGTTCAGAGGCGAACAATTACCGAAAAGAGTTGGCCGGAGTTCTTCTCCGATAGGGTGCAAGGTAAATATTTTTCTTGACCCTGGAAACACTACGCTTCGGGTCTGAGAGGGCAGGAGAGCTGGAAATTCAATAGGGGTCGGTAATAAATTTTCAGTAGTCCCCAAAGTTCCAACTCACAAAAAAGAATCATCGCTCGAATCGATTAGATCGTGTTTCTGGACACCTGGGACGAACGATCGGCGACTTTAAAGCTTTCGTTGCGTAACGCCGACGATGCAAAAAAATTTGGTCGAGGATTCGTTAACGTCGGCGTCGCCCCGTTTCATTCGGCGAGAGGTTTATTGGAGGAAACAGTGGCCGAGAAAGGAAGGAGAGAGGCTCGGAGGAGGCGACGGATTAGTGAAACGTTAAAAGTTGTCCCGAACGCGAAGGGATGCGGAGCATGTGCTCGCACGCACACCCGTTCGCTCGCTCGCCCGCTCCTCTCGCTCCGAATACGTGTATTACACGCGTGTAAAATGACTACACGCGCCGGGCCCTTTGATCTCGGCCATTCATCACCGCGGGCACCGCGAAAAAGTCTAATAATATTGCGTTGCAACGCGAGGTTCACGCGTGTGCGTGCGTGAAATGGCCGGATCGCCGTCGTTCCACGCGACGATCCGCAGACTTATGCGCCTACTCGATCTTCCCGCAACGATTTATTCCACCTCGATCTACCGGATCCGTCCGGCTCGCCGCGCCGCGACGCGCCCACGGAAATTTGAGAAAAGAGCGCGGCGACGCACAGCGGTCTTATTGTGCGGTCCTCGTGGCCGAATCCGCCACAACCGTCAATTATATTCGCCAAACGGTGGGAGTCCGCGTCGTGCTTTCACGATCGAGATTGATAGCGCGAGATTTCGCCGTGACGGTAATTGATAACGACCATACCGACGACATAACGCGCCGATGGTTGAGACGCCGAGTGGCGTTCCGTTCTCCGCTTCGTTCGCTCGTCTGACAGAACGAAATTCATTGAGAGTCGCGCTCAGAGGCGGATTTGCATAGTGTAGGCTAAGTAGGCTACAGCTTAGGGCGGCGAATTGTTAGGGATGGCAAATCTTAAGCAATTGAAAAAAAATAGTAAAAAGTTTTTGCCTGTTATTGTTTACTTTCTCATCAATAATAATAACGTAGATATCAGTTTTAAAATAAGTTTCATATGAATAGAGCCTTAAAGTGTAATATGCTACCTATATGCGTATTTGCATATGTGAATAAAATAGGAAAGGGCGACAAACACTTGTTAGCCTAGGAGCGCCAATTTTCAAAATTCGCCCCTGACCGCGCTGTAGGTACTTAAGTACTTTATAAATAATATACGCAAAATTATTAAGGGGTCATGTCTGTGGTAGTAAGGCAAAACACCATGGTGGAACAAGACGAGGTAAACCATTGCGCATAATGGCGGCTGGATGGTTTAGGCAACCAATAAGCGTCTGACCCAAAACTTGTCCCGCGCATTTCAAACGTAACAAACAATTTAATAGTTTTATGTCTATTAAAGAGTGTTCTGAGCAATATGAGGACCAACCTGCGTTGGAAGGCATCTTTAACTACAAAATGAGCTGTATTTTGTCTTGATTCTATGAGAAATGAAGACATAAAGTGAGGTTCCGTAAAGGCATCGTTTTAGTAAGGTTATAAAATCCTGAAAAGTCACGTGATGCCTCTACCCTCTTTATCTCTCGGAGGTATCATTACGCATGCGTGCAAAAGCAGCCATACTGGATTTCCAGGTTTTGGGTCAGAGCCTAATTGGTTGACAGTTCCCCCACTACTTTTGAACTACTGCGCATCTTGGGAATGGATCACCTTGTCTTATTCCACCATGGGCAAAATAACGCATGTCAAATGTTTTCATTTCCGAGATATTCGCGATTAAAGTTTTAGGGTAGATTTAAGTTGGAGCCACGGTAGATTATAGAGGTGTTCTTACTTCCCTCAGAGAAGTGTGATCAATAGATGGAAGATCTTCTGGTGACCATTAGATTGCGTCTGAGTAGAAACTCCTGACAGTGAGCGGTTTTCTGCTTTTGCATACTGTCGTTTGAATTAGGTTAAATTGATAACTGCAAAATATTTATCGTTGGAATTTTCTTTATTTTCATCATATTTATTAAAGAAAGCAGGGAAGCAGTGGGCGAAAGCCTTCGTTTGTTCAAGGTCCTCTACAAATTGAAATTATCATTACTAAAAAAAAATGGTTGTATAAGGGATTTGAATCTAATAATTTTACTAATCTGAAATAATACATTTGCTGATATGTCTTTTAAAATAGATTCTCTTCTTATGCTTCCTTCTCGAAAATGCTTTTCACAAATAAACCTATTTTTCTTTAATGTATTGCCTGAATTTTGTAAAGCTTCTTCCCACTTTTTATAGAGTTCAATATCATTTAGAGGTTTAAAGAACGATACCTGCATACCATTTTCATATCGTCCTCTCCGGCAATTTGAAATACGTCTATTTACCATTACACAATTACATGGTGTTCTGACAACGACGCCTCTAGCGGCGACCAGAGGATCTTCCATCTATTGATCACAAAAACTTAACCAGCAGAGGGCTTAGTTGGAACACCTCTATAATCCACCGTGGTTGGAGCTACGATAAACGATGAGAGCAACGATGTGCATAGAATGGTAAAATAGAGAAAGATATTCTCTCTTTTGTTTTCCTACTATCTCGTTGCTCTTACCGTTTATCGCTGCTCCAACATGCACCTACCCTTAAACATCAATATTTTATTTTATTTTATTTTATTTACGGGAAAAACCCTTTGGTTTTGGTACAAAAGACAGAAGAAAAAAAAGAGAAAATTAGAAACGCATAATACAAGTAAATACTTAATTAAACTAAATAATACGTCGTAGGCAGTTTCTTAAGGATTCAAGAGACTGACTGAATAAGTCAACATTATTATTGACAGAGTTGGCGTGGCGAGGTTACATATTCGATCTATACAGCTATAAGATATTGTCTTAAGCCGCGTCCCCACCAGTGCCGAGCTCGCCGATCCAGTGGGGACGCAGCTTTATATTCTCAAATGTTCTTATATTATTCCTAAATGCAATGCAATATTAAGTTTATAAAAATTAAGAAACAAATTTTTTTACTTTTGGCCTGACTTTCGGCGAAATCTGCCACTGTGCGCTGCCACAATTCTCCGGAAATCGAAATGTCCCGGTTTATCACGATATCCCAACTGTACTCCAAGCCATTTCAACAGGCCTTTCAAGGTCAGATTTTCTGTCACTTTTTTCGGAAGGAAATGACCCTACGAAGGTTCCTGTACTTCTGTGAAGTAAATATGTATACTATGTGTGTAGAAGTCTTTGTGTTCACAGAAAATACCATCGTGGAGATTTCGCTACTAGAAAACTACAAGACGAAAATCTGACCTTGAAATCCCTGTTGAAATGGCTCGGAGTATAATCGTAAACGTAATCGTAATTGGTATTTCAAAAATTGACGATTCCTAATTAATTCGAGCACCGTATCTGTTCGGCGAACGCCAGCGTTCTAATCCGCAATAAGAAGCAACGAGCGGCGCACCGAAGGGGATCGGCTAATTTCGTAGCTGGAAATTTGCGAAAACGATAGCACGGGGCGGAACAAATTGTCGGAGGCAAAGGGACGAGCAAAAAGACTGCTCGCGGGTATAAGTAGAAAAGTTGAACGTTGAAGTATGGTCCGAGATGTGGGCGTGCACGGAGTCGAGTGATGGATGCCAGTGTCACCCTCGAAAACATGTGTTTCACTTACGTGGATGGCCCGAACGCGACCAGTGTTTGTCTACCGTTCTCGCTCGCTAATTATCGGCTCAGAGACTGTCCCTTTGTCGGCGTGTCCTCCGCTTTTATAGAAACGGATATTTAATTTCATTTTCGCACACATGTCGGTGATTAGTTCGTCCCACCGACGCGTCGGAAATTTCAAGTTCTTAATCTTCGTCCGTCTTCCTCTGTTCGTGTAGGAAGACGAAGAGATTTAAACGCGATTATCGCGCTGTTCAACGATGTCGCGATCTTCGACCAAGGATGCGCAATTAGCGCAGCGGGTTCGAGAGATTTCCCAGCGAAGATCTAGATTCGTAACAGATGGATCCGCGAGTTTGAAATAGTCCCGTCAGGTTTCATAGCTACTAAACCTTAACGCGCGCTTCGGTTCAACGGCGTTATCCTTCATACAACTAAATGCTTGCCTATTCAATGGGATTTTCGCTTCTAAAATTAGTGTCGTAGCTTCCTCGACGCGTAATCAAACTGTACAATGCTATTGGTGTTATCGCGTGAAACTTTTCCAGAGGACAAAGATTTTATTCGATCGATATGTCATCCAAAGAATAGCTTCCGAGTCTTTTTCCTTTACTTTCAGCCGTTGAGAAATCTATTTGCAGACGTGAAATTTATGCAACTCGCCACGAAAGGAAATTAATTATACGCTAATCAAGTTGCATTTTTCGCGATAACCGTTTGACCTCTTCGCGCATAGTTTCGTCATAGCTTCGCGGATTTTCAGACGAGTCTGCGCTAAATTCAACGATTCTTCGTTCCACGCTTTTCCGATTTTCTTCTTTTTCTCCGTTGGATCGTAACGTAAACGAACCTGTCGCTTCGCTGAAGCGGCGCGGCGCGGCGCCGCGTCTGTTTCGAAAATTGCTCCTCGCGATTTACATTCCTCGTAAACGTCCACCTATTTGCGTTGTTTAAGTCGCGCGCGTAACAAGCGAAGAGGAAGCACCGGATCCGGTTATAAATTTCGAAAAATGCCTCCAGCTCGTTTATAGTGTTTATACTTTCCCTTCGAGCTTTCATCAACTTTCCCTTTAACTCTTTCTCTATTTTTCTCTATCCCCCGAGACACCGTACCTCTCTTCGTGCACCTAAAATACATCCGTGCAAAATTTATCTCGCGAACGCGCGCGCGCGTGCGAGCAAGCCGTGTTCACATCTGGAATACGCGATGACAGTGGGACCGAAATATATCCGATCGACGAACAAAAAATCCGCGAGCCTGCGAACTGTCTTCCTTTTCCCTTCGATTTGCCGAACGGTTGAGTTGCTCTCGGTTTTCGAGTTGCTCTCTCTCTCTCTCTCTCTGTCTCTGTCTCTCTCTCTCTCTCTCTCTCTCTCTCTCTCTCTCTCTCTCTCTCTCTCTCTCTCTCTCTCTCTCTCCCCCCCCCTTCCACAAACGTTTTCAGAATATTTCCTTTGCACAGTTATATGTTTGTAATGTTCCTTTTGTTTAGTTTATTAATTCTAAGCGACAAATACAAAATACAGACGATGTAGCAACTAGTAAGGTGAATGTCCCAATTTCTGTTCATTTAAGCGTTCACTCGTTATGAAAAGGATATAAAAAATTTGTTTGTAGTAAAAATTTGCAAAGTAATTGATTAATACCTCGATAATGAATCAATTAATTGAAAAATATTTTAAAAAAATGTTATATGACGTTTAATTATTAATAATGGCTAATTCAATGTAGTACTCTAAATGTCCGTATTTCTGCTCACGACAAAATTCTCACAAAAAATCCAGTAAAAATCCAGAATTAAATACAGTAATCGTTTTTAGCATTAAATACGATTTATTTCTGCACACACTACATTCGGTCCGATTATCGAATCACAATGAAATTGCTATTCTTTAGTCTAAGCAGTAAGAATACGATCAGAACGAGTAAGTTCCTTGTTCTAAAATTTTTTTCGTTGCTTACGTAACACTTTCTTTCTAACAAACCTGTGCATCACTCGCATGAATAATCAAAGAACTTATAATTATTTTTTTACAATTACAGTACAAACGTAATATTTATAATAATAAGAAAAATACGAAATGATTAGAAATCGGGACGTGACCAGAAATTGGAACATTTACCTTAGCAGTTAATTTTTGCAGATACTGTATGGTAAAAGTATCAACTACAACTCTAAACAAGAATTTTGACGCGATATTGTGGAATATATACAACTTTTAGACTACATCTTTAATGACTGTAAATAAAGCTTTTACCTTTTCTTCTTATGATAAGTTTTACAATTATACAGTGTAATCGTTAACTATTTCGCATATGCTAATAATGAAAAATACTCTACTTATTTCCAGCAACAGTATCCATTTTACAGAATTAAAATTAGTCAACTCGCCCCAAAGATATGCACTCTCAAACTTTTACTTTGACACAGTAGCGCACAACGCGAAAGGTGTGTGATAAATGAAGACAATGTTTGGACTCTCATGGTTTTGCAGGTATAAAGCCGGGAATCCACCAGAAAGCTAAGCTATGCTATGCTATGCTAAGTTTGAAAACAATTAGCTTCAATACATTTTTATGGATCCGTTTCCACCAAGAGATAAGCGAAGGTATTAAAAATGTCTTCTTTAAACTTAGCATAGCATAGCTTAGCTTAGCGTACCTTTCTAGTGGATTCCCGGCTTAAGTCACAAAACCTTCGGACCTCGATTATTCCGTAGTCATAACATTAGACTACATAACCCCACCAGTTAAAATGAACCCAACAAAAAATTAATTTTTGGGGTTTTGGCCACGTTTTGGGGTTTGGGACCACTATGCCATGGTATGTTACTTTCGTTTTTACCCTCCAGGGTGAAAGTAACAACGATAATTTAGAATATCTAATACCAGGAACCAACAGCATCATAGAGGAAATACCAGAACAAATTCAAATATCCGATATTAAATTAAAATTCTTATACCAAGACGTCAAACAGGTTATTAACAAAATTATCAAGGAAGATTGGAACATCATTTGGAACACCAAACACACGAAAATTCAAGACATAATCCAAGAATTTAATTTTAAAATACAGGATAGTTCACTTAGTGGGAGAGACCAAGTCGTTTTAACCAGATTGCGAATTGGCCACACAAACATATCACATGGACATCTTATGGACAAATCCCTACCAAAAATTTGTGAAGAATGCAATACTCCAATCACAGTGAAACATCTTCTGTACGAGTGTGTAACATTCAATAACCTTAGAAACTCGGATAGCATCAGTGTAAAAGAAATGTTAACCAAAAATGAACATATGAAGAAATTAATAGATTACCTAAAAGAAACATCAATCTATTCAAAAATCTGAGTAAAATTATATAATAATAGGTAATAATAGTTTAATAATTAATAATAATGTTTGTAACCAAAATTTTTCTGTATATAATATTAATGTGCAAGTATTACCTTATGTAAGATGTATGTAAGCCTTAATTCTGTGTCGCTAATAACCATAGCAGTTGATGCGACATTAAATAAACGTATTATCATCATCAACAACGATAGTGTCTATGGAAAACTATCATAACTCTTTGAGTACTTATCACATAAGGTGCAACCTGCGCTGAAATAACAGGTTAAGAAGCGTACTTTCTTAGGGCACGATTCGCTTTTTCGTATCTCTGACAGGTTATTGGCAGCTACAGTAGTGATTCGATAAGTGTCGACTTATACTTCTACGTTATAGGGTCGAATCCTATCCCCACCAATCAGCGGACGATCTTCTTCCGAAGTCTTGGGAGTGTAAACTTTAACTGAGTCAAAAAAACATAGTGCCTTCTACGTTAAACGTCGAAGTTCGGTTCTGACTACTCGACACTTATCGAATCACTACTGTATACCAAATAAAGAAAACGTTACTTTGGTCCCCCAGTTTCCCTTACGTAAAGAAAAGACTTTCCGGTATCGTCGAAAGCTTCCGGGTGCGATAGTTTGTCCCTTCCGAAAAGCCTCCTGATATTCTGCCAGGGTTGCAACTACTTTTGTCAGGAATCCGAAGACGGGCGAGCGCGGAAGATTGATTTAAAGTTACAAGCATTCTTTGTGCCGAAGCTAAAATTGCTCTGCTCGCGAGTTCTATGTTCGCGACCAGTTTTTGGTGTAGGCTATTAGAAGATTTCCCGATGGCGAGCCGCCAGAGTTTTGAATCACGGGACCGGTATGCACAACTCCACGTCCAAATCGTGCAAGTAATAACTTGTCAACAATACATCTCGAAATCGTTTCTCCGTTACGATCGTCGTCTGTCGAGGAAATAGTCCATGCGATACGTTCCACCCTGTCACGTTCTCATAGCCGAATCACGATCCACGCTACATTTCCCTGTCCACCAATTCGTAAGATCAACACTCCTTTCCACCACGCTGAATCTCCGCCTCTCGCCCCTTCGCATTTCTATCGAAAGGCGATCCGAGTTCTTTGGGATCGCGATGACGGTGGTGAGCAACGTCGTTCTTGCGCAATTTAATTAAGCGATTCACGCGATATCGGTCTCAAAGAGCGTGTAATGTGATGTTGTATAACCCACAAAATGTAGCGACCAAGGCGCATCGAAGCGTTGCTTAATAGCGCGATAAAGAAAGATATCGCCTCGAACGTTTCTACAGGGTGTAACAAAAATGTTGCAGTTCCTTCAAAGGGTTTCCTGAGCTGATTTTAAACAACTTTTTCATTAGCCAAAATGTTTGGTGGGGCTTCGTTAATGAGTTATTAACGAAAAACGCCAACCAATCAGAGAACGAGAACAGTAGACGAACCTTGGCGCGTGCGATGGCAGACCAATGCTACGCATAGTTGTAGTCCGCGCCGAAATTCGTACACTGTACTCGCTCTCTGATTGGTCAGTGTTTTTTTGCTAATAACTCGTTAACAAAGCCCCATTTAACATGTTCGTTGAAGAAGAAGTTATTCAAAATCACCTTAGGAATCACTACTTTCAAGGACGTACAACATTTTTGTTACACCTTGTTGTGGCCAGGAAAAAATGTGGCGACTCTACAATTATAGAGTATATCATTTTTCGACAAAAATTCAAAGTTTAAATGGAGAAATGTTGGCATTCTGAAGGTTAAAATCACTTCAGGAACTGCAACATTTTTGTTATACCTGGTATATAATTTGTAGTCATCCAATCTTTAAGCATCCTCGCTGATATCGCCACTGTTATAATATGTACTCAAATTAACACTAACCCGATTCCAGTTTGTCTAAAAATATACTTCAACCTCCAACGAGTTCCTAAATATGTATTTCGCTTCTTGTGGAAGTTCTTCTCTTTAGGTCCTACATAAAGTTAAATAAAAAACGTCGTGCAGTCGAAACGAACCTTTAAAAGTTCATTCCGAACGAGTAATTTGTAGGCAAACTTTCCTTCGAGAAAAGTCAAAGTTAGACCCAGAAACGCGGCAAATCCTTGAAAGGGATTAACTCCAAAGGGTCGAGGAAAATTAGCTAGTGAATTGTCGCGAACGTTTTTAAAATTTCGGAAGGAAAGGGACTACTCGATCGAGGAATGTCACGAAACAAACTGTCCCTAGGTAGCTTCGAAACCAACTCCAGGAGCTAATACAATTATTTGCACAGTCCTCTGTCAACGGGACCCTTTAAAAGCTGGCTTCCTTGTTTAACTGGAACAAACGCTACTAATTGAACGCTAATGAATCTATAACTGTGCGTCTCTTGTTGGCATACAGATTTTCCAAAGTCCTTCGAGAGGAACAATCTGATTTTCTACTTAAATCACGGAGGTAAACTTTACATTTTCCTCGTTGAGTTGTTACTCAGCGGTGCTTCAATTTACAATTGCGGTGGCGACTAATGGACAATATTTTCGAAGTTGTTAATACGGGGTGCAAAACTGTTGCAAGTTCTTGAAAGGAGTGATTCGAGAAATGATTTTAAATAACTTTTTCCTTAAGAAAAATATTCTTGGAGGCTTTGTTAACGAGATATTGACAAAAATCCTCGACCAATTAGAGCGCGAATACAGTCAGCATTGCCAACTTGGCTTTTTTAGCGCCAAATTTCAAAAATCTGGCTTTTTTGAAAGTTAGTTTACATTGGAAAATTCATTTGGCTTTTTTGCTTCTTCCAAATTTTTTTCTTTGAAACATTTTTTTAAATAATTTCAAGTTATAACCAATCTTCAAGTTAGCAAATTCAATATTCCGTTTATTGTAAAATAATGGAAGAAATAAATAATACTAAAGAAGATGTGCGTCTGCACTGAAAGAAGGTGTCAAAGAAGTCATTTGTAGACTTCCATCAGCGAAAGATATATTCGAAAATTTATTTAAATTAAACCCCAAGGTAACTCTAAAACTATTTCAAATTTAAAAGTTCCAAGTCTTTAATTTTCAAGCTTCAAGGTTGGAGCTTTTCAATTCTTATGCTCCAAATTTGCAAGATTTCAAAGCACCGAGTTTTCGAATTTTTGGTCTTTAAATTTCAAACTTTTGACTTCCAAAACTTTGATCTTCGAATTTTTTTAATTTCAAGCTTCAAGTTTACAAGTTTCCAAATATTCAGAATTACCAGCTTCAATTTTTCGAGTTTTTAAATTATCAAACATTCTAAGTTTTAAGCTTCACAATTTGCTCAGTTTCAAGTTTCAAATCTACAAACTTACAAATTCACAGAATTTCAAGCTTTAAATTTACAACTTCTCAAATTTTCTGAATTTCAAATTTTATGAATTTCAAGCCTCAAATCTTCAAAGTCAAGACATAGGTAACTATTATATTCACATAAATGCTGTAAGTTACTTTGATGCCTTCAGTTTTTTATTGGTAAACCTATAATTTTTTTACATCCATTTTTATGATACTTGCCGAATTCGTCTCAATATCTCCTAAAAGATGGGTGCAAAAAATTGTAGGTTTACCTATAAAAAACTGAAGGTGATTTTTATAACTCTGGAACTAAAGGGTTAACAAAAAATTTGGTACAGTCATCTTAAAGCTCTCCTTCAACTATGTTATTTTAGCTAAAAAAGCTTCCGATCGAACCGCTAACAGCAGAATAATCTAAGCTGATCTTCGTGGTCCACCCTGTATATTTGGCTTTGTCTGGCTTTTTTCTAGTATATTCTGGTGTCAACTTAGAATTTCAAATTGGCAACCCTGAACACAACTCTGATTAGCATTGGCTCATCATCTTTCGCGCCAGAATTAGTCCACTGTACTCGCTCTCCCATTAGCTAACGTTTTTCGTTAATAACTTGTTAACAAAGCTGCACCTAACATTTTCGATGAGGAAAGAGTTTTCTGAAATCACTTCAGGAATTATCTCTTTCAAAGACCTGCAACACTTTTGTTACGCCCTGTACATGCTGCGCCTTAACTTGTGGCCGCAATTAAATAGCGAAAGCGCTCATCCATCTCGCAATTTCCTCTAGCTAATCTTTTTCCACCGTTGCCAATTGGGATAAATCTGAAATCGTGCAAAATAAAGAAGAAACGCCACGGGTTAATCGTTCCTAACAGAGTGTCGTGACAAATTTTTATTGTCGTTGGTATCTGCCGCGGCTACCAGTTCCAAAGAACCCGATGACCTTATCGCGTTACGTATCAAGGTCTTGAACCGTACGTACGGTTACGGCTGTATTAGTGTCAATGACTTCGGGGATCGTCAACGTCATCGGTGGAGGGGAAAAGGCGGATGCCGATAACGGAGGCATTTTAAACCGCGGACGTTATTTCCATACGGTATCGTTCGGCTCTGCAATCGCAAAAATTCCACTTCCGAATTTTCGACCGTCCAGCATTTTCCATTGATTACCGCTCGCCGTTCGATTTCTGTCAAAAATTCCGTACTTTTCTCTTCGACGACGACAACGCGCGTTCGGAATTCGTTACGAGAATTAATTAGCCAAATCGGGCGCGACAAAGCGATTGCGATCGATGCAAGGGTAAACGTTAGATCTGAGTCATCGACGGCGTTTCACGAGTCACAACAAACCGTGGTGCTTCTCCATGATTTATGGTTGCATCGCCAAAATGTAGGTCACGATACCGACCCGTTTCGATATCGTCGACTGGACGCGTCTTTTTCCACGCGCCGCCGTTTCTTTGCAGCGAAATCATCTCGCCAATGTCTTTTCTACCAATTCCAATTTGCGTCGAATTCAACGGCTGCACAGTGTAATAAAAGCGTGAATATAATCGGCGAGGCATCGATCGTGTTTGGCTCGTTTCGTAGCAATATCGAGGCTCTGTCTCGCCAACGGCTCCAAAAAAAAAAGATGAAAACCGGAGCGATAAGAAGCGAGGGAGACCGCTGGACCCAACAAGGTCAAAAGTTGCTGGTGAAATGAGCACACTAAACTTTCTATGAATGGGCCTGGGACTCGCATCCTTTTGCGTTCGTAAAAATCCAATTGGTTCGCCGATCGTTTCCGCAACTCGTCTAACTTTTTTTGCGCTCGACTCGCTTTATCGTCGCCGATACTTTCAACTTGCGCGTACGTAAAATCGACGTTTCTCGATAATTGAAATCCCAAACAAGGAAATCGGAAGATTAAAAAGCATCGACCGACTGCGAAAGGGGAGGGAAAACGGCTCGGATCTGCTGCATCTTATTCAAAGGCAATTTGTATTAATTGGAGACAAGAGATTCCGAGGAAACGAGCGTTTCCTCTGTTCGATGCCGCATCGACTTGCCCGATAATTGCACCAACCTATTTTATTATCGACCGCGTTTGCCGCGAAATTAATAAGTGCGAGCGACGGCGCCGCAAGATACAACCGATCGCCGCGTCTTATTTAATTAGAAATTCAATTAGGTCAGTCGATTATCTGACAAACGTCGCGAATAGTCGCGACGCGACGATTTCATCTCTCGCCGCGGAAAAGAAAAGTTTGCGTTCGATATCGTTTCAAAGCAGCGACACCGAAATCGATCCTGCCGATCTCAGCCGAAATCGTTTAGCAGAAACCCCGCGCAATGATCAATTTAAAAGCGTTTTCCAGTTAAGAGTGTTGACTCGAAGAACGGCTAGGCTTCAGAGTCGAGCGCAGCCCTTTTTCGAGTCGGGTTCGATCTCGGTCACGACGGAACAAGGAAACTCGCAACGGCGAAGATTGGCGAGGATAAAGAGAGATTCCTTTTTCGAATCAAACTCGGGCGTCTTTGAATCAACACTGTAAGATTGCCCTTATATCGAAACAGTACTCTATTTAAGCAGTTTGCGCAGAGGAAAGGAATGCTCACCCAGCACTATAGGATCCATCGGTAAGAGCAGCCCCGCAGCCGTCGGCTGCGTGCGACGCGGTTTCTCCCTCGCTTCGCGAATCTTTCTTCCTAGACTCCGAGATTTCACGAATTGCGGATTAATCCAACAGAATCGTCGATAATGATTTCCGTCGACGCTCGACGTCTCCGCGAGTCGCGGCGAGGAATTCCAAGACTCGTCCAAGTCTCTTCAGCGTTCACCAGCGGTTTCACGAACCTCACATTTTTCGTCCAAAGTTTTTCACTCACTTCCTCCGTTCACAGCAATCGGAGGACCGTTAGCAAGACACACGACCGATGCGACGAGTGGGTAATTAACGGGACGGATTACCTTCGCGGTCGGGAAACACTCGCGGTAAGGTCGTCGCGACGTCAAACAAGACGGCAACAACGTGGCCGAGTAACAATCGTCGCTCGCGCGCGGCGAGACACGCTCGAATAGATGAAAAACGTGGCGATATGGCGGAACGGTAAATAATCGGTGCAAACGGCGTGTAGCACCGGGTTCGCCGTGTTTTAACTCTCTTCGGTGGGAAGAGCGAGAGAGGAAGAGTGCGTAGGTGCATAAGAGCCAGAGGAGGAGAGAAAGAGAAAGAGCGAGAGAAAATAGGGAGGGAGGAGGGTGGAACGGTGAACGGCGGGTCGCGGCTAGAGGAGACGAAAAAAGAAGCACGGACACGGTCAATGGTGCGCGGCTCGCCCTTCGCTGCCTCACTGACTGGGGCGACAGATTTACCAGAGCAGAAATAAGAAATCTCCTCTCCGGCTAGTGTGGCCTTAGAACGCGCCCCCCGCCCACCCTTCCCTGGGCTAGTCACAGTTTCCCTCGCGCCGAGCCGCGCGTATCTCGAGCCGTGAATGTGCGCGTGAAAGGACGTACCCACCTACACTCGCCTCTAGCGTGCGTAAGTCGCGCGCGATCGGCGCGAGCGAGAGGGGATCGAATCATTCAGGAAAGACGGAGACAGAGTGGCGAGGGGCAGAGGAAAACGGCGCGGCGGGACGAAGCGAGAAGAAGAGCGTGCGGAACGGATCTAGCGATAAGTGGCTGCAAGTGGTCGAAGAAGCGATCGGGGACCAATCGATGGCACGCGGTGTCGGTGTACAGTAGTGTACACCGATTTTCGTGGGACGTCGGAGATTTGCAGTGTGCTGGTGCGAGGGAGCTTCGGCTGGTGCGCACGCTCGACCGAGCGCAGCCGACAATCTCGAAGGGTAGTTGGAGGGACGACTGGCCACGCTTAAGAGGCGGAGCTACATTCGCACGGGCCATTGGCGAGAGCACTGCACCGTGAGCGACCGTGGTTTACGCCTCTTCATTGTGCCCGAGTGTCTCGCGTTCATTGTCTTATTCTACTTGCGCTCCCACCCCCGCCGCGCCACACTCCGCCGTACCGTGCTCGACACTGTCCACTTCCACGGACTTTAATACTGATTCCGACACGTTTTGTAATTTAGTAGAGTAGTAAGTACTTTAGTAACATACTACGTACGGACACTAAAATTTAGTAAAACAATGCAGTTACTTGCACTCGACTAAATTACTAAACGTGTCTGAATCAGCCTTTATAAATAGAAACTAGAAACATGTACGAGGATCCTCCTTTTATCATCGCCATTTCCCGTTGCAATAGCGCAAATTTTTTTTCTGAGAATCACAGCGGACTGAAACGTTGCTCATTCTTAAATTAACAAATATTGAATTGTAAAATGTATTTTGTAAACAAACAGTTGAAATTACGAGCGTTTAATGTATGAGGATATTCAAATGGTTAATAAAATCAACAATATTTTTAATGCTATCATTAATTTGTTACGTGTGATTTAATTATTTATAGAGTTGCATAATTGATAGTAACTGTTACTTTTAAATATTACTAATATAATTAATGATGATATACTGTTTCTTTAAGGGATGAACTTCAGTAACATTAAAAATAAACGAAAATTTTTGAAAATAGAAGTGAATCTTTATAAAATAGTAAAACACCACACAAACTTAAAAAAAAAAAAATGATTCCGTATTTTTGTGAAAAAAAGATCAATATTTCTGGCTGGTTTTCATCAAAAGAAGAAGCCTTATTAATATCTTGGAAATCGATTCATTTTTGGCTGAGATTGTTATTATACTGACATTCATCGTCTCTATTATTCAATGACCAAAGTGCAGAGTTTTTGAATAATCAAATTATTGGTCCACATTTTTTCGATTGTATGTTAAATTCACGCATGTATAAGGCACTTCTTCAAAACACATTTCTTTTCTTTGCAACCCTAAATTGCATCAAGGTCATTTCAAAGACACATGCTAGACTCGTTTTTTTCTGTACTTTCAGAATATACAAACAAAAATAACGCATTCCATTTAAAAAACATAAGATGATCTTCATATGACCTTGAAAAATTGAAGGTAAACAATTTTTTTTCCACATTGACATTCTACATAAAAAATTGCGTTTTAAAAAGTCTTGTTACATTTTTTTCTATCATATCGTTCAACAGTTATATCAAATGGCACTTATCGTGAGACACCCTATATTCTCTATTTTCTATTCTTGCATTTATATAACTGTAAACATTGCTTTACAATGTTCTAACATTATAAAAATTATATACTGTTATAAATTCAAGACTCTTTCATATATTTGAAAGCAAAAAACAGGTTAACAGCATTATTATAGACCCTAAAGATTATTGCGCAGTGCCCAAAAGTTGTAAAAATTGTTTATTTATTGTTAAAAATGCTATCATAAAGAACAGTGTTCTGGTATCGGGAGCACTCTCCCTCGCGTGAAACTGCTTCCAAAAGCCATCTAGCGGCCGGCGCAGTGAGTAGTTTCTCTCTGTCCTTGTCACACACAGCACCTTTCCCTCTCACTCTCCTAAAACTGCTTGCGAAGGCCATCTAGCGGTGAAATGTTTGAACTAAATTTCGAATCCATCCTTTTTCGCACGTCGGACCTCTCTCTTTCTTTCACGCAAGGCAAAGAAGTTTGATATGGACAAGGATGGATTCGAAATTTAGTCGACCATTTCACCGCTAGATAGCGTTCACAAGCAATTTTAGGTGAGTGAGAGAGAAAGATGCTGTGTTCGACAAGGATGGATCCAAAATTTAGTTCAAGGATTTCACCGCTAGATGGCGCTCACAAGCAGTTTTAGGAGAGTGAGAGAAAAAGGTGCTGGGTGCGACAAGGATTTCCGATCCTCCATCTCTGTCCCACCACCCGACTTTATGGTCCTCTCTTTCTAGCTGTTTCTAGCAAAAACCCCAAGAGCGCGTAACCAAAGTTAATGACACTTTACCGTACTTGCGCTACAAGTGTAAACAGAAAACGTCTTTTGACTATACACTTTATTTCTGAATCAAATAGGAAATGACGTATCTATATTGTCATTGCATGTGCAATTGTTAATAAACCTGTAAAAATACGTGGACGAATGTTTTGAAATATTACCAATGGAGGATGTGTACAAATTTTACAACGCTAATGCATCGCCTAAGGTGCACATAAAAGAATATTTCGACGAATATCTTAGCTTGATATCGTCGGCTGAATTTTATATACCCGTGAAAAAGGAAGACAATGATTTTATGTCACTAATGGGAGTTCAACTTGGCGACGAGGAAATGTCTATGCTGGCAACTTATTGCAGGTATCTTTGTTTCTTCATTTTTCACCGCGATAATTACTTTTGATTCTCTAAGATATTCGTTTCTGTTAGCATTGATAATTTAACGGTACAAGAAGAAATGCCGAAAATGATTAACAGTAGGAAAATGAGGAAGAAAGAGACGTTCGATCCTCAAGAACCTCCTGACGTAGACCTTAAGACTCTACAAAATCTAAGGAGAAGATTGAAACAAGCAAATAAAAGACTTTGTTATAAGTACCAAAGCGAGTTATTTATAGTAAGTAATTAATTTTATTAAACGGTAAAAAAATATCTAACAGGTAACAATTTTTTGTATTGTTGGTTAGAATTACGAGACGAAACCAGAAACCGAGGACAATTATAATCGTATTATTCCTGGTCAAGATACTCTGATCTCCGTAAGAGTTTATCATCCTTTTACTCAACGCGCACGCCTGGAACAAAAGACAAAATGCGGTTCCGTTCTTCGACTGAATAACATTATAGCTGTATTAGGCTCTCAGACTCTTGCTGATTTGCGAGACAAGATATCTTGCATCGCAGATTACACCATTTCTAAAGAATGTAGCAAAGATCTAGATAACGCGCTAGGGCCTATGGCAAAGGTAATGCATTTTTTAATTTCTATATTCTCTATAGTTGCACAAAATTTCTGTTATCATACACCACTTATTATTTCAGGATATTTACAAGTCAGGTTTTTTTTTTATCGAGGACACTTTCTATAACGACACGCGGCATTCGTCGAATATTGATTATAGTAAAGTGATCATCGATTGGGCACAAAGAAGACCACAGTTAGGACCTTTCAAGACTGCTGCAATGGAGAACTGTCGAGTAGATTCTCTGTTTCTAAGATTTGGCTTTCCATGGGTATACAAACACCAAGGAGGCTGCGAGCATTTAGTCGTGTTCAGCGACGCGCGGTAATTTATTTCGACTTCGCGATAAATCCCAAATTTGACGCCAAACCAATTTTTTGTGACTGGTAATTCTGCAAAACAGGGTACACCTCACCGATTTCGATAAAATGTAGATGTGTTATAAAACTCGAAAGTCGGCCTTAGTTTTCGAGATATTCGCGAAAAACCATTGCCACCACAGAAAAGTAGAAAAGTAAAACCACGCAGAAAAAGTTGTTCAGAATTTCGAGTTTTATAACATATCTGAATGGAATTAAAATCGGTGAGGTGTACCTTGTTCTGCACGATTGCCGTGACTTTTACCGTTGATTTTCAGGTTCATCAATCGTAACGACGATCACGTTGTCTCCGTTTATCCTAAAATAGTCAGATTGAGACCTTCGTCTAGCAAATACTGCATGATATGCGGTGCATATAATGTGGAATGGATCACGATGGAACACGAGAGAATACCGCATAATCCTTGTTACTTTTGCGATACCTGTTTTAAGTCTTATAATTATATCGATGGCAAGAAGGTTGGAAATTTCGAGGCTTACGCATTCCCTCGTAATACCGAACCGATGAAAGGAATCGTAGACGTATAAATAAGAATAAATGTAAATAGAATGTTATTTTTGTATTTGAAAAATAATTATTTAATTGACGATTTCAAAGAATATAGTTTGTTTAAATTATCTTCGACACTGTGTAATCCTGGTTTGATTTCCAATGCTTTCTTGTACATGCGTTCCGCTTCGTCGAGTTTATTCCATCGATGATACAGTACACCTAATTTCAATTAATATTAAAATGTAATACAAGTTTTGGAAAATACAACAGAGTTTGTAAATTTACCTAAATTTGTATAATACATCGAATCTGTAGGATTTTTTGATATCGCACGTTTAAAATGCATTTCCGCATTAATGAAATTTCCTGCCTTGCCTAACAAATTTGCGATATTGAAATTAATGGAAGCATCGTTCGGTAGAAATTTTAAAGCTTCGTATGCCGTTTTCAGTGCTTTCTCTCGCATACCTAAAAAAGTAGTACATTAAATATGTATTGAAATAGATTTCATTTTTTTTTTATGTACCTAAATCATCGAGAAGCAATATCATATTTGTCCACGCTCTCCTGTGCGTCTCCTTTTGTTTGGTAACAGATTCCCAAGCCTTTAATGCTCTGTTGTAATCTCTTTGTTCCAGATGCTATAAATAAAGATCTTTTTCATATATTCGACATACGTGCAATTTTATTTCAGCAAATCGATTTTTATTATACGAACCAAAACACCTAAATTATATAAACAGTCGGGGTATTTGTTTCTATACGACAGAGCAGCCAAATAACTTTTTTCAGATTCGTCGTACCTCTTCAACGCGGATAAGACAATACCTAAATTCATCCATGCAGTAGCAAAGTCTTCCCTAAAACAACTTAGTGACAACTATGTTTCTAATCTGAAAGTTTCAGATATTATTGAATAAAATTTCTTTTATTTCCTTCGCACAACACATTAACTACTTATCGTCGAACTTACTGCAATTCTATTGCCCGTTTAAATAAAATCTCTGCCTCTGAATATTGTCTTTGATCCTTGAGCAAATTGCCAAGATTGTTCATAGCCTGAGCGTAATTAGGATTCAGTCTGTCAAAAAGATACTGAAACTGTATTGGTCGATACTACTACATTTTTAAATATGTTTTGTGTGCTTTCGATTACCTTAAAGCTTCCTGGTACTCGTGCAAAGCTAATGTAAAGTTGCCAGCGTCGGCAGCAATCTTCGCGATATTGTAGTGAACTTTCGCATTTAACGGACAAACGCGTAGCGCTGACCTGAAAAGCGAGGTTTCTGTTTTCCATTCGTCGCTTCGCGTCCACGACCTCGCAAAAAATAATAAAATCAAAACCGTGAATGTTAGTAGCGCGTATCGCACGGGAACGCGATCGCAAATTTTTTGCAATCCTATCACGAGCAGAAGGCAATAGCCAGCAGAGGGAATGTACAGCGTTCTTTCTGCTAACACGAAACCGACGTTAAAAAAAACATTACTAGCCGGTAGAAATGGAACAACGAGCATCGTCAGTCCCGTAATGGAGTATCTATAAGAAAAAAGGAGTTTTGTTTAAAGGAATTACACGATTTCCACGATAATATAATTACCTTACAGCTTTGTCTTTGTGACAGCTAAAAGTATACATGATCAGTCTAGCAAATACCAGCCAAAAAATTAGGATGAAAAGTATTCTATTGTCGTACGTTGTAATCAATGGAACACAACCCATAGACCAGTCAAAGCACAACCACTCGGGGCATATCAGCAGCCACGCATTTAAACAATAAATATAGTTGTAATTTAGCATCCGAAAAAATATACTGTCGACGAATGATGCTGGATTATCCACAGCTTGAAATTTTGGTGTTCTAAATCCCATAATACTAAATCTTCCAACCATCAGTATTAAGCTAGATGCAAAAAGTATGAAGAGCCTGTTTAATAATTTCTGCTTCTGTTCAATAACATTTTTTATATCTGTGTAAGAAAACTTTCTCTTAACGCCAGTAAATATACTGTGTGGCAATACTTTGTTCACTATTACAACATCGTATATACAGCAAATTCCCTGAAATAAGTGCAATTTATAATCTGGACGGTTACACAGTACAATAAATTTTCACTTTTTTTTTTGTGTTTCGATATTCATTATATCTTACGGAATTTCGTGCGCTGAAAAAAATTTTTCTGTCCCCAGATTTCCAGAACATTTACTTAAGAAAAAAATCTGCTCTATCGCGTGGCGTGGTTGGATTTTACGCTGGACCTTTACTTACTAAGATTTACTCAAAAAATTGGTGTCAAATCGATGTTACTTTACCTTTAATCACTGTTTAGATATACATAATCATTCATAGTACATTAAAACTTGATATCAGTGTGCACAGAAAAGTCTACAGAATCGTTATATATAAACAAAACTCATAGATCTTTTATAATTACGTCACAAAGTTAGTTCAAAATTGAAAAATGAGTAATTAAAAAAAAATCAAATTTCTCAAAAACTGAGGAACAGCGCACGAAATTCTATAAGAAAAATACAGAGTGTTTGCGAAATCGTGGTACAACCAACAGGGGGATGGTTCCTCACATAAAATCGAGTCGAAAATATAGAATAAAGCTTTTTCACACAGGAGTTCATTTTCGAGAAAATAGTTTGAAAATTGAAAGCAAGAATTTGTTTACAACAGCAAAGAAAACATTTTCAACGTTAGTAAATTACTAGAATAAATCAATTATTGAAATTTACATCTAATTATTAATCAATGTCATGCCATATCTCAAACAACATTGTTTACAGATACAGGCAGCAATGGAATTTGCGAGCTAGACCAGGCAAATAAAGCAAACTCTAAGTTCAGTCGTATCTAACGAATTTTCAAACTCGATTTTCTCGAAAAAAATTCTCGATTTTATGAAAAAACTTTATTCCTTATTTTCGACTCGATTTTATGTGAGGAATCATCCCCTTGCAAAATAACAATGAATATCGAAACAACAATTGGCTATTGGACATTGGCGTTATATAAAAACTTATTGGATCGTACAATTACAGTGATTCCTGTTTCTTTGCACAGCATTGCGACTCCAGCGGATGCGACACACGCAGACATACTGCACCGCCTGTAAACTAATTTCCTTGCTGCGATCGAATAGTCGTAGAACAAAATAGACAAGCACATAAATAGAGCACACAGCAGTTCTGCTCTACCCACAACACCAGAAACCTAAACATCCAAACAAACCGTTTTCAGCAAATTAATCCTCCGAATTAATAATAAATTACTTTTTTATACTCACAGCTTCTGTATGTACAGGATGAACAGCAAACAACGCGGTAGAATAAAATGCAATGTTTTTCCCTTCCGAACCCAGAAGTATTTTATATACAAATAACATTAATATACAAACTATTGTATGTAAAATTATATTTACTATGTGATAATCCTGAGCTATTAAACTTTCACGGAGCCAAAACTGCAATCTAAAAATGTTACAATCCATTTATACCAAATATTCCACCATTATAATATTCCTTGTATTGAAATTTTTACCGAAAACTTAAAATTGTCAGAGGTCGATACGATTTGTGACTTTTGTTATGAGTTAATTTACTGCCCCAAAAATCGTTCTTAAATACGTCCATGAGCGGAGTACTTTGTACATCTTCGTTATGTACGATTGCTTCAGAATCGTCGAACACAAAATCGCTGTTATAACTATTAATATAACACAAAGATAATAATATAATTATTAGTAGAGAAACTGGCGTTGGAACGTCTGAAAATTTTCAATTATACGAGTTTTAGTAAAATAATGCGGCTGTTATAATGCATACGATTTATGTAAATATAAATACCTGGTAGTTCGATTCTCTTTTTCAGTCGCATATTGAAAGTCAGCAACAAATATGGTGTTTATTGTTAAGCAATTGTTTTACACATATTCTTACCTCATAACCTACGAAATGTCAAACGACGCATTTATTTCTGCGTCAATTAGAAACTTAAAGGTTCATAGTATTTATAGAGGATTTACAATGCATAACGTGATAATATTGAATAGTAAGAATAGTTTTTTTATTGTTAAAACATTAACTCGGTCCACAATGATCCACAAACATTGAAATGCCGTAGCCATCTGCTGGCGAAACCTTCAAACGAATGCTCCTATTTAAAACCGTAATGAAATAAAATCTGTTTGCAAATTTTCTTACTGAAAAAACGATACTTGGCGAGAATATGAATGACACAGCTTTAGAGCATGAGTATGCTTTATTAAATAAATTATATACAGCTTTTTTTTCCACATATGGACATTATTGCATCACCAAAAATGCCATACATACGAAATGAAATATAAATTAAGATGTTAAAATCTTCGACTACAGTAACATTGACTTCAGAGGCCTTTACTTTTCAAATTAGCACATGTAGTTCCATATACTCCCATACTTCTATATACCGGGGCTTCTAAATGTCATGTACGTATAATAAACAATTAATTGCCATAAGAAGACAATTTTCTGGATCATTTCGAAAGGATAGAAATAGAATAAAATATTTTAGAATAACGATATAACAAAATATAGAACAGTTTCAACATTAAAAATAAATAGATTAAAATTTTATTTTCGTTAAAACATCTTTTTTCCTTCAAACGTAATACCAAGAATGGACTTTTTCGAAATACGGTCGTGCCCCAGCAAGAGAGTGTTATCGTCTTTTTTACGCAAGTGCCTAGAAGATACAAAGAGGATTGATATATCGTGTATCTCTTAAATGTAAAATCCAACGATTTCATGCTCCTTTTCGCACCGCTTCACTTCCTTTCCTTGCTATGCCCCGAATTTCGAGCATTCTCTTGTATCTGAGTTACATAATAGATGTTATTACAATTATCACAGTCTGTGTATTTACAGTTTAAACGTTAACGCAACATTCTTCTTAAATTAATTTTTAGCAATATTCTTTTTTTTTGCATAACGTTTCTCTAAGAAGAACTTTACGAAAAGTTAGCTCCATGACTGTACATGGACGGCAGAGCATTACTAAAGAGAGAAAAAAAAAGGGCTATCCTTTAAGATTATTACTTCGTACAAGATAGAAAAAAAAAGAGATAAAGAAAAAGAATACTTTCAAAGGCATGCATATCGGAATTAACATCGCTACATCTACCAAATAAACTTTACGTATCGTATGAAATAATATCAATAACTTAACCAATACAAGTTACTTTATCTTAGAATCGGACACGTCTTACTTTTATCTTGTATTTACATCTTAAGTATTTATACAACGTTACTTGATAAAAATCTGAAACGTCACCTCGGTCTTTCTTATCTAGAACTTTCTTTCTTCTTCATTCGGACACTTTTTCTCCATCGTTCGCGTGTAAGAATATACACTTCGCTTCTTCCGCAATAGAAACCGAGCTACGATTCGGAGTCGAGAGACAATTGCAACGAAATAACGAACAGAAAAAAAATGAAGAAAGCAACGAAAGAAATGAGTCTATGGCTCCCAGACTTTGGAATCCATCGATCGCAGCTCACTCTGTCTATCTCTCAAACGTCCTCCCTACCGCCTAAAATCATCCAAAGTTCATTTCTCGCGTTTTCGTTTAGACAGAGATTAATGCCCCCGCCTTCTCCGTGAACCTTCCTCGATCGGATTCATCCTGGCGAAGGCTCTTGGACCAAAGGATCGGTTCCTTCGAACGCGGCGTACTCTGCACTCTGTACAGTTTCTAAACGAAAAGAAAAGCAAAGGAAAAGAAATAATGTCACCGAGTATTCTATCGCGCGAATCCAAGGAAATCGGTCAGCCTATCGTTCCAGTCGTGCAGCCAATGAGTCGGCCCGTGGCTTGACTGTCTCTGTTTGCACGGATTAATTTCCGTCTCCAAGGGCATGTACTCCTCGCCCCTGATGCAGAAGTAGCTCTTGATCGGACTCCGACACATCGGACACCGATCCAGCTTGCCGAAACACGAGGCGCAGATGCAAGTATGTCTGCAAGGTAGGAGAGCTCGCGAGAGGGGAAAGTATTGGCAAACGACGCACAGCTGTTCACCCGCGGTGTTCCACAGCGATCCCTCGGGATCGCCGGTACCGGAGGCGACCAACGCGCCTCTGGCCGAGCTGCCGCTGTTGTTGCAAGGTTCTGCCAGCGCCAGAGCCGAACCCAGTCCCGAGGACACGTCACCCTCCGCGTAGTTCGTCGAATTGCCGGTTGCCAGATAGAGTTGCTGCAACAGAAACGGGCGCCTTTCGATAAGCCAGAACCTCGCTCGTACGCGACGTTGAACGATGCTCAATTCTAAACTGAATTTTAGCATAAAGACACCCGGATAGCCAAACCTGTCCAGCAGATTTTTACAGAATCTGCCATTACAGCATTTGTTGCTATATTGGCAGCAGATTTGATGCAGGATATGCAATGTATAGGACTGTTGACAAATTGGCGACAGAAATCCTCTTGACAGAACCTGTTGACAGACCCACTGCCAACTTGACGGCAGATTGGCAGCAAAATTCAAACAGATACTGCTGTCAATTTTGCATCAAGTTTTTTAGTAGGATCTGTTCGCTTTCTGACGCCAATCTGCATCTCGATTTGATAATGCAGTATTTTCTCGCTATAAGTTCGCCGTTTTCGTCGCTTCATCGAGCCACTCTTCAATTTCACTGTAATCATTGACGACGTACAAAAAGCCATCGATTCCATTCTTCCATTACCTTCACGATGTGCCTTATACATACTGTTGCTACGAAAACGGCGAGCTTTAGCGAGAGAATACTGTACATACAGGTCCTGTTTCCAAAATGGCAGCTTAATGCGGAAACAGATGGCTATGGTTTTGGTGACAAGGTCTGTTAAATCTGCTGCCAATTTGACGCCAATTTGGCAACAAATGGCTATTAGGGCACTTGCTGATCAGGGGCGGATTTAGAGAATTGGCGCCCGTAGGCAATCAAGTGTTTGCCGCCCTTTCCTATGTTTTATTCACACATGCAATACAAACACGCAAATATAGGTTGCATAACACACTTCCAGATTCTATTCATACGAGACATCTTATGTTAGATGTGCTAGATGATCTTTATTATCGACGAAAAAATGAACAGTTACAGGCAAAAACATTTTACTATCTTTTTCAATTGCCGTCCCTAAAAATTCGCCGCCCTAGGCTGCAGTCTACTTAGCCTATATCTAGATCCTCCTCTGACACTAATGTGGTCAAATTGAATGTCTCCAATAATTTCTTGCTACACATTACAAATCTTCTGTGTTTTTAAACTTGTTGTAAAAGGGTTCCTCCCGTTTATTGTAGTAAAATAAATGAATAGTGAATTCTGCGCGACCAGTTGCCTTGGCAATGGTACAGTTAGGCACAAAGTGGCCGCACAGAACTCTATTTCGCGTCCACGTTTAGGCCGCAGCAGCCCGAGCGAAAAGATCGTTGCAACTAATTGGTTGGATATGCTCTGAAAGGAGAGTCCAGGTTTACTTTGACCTCACTCTACCAGTCGGCAGTTGAACCATTGCTCAACTTCGGCGTTAACTGTAACCGAGCAGCCCGAGGCGACTATATTGGTTCACCCAGTTTCTCGCTAGCGGTACTCGGTTCGTTTAGAATGTCAGTCCTCGCGTGTTTATTAATCGTCGGAGGAGGAAGAGGATCTAGAAAGAAACACACCTTGAGGCAGGATAATTGGCCGTTGGCTTGTTTGAGATACTGAGCGAGGATCGAGGTCGGCAGCGTGCAGACGCTGTCTTTGATGTGGACGACGTTCACCAGCGCCACCTTAAAACAGACAGAAATAAAGGAATGTTAAATACCATCGATATGCAACGCCGAAGCAATTCTTAAAACTCGTTCTGCTCACACGGAGTTGGGTTCGAACATGGATCTAAAGGACAGTGCGTAAGTTTGAGGGGTTGCGGCGACAGACGGAAGGGGTATCGACCTCTATTAGACCTTCAGCCATCTTGAGTGGCCCAGACTGCATTGTAAAGGATTGCACGTGACTGCGCTTTTAAATTTTGCCGCAGCGCGTGTCATAGATGGCAACACTACACTGATGGACCACACAAGATGGCTGAGAGTCCGCCCCTTTCACAGCGACACACGCATCCCCCATATACAGTCTTGACTCGAAATAGGGTGCCTGGGCTTGACTCGAAATAAGAATCTTCGTATCCCCACCACTTGCTTTGTAGTCGCCGCGTAACTCGATACGGTTGAGGTAGCGGCGAGGAGACTCGCGCCGTCGAACAAGCGTCTTTTTTGTATTCCGTCTTTCGTCAAACGAAGCCGCGACGAGCTGAACGAAATTTATGGCTTGTTCGACAGTCCCTTCGCCGCTACCCCGGCGTATCGAGTTACGCGGCGAAGATCAAATCGGCCGAAACGTAGTACCTGACTCGAAATAAGGATGCTCCCGGTCCCAATACCTCACCGTATTTCGAGTCAAAACTGTACCTACTTTACGTTCCGTCCTTTAGGTCCATGGTTTCGAATGAGTCTCGATGCACACGAGCGACACGAAATCGCTGCGATCGTTGCGATTTCATGTCAGTGACGTTGCTCGATTTATTTGTGTTTATGAAAAACATTGTACGCAGAATTCTAACAACTTTTTGTGGCTCGTGTGCATCAGAGCCACGGTGTATTATACAGGTGTTGCAAGATCCCTCAGAAATGTGTGATCATTAGATGGAAGATCTTCTAGCGACCGCTAGAGTGCGTCTGAGTAGAAACACCTGTGGGGAGCGCTCCTATTGGCTCAGAGCGCTCAAATGGTGGGGGAGCGAGCGCTCCGAGCCAATAGGAGCGAATCTGTCATGCACTTCATACGCGGACTTCTGACTATGACGACCCTAGCGGCGACCAGAGGATCTTCCATCTATTGATCACAATATAATACACCGTGATCAGGGCTAAAGACGCGATTTCAGTTAATTACGCTATCCGCGACATCAAAATACAGTCGCGAACGGTACTAAGATTACGGATCGAGTCTATTTTTGTGTCGGCAACAGTTTGCATCGATTTACTCCCGACTTTTTTGCTTTAACGCGTCGTTTGCATTTTTATGATCGATGATACCCACGGTTTCATCGGGATGCGGGTCTCCATTATCCCGGCGAGTCAGGAAGATCACCAACGGATAGCAGAGACGGGGCGGTGTCCCGAGTTCTAGTTCTGGTGCCGGAAGCGACAATCTCAGCGTTTCCTCGCCGTGCGGTTGTCTACTGTATATTTGTTGGTCAAGGAATCAGTACCGTTTTAATTGAGAAATCGCCTAAATGGTGCGCGAATGGCTTGAAACTGTTGAAAGTTCTTGATAACTGCTTCAAATTAAAACTTGTACGCAACAGTTTGAAGCAGTTATTTTCAGTCAAGCCTTGTGCGCGATCGTCTGAAGGATGCAATTGGATCCTGCAAGACTGGTTCCATTCGCTTTGTAAAGGATACGTCTGCGGGGGCGTGAGATATTGCGCGTGGCCTTGAAGAAGAGTGCCGTTCAGGGACGCATCTCTGAGGGTGCTCCAGGGCTTCCAGAGTGCCAAGTGAAGTTCCCGTATGCTGACGCCCCAGATCGCTTGCAGAGAATATTCCACTTGACTCGACACCTCGCACTCGACCTCTGGAAAAAGATGAATAAAAGGTCGTCTTGAAAATTAATCGAAAAAAAAGATCGAGAGGAGTTTACGGTGAACGATGCAGGGTTTATTTTTATCGGAAGCACGCGGCGCGACGATCCGTGGTCCATCGACTGCACGCATCGCAACGCAAGCAAAAGGTCGATACGCGTCGTCCTGTTGTTCCGTGTCGTCGCGCTACTCAAAATCGTTACGTAACAAGCCCACTTTCAACTTTTTTCCTCTCGTCTGACTGAGAGATATCTCTGCGAGCCAAGGAGGTTTCCAGGTCATGCGTGAGAGGAGAGACCATGGACACGCTTCCTCCAGTTCTGATTCTTGCCGACTCTGTTCGTTGCCCTCCGTGTAGGAGTCCTCTTTGACGGTTATCGAGGGAATCTTTCTAACAGTGTTCAATCCCTTAAAGCTAATTCAGACACGTTTGGTAATTTAGTCGAGTAGCAAGTATTCTAGTAATTTGCTATCTATGAACACTAAAATTTAGTCGAGTAATTTAGTAAAACAATGCAGTTACTTGCCACTCGACTTTTCTCAACGTGTTTAAACCTGCCTTTAATGGGGGAACCTGGTGTAATCGGCTGAAATCCAGGTCCATTTCTCAGAATTTTTTCTGATTGTGAGGAGATACATGCAATCTTATTTAAACTCCAAGGCTATACTACATGCTCAAAGAAGTAAAAGAATATTTTTTTTATGCAAAAAATAATTCGGTAGTTCCAAATGGCGCAAATGTTTCGAGATAGCCTCGGTACTGAAAGTCGTTTGGCTACGTGCAGTCTAGGGTCCATTGTAGTGTTTTGAAACCTAAAAACTAGATAGTTCTGTATTTGTAATAAGATGGATGAACCTCAATACGCGTTCAAAAATGCAAAATTACGATAATGATGAGTTTTTGAAACGATACTTGTGATTTTCATTAAAAAATTTCACGGTTATTGTGCAATAAATAAAGTTAAATTTCATAATATTATTACATTCGAAGGTATTAGAAATAATTATCTGAAGCAATATTCTATGGATGCAAATAATTAGTAAGCTTAAAAATTAAAAAGTTAACACTTGGAAACCTGAAACTTGCACACTTTTTATTTGAAGCTTACAATGTTGAAATCAAAAATTGGAAGCCTGAAGGGTAAAAAGTTGATACTGAATAATTGAAAGCTTGAAATTTGGAAATTTGAAATTTCAAAACTTGAGCATTTCAACACTTGAAAAATTCAAACTTGGAAGTTTTAATCTTTGAAGCTTGAAGTTCTGAATATTTGAAAACCTTAAAATTTGAAGCTCGGAAATATGAAAACTTAAGGTACTTAAAACTTTAATTTTTGAAGCTTGAAATTCGAAATTCTCGAAAACTTAAAAATTAGAAGCTCAAGATTTTGGAAATTTGAAAACTTCAGAATTTTAAGACTGAAATATAAAAAATTTGAAAATTTGGAAATTTGAAGCTTGATATTCTGAAAATCTAAAGCTTGAAATTCCAAAAATTTGCAAATATGTTTGAAATTCCTAAACTTTGCAAATATTAAGCTTGAAATTCCTGAAATTCGCAAATATTAAGCTTGAAATTCCTAAAATTCGCAAATATTAAGCTTGAAATCCTAAACTTTGCAAATATTAAGCTTGAAATTCCTAAGATTCGCAAATATTAAGCTTGAAATTCCTAAACTTTGCAAATATTAAGCTTGAAATTCCTAAGATTCGCAAATATTAAGCTTGAAATATAAAAAATTTCAAAACTTGTAGATTTATTTAAAATTATCTTAACAATCTCCCCTTAACGGTTCTTACACTTATTCTGGGACAATCTTATATTCAAGGCTTCATGGGGCAATTGTCCGTTGTTCCGGTGGCGCAATCCGCCACTGTTTAAGCATGTAATATTACAGCTTTGAAATTGGAAGAGAATTGCATATACAGTCTCCTCCGTAAAAATTCTGAAAAATAGACCTGGATTTCAGTCGATTACACCAGATTCTCCCTTTAATCGGACTCCTCAAAATCAAAGACCGTTTAAGTTCGATGTCCTTGAACAACGTCAAAGATTAAGCTCTGTGCAAATTTTTCAGTCCAACTCCGCATTTGGCAAACTTCGATCTTGCAATATTTCTTCGCCGTTGGCTGAGCAGCACGAAACATAGTTTGCTAACTAAATTAACGAACGGTGGCTCAGATTGTTCGATAATAAAAAAAGTCCACAATTCGCCGCGCCACGAAAATAAAGAAAAGAATGGTGAACTAGATATTTATATAGGACAAAAAAGGCATCTCCTCGGAGAGTTGCTTCTTCAACGGGAAGCTTTCAGATTGTTCGGACGAGTTCGCCTCCGTTCATTGAAGTGTCGTAGCCAAAAATTCCTGGCGTCCGAAGCGATCGCTATTGTGGAGATCGTTTCGAGATCGTGCGAGCTCAATGTGAACGAAAGTGAAAGCTGCCAAGACGATTCGTCTGACGCAGTTTCTCGGGCAAAGTATCAAACGGGCATGGAGGAACCTAGTTGCTCCGAAAACAGGCAACGCTGGTTTACGAGTCGAGATGGAAGCTGCACCGAAAGCGTTTCAACCTCTTTGTTCGTCCATTGTTCGATCAGCTGCATCGGGTCAAAGTCATTCGCTATCCGCCATTCATTTGCTACTTTGCTCGATGTTCGCGTCGACTCGAAAGAATGGAAGAAAGGATACGTCCATTCGCACGTCGATGTCGCAAACGGTACTTTGTCGCGAATGAAAGGCTCCCATACTATGCGCGTAGCAATTATGTTACTGTATATACCGAGGCCTGTTTAACAGTTCTCGTGTTCTTCGACGCGTACAAGGTTCTTGCAATTTCACGCGGACATTATTCGTTGCACAACGATCTCAACAAACTAAACAATCTCCGATGAACTTTATGTTTACGAAGGAAGCGCCGGTACATTGGATAACCGTTTAAACTACTTGGCTCAGATTTCCTCGTTTCGTTTCCGCGTGCAACTAAAATACTCAGCGGGTTTTTTACACGCGCGTTTATGGATCTGCGACCGACAAACCTCGTCGAAAATTAACCTGTTTCGCCATTAGAGCTATATGTACTTTGCGCATGGGATTGTTGTTCGCGCGAGGACAATGTACCGCGAAATTAAGTACCATTCAACCTCCATCGGATTAAAAACTGGTTCTCGTTGGTCGACCAGGCGGACAAATCGACTGCAATTAGCTCACATTCCAAAGGATTCTCCGATTAGCACGCTCGTTCTTTGATTGTATTATCGAAAAAGAAGCAGAAGGATCTAACGAGGGTAACTTTGCCAACTATGTGGCCGTCGATCTTTTTGAGATGCAGATGAGGATATGTGAAACAACTTCACAAAGTAACAAGGGGTGCCTCTCCCTTGTTTTTGAGAAATAAATTATTAAAGCTGTGAAAATTTCTGCTGATATTAAATATTTGTACGAGAGAGTGCATATCTTTTTTACATACTTTTTTCTTATTAATAAAATAAGAATTGGAGCATGGGAAAAATTAACATAGGTTTCTTTCAAAAATATCAATAAAACAATATGATATAGTCGTTGTGTTCAATGATATAATTATAAACAAACTTGAATATTATACAATAACATCACTCACAATCAGACATACACTTATCATTCACAAATTAATAAATTAATATGTTTACAATACGGCGAATGTCCCAATTTCTACACATTTAAGTGTTCACTCGTCATGAAAATGGTATAAAAAATTTGTTTGTAGTAAAATAACGACGTACGTACATATTTCTACTCACCATTCGTACCAATTTCTGCTCACGTAATATGTTGCCTTTTCAGATAGGAATATGTTACATGATTTACAGTTAGGTTTTATAAAATAATAATAAATAAAGCTGTTTATAATTTCAGGATAAATATTTGTACAAATCACATCAATTAATTAATTTCTATTAGGTTTGAAATTAGTGATTCTTCTCTTGTGAGTACTGTTTTTTCCTGTTTCATTTTTTAAATTCAATTTTCTCCTTCTTTTTACTGTTGCTTTTTCATCTTTTATTTTTTTTACACAGTTTTTTAATCAATAAGGTATATTCCTTTACATTTACATCTTAATATAGAGTGTAGCGAATGGAATCTTATATTCCTTACTAGCAGCTCTGATACATACTGCCATTGAAACAGCATTTAATACCTTTTTACTATTATGTCTCCTACGTATAATTTTGATTCTTACTTTTGCAACATTTTCTTCCCAATTTTGTATTTTTCATTTTCAAATCTACGAAAAATATAAATAAAATTATTTTCAAAGCATGAAGTAATTATAAATAACAGATAAAATGCCTTTGGATAGAAACAGAAGGTAGGCCATACACTGAATTTTGAAGTTACCTTACTAAAATTGTAATGAGTAGAAATATGGACATATCGGTACTTCGCATGTCCCTAAATCTACTCACCTGTTTTCTACTTAAAAAATTAAGAGTGGCAGAAAAATCTACATTCAGAATAAAATACAAAAAACGTTTTTAGTATTAAAGACACTAAATTCTGTACACACTACATTCGGCCAGATTATCAAATTACAATGAAGTTGATGTTCTTTAGCCCAAGCAGTAAGAAAACGATAAGAACGAGTAAGTTCCTTGTTCTGAATTTTTTTCGTTGCTCATTTTGTACTTTCTTTGCAACAAAACTATGCGTCACTCGCATAAATGATTAAACAACTTGTAATTGTTTTTTTATAATTATGGTACAAACGTAACATTTGTAATAATAAGAAAAATACGAAGTGAGTAGAATTCGAGACTATATTTTTTTACTTTAAATATAATATTTGAACACTTTGCACATTTTTGGGTGATAATTTCTATTATAATTTCTCAAAAATGAGGGAGAAGTGCTCCTTGTTATTCTGTGAAGTTGTTTCATATATCCTCACCTACATCTCGAACAAGTTTGACAAAAAAAATTCGACGAACAGTTGGCGAGTTCCCCTCGTAAGCGGCACGAGTCGCGCGGCTTTGTGGCCTTACGGAGGGTTAGAGAGGCGAGTTCCACGCGGGGGTTAAAAAAAGACAGAATCAGTTATGTGGAACGGTCGATTATCAAATGTCGGTTGCGTAATCCGGCATGGTCGGCTAATCCATTCGCCCGGTTGCACCAACCACTAACAGCTTGTGGAAATCAGACCGCTTCGCGTGTGGTGGCTGCGCGCCGTTCCTCTCCTCTCGGCTCCCAGCGCCTTCTCTCTGGTCGAGCGCGAACGCGATTACCGTAACGAGTCGCCCCGATGTAACGGGGAAAATTGAGAAATTACTCTTCCTTCTTGTCTCGGAGTTGTTACGAGACCGCGTACCGCGATGAAAATAGGACGTTGAAGGTCGGCCCTGGTGTTCCGATGCTTCGAGATCGACGAGGGCGCGCGGAGAGACGACGAAGATTAAAAAGTCATTTCCATGAACGGAGGCGATCATGAATATTTCAACGAACGTCAATCGACTGATTCCATTTTCATTCCTTCCCGTTTCGGCTGTCCGGCTGTCATTTCTTCGGCCGCGATCGCTGGAAGAACGCGGAGACCAGAGTGATCCTTCTCCGCGGCTGCACAGTGTTCGATTCAATGGATAAAAATGAAAAATTCGAAGTGTAAGATTGAAAGATTCTTATATCGTAACATATTAATAAAAAAATGTAGTTTATAGTATTACCCGTAAGTTTTACTAAAAATATACCAATGTACTGTTAAAATCGAAGCGTGAAGTTTAATACAGAAAATTAATGTACTTTTTTAAATACATGCCATTGGTTTTTTTAATTTGATTCTTATAAGTTGAGTACTTTAGTACTGATAAATCATTTTAATATAATATTAACAAATTGTCTTAATTTGCTATATAAAATGTTTATCAACTTCAAAGTGACTTTTAAAAAAAGTACCAAAAAGTACCTTCATGATTTTTTGTGTACTAATTTTGGACACATTGAACTGTACATTAACGTGAAATACGTGCCCAAACTTGCCCGAAATGAAAAAAATAGCCGAAACCTTTACGCGCTCACTTTCCATGCATCGAGTAGGTCATGCTACGATCGTCGCAAATAAAATAGTACCAAACAGTACCTTTGTGAGTTTTTTTATATTCATTTAGAGAATATTAAACATCATATTAACATTAATTTTAACTACCCGCTTGAGGACGAAGCAGAAAAAATATTTAATATCAGTATTATAGTATCATGTGACTGTCGCCACCATTTTTAACCATTTACGATAATTTACAAAAAAATATTTTAAACAAAAGTTGGCCAGTTCCCAATTGATAATACATTACAATAGTGAATATTTCCAAAAAAACTTTTTAATTAATAGAAAATTGATATCACCTAAATTTTTTTAAATGCAATTGTATATTTTTCATACACTAATCGATGTATTGTTGTATTCTTTTTAAAAATATATTAGAGTATCTAGGTTGAAAATTAGTTAGTTCACAAATTATGGTTTTTGTTCCGAACGCCTTATACATATGTATGTACAGTACTTTTCGCGTAAGGCTCTGTCCATGGGATCCGTATGTCAAGGCTTAAGCAAACTGGGAAGTGAATCTCTCGAGACCGAGAGCTCAACTGCCGAAACAATGGGCTATAAATAGACAAGAATATAGAATCGTGAAAATAAATTTGTTTCGTTATTTCGTTAATTATGGACCGAATTATGTCGTGTTTAGTATTTTTTTAATACTAATTTAATCGGTTGAGTATAAGGAATCGATTGGCGCCATTCTTGTGAAAATTTGATGGAAAAAGGTGAAAATCAGTCACGAGCATTTTTAAATGACTAGTTCTATCCTTGTCTTTATAGCTCATTGTTCCGGGAGTCGAGCTTGCGGCCGAAAAAGATCCCACGATCCAAGTGGACAAAAAATAGTGGTTGGAGACATTGGGCTAGCCGTGTGAAAAGAAAAAGGGCTAGGCTAAAGCAGATTTTGCTGTACTACAAAACGAAGGCAGATCGGACATTATATCATAGGACACTTTGTGCTCCATTTAAGCTCCCCAACCAATCTTGAAAATATTTAAGGAGACAGTCTACCCTTTCGGTCTCAAAAAAATCGATTTTTTTTTTAATTCGAAAGAATACACCGTCCCAAATATCCTCCTAAATTTTTAAAGTGAAATTCGTCTTTACAACGAGTCTTTAAACCTCATCCATACCCAAAAGTAATAAACGAAGTCTTTCGGACTTTTTTCGTGTTAGAAACATGGTTTAGACCACTGTGCGACGACCGAAGCTTCCATCTCGATCGTATTCAACGCATTTTCCTTTGTCTGGCCGAGCAGTTGTCACGCGTCCTCGTAGTCGAGCGATATCTCAAGTTCTTTCCTCTTTTTTTCACGAAAACGTGACTCAACGCGGCGGAGTTCCGAACAGAACAAACAGACGATTCCGCGACGCTTCGTCAATCGCAGACCGCGAGGCATCGTCTCCGCGAACGCAACTTTTTCGGTGCAGCCAGTTTTCCAAACATTTTCAGCGCGCTTTTCCGTTCGTTAGAAGGATCGAATGGAAAAGGAGGCGCGACGCGACGCACCTGGAAATCGGTATGAAAATGGAGTGGCTGGCGAATGTTCGCGGTGACCTTGATCGGTGTACGGCCACGAAGTCACGTAGGCAAGCCGGCAGGAACTTATTTTCTCCCTATCGCGAGATGCTAAGCTAGCGTGGCGCGGTTGGTTCCCTCTTTATTCCACGGCGTTCAAGCCATGATTCGAAGCCGGCGAACGCTCTCCTACATGTAACAGATCCTACGGTTGGCCTTGAAGTGCCGCCGAGGTGTAGAAATCCGGCGTGGAACCCGACTGGAGAACGCGAAACCCGCCTGGCTCCCCGAGCTTCGACGCGCCGCGATTCGAGCTGTTTTTCTTGCTAGACGCAATGTCAAATTACCGCGAACTTGAGCGAAATCGATTCCGAACCGAAAGGCCGAATCCGAGACGAGGACGGCGATCTTTTCGCGCGTCGCTTCCTTTCCGAGAAAACTGGTCGCGGTTAGGTTAAACACGCCAATATATGGTAGAGGAAAGTGAGGGAATTATAAACACCTACAAAAAAGGTTGGATAAAAGAAAACATTTATATATTTCTGTCATCAACTTTAATAAAATATAATAATAAAAGCCATTTTTAATTAAAAAATAAAAGCTTTGATATTCGTGATTTTCCAACAACTTGTTGTTTTGTAGCTATTAATCACGCTATCTTTTCATGCCGATCTGTAACAGTTCTCTTCGCATGTCATTAGGTGTTATTTGAAATTCTGTACGACTATCAGCACTGTGTGGGTATAAAAAAAAACAAGTTTAAAACCGCTATGTTACATGTAAGGTGGAGTCTTTTTCAATGCTGTGTAACTTCTGTCGTAAATTGTTTAATGTGACAGCTGTTTTAATTAATATTTTCATAATTTAATTAATATTTCATTAGTGTTTTTACAAGTTCGAAATTGTATTCAACCACTGAATGTGAATTGGATGATTGAGGGCATATTATCACTCTCTAGCAGGGTAAAATGATCCCAGAAACCATTTCACCCATATGGCACGTTACTGTTTTTTATTTTAATTACAAGAATCCAAGGAAAAAGGAATAAAGAAAATAGACACTGTCTACAAATCAGACTATTTTTAGCGAAGTTAGAGCTGAATCGTGTAAAAATCAATTTCTTTCATTATTTCGTTAATTATGGACCGAATTATGTCGTCTTTGGTATTTTTTTTAATCGAGAGAGTATAAGGAATCGATTGGTGTCACTCTCGTGAAAATCCGATGGAAAAAGGTGAAAATCAGTCACGAACACTTTTCAATTACTAGTGCTATCCTTGTCTTTTATGGCCCATTGTTTCGGGAGTCGAGCTCCCGGGCGAGAAAGTTCCCACGGTCCAATCGACAAAAAGTAATAGTTGGAGAGATTGGGCTAGCCTTGTGAAAATAAAATGAGCTAAGCTTACGCGGGCACTACGTATTGAGGAGGCCAAAAACATCCTATATTATATACAAACAGTAATAAAAACTAGAAACTTGTGCCTGGGCTGAAAGATAGATCAATATCTGTGATTGAAAGTGGTAGAGTTAGGAAAAGCTTAAAATGTTACACCAAAGATAGATTATAATTAAGACAACCTCATTGTAATAGGCGGAAAGCCTGATGTACAATTACAATAAGTAAAAATGAAAATAAAAAATTGATGCTATTAGATATAATTAATTTTTTCTTAAAATTTATACATTTTTCGTGCAAAGTGTTTGAATTTGGATTATAAAATCAATACTTCTAAGCAAAACCTTAATACAAACGCTGAAATCAGCTAAGAGCCGCTCATCGACTGGCTTGCTTACCTCACGTTCGGAACGAGTTCGCGATTCAGCGCCGCGAATCCTGTTGACAACGAGGCTTCGCGCGAGAAAAGTTTCCTCGGTCGTATTTTTCGTTTGTCCGAGTTTCTGTTGGTACTTTCTTCCACGCACGTTATCCGTAAAGTCACCGAGACTGCGGTACGTCGACCTTTGCAAGGATCTCCATTCCTTTCACGGTTTACTTTCTACACAGTCTTACACACACTGTGTTCAATCTGTTCCCCATTATCTTAACGTCTGATTGCACCACCGCGTCGACCAGACGAACACTCCTATAATGTTGCGTGTGGCCGCGTCGCACCGCGACGTGCAATTATCTTTTTCTTGGCTACGGACGACGAGATTTTCATTCCTTGAGGACATTTTTTTAGAGGAACCTCGACCTATATAAACGAAGGGAGATAAGACGGGACCGATAATTACCTGGTCGACCATGGAACACGAAAGCCGCCGGTTTTATAGTTTCTATTATTAAGATTCGTAAGTGCACCTCTTCGATCGGAGGCGATGCAACACAGGAGAGGGCAATAATTGCTCCAGCCACTCACTCCGATCACCGTTTATGCTTCTCTCACATTTATAATCCTCACTTTGTAAATCCTCGCCACTTCGAATCAGAACTCCTGTCCGATCTCAAAACTTGTCTTCGTAAAGACAAGATCTTTATAATGACGCGCGGTTTCAATCTCGACGGTTGGTTATCTTGTTTTTTCTGCTCTTTCCTCGAGTTGTGTTTCATGAAGAGAAGTTGACGGTAAACAGCGCGGCTCGTCAACAAAACCGAACAGTATTTTATACGAGGGTGAGTCACGGCTTCGGACATTTCAAAGTTTTCGCTTATCCTCGGCGAGTGATTCACTCGGTACATCGATATAGGCAGGACGGGTTATCGATAAATCGATTTTGCGAGCCCAGGTTAGGATGGTAAAACTATATTGATTTCTTAATCGTTTCGAAATTTTCAAGGTGTGTTATTTCATATTTACACAATAAAAATTAGTTTTTTTCGTTAAAAATTGGAACCTTTAATTCTTTTCTAAAACAAAAAACCAGGGATTTTCTTATTCCTTATATAATTACATTGTCGATGAACCTCCACCTTTTATAAAAAAAAAAAAAAAAAATGATATTAGACAATTTTTTGTGTATAAATGGTACGAAACTTTTTGGTGAAAATTATTACTTTTCTTTTGAAGTCCCACCAATTAGTTAATTTTGTATTTTCTTATAGTTTTTGAGGTTTATCGTGTAATTTTATGAGAAATAAAAAAATCCTTCATAGTGTTCTGTTTCATCCAAAACTTCTTTAAGAGAAAAATCTTGAAGAAGGGAGTTGATTTGGGGAGCACTTATTTTTGGATTTTCTTTGACTTTTCTCACTGATAATCGCTCTTCTGCGGCATTTAATAATTTTTTCCTATCACCACCCGTTTTATTTTCTACTAATCCTTCTTTGTATCGTTTTATAACGCAACGCACTGTAGAATAACTTTTGCAAACAATTTCTGCAATATCCCTAATGGATTTTCCATTGTTCCAATGAAAAATAATCATTTTTCTGAGTTCCAGATTTGTTTCTTTACTTTCTCTATCCATAATACTGAATTGTTGAAACGTTTAGTTATAAATGAAGATTAATGCTTCGTAGCCACTTGTCTACGTTATACTGATTACAGTTTTGACTCGAAATACGGTGGGGTATTGGGACCGGGAGCATCCTTATTTCGAGTCAGGTACTACGTTTCGGCCGCTTTGATCTTCGCCGCGTAACTCGATACGGCTGGGGTAGCGGCGAGGAGACTGTCGACCTCGCGCTGTCGAATAAGCCATAAATTTCGCTCGACTCGTCGCGGCTTCGTTTAACGAAAGACGGAATACAAAAGAGACGATTGTTCGGCGGCGCGGCGCCAGTCCCATCGCCGTTACCATAATCATATCGAGTTACGCGGCGACTACAAAGCAAGTGGTGGGGATACGAATATTTTTATTTCGATTCAAGCCCAAGCACCCTATTTCGAGTCAAGACTGTACTTTCAGCGAGAATCATAAACAAATGCCTAACAAAGTCACATTGATGACATTTGTTTTAGTTGGTTCGTAACTTTGTGACGTGAAGAAGTGTAAATATTTGTTTCGATTCATTATCAAAACTTTTCACTTTTTTATACGATTTTATTACACGGAACAGTAAATAATGTACACATATACATAAAAAGAAGTCTGAAAAAGTCCTTCGTTGTATGGTTACTTCATTCATCTTTACCGCATTATCGACTGAGCGTATAATTTTGCACACCTTGCAAATTTCTAAGTGATTCGATGAAAGACAATTTCAAAAATGAATTTATTTTTACCGTCCCAAACTAGGCTCCCCCTCGAAAAGTGAAAGTACACAGAAGCATCTAGCAACGATACACGATAAATCTCAGATTTTATCTCAAGGAAGAAGAGGAACATTCGGTAAACAACGTCGATGACTCCCGAGTTTACTGCCGTTGCGAACAATACGCATATCGGTAATTTATTCGGCAAAGAGGTAAAAGCGGAGATTCTGCTTCTGCCAAATTGGTCGTTGGATCTTCGAAGAGGAACGAAAACAGAAGCGAGGTGGTAATTCGCGCGAGAGACAAAAGGGAGATGAGGAAATTGATCGGTCAATTTCGAGTGGATACCCAGCCGCATAAATATTTATAGCGATTCGTGCAAACGTGCAGACTTGAAGAAACGTGCACGGGAACGGAGAGAAGAGGACACGATGTAAAAATAGTCCTTTGTTAGCGACGCGAACGGCTCCGTTTCGCCAAAGAAATCGGACTGTTGCATCGCGTATCGAAGACCCAACAAGCCGCTACATGTAGGTGCAAAAATGCCTTGGGCAAGTTTGCCTAGTTTTCTCTCCCTAACGCTAACACCGTTCGCGCGTGTTTGTTCTTCGGTTTCGCCATTCGCTCCGTCGCGCCCGTCGACTGCACTAATTCCGGCACGAGGGTCGACCTTTCGCGCTGTCTAAATTTTGACGACTTTCATTTTAATTTCCAAGTTACGAGACAAGGCCGTATTGTAGGTTGAAATTTTAATAGCGCGATTTACATTCCAATGAGGACTGCGTGTGGAGGAAATGAATGGGAGGTGGTCGGTAAACATTCGCGGAATTAATTTCGACTAGGACTTTCGTAAAAAGTAGTTTCCACGCACCGGATATACCTTCGCTCGATCGAGGGCGGAACGACGAGGGAAAAGACCGAAGGTTTACTCGTTTCCGTCTAATAAAAGTGGAAATGCGAATAGCAGCGCAGCAAAGGTAAAAAGTTAACAGCCGAGATTTCGTCAGAGCCACATAATATTTGCCGATTTAATCTCGGCTCAAAGTTTCTTGGAAAGAGAGTTGCATAAAAGGTGTTTGATTACGGTCTGAAAAATGACGCTTTTACCGAGGGCAAACGGAGGAGAAACGAAGGTTAAAGTTAAAAGTTATCTATTTCCAGTTTTGGAATCCGACTACGGCTCTAGATTTCGACAGAGCGACGAGAAATTCGTGGGACCCAAGCGACCAGAACAATTTTTTCAAATTCTGGGTCGAAGGAAGAAACGTCGGTTTCTACGGAGCAGAAGCGACAGGATAATCCAGTTCTTTCCTAACAAAAGCAGCCGGTCATTATGCGTTACGAGGAACCAGAATGAAAGTAGGAGGCAGGGAGGTAATTGCAGTCATCGAGTTCACTTTGCACAATTGACCAGAGAGAACCGCATAAAAAATAACATGCGGGGACGACGCGCGTGTCTTTCCTCTTTCCCTGGTAGCATGGGATTACATAACCGCGCCGATTCGACAGGATGTTGCATTACACGATGCCACGGTACGATGGTCTCTCGTACGCGTACTCCTCGATTTCCTCGAACCGTGTCTCTCTCGTTTATCGGCGACTCTTTAAAACGGGATTCTCTTAGATGCGAAATTTAGGCAAATACTAGAGAAGAAAAGGAGAGGAAGCCAATTAACCAATTGTACTTGGGTTATTCCGCGTTAATACGAATACGGTGGTTCGTGATCCATGTAAATGTGAATCAGGGAAAACGCAGACTCAGTTCAAGTGTTTTCGTTATGACTGCCAGTCGTCGCAACTGAACGCGGCGTCCAACACATACACCACACAAATATGTAAAAACAGATGCAGGAGATCACGTTTACAGTGACTCACGAAAGTATTTGAACACTTTCATAAATGTGATATGTATGCTGAATGAAACTTTTCAATGTATGTATTATTGATACTGTAAGTTGACGCGACTACCAAAAGGATGTAGGTAAGCCCCGACCACGGTGTATTATTGAGGTGTTCCGATAAAACACTTCTATGTGGTTGCGTTTTTTGTGATCAATAAGCCGGGACCCCAATAGAAAACGGCGCTGCACGCGCGGTCCCAAAAATCACCTGAGAAACTCGCTTTTTACAAGCAGATTCGTCCTGAAGTACTTTAAGTGCTATGTCAAGCAGAGTTGGGCAAACTGTAATCATTAATATGATTACTGACCAACTAATGATTAAATAAATATTTCAGTATGACTAATGACTAAATTTTTATTAAACATGAATAATAAATACTGACTAGTCAGTAGTTCTAATCATAACTAATGGACTAATAACTAAAACTGATAAAGTAAAAAAGCCACGGAATGATAACAAAAAATATGGTAATTGGGCAGAAAGAGGTACACCTCACCGATTTCGATGAAATTTAGATATGTTATAAAACTCGAAATTCTGAACGACTTTGTCCTATGCATATAACCGCCGCTCGGCCTTAATTTTCGAGATATTCGCGAAAAACCGGCACACCGGGGGCCGGATGCAGAGCTCCCGGTGGGGGGTTCGGGGGGCGATGCCCCCCCTACTACAGTTTTGACTCGAAATACGGTGGGATTGCCGAAATCGCGCTGTCGAACAAGCCATAAACTTCGCTCGGCTTCCTTTGTTAAAACAAAGTAAGAAATATGATACGTTCTTTCACTCGAACTCCCGGAATTCATTCTGTGCGTACTATAATCTGAGGTTGCTCCAATTTATTCATTCATTCTAGCTCTTTAGAATTTCTACTGGTATCTTATTATAAAAACGTATATGTAATAATTATTTTTAACTAATATATTGAGGTAATTACCCTATGAACTCTTTCAAGACTCGAATTAACAATATACATATAATTTGTTCTGTTTTTCTTCTTTTATATCTGTATACAGGGTGTAACAAAAATGTTGCAGTTCCTTGAAAGGGGTGATTCCTGAGGTGATTTTAAACAACTTTTTCCTTAGCGAAAATGTTAGGTGGGGCTTTGTTAACGAATTATTAACAAAAAACACCGACCAATCAGGAAGCGAGTACAACGGATGAATGTCAGCGCCGGCTCCAACTGTGAGTAGTATTGGCCCGCCATCGTCCGCGTCATCATTAATCCACTATACTCACTCCCCGACTGGTCGGTGTTTTTCGTTGATAACTCGTTAACAATGCCCCACCTAATATTTTTGCAAAGGAAAAAGTTGTTCCAAATCACCTCAGGAATCACCCCGTTCAAGGAACTGCAATATTTTTGTTACACCCTGTATATTGTATTTGTTTCTTTTCTCCTTCCTTATTTTTATATTACTTTTGTACTTCTTTTATTTGTCTTTATTATTATGTCCTCTATGTATGCAATGTTATTCGCTTCATTTGTATACTAATGGTAATTCCTTCCCGTAAATAAATAAATAAATAAATAAACTTATGATTTTTGTCCTAAGTGCCCACAATAAGTATTTGCCGCACTGCGAGTCGTAGCGAAAACCCAGCTTTACGTGTCGCCTCGTTTCGAATTTTTCTGAAAGAGATCAGCCACCGCGGAAGAATCGCGCCACGAGAAGAACGCGAAACGGAGTTTCGAAAACGGTGGCGCCTGCCTTTCGAAAAGGACGATAGGGACGAGGGGTTTCGTATCGGCAGTGATCACGACCGTGTCTACCTTCTCCCCGTCGCGTCCAAAGAATCTTGCAATCGACTCGCGACGTTACGTCACCGGTCGGCTTCTCACATTTCGTAACCTGGACCACAACCTCTTCTCTCCCGATCCAATCGCGATTACGCGTTGCACAATGCTCACGAGAGCTCTTTAGCGGACGAGATGCTCTCGCGAGGAGGCGAAGGGGACCCTGGTATTTGCACGGTGGTAAAATGCCAACTGCCCTCCGTTTCTTCTCGACATCGCCTCGGTTACAGAGAGCGCATCGGGGGTCGGTGAACTTGACACCTTTTGTCGGCGCGCTTCGCCGACCTTATTATTTACGCAAGTCCCGACAATTTATGAGCGATCAAATTGCTGGAAAAGTAGGTCTAGAGTTCAATTAACAATACGAATACATTAAGGTACACGGAATGTAATTAGCGAGCCGTTTCAAATCAAATGACCGTTCGCGTCGTCTCGATTTTACGACACGCGAGGCATTAATGACTCGTGCGGCTCGCCGATTATTCATGCGACCGCAATTATCATGATTATGGGAGAAGGCACTCGAGGAAATGTATAATAGAGCATCTGACTTGGGGATTTGTTTTTACCATACCGGTAATCGCTCCTGCACGCTTCAGGCACGTGCAGGGCAAGGAAACGCGTGACTCCGACGGCGACCCGTTTTATGAATACTAGAGATGTACCGACTAGTGGCCGACTAGTCGGTTAAGCCGACTATTCGGCCAGTTTTGTAGTCGACGACTAGTCGGCGACTACTCGACAAAAAAGGCCGATTGATCGGCCTTGAATTGTAGTAGCAATAATATCGTGATATCACAGAAAGAAAAAAATGTTTTTTGTCTATTGTACTTATATTTACTTATTTATCATACTTATACATATCTGTACGTAACATAATTATAATTATTATATAAAACATTAAAAATAGTAATTATTATTTATTTAAACCAACTAAAAATATACCAGTTAACTATTACGAACTTTGGTTATTATTTTTTTTATTTTATCGAAATAAAAAACTCTAAAACAAAAAACAGGATGCAATAAAATAATAAAATAAATGTAACAATTTCCTTTTTGAATAATATTAAACAATAATAAATTTTGAATCTTTTTTGTAATAAAGGTGAGCAAAGTATGATAATTAAATTGTTTTAACTCTCCGCATGAAGGAGAGTCCGAAAAACGGACGAAAGATAATGAAAATGAACGAAGTGATTTGCCTCATTTTATAGCGGCGCGGTGTACGAAAATGATCGGCATAGCCGACTAATCGGCCGACTAGTCGGCTTCTTGGAGGTCGATTAATCGGCTAGTCGTCTAGTCAGCCAAAACCCTAGTCGGTGCATCACTAATGAATACAGTATTTTCTCGATAAATTTGAAACAATCCTCTACGATAAATGTGTGAAGCAATACATACTAATACGACGGAAAAAATTTCGTTTTCTGAGTTTTTCTTTATAGAAAGTTTTTTAACGTATTCGTGATATTTCTCTGATTACAATTACACCAAACATGATGTATTTTAGATTATTTGTACTTTATATACAATAAAATTATACATATTTCGGCTAATAAATTACAAAAACTGATTTTTGTAAACAACAGGCCTCTTTCACTAACAATCATGTCGTGATCATTTTACGCAGCAATTTTTCATCACATCAACTAAATTTTTATAATTAAAGTGACAAAGCATAAGAAACGTAGGACTTCCACGATAAGTGTGACGTTCTACGATCGATGTTCTAAGCAAATCACAAGAAACGTAGGATCTCTACGATCAGTGTGACCTTATACGTTCGATGTTTTAAGTAGAACGTAAGAAATTTAGAACCTCTACGATAAGTGTGACCTTCTGTGTTCGGCGTTTTAAATAAAACGCAAGAAATGTAGGATCCTTACGATAAGCGTGACAATATACTTTTGATGTTTTAAGCAAAACATGAGAAATGTAGGACTTGTACGATAATTGTGACATTCTACGTTTGGTGTTTTAAGCAAAACATAAGGAATAGTAGCACCTCTGCGATAATGTGACTTTTTACTCGCAACGATTTTACGTTCATTGAAAAAATACGTAGTACGTGTTACGATTTTCAGTAGCGAATTAGTGTAATACGATACGCCGAATTTTATCATCGTCGCGTATCCTCGAACCACAGTTTCTCTTTCTTGTTTGCGCGCTGTCTCCTACACGTTTGGTGAATTACAAAGAAAGTAGGAGCTCTACGATAAATGTGACTCTCCGGTTCCAAAGAGTTCACACTTATCGCGAAAATACTGTAATACCTGCATAGGGTACGATGTCCGACCGAGAACCATTTCGTCTATTGTCACGTGAACTTGCGCAACGTTTCTGTGTGTCTCAGCGAGAGAACGCTGTCCTCGATCAACGCGAGACTAAACCCTGCTCCGACGACCCTCACGGTTTTACATGGCCACCTTTGGCTGCGTCCACGGAATTCGAAAACGGTCTGCCCTTGCCTCGCCTTGCAACCTTTCCGTCGCCTCTCCGCTTCGCGTGTCGCGTCTTTCCGTGGGGGATTTTCAGGAAGACCGCTTTTGCTAGCGTTACTCGAAAGCGCGTCTTTCCGGAACCATACAACGAGATATTCTTCGAAAAACTAACAACGCCGTGTAACCGATGGGAACGTTACGAGGCGAGCGCTATTACACCGATAATGCGTATTATCAATCAACATCGATTGCAAGAGATATCGACTGCGCGTCAACAGCGACTATTCCGTTTTTTTTTCCAGATGGAAGGACCGAATACAAAATGTTTACGAGAAGGTTTATCATCATGTAGCATCGGCGGGATGCGTCACCGATTTCTAGCTCAAGGCAAAACCGAACATCACGCGTGTACTTTTAAGCAAGTTTAACGTACCACACGCGACGCGTATGACATCTCTCCGAACGAGAGAACAGAAGGCTAAGGCTGTGGTCACAGTAAAACCGACATTGGACTATTTGCCCGACGTCCGACGTCGTTTAGCGAAATATTCTACCCGAAAATGTGATCAAAACTGTTCTATTCGTTTCAATGAAACTTAACTTTTTATGCATTCTTTTCTTGTAAAATTGTATCAAATAGTTACAGTATGCCATTTCTGAGTGCTTTTAATTCCATTAAAACAAATAGAATAATTATGGTGAAATTTTCTCGTGAAATGTACTTCGCCGTACGATGCCCCATCTTTGCAAATGCATTGGGAAGAAAGTGCAACCGATACTATCGGCCAATTATAGCCAACATCGGATGATGATCGGATGAATTCAAAGAAGTTTAGTTCTTTCGGTTAAATCGACTGATGTTGGTTGTATGTAATTGGCCGATAGGTAAGGTAAAAGCATCTATTATGGAACGTTTTTTAATAGAGGTACCCCATTTTTATTGAATTTAAATGAATAAAAGTGTACATATTAAAAAGTTACATACTGTTCGATAGCGTAGTATTTCTAGATTAATTAATGAATTGCGAAATGCTTATTTAAAACCAATAAAAAATAATATGAATACATAAAAGTGAAATGAGAACATGTACTTATTATGAAACATCATTTTCACACCACGACCCGGTGTTTTATATTGAATGTCCCGATTACGAAACAGGTATTTATCTCCTAAAAAACAATGTATGCATAACGTAGAATCGTAGAAGCATCGTTTTTTCAGACTATCTTCGAAATATTATTAATTCGTGCGGAAAAGGTTAAAACAAATAATTAATTTCCTCTCTTATTGTTTTCTATTCCTTCTATAAACTGTTTGCCAATATGAAATAAGTATTAATTTTTTTAAAGTAAAAAATAAATACATTATAAATAAGAAAGTATCTATTAAACGAATCAATAAATTAAACTACAGCATCATTTATGACGTTATTATGTTAATATTGTTATATAACTTTAAACTGTTAAATTTTTTCACTCTTGATTTATTTGGATGTCACTAATTTTTGTTACAGTTTTCTTTTCTCTTCAATTAACTTCTTTTTCTCTTGCACAAGTTTTTCTTTCAAGGCTTTTTCTAGTTTCATTTTTTGCTCTTCTTTTTTTCATTGTGATCCTCCACCATTCATCAGATCTTCCAACTACAGGTAAATTTGCATCTCCCACTTGTTTCTAATTTAATTCGTTATTTTACAGGAAAATATTGGGGACCTAAGGGACAAGCTTAAAAAAAATCTATTATCTGGGTTACAGTCACTCTTATTCTCTCTCAAAATTTCCCTGTTTTCTCGATATGCATTAAAACTACATAATTCTTCATTTATAACTACAACATTAGGGACATTTTCTTCTAAAACCTGATAACTATTATTTATAACGCTGTCAGTTTCTTGCAAGTGTGTACTACTATTTGGTTCTAAACAATCTTTTTAAAACGAAAATATTTTTGTAATTAAAATATAAGGGTTAATATACTACTTACTACATGAATAGTAAAAAGACAAACTGGTACAGAGAGATTGACACAAGTCCGTGAATTTGTAATATAAATCAGGAAATTTGACTAAAAATTTGTGTACACAATATGAAACGGCAAGTGAATTATTTAAAAACTATCAAAATTCCGAATATCCATTACAAAATCAAATATATAATTATTAAACTATCACTTGAGCTCCTATTCAGATTCGTAAATAACTTTAATTTGTAAACATTTTCGAAAGAATCAGTCTTCAATCAATTAAGTATTAAATTGATTATTGTATAATAATACATATGTTTATGAATTTGCAAAGAACAATGTTCATAAATATGTAGTATTACGTTTATTACGTTATTTCTAATACTGTTCCATAAAAGCGACTTGAGATCCACTTTCATAATAGATACTTTTGCCTTATCGGTTGCACTTGTTACTCAATGTGATCGGACTTCGTATCGCGAAGTATATATTTCACCAGAAAATGTAATCATAGTTGTTTTATGTATTTTAATGCAATTCAGTGCGCTCACTTGATACAATTTACAATTAAAAAAACGCACAGAAACAAAAATTTCATCGCAACAAATAGAATAGTTTCGGACGTCGGTTCTACTGTAACCACAGTCGAACGCGTGCGCGTCATCCGAGCAGGAAAGAAAAAGATCCGTAGCGATCCCGCGTTCGCTGTACTGGTGATTATCTATTCCGCGAGACTGCATTCCGCGGGGAACAACGCCGAGCGTGAATCCGCGAACGAATCCGCGTTCATCATCCCGATCGATCGGCCGTTCCAATCAAAGCGCGCGATCCAATGGATTCGAGGCGCAGAGAAACACGTGCGCTATCGGTGCTATCCGGCGTATCCGTTGTCGTCGACATGCACCGTGGACCCGCGTGCCACGGTTTGAATAAAATACGAGGCGGATTCGCAAGGCTGTGCGGAGCATCGACTAGTCCTCCGCGCGTAACAAACGCGTCCACGATCCCCTGTATCGCGGTGTAATGAATTTATCGAGGGTCATCGAGAGTTAAGCATAAATCAATGGTCGCGCGAGCGTGACTAACCCGCCTTCCATCTTTGCCACGAAGACGCGTCGCGGCCTCTGTTATCGAGCCCGCCGCTGTTATCAAAGTCAACTGTCGCTCGGCAAAATCGAGAAGATTCCATCTCGCCGCGATTGTCTTCGTAAGTTAAATGACTCACAATGACCTGGCCAAGCGGTCAAGGTAACGTTTCGTAACTTCGCCTGGCTTCGCACCTGCATACCAATTACGAGAAGTGTCGGAACGGGGGAAAGAGAGAACCGTCGTCTTTTTTTTTTTTCTCCTTACGCGCGCGGCTGTAACCTACTTTCGGACCGATCGAACGCGGGCCTCTTTGCTCTTTTTGGTTAATTAGTCTGTCCAAAAATAAGGGAACTTGCGAAACGCAGTCTCGCGAATTCTCCGTACCGCGCCGTTCCGAAATTTTCAAAGCGATTCGCTTAAAGGGGTACAACGCTATTGAACGAGTAAAATCAGCGGTTTATTTTGTATTGAACTTCTCAGATGCTAAATATTTATTAAGCCGGTACTTTTTACAACTCCTTATGGACACATTTATGAATAATTACACACAAAAAAATCGTTAAAATGTTTTAAACTGTTAAAGTTATGAGTAAGTGAATGTTATGAGTAAGTGAATCATTTCTATATTAAAACCTACAACGTGGAACTTTAGTGACGAATTTAAACAAAAATTGAGAACGTTGCACATGAATAAATTTTTTATTCACATTTTTACTGACAAAAATCGTCTTTAATGATTTTTAAAAAATTTCATAATCATCCAATGTTGATGTGGAAGTTCCACATTGTAAAGGAAGTAATCCTACAGTTTCAGTTCAAATTTCAAGTGAAAATCTTCATTCGTTCAAAATTTATGATGTACGCGGTGTTGAAAAATGTTGTTTCGAGTTAAATGGATTCAAAGTTTGAAGTAGCTTTTTTTTAATACATATGTGGCTTGCCTAAGTTCTTTACATACACTCAGCGAAATTTCCATAATTCCATGTAATATTCCTTCGATATACCGAATAATTTATAAAAAATATAAGTAGGTTCCGAGTATAATCGTAATATTACTTTGATTATAAACACAACGGAAAGCTAAGCTAAGCTATGCTATGCTATGCTATGCTATGCTATGTTTAAAAAAAATTAGCTTCAATACATTTTTATGGATCCGTTTCCACAAAGAACTAAGCTAAGTTAATAAAAATGTATTGTTTAAACTGAGCTTAGCTTAGCTATGCTATGCTAATATTGAAACTAATTTTTTTAAACTTAGCATAGCATAGCTTATCTTAGCCTTCTGGGGGATTCCCGGCTTTAGATTCAATACATTTTTATTAACTTGCCTTAGTTCTTAGTTCTGTTGTCTTCACAATCAAAGTAATATTACAATTATACTCAGAACCTATTTAGTTCTTACAAATTGTTCGGTATATCGAAGAAATACTACATGGAACTATACAAATTTCGTCGAGTGTATTTTACACGATTCCCGGAACAAAAATAAAATACTTTTGATCTGAAATACATTTAATACATTCAATACCGTCATAAAAAAGAGGTCTCTACCCATAGAAATCAGTTAGTACCGAGCGGTGAAGTCGTTACTCGACTCTGCACTTCGTTACGTTCAGCGCTATAATTTCCATAATTCGAATTTTCACTTGAAACTTTTTCTAATGAGTTCATAAAGGACTTCCACAATCAGCAATAAAACGAAAATCGATTTTCCGAAGTTCCAATAGTGCTGCACTCCCTTAAGGCTCGTTCCCGCAGTACAACGCGACGCGACTAATAAGTGCACGAAATTCCGGGAACTCGATTTGACCCGACTGCAACCTTCGCTCCGGTTCTAGCGCGTCGATGTCCTTTAAATAGTGACAACGAACCTTCGGGCAATCTAAGGTTCACGGCCCAAACGGCGCGTGAATTTTGACGACGCCCCCGGGGCGGCGAAGAATACTAATCCGCGAACGAATGAACGAAACGGAGGCGAACCACGTGTCCACGAGTTCGTCTATTAACCGGTCAAGTCGTAATCTGGTTCCGATTCTTCGCGGAACTGGTTTTTTCATCTCCCGGAAGACCCGCTGATCGCTCTTGTTTCGAAAGCTATTTTGGTCCCGACGATGGGAACGAACACGACGAAAGGATCGCGCTGCTTTTTGTCTAGCACGAGAATATCCGAGATTTCGACAGATTTAATGATACCCTGTGCTTGGTTTGACCGAGCAACAATTCGTGGAGGTTGTCGCGCGACGAAATCCGGCGAATTCGTGTCTCTATGACAGGGCGAAAGATTAATGACGAATCGGCTGAATGATTTCTCCACTTTTACTTCTCTGTTGGGTTTCGAGTGGCCCGGACGCTTCTTCGGTTAAACGTGTCACGAAACAATTTTCGATTTCTTTTTAATAATTCGAACGTAGTGCCAAAATGCTTCGAGCGACTCGGCGAACGGTAAAAGCGAAGGAAAAAGAAAGTTAAAGGGTAAGAGGCGAGATTATGTTTGGCTAGACTCACCGGCGTAAGTGCTCTTGAAACTTTCGTGGAGCTTGAAGGTGAAGGGAATGTGGACCTTCATCATCTCCATCTGCGGTATGCGTGGTGAATGTGTCATTACGCTTCCACTCCCGCCGAACATGAACTCGTCGCCGTGAATACGAAGCACGATCATATTCCTGCACAAAGGAATCGTACATTTTTTTTTTTTTAACTTTTCGCTTACGACTGATCTTATTCTATTCGTTGCGTCAGAGATCGAGTTCTCGTGTCCCGAGGATGTACTTCGGAGGGAATTCGTTAGGAGATTAAACGTCTTTGGTTACTCAGGGAGATTACGTTTTCTCAGGAGACTGAGAAGACTTAACCGTGCAGGCATGCAACGTCTCGACCGAGTTCAAGACGATTAGCAGCCCCGGAGAAATAATCGGCACGTACCGAGCAACGAGAACGGAACTTGGGCGTGTAGAGACACTTTGTTTCCAGACGATTCCTAAGCATTTTTCTTCAAACTATTGAATAGACGCGAAAAATTTGACAAAAATCGATAATACTTGAAAACTTGCATTATTTGCAAATATGAATATTAAACGTATCGATTAAGAAATCGTCGTAGGTGGTAAATTAAATTGATTAATTTAATTAATAATTAAACTAATTATTCTATTAAGCAGTATAGCTAGTCAATATAAGTAAATAATCTAATATACTATATCAGTAATAATTAGACTGCGGACGTTTCTGCAAATTAACATTTTCAAAGGCTTAGAAAAAAAATACCAACATAAGTAAAAGAGTCTTTTACCGTCTAAATATCATACAGTGTATTTTATTTGCGATATCTTATGTATTTTTGCATCTATGCACATTTTTGTGCATTTTAGAATTTTTTAAATTGCCATAAATGCATAAACATCCGCAATCTATAAAATATATTTTTAACTCTCATCCGTCTCTTGTGTCAATTGGACAAAATTTTCTTCTTTACTTGAAACTCTGTGATTTTTGTTTTCTTAATGTAGCAAAATTATTTATTTATCTTGTCATTTATAGATTTTTTGCTATTGTATCAATTTTATACTAAGAAACAAATCAAGTTGGAAAAATGAGGGACGGATGAGGGTTAAAATCCTCTAATCACAAAACAAATTTCTGTCGGGGTCCGATTACATTATTTATTTTCTAACAAAATGTGCATTTGAATAAAGATCCGCTGTTTAGTGATTTGTAATCAGATTACATTTTGTCCAACTCTGTTCAACATTCTACAAATTATAATATAAAAGAATTAAAAAAAAGGTTTTTCATAAAAAATAAAGATTACCTTGACTTTTTTATTATTATTACATAGTTTTAATTGCATAATTTAATAGCTGACATTAAGCCGAATACAACGGTATACTGTACTATTATTTTAAATCTCGAAATATCACAAATATAGCTTCGAACAGCTAATTGTTCAATCTGACCCACTGCGCAGCGCGGCGTGAGCGACGAAACTCTCGTAAAGCTGCCCTCGGGTCACCGTACTTTCCGAGTCGATTTCTACGCGGAGATTCTTCCGTCTCTTTGTTTTCAATAGTTTCGCATTGCGAAAGCTCGGAGAATCGAGTGAAAACGCCGATTTCAAAAATACTTCTATAATCGCACGTGCACGTTGCTCAAATAAATTTCGTAACGCTTCTGCAACGCTCGCTTTTCTTCCAAACCTAAGATACCTAGATTCTAAATATTTAATCATTCCGTAAACGGTACTAAACTTCTCATTAAGCGTGACTAATTATTCCTAAACTATTTACGAGTCTCGCGTGCATATCATTAACGCTTGCGGCAAAGTAATCGCAGTTCATTACTAATAGGAAAATGTAAAATAAATTGGTTACGTTATTAAGTAGAATTATGGACTCGTATCTTTACTCACTCCCTGCATTAATAAATATTTATGTATAATTTATTCCTGAAATTAACTATCCTTTAAGGTTGGTTCAGACGCGTCCAGCAATTTACAAGGGAACGTGAAGTGAATGACAACAACCGAACGAATTTATTTGCCAACCCAATATAATTCCTCAGCAAAAAGATTTCAATTTGTTAGCTAATCAAAAGTTAATCAATTTCTAAGATATTCGTAAGGCTTCTTCTTGTGATGAAAACTACTCAAAAATGTTGATCGTTTGTCTTAAACTTGTTTGTTGAAATGCACTTGAAATGCAACTGTTAACAACTTTAGTCTTAGTTTTGTAATACATTTTTCAATATTGCGTTTTCTCATAAGAATACATGTTAAATTAAAAGTTAGATTATCTAAAAACTACCGAATCAATTTTTCTAAAATCTTGCGTGGGTTTCACTATTGCATCAAGATTCATTCCTCCAATTTCCAAAGATTTTCGCTTATTTTTAGTACACTTACTGAAGTTCATTCTTAATTTACTTTTTGTTGGACTTTCCTCAAAATTAATATTGTTGTTGAAAAAAACAAATTGCAGCATTGGATCAAAAAGATCCAAAGACTGCAGAAGAGTTAAAAAATGTTAAGCCATGTCTACAACACTGAAGCAACAACAAGGAATTTTCTTATAAAAATCGCTGCTTCTTCATCGTTATTAATCAAGTGTAGATTCAGGTTTTACATATTGAAACATGCAAATAGCAGTGGCACAAAGTTCCTCGTTGTTGCCTCAATGGAAACATTTCGTTTTTTTATTTATGGGTATTAATTACGGTTTTCCCTGATGTTTGTATCTTTATTTGTTGCTAATTTTATCCCGTAAATAAATAAATAAATAAACATGGCTTTAAACTGGGGCTTAAAACTGTTATGATATCGATTTCGGTTCTTGAAACAGTTATGAAGAACTTTTATTCTAAATACAGTGCTGTCCCGATATAAGGACAATCTTACAGTGTTGACTCGAAGAATGATGCCTGAGTTTGATTCGAAAGAGGGATTTTTCTATCTTCACCATTTCTTCGCCGGTGCGAGTCTCCTCGTTCCGTCGTGATCGAGATCAAACCCGACTCGAAAAAGGACTGCGCTCGGTTCTGAAACCCAGCCGTTCTTCGAGTCAACACTGTAACTGTTATGAAGAACCTAAATTTTAGACCAATATCGGTTTCTATAACTTCTATTTTTTAGGTTCGAACCGATTCTCGTAATGATTATAGAGAATTTTACAGTAAATGAAATCATAACTTTATTACAATTATAAATGACTATTTAAAAACAAAATTTTTTTAAAATTAATATGAATAACTAATATGTGTAGGTATTTATTACGCAATTTTTTTGCTGCCCAAATTCACTTTAAGGGGTTGAAATTCCTTCAAAAATTTGGCTATTTTTCGATTCTATTTTATAACTCGCGAACCACGAAAGATAGGAAGAAGTTTTTGATACAAAATTTACTTCCTTCAATTATATCTACCAAATGGTAAAAGACTGATCAAAAGTTATTAATATTTTTGTTTATAACTTTTCTAATTGTTTAAACAATGGATCAGTCTTACCATTTGGTAGATATAATTAAAGGAAGTGACTTTTGTCTCAAAAGCTTTTTCCTATCTCGCATAGTTCGCGAGTTATAAAATATAATCGAAAAATAGCCAAATTTTCGAAGAGTAATTTCAACCCCTTAAAGTGAATTTCGGCAGCCAAAAAAAATTCCGAAAACATTCGAAGATAGGGATGTTTCCTTGTTAGTCGAGTGGCAAGTAGCTATACTGTTTTACTAAATCACTACTCAATTTTAAGGCTGGTTCAAACACGTTTAGTAATTAAAGCTGATTCAGACACATTTAGTAATTTAGTAGAGTGGCAAGTTACATTGTTTTCCTAAATTACTCGGCTAAATTTTAGTGTTCATACATAGTAAATTACTAAAATACTTGCCATTCAACTAAATTACTAATCGTGTCTGAATTAGCCTTTCAGTCGAGTAGCAAGTATTTTAGTAATTTGCAATGTATAAACACTAAAATTTAGTCGAGTAATTTAGTAAAACAATGCAGCTACTTGCCACTCGACTAATTTACCAAACGTGTCTGAACCAGCCTTTAGAGTCTATAAACACGGACGACGAAAATCGATCTTTGCGATTTCATGTCAGTGACACAGTTCTATTTATCTGTATTAGCGAAAAACATAGCAGTATTCTGCAGTATGCATACCTAGTAAATCATTAAAATACTTGTCACTCGACTAAACTATTAAACGTGTCCATTTCAGCTTTTACTCCGGTGACCGTTTGGATAGATTGAAAAACAAGAGAAATATCTCGTTGCATATTTCAGCGAATCGTACAACGCGTATAACATTCTAGGAATGAATTACAGCGCGAACAATCGGCTGCCAATAACCTCGACTGCCATGAGGATAGCGTACACGTACGCGAGTACCGAGCCACTCGGTATCTCCTTAATTTACGTTAATACCACTATCGGCATAAAAAAAAAATGGGTCAAATGAAAGTTGCACGACGCCAAGGACGACATGAAACGAATCGACCGGGTATTCCGAGACTCGGAGACGCGTACGATTCGGAAAAGCACGTAGCGGCTATTATGAGCAAACGTTTAACCCGTGGATGACGTTATTGAAGTAAATTAAAGCGACAGTGACCGCGTAGAGCCAAAGCGGCAGACGGCATATCGCGCAGCAGTTGGTCTGACAATGAATTTTTCATATTAACCTTTCGCAAACTAGAGTCGAAAGAATTCCTCGGCCTCTCGCTCTCGCTTGTTGACGGATTTTTGCCAACACCAGTTTTAACACACTTACAAGAGTCTACTTTTACTGACTCGATCCCTGGACGAATAAACCTGCACAGTTTTTAGCTTTTTAGTTCACGACGACTTTCTCTTTTTTCGAACTAGCGAATCATACCGCCTCGTAAGTGTGTTAACACTGTTAACTCGTTTACAGCGATGACCCTTTCAACCGCGAGGTCTGTCAAATCGCCACTCCGAAATCTTAGTTTTTATGAAATACAAATATTATTCATTTGTTCACAATTTTAGTTTGTCCATCCATAAAAAATAAAAGTTATGACGAATTTAAGGATGTATCGGGTGAACTACTCGAATATCTTTTAATTCTTTTAATTTTTCTTTTTCTATTGTGATGAATACGTTTGGAAATTTGTCTTTTGTTTCCTTTTCTATTATTTAATTAACTTTGTTATATATAATTATAATTTTAGTTTATTAATCTCTTTGTATTTGTTAATTCGTCCTCTAATGTACTGCTACTAATTCCTTGTACACTAATGGGAATTCCTTCCCGTAAATAAATACATAAATAACCAAATCTATGCTTTATACGTAGTAAATCTAGATTCTAGATGTAAGAAACTCTAACAATAATTGGAGTCCTAAACTAAAAAGCTATTTTTTACATTACAAATGTTTTTTCAAACATTTCTGATTTTTTATATTTATGAGCTTAAGGGGGAATTTTTCGAAATTTTTTTAAATAAACAAACCTATAAAGAAGATGAATTGAAATTTCGTTTATGTTTTTAGCATACTTTTATTGAGTAACACCATTTTTTTCGATTGAATTAACTCGAAAATACAGTTGGAATCAACCACGGACTAAACGCATCACAAAAATTGCGGTTGACATGATATCTGCCATTTAGTTCATATGAAATTACAAATTTTAGTGTAGTTTTAATATAGATACGTTGTATATTTTTTTTTAATTAGCAGAAGTTTGGGTAATTTTGGGAGTACAATCGAACATGTGGATTTGAACAGTTACCATTCTTTGAAAAATAATTCTTTTGGATTCATTGTAGGTCAAACAGTAACTATAACTGCATAAAATAAAAACATATTGGAATTTTTTATTTTGAGGTGAACTCAAGGGCAGATATCATATCAACCGCAATTTCAGCGATAAATTATAAATACAGCAATTGCATTTTAGAGAGAATTCAACCGAAAAAATTGTGTTTCTTAATAAAAGCATGTTAAAAACACATACAAAGTTTCAAATCATTATGTTCATAGTTTTTTTTTATTTCCTTAGAAGAAATTCCTCCCTTATTGTTAAACTCTTGACAATGAAAATGCCATGAATTCAACCTTATAATGTCAAGTTTTACTAACTTTTATCGATCTTGTACTATTTTTAAGATAGGTCCAATACATCGTTAAAAAATTGAAAGTTAATTCCCATTAAAATTCTTACTGAATTGGTAAGTGAAATACAATTATCCATGATTTTCCCCACGTTTATCCACCCACAATATTCGTTTGTCCACCAGTAAAAAAAAAGTTATGAGGAAATTAAGCAATTTCACGTTAAATCCCATTAGCATTTTGCATGAAATTATAAGTGGAATGTTCGTTGTTCGATGTTTCAGGATTTTAAAACGTTTAAAGGAACAATTATACTTTATGATTCACAATCTTATCACACGACATTATTCACATCATTATCACTTCATTATTAACCGTTTCTCAGCGAAATAAATATTTATGGGACTTTATATTATTTTTAATTATTATGTAATTCCTGAAAAAATTGTACAAATATGCACAATAAGCAAAATAAGGAATGTATTTTATCATTTCTTGGAATTATCTAGTCATGACATAAATTTCTGTTAAGGTTCCATTGTTCGACCTATTTTCTATGGAAATATGCATTTGCATAAACATCCGCAGCCTAATGATAACATAACTTAAAGCAAAACCTAAATTTCGTAAATCCGTATTTTACAAAAATTAGAATTTGGAGTGCCAACTTCACAGAACCTCAAACATGATTATTTTCAGCGATACCATCGACAGAGAAAAATTATTTATCGGATCGAATGGAAACTATGCCAACCATTTATAGACTTGTACATTAGCGAGAATTTGATTCGCTGTTACTGTTGGAAGCGAAAGCCACCGATACAAGAAGGAAATCGATGAACTTCTATTGTTCGCGTCGTTTCATCCCCGCTATGCTTCAACGAACCGAGCACGATCGCGTTCGTAAAAGGAAAGGAATAGCAAATCGTTTTACGAAACGGAGAACGGAGCCTGAAGGATCGAGAGTCAAGAGTCTCTTGACCTTATTCAATTGAAGACAATTGCCGAGTCGCGTTGACGTTAACAGTTAACAGGAACTGTAACAATGTTCGCCAACAGAATTTTGCATCATCAAATTGAGTTTGGTTGCCGTCGTCAAACAATCGCGAAAGTGGAAAATCTTCATGGAAAATTAGAGATTCGATTTGCCGTTTCGTTTTACTGGCCGATTAAATCATGGACCTAGGAATTAATTAATTAAGAGGATGGACCAGAAAGTCCCAAGACGAGGGAGTCGATCCCGAAAAAGGAAAAGTCGTGGTGGAAGACTTTTGCGATTGGACGAGTAATTTGTGTGGAACAACATATACAGTAACATACAGTGGCTCAAAAAAGTATTGGCACACCCAATTTTTTAATAATAATAGACTGATACGTTTAGAATTTGCAAAAACGTGTATTAAAAAATAAATAGAGTTTGGGAAACAAGTCGTATTTTCGGGTGAGTCTAAGTTTAATATTTGTGGATCCGATGGACGAAAAAACTTTTAGGAGATTAAAACATTTATAACATTTATGTCCAAAAGACTGCAAGCTAAACATTTATTTTATAATTGAAAGCTTTTTATCGCAATTAAAACTAGGTCAATACTTATTTGGCCATCAAATTTTTCTTTTTCCTTTTACAATTTCTTGTACTCTGTCCTCTTAACCCTTTACCCTATAATAGCTGGCTGTAAGGCAGAACGACGTATGTCACATTTTCAAAACATTTGATTTTATACCATAACTGAGATCTAGAAAGTAGAATTTATATTTTTATAAAAAAAATGCAATAAAAAAATGTTTTCCATCAAAAACAAGAATATAAGAAAATTCGAGTACATAAAACAGTATTGATGTTTACAACTGGCAACGCGAATATCTCGAAAATGAAAGCCTGTGACATGCGTTGTTTTACCTTGCCTTACAACCACAGAATGATAGCCTTCATATTGTAATAAGCGTTCTCAAATTGTTAATAATGACGGAAAAGAGAAAGTTGCAGCAATATTTGAAAGTCAAAGTTATATTGTATTATCGTCAGAAACTATGCAATTAATAATCAGTAGTTTCACGATTTTATTTACTATTACCTTACTTTATTTACTATTTTAAAGTAACTTACCATTAAGGAACTAATTTTTAATCAGGCACTAGTTTTTAAACAGTTCGTGAAATAATTCAGTTTTTTAAGTTTGTGTCAACAAATACTCGTTTGAAATCATTTTTGAAGTGAAGAGTGACAATTAAAAAATTGTAAGTATAGATTGTCACAGTAAATAACATTATATGTGTTTGTGAAAATAAATGAGTACTTTTTATGATACTTTAGCAACTATTCACACTTATTATCATATATTTCGTTTATTAAATAGTTTTTTATGTAGTCTGAAAATTTTAATTTTAATGTAATTTTAACAATATTATTATAATATTAAATTTTATTGAAAAATTAGTGATATAACTAGCTTTAACTAGTTTTTTTATCACCTAAGACAGATAATTACAAGGAAAAGTATTAAATTTACATTATTATATTAAAAATACGTTCCTTTTTTATTACCGCAAGCTTCTGTTGTTTATTTTTGTTCTGTTATAAAAAGTACAGTGAATGAAATCTGAAAAAAGCTATATAAAATATAAATTATAATAAATTATCAGTGGATACTGCTAATGATAAGTGTAATAATTACACTGCAAAATAAAATGATTGCAAGCACAAATAAAGTATTGGAAGTTGAATAAGAGTGTTAAATTGTTTAAGCACTGCAATTTGAAGTGTATTTTTGATAATTTGTGCATTTGCGAATTTTTCAGCAACCTCATAGATTTTCATGCATTTAAAATTGCCATGAATGCATAAACTTCTGCAGTCTAGTAATAACCTTTCGCGACTTTAGTGCAAAGATACAAAGAAAAGACTTAAAAGCCTTGGTTTACGGACAATTTTAAGTTCTGAAGAGAAGGATTTACTTAAAAATTTAAGTACATTAATTTTGTATTTTATCGAAAACTGGTTCCCAGTTATCTTATTATTCATAGCTTGTAAATAATTCAATTATACTTATTTCCAACTTTTTAACATCTTTTCTTGAAAATAATAAATAAAGTCTATGCTTTAGGATTGTATCACGTTAAAAAAAATATTATGTCTGAAAGGTCCCTAAAATAATCAAAAACTAGTTCCTTGACGGTACATAATTTAGAACTTATGATAAAAGGCAAGGAGTTAATTGCTAGCTCCATGGTTTAAATGCGAGTGTAATGTCATTCAGAAACAAACAGTTTTTACGTCAAAGCACGCAACATGCAACCTGTTTTTGAATACTTTAAAGCCGAAGATACATAATTGTACGACTTCCTTGATAGCGTGATCGAGCGGAGGACTGTTTTTTCGAATAACCTTCTTGCTCGAAAAAAAGTGAAAATAAGAAAACGTATTATGCTAATTTTCATATTGATATATTTTGATGCATCGTTTGCAAACACTTGACTCATTCCTATGACTTGCCTAAAAATTGAATGTCGTTTCTAAGATTAGCATCAAGTTGTTTTCGATTAAACAAAAGAAACGAAGAGCTAACAAAACTGGCGAATCACAGATGTCGCAATCTAATAGAACAAAGCTACAATAAAATATGTACCAACTAGAATTGAGGGATGTTTCGCGACTTCTGGCGCAGGAAAACGCGCGCGTTAGTTTCGCCTGCAACTACTCATGGAGGAAGAAATCATTTGAATGCCTGATAACGATACATATTTTAAGGATCAGTACGGGTTTATCGTACATATTTTCAAGAAACTTTTTTTCATACTAAAATTTATTTTTACATTTCCATATTTTCACACATAAAAATGGAGGTTTTAAAGTAATAGAAAAAATTTTTTATTTCATTTTTTTATTGATTTATTTTGGTGATCTGACTGCTTGAAGTGAGCACTGCTTGTTCCTGGCCGACATGATATTTGGACTTTGGAGCATTTAAAAACAAAAAATCGAGTAGTTTCTTAAAAAGTAGAGTTGTCGCTATGGCTGGAACAAAAATTTTTCACTTCCGATGAAAAATAACAAAATGGCGGACTGTTAAATTTTTCGACCTTTTTTTACAACGTAAATTGTTTAAAAATATGGTTAAATATAAATAAATATTTATAATTCTAGTTCAGGCTGAAACTATGCGTGTTCAGAATAATCCCTGAAAATTTGAGCCCAATCGGTGCAATAGTTTTTTGTAAATCGTGTCGGCGAGGTCGACAAACGTTGTTTCGAGAAAAACGCGTTTAAAGTTTTTATCGTAATATCATTAAAAAAAGCGTCTTGCCCTCAATCAGCGATGCCTGCTCCAAACATTATTCCTTCAGCTTCTTCATAAGCATCATTTTCTTGCAATCTTTCCGATATTTTTAGAAAATCGAATTTTTGAAAAAATAAACCCGCACTGATCCCTTAAACGTTTCGAGGCAAGGTCAGAATCTGGTTCTAAACGAGCGCGTCTTGTTGCAACTTGTTCTTTTATAAGGTTGTTGCCTACGTTATTGGATGTAAAACGAGTTTAATGGTAAATAGAATATTTCTTTTAATAGTTACCGACAAAGGCGCCAAGGTCAACTTCTCGAACTTGCTGAATGGATGATCGCAAAGCAAATTGCTCGTATATTTGTAAAGAGATAATAAAATTCAACAGAAGCAAACGATTTGTCGGGGAAACACCAAAGCGACCTTGCAGTCTCCATTAACCATCAGTCGCGAAACAAAAGTTTACTCCTTCCGTCCGAGCTTCTTCCAAAGTAAACAACATTTTATGGCATCCTCGAGAGCTCGAAAATTAAAGAAGAACCGCGCGGACAGTTGAAAAAAATCGCGAAAAATATTAAAACCATGCGACTAACGTCCGTTATGTAATTGATGAAACATTATGCAATCCAAAAATTGGAATAACGATGCGCGCGGTTAGTTACTTTTCTACGCGCTAATCTTCCGCATAAACATTGTCGTTGACTCGCAAACTACAGTATAAATTAGCGGGGGGAGGCGAGGGTATTCGCAGGCACGAGATACGCGCAGGTTTCGTGGCTTCGACGTTTGCGTTTCAATTGGCACCTATAGATTGATTTGATAATACCGTTGCACGAAGATAGTGACCGTTTCAGCTGCGCCCATGGGTGCAGCAGAAACACCGCCAACAGTGCATCGACCCATTTCGAAACGACACGCGAGGCGTGCGGATCGAGTGGTCATCGGTCGTGGTTAACGCTGCGTAGATGCCACCGAAATAAATTGCAATCATTTATGCAAACTTGTGCACTATATTTGGGAGAGAAAATTGAAATCGATTGAAAATAAAGATCTTTAGCGAATACGCTCCAATAATGGACGTTTTCAACGTGAGATGTTGAACGTCACCCTTTTGTTTTTCGGCGTAGTAACACCGCACAAGTGTTTGAAAGCGACTGTCTGACCGTGAAAAGTTATGAGTGTTTGTTTTCTGTTCCTGCACTAACTGAACTGGTGCAGAGTGACTTCTCCTTCCCTCGGCGGTTATATGTATAGGAAAAAGTTGTTCAGAATTTCGAGTTTTATAATATATCTAAATTTCATCAAAATCGGTGAGGTGTACCCTAAAGTGAACATTTACCATTAATAGCTATGTGTTATCCAAGAAGATTTCCAAAATTTTGAAAAATAAAGAGATGGTTACATGTTAAAAAAAAATTCAATTTTTGAAGTAAAAAATCTATCTTCTTTTTGTTATAACTAAAATACGAGCAGTGGCGGATCCAGGGGGGGCGATAGAGGCGATCGCCCCCCCCCCCAAGAGTAATAAAATATAAAAATATTTCCTCATATTCCGAAAAACTTATTACGTATATACTGAATGTGTTACATGATTTCTATTCGAGATTTTTCTGCTTAGCGTGCTCACTAGTGCGCTAGTGCATAGAAGTTTTTAAAATATTTTCAGAATATTGCCTGATAAAAATTCGCCAACGTAGAGCAGAATTTGTATTATGAAGTATCGTAATCGCATTAATTGTAATATCTTTTATATCTGTTTTTCTGATAAAATAAAGTCATTTAATCACAATTATATAACACGTAATTATTCTAATTGCTTATCAAGGTTGAAAAGACGGTTAAAAAAGTAGACTTTTTTACTTTTATACATTTCGCCCCCCCCCCCCCCCCCCAAGAAAGGCTCCTGGATCCGCCACTGTATACGAGTAATTTTTTTCGTTGCTTATGTTGCACTTTCTTTGTAATAAAACTGCATCCCTCGCAAAATGATGAAATAATCCATAATTATTTTTTCATAACTATAGTACAAACGTAACACTTGTAATAATAAGAAAAAAACGAAATGAATACCAAACTAAACAAAATATCAATAATATTATTCAAGTTAGAATGTTTATAAAAATAAGTTTTGGTTGTGTTTGATCAATTGATTTCACATTTTGCATGCATGTTCCTAATACGATTCCGCATTGGTTAACGAAGCCTTTTCTCACTCCAATTACTCGTTTTTTAGTTATAACAAAAAGAAGATAGATTTTTCATTACAAAAACTGAATTTTTCAATTTCATTAAAAAAAATTTTTGAAAATATTCTTGGATAGCAGATAGCTATTAATATGTTTAATAAATAAATGTCACATTTTTTTTTATTTCACATATAAGATACTTTTTCAGAGCCACCGTACATAGTAAGAAGCTTTCGAAATATACTCATAACTAGATTGCGGAATTTTATGAAAAATAAAATTTTTACAAGCACAAATAAAGAATAAGAACTTGGATAACAGTATGTTTCATTTCCTAAACATGTTAACCCTAGCTATATTTTTTATTTTTTGTGTATTTTGACATATATTAACAGTCGCATAAATTACATGCTTAAAATCCGCAGTCTATTCATAATTTTTGAAAAAAATATACCCTTTTAACTCAAATCTTTTTTCAAGTACTTTGTAATATTGTATAAACATAGTAACAAAATGAACAATTTTCATCAAGCCGTTCCGTTGTAAAATAATCCAAAAGATCTATTTATTTTCTCACTGTTCAAACGGTTATGTCTTCTTAAAAATGAGAATCAGGGACGTTGAAACTGGTTTAAAACTAAAAAAATTAGCAAAATTACCTAGCAGATAAATGCAGTGCTATTTTAAAGCAGTTCCAACGGCTTAAACTTTTATTTTCAGCATATCTCGTTCATAACGTCCACTATCGGAGCATCATCCACTACCTGTGCACTTGCCCTAAATCGTAGTAATGCCCCTGCCTTTGTAAGGGCACGGCATGAGTGACCAAGGTGCCCCTGACCCATATACGAGTCGTGACATTGACTCGCGTATATTTAACCCTTATAGCGATGCTCTTCGAATCACATTAATTTAGTTTTAATCGATTCTAATTATAATAGTTTTATTAATACGTCAGAGGCCTTTCTGGTCAAAGAATGACCCGTCTGCGCAGGTTAAGGACGACGGTAAAAAAATACGCGCATAAACACAGCGAACCATTACTTCGGAACTCGCTTCGACAGGAATAAAATTAGTTTAAATTGAAAAGAAGACGATGACAAAGTACTGTTATTCAAAGGCAATTATTTAAAACGCAAAAGAAACGTGATTCGAGATAAAGAATGACGATGTCACGATCGTAATCACCGAGTCTAAGGCGATATTGGCACGAAATTGACGAACCGTACGGTAATGCGTCACAAAATGCGAGTGTTGCAGCCAACTAACGAAACCGTTAACGAGATTGACTCGGGAAGAAAGTATCTATGGACAGAAAGGAAAGGAGCGCATATATAATAAATACCTGATGATGAACAAGAAGACTCCGCAGAAGCATATCGACACGGCGAGCACGAAGAAAATATTCGACAGTTCCGCCACAGACACTAACATCGCCGTCATCGTATTAACGCAGTGGTTGTCCTCTCTATGGCACAGCACAACGTACGCACACGCTGGCACACGCGCAACGACACCACCTTCTCCCGAATTAACCTCACTTCTAACGGTGCGCTGTCAAAGTGCGATTCCCCCTTCAGCACTGCACACGACGGAACGTCGAGCGATGCTCTCGTGCAACGATACGACCGACTGTCACAGCCGTTGCATCGCGAGTACTGATTTTTCTCCCGTGAATATTACGCTGTTCTAACCTCATCGACCGGACACAACACACGAGAGAATTTTCGCTGCGGTGACGAGCGGCACCGATCGCGCACGATGCCCCGAAAATCTCTGATACAACCGCGACGATGACAACCGATCAACGGAGGCGTGCCGCGTCGATCAAATATCGCAGGTGTTTCCGTCGAAACTGTCGGAACTGTCGAAACGACGCGCGTTCGATTTTACGCGATCGTCTAGCATAGCTCGAAGCGATAGCCTCGTGTTTAAAGATCGACCGGACGAGACGCGCAATGCATGCCGACGACGACGACGCGTTTGGATCGATCGATTATCGGAGGGACGCCTGGCAAGGGTTCCCGAAACGTTTACAGTGAAATGTCGCGCGGACTCGGGGAAGACAAGAGTTCGGAAACGCCGTCCTCGTCGCGTTCGTTGTAGCCTAAGACTGGCCGCAGTGGCCACGGTGGGGACGACTTATACGCCTCTGTGCTTGCTGACTTTTTGCTGGCACAAGCGCGCGCGCGCGCGCCACCCGACAGACCAATACCAACGCGGAACGTAATCACCGATTAACGCGACGCCGAGGCGCGGATCGAATTTGATTTTTAAATTCGAACAAAACGTCGATTCGCTCTCGCGGAAACCTACGGCTCTGTATTATTCATTAATCGAGTCGCTAATTGTCCAAATCGTTACGTTCTCACGCCGGTTAATCTGTAGTTTAACCTTTCTAGTACTACGCGATTTACATGTTTTCTTTCATTATTTAGAGCGAAGCAGCTGTTCAAGGAATTCTCGTTGAAACGCATTGAGCCGCGCTCAAAGTGCAACGAAAGCGTTGGACGTTTAGCAATCCCGATCCGCGGTACGCATCGACCCTACTCTGTATGAATTGAGTTTAATTCTCTTTGAAGTGCAACGAGAATAGTTTCCAAGGATACCGGTACGTGAGCAACCGGAACAGCTGATGCGAGCTCCGCCAGCGACATCTAGTCAATAATAGTCTGACGAATCAACCGACACGCGTATTTACATTATTCTCGCATGATCTAATATTCAACGAGGAACGAAGCGGAATTGAGCCTCGTCTGCTAGTGCTGTGATCGCTACTGGGAATAACTCTACGAACACGAAGGCGGCGATGTCGAAGTTAGTGGCCGTCGACTTTGAAGTCTACGGCCGAGTGCAAGGTAAACACTTATTCTATTGTAAAACCGAAACGCTACGATATTAATCGACGATATGAATTCTTTTCTTTAAAGGAGTCTTCTTCAGAAAGGTAAATAACATTCGTTTAACGGGAAACGTTTATAAATACCGATAAACATCGTAAAACGAGTGGGTAAGCTTCACGGAGTTTAGAGCACGAAAGCGACATCTGGCGAGAGTAAATCTTACAACGCAATCGTGAATTTGGTACTCGGATCTGTCGATAAATTAAGTCCCTGCAAATCTTGTGATATTTATATTTATATCAGTATTGCCAGGGTCGATTTTCACTTTAGTAAGAAATATACAAAAAGAAAACGAAAATAGAAGAAAAAAAGCTTCACCAAAGGGAAATAAAAGGGAAGATAAAATTTAATTGTGAATGTTCACATTAGATTAAATCATATGCATACTTGTGGATAAAAAACGTTTGTAAATTATTGAGTTGGTGTGAATTTTAAAAACAAAATTGATGTAGTTATATATTTAAGGAAGAAAAACAAGGGTTTAAATACTGTACTTTAATCTTATTACCTATTAGAAATTGAAGATCTAAATTTGAAGAACTGAAATTTTATATTTCGACAAATACAATTTATAATTACAATTATTTATAAATACTACTAAAAGTACGATCTGGCAACACTGGTTTATAGAAATCCTCCAAATGCTTGAGGATGAATTTTAGTAAAAATCTTATTGTTACTCAAAAGTTAATTAATTTCCAAGATACTGTAATAAGACTTTTTCCTATAATGAAAATCAGTCGGGAATGGCAATTGTATATTTTTATCACAAATTTAGTTCAATTGGCTCTTACTTCTTATTTTATTCTGTCAAAGAATCGAATATTTGATTTACTATTATTATACTGCGGATGTTTATGCATTTATAGCGATTTCAAATTTGCCAAATGTATAAGGATGTAAGAATATATGAAATATCGAAAATAAAACACAGTCTATAATGTTTAGAAGGCAAAAAACACATTTACATTGCTTTTCTTTTTGTACATCCTTGAATTTTCAAAAACATCCACAGTTTATTTATTATAATCTTGTTTGTTGGAATGTGCCTGAAATACGACTGTTAAAAATAAAATAATCAAACTATAATTTTCCTTTTTGCTTATAAAAAAAATCGTTGAATCAATTGTCCGGAATTTTTGCAACAATTTTGTTCAGTATTTCATCCTTCTATATACAAGATTTTAATTTTCTACATAGCTCAATATTGCATTTTGCCATAAGTAGACAGCGAATCTTTATGCAAAAAAAATTGTTTACAAACACAAATGAAGAATGGGAATTTGAAAAACAGTATGTTTAATGTTCTAAACATTCTAACTTGAATAATATTATTGATATTTTGTATAGTTTGGTATTTGATAACAGAGGCGTAGATTTTTTGCAAACTTGCAATTGCCATAAATGCATAAAATCCGCTGTTTTAGTCATAAGAATAGATGTTAAATGATATAAAATTACCGAATCGATCTTTCCAAAAGTTTGTGGAAAATTTCACTATTCCACAAAGATTCAGTCCTCCAATTTTCAAATATTTTAATATTATTGAAATTCGTTCTTAAAAAAATATATTATTAAGTGAATGAGAGAATTTTCGCACTCATCTAATATATTCTGCAAACTTAATTTGTTCCCTGGTGAGAAATTGACACGACGTTAAAAAATCAATAAATAATAGGATAAATAAATAATTTTTTCACGTTTAGAAAAATAAAAATCAAAAAGCTTCAATTAAATGTCCGAATAAAATACCATTTTATGAGAAAATTGTGTCAAATTGACACAAGGAACGGATGAGGGTTAAATAAAACTATTTACTATCTCATATTCATTGTAGTACACCCAAAAACGTGGCAAAGAATTAGGTTTAAAAGGATGGTGCATGAACACCGATAACGGCACGGTGGTCGGACGCATGGAGGGCCAAAAAGATAAAGTGGAGGAAATGTAAGTTTACCGAAAATCGATAAGATTAAACGATCGATGAATTGTTCCGCGTTGAATCGTCAGGTGTGCCAACCACAAGTATTTCAATTGAAAACCTCGTTGCAGGAAACATTGGCTTCGACATACCGGAAGTCCTCAGTCGGCCATAGACAAGGCGGATTTTCGAAACGAGGAGGATATATCTAAAATTTCGTTCTCCGACTTCAAAATAAAAAGATAAATTTTACTTATCTAATATCGCGTCACGAGAGCAAAGTCAAACACTCGTGCACAATTAATTTATTAAAAAATTATCAGTTATGTATGCATAGCGCGTTACGGTTGCAATAAAGACAGAATTCAAGGTACTCTGCGGCGGTATTCGGTTTACCGTGGCATTTGTCGCAGCAAAAAAAATTTGTAGAACCTGTTACTCTATTAACTCGAACCTCTCCACTCAGAATGCAGCCGCTTTCTGTGCAAATGTCAACCGATTCGATGTATGCCTCTACGTGTCCCGAGGCTAATACGATTTACATGACGCGATCGCGTAGGAGATTTTTCATCTCCACTGTTTGCAAGTTAAATTCTGCAGAGCTTGATAATGTACTTTAGCATTGTACAGACAAATTTGAATAATCAATAGAACTTGTTTTATTATAAATTTGCACCTGAAATGTTCTTTGAATATTCTGATTGGATCTTAAATCTTGAATTCAACGAGTAAAAACGGTACAATTTATAAAATGTCGTGCGTCTATGGGTAAAAATACAGGGCAGACGAACTAAAAGTTTATATTTCAGGAAGTCGTAACTAAAATTTTGTTTTACGTTCGACTTATTTATTAGTAAAAATAAATAAAATGTTGGAAATTTATATTTTAAGGAGGATATTTCTTTCTTCTTGGTGGAAAACATTGATTTTTTTTTGTAATAAACAAACTTGTGAAACTAATCAGTCTAAAACACATTCATTAAGTAACACAATTTTTTTTCGATCGAATCACTTGAAAATACAGTTTGAATCAACCGCAAACTAATTTTATAAAATTAAAAATTCCAACGTGGTTTTCTTTTAGACACATAATTATCGTTCGACTTACAGGCAAGGCGATAGGTTGTATATATTTTTTTAATTAGCAGAAGTTTAGACAATTTCAGGAATAAAATCGAACATTTAGATTTGAACAGTTACCATTTTTCGAAAAATAATTATTTTGGTTCATTGTAAGTCGAACGATAACTATAAGTGTATAAAATAAAACCACATTAGAATTTTTTATTTTAAATGAACTATAAAGCAGATATCATGTCAACTAGAATTTCGTCCAATGATGCGGTTGATTCCAACTGTATTTTCGAGTGAATTAATAAAAATATAGACATTGTTTAAGATTGTTTAAGTTTACAAATTTGTTTATTAAAAAAATACCAAAAAAATCGATATTTTCGACCAAGAAAAAAGAAATTTTTTTGGAAAAACTGAAATTCTAGATGCCTTTACTACACTGTGTTATGATTTTTACTGCACTGTGTTAGGATTTTTACTACACGTGCACCCATCCTGCAACTTTAGTACGAAATGTAGTAAAATTTGGAACATTATTTTTCTCAGTTATGTGTATTTCTTTGTTTCATTTTCACTTGTATCAGTATCCGTATTGTTGAACAATTTCCCAATAAATAATTTTCCCATTTTTTATGAATCATATCGTGTCTACGTCATCATTGTTGACTGTTAATTCTTTTGTCGGTAAAATTTGAAGTCGGTGAATTCTTGTCGGTGAAAACAATGTCGGTGAAACCTGTGCCGATGATTTCAATGGAACCAGTTTTCAACCAGCGGACAGGAAAATATTTCTTCCAGAACACAGCTTATACTCAGAAGCTTTAACAGTGAGAACTGTATGACGCCGGGTCATCAAAGCTTCAAATCTCTGATATCTGCTCTTATTTAATAAATTCAGGAATCGCTTGGAATCCGCAACGGGCGACATCTTGACGATTTAATTTTTAGAACATAAATTTCCCATGTCTTGCCATACTATTTTTACTAATAAATAAGTCAAATAAACAACAGAATTTTAGTTATCACTTTTGGAAAAATAAACTTTTATAACTCTTTTTCTTAACTCAAATAAGTTCTTCTATAATTTTTATTTTTTGGGTTGTATGTAAGTTTCAAAACTGTTATAGAAACCGATCCTCGTAACGATTATACAGAATTTTACAGTAAATTAAATCACAACTTATTACAATTGTAGATTACTACTTATAAACAAAGTTTTTTAAATATTAATATGAATAACTAAGTACTTGACCACGATGTTTCAGGCATTTTTGGTAATCTGACAAAAAAGTACTTATAAAAGTACGTATAAAAAATAATTAGTTCTTTGTGCAAAATCAAAAATATTAATTGTAATAAGTTGTGATTGAATTTACTGTAAAATTCTGTACGAGAATCGGTTCTATAACCGTTTTGGAACTTAAATCTGTGGCTGCAAGGAAAAACGACGCAAGTGAAATTTCCAAAAAAATTGAGTTTGTGCCATAATTTATATCATTATCACAGAAAAAGTCTATAAAGTGAATTTTTCCTTCGAAAATGAGGTTTTAATTAAATTTAATATCGTAGTTCAGTATTTAAACGCGAATATCTCAAAAATGAAAACCTTATAACCACAGACATAGAACCTAAAAAATAAAAGTTATAGTAACCTAAACCGAAATTCTTCATAACACAAGTTATTTAGGGCAGAAGTTCTTCATAACAGTTTCAATAAAAACCTTTATGTAACAGTTTGAAACAGTTATTTTCGGTATCGTTTGAAAGCCCTGCTTTTAGATCACCCTGTTTTTTCTACACGGTTGCAAAAATGACTAATAGCAACTTCTGCGTCTCTACCTTGTATTATCAGGTATTTGGAATAGCGAGGCCGACATTATTCTCTTCCTTTGTACGTCACGGTGACAGTATGCGGGTAGGTTTGAACAGTCTGCGCTACAGGCTTTGTACGAATCCCATCGCCTCCAACTTCATTAGTTGTTGACCGCGCACCGTCGAGTACGTTTCGCTTCACAAAAATCGGTTCTCGCGGATGCGACACGATTTCCTCTCGAAAAGTGAATCGATTCCTCGTTGTCGTTTGAGTGATTCAATATTAACATCGCGACTGTGATAAAGTTAATACTTTTTCCAAGTTAAGACTGTATTTTTATGCAACTTTGTGTTGCAAGCAAGAATTGACAAGTCCGCGAAGTGAACGAAGCACGTCGATCGATATTCGACAACATCAGCGATCGAACAATATGATAGTTGGGATTTGAAAAGGATCTGAACGAGAATGAAAGTTCGATGGATCGCTTGCGCAATCGTACGCGATAAGTGCATAGAGTAGAGAACGTGAAAGAATGCCGTTGAACGCTATGAGGTGGTTCAGAAGCTGTTTCCAGCACACTTGGCATCCGCAGCAGGTAATCAGTCATTCCGTTATCTGTTACTTTACTTAAAAGTGCAACTAAGTGGTTTATCTACTGCAATTGCAGCATTGTTGCCCGGCGCATATCGTAAATAGGTTGCTAATTAATTTAGGAAATAACAGTTAGCCGCACGTTCATTCGCATCACGTACATTTGTTGGAACACGTTGCAGTTCCTACAGCTTGTTTCATAACCCCGCGTGACCTTGTAGCACGTCGCAACAATCGCGGATGCGCGCGAGATAATCGCTTCTTATTGCGGCGATTTTTCATGCGAGAACGATGCTCAGAATTATCACAAAAATGCTGGCTTCCACGAAATTTCTTCAGTGCTTATTAATGCGACGAAGTTTCCTGCGTGTTCATTGGACTCCATGTATATTTATCAGTTGCAAAAAATACATTGATGAATAGCCGGTGTCGCGAATAGTATTGTAGAAATGCATATATGTATGTATGTAATGCTCGGTAGCCTCGAGCGTCTGAAAAGGCAGCAACTTCGTCTCTTCGACGCGCCTAACAGCTTCCTACTTTCACCGGCCAGGCGTTATCCATCACAATCGTGACCCTAATTAAATAAAGCGAAGTTCTTTCAACTTCTGTTACTCAGTCAAGTAGAAATCATTTTTTTTTTTTTTTTTTTGCAAACGAAATAGAAATCGATTTTTCTCGTCTCGTTCTGTTCGCGAATCGATTAATCGCGCTATTTGCAATTTCATCCGTTGGAAAGTTTCGCGAGGATCGTTACACTCTGAACGTTTCGACTCGACTGACGAACAACTTGTGTAAACACGATCGACGCGAATTTCAAACCGATCCGCGATAAGTTGGCGGTGTTGCGTTTTTCTTCCGCAGATTAAATTTCGATGCAATCGATCGCGACGAGTATTCCTGTCGGTCGCACCGGTCCGACGCGGTTCTCGGCTCCCTTTCGAACCACGAAAATCATGAGTCTGCGATTCCATATTTCGTAAAACATGAGTCTCGCTAGGTTACGCAAGGTACGCTAATCAACGTCATTTTTGGGAAGGCTGCGTCCACCCGCGCGACATTATTTCTATTCGACGGATCCTTTTATGCGTTCGTCTTACATCGTTCTTGAGTCGTGTTATTGCAAACTTTGTTTCTATCGTTCGTTTTTCATCCGAATCTGTTGCATAATGAATATCGTCAATGCGCAAACTCCGCGACTCAGCTTACATTAAAAATGAACATTTTCTGTCGCGATGCACGTAGAGAAACAAGTTACATCTATTGCCGTTAAGTTAAGGCCTGTGTCTGACACAGTTTTAGTAACTAACTGCCTATTCTGTTACAACTGGTTGGTTGGAGAAATTAGCAACTGTTATGGGAAAATGTGACACACAGCATTTTCCGTAACATGTTTTCGTCCAAGAATTGTCCTTTTTGACGGAACTAGAACTTGGACACAAGGCTTTAAGGAATTAGTTTTTGATCAGTTCATAAAATAAATTGTTCTCTTTACTTTATATCGACAAATGCTCCTTTGAAATGATTTTTGTGGTTTGTTATCAGTATACTGCGGATTTTATGCATTTATGGCAATACAAAGTATGCAAAACATCTACGAGATTATCAACATTTTCCAAAATATGCAAAATATCAAATATATAAATCAAGTTAGAATATTTAGAATATTAAACACACTGTTTTTTAAGTTCCAGTTTTTGTGCTTGTAAAAATCTTATTTTGCATAAAAATCCGCAGTCTAGTAGTTATAAGAAATGAAGAAAATGGTTTTTTATTTATTTGGTAAAAAGGGCAAACATGAATTTAAACATATCTCAATTATACTAGTCGATATTATATTCGCTCGATAACTAAAATCAATGGTATTTTATACATTTTATACTATTCTATACATACAACCAGAAACAGAAGAATAGAATCGTCGCAGAACTCAATGAAAGAGAATAGTGTCTATTAAAAAACAGAGACTAGTAAACATACACAGCATATTTGAAGGCTCAAGTCTTTGAGTTTCAAGACTCAAGAGGTTTGAACTCCAAGGGTTCTAGTAAGCTCAAGACTCAAAGTTTATTTTAACAACATTGGCATGACATGTGCAGCAAATAACATTGTAGGTTTTCGTAAAAATAAACGAGTAATGTAGCACAGTTGCAGAAAGCTTTGATTGATAATAAAATAGATATTTATGATACAATTTTTTCTCATGTAACTAATTTTCTGATCACCTAAATAATGAATAGGATAAAGACGCAATGGAAACAAATTTTTTTTTTAAAGAACTGTTATAAAATGTACAATGAACAGGATTTGAAAGAAACTTTAGGAAATATAAACTATAATAATAATAAATTATTAGTGAGTGCTGCGAATGATAGATATAGTATAACTTTCTGGGTTTAGTACGAAAATACAAAGAAAAGACTCATTAAATAACTTGGTTCATAGACAATTTTATGTTTTTAAGACGAAGAATAACTAAAAATTGAAATGCTTCAAAATTTTGGAGTGTATTTTATGATCTTTTATGTAACATTTATGGAAAAATATCTGATCAAGAATTAATTCAATACATGGTGAGAAATTAATTCCAATGCATTGTGGATAATCAAAAATTAGTTCCTCACCTGATAAAAAATTAGTTCCCATCTATTTTATTAATCAAAAACTAGTTCCGAGTTACCTTATTATTATTCCACAGCTTGTAAATAATAAAATTTTTTTTTCAATAGTTCAAAATTTTGTCTTAAAAATGAAATACAAATTTCTGTTTCAATAATAAGAAGGTCTATAGTTTAGGATTTTATCAGGTTAAACAACAATAATGCGTCGAAATGGCTTCTAAAATGATGAAAAACTATTTTACAGTAGTGATTCGATAAGTGTCGATTTATATTTCTACGTTATAGGGTCGAATCCTATCCCCACCAACCAACGGATGGTCTCTTTCCGAACTCTTGGGAGTGTAAACTTTAACCGAGGCAAAAAATAATTAATAATTTATAATTATGGCGCATTAATAATAATAATTATTATTATCCGCCACTGTGCGTTAGCGCTAATAGACAAATGTTATGAATGAAATTAATCGAAAGGGGAGCGTCAGTCAATTGCGAGATTAATGTATTCGCACGACAGTAACGATCCGATAATGAAAGACCAGGGGTCGGAACTGATAAGGGCCGATAATAGGTCTTGCTCGACGGAATTGGTTAGTTCCTACGCCGTTGTACACTAGTAAACTACCGACCTTTCTCGCGTTCCTCGTCAGCCGAGAGTTCGTCCGTCTCGTCCGTCACGTCTGCTTCGTTCGTCGACTGCAATTACCAAAAGCGTTTGCAGACGATGGCGAAACGTCAGTCGGTCATTTTGCCGTGAAAGTCGTACGAAAATGCGCTCGCTGTGAAAGTGGAAAAACATGAACGACGGAAATCACTGCAGGAAGTATGGATACGCGTTCAAAAGTGTGAGTTGTATTTAACTGCGTCGCGACGTCCGTTTCGAACATCGACGCGTCCCCTTTCGACGAATTTCGATCGACGTTCCTTCCCGAAAGATTTTCGCTAACGCACTAAACGGGATTCACGATACACTGACCCCATCAATTCGCAACGCGACCTTTCATGCGAGCGGCTAATGATTCGATATAACGTGTAGATGGTGATAGTGTCGTGCCCGAGCTCCATCTGGGACTATCCGTGCCCGAATCGGGTCAGCAGCACGATAGGTTTGATTTACGGGACAAGACCCAACTCCCAGCACGACTTTTCCAAGAATCGGATACCAGAAACTCACGTAATATATTTCCAACTTCTCATTTTGTCCGCGGAATTTCCGAGCGTCCATCTGTTCGCCTATTACGCTCGTCATTTCGTAGCCGACGGCATCGATCATTTTCTACAATTCGTTTTCTATCTTTCTCGATACTGAAACCGGAGTTACGTAATTTTCTTCGCCAAGGCGACTTTCTAAGAAGGCGAAGTCTATCCATTCTATTTTCCTTATCTTCTTTCTTCTTTTCTCTACAAAGATTTGCGCACTCGCCGAATGTTTACAATCCAGAGAACGCAATCTGGTTTTTTTTTTTAAAGATCACGCAAGGAATCGAAGGTGAAAATAACAAATTATACAAGGATAATACATGACTTTAAGAAATAGGAAGTTGCGGTCAGGAAACGAGTTTTGCCTGATTCGGTAGACCGGACTTAAAACCACAGTTACAAAGGACATTATCCAATCCATAGACACCGATTTTGATGCGCTTTTACTGTAGTATAGAACTCGAAAAAATATTTGACACATTTTTTTTTTTATCGGCAATCATCCAAGTTGGAGGGGTGCAAATCGCCCTCGAAATTGGGGATGAAAAACATATTTTATCGAGTATCTCAGGAACTATTAGAACTAGACTAATTATTCAAAGATAATTTTCATTATACAGTATTCTCTCGCTATAAGCTCGCCGTTTTCGTCGCTTCATCGAGTCACTCTTCAATTTCACTGTAATCATTCATTAACGACGTGCAAAAAGCTATCGATTCCATTATTCCATTATCTTCATGAACACGTGCCTTACACGTACTATTCCTCGATGAAGCGTCGAAAACGACGAGCTTGTAGCGAGAGAATACTGTATAAACAGATTTACAAAAATTGTATTTGTGTAAAAAAATTAAGTAGGGTGAGAACACTAGTAATCAACCACTTAAAGCTAAATTTGAATTAAATGTATTAAAAAAAGGAAACAGTCAATGTTGTAAAATATATGAAATACATAATAGTACTTCAAATTTATTCAATTTATCACAAATTATACAAAAATATTCCTATAAAAAATTCCTATAAAAATCACCTATAAAAACGCACAAATTACGATTTTAATCATTAGTTGAGCTCTAATAGTTCCTGAGATGTTGGATAAAATATATTTTTCATCCCCAATTTCGAGGGCAATTTTCATCCCTCCAACTTGGATGATTGCCAATAAAAAAAAATACGCGTCAAATATTTTTTTCGAGTTCTATACTATAGTAAAAACTACACTATAGTATGGCCCTTATTAAAGAAACCATTACATTCAGATCGAAAAAAGGAAGTATTAGGTTAGGAGAAAAGTTCAATAAATTGCATTTGAAAAATGCGAAACTCTGGAAGAATGAAATAACGAAACTACCTCAAAGATGGCAAAAATTAGTAGAAAAAAATGGCACATATGTAATTCAATAAATTCATGTACAGGGTGTAAAGAAATGTTTGGTCTTGGCAGTCATAGGTGTATTCTACATCTTCGGATCGATGAAGATCTGCAAAAAAAAATTACCGCAAAATTGTCCTTGACCTTGAATTTCAAGGTCAAAATTCGTTTAGTAGTTTGTGTCTAGCTTTTGGTTACAGTGGTCATTTATGTGTACTATAGTATTATGGTGCGAAAATATATAAATATAAAAAAAAATATATAAAAAAAAGAAATATAAAAAAAAATTTGACCTTGAAATTGAAGGTCGAGGACAATTTTGCGGCAACTTTTTTTTTTACAAATCTTCATCGATTCGAAGATGTAGATACGCCTCTGACTGCCAAGACCAAACATTTCTACACCCTGTACAAGTATTTCAACATTGACTTCGAGTTTCACTTAAAAACGCTACGAATTTTTGTTCGAACCCAATACGTTCCCTTCAGAAAAAATAAAAAAAAAAAAAAGAATATCTCGTATGTTGGTACGCGTTAATATCCTTATCTTCCATTCAGTATTGCTACCATACCGCGACCTACATACAAATAGTCGCGAAGATCGAGCTGATAAGAAAATAATTCCACTCGTGCAATCGTCGCGTCGTCGAGTAACTCGATCGACGAAGCTCATCGTAAAATTCGGTTCCAGATGGAGAGCCCGTCGCAGTTCGAGCTGACGATGGCGGAGGTGCGCAGCACGGACGAAACGGAGCTGAGCGAGGTGAAAGCGACGCTGCCGACGTCGAACGTCGCGACCACGACGCCTCCGGAGCCCGGCAGCGTGCCATGCAAAAACGGCGGCTGCAAGAGCTGGACGCGCAACGAATTGCGGCTGGAGAGTCCCTGGCATTTTCTCAAGACCGTCTTCCTCGTCTCCGTCATCGTCGCCTTGGTCGTCTGGGTGATTGTCTACACGTTCCTCGCGCAGTATCGAATACTGTGAATATCGAGTGTCTCACGGAAACGAGAGGAGAACTGCCTTTCGTTCGCTCGAAAGCGAAAAGAAGAAAGTTGGTGCGCCAGTTGCTGTGCGTTACACGTGGACCAAAGAGGCCAGAGAGACAAGAGATAGAGACGATGTTCGATAAAAGTTCGAGATCGGTGGATGAAGAAACGTAGTCCTCGGATTATTGACTGTTTCACGATGGAACAATCCGTCCTTGCGCGACGCAATGCTCAAGTTTCTCGAGACGAACTGTTATTACATTGCGAATCGAAGATGTTTGCATCGAGAGATAAAAAGAATTATATTTTTAACCAATATGGTCTGACTGCCTGTGAGGCTTTACGTAATGCCGCAAGTGTTCCGCGATATTTGCACGATTCTTCTCATATTTGTTGATGGCGATTCAACGATCATGTCTTCAGCGTTGAGATATCATTTTCATCAACATGGAGATAATCTCTACCTTTTATGTTTTAGCCACTTGAATCGCAGTTGTTAACGATACTATGATGTAAATATATTTGTATATGCATATATTATATAGAAACAAATATTTGATTATTCGGAAAATGTGCTCAAACTTCTAGTATTGTTAATTTTATAATAAATTTCCTTTTTTTAAACACTGCCTTTCTTTTCCCTCAAAAGTCAACAAGAACTCGTTACAAAATTACTACATGTAAAGGCTGGTTCAGACACGTTTAGTAATTTAGTCGAGCGGTGAGTAATTGCATTGTTTTTTTCAGTGTTCATACAATCAGTGACTATAGGTTCGTTTTCTATTACAGAACTGGTGCAGCACCAGTTCTGAAAAAGTGCTAGGGAGTTCTGACGAGTGCAGCAGTGCAGTGCAGTAATAAAGAACGCTAAAGTACAGATGAGTCAGATGAGTACAAAATAAATATGGCGCGGAACGATAATATGTTGCATATCCTTCGCCATCCACTATGATATTCCCACTTTCATCTCTTTCAATTACTGCTCTTACTGCCATCTTTTTTACTTTTTCCGCTTCGCTTTACTTTCCTTTTCTCCTACTTTTCACTTATCTACCTATCCTACCTACGTTTACTTCTTTTAGGTTAGGCTATCCATTCGGAATTAAATAATTAATAGCGACGATTTTGACTTGTATATATTACTTTTATATTATGCATTACATTATTGTACACAATAGTATTAATGTTAATAAAGTATTTTCAATCCAAGAAACCTTTTATTTTTCTTGTTAATTGTAATTATTATGCGATCATTTTAAATTTTGGCGGGTTTTTTAGATTTTTCAGTTCTTGCACTCCTTGCACTGACTCCGGAACTAGTGCAGCCAGTTCAGTGAGCTGCTGCACTGCACTGGAATAAAGAACAGCGTTCTCTGCACTAGTTCTGTAATAGAAAATGCTTTCCTCTGCACTACTCTACACTTTCTGCACCAGTTCAGCCAGTTCTGTAATAGAAAACGAACCTATTGATTATTGCCACTGGGAAAAAATGTGATGAGGAAAACTGCTCATTTTCCACTGAAATATATGAAACACAATATATACAGTATAGGCACTTTTCCGCATCCCATTTTTTCCCAGAGGCAAGAAGTGATTGTACAATCAGTGACATTGAATTTTGCCCCTAGGGATGAGGAAAACTACTCACTTTCCACTGAAACATATAAAATACAATATATGTATACAGTATAATATTGTAGTGTATGAAGTATATGTATATAAATATTTTTATGTATATATTAGTGGGAATGGGCCCTTTTCCTCATCCCATTTTTTTCCTTAGAGGCAAGAATCAATGGCACTAACTCTACATACATACTAAAATACTTGCTACTCGACTAGATTACTAAACGTGTCTGAATCAGCCTTTATATTAGCTTCCAAAGCAAGAGTAGATATATCTACTCTTTGTTCCCAAGTTCCAAAACACGATTACGGAAATTGATCGCGTTTAGCGGCTTGAACTTTGCAGCAAACGACCATAAAGATATGACGCTCTGAGACAAAACGTGTTTCAGCGAGCGACACGACGTGTCTCGAGAAGACAGAGACGATCAGAATCTGATAACAGAAAGTTTTTTATGGCGAATGCGAAGGATAACGCGCCCGAGGAGATCGAGGCTACAATTTACATCTGGAGCGACGCGACACCGTCCGCCTCGAAGACGGCATTCTGTACTCGTTGCTCGTCTGACTCACCAAGTACCAACAGGACCCTTTGCGAAGGTATCCCATTAACGTGATTTTGTAAACACGATAAAGAACATTTCGGAACATCGGCACGCCAGATATTTGTTGTGGGTCATTCTTGCAGGACAAGAGATAGACAGAAGATTTTTGTTTAACGACCGAGTTGAGTCACAACTCGAACTTTTAGGTAGCTGCTTGCAGGAAACACCACCCACCTGGCAATCTGAAGCAGGAAAAGGAGAGGAAGATTGCGCGATACTTGGAGGGTTTCTTGTCTCAGGCACGACAGCCTGGGGGCGGGATTTCCGAGCGGAAGGATTCCAAAAAGGGTAAAGTAATACGTTCCCACATTTTGCCCTAAACTCAAATGAAATTACAATCTGACCTTCACAAACTACAAGACTGGTGTCGATGCAATAATATTCTAATTGGTTGCCTTCCAAACTTCCGTATGTAAAATTCCTGCCAGCACCTCGTAACAAAATTTATTTATTTATTTATTTAATCATTTACGTGTATTTAACACTTTAAAGTGCAATCTTATAAGCGATCATTTATAGGCGACAATGTTTTACATGATCTAATTCTAAAGGAGGTATGAGAACTAAAGAAATCCAATGAATTATAAAACTCATTAACATGTACAATAATACGGTTTGTGCAGTTATTATTAGCTATACTTCATGCGGTGGGTTTCTTGCAATAATAAGATATTATTCCTTCTGGATGACGTTGACGTCATTAAGTTCAAATAAGATAATATATCAGAGCAAATAATGCATCCATTAAGCAGTTTATACGCACATAATAGGTCGAACATAATACATACGTCCGTTTTCCAGTAGCCATAGATTTAATTGAGAGAAGGCATGGTCATAAATCGACATTGGACAATCCATTCGGTATGAATGCTGTGTACTTTTTAACATATTAGAAAAGTAACGTTGATACGGAAACTATACAGTCGAGCACTCTAAGTGAAGGCGAATGCATGAACAATATAAAATTCCTAGAATATTAATATCCTTAAAATATTTAGAAGCTCTATTAAGAAAACCTAAAGTTTTGAAAGCACTGCTAGTGATATTGATAAAGGAGAGGTCTGACGAAAAAGTGACTCCCGGATCTCGAATATTATTTACAGTGGTTAAAAGGAAGTTGTTCAGAGTATAATTAAACAGCGTAGTATGTTTTCTGTGTGAGAAACGAATACAGCATTTAGATAAATTAAGAGATAGTTTATTTCTAATAGCGAAACTTCCACGACGGTATCTTCTGTGAACACGAAGACTTCTAAACACATAATACAGTTTTGACTCGAAATACGGTGGGGTATTGGGACCGGGAGCATCCTTATTTCGAGTCAGGTACTACGTTTCGGCCGAGTTGATCTTCGCCGCGTAACTCGATACGGCTGGGGTAGCGGCGAGGGGATTGTCGAATTCGCGCTGTCAAACAAGCCATAAATTTTGCTCGGCTCGTCGCGGCTTCGTTTGACGAAAGACAGAATACGAAAAAGACGCTTGTCGGCGGCGCGAGTCCCCTCGCCGCTACCCCAACCGTATCGAGTTACGTGGCGACTACAAAGCAAGTGGTGGGGATACGAAGATTCTTACTTCGAGTCAAGCCCAGGCACCGTATTTTGAGTCAAGACTGTACTTCACAGGGGTACAGAAACCTTCGTAGGATCATTAAGTGGTAGAAAATGGCGAACTTGAACGGCCTGTTGAATTGGCTCGGAGTACAGTAGTCTTCGGTTAAGGCTAGTAGTCTTCGGGTCCGGAACGCTAGCCTTAACCGGAATAGGAATCGAATCTCGCACCTCCGATTTCACGCTTGACTGGTTTTTCTGGTCTCGACGCTCAGATCACAAGAGACCGCCTAAGACAAAGACAGAACTAGCCATGCTAGGTGCTGGGTGGGTTTTTCTTCATCGGGAGCAAAAAGCTTCAACAAAATTGCGGTTGTTCTGCACCGAGCACCGAGCATGGCTAGTTCTGTCCTTGTCTTCGCGGTCTCTTGTGATCTCGAGCATCGAGGGTCCGGTCGAGAAGGTTCCCACGGTAGGAACGAGGGTATAAGTTGCTCAGTGCTTACCTTAACCGAATGAAAAACGATAGCCTTAACCGAAGACTACTGTATAAGCCTCGATGCGCACGAGCGACACGAAGTCGCTGCGATCATTGCGATTTCATGTCAGTGACGTTGCCCAATTTGTTTCTATTTGTCAAAAAAAATAGTAGTATGCAGAATCGCAGCGACTGTTTGTCGCTCGTGTGCATCGTGGCTAAAGAGTTAAGATGAAATCAAATAAATGAAACATTAAAGAAATGTTTGACGCACAGGAAGCGACTTGACAGCGGAAAATGCAATAGTAATCGCGTCGGCTAACGAACGGACCACGGACAAAAAATTGCAAGCGTCGAAGAAGAAAAGCGTGACCATCGGACTGTCGACGTTCGAGAAACCTGGAACGTCGGGGACCCAATCGAACCAACCTGGCAAAGACAGCTCGACGTCTACTAGAGACGAATCTACGCAAATGCGTGAGAGTCTAAGCAGCGCGAGGCTGTATGGAAACGAGGACGTTGACGACGGAGTAAAGTATCGCGACAATAATCGAGGCTCCTAAGGCCTCGGACTTATAGAGCGCGGTAAGCGGTAAAGCGGCAGGGCGATAAGTATTAAATTGCCATTAGAATGGTAACGCTAAACAGTGTATTTAATATCTGATCTCATTATTCATTTATTCCATATAAATCTACATGTTTCTTTTATTTTATATCAATATTTACCGCCCTGCCGCTTTACCGTCTACCGCGCTCTGTATATCTGAGGCCCAAGTCCAACAAATTATTAAGCGGTGTCGATTCTATTTCAGTATTCTTTGGCAGAGGAGGACAGACTGCCGAGATACATTCTGATCGGCTGGGACAATTTCCGTTCCAGAATGATGCTGTTTCTGCTGCTTCTCCTCGTCCTGTGGGCGGCCATTTACTTTCCTCTCGCCAGAACGTGATGCTCGTTGTCGTTCACGTGTCCAAAACGATCCAACACGAAAACGAATCTTTCTCATGATTAGGTCGTTTGCGAATCAATAGGAATGTCCATTTGTCAAGCGTAACGTTAATTTATGCAAAATAGTATGTCGAAGCGGAATCTGATTACTGTATCGGATTAATTCACATTGCAAATGCGAACTCGTCGCCGCTGGAAGAATTGAACAATGTAAATATGTATATAAGAATTTTCACACGAACATGACGTCGTTAATTGTTCTTAATCTTAAATAAAGACGATATTCTCCTAATTACTACTAAATATATGTCATGAATTTTTCACTTCCGAACAATGCGGAAATCTTAATTCTTCGCCAATTAATATTCGATCAGTCAATCTCGTGACACTGATTAACCGTCGATGTGTCGGTATAAATACCCTCGAAGCGATTAATCAATTCCTCATTTTGCAGCGAGCTATCAACGAATGCAGATTGCTCTCTGGGCTTCAAACAAAATCTTTAATTGTCCAGAAACATATAACAGTCATCTGAGAGTTCAAGACGACTATTTATTCATTTTAATACACATAAAGTCGGTTTTTTAAAAATATCTGCTAAGATTTTGATTATATGAAAAAACATGTCAAACAAAAGTGGTAGATTTGGACAAAACCCATTTTTTATATTCTATTAACTTTTTTCGTTTGACAAACGGTTTCAGAAAAAAATCTAAAAAACTGAACAAAATTGAACCAATTTTCAGAATTTCAATATGTCTCCATTATTTATTATAAAAACCAAACAAAATGTGTATTTTTTGAAGAATCCAAAATAACAATCTATTGAACTATATTTATGAAATTTTTTTAAATAATCGGAAAACTGGACAAGTTATTGTAATGAAAGTTAATATACAAGGTGTACCCATTAATTTTTGTCACCATTTTTTAGGCATTTCCGGTAGTGCAATTGAAAATGTTTCAGACAAAATTTTATCAGTACTTGGTTGGCTACATGTTCGCATATTCTTAAATCTCAAAAAATGTTATAAAGAAATTATGAAAGAAAAAGAAAAATTTGATGGCCAAATAAGTATTGGCACAATTCTAATTGCGATAAAAAGCTTTCAATTATATGTATTATAAAATAAATGTTTAATATTTCATATGGAGTCCTTTTGCGACAATTATAGCTTGCAGTCTTTTGGACATGAATGTTACAAGTGTTTTAGTTGTTTCTACTAAAACTTTTTATTATTCCTTTTGAAAGTATTTGTTTTAGGTGGTTTTTATTAGAAATTTTCTTTTCTCTTATTTCGTTTTGTCTAATATGTGCCACAAATTTTTACTTGGATTAATATTCTGTGACTGGTGATGTTTGAAGTTTGAAGTTGTTTTGGCATATTATATAATAACCATTCTTTTGTTTTTTTCACGGACTGCTCATAGACTGCTTCGGTTCAATAGGTCTGTTTTTTTATTCCTGCACTTACACTAGTGCAGAACAAACTAATCGCTATCTTCTTTCATTTCACAAGACGGGAGGAGATAGCGTGATTCACTCTGCACTAGTTCAGCCAGTGCAAGAATAAAAAACAGACCTATTATCTTGTTGAAAATAAAGTCTCATTTAGCCTGAGTTTCTGTACGCTTTGCGATAAAGTATCACGCAAAGCAAGATAAAAGCAAGTTTTCCTACCCCATTACACGCCATACACCCCCATATCACTACCATCACCATGCTTTAAACGTTGGTCGCAAATTTTTTGGATCAAACTTTATATTGGCTTTTCTCCACACAAATCTCCGTCCATCAGATCCACAAATGATATTAAATTTAAACTTACCTGAAAATACGACGTGTTTCCAAAGCTCTATTGGTTTTTTAATATACGTTTTGCAAATTCTAAACGTTTCAGTCTGTTATTATACAAAAATTGGGTGTGCCAATACTTTTTGGAGTCACTGTATAAAAAACCAATTTTGTGCGTATTAAAATAATAATTTTAATCTTCAAGGGTTCAGGGACACGTTTTTCCCTTATCTAATTAGGTTCAAACTTTGCACAAAATTGTTTTTTTTATTAATTCGAACTAATTTAGAGGCTGCCGCGGAAAAAGTCTCGAAAAATCTTCATTAAGAGTAAGTAAGAGCCACCCTGACTCCCACATACCGACTGCAAATAAATCTATTCTCATCCATTCGATTCACTTAAGCTAAAACTCACTGACTTTAATTATAATCGTTGTCTTCTCATTATTCCGAACGGATTAGTCATTCAATCCGTTCAAAGATTACGAAGATTTATCGCCGACGTCTGTACTATCCTCGAGCGTGCTGTAAGACGGAGTTCTCGAGCGACCGAGAATCCTTACCAACAGTCGGAATGAATGAATGAATGAATACAGTAATTGGCCATGAAGCTAAGATCACGAGCTGACATCATACTCCTAAGAGGATCGACGATGAATTTCGTCGATACTAAAGACCGGTTGACCGTGCAACGACCTTAGCCAGGGTCGATCGAACGTGCCAATGAGAAGTAAGAAGGCAAGAGGAAAGTGTAATCGGCTAGAGACGATCGAATCGCTGGCCTCAGTTCGTCTTAAAACGCCCGCGTCGCGACAACGTTCCGTTCCTCAATCCTATTTTCGCTGGTGATCAAGATCGTATCGATCGTACGACGTCGCAGGTGTCTCTCGAAAAGTATCATGCGAATAAAAAGCGCGACGGTGTTCTTCGCGATACTCGCGCTGTCCCTGAGCGTTGGTGAGTGTAACTTTCCTTTTCCTTCAACGCGGTTGCCGCTAACTTTCCGCGCAGATTCTTTGAAAAATTTACTCCGCATCGAATTCAATTTCGAACGACGCCGAAGAAACGGGAAAAGTAAAAGGAAGATTTCCCATTTGTTGTTGAACCGCCAGTTTTTTTTTTTGTTAGAGAAAGGTTCATAGAAAAGAAACGATTTCAACATTCCTGAAGAATTTAAAATAGTTATTACGCTGTTGCATTTTTGTAGAATCAAATCTGGGGATTAACGTTTAAATAATGTTTCAAATAAAGTGAGCCGATATATTTGTGGAAATAGTAACAGTCAATAATGTTACGAAACCATTGCACAATTTCAAATTAATATGTAATCGTTCTTTAAAAGAAATCTAAGTTATCTGTATATCCATTCGCAGAAATACGTGATTCCTGGATTCTAAACATTCTACTATATTTAATACTTTTTTCTGCATATCGTCAAGGTTATCGCGAGTTCATGCTTATTCGTAGAATAAATACAGTTACTCCCAAAAGCATTCGGACAACATTCTAACAAAATTTGACTATTTAATGATGTATGTGTGTTAATTCTGAAAGAATTGGATCGATTTTTTTTGTGAAACTTTATTTATTGTACCTTAAAACTGTTTACATTTACATCAATAAATTTTCATATATAATACGCAGTAACATAAATAAACCGAGATCATGTTCAATTGTTCCAAGACAAAAGTATTCGGACATTTATTGAAAATTAATATTTATAATATTACAATAATTATAATACTAATATTTTTTACATCTTTTATAGAACAAATACAATGTCAATACTTGCACATTTCATGTTTACGCTCTGACTGAAGACTTCAGACTGTCACATAAACATAACATTGTTGTTAGATACAGAAAATGTAAACAATCTTGACAAAGTGGACCTTCGCAGTACATAACATAAGGTGTCCGAATACTTTTGTCATGGAACAATTGAAAATGATTTCGATTTCTTTATATTACTGTGCTACATACGAACATTTATTGAAATAAATATAAACAGTTGTAAAGTACATACAACAAATAAAGCTTCACAAAAAAAATTTGAAATATTGTTGCATAATTAATGCAAATACATGACTAAATAGTCAAACTTTGTTAGTGTCCGAATACTTTTGGAAGTAACTGTATATAATCGAGAGCTTGAACGGAATCGCAAGTCTCTGCATGTGAAGTAGCAGTAAAAGAAAAGGGGTAGCAATCGGGTTAATAATTTTTCATCCAGTTAACGCTTTATCTATTCTAAATATGGATAATACGATGCGTTGTTGTTCGACCTAAATTCTTCGGTATCTCCAAGAAGAATGACCGCGATAATTGAAGGGTAACTTTCCCAGAAAAGATTCGAGCGCGAATTTCCAAATATTGGCTCACAATTATCGACACAAAATAAATGAGTCATCGGGATGACTTTCAGTGGACGTGCAGGCTGGATGGAAATTTTGGAAGAAGGACAAAGACAAAGACACAACCACCACCACTACTACTACTACTACTACAGTCGCACCCAGTACTGCTGCTCCAACAGCCGCCAAACCAGGAAGTCGTCCTAGCGTAGGATCGGCAGTGATTGGCGCCGGTGATCCTGGCTTAGCGGTTGGAGTCACTTCGACCGGACAAAATATAAGAAACAATGCACGACCGAGTAGACCGAATCCAGGAACGGAAGTTGGCCTTGATTTACCGGGAGCGAAACCTGGTAGACCAGGCACAGGCGCCAACACTGGACAGGGCTACAGGGAATGGGCTGCCGATCTTACAGGAGCTGGAGAATCTGGTAGACAATCCCCTAAGCTACCTGCGCAAGGACCGGCACTGAATAGCGGAGGTGAATCAATTAACTCTGCTAAGTTCCTCTCGAAAATCATGCATGCAATTTTTACTACTATTGGGTTAGGTCTGGGTTAGTTTATTGAGTTATCGGTAAACTGCGGAAGTTTATGCAGTAACGATATGCAGTGAATATGCACAGCATATGTAAGACATATTATTAATATTCAATTTCTCATACATTTCTCAAGAATAAAACAGCTGCTAAAGGAAGTAAGATACCTTAATGGATAAAAAAAAGCAGGTTTAAGTAATCAATATAAATTTGAACTTGAATTTAAATTTGAATCTTTTTAGGCTTGAAACCGGCATCACCTGCTGCTAACGCACCGCAACCACAAACACCAGGTAAGAATAAATATTTAAATAAAAAAGTGAGAAGGATAACTGACAATGGAACATGTTTTTTTTTTCTATTTAAGGCACGAGACCAACATCTATCGCCGGAGGAGCTGCACAACCCGGATCACCAAGTATGAAATAATTGTTAATTATAGAAGGAGATGGTATAGGAAATATTTCACGGAAATGTTTTACATTTTAGATGCTAAACCAGCTACAGCACCTGCGGGTTCCCCCGAGTCACGACTTCAACCTCAACCTCAACCTCAACCTCAGCCTCAGCCTCAACCGCAATCGCCAGGTGTGAATTAATACCCTTCGAGTTTGGAATTCTTAAGTTTCCGTATCTCTATAACGTTTTCCTTTTAAGGAACACCAGGAACGACGCCTAAATCGATCGTCGCTCCGAAACCGTCGCAACCGACTTCCGGCCAAACAGGAAACGGTGGCAATCATGTATCCTCGTTAAACATAGGACCATTGACACCCTCGACGTCAACGACACCAGCCCCTAGGCCAGGAAGGCCTAGTTCACCAGGAAGTCCTGGTTCACCAGGAAGGCCTAGTTCACCAGGAAGTCCTGGTTCACCAGGAAGTCCTGGTTCACCAGGAAGAACCTGGGCGGATGTTGCTGGCGGAGGCAGTAGGCCTAACTCTCCTACACCTTCTCCGAGGCAACCTGCGTATCCCAGTCAACCAGGGTATCCTAATCGATCAGGTATATTGAACGATAAACGATTCTCGTTCGGTGACCAATATCAATATTATTAATGCAATGATTTAGGAGGACAAGTTCAACCGAGACCTCAAACACCGACTCAACCGAAACCATCCGGAGTATCTACAGGGGCAGCTGCTGCAGGAGGAGCGCTCGCAGGCGGTGCACTCGTAGGTGGTGCACTCGCAGGTGGAGCTGCATCGGGAGCGACAGACCCGTCGAAGAAATACTCGAGCACTCCTACGTATAGCAAAGGGAACACTATCACGGATGAAGATTTGGAGAAACTCTCCGAAGCTTTGTTCACAAAAGACAACAACAACGCGAACAAACACATCACGCTGAATCTGCAGAAACAGACGACCAGCAGCAGCACAACGGATGATGCTCCGCAACCGTAAGTCCATAGTAAATGCAGACTTCGTTCACTACGATTAATGCAGTTGAGGCATTAGACGGAAAAAGGGCACATAGCCTAAAATACCATGTCGAGAAAATCGTTTTCAATGTTCTCATTCCAGTATTACTTAATGAAAAGTAATGCAAGTACAGTACTGTTTCGATATAAGGACAATCTTCCAGTGTTGCCTCAAAGAACGACGCCCGAGTTTCATTCGAAAAAGGGACTTCTCTATCCTCACCACTTCTTCGCCGGTGCGAGTCTCCTCGTTCCGTCGTGATCGAGATCGAACCCGACTCGAAAAAGGGCTGCGCTCGGTTCTGAAACCCAGCCATTCTTCGAGTCAACACTGTAGATCTAATATGACAATTGAATATAATTACAGTATATTTCGTTAAAAACAGTATTTTCTCGATAAGTGTGAAAACGTCCTCTACGATAAATGTGAACATTTTATCCCCACTACTAGCGGCATCTGTCTTGGAACCAGGCAAACGGTTAATGTGATTAACACGGTAATCCGCTTAAGTGCCGCAAAGTACAGAACATCTGTGTAAAGCAATACCACCGACTAGCTAGTCGGTGGCAATACTAATACAACGAAAAAAAATTTTTTTTTCAGTTTTTTTATTATACAAAGTTTTTTAACGTATTCGTGATATTTCTCTGATTAAAATGACACCAAATAAGAAATATTTTCGATTATTTGTACTTCATATACATATAATAAATTTATATACATATTTTTCGGCTAATGAATTACAAAAACTGATTTTTGTAAACAAATTGCCTCTTTCACTGACAATCAATCACGTCGTGAGTCTGGTAAATATTAGGATTTTTGGTAATTGCGATTAGGATTTGTAATTCTTTTTACGCAAAAATTTTTTATCGCATGAACTAAATTTTTATAATTAAAGTGACAAAGCACAAGAAATGTAAGACTTCCACGATAAGTGTGACATTGTACGTTCGGTGTTTGAACCAAACACAAGAAACGTAGGACCTCTATGATAAATGTGACATTATACGTTCAGTGTTTTAAGCAAAATATAAGGAATGTAGGACCTTTGCAATAAGTATGACATTCTCTGTTCGGTTTTTTTTAGCAAAACGCAAGAAATGTAGGACCTCTACGATAAATGTGACCAAGGTCCCAAGGAGTTCATACTTATCGAGAAAATACTGTAATATCATAATGAAAACTCTGAAACTGATTTCAGTGAAGTGGTATTTTTACCTATGTGCCCTTTTTCCACCCAACGTCTCAATTTAAAAAATTTTTCGAGATCACGAGTATCAGAAACTTTTTTTTTTTTTTTTTACACAGGTTGCTGACCGTTAACGATGAAGCGTTCCAAGGTCCGACGATTCAGAGAGTAATAACGATCTACGACAATTATCAACCAGATACCAACGTGAACGAGCATATAAGTCCGTTGCAAAGGCAAGAAGAAAGCATGCTGGTCGACACTTTCCTAAGCACGAACGTAATGTCCGCTGCTATGAGATTTCTGGCGGACAAAGAACGCGTCCGCAAGGATTACTACGAATACAAAGATACGCTGAGGAAATTATGGTTCAACCTATTTTCCCGCGGACAAGGAAAAATTGGAAGCTCAGGATTCGAGCACGTTTTCATGGCAGAGCTGAAGAACGCGGCCACGGGCACCGAGGTAGTCGGCCTGCATAACTGGGTTTACTACAGCAAGCAAGAAGCAAGCGGAAAAGTAGACTACAATGGCTATATGAAGAAAGTTGACTTGGGAAATGTAAGCCGTTTTGTTTGTTAATTCTGTGAATACAATAGTCCTTGCCTGGTGGAACACGACAAGGTGAACCAACACGAATGTTGGAAAATTTAGAAAATTTGAAACATGAAATTGTGCAAATTTGTAAATATGCACATTTGAAACTTGAAATTGTGCAAATTTGAAGCTTAAAATCCTGAATATTTGAAAACTTAAAAATTTGAAAAATTGAAGCTTGAAATTCTGAATATTTGAAAACTTGAAAATTTGAAGTTTGTAATTCTGAATATTTGGAAACTTGCAAACCTGAAGCTTAAAATTTAAAAAATTCGGAGTTTAAAGTTTGGAAAGTCGAAAGTTTGAGACTTAAAGGCCAAAAATTTGAAAACTTGATTTTTCAAAATCTTGCAAATTTGGAGCATGAAAACTAAAAAGCCTGATGGAAGTCTACAAATAACTTCTTTGAGACCTTCTTTCAGTGCAGACGTACATTTTCCTTTAATATTCTTTATTTCTTGCATTGTTTTACAATAAACTGAATATTGGATTTGCCAACTTGAAAATTGGTTATAACTTGAAATTATTTTAAAAAATATATTTTTAAAAAAATGGGAAGCAAAATGAATTTTCCAACGCCAATTAAGTTAAAAAAAAGCCAGATTTTTTTAATTTTGGCACTAAAAAAAATCAAGTTGCAACCTTGAGTTCACCTTGTCTTATTCCACCATGAGTCCTTGATCGCGTATGCACGAGATTTTGTTACTGTTTACAGAAAGCTTCTATCGTGAAGATACGAACGAAATACAACGGATACGACAAACCTGTGACCACCTTGTTCGTGGGTACGTCGCCCGAGTTAGAGATGGCACTGTACACAGTTTGTTTCTACGCGAGACCGGATGGTAACTGCCCGGTATCCTTGGGAGGAACGAAATTCAATATTGTGACGTACAAATTCAAATACAGAGGCAACGATATCGTGGGAACAGCGTATCCCGATATATAGATCGTTCCAAAAACTAATCATAACCTAGAATTCATTATATTTGTAACGATAACAAACAACCAAATTAAGTCAACAATTTATTTCTGTGAGAAGAAGCAAACGTTCTACATATGCTGTACAATCCTTTCCCCTATCGACTTCATTTTATATTTGGAAACCGAAGAGTATTTCGATTAAAAAAAAAAAAAAAAAAAATGTTTCATTTCAATTAGACAAACTGGTTCTTAATATAAAAGTGAACGCACGTTACTGCTCCAAGATCGTACCCGTATACATACACGCGTGCAGTTCAATGTACTCTGTTCATATATTAGTAATCTCAAATAAACAGATAACATTGAATATTGAAGCGAAAGAGTGGAGGGAGTAAACTAATCGAGGGTATCCCGAATCCCGACGAGGCTGTTAGTTGATCCGCGGATTTCGAAACGAGAACAAGAATGCACGCGATCCTACGAACGTTACGAAAACACAGCAAACGTTTTCGCTGGATAAATAATCGAACGACCTCCGGATGCGTTCCTTATCGACCGAGCGCTTCCGCACGATTCTATCACAGCGAAAATGGTGTTTACGGATACAGACGAAGAACGAACCGGCACTTCGAAGGTATTTCGTACTTCAATTTCGAACTGCGATTAGAATTTCAACGTAATCGATGCTGGTAATACAATTGAAATCCGTCATTAGGACAATAGGAAACAGGGGAAAAAAGTATGTCGTTAGAATTTGCAAGTTTTACTTCGAAAACACCCGCGACGTGTCACTAACATCTCCGTATACCCATTTTCAAACCGGTCGCACAATCGTAGATTTTATTGAATAATTAATTGTTACCTCGCTAATATACTTCATTCCCCATGTACACGGTCGTCGGCTCGAGGATACGACACAAAATAGAAGCACACTCGCAACACTTTATTCGCGAAATAAACACTGAAAACTTGGAATCCGACGACGACACGCACTCACTCTTCTAAAGATCTTGCGCAACTGTTCCAAGTTCGCGTAAAATTCAAATACAATTTGTCACGGGCGCGTGCGCGGTAAATTCAAACTGCGAATTAGTCCAAAATCTCTGTATACTATTATAAACGATTGATTAATAAATTTTATTAAGAAATTTTACTTTATTATCGTATTCAATGTTATGAGACGTTCGTGAAACATTTAATTATTCAATATACTGACTTGTTTGCGAAGAGAAGTGACGATATAATTCTTTTTATCGCACGACAATTTTTGTTATCGCATAACTCGGTGATACTGTTTTTATAAAAGTTGCATTGCAGAAAATGAATGCGCGAATACTATCTGTCTAAAAACGTGAATAATGATTAAACTGCGAATGTTTATGCATTTATTGCGAATTTAAATTTGCGAAAATGTATGAAGGTGTGCATAGGTGCAAAAATATATGAAGTATTTAAATATAATATTTCAAAGGCCAAAAATCCTCTTATTTAAATTGTTTTTCTTTTTCTATGCCCTTGAAAATATGAATTTGCATACACATCCGCAGTTCTGCATAATTATAAATAGACTGAGGACCTTTATGCAAAATAAAATTTCAATAGTTATAAATGAACAATTCGAACTTTTAATAGCAATGCTATTTTTTTTAATATTCTAACTCGTATTACATTTGTAATATTTTACGTACTTTAGCATAAGTGAATAATTTATTGGATTTTTTCACAGTTAAAATTGTCATAAATGCATAAAATTCGTTATCTAATCTATTTATAGTGCCGAAAGAATATCTGGAAATACGATCGAGAAACAGCAATTTTTATCGATTGGTTAGCGCATACAGAGACCTCGGTCATAAACAAGCCGATATAGATCCTATTTCGCTTACGAAGCCAATTCCATTGGCAGAATTAAATCTAGAAAGATTTGGCCTTTGTCCGAACGACAGGGTATCTTTCAAAGGAATCTTAACAATGGAGAAAGAGGAAGGAACCATAGAAGAAGCGTTAAACTTTCTGAATAACACGTACAGCAGCACGATAGGTCTCGAATTCAGCCACTTGGAGGTATTAATTAAAAACTAATTAACTAAATTGAGACCCAAGGACTCGAGTTTTCGAATTCGAACAATAAAAAAAATATTTATTATTATTTGTAGATCCTTTTACTTTATTTAATAATTTAGTAATTGTGAAAGACGATTGCACTTGCAATTACAATATAATTGTTAATTCAATTACTATTACATTGTAACTGTGCAAGGCAAATTACAATTGCAATGTAATTGTTTAAAGCCATTGCAATTACAATTATAAAGTAACTGTAGTCTATAACGATCAACGATTACATGAAGTAATTTGTAATTGAATTAATAATTACATTTTCCTCAACTCTGCCACCAATCAAAATGTATTAATGGTACAGACTGAAGAAGAGAGAGAATGGTTCGCGGAGACCGCAGAGAAATGCGTGGCCAATGACCTGACGAAGGAAACGCAAGTCGCCATCGCAACAGAGATGCTCAAGAGTCAAGCTTTCGATAATTTTCTGGCCATCAAGTTCGTGAGCTTAAAACGATACGGGGGCGAAGGTGCTGAAAGCATGATGGCCTTCTTCCATGAGTTCTTCAAATTATGCGCCGATGGTAAATCAATATAAAACATGATTACTCAGTCCCAACGCTCGGCTACTCAACTTCAATTTTTCAAATAATGCATCCTGTTCGTAGACGACTTAAAATACCTCGTAATCGGTATGCCGCACCGTGGTCGGCTAAATTTCATGACGGGCATGTTGAACTTGCCACCGCAGAAACTTTTTCATAAACTCCGAGGACTTTCGGAATTTCCGGAAGCTACAAATTCTACGGGCGACGTGATCAGTCATTTGGTTTCCTCGACTGATCTCGATGTCGAAGGGAAAGACTTGCACGTGACGATGCTGCGAAATCCCTCGCACCTGGAAGCAGTGAATCCCGTCTCGATGGGGAAAACTCGAGGAACGATGCAGGCTGTTAAAGACGGAGCTTACAACGAGGATCCGCAGTCGCGATGGAGCGACAAAGTGTTGAACGTTCAAGTAAACAGTAGAGTCTAAATTGTAAGTGAACCGAGGAGAAGAAAGAGAAAGAGCAGCGTTTTGATTTTCGCTCAAGGTTCACGGAGATGCGGCTTACACCGGCCAAGGAGTCGATCAAGAATGTTTGAACTTGTCCAATGTTCCTCACTTCGAGATAGGCGGAACTGTTCACCTAGTCGTCAACAATCAACTGGGTTTCACAACTCCGGCTTCCAGGGGAAGATCTTCGAGGTATTGCACCGATCTAGCGAAGATGATCTCCGTTCCTGTGATTCACGTGAACGGAGATGATCCCGAGGTGCATCACACATTTCTCCCGAATCGTTTCTTCGCAAACAAACGCGAAACAGAATTGTTAAACCGTAGAAATACCGTAGATGGTCGTTCGAGCTACCAGGATCGCCTTCAAGTACCAGCGAAGGTTTCGGAAGGACGTTTTCGTCGACCTGAACTGCTTCAGAAGATGGGGTCACAACGAATTGGACGATCCAACCTTCACGAATCCCATGATGTATAAAATTATACACAATCGTCGGTGAGTACGCATCGGCTGAATTTAGATGCTGTAAATCAGAGAAAGAATTTTTCAATTGCGTTTAGATCAGTACCTGATAAATATTTAAAAGAACTAGCGGAAAGTAACGTTCTTTCCACGGAGGAAGCCAAGGACATTGTTGCGAAGCATGGCGCGTGGTTGAGTCGAGCTTTGAAGGAATCCGAAAGCTACGTGCCTCAGCCTGCGTACTTTGCAGGCCTGTGGAAAGGAATACAACAAGCCGACGCGAGTGTGACGCAATGGAACACAGGAGTCGACTCGAATCTACTGAGATTCGTCGCCGAAAGAAGTGTCCACGTTGAGGACGACGCGGTAAGAATATCACACGTTGAACTCTGTGGCTGCAAGGAAAAAGGACGCTAAGCACGTTTTCAAAAAAATTGAGTTTTTTTTTTCCTTAACTCGAGCCTGGAAAGCAGAATTTAGATTATTATCAGAGAACAAGTGTATGGAACGAGAATATTCCTTTAAAAACAAGGATTTAAATAAAACTGAGATCGGTGAAATCTCGATTATGCAGGTCTCAATTATTCCTAATTTTTATTAGCTAGGTTATTAATTATTAAAAGTAAAATTTGAGTAAAATTTGAATCATAGTTCAACAATTTTCAGTAACTTATTAGTAAACTGCGGATTTTCATATAAAATAAAATTTTTAGAAACATAAATAACGAATTTAAGCTTGAATAACTGTGAGTTTAATTTTTTAATCGTAACTTTAAGTATGTTTTCAAAATTTTCTATATTTTAACATCTAGCAACAGCCTTATGGATATTGGTGTATTTTAAATTGTCATAAATGCATAAACGTTCGCAATCTACTTATTAGCATTTTATAATTAGAAATATCAAGTCTGATAATCGAGGTTCTACTGCATTAGAAACCAGAGCTTCAAACGAGAATATCTCGAAAATGAAAATATGCGACATTTTGCCTTTATAACCACAGATCTTCTCTTGAGCTACGAGAAATCTTTCTATCCTTCCCAAAGGTCATCCATCCGCAATTAGTGAAAAGTTACATTCAGTCTCGAATAAAGAAAATCCAAAGCGGCGAGAATTTGGACTGGGCCACTGCCGAAGCCCTAGCAATTGGAACTTTGTTGTACGAAGGTTACAACGTCAGAATAAGCGGGCAAGACGTGGGACGAGGAACATTTTCCCAAAGACATGCGATGCTGGTCGATCAATCCACAGGAGGTAACAGGAATCTCCATCGGTCTGTGAAAATTTTTAAATTGATCAACGGTAATTCTAGGTATACATATCGCGCTGAATTCGATGATCGAAGGTCAATCGGGAAAACTAGAATTGGCCAATAGCATTTTGTCGGAAGAAGGGGTTCTGGGCTACGAATATGGTATGAGTATAGCTTCGCCAACCACTCTGACTATTTGGGAAGCACAGTTTGGAGACTTCTTTAACGGGGCACAAATTGTCATTGACACTTTTATAACCAGCGGAGAAGCAAAGTGGATGTTAAGCAGCGGTTTGACCGTACTTCTACCTCACGGGTACGACGGAGCTGGCCCTGAACACAGCTCGTGCAGATTGGAAAGGTTTCTGCAACTCACGGATAGCAACGAAGACAAACCCGACGGTGATAACGTCAATATGCATGTAGCGAACCCTACGAGTCCAGCTCAATACTTTCATCTACTTCGAAGACAAGTAAGGGAATAAGTTTTATATTCTAAACTACTGATATTCCACTGTTCAACACGCTAGAAAATGATGAAGTCAAACTTGACATTTTGTATTCGGAAAAATTGGCCGAACCCGATGGTAATTTTAGTTTTTCTCCCAGACGTCACGATTTTTAGTAATTAAGGCATAAAGTTGGTGCTAGTTTTTGTAGGGGGTTTTCTATTTTCTATTTTTCGAAGAGAAAAGCTATGTTCAGAGAATTTTTTATGTATTGTTCAAGATTTAAAAAATGTACAATAGTTATAAAGAAAAATGATCGTTTTCGCATCTACTTTATAATATTCTACTACACAGAATGATATCATAGCAGGTCGTTGCATTTTTCTTAACAAACGCTATCATATTATGGAGAAAAAAGTACATAGTTCCATTTAACAAAATTAATTTGACTTTGAAATTTTCCCCACTACTCCACCCACACAAAAATTATTGATACTGTATAATGGCTCTCTTCATGTCGCATAACTTCTGTAGGAATATTTTTTTGATAGCTTTAATCCCCCCGGAGATACTTCATCCTCTCCAGTGCACTTGATGTATTTACAGCTTTATAACAAAAATTCTGACGTGTGGGACAAAAAGTAAAAACACCATTGTATTCAGCAACTCGAACTCTGTTGCAATTAGTTTCATTCCATCATTTAAAAATTTTTCAAATTTTGTTGAACAGTGATATTCGTCGTTTTCAGATGGTAAGAAACTTCCGTAAACCGTTAATAATAATAGCTCCGAAACTATTGCTTCGACACGCGGCCGCGACATCGTCACTGAAGGAAATGGGTCCAGGAACTAGGTTCAAGAATGTTATAGGTAAGGACAAACGAAAAAGCAATCTGCTTAATTGTATTCTAACAAAAACAACCAATTTTGATAGGAGATGAAAAAGCAGTGGAATCTGATGTGACAAAAGTAATTTTCGTTAGTGGTAAACATTATTATGCTTTGGACAATTACCGGGATAGCACGGAACAAAAGAATGTAGCAATTGTAAGGTTGGAAAGCTTGTGTCCCTTTCCGGTTCAAGAATTACTACAGGAAATCGATCGATATAAACATGCAAAAAGTAAGTATTATATCTTTTTGTAGCATTTTCAAGTACGAACGTAAATTTTTTTTATAGCTTTTATATGGAGTCAAGAGGAACCGCAAAATATGGGAGCATGGACTTTCGTTAAGTCTCGCTTTGAAAATTTATGTGGTAAACGAGTAAGTCAACTTGAATTTCAAATTTATTTGAGTATTATTTCTATCGAACTTGTATAAAAATAAAAATATGGTATTCAGTTAAAGTATCGCGGACGTAAAACTATGGCTGCACCAGCTGTTGGTGATGGACAATTGCATCAACAAGAAGCTCAGGAAGTCATCGTTAAACCTTTCAACTCGAAGTAATAACAAATTTTCTCTACCGAATGGAACGTTTTAGAAATGATTTTCAACTAAACATTATAAAAAATAACTCCAATAAAATTGTTTATGTAAACATAAAATAGATTTTATGGAAGCTTATAGTACTCTATTTTATTTATACATATAATTTAATTGTCACAGAAGATTCGATTTTAATATTAATTACGATTTCTCTTACTATTTTCGACAAGATTACGTTAAACCTTTAATATTTAAGCAACATTTTTACAATCGCGTTAGAGAAATATTTTGTTTTAAATAATTTAGTTTGATAAAAAATAGCGTTGAAATGAAGATCCAATTGTACTACAAGGAAGAATTTACCTTATCTAATCACCATTAATGTATTCAAACATTATCGGATCCTTCCACATCCAATCGTTCATATTCCTTTTTTACAAGATCCTTCAATTCATCTCCCCATCCTAATTTATCAGCTAGCATTTGACAACCAGTGTCACAATCGCCTAACCAAGCAACGTCACGACCGCCGTGAGAGCTTCGCGAGTCAAAAATTAAGCCGTGTCGCAATCCTAGGAGTCGCGAGAGACGATCCTGCATACCCACTTTTTCCTTATTGATAAGCAGACGTGGACAATTGGGACGCACCCTTCAAAATAAAATTAACGCTTCAATTTTCAGTCCAAAATCAGACGTTTGATGCGTACATACCTATCTAACAAGGAAGCAAAAGGTTGAACAGCCAGGCTAGATCCCAAAATTATTAAAAGATCCGCCTGCATGAAATCCTGATCGGTAAGATAACGAAAACGTTCAGGTAACATTTCTCCGAAAAATACTATATCTGGTTTCACTACACCCTTTTTGCATTCTTCACACTTTGGTATAGTTCCCTCGATAATTTTCTCTAGAAACAAATATTCATTGTCAAAATAATCATAGATCAACATTATGATTTTATGGGAGCCACTAAAATCATCGATACAGGTTTCACCGACTTCAAATTTTATCGACAACAGAATTAACTAGAGGTGTGCGAGAACCCGAAAATGTCGGGTCGAGAATTTTTTTCGGGATCGGATTCGGTTTCCGAAAGTATCTCACAATTCGAGAATGACGGGATTCTCGAAAATGCCGAAATTCCCGAGAATTTTGGAATTCTCGAGAATTTCTTCTGCAAATTTTTTCATTATAAAAGTATTGAAAAAAAATTCTGACCAAATTTACGAGTAAAAGCCTTTAAAGAACAACTTTTCAGCTTTCCAAAACACCCGTTGCAATTTTTCTACGATCACGCAGTCATAAATTATAGGAGTTTACAATAGTGAATACCGCGATCAAAAAAAATAGTGGAACAAATCCAAAAAACGAAATTAAAGGGAGAAGTTTGCTCTTTAAGAGCATTTAGATGGATTTACAAAGAAAAATTTTTTTCAGCCCACGCATCGTTTCAAAGATGACGACATTTTTTAAATATTCGTTTATCGCAGCTCTATCTTTAAAAAAAATGGTATTACACTGCACAAAAAATTAATTGGGTACATGATTTAAAAACTAGAAGCTTCGAACTACAAAATGGCTGTTTCCAATATTTTATAAACTTGAAAATGACCAAATTTTTCGAAAAATTTTAGTGTTCTATTCATTTTGTTCAGCAGTGTATACTTTATTATAATTTTTTCAAAATATTTAGACCTAGTCTCTGTACATACTTCTCGTTTTCGAGATTATGTTTGATCCTAACATTTTTATGTTAGTAATTCATAGTTCCCAATAAACAAGGTGTCATGTCTAATACTTTTATATTAAATATTGCCATTTTCCTTTAACCCCTCAATTTTTTTAGTACTGCGGAAATCGTACAACTTCCAGGTTTTTATAATCCGTGTATTACTGCTTACATAAAAAATGTGTAATGTGTATTTTGCTCTGTTATTATTTGTTAATATTGTTGTCGGTTAATTTTCATGTGGATGAATTCTATTGTCGGTGAAACCTGTATTCGTGATTTCAATGGGACCCGATTTTATAGAACCTAGAAAATATCGTAATTCATACCTTTCATCCAAGAAAAAGGATACGGCGCTCTACAATCAAGGCATCGACCAGTTTGGAATGTTCCGTGTGCTTCTACCAATTTTTCAGGAGGCAAACCAGCAATCCTTTCCAATCTATCGATATTTTGAGTATAGTGTCTTAATAACAGTCCTTTTTCCCATAGAAGACGAATAAAATAATGACACGGCGTAGGTTTGTAACCCTCAGGTAATAGTTCTCGCGCAAGCATGAAAAATGGTTCAGGATTTTCTTTAAAAAAGTCCAGTGTGAAAATAGCTTGAGGATGAGGTAAATTATATTTCTGTAAATTATGATATAGTCCACTCGATGGAGATCGAAAATCGGGAATTCCTGCAGCTAGATACATAAAACAATATTAAGTTAGATAGTGCACTGCGTATCAAGGGCGCAAACTAGACTATGCCTACGAGAGCTAGTTCGCAGCAATTAGCACGAGTAGCAATAGCCTTGCGCCCGAGTTGCACACGATGTTTTTTTATCCTACCTGGACCGAAAGCGCGTGATTAAATCGTGAGTAAAATCGATTCATGAAATGCAAAGCGAAACCAAAAACCGTCACAAAAATTCTTAAGGGGTCATACATATACTTTTCTCGGGGCTAAATCGTAGTCAATGTTTAAGTGTTAGTTACTGACAAACTATTAGACTGATTGGACTAATTCTTTTTGTATTGTAAAGGTACTTGTTTGTAGAGTAGAAAACAGGTATGGCAGTTGTGAAATTATTATAAATATGGCGTCTGCATGCAATGGCGTAACTGTTTTTTTTTTTTGCCGCCCTCAACGGTGGGCATGATTCAGCTCGTATCAGTGATTTGAAACAAAAAGTGTTGATATTTTATTACTTTTTGGGATCGTAGTTATCCTGCTACGAGGGAGTTTTATGGAGAAAAAAAAAAAGAAAAAAAAAAAATTATGGCAGTGACAGCAATTTAAATTAGAGCATTGTGATTTTCGCTTGAAAAATCCTACATTTTTTGTTGTTATTTAAAAATGGTTCAATTTATTCAAAAAAGCCTTCGTAGCACGATAGCTACAATCTCAACAAGTAATAAAATATCAACACTTTTTGTTTCAAATCACTGGTACGAGCTGAATCATGCCCACCGTTGAGGGCGGCAAAAAAAAACAGTTACGCCATTGCAAGCAGACGCCATATTTATAATAATTTCACAACTGCCATACCTGTTTTCTACTCTACAAACAAGTACCTTTATAATACGAAAAGAATTAGTCCAATCGGTTTAATAGTTTGTCAGTAACTAACACTTAAACATTGACTACGATTTAGCCCCGAGAGTGTTTGCAAGCGTCTTTATACACAATATTCTCTATTAGAGCGGTGATTTTACTACTTTTCCACCCTACAATGTTACTTTCCGCCCTACAATGTTACTTTTTCAACCTAGTACTGGAATAGGCAACTTTGCACACGATGTAAGGGCATATATTGACGCACTTTCTGTGCAGGTAAGACAAAAAAATTGTTTTCATATTTATAAATCAAATTGTAGATAAAAACTTACATGTGGAGATACCAGCTCCAGCCATGGTGATAATTTTACAGTTTTCTTTCTCCTTTATGTATTCTATTATACCTTCTAAACTAAGTTCGCGTAGAACTTTTTTTCGCGATTGTGTATTATCATCAGACGAATCAGATAGCCTTAATTTTTGGGCTAAATATTTACGAATTTTTTCCATATCAGATTCTTCTTCTACCTCTTCTTGCTCCGATGAACTGTTTGCTGATTCCTCATTTGGTTTGCTCTCTAGTATGTATAAAATACGTTTTCCTTAATATCTTATTGACAGAATAAAAACATTTGATATAAAATTTAACAAAACGAAAAACGCTTCATGAACATATTATGATCATAATTGATTCAAGAAAATAAAGAATGTGCTGTTAAACTTTTTTCAAGATCAGAAGATAAGAATTCTAAATGAAAAGTACGTTGTATTTAGTCATCTTTTGTAAAAAAAAAAAAAAAAGAAAGATACGATATACGAGAACATATTGATTTCTTATATTAGATATTGGTATTTTATAATTATAATGAAATTAATAAGCTCGTACACGCGATGTAACAATTACTTGAGAACTTCTATTTAATTCATTGGTTTAAAACATTTAACATTGAGATGAATAATACGGAATAACACCTTAGCATTTTAATTTGCTTAATCATTTTATTTAATTAGCAAAATTCCGCGCTTTTATAAATGACACTTAACCTTTATTAAAGACACGTTTCATTTAAGTTACTTGACTATTATAAACTGATCTAATAAAAGAGATACGAAGTTATCTAAATAAGTATAAATTAAATAACAATTACTTTCTAACTTGTCATTTTCTGATAAACTAAACTGACATTACCATTTTCCGTATCACTGTTGTGGTCCGACATATTTCTTTATTTCCACTTCATACACTTCGTCACAGAATCACAGAATCTTATTAGCAATAATACATAGTTTATACTGGTTTATACAAATTCAAAGCATCAGAGAGGAAATGAGAGTGCTCACGGTGCTTACGCCCAGAATTTCGTTGTCCCCGGGCAAGTGCTGCCCCCAGCGGTAAAATTATAAAAAAATAGTAGGAATCTAACCATTTTGATTCCACGTTAGCATATATTTCTAAATTGCGTAAAATTAGAAGAATATTAGGAATTAAGAGATTGTTTAGAAGAATATTATGTTTATTAACAATAGACCAGCGAGCAGGTAATATCGAATAATTCGAATTGCGTTTTTCTCGTTAAAATAGATTCCTACTATTTTGCTACAATCGGCCGCTGGGGGCAGCACTTGCCCGGGGACAACGAAATTCTGGACGTGAGCACTCTCATTTCCTCTCTGATGCTATCTAATGATAGGACAAAATTGTGCACAATTGTGCATTCATGTGCATTGGAAGGGTTGATTCGCGGTTTGCCGGGTGCGAATTTGAAAATAACGATTTAAGCAGTTTGTAAATATGTTCATGTCATGATTCATTGCAAATTTTCGTTTGCAATATCTTAATCTCGCGATCTAAATCCGTCTTTATAAACCTGGTTTATTGATTATAATTTCGATCAAAATTGATAAGTATAAAGGGAATCAAAAGCTTTTGTGTACTGAATCATTTATTTTTCTTATGTAAAATATAAACATAGAAAATACAAATGCCCATTGAGACTATTTAGCTTTTTTTAACGCATCACCTCCCAAAATCTTGCGCCTTTGAGCAAACATGTAAAAGTACAACTGTGGGAAAACTGTAACATGAAAAACCAAAGTAATGTTACAATTGTCATACGACATAAATAATCGTTATCAAAAGATTAGAAGAAAAACCTACCAGGAATATACGTTAACATAATAATTATCAGAAGGCAATAATAGCTGAATGTGAAATTCCATGAATTAGGAAGCACATAACTCCAAGCATCAGGATGAGATTTTGCATATTTAGTAGCAGAATATATACATAACAATTCTCCTGTTATACCAATTGGATACAATGCAATGAATAATGTATATCTGCAAAAATGAATATATTTTAATGGTTCAAGGGTACAATGTTAAATGTAGGTTTTCAAATTACTCACCTTAACCACATAAGCACATATGGAATTATCGAAAAAAGATTTAAAAAGTAATATGAATATCTGATTATTTCCGTTATTGACCAAGCTAATAATGCCAGAGGAAGTCCAAAAGATGATGCGGCATAATTTTCTGGAGTAGCCAACAATACGCCGCTCACAACTACTACTCTACTCAGAATTTGAAAACCTGTGAGCACGGGATTTGATTTAACCAAACCAGTCGACGCGTGTATTATCTGTGGGAGAAAAAAATATTTTAATAAGTTTTAATATGTATGCTCTATAAATTGAAACAATGATCTCATACAAACCTCTACAAGAGCAGCATGCTGAAAAACGACAACAGGCCATTTAATACTGTGCCATAAGTTTGCATTTGGAGTTGAAGCAAAATAATGTTGCAAGAATATGTAGAATATATAAGACCAACTGCAACAGTAATTAATTAATCGTGTTACTTTTTTTGTTCTTCGTATAATTTACGTAGCGCTTTATTTTAATCACGATCGCGAGAAATGAAAGTAAAAATTACGTAGGTTCTAGTATCGAAATTCCGACAATTTATAGCGATTGAATTTCGAAAGATATTCGTTCGTCTGAAATTTCCTCGAAACAACGAAATTAAACTTACCCAAAAACTTGCGTGAGATTATAAGTCTTCAAATAAAGTACACCAACTGGACTTGCTTTTTTCGATGACATGTTTCACGTATTTATTCAAATTCAATAAAAACGTTTAATTTCTGAAAATAACGCTGACGAACGATTCACTCCAGTGTCGACTTACTTTTTGAATCCATAGTCATGCATACGCGATTACGTTGATACTGACGAAATACTTTGCGTCACGTTATATGTAGTTTCGACAGGAACGTATCAGTTCACTGGGGCTAATAACAATTTCTCTATTATTTAAATTTCTATTCCAAATCTAAATATTTCGAGTTCTTAGCTTTCATACATTTTCAAATTATACATTTTTTAACGATGTATGTATTTGCTGAACATGGACGCCCATAGTTTAAATTTATATGTAATTTGTTTTTCGAGTTCTTATTGATAAATGATTGTAAAAGAGGTAAACTTGGTGTATCAACCAATATATCAATATTTTTTAAAATATTTGGAAGATGCACAGAATCTTTCAAATTTATAAATCATTTGAAAAAAGCACACAAATATTTTCGAACTCCTCTATCGGTGAATACGTAGTCGTACGATATAGTTTCAGCTGTATTTTCTTAATTAATAGATCAATTTAATCAAAATCATATATATTTGTGCTTTGGTATATGAAAATAATACTGAAATTTATGAACCTACGTAGAAAATTCTACCAAATTGATTCGTCCCTGATTTTCTGGATCAAAGTACAATTTGGTTGATCATTTCCATATGCAGAAAGGATGAATATATTTACCATCTAATATTCATTTAGCAGTTTTTATACTGAAAATCTGTATACAATTGAATCCAATAATACTATAGAAACAAAAAGCTAGCATAAATATTATTCGCATATGTCTTCAAATATTTTGAGCATTGTTTCTAAAAAAAAATTTCAAAAAATCGATAATCGATTTCTCTTGTTGTTGGAAAAAAACAACCTACATATGTATACGTAAATAAATTCCATAATTGCCTGTATATATACATATACTTACATCTTGAAAAATATGAAGATGCAGTGTAGAAATGTTCAGAAGCTCTTTGGAAGAATTAGAAAGCTCAAGTTTAGTAATTCTCAATTCAGTAGCAATGCTTTTGTTTATGGAAACGATGTAAATGTGGCGAAAAAAAATGGTTTACCAATCGTGGCATTAGAATCCACGATCATTACTCATGGAATGCCATATCCTGATAATTTAAAAACAGCTATCAAAGTTGAGAAAGCTGTTAGGGCAAAAGTAATTATTCTCTCACATTTTATAGACCTAGCGGTACAAAGATCTATTACATTTGGTATTCGTACATTTGTTTAGGGTGCTGTACCCGCGACTATAGGAATTTTAAATGGCCAGATACACGTTGGTCTGAATGAGGATCAGATAGAAATCTTGGCTCAATCCGATTCTGCCAAAACTTTCAAATGCTCTAGCAGAGATTTGTCGTCGATCATTTCGCTAAAGCTCAATGGTGGAACGACTGTTAGCGCAACTATGTTGTTAGCCAATTTATCAGGCATACCGATAATGGCAACAGGTGGTATCGGTGGCGTTCATCATGGAGCAGAGTCAACTTTTGACGTTAGCACCGATTTAATAGAACTTGGACGCACTCCAGTGGCTGTCGTTTGTTCCGGTGTTAAATCTATCTTAGATATTGAAAAAACGTTAGAATATCTGGTTAGCATGATTTTTTACGCAATAAAAAATGTTTAAATGAAAGAAAACTTTACAGTAACTCGTCTCTTTTCTTTTTATAGGAAACTCAAGGAGTTCCTGTTATAAAAGTTGGCGAAACGAATCATTTCCCAGCATTTTATTGCACGGAAACGTTTCAAAAACTAACAGTACCATATAAAGTTTCCAACTCGAAAGAAGCGGCAAGTATTTTGAGAACTGAAAGGGAATTGGGCCTTCGAACAGGATTGTTATTCGCTGTTCCCATACCTAAACAGTATGCGCTAGATTCGAAAGAAATGGAACTAGCGATACGCGAAGCTTTAGAAAGTGCAAAGTCTAAAGGGATAAGTGGAAAGAGCGTGACTCCGTTTTTGTTAGAAGAATTAAACAAAATAACGCATGGTCAATCTCTTCGAGCCAGTAAGTGTCTTGTTTAATTAATCGGTAAACAAATCTCTGAATGCGAAATTAAGAAAAGGAAAATTAAACTTTATATTTGTTATCTTTGCAGACATGGCGCTTATAGAAAACAACGCAAACATGGCAGCAGAAATCGCAGTAAATTTTAGCCGAAAACGGGAAAATTTCTCTAGAAATTCCTCTAGAACCGAGTTCAAATGTTTCCTGAAGCCAGCACAAAATCCGGTAAGTTGAAATGAATTAAAGATATTTAAAATACATCGTCAATAAGGTGAATGTCCCAATTTCTACTCATTTAAGCGTTCCACTCGTCGTGAAAATGGTACAAAATGGTTGTAGCAATAATCTACAAAGGAATTGATTAATACCTCGATAATTAATCAACTAATTAAAAAATAGTTGAAAAAGATGTTATAAGATATGTTTAATTATTAATAACGAATAACTCAATGTAGTGCTTTAAATGTCCGTATTTCTGCTCACGAAAAATGACGACGTACCTTTTTAGATAAGAATAAGTTACATGATTTACAGTTAGGTTTTATAAAATAATAGTAAATAAAGCTGTTTATAATTTCAGGATAAATATTTGTACAAATAACAGTAATTAATTAATTTCTATTAGGTTTAAAATTAGTGATTCTTCTCTTGTGAGTGCCGTTTTTTCCTGTTTCATTTTTTTAAATTTAATATTTTCCTCTCTTTTTATTGCTGCTTTTCATCTTTTACTTTTTTTACTAAAATTTTTTTCGTTATTCATGATGTACTTTCTTTAATTAGTCGAATAATTCTTTAAAATAATCAAATAACTTATAATTATTTTTTTTTATAACTATGTTACAAACGTAACATTTATAATAATAAGAAAAATACGCAGTGAGCAGAAATTGAGAAATTTACCTAACATCGTTTGTTCTGCTCTTTATAAAAAAAAAAAAAAAAATGTTTTTCCGCGTTTTAATTGTGTAATCGCTCGGCGCAGGTTGTAATCGGTGGCGCGGTAATGGACACCACGTTACAAGTGAAGGAATCTGAGATAAAAGTAAGTCAAGCCTCGAGTCAGAATTATACTAAATAACCAATTTTCCTTGTATTCATATTTCAGAGGAGTTATAGAACGTTTAACAGTATTTATATACAGTTACGACCACATAGGTTTTATGTACATTTAAGGATATTGAATAACACGAACTCATAGTACAGTATGGGGAAAAGTGGTGCGATTCGAGTCCGCGTAATCCAAGAATCGTGAAATCGGATCCAATTACGAGCGATAGGACGTTCAAAACTTAGAATAAAGAAATGAGTATATTCTGAAAAGGAACATTTCAATCAAATAGATTTTTCAAAGTCTTTTGAGCCACACAGAATATACCGGTCGTTCGCAACGGCGTTTTCGTTGTATTAAAATAAGAAACAACACTGGAATCGTCACACGCTTTTTCCCATACTTGGCTAGGATAGTCCTATAGAATTTACCAGGTACGAAACGACGAGTACGTACCGTGTCTAACCATTTACAGATACAGTAAGTTGGGTCTTTTTTTGTTTTCTTTAAGCAGGCACTATTCAAAGCTCTCTCCCATTTTTTTCTCAATATAGGGTGTTACATTTAAATATCGATCAATTACAAATTGCTACACATTTGAACCTTTAAAGCCTTTTCTGATTTTACGAGATCAGTATAGTCGTCGAGATATAGTTGCGTAAAAACATAGGGAATACGAAAAGTTCGTTCGTTCGTTTTACGGAGCGTATGACACGAGATTTGTCGCGAAACAAATGATACGGATGAAAGGAAAGTTAAGTAGGAACCGCGTATACCTACTCGTCATTCGATTCTGACAAAAGTGAACGGCGACAGCTTATTCTAAACAAAAGTAGCGTGTATAGGACTTGGCTTTACTGGGCGGCTCGTGGTAACATAGTTGCCTTCTAAACGATCGGTTAAAAATCAATTAATTTACGCTATCTGTCCATTATACATATATGTATATATGTATATATTCCTTATATACATTTAGTGGCAGAGGCTGCATGCTGCGAGGTGTAAGCTTTCGTATTACCATGGTAGCTTAGTACATTCAACAATATGTCCTCGATGGTCTGATTAAGAAAGAACCCCTGACTAGAACGCGAAAATTTCCCGACGTCGAATATTTCAATGACGTGTTGCGTTCGATCGAAAGGAAAAACGTGCGCACGTTCGAAAATCGTCGTCGACCGAGCGATCGCGGTCACTGATTAACGCGCCGCGCTCGTTAGTCGACCTCGTCGGTGGTCTAAGTATTCGCGACAACGATGCTAATGATACCCTGTTGTCCAGACTGATATAATAGTACGAGAAAGACAAAAGGACCAAATCCTCGAGGATCTAACGATCAGGCACGCGGATCCGACTTCGCTTCGCGGCTGTAACTTCTTTTTTTCTTTTTCTTTTTTTTTTTTCTTGTCGTCTTCGTTACGCTAAAACACTAAACGGAAAACGTGGCAACATTGAGATTCGATGGAGGGCAAGAGAACGATGAATTCCGGCTTTTTCTTAAACAGACGACCGACACTTAATATATGCTCTACCATACACCGCTATATATACAGTCTACTAATACGTGTATAATCCATTATCTTTGCATTCGTAAACGTGTGTATAATCCTATAAGTTCGTTTAATCCTAACTAGGAAGCCAATGTTTACTTCGAGTAGTTATCGTTATCCGTTGATTTTCATTTACCAACTTACAGCACAAAATCAATACAGACTACTCGCGCTGCTGGTCATTCATTCGCATATAAAAAGAATCGTAGGAATTTCGTGGTACGTCGTCGTTCACGACAAAGAGCCTTCCCTTCTCTTTCCAAAGTGTCTCTTCTTTTTGCGTTCGTTTCAAATATATGCAGGGTAATTCCATTTAAATGGGAACGATAGAATATTTTCGGAGTCCATTAACATCATCAAAAAGATGGTCTTACAAAAGTTATTCGACTTGAAGGGGCACATTGTGTGGTATTGTTGGGATGAGAACCGAGAACCTTTAAGCGCTATCCGATTGCTAAAAATTGTTACATACGTTCTAATGTTCAGAAGATGGTAGAAAATGAGATTACAATCGTTAAAAATAGAAAAATTGTGACTAAACGTACAAGGACGTAATTTTTCAGACCTAACCCAGACCTGAATTCTTCGTAAGTCATCGACATTTACAGATATTCTACTGTACGAAATGTCATGTGGTATATCATTATCATATTATGAATAAAAAGAACCACGAGCTTCCATTAAAAAAGAATTCGCTTTACTTTAATATCTCTCCCACCATCGTATTTACAGAAAATTGTTTCATACCACATCATGCTCCCTTTAGTGTCAAACAACTTTTGGAAGACCATTTTTTTTAACAATGTTAAGCTCCCGTGAGATCTGCCACTGTTTCTACTTAAACGAAACACCCTGTATAATTATATGTCGTCGAAAAGAAAAGCTGATCTTTGCGGTTCTGTTCCACGGGCAGAATTGATTTGGCAGCTGTATACTAGAGCGTTTAATTGTAATCGTCATTGTTTCAAAGCTTATCAGAAGAAAGTTTTGTTTAAAAAAAGAGAGATGCACGCAGAGTATATATACAGGGTGTTCCAGCGAATACTGTACAGTGCGTTATTTCCTAAAGTATTAGGATAAAAAAAAATTATTCATATAGAATTGCATGGTTCGAAGGGGCCAATTTATTCGCGAAGACGAATTTTTTATAACATTATTATTACGTGAGATATGATGGTCAAGTTTGGTTTTTGAAATGGAACTATATATGTTTTTACAGGTCGGTTGTTAGTGTGTTTCAAGACGAATTCAACGACATCCAATTTAGATACCTTTTAATAATTAGTTTCCGAGATATTGCGCTTATAAATTTAGTGATTTTCGTTGGGAGAAAATCTTTCTGACCAGCGGGCACTGTGGGCTGTCTTTTGTTTCCTCCCCATGGCACGTGTTAGGTATTGTCCCTTGAAACCGATATTAAGGGTCTACGCTAGGAGCAGCAGGCCCAAAGACCTGGGAACAAAATACCGCCCGCAGTACCTGCTAGTCAAAAAGGTTTTCTTCTAGTGAAAATCACTAAATTTGTAAGCACAATATCTTTAAAACTAATTTAAAACCGGTATCTAAATTGGATGTCGTTGAGTTCGTCTTGAAACACACTAACAACCGATCTGTAAAAAAGTATATAGTTCCATTTAAAAAACCAAACTTGACCATCATATCTCACGTAATAATAATGTTATAAAAAATTCGTCTTCGCTAATAAATTGGCCCCTTCGAACCATGCAATTTTATATGAACAATTTTTTTTTTTATCTCTAATACTTTAGAAAATATCGCACTGTACAGTGTTCGTTGGGACACCCTGTATATAGAAACCGGAAAGAAAGCGTTTGCGTGACGATCAACAATTAGTATCTGATGCATCTTCGCGGTGTCGTGCGCTGAAGTTTAATCGCAAACAAGTTTGTCATGGATAGGTTTCGTTGTAACATTGTACGGAAAATGGAACACCGTTCGCTAATTATTCACGCGTTCGTGCGACGACGATATTCGCCGCGAAGCCATTACTGTCATTAGCTGCGAACGTTGGTTGAACAAACAACGACAATTACAATGGATCGCGATGTATCGCTGAAACGAGTCGCGTAAAAATCAGTACGCAACGGTCCTTGGCTCGTCTCGATCCGAAGGATAAACCGTTGGGAAACTTATCGCTAAAAATAAAGCGACAAAAGCAATTTGCTTCCACCGACCGCGCGCGGACGGAACGATCGTGTAAGGAACACGCGTAAAAAGTGGATGTTACGCAAGTTCGGAGGCGACGAAGCCTCGACTCTTTTTTTTTGTGCAACTCGATGCACTTGATCCGCTCGCTTCACTCGTCGTACGCGCGAAAGGAAATACATACGCAGTTTGCGGGTGAGCAGCGCGTTGCGCAGGAAAGACGCACGATTCGAAAACGCGTCAAGGGAACTCGAATCTCCCAGGCCTCATGGAATAGAACACAGGAAACTGGGAAAGTATATTCTAGTCTGGTCTAGCCTCGATCGAAAACGCGACGGCTCGTTTATTTATTAATAGGGACTATAAGTGAATTTCTATTCGAATGAGATATTTGAAGCTTGCAATTCAATCGCGTGCTTTCCCTGCAACGTATGCAGCCTTTAGAAACTTTGAAACCTTCGACGCGTGGGTCTCTTCTTTAGGAGAAGAAACCGCGGATTAAAGCATAAGGGCGGGGGGCGCCAATCGCTAAAGACAGGAACACTTTGGTCGCGAAAAAATGTTTTTTAATTTTTACACTAAGAAAAATAATGGAGGAAAAATTATTACATTGCGTAGTAAAGAAACAGGATATAGTGAAATGCATTCTTTTCTACCACATTAAAAGGAAAAATTAGCACATGCGTTTCAAAATTGAATAGACCAGTGTAGTAAAATTTACGGAAGGCTGTGATACACAGCGACATCTACGCTTCGGAAAGAAGTGGCGTCTCGTGACATAACCTCAATTTGCTTGGATTTTAGCATTGTTTTTTCAATGCTTTTCAACGAATATCACATAAACGTCCAAAAAATGGTATAGTTAATATTGGAAAAACTTATTTTCTGACAGGTATTTGTTACGGGCCGTTAGCAGTTACTGAGCATAGGCCTAGTTTCATAGGGCTTCCGCTAGAGTGTTCCCGTAATAATCGTCTTTCTCGTTAGTACTTGATCCTAGCCCTGTTCATATACAGGGTCATCCACGTATCACGGAACTCGTACACATGATTATAAATGGGCTCGGGTTCCGAGATACGTGGATGACCCTATATGTATAAGACGAGTTCCGAAATAATTTTCCACAGCTCAAGGGCGGGTCCGTCAGCATAGGTCTACTGAGATAATGAAGCAAGTCTTCGTTGATCCGATGGTCCAAAACGAAAATCGCCGTGGCCCCCTTCTCTTCTTCCATCCTAAAGATTTTTCCTCCTCCAGTCGTCAACACTTTGTACAACCAATAATAATTCTCTTATCTATCCTATACCTCGCCTTCCCCGCCGCCAAACATTACCACCCCTCAGTATTTCCATAAAGAAAAACTCTTTTTAGTTTGAGTGAAAGTTCCAATTTTGCTGCATTCGTGTAGTAAATATCAGCACACGAGGTTGTAGTTTTTACCAAGTCTTCAGAACCAAATATTACTACACTGGTATAGTAAAAACCTAACCACTTTCACCAATCCTGCCGTTTTAGTAGAAAATGTAGTAAAATTTCTCTCATTTTTTCTCTCAGTGTACTAACAAAGAGATAGCAAGACTTGGCTGCATGTGCATTTCAATACTTCAAGTTGATGAGAAAAGAACCCCAAAAGGATTTGAGTGTATGGTCTTTTGCTTTGGTCTTCGGTTTTACCGTCTAACGTTGTCGCTGCAGTCTTTCCTTGTTCGCGATGCTCGAATCGGGGAACATCAGGCTCGATCCGCCTTCGCGATATAAATACTCTGTACTCGTCGCTCGTTAGCTACCATTTCGGAACAGATTATCTGGTCGTCCCGTCTGCTCGACGTTTAACGAGCTTATCAATTAAACAGGGAATTCTAAAAGACGTCGTTCGAGCTCGACTCTAATCTGGTTTCGCGGAGGGTTAGGTCTGGGTTAGGTTTCGTTTCGACTTTGATTCGTTAGGAGATGGCTAGGCGAAAACGGAAATCGTTATCGTAGGATATATCGGCGCGTAGAAAATTTGCGAGACGTTTCCTCGAACTCGATTCTATCGTTGCTACGCGCTCCCCAATTCGAGCAGGCTCCTATCCGGCGAACAAAAGAGAACGGTGACGCAAAGATAACATCTACGCGTACAATGCATCTAATCCGAAGCGAATCGAATTGCCCCTTTATTTGCCGAGCAACGGTTTCGGGAACCGTTTTGTACACGCTGTCCATTGGATCTATGAAAACAAATTCGACGGAGAAAGCACGAGTACTCTGTATCCAGCCCGAGGGATGATCAGGCCAACTGGTGCGTCCGACGATTTCCTGCCGGTTCTTCGATCGATTCCCTCTCACTGTCCCCGTTTTAATCTAACGTCTACCGGACACTCGACGCATCTTCCGCGATGAACTGTTCGCAGTAAGAAAATAAGACGACCGTTTGTTTTTTTCCGTCGACGAAACGAGCGTGTCCGCCAAATTCTTCGCTGGCTTTTTAATTGTCAGGAACGATATAGGGGTCGATAGAAAAATATTAACGGTGTCAGTCCTCCAGCATTCCGCTAGGGCTCAGCCTATGCCACAGGTTCGGATTCAGACGCGTCTCGAAAGTTTGCCAAATCGCTTCCGTTTTCGATAGAGGAATGCCTAGAAAGGGAGCGTATATGCGTGTGCGTACGGTCTGCACGCGTATACGTAGCAGTGTGCGCGATTTAAGTTGAATCTCACGGCGGTGGATCACGAATTTCGTTCGGCTCTTGAACGTTCTCTTTCCTCTTTCGAAAAAAAGAAAAAAAAAAAAAAAAAACACAGCAAATGAAGAATCGAATCACTGTTCTTCCTGTGGGGAGGGCTTAAATCGCGCGCGCAAATGCTTCGCCGAACGATCGCGATTCGAGAAGAAACGATCGTGGGCACGAGCCTTCCCTTCGGTTCCGAAAGGGAACTCGTGCGAACGCGAATCGCGGATACAGAGGAATCAATACTTTAAAACGGTGTATCCTCGATTTGCTTTACGGCTACGCTACCGTTTTCTACAAGCGTGATATTGTCACTTCGAGTGGTACGCTTACGATCGTTTCAATTGATAAATTGATTCTCTCGTTTTGTACACTACGATCTAATTATTGTATTCTCGCTCGCACTCCCAGCACCATGGAATTATAAAAAGTCCCTTCTTGGTTCTCCGTTTTTGTCGTCGTTGGTTTTCCGCTCGGACAGCTCACGAACGATCTGTATACAGGGTGTTCAATTTATTGACGGTCGCTGTTTTCCTCGTATAGGGGAGTGATGCGAGATGATTCTTTTCGCGAGGAATATCGCGACTACGACAATCGAAATCGTTCAGGTAATTTCGAGGTATCGCACAGTGGAACGAATAAGTAAAATAACCGGACATGGTAATTATTTATCAATGATTTAGACTTTAATTATAAAAAGTCACATATTTACTAATCATATTACGTAGAATATTCAGTATGTAAATTTATTTATACAGTAATTATTAAATGTTGCTAATGGCGACAGAAAAAACGTTTTACCCGATTGCATGCAGATGGCATATTTATTAATGGTTTCCGATTTTTCATACCTGTTTTCTACTTTACAAACAAGTACCTTTATAAAATGAAAAGAATTAGTCTGTCAGTAATTTACTTACAAACATTGATCACGTTTTAGCCGTGAGAAACGTATATGAGCGATAATAGCGATTTACTGAAGCTAACATATAGTATAGAATTTCAAAATAAAAAATTGTTGCTGATGTCCAAGAAAATAGGCGTTTCGTTCCACTGCGCGTCATCGTATTCTTCGCGAGAAAGGACGCTCCTTAGGAAAAGACTTGGGCCAATCGCGTGCAAAAGAAACACAGGCTTTTGTTAACGATACGCAGGGTGTTCCGCGCAATCGGGACGTCGGCGATCGTCTCGGTTCCCTGGAACACCCTGATTAGGGATGGCAAAAAACGAGAAAATATATCGATGCATCGACGTAACTGCCATCGACCTATTACTATGGATGGTTGTGTTGTTTTGTTTTAGGGGCTTCAGAATTCCCGCAAATGAGTTCCTACAGATTTATTGATGTAACTGTGTTTCTAAAGGCAATTTCTTAAAGCAAAAATGATTTTGTATTGTTTAAGTATGTAATAGCACGGTCTGCAAATTTTGAAAACGAAATCTTGAAAATCAATTTACCAGGCTCCCCCATTAATAATAAAAAAACTCTATGGTTTAGGATTTTTTTGAAGGTCCCTAAAATGATCAAAAACTAGTTCCTTAACGGTACACCTTTCTTCGATTCATGGTTAGACCGTACTCAATAATTGTCACTACATAATCATTCAATATAGACCAAAGATACTTTCCCGTTAGTAATAAATAATAATAATAATATTTATCTGGTAAACTATTTAAAAATATTAATTTTACATTGCATTGAAGGTTTCGAACTTCAAACACAGACTTCTATACAGGGTGTAACAAAAATGTTGCAGTTCCTTGAAAGGGGTAATTCCTGAGGTGATTTTACACAACTTTTTCTTCAGCGAAAATGTTAGGTGGGGCCTTGTTAACGAGTTATTAACGAAAAACACCGACCAATCGGGGAGCGAATACAGCGGATTACTGATGACGCGGACGATGACTGGCCAATACTACTCACAGCTGGAGCCCGCGCTGAAATTCGTCCACTGTACTCGTGCTTCTATTGGTCGGTGTTTTTCGTTAATAACTCATTAACAAAGCCTCATTTAGAATTTTCGCTAAGAAAAAAGTTGTTTAAAATCATCTCAGGAATTACCCCCTTCAAGGAACTGCAACATTTTTGTTACACCCTGTATATTACACTAGACGGCTAATGAACTATGGCTTGCCGTAGGAAAAAGTGATGCGAGCAAATGCGAGTGGTGGAGGGTGTCCGCCATTTATAGTGTAGACAAAATCTCATCCCCACTGCTCGCATCACCTTTGTCTCGGCTGGTAGCAGTCTAGTGCAATACATAGGGTGTAACAAAAATGTTACAGTTCCTTGAAAGGGATGATTCTTGAGGTGATTTTAAACAACTTTTTCCTTAGCGAAAATGTTAGGTAGGGCTTTGTTAACGAGTTATTAACGAAAAACACCGACCAATCGGAGAGTGAGTACAGCTGATTGATGATGCCGCGGACGATGGCGGGCCAATACCAGCCAATACTACTCACAACTGGAGTCCGCGCTGACATTCATCCACTGTACGCGCTCCCTGATTGGTCAGTGTTTTTCGTTAATAACTCGTTAACAAAGCTCCACCTAACATTTTCGCTAAGGAAAAAGTTGTTTAGAGTCACCTTAAGAATCACCCCTTTCAAGGAACTGCAACATTTTTGTTACACCCTGTATAGAAGTCTGTGTTCACAGCGAAAAACTACAGGAACCATGAAAGGACACATCTATGGTCTCGATGTGATCGATCTCTAAGCATCGACGGTAAAAACATCGATGCATCATTGCCATCCCCAACCCTGATGCCCGACCGATTGGAAACCGAGGATCGGTTCGTCTCTCGATTAGCCGCGCGCAATGGTTCTCTTACTTATAGACGGTGATCTCGGCGGAGCGGTTGCTCCTGTAGAGGAGACGGTTCGAGGTGTTTCGCCACCACTTCCATAGTCAGGTGCGCCTGCTCTGACCACCGGCGGTTATCCCCGTGGCCGGGCTGCCGCCGTTCGACAGCAGCAACCTCCTGTTGAACTCTCGCATCTCGTAGTTGTTGTTGCCGTTGCTCTTTTCCCGTGCGTTGTTGCAGTTGTGGTTCGTCGAGGTGGGCGTGATCTCCTCGAGGATCAAGGCGCAGTGGCTGTTCGTGTCGCTGTCCGCGCCGCCGTCCTGGAGATTGTTCGCCAGCAGGGGATGTCTTCCGGCGTTGCACTCGTCCGCTTGCAGCAGCAACGATGCGTTTCCTGGAAACGAAAGGCTTTCGTTACTCGTCCGCGAGACGATCGAGCGGCCGCCACATTTCGCCTAATCGCGAAATTTTGCGACATTTTGATATAATATTTGAACTATAATAGATATCGAAGTGAAATTTGGGCAAAAAATTATTAAAAAATAATCACTTCAGTGTCATCCGAAGGTCATGATATACAAGGTCGTTAAATTCGTCTTGATACGGGCTATAATACTGTTAAGTCAGAAATACAAAGTGCCATTGAGAAAAATGAAGCTGACCTTGACAATAGTAAAAAAAAAAATTTTTTCGAACTTTTTTTTATTGCTATGTATAGCCAATCGAAAACTGATCAACTTTTGTTTGAAATATTCTTTTGTCAGATTATCGCAAAAAATCGTGAAAAGTGTTACGTGGGACACCCTGTATACAGGGTGTCCCAAACTAAGCTCACATTACTTTGAAAGCATTCAATATAGTATCAAACAAATCATTTTTAACATTTTTTGAAGGTATAACAATGGAAATAATTAAGAAAAACGTATTAAACAAAAACGTTTAAATCATTAAACAAAAACGTATTAAACAAATACGTTTTTCTTAATTATTTGCATTGTTATACCTTCAAAAAATGTTAAAAATGATTTGTTTGATACTATATTGAATGCTTTCAAAGTAATGCGAACTTCCTAGTGGAGGAAATTCGCTGTTTCCAGATTATATCAACAATTTGAGCAGTACTGTTAGAAACGTGTTAAAATATACAGTTGCAGTGAATTATGTACCGCAAATAAAACAGAGTAGGGACTGTTATACGATAAAAATTAATGAACCTTACTATATTGTTTTTCAAAACAACAGATAAACTATTTCTTGTTTTTACAGCGAGTATATAATGTAATTTTATTGAATCATCAATTGTGTAGCTTCATGGTCTAGAGTCTAGAGCTTTAGGCTTCTTATTGTATGATTTAATTCTTAATTGTGATATGTGTGGGTCAGAAAAGTCAATAGTAGGCGATGAAAAACATCTTCATTGGTGGCAATTCTGCAAAATTTTCGAATGCTTCGAATTTTTCATTGTTCACTCATCGTATGGTTCTGGTTCAACTGAATCCAGCTAAACAGTCGAGAACTTAGTCGAACGCTTATCTGCAGCGTAACACAAACATCTGAAGTGTCTAGAATCTTGAGAGTACTTTAGGGTAGTTTCTTAGCATCTCACGAAGTACTAACGATGGATGCGCAGCAAACGTATAAGTATACGCGAAGTGACCCTGACAGCTTTGAACAACAATAAATTGTAAAGTAGAACGAAGTAGAAAATGATTCTTGCATAATTATTTAGGGGGAGTGTGCTGAACATTGTCCACTTTGTAAAAAAGCGGGACTACTTGGAACTCAAAAGATTCTTTGTTAATAATCAAGAAGTTTGACGCTTTTCTTTATTTCATTCAACATTATTTTTTTAACACATTATAAATACTAATTTTTAATTAACAATACTCATTTTTAACCTAAAAGAATGCTCTTCAATTTAAAAAAACTTGCGGTGGAAAAATATGAAACAGAATTCGCCAGGATATATTAAAAGAAAAGAGCAATTTTTTTTATGAACAATGCTACCTTTAAAACTTCCCACTTCAAACGCTAGTTTCTATTATAGTTTTTGTTAAATTTCCAATAGACAGTAAAAATTGTCAATAGACATTCAAAAATCAACAGATATTAATATGAAAAAGTTGATTTTCCAGCAAAATGTCGCCAAATTTCGCTATCGGGACTGTGGGTTGCGGTTTTCGGCTCGAGGTCAGGGAAAAACGATCGTTACGCCGGAAAAGGTTCAGGTTTTCGTATCTGACACGATCTGAACGATTACGGAAGGAGAGTAAAACGATGGTGCGTAGGTGAGCAGGGGTGTCGCCCTTGCGTGCCTTCAATTTCTAAGCGAAGGGCGCGGTGTCAGGTCCTACGTTCGATTGTTGAGCAACGATTAGCGCCGGGAATTCGAAGGGGAATCTCTTTTAAATAAATCTTCCCTATTCTCGGGCTGCTCTTTCAAAATTAAACGACCGTCGATTGCTCGTGCCGCGCGCACCGGTCCATAAATTATGCCGCACGCAACGCGGTGGCTGCGCCGGGGGTTTGGGAGGTGCGGAGAAAGTAAGAATAATTACCGGAGCTCGACGCGGGAAACATGAATGGAAAGTTCGCCGTCGATTCGACGGCGTGGCAGGTTACGGATTAAGCTCGCTAACGACTCGCCGGAGATAATGGTGGAAATGTGGCTCGACGAGATCGAAAACGACAATGAGCAGAGGTCGGCTGTAAAGGAGCTCGCTCGTTCGCTCGACCCGGTCGCTCTTTTCAGCGTGCCGTGGCAATCATTCATTTTTACGACCGTGACGGCTCCTCTTTATTCGTCGATGAAGAGCGCGATATCTCTCTCGAAGATGGGGCAGCCGAATAATTACCAGTTTTTGGGAACGAGGCCGGCTGACACAGTCGATAAAGCGAAATATCGTTGGACGGCCACCGGCGATATCGAGCGGAACGAAATCAAAATCGACGAAACAGATATTCGGCGTACCGATAGTGATGGGATTTCAATCACTTGGAATCGCTTCGATCAATGACGAAAAATTTGAATCGTTTTGAAACTCTTGAAAGTCTTGAAAGTTTTGGAATTCTTGAACAGTCTTGCCAGTCTTGAAACATTAGATATATTAAAAAGTCGTGAATCGTGACAGTTCCGATAGATATTGAAAGCTTGATGACTATTTGAGTCCTTTAGAATCAAAACCTACTAAGTCCATTTTACTCTTTTTTACAGAAGATAAAAAAACACTAAAATTTTAAATTTGAGTCCTTTAGGATCAAAACCTGCTAAGTCTAAAAAAACCGATTTTTTTGGGGAAATATTAAACTGTTTTTTCTAAATTTAAAATTTAGTGTTTTTTTAATCTTCTGTAAAAAATAATAAAACGGACTTAGCAGGTTTTGATTCTAAAGGACTCATTTGATGTTTTACACGCTTTTTGATTGCTTCTTTTACTTTCAAGACTTGCAAGATTTCCAAGACTTTCAAGATTTTTAAGACTTTTTTCAAGACTTTCAAGAGTTCTAAGCTTCAAATTGTGTTTCAAACAATTCGCATTTCCACAGGCTGTCGAATCCACGATTATATACGATTTCGGCGGACACCCTGTGTATTGTATTTCATATATTTCAGTGGGAAATGGGCATTTTTCATCATCATATTTTTCTCTAGGGGTAAGAATCAACTGAACTTAATGTACCTTAAGGTATCAATGTAATATTACCATCAGTGGGATCTGCCCGTATTAAATAAATAAATAAATAAATGCCCATCACTGCGTACCGATAAACAATGGATTTGATACGGACTTTGGACGTTGAGGAATTCGGCAATGCCAGAGATCGCGAGCTTATCGCTCGAAAGTATGACCTTTAGCTCGAACTGGCAGCCACGAGGCGCCGCACGCCTCGTTCGGGTTAGCTTCAAATAAAGTTCAACTCCGCTATCGCGCATGTAATTACGGACATGGGTAGCGCCGAGCGCTAAATACTTATTATCCTCCAGCATGCAACGTCCTACTTCTTCTACTCCAATTCGAACCGAGCAGACCTTTGCACTCGACTGTTACTAAAACGACCGGCTTCTGCTTTCAACGCGGAGTTGCGCCTTTGCCTGCGAAACAGTATTATGGGTTCCTACTTTTATTTCCTAGGGAAGTTCTGGGTCTTTTACCCTTTAAATCGCCGCGTTTCGTTCTCCGAGTGAATATTCCTTGTATTAGCTTTGGAAGTTGAAAACTCGCGGTCGATCAAAGAAGACACCCGTTCACCAAAGCGATTCACGCGTCAATCTAAGGCTGACTTCCCACGGTGCGTGCTATCGCAAGTCGCGCCGCGCCATAGGAATGGCGACGAAAAAGTATCTCGGCGAAAGCCATGACACGATCCGTGCTGCACGACGAGCTCCTCGCTCTACGGACCGCGGTTGAAACGGTTTTCGTGGCGCATCTTGCTCCATGTCCCCTCCACGCACTACGCGCCACAGTTGGGACCCGCTATTCACGTCGTGTAGCGCGGATCGAGCCGTAGCTCTCATCGAGTTGCTTTTTCGTTGCCATTGCTGTGGCGCAACTCGTGATAGCACGATCCATGGGATCTCAGCGTAAGGCTACGGTTACAGCACAGTGTATTATACAGGTATTGCAAGTTTTCTCAGAAATGTGTGATAATTAAATGGAAGATCTTCTAACGACCGCTAGTGTGCGTCTGAGTAAAAACTTCCATGGGGAGCGTTCCTATTGGTTCAGCGAGTTCAAATGGTGAAGAGACCGAGCGCGAGTAAAGCTCTGTGATCATATGTGACACACCTCATTCACACACATGCATACCATACCATAGTCATCTATAAATGGAACATGAGGTAGGACTTTAGGCGCGGAAACCTTTAAAAATGGGGGGGGGGGGGGGGAACGACAGAGGTAGAAGCGTACAGACTTTTGGGTAGGAGCGTCTGCAATCGTGTTAAGTTCGGACGCATTCGGCTCGTGTCGGCTCGATATTAATCAGGCGACAGCGGTGCACGCAAATTTCCCGCGCAACAAAATCCGGGAGAGGAAGTGTAGGTTATAAAAGGACGTGCAAATATATTAGCTGTATCATGTATGGAATTTGTAGTGTATAACCATAGAAACTTATGTGTATAATTGTTTCAACTATCTCTCGTTTCACGTAGCTATATAACGGAATTGTATATTCAATTGACACCCGACTAGAACCGAAATCGAACGAATTCACCCAAATGCAGAGCCAGAGCTTCACTCCCTTACGGCGATTCTTGTTCCCCTCTCAGCGTTGTGCTTCGCCTATAGATGTCTATCTACCATACGCGGAGTTCTAAGCATGACGCCCTTAGCGGCGACCAGCGGAACTTCCATCTATTGATCACAACAAATCAACCAGACTGAGGTGCTTTGTCGGAATACCTTTATAATACACCGTCAGTTAGAGTAAACGCGAGTATTGTATGTGTGTGTATATTATTTTGTTTGCGTGTGACATCACAATTTTTTGTGTGATGCTTTTTTCGCGCGTAATAGCGCCTACTGTAACCGTAGCCTTAGGCTCGTTGCAGATGAGCGGTTTGCGGCGATTTGCCACTATATTATATTAATCCTACACGGATTTATATAAAACAGTTCGCACGAGCCGCGCAAATTCTAGCGACAACTAGGCGGCGTGTTTGCGATCGTTCGGTGGCAAATCGCTCGTGTGAACTGCAAAATAAATTTGACGCAAGAAACATAGCGGCAAATCGCCACAAACCGCTCGTCTGAACCGACCCTAAACCAGAAAAAGTATTTTTCTTGGTTTGAGTCGCGTGATAAGAGATTATTCGGTGCAATTTATACTTTCCATTCATTCTATTTGTTCCGTCTTTTATTCCTCGTAAAAGGTTCAAACCCGAGCCTCCTTCGCCGTGAATCGATCTCAAGGCATCTCAAGGCATTTACAATACGCGTCGTTGGCGTAACAAGCGTCGGATTGCGTAAGTGTTCCTTGTTTCCTATTCTAAATTTCCGAAAATACCTCCACTAGGTCAAGGAGCTCCTCCAGGTCGGAGATTTTTTGCGAGACTCTATTGTGCCGTTTTCCTCAAGGATTTCGTTCCCAATTCTTTTTGACGTCGCGTCAGTAGGTAAATCGCGCCCGGTTAACATCGTACTCATCCAATTACTAACAGCGTTGGGTTTTCACTGTTAATCCGATCTTTTTGGCACGCAGAGGCAAGTGCCAATGACTACGAAGCCAATCAACTGTAACGCGGCTCCCTTTCTTATGATTCGAGAGATGAAAAGGAAACCGTCGAATGACCCCAATAAACGTCCATCGGTGCGACGTCCACGCTCGTGCGTCCGAGATCCCAGGAACATCGAAATCCCGCCGACGGAGAGCTAGATTGGAGCTCATCCACGATTCCCCCGAGAACTTGTGATTGTAAAACTCCTCGGAAAGTTTCGCGAAAAAGCTATTTTACCGAGTTGCCTCCGGGTGTCTGTCATTCCACTACTAGGCAACGCGGGAGGCGATCTCCACCTTTTTCGCATTCTAATAGATCGCGCGTCTTTTGCTCGAATAATTTGCCAAGGGACGTCGAGGGACGCGTTGGATTTATCCCCTTCGCCGGATAAAAATTTGATTCCAAACGCTGACGGCAATTAATGTACATGTACAGCTTCACAGATCTGATGATCATACACTACCAACCGATAAAAACGGAACGAGTAGGGTAAAGGTATCTACAGTGGCTCTAAAAAGTATTATCACACCCAATTTTTTTTATAATGACAGACTGAAACGTTGAGAATTTGCAAAAACGTGTATTAAAAAATCAATAGAGCTTTGAAAACAAGTCGTATTTTCGAGTGAGTCTAAATTTAATACTTGCGGCTCCGATGGACGAAGATTTGTATGGAGAAAAGTCAATACAGAGTTTGATCCAAACAATGCGCGACCAATGTTTAAACACGGCAATGGACATATAGTGCTGTGGGTGTGTATGGCGTATAATGGGGTAGGAAATCTTGCTTTTATCGAAGGGATAATGAATCCAGAGTGTTATATCAACGTGTTGCGTGATAATTTAATGGTTTCGAGTGATGCAGCACGTGGTGTACTTTTGTTTTTCCGAAGTGGAGATGTATAAAGATTTCAAGGTCATTCCTATTGTTTTTTTTAACTAAACTATATATTGTTTTATACAGGGTGGGACAATAATTATTAGCACTTCAGATATCTCGGAAACTATAAGTTTCACAGAAATATTTGCTGAAATAAAATTACACAGTACGAAGAGAGCCATCCGGTGACTCTTAGTCATAGTCATAGTTTCTAGTCATAGTTTTTTTGCAGGTGGAGGTACTTCGGACATTTGAAGGTCACGTCCATTTTTTTAAATGGATCGGTATGTTTTTGCTTCCGTATCATGATAGAGGATCTTAAAACCAGTTCAACGACCTATTACATAAGGTCATTGAAGGTCATAGAAAGTAGAGAAAGGCGATAATACTTACGGTTTTGGTAGTAAATGAAACATACGTATTGTAAACAGTAGAAGAAGGCGTAATGCTTACCGTTTACTTCACTGAGAATAAACACTGCTTGAAAGACACTTTAATAAGTTTGCAGGATAAGATAAACATGATAAGATTAATCCGGCACGATGTATCCGTTTGAAGAGCAAGTCGATATGCTTCTTATTTATGGCGAATGCCAACAAAATTCTGTAAGGGCGAAAAACTTGTATGCTGAACGACATCCACATCGGTCTCAGCCTTCGCGTCAAACATTGAAAAATGTGTGTGATAAATTTAGGCAAACCGGTAGTTTAAGTGTTCGTAAAAGTGAACGCCAGAAACGAGTGACTAACGAAGAAATGGAAATCGGTGTGCTCGCAAGTGTGTCTAGAAATCCTCATATTAGTTCGCGACAAATTGAACGCGAATCTGGCATTAGTAGGAGGAGCATACTTCGCATTTTGCACCGTCACAAATTTCATCCGTACCATGTTAGTCTTCACCAAGAATTGCATGGGAATGACTTCACGAATCGCGTTGAGTTTTGTCGATGGGCTAAACGTCAGATTCAAAACAATGAGTTTTCTCTTAATACCGTCTTATTTACTGATGAAGCAACATTCACAAATCACGGGAATGTTAATTTGCATAACATGCATTTATGGGCAGCGGAAAATCCACATTGGCTGCGACAGGTTGAACATCGAAAACAATGGTCTGTGAATGTATGGTGCGGTATCATAGGTGATAAAATTATTGGTCCTTATTTTATCAATGGAAATTTGAATGGCAACATCTATGCTAATTTTATTAAGGATACGTTGGGTCTTTTGCTAGAAGAGTTATCTTTACTTACACGACAAACATGTGGTATCAACATGATGTATGTCCAGCACATTATTCATTGATTGCGCGAAGAGAACTCAATGAAAAATTTCGAAATCGTTGGATTGGACGCGGCGGTTCAATATCGTGGCCAGCTCGTTCACCAGACTTAACATCTTTAGATTTCTTTCTGTGAGGAACACTGAAAGAGAAAGTGTACAAAAAAGTACCAACTACACCTTACGACATGCAACAGCGAATTATTGCAGCCTGTGCGTCAATAAGTTCTGACACTGTTAGACTTGCAAGTCAATCAATCGTAAAAAGAATCCAATGGTGCATTGACAGTGATAGTCATCATTTCGAACACCTAGTATAAACGTATGTTTCATTTACTACCAAAACCGTAAGTATTATCGCCTTTCTCTACTTTCTATGACCTTCAATGACCTTATGTAATAGGTCGTTGAACTGGTTTCAAGATCCTCTATCATGATACGGAAGCAAAAACATACCGATCCATTTAAAAAAATGGACGTGACCTTCAAATGTCCGAAGTCCCTCCACCTCCAAAAAAACTATTATCGCCATCGGATGGCCTCCTTCGTACTGTGCAATTTTATTTCAGCAAATATTTCTGTGAAACTTATAGTTTCCGAGATATCTGAGGTGCTAATAGTTATTGCCCCACCCTGTATAGCACATTATACATTTCTTGATTCTCTATAAAGTATTAAGTATCTTAATACTTAAATAATCATTAAAAATTAAAATTTCAATTAGCAATTTACTTTTTTCAATTTTTAAATCCCAATACGTTAGCAGAAATTACAAGAACAATATATGTATTACCAACTTTCGAACTTTCACAGCTGTTTAATAAGTTTTTCATACGATTCTTCACCATATCGGGTCGGTCCTTTTGTTTCTTGAAATTTTAACTTCAGGTTCATATTCAGCGACCCCTAAAATACTATAGTACCATTTTTCATAGAAATCTAATAATTTTTTCATACGTCTGTCCGCCATATTGGATCGGCCATTTTGTTTTTTGAAATTTTAGGTTCAGATTCGTATTCAGCAACCCCGAAAACACTACAGTATCATTTTTCATAGACATCTAATCATTTTTTTTATACATCTGTCCGTCATATTGGATCGACCATTTTGTTTTTTGAAATTTTAGATTCAGATTCGTATTCAGCGACCCCGAAAAGACTACTTATAGTACCATTATTCATAGAAATCTAATAATTTTTTCATAAGTCTGTCCCCCATATTGGATCGGCCGTATTAAAGTACGCTTTGAGGTTTTGGCCATATTTTGGAGGTTTGGGACCACTGTGTAGCGCAGTGAAACGATTGAAGTGCTCGTTTCGGTGGACTTACCGGAAGGAGTGACAGCGTTGGAGAGGGTGGTGCGTCTAACGATGCTCCCGTTAGTTGCTTCGGGCATCACCTGCGAGAACAGAGGTTGAGCGAGGGTGGCTGCCGGCGGCGGTGGTTCGCGTAGCAGCCGTATCTTCTGTATCATCTCCCTTATCTCGTAGCGCAGGATCCCGAGGAAGCAGAGTTTCGCGAACGCGATGACGCAGAAGCCGAGGACGAAGAGCAGGTCCGCGGTCTTCCGAAGCCATCGCATGAGGGATTCCTCGCAGCCCCTGGCGTACGGTTGCTGGCAAGGGTCGCTGACGTTGCCGGTGGACACGCAGCACGTCGTCGGCCAACGGGAGCCAAAGTCCCGGGGTCCTGTCACTCCGCAACACGCGAACTCCTTCTGCAGACGGTCCCACTGCTCGCTGAATCGTAAATCCTTGCCGTATTCCATCTGCGGCAGAAATAGACGACTATAAATACGATGAACACGGGTCAAGAAACCGGGAAGTCCGATTTGAAACACTGTCGATTCGGGATGCGTGCCGTTTCGCCTGTAAATCTAAATTTACGCGTTCCTCGACCGAACGGGAGCGACGGAGTTATTTCTGCAATGAAGATTCTCTTGACGCGGTATTTCCGATTTCTTTTCGGACCGAGGAAGCGTCCCGTTTTAGGCGAAGCCGCGAAACGCGGGAACGATAACCGTGCGAGGAAGTTTTCGACGAGGCGAGGGAAGGTTTGCGAGGGCGACCCTACATTCCCAGGCGGCGCGGCGTATCCAGGTCGATTATCCGGGGGCACGCACATTTTCCGTCGATTATGCGATCGACCTAGATAAGAACGGGGCTAAGAATAATGACTGCAGATACGGAAAGCGAAACGAGGCGAAACGGTAGTAAGGTTGCGGCCGTTGCTAATCTCCCCGACACTGATTTTTCATCGTGACAGTAACGAGGGAGGGCTTGTAAACCGCATCAGCGTCCCTTAATTGGGAACCTTGCGAGATACCCTCGAAACTGTGCAGACGTCCCGGCGGAATTCGTCGGTAACGCTTATCAAGGGGGATTCGCGGTGACTTTATTAAAACCCTCTTTCTTGAATCGCGGTGGGAATATTGTCGTTGATAAATCGCGCTTTCCACTTACGAGAACCACTCTACTCGGTTGAGTACACCGAAGCGAAAGATAATCCGGACTCTCGATAACAGAGCCACACAGTAACGCGATAATATATCGGTGCACCGGTTGATAAAAATTTCAGGCCGTTTAGGCTTTCTGACGTTGCTTAAAGTTTCACTTTGTTTCCGCTCGATAGGACGCCAACAGCCTCGATTAAAAGTTTCAATCGGTGCTTAAGGATTCCCTAAACGGTCTTCTTCGTTTGCGAGAAAGTGAAAGTCCCGGTGAAATGAATAATTCTCGATTCTAGCCGGCGATAGGGTAAAGGACCCGCTTACTGCCATTTATCCAATTATTGTCACTTAATGCTGGTTTGTTTAAAATAGCAAATAAATATTATGAAGTCACGGTCAATGAAAATTTGGTGTTATTATTAAAGTTGTAATTCATGTGGTAGAAAAAACGTAAACAAAAATATTTGAAAATTCTTATTTATTATATATGGATTGAAATTATTAATTGAAATAATATGTTTGTAGGATACATTAGAAATACTTACTTGAAATTATATTTCGTTTCGAATATATTAGAAATAATTATCTGAAGCAATATTTTTTGGATTCGCATAATTATTGAGCTTAAAAATGAAAAAGTTAACACTTGGCAGCTTGAAACTTGAAAATTTGAAATTTCAAAACTTGAGCATTACAACACTTGAAATATTCAAACTTGGAAGTTTTAATCTTTGAAGCTTAAAATTCTGAATATTTGAAAACCTTAAAAGTTGAAGTTCGAAAACTTGGAAACTTGAAATATTTAGACTTTAATTTTCAAAGCTTGGAATTCCAAATTTTTGAAATTTGAAACTTTGAAGCTTGAGATTTTGGAATTTTGAAGATTGATATTCTGAAAATTTACAAATTTAAAGCTCGAAATAAAAAAAATTTGCTATTTTGAAGTCGATATTTTTCAAATTTCAAGCTTGATATTCTGAAAACCTAAATATTTGAAGCTTAAAATTATGAAATTTGAAAATTTAAAGCTTGAAATTCGGAAAATTTAAAATTTGAAGCTTGAAATTCTGAAAATCTGAAAGTTTGAAGCTCCAAATTCTGAAAATTTATCACTATTAAGCTTGAAATTCGGAAAATTTGAAATTTGATATTTTTGAAACTAACGAATTTCTTAACAAAATTAGAGGTTCAGAGTGTTACAAAAAAATTTTTCCTTAAACATGTTAAACAATACTAAATACATACAGAAATGTATGTGTTTTATCAGATAATACAAAAAGTATACAATAATTTCAAGTTTATTTCTTAAAGTGTCAGTAATTGGGTCTTTTACCCTATCGTTTCATATCTTTGTTGGCCATGATTGATCGACTCTCCGTCGGAGTGTCGAAAATCAAGAAATCAATTAGAACTCGTTAATAGATCGTCGAGTGCGTCGCGCCAGATTGATGCAAAGAAATTAAAGATAAGGAATAAGTACTCCTCCGTGATAAACATCGAGGATATTCAACAATAATTCATCGAACATGGTCTCCGCGGTATCATAAATCGTGCATCGAGCGGCTTAATGTCAAGCGTCGAAGGTGGGGAAGCGTAAAGTTGCCAGGAAATACGTAAATATCCGTCTATAAATAGAGCGTACGCCAGCTATGGTACGAATGTTATTCACAATTGCGCGACTGCTATAGTTCTTCGCGCCTCGGTTTGATTAGTCCGCCGCCGCCGCCTAATCGCTTCGAATTTGTCCTCGAGTCATCAATTCGAGACAAACCGACGACGGAATCGTCTTCGAATCGGAAAAACCGAACGGAAGGGAGATCGTCGGCCGAAGGTCGCGTCTTTGATCGAATTGGAAGACCAACCTGTTCTTTCCGGTGGTCGATACGCCATTGAATGTTACTCCGTGATAAGAGGGACCACGCCTCCGCGATTCTTCGTCGTCGTAGCTCCTACTTTCAGGGAAACTGATTTCGCTCCCCTTTTCGCAGCCCTTCCCCCCTCCCCCTGATCCCCTCGAATTCGTTTCCCTGGCTCGCTTCGATTCGGACGAGCTCTAGTCAGAGGAGAATCGAAGATGGCGAAACTTTGATTCAGCAACAACCCTTCTGAATTATTTCTGTCTCCTATAGACATCGAGCGCGGACCACTTGGAAAGTTTTTATGATCTATTTCGCCGCTATTTGTTGCGAAAGGAAAAAAACGAAAGTGCAGACTGACGTTCGAGGTAAAGCTGCTTTAGTAATTCACGTCTAGCTCGTCACTCGCAGCAAACCAGAAGAATCTTTCTTTTCATTACTATTAGGCAGTTTTTTTTTTACTATTTAGGCAGTATTAGAGTGAAGGTACCAATTACTGTGGTAACGATATTTTGGCGCACTTTCCTTAATTTCTGACAAAAGAACAGTTCATTAGCTGTTTTGCTTTTAAGGGAGTAGTCCCAGTGGTAATTGCAGACTGATGACTTCACTGACAAAATTGGCCAAAATGTGGGTTTACGCGAATCCACTTTTCGTCCTTATATGAGAAGATTTTGAGCTGGGAAAGGGTTCATTTGAATGGAGAAGCTTGTATCTAGCGCGCTCTAGTCTTGATTTTGGCTCAAAACATTCTTTTAAATACCAAAAAATGCCTCAGTTCCATGACTGTTTTTGTCGATTTTTCCCCTACCTTTCAACACTCATATTTCCAAATATCTACAAAATTACATTGATTGACGACCAGAGCGCGCTAGATACAAGCTTCTCCATTCGAATGAGCCCTTTCCTAGCTCAAAATCTTCTCATATAAGGACGAAAAATAGATTCGCGTAAACCCACATTTTTGCCACTTTTGTCGGTAAAGTCACCAATCTGCAATTACCACTGAGAGTATATTTTGTATTAGAAAAAAATTGTTTAACCTTGAAAACCGAACGTAATGTGAAAAAACATCTGTACATAACACTGCGAGTGAAAAATAATTGTGTACACAATACTGCGGATTTAAACTTTGTGTATTAAAATGATTATAAAAAACTATCACTTGAAGGACTAGGTATATTTTCATCGGCGGTGACTTTATCGATTAAAGTTACTTAATCTATTATTAAACTAAAAACTAATAAAACACACGAAGGTATCTAAAAGAATGCATATATAAACTATACTTTTATAACAATTTTTATTAAATAGATAGGTTATTTATTTTTCTTTTTTTATTTGTTTCGCAACTTTAGAATTTCATTTTCGCACTGGTCTCTTATTGACTCTGTTTCCTTAGCCTTGAGCTTTTCTAAGTTACTTTTTACTTTTATAATTTCCTTTTTCTTTCTCAGTTGTTTTTCTCTTTCATTTTTTATGGCTTCCATTTTTTAAAGTTTTTCTTGTTGTTTCATAACTAGATTTCTTTTTTTGTACTTGTTAGTAGCTTCTTATTTTTTGCGTTACTTTTCACTTTTTGTAATGATGCACACTATACATATTAAGCCGTGTATGCACACTGCGAGGTTGCCTCGCGAGGCTCGAGCCGCTACCTTATTGCGGAATACGAAAAAAAAGCGAGGCAACGTTCGCAATCATCTATTTTGCGTTGTCTCACTTTTTCTTCGCACACCGAAACAAAGTAGCGACACGAACCACGCGAGGCAGCCTCGCAGTGTCTGTACACGGCTTTAGGTACTAATCAGCAAGATTAGTGGCACCGCAGTATTATGGACAGTATTATTGAATTTTCTGCCGCAGTAATGAGCGTCTTCTCCGTTTAGATGTACGTAATACTGTGGGCTTATATTTTTTATTAAGAAAGCAAGAAAAGTCTCTGTTTATATTTTTATTACAATAAAGTAGGTATTTAAATAATGAGAAAACGTTTTTCTATTCAATTGCAATTAATACAATGAATGTACAATAATTTCAACAACAGTCCTTTGGTAATCGAGACACAACAAAAATGGTATATTTTGTATCTTTTTTGGAGTCTGTGCTTGTAAATCCTAAAATTATAAAAATATGAGAATGATTGAAAAATATTCTTGCTTCTTTAACTAGAATAGACACTGATTAAATTGTACCGATTTTTTGAGTAGAGGAAATTTATTTTTATATAAATTAATCTTATTAGAAAAAAATACCGCAGTAAAACGTATAGTCGCAGTAATAGGTACTTTTACCCTATTAGTGCCATTCATAAACCTGTTTCTTTCTTGGCACCTCTTCCCTGCCATTTTATTTTCATTATTTTTTAATATCACCTTAAGATTTAGTATGCATTTCCTATGTATTCTGGTTGAAAATTAAGAGCTACGTAAAATGCAGTTAAAATTTAATTTATCCAACTGAAACATTCAGTTTTTATCGAATATTAAATGAGGGCAATACATTTTTAAGGCCGATAAAAAAGTTACCATGTCTGAAAAATAAGTGGAAATCGAAAATAGCCATAAACGTTTTTAGCGTTAAATAAATTAATTTTTCCATAAAATCAATAAGAAAATCATTCCAAGATTCTCAGGAAACTATCTGGAATTTTAGCACTTTATAAGAATATTTACTACATTGGTTGGCATTTTTACTACACAGTATTGGAATTTTCACCACAAGGGCACCTGAGAGGTGAATACGTAATTTACACCGTGTCATAAATACATTAATGACCTCAGGGTCTATGTCTGAAACCTCTACAGGGTGTAACAAAAATGTTGCAGTTCCTTGAAACAGTTAATTCCTGAGGTAATTATAAACAACTTTTTCCTTAGCGAAAATGTTAGGTGGAGCTTTGTTAACGAGTCATAAACGAAAAACACAGACCAATAGAAGCACGAATACAGGGCATGAATTTCAGCGCGGGCTCCAACTGTGAGTAGTATTGGCCCGCCATCGTCCACCTCATCATTAATCCGCTGTACTCGCTCCCCGATTGGTCGGTGTTTGTTTGTTAATAACTCGTTAACGAAGCTCCAACTAACATTTTCGCTAAGGAAAAAGTTGTTCACAATCACCTCAAGAATCATCCCATTCAAGGAACTGCAACATTTTTGTTACACTCTGTATACGATATACATATACACACAGTTTATCCCCACTATTCTCTCACCACTAGCGGCTTTTGAAAGTTTGCGTCTCTAGGCTAACAAGTGTTTGCCGTCCTTTCCTACGTTTTATGCAATGCAAATACGAAAATATATGTTGCATGATACACTTAAAGGCTCTATTCATTATTCATCCGAGACAACTTATTTTAAAACTGAGTGGTGTCCCGAGGAGTGTGTATATGTATATTGAGAGAGTACTGTAATTTGAAAATAAAGCTACCGACCTGTAGTCGTTGCCTGAGGGTGGGCCTGAGCTCGGCGCGCATCCTCTCGAACCGGAAGACCCAGGCGACGCCGATGACCGCGTCGCCGAAGAGGAGCACGAGCAACAGGACCCAATAGGCGTTGAGGAGCCTGGCGCTCAATCTCCTGGCGGCGATGCAGCCGAGCAGTTGCACCAAACCTAATTGCGTGGCGAGGGCCAGGTAAGCGTAGAGCGCTGTCGGATCGAATGCACGCGGCACACCTGGCACGACGTATCGGCGCGGATCGCCGGTGAATAAAAGCGTTCGTGAAACCGCGGCGGCGAAGCCGAGCGCGCTACCGAGCAGCACCAAGTTACAGGTGTAGATCCAGAGCCGGTAATATCGCATCGCGACGTCCTGGCCACAGTCGGCGCGTCTGTGGGACGTCACCGACGTCGCCGTCTCCTCGCCGAGGTACGACCGACTGCTCTCCCTCCTCTTGTCTTCAAACACCACGTTCTTATTATTGTTATTATTGTTGTTGTTGATGTTGTTGTTGTTGTTGTTATTGTTGTTGTTGTTGGTTGCGGTGGTAGTAGTAACGATGGTGTCCGTCGAGTGCCGATGCCGTCGACGGCCGTTCAGTAGGAATAAAAATGATGTCCTCACGCTGCAGTCCTTGTTCGCTGTCTTTTGGCTGTGCGTCGACTGCGGGGTGACTGAACGTTGCAGCAGCATCACCGTCATACTATCGTGCCTCCTCTGGTACGCGTGTCCTCGCCGTAAGGATTATACACCGGCGATCGTGGGGAATCGTAGAGACCGAGAGAAACCTCTACGAGAGGGCCGAGGGAACGGCGCGGCGCGTGTCACGCGACCCTCGATGTAAACAGTCTGTTCATCCTAGTCCTCTTCGTTCCTCCACTTGCAGTATAGCCTTTCGCGATCACGATTTTGCTTCCCTGCGCAGATAGGAAAATTGTCAGAATAATTGTTTGAACATTCGCAATAAAGATTTATCGTCGGTGAGCCAACACTCGAAATTTTCTAAGTTACTTCAAGCTGCGTTTAAGTTGGTTCTAAGTAGTCAAGTCTACTCTCCGAAACAACTCCCGAAGAATCCTCCAATTTTCCCTCCAAGATGATTCTCAGAGGCTGGATTAGAAGAAGGGGTTGTTGTCCACCAATAATTGGTGCCTTTGGTCAAAATACTCTCGCCACCCTGTCCAATCGTGCTAAGTCCGACATGCGGGATCTGGCAAATATGAGGCCCCTCGAGGCCCGCTATTCACCGACATGTAACCGAAACATTGAGCGGAAAGAAGCTCTGAACCTCTGAACTTGGAGTTTTCCCGCCTGTAATCTCTTAAATTTACCGTGACAATTTTAGGACACGAGGCGATTCGTTGCCTAAAAGACACCTCAAGAAGTCACGTCTGCGTCATAAATTCATCCTGATACCGAAAATCTTAAACATCTATTTCAGTTTCCTAGAGGTCATTTTTGTCGCGTGAATCGATACACATCTGGAATACAATCGAACACGGTCGCTCTATGCCTGTGTAGCTTAGTGGACATTGGTCAGTTAATTGATTGATTAAGGACAAATGTACTTGGAACCGTTTGAGCAGGGATTAGATAGCACTGTGGCGTTAATAGATTATGCAGCTAGAGTGAACTTCAATGTCTGACCAAAACGGGGAGGATCTACTTGAAGCGCTTAAGGCCGTCCGCTGCGCTGAGCATTTCTCTGTCTCTACGAGGAAGGTGTTGTTTTCTGTGGCACGAAATACAGTATTTTCTCGATAAATGTGAAAAAGTCCTCCACGATAAATGCGAAAATTTTATTCCCATCACTAGTAACATCCCTCTAGAAACCAGCGAAGCGATTAAGGGGTTATACCCAATCAAAAGGCCGAAATAAAACGAATATTTGAGAACTTTTTTTGGAAAAGCATAAGCATATATAGGTTCAATACTTTCTCTATTTAAAAGAGTAACATTTAGACAATATTTCCTACTCTTTTGGTGTCAAAATATTCATTTATGTGGAAGTTATTGGTGATGACCGATAATCGCTTATCAAAAAATGGTTGTTGTCAGTACTGTCGTTCAGATCAAGTTATATAAAACCAAAAGACTCAAAAGATTTAGTTAATTTGTTAGTTTCTCGTCTGATTAATCGAAGGAATTTTCGAAGTATTATGTTTAAACAGAATGGTGACTGTTTAAAGTAAAAGCTTTTATTTTCGGGATAAAAAACGGCCATTTTTTGTTCATAAAATTAAAAATATACATTTTAAAAAAAAGTCTCACTAAATTTAGAAAAGATTGGTGCAATAGTTTTTGAAATATCTTGCACATCCCCTTTGAAAACGTTTCGACAGTTTGAAACTTTCAGAGAATGTTTCTAAGATGAGATATTTTCAGAAACGATCATTTTTGAAAATTCGATGTTTTTCAACTTCTTAATACTCGGTCACCGATTAGTGTAATACGATACGCCGACTTTTATCTTTGCCACATATCGAACCATAATCCTTCTCTCTTTTACGTTCGGCGTTTTCGGCAAAACACAAAGAATATAGGACCTACACGATAAGTGTGACTCTCCGCTCCCGAGGATTTGGAACTAGCGAAGTCATTGCTAAGGCGGTACGATTGTCGATCATCGCCGCATTTACTTAAACCACAGTTCCTCCTTCCCTTTCACGTGCTGTCTTTTTCTACGTTCGGCGCTCTAATCAAAACACACAAAATGTAGGATCTCTACGATAAATGTGACTCCAGTCCCGAGGAGAAAATACTGTATTCCCTCCTCGGACGATCTCTCAAATATTTTTCCAATTACCGTTTCGATATTTATCTCTCGCGCGCTTTTATCGACGAGGAATCTAACGGAAAGTATATAAAGCGGAGAAGCAATTGCGGTGCTCCGTCCGATACCGAAATTAAATCAGGTCATACCGTTAGAACGTCCGCAAACGATTTACGACCGCACACAGCGACGGTCTCACGAACTGTCTGAGAATTTATGGTGTCCGATGAAGGGTCACCATAGTTCCCTCTGTTCGAGAGGTTAAACGACCGAAACAAAGACTAATCGGCTGTGCACGAAGCCTGCAAAATTATCTTCGTTCCACCCAACTGACTAAATACAAGTCGGCCGTTGCACAGGTTGCCAGATTCCTGTCGACGATGTAGAGCAATAAAGTTCCCGATAGAACGATTCATCTTCCCCGGAATATGGGTCGGTTGACCGCGTCGCCTGCTTCTGTTCACGCTCGAGCGTCGAAAATTGATAAAAATATCGTGAGAGACGGGAAAACGGAGCAACAAATCCTAGGATCATCCTAGATTCGAAGATTAACGCGTCCGTCGTCGCGTCGATCGCGGCTCGAACGAAGACAAATCGAATCCGACTCGTCCACGTCGAAAAGATAAACAGCTCGGAAGTCAAAGGAACGGGACAGATTGTTTCCCTTTGACGGTTCTCGAGAAAATCTGGTTCGACCGTCGCACGATGATCTAAAATCCCAGAAATACAGCCAAAATGTTAAAAATGAAATGTATGAATTTTCATTCATTTTACGCTAAAATGTATTAGTTGAAGAATAGCAAACACACATACAAACACAGTGTAGCATAACTAATGAGGGGAACTAGCCAACTGTCCGTCGTATTTATATTATATTTATATTTTTTTTGCACATATGCAATGCATATACACAAATATAGGTTGCATAACACACTTTCGGGCTCTATTCATACGAGACATCTTATATTAGAACTGATATTTACATTATTACTATCGACGAACAGTTGCAGGCAAAAATATTTTACTATCTTTTACAATTTCTTTGGCTCAAGATTTGTCGCCCCTAAAAATTCGCCACCCTAGGCTGCAGCCTACTTACAAGAAGACCCTACAGTGTGTACTCCTTGGATTTTAATGAAATTTTAGTGAATGATTGATTCTAGAGATCTGATTGAGAATGATTCTGTAGAATATTTTGCGCCAATGCGCATTTTTTATAAACAATTAAAATATGAAATTTAAAAGGCTATAAAAAAAATAGATCAATGGAAAAGGCACCTGCTCCTAAGCCGAAGGTCCAGAATTCGAATCCCGGTTTGTTCCAAGTTTGTTTTTTTTTCAACTTTTTGTTTCGAGCAATTTTAATTCCTTCACTTTTATTCTGTGCGTAGTAGAGTTGTTTATAATATTTATTAAAGAATTTTATTAAAAAACTTCAAAATAGTATGGAAGTATTGCAGAGCAATCAAGAACTTAATAAACGCGAAGATGCAATTCTAATTCATTCTCTTGTCAAGTATTTTTAAATATGTTTTTCTACTGATGTAAGAAAAAATAAATGTACCTGTGCTTCTATATCTTTCATCCGATGTGCAGATTGCAGGCAATTTTTATATTTTTCCTGCTTTTACATTGCATATCACCCTAGTAGTTGTAAATCCTAATGCAATAAATATGTTAATGATCTTAAAGTTATTTGTGTTATACTTGCGATATACTTTTTCAAAAATACATGATTAGATACATATAAACAGCTCTAATACGCATAGAATAAAAGTGAAGGAATTAAAATTGCTCGAAACAAAAAGTTGAAAAAAAACAAACTTGGAACAAATTGAGATTCGAACTCTGGTTTTGGGTCCTTGGCTTACGAGCCAGGTGCTTTTTCCATTGAGCTATTTTTTTTTATAATAGCCTTTTAAACTTCATATTGTTTGTGCGCAAAATATTCTACAGAATGTCATCATACATTCTTTGGAATCATTCACTAAAGTTTCATGAAAATCCAAGGAGTGCACATTGTACGGTCTCCTTGTTAGCCTATACAGAGTGTAACAAAAATGTTGCAGTTCCTTGAATGAAGTGATTCTTGAGATGATTTGGAACAACTTTTTCCTTAGCAAAAATATTAGTTGGAGCTTTGTTAACGAGTTATTAACAAAAAAACACCGACCAATCGGGGAGCGAGTACAGCGGATTAATGATGACGCGGCCGATGGCGGGCCTATACTACTCACAGTTGGAGCCCGCGCTGAAATTCATCCACTGTATTCGTGCTTCTATTGGTCGGTGTTTTTCGTTAATAACTTGTTAACAAAGCCCCACCTAACATTTTGACTAAGGAAAAAGTTGTTTAAAATCACCTGAGGAATTACCCGTTTTAAAGAATTGCAACATTTTTGTTACACTGTGAATGTAAATCCGCCTCTGATTTTGACCACATTTTTGGGTTAGGTCTGGGTTAGATATGGACCATTGTGCGTCGCGTGGCGCGGCTCGTGCGATCCGGATTAAAATCTCAACTTGCTGGAACGGTTTTCCTCGTTTCCTCGAACCCTTCGCGTCTCGGAGGCCGTTCGAAGCGGGCGACGATTGATCCGTGCATCGCGACATGCATCGTTATCAAAAAGCGCGCGGAGCGCGAAGTTGCTCCGGTAAGCTTTCCTCGCTCAATCCCGCGAAGGACACGCGGACGCGTTCCGATATGCACAGAACGTCGCGTAGATACATGGAGGTAATTATTAGTCTTCATCGTGATAGATCACGTTAGAGGAGCGTGCGCATCGAAACGAGCACGAACGGAGCTCGGCTGGCGTGCGCCTCCGTTAAATTGTATTTCTTTCTGACAGTTGTGGCGTGCAATAGGCGATTCTATTATCGATCCCTCTCGCCAGTTCGTTGCGAGTCCCGCGCTTGCCTTCCCGTCTAGAGGAACGGGGCAAACGAGACGAAATAAATAGGGTAAACGGCGGAGGGAAATCCAGTATCCAGATTAATTAATGTTTCCTAATTGCTCGTGAGAACGCGGAAAATCGTCGGCGTTGCGCGGACGAGGCGGTCTGAGGCCAGAAGACGTTGTCCGATTCACGGACCGCGTTATTTTTAGTAAAAATCTGCACCGGAATGGTGGGCGAGTTTCCTTATCAACCTCTCGCGTCAAACCAACTGCGCCAGTTTGATTGGGAGCACAGGAAATGATGTTTGCTCACGCAAAACGGAACGTAGGACGTCACCGCGAATGGAAACGTATTTTTAAAGCGAACGCTTCACTTCACCCTAAATAGAAACACTCGAACGTAGCCGTAGGAGCGTTCGAAATGCCATGGCTGCGAAAATTAGTTGCATTAATGAGGCGTTTCGAGTCGAGAATTGCCGCGGCAAATTGACATTTCGATGCCCTGAAACTGTTTGTTAACATCTGTGCTCTTTAAATAGATCGGAAAAACGACATCCGTCACGGTAAACCCGTTTTAATGAATTTAATCGCGAGACGACGAGTCATCACGCGACTTATTAGAACCCGAGCAAACATTTCCCCTCGTTAAATTGTCGAGCTAGTTGAACTGCGACGGTAACCAAGCAAGGTATCTAAAAACATCGGTGGGTGTTTCGAAATGTCAGTCCGCAAACCTACCTACGGATGTCCCATTAGTATCCCTCGAAACGACGAGCAGATTGCTTGTCCTCCTATTAATCCCGCGTTACGTAAGGCGCACTAATAAACATACGTTCCGTGTCGTGCAAAATCGAACTTGTACAGCGATTCTATCTCCGCGGGTGATATCGAGCGAGGTCGAGACTGGCTAATTCATCGAGCGACAACGATGAAACGGAAAATCCACGTTCGCGTGATGTTTTCCTTGCGAAGGGAATCGGCGGAGGGAATTCCGTATAGACTGCTAAAAATAAGCCGATCTTTGCGAATTTTTTTTTACGAGAAACCTGTTAAAGGAATCACTTTGAAACTTTCGAGACTGTATTATTTATTTATTTATTTGCGGGCAAAAACTCTTTGGTACAAAATTCAAAAGAAAAAAGAAGAGATAATTAGAAACGCATAAGTAAGTAAATAATAAATTAAATTAAATAAGTCAGTATTATTATGAACAGAGTTGATGAGTTTACATATACGATTTATACAACTATAATGACCATAAGATGTACGATGAGATAGAGTGTGCAGTAAAGGGTGATTCCATAGACTTTTAGTATTTGCATACAAGTAAAAAAGGTGGATAACAGGACAGCGTATGTCATCTCTGAATACTTTATGCCCAAATATATCTGAAATAATTCTTCTACTGCTCAATGTTTGAACATTTAAAGCATTAAGCACCGCGTCATAATTATGCACAAGCCTTAAAAATGTATGCTGTACTTTCTCAATATTATAATCGTGAGATGTTAAATATGGAGACCAGATTAACTTCCATATTCTAGAATGGGTCTGGTGAACTGAAAGTAAAGAATTTTGAGAGAGTTCGTGTCTTTAAAGAAACTCGATACTTTATGAATAAGTCCGAGAGTTTTGCAGCTACTAGCAATAATATCATTATAATGACCAGTGAAAGATAAGTTAGAACAGGCCCGGGGAAATTCTTCCCCGACGTCGCTGTGCTACTCCTTCCATTAGTGTGGCGTTCCCCCTCCAGTAGGCTACGATTTCCCTCACCATTCCCGCTGCTCCGCACACAGCATACCTGTACAATGCTCACTCTGTGAGTGTCACACAGCGGCAGAATCAAGTGGATGTAGTGGGGAGAGCTCGGCAGGAGGAGAACGGAGACCGTGTAGCCCGCGGGCCACGATTTCCCCAGGCCTGAGTTAGAAGAAAACGTACACATTTTCATGTGTTAGTTTACTAAGAAACAAAGGAAATGACATCTCGCGAAAGAACTTTGAAATTGTCAAAGAATAATATACCTACAAGGCAGTGTAGTAAATGTCATTGAATTCCTCGTTTGAAAGTGCTATCGTACACAAAACTGAACAATCATCACATTTTAATTGTAAATAGCCGATAAATCATTAACTGTAACCTTGCGAAAAAGCAAACAAAAATTGCAACATATCGTAGAACAAAAACTATATTCAACTATATTAAAAAATGTTGCAGTTCCTTGGAAGAGGCGATTCCTAAGGTGATTTTAAACAACTTTTTCCTTAGCGAAAATGTTAGGTGGGGCTTTGTTAACGAGTTATTAACGAAAAACATCGACCAATAGAAGCACGAGTACAGTGGACGAATTTCAGCGCGAGCTCCAGCTGCGAGTAGTATTGGCCCGCCATCGTCCGCCTCATCATTAATCCGCTGTACTCGCTTCCCGATTGGTCGGTGTTTTTCCTTAATAACTCGTTAACAAAGCCCCACCTAACATTTTCGCTAAGGAAAAAGTTGTTTATAATCACCTCAGGAATTACTTTTTTCAAGGAACTGTAATATTCTTGTTACACCCTGTATAAAACCGTCTTTGAGATATCAAAGAAAGAGTTTTATTCTTCAAAATGTTCAAAATTCTTCAAAATTCTTTTTTCACTGATGTTAAAACATTTCAAATATCTACAATTCCTTTTTACTAAAATTTAGTGTTCAGTTTCAAGAATTCCGGCTTTTTCGAGAATCTCTAAATTCTCAAGAATCCCAAAATTCTCGGATTGTGAGATACTTTGAGACACTCGACCCGACATTTTGGGGTTCTCACACACCTTTAGTATAATCGTCACGGTTTTCTGGCCATGAATAATTAACCGCGTGCTGTAGCGTCGGAAGACGGAAAGACATAGAAAGTAGCGAATTTGCTATAGCATATAGGATCGCGCAAAGCGAAGCTCGCGCGGAATGCCGATCCGGCGAAGCGATACCGTCGGTTACCAGGACACCTTGTGTGCATCCGAATTCACGGGTACGAATTGTTGGCACGGTCGCGGAGTTGGGAATCGCTGCACAACAGAGTTCTCTGGCTCGGGTCGGAATATATGCACCCGCCGTGTGCATAGATAAACACGCGAGCCCCGAGTCAAGACGGCAGCGTCGTGCATGTGTCGTGCGCACTGCGCGTACACCAACGTAAACGGGTCTAAGAAAAGAAAGAGGGTAAACAGAGTGTGAGTGGAACAAGGGGAATCTCGTCGTCGATGGATTCGCGTGGATACCGAGGAGGGACGAGACCGAAGGAGGTTTATCTGTTGACTATTCACGCGTTTCGAGTGCGCTCCCCGTCTTGGTGCATCGATGCTGCACACGGACCAGCCGAGTGGTGCATTGTAACGAAACACGGAAGAAAGTTAAGGGCCCATCGATCGTTTAAGCCCTCCGCGCTTGCTCGCGGCGAGTACACCACAAGTCCGCAAGAAAAGCGGCCGAAGTGGACGGTCAGGGTTCTCCGCTTTTCTACAACAGTCATCCGATTAGGCTCACGATATTTCAGAATACCAACGGTTTCTCTGTACAAATAAATTGGGGCATCAGACGCTGGGATGCTTCGCCCTCAGGCCGTTGGATTGCTCTTGAATCAGAGACCCAAAATAACAGTTATTTCAAGAATTTTATGGAAAGAGTCACTGACAAGGGAATCGTTAATGAAGTTAGGAAACTGAACATTCAGAAAATTGTGGAGTCTGTGTGCAAGTAGAATAGTTAGTCTCTGTCACAAAACTGTTTTTGCTTGGTGCCATAGTGCGATTTTAAGGGCTGAAATCGGCCCTAGAAGAAAAGTCAATATTTCATTTTCGTGGCATTATTCAAGAACTGTAAGAGATAGCGTCAAGGACTCAATTTATGATCAGAACTCAATTCCTGATCAGCTTAATATATCTGTGGTTATAAGGCAAAACACCAAATGCCACATGTTTTCATTTTCGAGATATTAATGGAAAACATTCTTTTAATGCATCATTTCTCTGATAGAAATATGAATTCTACTTTTTAGACCTTAGTTATCGCATAAAATCAATTTTTTTGAAAATGTGACATACGTCGTTTTTGCTTTACTGCATTTACTATCATACTATAAATTATCATGCTAAAAATTTATCCCAAACACTTACTAGTTATTAACTTTTTTTGAATTTCAAAAGTAAAATTTGAAAGCTAATATTAGACATAATTTGGGTGATCAGAAATTGCTCCCTTTGCTTTTTTAATTTTAGAACTTAGATTATAATTCAATTATTGTTATTTTTGCACTTTTATAGACGTCAAATTAAAGATTAAACATGGATTTACTCAAATATGACGCAAATTTTGAAATTAGGTTAATATTCACATTTATACATTAGAAACCCCCAATAATAATTAGGTCCTTGATTGTAGGCGAAAAAAGTTTAAACAAAAATTATACTTACATTTTATATTTACAAAATTGCATTGAAACTTTTTATACAGTTTAGTAGATATAAAAAATAACTACACCTTTTCTTTAAACTTTTTTTTCTCGATCTCTAATAGTTCGAAAATGATTGTACAAAAATGAGAAATTCGCATTTTCTTCAGGGTGTGATTTCAATCCTTAAAATTACATTATGGCACAAACAAAAAATAGTTTCGTAATAGGAATGAACTACTCTACTTGCACACAGACTTTCACAATTTTATGAATTTTTTAGTTCCCCAACTTCCCTTGTGAGTAAAAATTAATTTTCATTCATATCGAAGTCAGTTAGATATATTTTTAAGACATTTTTCAAGAGCCAAAATAATTAATAATTATAAGAATTCATGTTTAACTATTCTATTTACGGATAATTATTACGGATTAAAACTTTTGTGGTTACTCCTAGCCACTTTACGCGACTGGAACTTTTGTTTGTTACTAGTGACTAATATAAATAACCGGAATTTTTATTGGTTACAGAGTTGGGCAAAATGTAATCTGATTAAAAATAAAAAATCATGATTAAATTCTAATTACTAATCCATTTATACATTATTTTCTGTAATCGTTAATCTTTATAGACTACACAGTCAAATTATGGTCAGTAACAGTCAACGATTACAGAAAATAACTCGCAGATCTTTATGCATTTATGAGAATTAGAAATATGCAAGAATCGATGAGAATGTTGGCGCAACCAAAATATACTGGATATTAAAAATGTATTAGTCTACCTTTAATTTTTAATTTCCGTATGTAAACATTTGATTTTGCATAAAAACCCGCAATCTACCTTCATACCGTTCTTTTGTTTAACAATGTCTAAAAGACTGAGAACTAATTCTTTTAATATTGTCAATGAATACTACTTATCAATAATGATTAGACTGTGGATGTTTATGCATTTGTAACGATTTTGAATCTGCTAAAATGCATAAAGAAATGCACAAATATATAAAATATCGAAAACAAAATACATTTTATCATATACCTGTAGAATATTTTTATTTTGGAGTGACATTAACATTCGCTTTAGCACAAATTTTTCTATTGACAAGGATGTTAGTTGAAGGCTCTGAGATCAGCAAATGCAAATTTTTATTTTGGATATACCTATAGAAAGTAAAAGACACTTTTATTTAAATAGGTTTTCTTTTTCTATGCCTTTGAAAATATAAATTTACATAAACATCCGCAGTCTACTGATCACCCAAATTATCTCTATTAGCTTCCAAATTTTACTTTTGAAATTCAAAACAGTCAATAACTATTTAGTTAGTGTCGTGGATCATTTTTTAGTATAATAATTTAGTTGTACGATAGTTACATACTAAAAAATTGAGTCCCTGACAGTATGTAGTGATTTTCAGTACGTAAGGAAGAAACTGCTTGTTTACAATTATAAACAAATGAATTAAAAAAAACTTGACTGCGTATTTAAATTACCTCCGGACACAAAAGGTTAACTATCACAGCGTGACTTAAAAAATTTGTCTTACAACAGTTCCGTCTGTTTTAAATACCCAACCAAACCTGTTGGATATGACATAATTTCCAAAGTCCAGAAACTCGGATGCATCAAAGAACTTGGAAGATCTAAAAGCGCCAAGGGCATATTTATCCTACCGAAGAACGAAAATCTACCCCGGTTTAGTGGTTTGGTAGATCGTAGACCGATCTCCAGGAAGTCTACCCCGTTTATCCAAGGAACACCCCGTGCATCCTGTCGTCGAGGGAAAGAAGTCGTGGGGATCTCGAAGGATTCCCCGTTTCGCAAACATCGCGAAGACATGCACAGTCAACGTCCTGGTCAACGTCCAGCCACGTTCCACGCAACGTCGATGAAAAGGCATCGGAGGAATCGATCTTCGCGCTCCCCGCGTTCCTCCTTTTCCATTCCTTCCTCCTTCTTTCGCCGCTCCCTCCCGCGGGAAAACGAGGCGGAGTGCGACGGAGAGAAGGCTGACCTTGTCCAGCGAATTAAACGACATCGTGGATGCCTCCGCGGTGAATAGGTCGCGCGCGGATCTTTTTTAATTAAATACCTTTCGTCGGCGGGAGGCGAGGAGGAAGCGAGCCAGGAAGAGGAGCGGCTCGCTTCGGAACAGCCTTTTAATTAGCTATCGGTCGGAATGTTTGTTACCGTTCCGAAGGAGTTGCTCCGAGGGAAACAGAGAGAGGGAGAGGGAGAGAGAGAGAGAGAGAGAGAAGTGGAGCGGCGTGAGGAAGGAGAAGGGAGAGCCGAGAGAGAAGAGCGAGAGAGGAAGGAAGGGGGTGACGTTATGCAATCCTCCTCCCGACCTTCCCGAAGGAATATCATTGTCGCTTTCCTTTGCCTCGTTTTTCTTCCCGCGGATTTATTCGACGCTTCGCGATCGCCTCGACCTCCGCTCGCTGGAACCGCGCTTTCGTTACTCTCCCAGGTCAAACCTTTGACGGACAGCACCGCGAGAGGAACGCAGAACAGTTTTTCGAAACCGCGGCACTAGTTTCAAGGAAGACAGAACTGTCGCGACGGTCCGGTGATCCAGAATACGGGAGATCCTTCGTCGATCATCCCCCTGCACGCACGTGATTTGTCGGAGCCGCTGGTCAGAGAACCAGAAAGACGAAAGGAACGGAAACGGGGGTCGCAGCCTCGTTACTGACCTTTAGGCGCGTTGAAGACGATTCGCACGGTTCACCGCGAATCCAACACGCACATCTTTGTCAACGGAACGATCACAAACGTCGCGACTGAGCGTGAATAGTCTGCACGAGACGGACACGAGCGCGGTGGTCGCGTCGTGTCTATAACCATCGCCGCGAGCGTCCTCAGGACTGTTGTCCTCGTCGTTGATGCCAGCGGCGCCTGCTTCCGCCGTTTGCCTCTGCCACGTCCCGCGGACCCGTTCACCACCATGATCGCGCGCCAAGGCCCGTCGTCGCCGCCGCCGTCGTCGTCCGCGTCCTCATCTTCCCCTTGGATCGCCTCCTTCCGCGCCCTGTGTCGTCCCGCGTCGCCTCCCCGATCCTCTGGATGGCCGCGTCGCTGCTGACCCGACAGCCGTATCGCATAGCGAAACTACGCTGCTCTCCGACGCGGGTGTCGCGTACGCGAGCCACAGATTTCGTCGCCTCTCGCCGTCCCTAAAGCTGATAACCGTCCGACGCGCGATCGAATCAAAACGCGGCGAAGGCGCGATCGCGGGACGCGGACGGTAGGACGACCCTGGCCGAGGTTAGGAGCGTCGAGGGGACGAAAGCTGCTTGCTGCTGCTGGATCGCGATTCGGTGGAGGTTTCCTTGAGCGCGGGGGTGGCTGTCAACAACGCCCGAGGTAGGCAACCGGACTGACTCGCGCTGCACGGCGTCGGCGACAGACAGCGCGACCACCGAGCCGACAGAGATCGACGAATCGTTCCGGCTCGCTCCGGCTCGGTTCGACGAGGACGAAGCGAGGAGCTGGCGGCGGTGGCGGAGGCGGACACCGCCGGCTGGACGGTGCGAGAGAAAGGGGGAAGCGAGGTCTGGAAGGGGAAAACCTCGGCGAGAGGGATGCGAGTGTAGAGGGATGAAACGGAGTCGCAGGTCCGAAGGAGAGGAGAAAATCTGAGGGGTGCTAATCTCGTTAGGAAATTCGGAACGATCTCGCAGAGAACGGGAGAGCTAGGTCTGCGTTAGGTCTGGGTTTTCGAGAGAGTTAAATATAACGAGATACTTTAGGAGCAAAGGTGAATCCGAAAAGTAATCGAAACGTGAAGCACGAAGCGAACCGGCAGACTAGTCGAGAAATTCGAGGGGAGGAATCTCCACGAGGGGGTGGAAAAGCAAAAATCTGTGGCGAGCGCGAGGAGGAGAGACGAATGGGAGGGAGATCGGATCGAGTGGGAGAGAGGTAGGAGCGAGGAGAATCGCGGTGAAGACGAAGGGGACGACGCGTGGGAGGGGAACAAGTGAAAATATCTGAGAGAAGGGAGAAAGCACGACGAGAAAGAGCGAAAGCGTTCAAGAGGAGAATTCAGAAAGAGAAAGTTGTACGAGACGGAGCTGCGAGAAAATGTTATGCCAAGGGAAAAAGGGGGTAGCCACTTGACGGGGGCGGGAAAGAAATACGCGAGTCGGGGTGCAAGAGAAAGCTGCCCGTGAAAAGATGCGAGAGGCTGAGGAGGATTTCGCGAAGGACCGAGCGAGAGAGTTCGATTGTACAATGAGAGGGAAAACGAGGGTACGTTGATGTAAAGGAGGGATGAACGAGATGAAAATTAGCGAAGGCTAGTGGAAAAGAGAATGGAAACGATATGAAGAATTCGGGGAGAAAGGAAGAAAGTGAATGGAAAGAAAAGGTATCTTTGCGAGAAAGAAAGCAAAGGACCGAGGTTTCAGCGCCACAGGGATTGCGCTTTGAAGCTTTTCCAAGTGCCAGCAGTCTGCTCAATGACTTTGCAAGTGTCTTCTAAGACAAATGCTTGTCCGGTAATTGAATCCCTTCAGTACGACGGAGAGAAGTGAAAGAAGCGCAAAGAAGTGGCAGCCCCTGCCGTCTCCTTGAAAAATTCACGCCTATCCCGTACATTTATTCTTGGAAACTGTAGGATCAGAGACGAGGGACGCAGGGACACAAATTAATTCCTCGAACGTGTGGTGTCCTCGAAGCGGCACGTGTTACAGATACCGTCACGATTCAGTGTTTTATCGTTCCCGTCTATAACTTCAAATTAACCGAGAGCCTTAGATAAAAATTGATCGTACATACATTTCGTTACATCCTACGTTTTATAAATCATCCTTCTCGAAAAAAAACTGATAATTCTATCGCTATGCGTCGATTTTCCCACTGTTCGAGAATTTCTCTGAGGCAGATCTCCGCGGAGGTAGAATTGTAGAATTCGAATCGCTTACCGTTCGACGAAGAATCTTCGAAAAGGATCGATCGATCGGTGGACCGGATGATTCGACGCGCGATTACAGGCGGCGCGCATCTTTTCCCGATCAATAATCGACGTATTCTTTCAGGAGGACGGTAGAACGCATGCCGGTAGAAGCCGCGAAAGTTGCGGCGGGGTCGGACGAAATATCGCCAACGGCTTGATCAACCTTGGTCTGAACGCCACGCAGTTAATATCCGTGGTCGGTAACGACCAGCCTGGGAAAGCTATAATTAAAAGTCTGGGAGATGGTGCTCAAACGGTCGAACGATTGTCCAATATGCATACGGCCAGGTATGCGCGCTTACCCTCTCCCCTTTCGAAACTTATTTATCGTTACGTTCACTCTCAGAAAATTCAACTCGTCGATCGAAACGGGGGTCGGGATACCTATTGGTAGACTGCGGATGTTTATGCGATTACGAATGTATATTTCTGTGAAATACAGAGAGAAAAACGAAACCTAGACAGAAATTTGTTGTTACAAGATCATAAAAATGTATTTTTGATTTTGCATATTTTTTTAAGTGCATACGCAGATTTTTTCTGAATTTTTTAATTAATCAGCTGTGAATGAAATCAAAGTCTCGATAAATTTAGCGCGACTGCCCTAATAAGCATTTGTTGCCAAATTGATCTGTTACCGCGTTTATATTATCTGGTTCAGACACGGAACGGTTATGGAAAATCGTCATTTGTTTACGACACTAATTTGGATTTTCCGTAACCATTCTGTGTCTGAATCGAATAATATAAATCGGACTTTAGGCTGTTATTTTGGAAACAGAGCCTGTATTTAGTATTATCAGATCGGGATACAGATTGGCGTCAGAAAGCGAACAGATCCTGCTAACAGAACTTGTTGCAAAATTGACAGCAGCATCTGTTTGAATTCTGCTGCCAATCTGTCTCCAAGTTGGCAGCAGGTCTGTCAACAGGGTTTCTGTCGCTAATCTGCCAACAGTCTTGTATATCAAATTTGCTGCCAATCTAACAACAAATACTGTAATGACAAGTTCTGTAAAAATCTGCTCGACAGATTTGGCTGTCAGGGTGTCTGTTCTTGAGTCAACACAATCTCGACAATCCTATCATCTAGATTCGGTACAATTGTAAGCAGCTAATTCATAACAGCAGTATAATACATATGTGTTAAATTTTTAACTAGCGATATAAAACAAGAAATTAAATGACCAAAGGAAAAATTTGATACACATTAGTTCAAGATTGGATTGATGAAGTTGAAAATAATAGTTGTGTGAATGATAAAGGATGTATACAAAGTAAAGTATGTGAAAATAAAAATCACAATTAATTTAAATACTCTCAGTGATAAAAATAAAATTGCAAGTTTACTGTAATTTCAGTTGTAATCATTTGACAGCGGATTTTATGCATTTATGGCAATGCTAAGTATGCAAAAAATCTACAAGACTGTTAACATATGCCAAAGTAAACAAAATATCAACAATATTATTCAAGATAAAATATTTGAAACATTAATCACGATGTTTTTCAAGTTTCTATTCTTTATTTGTGCTTATAAAAATTTTATTTTGCATAAAGATCCGCTGTCTAGTAATCATATTCAATAACAAATAAAGTTGCTGTTATTATTACATATTTCGCATGTTGGTATATTTCTGCACATGTTCAGATGCTATATTATCATATTTCACATACGTTATTTGTATATTTTAACAGCATAAATATCCGCAATCTACCTATTAGTTTGTAGCTCGAGATTCAGAAATTTCATTTCGCAACACGTAGAACACTTTACCTCGCGATTCTTTTACCGTCTTTCAATTTGAGATATTGCTTTTCGATTATTTTTCTCTACTTTTTGCGTTACTCTGAATATTTTTTAATATTTTTTTTATGCAAGATACACCGTAATAATTGACTGCAAGGGCGAGTGCCGTTTTGGAATTAGCGAAATGGATGTCTTTGCTAGCATAAGTCCGAATTTAGTAAAAAAATACCGATCCTACGCGGAGAATGCCAGTTTACTTATAATTGACGGTAATTTGCCTCTGGACACGACTCAATACGCTTTAGACCTCGCAACGTCGTCGAGAATTCCTGGTAAGTAACAGCCTTTTAACATTTTAATAACTTTCTTCGTTTGTGTATTGGAATATTAAATACAGTCGCAGAAAATGGTTGTTGAGTGGGGTATACGAGGAAAATACGTTATCTTGTATGATTAAAAATATAATTTCGACGATTCATCGAATTTACAAAATACAATCTTTAAATAAACGATAATTGTTCATTTATCACTATATAATCGTGATAGTCGTAATACGTATAAAATTCATACATAGATATGTATATATAAATGGTTCTCTTAATTTAAAGAAATAAATCTCTATAAAAAAAATGGACGGAGTTAAATACTATCATTTAAAATACGCACTCGTGAGCTATATTACATAACGAAATCGTGTAAAAACAGACTTTACAAGCAGATCTAGGAATTTTATCTTGTTTTAGCAACCAAATTCCTGTGTAGCTAAAACATTCTTTCAATACTGTAGCAAATCGGTATTAAATTAAACATATCCGCCTCTTTGTAATTCTTGATGGCTCTGCGGATTGGGCTGCATTTGCATAACTAAATTATGAGATTCTTTGCGCAACCTGTAGCCAGATTTGGCATCGAGATACAAGAAGAATGCAGCCATCCAATGAAACATAAATGACACAACGGCTGAAGCATACGACCACGATAAATGATTGAAATTTGGATACATCAACCAATCTCTCCGCCAGCATTGTCCTCCGAATACCGATACTGCTAAAAATAGCAGGGTGCCTGAAATTTTCAAATCGCAAGAAATAAAATCAAATCTGCATTTGTTTGCATCGCGTATTTAGAGAATTTGTATTTACCTGCGATCGCGCAGCACAGAAATGCAGTCGCAGAGAGAAGCCATTCGTAATTGAGTACAAACTTCAACGGCCAACGAACCAGAGTCAGAATAATTACGACTTGTGCGGAAAACGAGAGCAGAAGAGCAAGAGTTACAAACGTTTGTACTATCATCAACCATCCTGGCAACAACCACTCTCGAATGACGTAGTATTCTTCGGAGAAAATGTGATGGCATCCGTCAAATTGTTTATCAAACTGATAATACGGATATCTAAATTGTTCGAAACAGTATTCCCAAAGTCCCATGTGTTTGAAGCTACTGAAAGTTTCTTGATAAGATTCGATCCAATAGGGACTGAAAGCAAAATGATTAGGTGTCAATGTTTCACGAATAGATTTGTTTTTTGTTCTTGCGAATGTTTACAAACAATTACCTCGTAAATGCCATTACCAGTAATAAACCCGCGATATATGAGATTATTCCACCGAGAACTACAGCGTCTAGAAATTAATTGAGGTTAAACATGTTTCGGAGTTAACATTCCAATAAAAAGTAATACTGCTTACTCGATGCACGATGATAATCATGTTTATCAACAGACATATTGGTTGTTTCTTTTTAACACAGTGAAAAATATAAAACCAATCTACCATAAAAATCTACTGAAAGATTTGTTTATAAATCTTCGACAAGCATTAGTTTGTCAGTTTACTACAAACTTGCCACGCCTCGTCGCAGCAGGATTGCCAATTTCAAGTCTAAGGCGAAAATATACTAGAAAAAAGCCAGAAAAAGCCAAATCTCAAAATTTGAAGCTTTTGAAATTCGGAAAATTTGAAAAGTTGCAAATTTGAAGCATGAAATTCTTTCTGTAAATTTGCAGATTTGAAATTTGAAATTGTGAATATTTTAAAATTAATAAACTTGAAAATTTGAAGCGTCAAATTCTAAGTATTTGAAAACTTAGAATCTTGAAAATTTGAAGCGTCAAATTCTAAATATTTGAAAACTTAGAATCTTGAAATTCTGATGAATATTTTAAAACTTGAAAGCTTAAAATGTGCTTGTAATATTGAAAATTCGAGGTCTTGAAAAGTCGAAAGTTTGATTAAAAAATTTCGAAAATTTAATGCTTTAAAATTTTGCAAGTTTCGACTTTGAAAACTGAGAAGCTTGAAGAATTCGAAACCTTGAAAATTAGACTTGCAACTTTCAAAGAAATATAGTTTTAGTAGAGTATCTTGGGGTTCAATTTGGATAAATTTTCTGGATAAATGTACATATCTTCCGCTGATGGAAGTCTACAAATAACTTCTTGGAAACCCTTTTTCAGTGTAGACGCATATCTTATTCCTTTAATATTATCTATATCTTATATTATTCTACAACAAACGGAATATATTGGATTTATTCATTTGAAAATTGGTTATAACTTGAAATTATTTTAAAAAATGTGAGACAGAAAGAATTAGAAAAAAGCCAAATTAATTTTTCCAACGCCAGCTAATAAGTTTCAGAAAAGCCAAATTTTCGAAATATGGCGCAAAAAAAGCCAAGTTGGCAACCCTGCCTCGTCGCGTCACTGTTGCCAACAATGAAATCGTTTGACACATCGTAAAGTTGGCTATTCTGCAATTTATGTTGTGTAGAAAAAAGGTTCTTAAATTTAAAACAAGTAGCACAAAATTAAATTACTTGAAGTAATAAATTTGAACTCTCATGACAAAGAAAAGTACAAAAGGTGTATACATAAAGACTTTCGTTTGATATCGCTTTTATTTAAATAAAGATATATTACAAAAATTGACACGTTCTGTTGTTCCAGTTACGTAAAATATTACAAAAAATGTTTGATTTTTGGACGGAATACATACATATGTAAATTAGAAATCTTAAAAAAGTTGTTTCATAGAATTCACAACTGTGAATAAATATTTACATTGTAAAGAGAATACTTTGCGAGATTCAGTATCGTTTTCTAAGCTATTAAAACTTATAATGAATGGAAACCTTAATACAAAACATCGATTTTTTTAAAGCACTTGTTCCATTAAAAAAAAAACTATATTGCTGTTTAATTTGTGCATTTTTCTCCAATTGCAAAAACATGATGCATAATAAAAATAATAACAAAATGAGTATACAAATATCTTAATATCTAATAGATACTTCTACATATTCTATATATAGAAAATATTAATATAAAAATACGAATTTTGTCTTATGTTTTGTTTTGTACTAAAAGTAGTTGAAATCTTACTTTGTAGTCTATAAGAGTCATTTTACTATTAAGAATAATCTAATGGACGGACGGAATAATATTACAACATTGTGGATATCTACTTATGTATCTTACTTATGTACGAGATTCCAGTTGGAATCTCGTCTGAGATTCTTTTAAGTATTCCCGTTTTTTACGTTGAACGTTGGCTTCAACGAGGAAAAGCATGCCCGTTATAATTGTCAGTATGCTACCCACAGCTGCCATTATGAAAGACCAACCAAAAAAGTTATTCGCGTGTCCCGGCATCCAGCCGTCTGTATTTCCAAAACAGGCAAATATTATCACTGCGAGTCCACCGCTTATACCTCCGACTAACAACAAAAATCCAATCGTCGCAATAAGCTGCACGTATCGTTTTTGTTCCGGATCACAGCATAAAGTAAACAATAACACCAACACGAACGATACGAGACTCAACAGGAAGCACAAAGTAAAGAAAAATTGCGTTGCTATCATGAATGCTGTAACAAAAAGAAGTTACAGTTTACTGTTAAACTATGCGACGATTTTAATATAAACGATCGTGGAAAATAAAAGGCAAAACTTACGAGGCAACAGAAAACCACGAATCTCGGAGTATCCTGCGGTAAACGGGTCGTAGACCCATCTGCATCCGACGAAAAAGCGTCGAGGCGCGTCCATTTCCTGAGGATTGGGCAAAGATCTGAAGCAATGCGTCCAAAGACCCAACTTGTCAAGTTTCGCGCCGGTTATACGATAATCGCTGACCAACCATGCTGGTGTACCGAATGCAACGCAAACGCAAACAAAAGCAACGATGAAGGTACCGACACCGACGTTGCCGGAAAAGGTCCTTTTCTTCATCATGGAAAATCGTTCTTCGAACGATGAGGATCACGACTCGAGACAGAGTCTACGACAAACGATACAAATCTACTGATACAGTAAAGATCCCACGGTATTAACCACACCCAAATCCAAATACTACGTTAAGTTGTGTGCAGTGGCCATGTAGTTGCATGTAGCGCACTGTCTAACCTAACCTTGTAAAACCATGAGTATCCCACGAGCCTCAAAGTAGCAGTTATTACGTGAAAAGGGTTCTCAATCTGTCATCGAAACGCTTTTATTATTAAACGCTAAAATCGACTCGAAAGAAACATGCATCTCAAATTTGATAAGCAACTACGATATTATAGTTGTCGAACATTTACATCAATTAGATATTTTCGATTTAGTTGCACTGGTAAACGTAAAGTAGCACGGAAAATAGGAAGATGGCAAACGCTGTTTCATGCTTGAGAAATTTTATGCAAATTTTCATTGTAAGAACATTGCGTCATTATTGTTTCACCTAAATTATTTTTCTTTGACGTTTGTGTGATGCGTTCTGCATTTAAAGAGCATTGAAATGTAAATATGGAGTCAATGAAAGTAACATCTTCCGTATATTTATACATCGAGACCTATTTCACTTCGTACGAATAAAGATTTTTAAAAAGTTTGTCAAGTTTCTTTCCACGATTACGAATTTCTTAACTAGTATTCGTCGACTCGAATTCAAGTTCTTAGAATATGCGGCAATTTTACCGTCGATACAATTCGTGAGTCATTCGAATGTAATTCAAATGACAACGCATCAAAGCAACGTATCATACATGCAATACATGCTATTAAAAAAAATTTTAACTCGTATTACGAAAACCTGAATCACGGCGGAATCAAAATAGATAATTATTTGTCACGCTTCTTCCGGTTTTAAATACTCTTTCCCTTTGTAAACAAGTTTTGTTTCTCAAACAAAATGTTTCTGCGAGTAGCATACAATGAATAAAGAAATGAATTACTATTAAAAAAATTCGAGTTAATTTCAGACGTAAAAAAAATAATATAGACGTGACAGTAACATATTTTCCAGGTGTGATCGATATAGTATGTGAAATTGTAGAAGTCACTGATTAAAATAGGAGCTAAACTGGGTCAACGACTTACACCTGACGTCGATCTTCGTGCACGCAATCTTAGTCGTAACTCACGGTGAATTATTTCCTCTGATAGTAAAATAGGTCACAGTCTTACTTTATTTACCCTTTGCAGTTTAATTATTTTATCTGTTAGCTTTATCGATCGAAGTTTTTAATTTTCAGACAATTAAAAAAGATCGGGTGAACGAAAATGCAAGTGAAAGAATGTTAAACAAATTATTTTATTGCTTTTCAATTTCTTATACATTTGATTTATTTTATAAAAGGTTACAACAAATATACAATATTTGTTCGTATCGAGGCCCTGCAATGATTCCAGTTACATGGCTAATACTATTCTTATTTACAGACTCTTAGTCTCTTTCAAATTTCTTATTCCTATGGACGGATTTGTAACATTAATTATTCTACAAAATGATCAAATAATTAAATATATGTGTTAAAAATTCTATTACAAGAATATATAAAACGTGTCCTTTGCTCTTAGACTCTTTTTATCTCTAATCAAAATTTCTAGGTGTTAACAAGGACAACTGCATGCAATGTAAATAATACTTATGACAATAATAAGTATAAATATAAAAATATATCAAATAGTCTCGAGCTTAAAATAAATCTTTGTAAAATGTGTATAAACTCGTACGAGAGCCATGTGCAGATCTTTGATAATTCAAATAACTTATCACAGGTTTCAACGAACGAAGATCATACTTAAATTAGGGCTACTGATTTGTCCCGGGTATTCGAGACACCCGGAAATTCGGGAACCCGCGAAACACTCGGATACATGCGAGATGCTCAAGTAATTGTGACTTCAACCAGCCAGTAACTTCAATTCTCGACTAACTTTAATAAATTTACGATCGCTATTGAAATTAATTGAGAATGTCTCAATTACTCGAGTATTTCGCATGGGTGTTCTACGAGTGTCTCACAGGATAGTTTTATGTTCGAGCTGCGATAAACGATAAAATCGGCGATGTGAATAGTATGGTAAAAGAGAGAAAGATGTTTTCTCTTTCGTTTTCCTACTATTTCGTCGCTCTTATCGCTTATCGCAGCACCAAAATAAATCTACCCTAACCCGAGGATCCAGGAATCTCACAAGTAACAACTCTAGCTTAAATAGTTGTATGTGTTTTTTGTTCTTCGTTCAACACTTTCTCCTGCTTCTTCCTATGTCTGCGCCCTTCGATTAAGAAGAGCGACCCTGCCACGACCAAAATAAAGCTACCAATTACAGCTAACGCGTACGACCAACTAATCTCATTGTGTTCCCAATTAGGCATCCAATCTCTGCCATCTCCTCGCGCGCCAAATATAATAACGGACACGATACCGCATATGCCGCCCAATACCAAATTGGAGCCAGTTGTCCATAAGAGCAACTGATATTTGTCGTGATTGCGGGAACAGCATGTGTATAATATAGTCAAGAAACTTCCTATCAACAATAAAGTTAAACACAACGTAAAGAAAAATTGTGTCGCGACGAAAAAGTCGGGCAGAAGAATGTCATGGATAATATAGTATTCTTCTTCGAACACCCACCAACAACCGTAAAATTTGGTATCGTACAAATGGTGAGGATGTTCGAATCCTTGGAAACAAACTTGCCATAAACCTGAAACAAATATCCTAGAATTTAGTATAAATTTTCGAATAATATTTCGAGTTACACTTCATTTATACGTAATTCTTATTCTAATGCGAGCATTTCGAAGCAAATTACCGATTTTAATAAATTTTGGGTTTTCCAATTTCCCGTCTGTTTCGAGCCAATTGGGTGTGGTAAACGCAATCACTATTAAAACAAACGCCACTGCTGTGCATATTACGGCAGCCTTTCCGTTTCGAGTTTTACCCATTATTCTGTCATCCGATTTTCCATTCAGCGATACGGTAAAATTGAATACTTTCTATTTTGTTGTCGAAAGATAATAAAATTTTGTTTTTGTGTCAATCACAGCGCGCGGTTACGTCCAGTTACGTCGAAGCTTAGAACATATACCACATATACTATTGAAGCGCGCATTGAGTCTCAATTTGAGACCCAGAAATTTACTCCACATCTGTGTGAGAGAGAATATGTGGTGTGAGTGAGAAAAGTAGTGCGTCCCTCTCGGTCGCAATGCGCATGTTTGAATATCCTTACTACGCGCGTGAAACAACCAATCAACGTAGTGCAGTATCGGCATATGCGCATTGCGAGCGAAAGAGATTCACTACCATATTCTTTCTCGCGTATAATGTTTACACTTTACGCTCCAGCAGTGGATGTGAGGCTTTACATGCATGTGATGTATACATACATATATTAACACACTATAGTTTGTTGCAACGAAACAAAATATGAATAGATGTCCATTCGCGATTTTAGTGCTTGATAAGCGCGCCATGTTGGAAATACGTTTATTGCTTTTGGCGGGTTTTATGAAATGAACATTCGAACTACTAACGTAATCAAAATTTCTATTTTCTTACAAATTTGAAATTAAATGTTAAACATTTCTAGTTGTAATACAATTATTATACAATATTGTAATCAAACGATCAATTAATTTTTAGTTTGGTACGAACCAACAGACATAAAAAAGGCAACGAAGATTTTCGACGCAGGATCGCAATGGCAAAATGTTTTGCATTTTATATCTCCGAATAGAAATGAATTGTTAGCCATCGGAAGATATCTTGGTGCACAAGTGTCTGAAAATAAGTTGACCACGGATGTGGAGGAAATAAAAATAATTGCGGAACAAGTGGCTGAATTTATTCCAGTAATTATATGCACTTTAGGATCGCAAGGAGTACTGGTAAATATTGAACAATCGTAAAAAATAAGAAAAATATAATTTATTGAAAAGTAACATTTTTTTTATAGGTTGTTCGCAAGGCAACAGGGAACGATCCCTTTTACAATGAAGAAGGTAAACTAATTGAAAACACGGAAATAACGTCTCGATTATATCCGCCACTATCCTATATGTACGAAGATTCAAACGAAACATTCAATGTTAATGGCTGTGGAGATTGTCTTACTGCTGCTATCATTTTTGGTATTCATAAAAATTTAAATGAAAATAATTGTCTTTCATTAGCTTTAAAAGCTGCTGCACTTTCTTTAACATCGTTAGACGCTGTTCCCGATTCGCTGTCATTGTTAAGCAGCGATGTAAAGCATTAACAAATATATATAATTAAATAAAATATATTTTAAAGAATGTGCATTTAATACAACTAATAATACTTTGATAATGTAACAAATTAGTGAGATCTACACTCCATTTATAACTTATGTCTATACATCTAATTTTTATGTTACAAATTTTCACTATTTTTATACACTATAAGCTATATTATATATATATTTTTTTAATAATTTCTCGTAAACGTAAATGGACGGATAAATTTGAGTAAACACTCAAAACTTATTTCTTTTGTTTTGATATATTCTTCTCAACTTTTTTCTTTTCCCACTTGGAAACGAACTCTTTAACGTTGAACTTTCGTTTACACCCTTCATAATTCATATATCTTATTTTGCCAAATATCTGTCTCTCTGTCCATCCATGGTCATGAGTACCACATATAGACCACATACAACCTGAAGAAAATAACAAACACTTATTATTATAGCGTCATTTTAAAATACAAATGTCCCAATTTCTACTCACTTCGTATTTTTCTTGTTATTATAAATATTACGTTTTTACTATAGTTATAAAAAAATAATTATAAGGTATTTGATCATTTATATGTGAGTGATGCACAGTTTTGTTACAAAGGAAATACAATATGAGCAACGAAAAAAATTTTAGAACAAGGAACTTACTCGTTCCGATCGTTTTCTTATTGCTTGGGCTAAAGAACATCAACTTCATTGCAATTCGATAATCGAGCCGAATGTAGTATAGATTTATTCCATCGACGTTCCAAAGTCATTTATTATTACGTCTTTATAATAGTTTTCCGGAAGAGCTACCAAATATCCACAGTTTCTATGACTTCTTCATTTGATCGAAAACGCTTTCCATTCAAGAAGTTTTCGAGGTGTGGGAATAAATGGAAGTCTGAGGGAGCCAAATCTGGAGAACAGGGTGGATGTTCGACTAATTGCTACTTCAATCCATGATTTATGTGCGGGAGCATTGTTCTGATGAAACAAGATTCTTTTCTTTGCCAAAGCGGGTTTTTTTTCACGAATTTCACTAATCGATTATCTTCAGCCCAAACAAACAATAACAGAAAAATATTATGCCCGTCGTCTTTTGGATAAGTTGGATAAAAAAAGACTCACTTTGGCAAAGAAAAAAAAAATCTTGTTTCAAATCCGTTTTGGCGATGGAAAAAATCAGGGATTTGAAGTAGCAAAGATTTTGCTCCCTCAGACTTCCATTTATTCCCACACCTCAAAAACTTCTTGAGTGGAAAGCGTTTTTCATCAAATGAAGAAGTCATAGAAACTGTAGATATTTCGTAGCTCTTCCGGAAAACTATTATAAAGACGTAATAATGACTTTGGAACGTCGATGGAATAAATGTATTGAAAGGGAGTTTATATTGAAAAATAATTGCAAATCCAGCTTTTTCATTGTTAGGCCCAGTAATATCGAGCATTATAACATCTTTTTCAAATATTGTTTAATTAGTTGATTCATTATCGAGGTATTAATCAATTACTTTGCAAGTGTTTCGTATAATTTTCATGACGAGTGAACTCTTAAATGAGTAGAAATTGGTACATTCACCTTATTATAGCAAACGAGACTGACCTACATATCCATTAGGATCACATCCATCTATGTTGTATTTATTATTTAAATAGATAGCCCATTTTAAGGCAGTTTCGGGCGTTACAGTCCATTCTAATATTTTCTTTGCCCAATACATTCTTAAGAAACCATGCATTTTTCCTATTTCCACCATCTGATTTTGACACGCGTTCCACAAATCGTCGTGCGTCTCGGAATTCTCTAATTGCTTCAAAGAGTACACGTATTGTCTCTTATCTTTTCTATGCTCGTTCAAGGTTCGTATAGCCCAAGCATAGGCACCCTCCACCGCATCATAGTTTTCATTGTAGAAGCAAAAGTTATCGCTGAGTTCTCGTCGAACGATGGCCTCCTCCATGAAAGCTTCAACCGATACAGGATACAATTTTTTGTATTCCTTTATTTCCAAAATGCAACGTTGCACCGATATCATACCAAAATGAAACCAAGGAGACAAATCGCTAAGCGCATCGGATAATGGATTATTACGTTCAGTTCCGTATTGCTTTAAACGATTTTGCAAAAAGCTTTCTAATTCTTTAACGCCACATTTATATCCTGGTTGAGCCCAAGTAATTTCGCACGTCGACGCGTCTGCTTTTATAGTTTCCAAGGCTTTTTTCCAGTTACTCTTTTTAAACTTCTCTTCCGTTTTATACGGATGTTTTATAACAGGTGGAAACTCTGTTAAAAATTCTTCCAACTTTGTAGTTATTTTTTTCCTAATTGTTTTAGCTGCATATTCCTGTTTTGGAGATGCGTCCCAACAAGGCACAATATTATGCGCATCTACCTTTAAGACAAAAAAGAAATTAGAATATTAGTAATGATTTAATTAAGAAATTGATGCGCTTTACTTACTTGACAAATAGAAATATCTTTGGGAAGATTGTTTTGTACTTCTTTAATCCATGATGTAGGTAATTTCAACGGACAAAAGTCAGTAATTACAGCGCCGATTTCATATTTTTTGACAAAGTCAGCAACGCACGTACTTGATTCTCCGTGCAAAAGATGAAAATTTATATTCAACGTTTTGCATTCTTGTTCCACTTCCATCAATCCTTTCAGAAGAAATTTATAGTAACGTATTGAAGCGTCGAGGTAGCTTGGCATTAACCAGAAGCATATATGAAGAGGTATTTTAGTTTTTAAAGCAGCTCTTTGAGCAAAGAGTAGAGCCCAATTGTCTGGAAATATTACGAAATTGTTTAATAACCCGTAATTATTAAAATTGTGCATTGAGATAATACCTTGTATTCTCACATCACGAAACATCCAGTACAAGACCCCTTTACATCCTTCCTTAACGTCGTTTAAATTGTTTAAAAGTCGAACGCGTTTTTTATTAAATTTGAACGTCGAAATGGAATCAGCAGTCTAAAAGAGGCAGGAAAATTAAATAATGTCAGAAAAACAACTAATTCGTATCTTGTAAAAAGAAATTCATGTTACACGTACGTTTTCTCTGTTGTCTTGAAATTTTTTCAAAAGATCGAATGTTTTTTTGCGTTTAGGCGGACTTGATTCATTATCCATACTTTAATATCAATTGTTTTTTAATATTTAACAGTATTAATCAGTTGTGGTGAATCAGATGAATGTATAATAAATATTAATAGTAGATTTTGTAAAATTAATGTATTTTTTAAATAAATTTTATACACTTCACAACTATTGAATCAGACGACGCAATACAATGGTTTTATATACGCTACACATATCCTAGAACTAGAACGCGGAAACCGTAGCTACTTGCATTAGTAATACATACTAATTATTCATCAAAATAAGATTTATAATTCAAAATCAACCAATCAACTGTATGCGGAACGTGTACTTGGTAATTACGATTCATGATTGGTTAAAGTACTCGTTAAATTTTCTACAAATTAATTATGGAAAGGAATGAAATGGTGTTGGGTTGTTCAATTTATGTAGACAATTTATTTATGTACATTTTAAATTCGAATAAATATATCTCTAAATACAGTAGCATATTTTATCTTCGCTTAGATACATATGTGTGCGAATAAATTGAGAAACCAACCTAACTTTACTAAATTAAGCAAACAAAATTGAACAAAGTATGTATATATTATGCAAACACGATAAAAAATGAGTAAACTAAATATTACATATTTTTATACAAATACATATGTATATTAAGTCTAGCAAATCTTGTTTTCGCAAATAATAAAAATAAAAGAGGTTTATCTATAATTTCTCTATTATGAAGTAGATAATGTTTTATGTAATTGTATCCTTTTGAGTTTCTGTGCGAGTGAGCTTTCAATGGTTTCCACGCAGCAGTTACTTTTTATAGAACGTGGACTGCATATTTTATTAGTGCCTTGCAAGATTGTTGAAATTATTTTTTCAAATACATTTGCCAGATTTCTAACGAATCGTGACGGTTATATTACGGTTCGGTCGCCACTGTGAGCACTAGGTGAATCTGCTCACAGCAGTGCATATTGCACACCAGCTGACATGAGCTGAGCTGACACCAGCGTACGAGTCACCAAGTCACAAGACACACTGTGCCTGACTGTGCCTGACTGCCACGATTCACGATTTCACGATGCTTTTCGGCCGAGGAACGCAGATGACCTTTGGAGAGGGAATAGCCAATGGACAGCAGCAGACGGCGTCACGTGGGCCGCGACGCAGTGCAACCACGAGCACCGCCAGGCTATCGTCAACAGAGACCAACAGAGACGAACGAAACGCGGAAAGAGGAGGTCGAGTTTGCTCCTGCTCCATCGACAAGGAGAGACGAAAGGTGTGCGAGAGAAAAAGAGAGGGAGATAGTTTCACATGGCGCGCTGACGAGAGAGACGATAGGCGAAGAAGAATAGAAGAGCACGGACACGGAACGACGAGATAAAGAGAGAGGGAGAGCGAGGGAAGGCCGTTGAGAGGAAGCGAGAAGGATAAAGGAAGAGCTATAGAATAGGAGAAGAGGGGAACGAGTGAGCGAAGAAGCGGACAGGCTGGCAGAGACGGAGCTGGACGGAGCTGTCCGACTGCTGTCCGACCATGTCCGATTCATGACGACTTGCGTTCTCGTGGCTACGTTTCAGCTGGTTTCAGCTGCTATCCTGGGCCGCTGTCCACTAGACATGTTTGAGCACCATAGAGGCGCGCGCCAGTAGATTCGTTCGGGGTGTAGAGAGGGCAGAGAGACACGAGAACAGAGTGAGAGAGAGGGGGAGAGAGAGACGCGTATATACATATGTATACGTACTCGAACCGTATATACATGTGTACGTACGCACGCACACGTTGCATATATACATAGGAAGAGAGATAGAAAAGAAAAGAAAGAGAAAGAGATCGAAAGAGAGTAAGAGCGAAGCGGGCGCCGTTACGATAAAAGAAGTTTTTCGAAGAGCGAGCGTTCAATGGTCGAAGCACCAGCTATGCGCCACGCCGTCGTAGGGCTGTTGTTAGCTAGCTAGTTCTGACTACGGGAGGTCTCGGGCCGCAAGTTACGACCTCGAGAGAACGAGCGAGTCCGCCTCGCGAAGATGACCATAATAGTCTTTTTGATCGACACGTCGGCCTCCATGAATCAGAGGGCATATTTGGGCGGGCGACCCACGCTTTTGGACGTAGCCAAGAGCGCCGTGGAAACTTTCGTAAAGGTACGCTAGTCGCACAGCTTTTCCCCGGCTCTCCCACGGGAACACACCCGGGAGGTTCGCCCGATTTGTCGTCGTTGCCCTCGTCGCCCTCGTCGGAGCGAGCAACGTGGACAACGGCCGCTCTACGCTTCCCTCGATCCCGTTTAATCGTACGATCGTTCTTTTTCAGGTGAGACAGAGATCACCAGAGAGTCGCGGGGATCGTTATATGCTCCTGACCTTCGAAGATCCGCCCCAGAACATCAAGGTATGTTTCCCTCCGCGTTTTCACCGTCTGCCTTCCACCCGTTCGCATCTTTCGCGCTTTTCGTACTTTTCTTTTATTCCTTTTCAATCATCTTTTCGTCTTTCTCCCTCTCCCTCTCTATCTCTACTAAACACACACACATACACATGAGAATACATACATATGTGCTTTCTATACCACACACACATTTGTGCAAAATATATGCCTTGTAAATGGTAAACAGATTATTTTATGTCTGAATTGCATTCATCATGATTAAAATAAACCTGTATTTTAGTGGAATAAAATACCATTTGACACCCTGTTGTGAACAGGGGAAAAAAATAGTATTCCGATAAAGTGTTCAAAGCATTGTGCAATGATAAAAATAAAATTAAATAATACCAGTTTAATATAGAATATTATTTGTACAGTTTTTGTAAATTCTGATCCGTAATTTTGCATGAAAAAATAAGTCGAAAATATGGAGTAAAATTTTTTCATGCAACGCTTTGTTTCTAAGAAAATTGACTTTCAAAGTCTATCGAATACGTGTGCACTTGATCAAGACTCAACTGAACGGATTGCAGATTGCCTCTACTAACGTTCATAAATATTCTCAATGTTCGTAATAAAGTGTTTACTTTCCAGAAATTGACAAAACTTGTTGGAAATGATGTAAAAGTAGTATACAAAGAAATTCGAGTTGAGCTTTGATCGAGTGCTCAATATACTTTAAAAATCAATTTTCTTGGAAAGAAAGCCTTGTATGAAAACATTTTACTTCATATTTTTGACTTATTTTTTCATGACACCCTGTATTTAAAATACTCTGAGTCTTTTAAGTTGAAACTTCAATATGTTGAATTCGTTAAATTGATTCTCTGATAATTATACAAACAAGCTTTCTTCGTGTTTATTTTTGTTATAAAAAATGTTAATTAAAAGGATAAAAGTTTTACTCATTTTTGCTATTCAGTTTCCAGTTTTTCACCTTAGATATTGGTGGTTTCTTTTCTGAACGTATCCGTCGTTCGGTAAAGCGGATCGATGTGTTCAGGCCGATTGCCGTATTATTTGTTCCCCTTGGTTGTTGAATAATTGATATTTAAGCAAGAAAATAACAAAGAGCGACACGCACTTTCCGTATCTTCTGTTATGGAAGAACAGCGTTGCGAATAATAATACGCGGATAGGGGCCTATTGCACGCGATATATTTACGAGATAAAAATTTTCATTTTCGAAATTCGTTGATAAAATAAATTGCGTTATACTTTCCTACGTTTAGCCTAGTAAATTTTTTGCTATCAAGGACGTATTACATATTTTTTATTGTTCCAGGACTGAATATGATGTTCAGGCTCACGGCTCGCGAACAGACTAACATTGAAAGTTGTTACAAGGATTAAGGTACTGTCGCCAGTTTGATAATGGTAGAACAGCGAAAAGAGTTTCTTATGCAACACTGGATCCTGAGACAATAAAGAATTACCATGGGAAGTTGACGAAAAAAAGCGGAACTTTCGTGGATAGATAATATATCAAGAGTATCATAAATAATATGGACAGAAGCTATTGTAAACTTTTTATGGCCATTCTTTATTGTCTTAATGTCTACTGTGGCATGGAGGTCCTTTTCACTCCTCCATTATTGCAGAATTTTAGTGACAGAACTCAGGACCTCGTAACAAGCTGTAAATTTGAATCTCTCTTGAACCGTTAGCCTTATCATCATTTCTAACTTGAAAAAAAAAAATAATAATAAAGATCAAGTCGTTTTTCGAAATTATTTAATTACGTAGATCCACACAGAATTCGTTTCATTATATATTCTTTGAATACAAATTCATTATAGTCTCGTAACTTTTGTATCTGCTAACATTTGTTACATTCATTATTTTTTTTTTTTTTAACATTATTTTAATATCTGTACATTTTTTTTCTTTCAGGCTGGATGGAAAGAAAACTTGGCAACATTTATGAACGAGCTTAAAAATTTGCAATGCGTTGGATTGACAACGTTAGGTGCTGCTTTGAAACATGCTTTGGATGTGTTGAATATAAATCGTATGCAGACAGGTATCGATACTTACGGGCAAGGAAGATGTCCTTTTTACCTGGAGCCGTCCGTAATTGTCGTTATCACGGACGGAGGAAAGTACACGACCAACAGTGGAGTGAATCAGGATGTAAGACGCTTGAATATTTACAAAATTTAAATACGGTATTTATAAAAAAAAAAAAATATTAGAGAACGCATAATAACCATTAGTTTTCTCCAAAAGTTCACGTTACCGATGCACTCGCCCATACCTGGATCTGAATTAACAAAAGAGCCATTCAGATGGGACCAGAGATTGTTTTCTTTGGTACTGCGATTATCTGGAACACCAGCTGTCGAGAGAGACACTGGTTTAGTGGCCAGCGATTCGTCTCCCATAGACGCTATGTGCGAAGTTACAGGAGGTAATTCGCAATCCTAATTAATACACCTCTGTCCACGAAAAATACTAGTTTAACGCCTGGGTTATTCATTGCAGGTCGTTCGTATTGTATAACGTCTTTTAGAATGATGATGCAATGCATCGACTCTTTGGTACAAAAAGTTCAATCGGGCGTAGTGATAAACTTCGAGAAAATCGGTCCGGATCCTCCGCCTTTAAACAACGAAACGCAACACACGGAGGACGACGAGAACGAAGAGGAGAACAACGCGACAAACGGAACGCGAGCGCAACATCCATCGAATCCGACGGTGCCGGGAAACACGGCATGGCATTCTTGCAGAAGGCTGATTTACGTTCCGAGATCCGCGCAGAAAGGTTTCGCTGTTGGATTCTGGCCGATTCCCGAAAGCTTTTGGCCCGATCTCAGCGCCAGTTCTTTGCCTCCCAGATCGGCGCATCCGAACGTTAAATTCACGTGTACCAGTCAAGAACCCATGGTGATAGAAAATCTCCCATTCGATAAATACGAACTAGAACCCAGTCCTTTAACGCAATACATATTAGCAAGAAAACAACCGACCATTTGCTGGCAAGTTTTCGTAGCTAATTCTTATAAATCAAGCGATGTGGGACATCCGTTTGGATACCTAAAAGCAAGTACTAACTTAACGTGTGTTAACCTCTTCGTTATGCCCTATAATTACCCAGTGCTGTTACCCTTATTGGAAGAATTATTTAAAGTTCATAGATTGAAACCAACGAACGAATGGAGGACGCAGTTTCAGAATTACATGAGAACCATGCCTACTTATTACGCAGCGGTAGGTTCTTAATCCGATTCAGATAGAATATACGTTTAAGGTGAATGTCCGAATTTCTGCTCATTTAAGCGTTCACTCGTTATGAAAAGGATATAAAAAATTTGCAAAGTAATTGATTAATACCTCGATAAATGAATCAATTTATTCAAAAATATTTTAAAAAGATGTTTTATGACGTTTAATTATTAATAATGGCTAATTCAATGCAGTACTCTAAATGTCCGTATTTCTGCTCACGACAAATAACTCACAAAAAATCTAGTAAAAATCCAGAGTAAAATACAGTAAACGTTTTTAGTATTAAATACGATTTATTTCTGCACACACTACATTCGTTCCGATTATCGAATCACAATGAAATTGCTGTTCTTTAGTCTAAGCAGAAAGAATACGATCAGAACGAGTAAGTTCCTTGTTCTAAAATTTTTTTCGTTGCTTACGTAGCATGTTCTTTCCAACAAACCCGTGCATCACTCGCATGAATTATCAAAGAACTTGTAATTAGTTTTTTACAATTATAGTACAAACGTAACATTCATAATAATAAGAAAAATACGAAGTGACTAGGAATCGGGACACGAGCAGAAATTGGGACATTTACCTTATCGTTTGATAAATGATCTTTAAAGTTGCATTTTTTTTTGTTACAGTCTTTAAGGAGAGCTTTAACAAGAATGGGTGCTCCGGCACCGCTAGCACAAACGTTGATTCCTGATAATATGGATAATTCTTTATCCTATAGTGTTTTAAACTATTTGAAACGACTGAAGAATCAAGCTAAGATTGAATTCGATAGACTTTGCAACGAGGTTCTTTCGAAACAGCTTGCTGCTGCCAATATAACGAAAAATTTGGCAAATGGCAGCACGACAGTGACGGATGGAGTAAGAGTTATTCCCAGGACTCCTTTGAAGAAGGACTTGGTAACCTACCTTTTCTCTTGCAAATAGAGGGCGTCCCAAACTCGACGCGGAAGCCGGAAATGAAAGATTCCTGGAGTGATTCTAAACAACTTTTTCCTTTGCAAAAATGTCCTCCGAAGCTTTGTTAATGAGTTATTAACAAAATACACCGACCAATAGAAGCACGAATACAATGGATGAATTTCAGCGCGTGCCCCAGCTTTGACTAGTATTGGCCCGCCATCATTAATCCGCTGCACTCACTCTCTGATTGGCCGATGTTTTTCGTTAATAACTCGTCAACAAGCTCGTCAAGAATCTCCCATTTCCGGTTCCCGCGTCGAATTCGGGACACCTTGTATTTCGTACGTCGTTCGTCGCGTAGATATTCATTTCGCACTGGTTATTTTAATAGGTATCGCATCCGTTGCTGCAAGACAAGTTCACAGGACTGAGAGATCAACTGAACGAATTCGGTGGCTTTGTAGTTGGATTAGTGAGAAATCAACAGCGTGGCGCGCATAGTTACAGAAACGCATTCGATATTCCGCGAAAGTCCCTTCTGGATCAAGTGGTAAGAATGCGCGCCAACTTCCTGCAGCCAGGTTTAGTGCATACGAAATTACTCGACGACGATTACGTTCACTCGATGCCTTTGGCGCAAATGGGAAATTATCAGGAGTATTTGAAACGTATGACGCCACCTTTGAGAGAAATCGAGAGCGCTCCGGTTAGGCAGCATATGTTTGGTAACTATTGTGCGATGTCACTTAACGCGTCGAAACACGTGAAAAGAGGATTTTTCGCATTGTCGCTGATTTTCTTTTCAGGCAATCCTTTCAAGATAGACAAAAGGATGATGGTAGACGAAGCGGATATCGATATGGTTGGTGCAGCGTCATCGACCTCGAAGGGTGGTTTGAAGCGATCTTTACCCGCTTCGGACGGAGGAGGATCTCTAACCTCGAAACCGCCACCGAACAAACGAAAACCGGGTCCAATTCCTAAAGACGTAGTCGTGCGAAGACCGTCGTACACGCCTACCAACACACCGCCAAGCTCACCGATACCGTGGATCGACGAAGCAAAGAATCAAGTGACGCCGACCGCGTCCGATTCGAATCAAGCGTCTCCGAACGTCGCGGTGAACTCGACGCCTAGCATATCGAACGCGCCGATCGTCAACTTGCCGGAAAAACTGGTGAACGGTTTGGCCGAAATGCCGACGATACCGGTCTTCGAACCGATTCCGGTGGAGCACACCAACAATCACGCGGATTCTCCGCCGACCTTAACGCCTGTAGTCAATAACGTCGATGCTCCGAAGATCGACGGTAAAATGGAAAAAACGGACACTGTTAAAAGTGAGTGCAACAAACTACCTCCGAACGATTGTGTCGAGAATAGTGTGAAAGTTGAGAACTCGGTAGATGAACGGTTGTCCAATCATATCGAAGAGAAACGCGAGTCTAAGGTGGAGAAGGAGAAGATTTTGACGAAGAAGGAACTGGAAGATATCAGGAGGCACAACCTGTCCGTTCGAGAACTTGTATACAAAGAAGTACGGAGAAGAGGTACAAGTAAGTTGACGATGCTGTTATTTTCTTACTTTATTCGTTCTAATAACAATGTCAGCCGAAATGATTTTGCGAAGCAAACAAAGAATCCACGTCGAATAGAGATTCACATTGGTAATTTACTCGTGATCTTGTTTTTTTTTCAGATTACGCGACCCTATTTTCACATTTACACCAAATTCAAGGAACTCTAGATATACGACTTGCATTTTTGCGAGACATCGTGAAAGAATCGTTACGGTTTAAAAGACGTAATTTAGCATCGTTGCTAGAAGAATATTTGAAAACTGTGCAGGAAGATAGCTGGACAGTGAACCACAAGGTGAATCACAATGGTGCCACAAAAATAAGTTAAGAATCCGTTGTATATTCAGGGCATTATTTCGATACGATTAAAAAAAAAATGAGAACAAGGCGATTCAGGGAATAATGCGGGGATGCTTAAATGGGATACGAGATATTCCGTCAAGCAAATCGTACATCTGTAAAACGATCAAACGTGTTGGTGCGTTGAAGATGTATGTTGCCAAGTCGTGCGAAGTGATAATAATTGATAAATTTAAATGAGATGAAATAGCATTCTGGATGTCAACCAAGGAGATATGGTTTCCATGCTCCTTTTTCTCTTGTTTTTCATTTAATGACTGTACAGTTGGTAGAAGCATATTTCCACCAGAAACGTGTGTTGTGACAATAAAGACCTGTATTCATTTATTAAATATTCAACATCTCGTATTTTAAGGTTTCTCATTCGATCGTCTAATCAATTTTCAAGAGCTTATAAACTTGTAAATAAGTGCAGCAGTCTTTATCTATGAAATACTCTCATGGTTTTTTCTTCTTTTTTCTCCCTTTTTAAAAAAAAAGATTATATGAAATGTTTAAACCTCGAATGCAGGCATTTGAGATATTTACTTTAAAAATGTGTTACACGATAATTAATAATTGTAGCTTATAATTTTCGAAAGTTCTTCTATTTTTTTAAGAAACTATAAATCGATATGTCGTTCTGATAAAGGAATACAAGGGCAATTAAGAATCACAATTCTACCAACTGCACAATTAAGAGCGTACGTTAGATAAAAGAACAACCATGTATTGTCATTGATCGTATTTTTCTCCTTATTTTTTTTTCGCGTAAATGTTTAGAGTAAAGTATTATTGTGATCTAGATTATAAAAATCCAGGTATAAGTTTATCAGCACATAACATCGGTTCTGTAAATTTTGTTATATATGTTGTTAAGAATCTGATGAAATCTGATTTCTATCAGATGCTTTTGCGCGAATCTTTCGAAGTTCGATACATATCTTCTGTTTAAAAACAAATGATTGTAAAAATTTACATTTTGTAAGTAGAAAAAACAAACATATATATATATTTTATCATGTAATGCGCTAAATTAAAATACCCTGGAAATAGAACTGTTTTTGTCGTAATGAATTTTCTTTTATGGAATTCAGTGGACACAATGTTGGCTTTCAAAGTACGAAAACCATCGTAAAGACTCATTTTTATATACCTTATAGAACTGAACACATTACACAATTTTTAATGAAGGGTTGACAGTGCCTAATGCTATAAAAAATTAGCATTAAAAAAAGATCGTATTTACTTTTAACCCACTTCAACGTCATTTTAATTTGACACATTTTTTTGTTTTAAGTTTTTTCAAAGTACATCAATACCTTTAGATAAAAAATGTTGCAATTCCTAATAGTAGTAATATCGAAAGAAAATCTTGATCAAATGAATTTACAAAACTTTACCAACCCTTAAAGAATGTATTATAGCAAGCAGACAAAATTGATATTATATTTTATACATAATTTTTTGTATTTATCGATTACATGATTTTTTATGAAAACTTGTTATCCTATATTGGCTGCAAGTGGGTTAAAAAAGCGTACACCAATAGCAATGATTTATATAAAACAATGAATAGTGTCAAGGTCATTTGTTACTATCAAGAAAAAACAATTGATAGTCATTTGACCAAATATTATGTAGAATGTCCTAGGTTTAATGATCAGGAAGATTATCTTACTCACTGATCGATTTGACTAATTCGTATACATATTGTGCATATAGAAAATGCATTTTTCAAACTATTTCGATTCTTTGCTGCAGTTTATCATCGTTTATGTGAAAATATTGGAAGCGTTTACATGGCAAATTAATAAATTGCAACATATCATCTGTATCATATCTTTATCGGATTTAAATATAACGGGGCTTTTGTTTTTTAAAGACTTCGTAGCGTCAGCTGTACATAGAAGCGATTTCCAAGTCTTACATTTTCATCGAATGCATTTTTATATCGAAATATTGCCCTTTTATATTTAAATAGAGCGCGAGTAAGATAATCGACCTGAACCTTTTTTACAGGGACACTAAATATCTATATTCTGCTCTTTGTAAATCTAGTAGCGAGATTGTATATTAAATAGTATTTATTAATTGAGACCGTTAAACGTTTAATAAATTATTTTATAATGACGGAGCTTAGCTGAGTCTCTAAGACAATGATGCTAGACGCTTACTGGCTCCAAAGAGAAATTACTAAGAAAGTTGAATGAATATAACACAAAGTGCGATTCTATAATGAATTAATAGATGATAAGAAGAAAATATGACGGAGTAAGTAACATGATAATGAAATTTTTGTTATTTAAATTATAACTTTTTATTGTATCACATGTTTATCCACGCAAATTGAGTGAAGATAATTGCAAAAAACATTGAAATAATAACGAAACAGTTTATCATTCCAATTTATAAAAGACGTATATTTCTGATTTTAATGTTAAAGTTACTAAAACGCTTTTAGAAAATTCTCGAAAAATCAAAATCTTTTTCTAGATTTTTAAATCTAGTCAATTAGAAATGGAATTATATGCAAATATCTTCAACTTAATTAAGAGTACATTTGAAGATGTAAATTATAATACCCATGTTTGGTACATTTTTTTTGTATTATATTGTTTAAAATACAGTTATTCCTTCGTTGTACCTAACTAGTATGTGCATTACTGTACATATACCGCTGTAAATAGATAATGTATTGATGGTTACTATTAACGAAATTCATATTGAAACGATTGTTCCATTTTTACGTTTATATTTTAAACAAAACGGCAAATAAGCTTTTAAACAAAAACGAAATAAAATGGAAAAAATTACAACAGTATTTTATTTGTTCCCTGTTAATTAATGTAATACTTTTTGCATGCTCGGTATTATTAGAGCTTCATAATTTATTATGAAATAATACCGAACAGCGAAAATTCTATATACCTTTTGACAGTAAGGGAAAACTCAATACACGGACCACTTTCGAGCGACATGACAGTCACAAAACTCAACAAAACTATATAGCAGTGATGTCGTCCGATTTATTTGTGTTTGTGAAAAACAGCATTGTTGGCCAAAAGTGTTCGAAAGTCCGTTTGAGTTTTACCCTGAAACAATTTGTTACGTTCTTATATTTGAAATGTAGTTCGCACTTATTGCCACCAGAGTTATTGCGTCTTCATGAAGATAAATTGAACTAATTTTTAAAGCGCATTTTTCGGAGTAAACAAGCTGTTTTTGTTACGGTCACTGCGTAATTAATCGTAAAACCTCTATAAATACTGTGAGCCTTCGAATTGGAAATTAATGCAGGAACAAATACTTTCGCATTTCATAGGTTAGACAATGGGTAAACATACACATATACGAAACTATTTCTCAATAACAAACAGTTTTTATTAAACCTATAAATTATATATGAAATAATTAGTTACATAAATTTTCCGAGCACGGAACTGCTGCGCAAAAGCTACCGAGACTGATGTATAGAGATATACAATTTAATATTAACATAAATACTATAGTAGACATAAATAGTATTGTATGTAAATTGAAAATATATTCGCTAAATTGTCAAATACCATTCTGAATAAAATTTAGCACCACCATCACGCTAATATATTTTTGTTTAAAAGAGTCCACGAAAAATGTTTAATTTTGTGACTTGAGTGGATTCATTGAAACAAAAACTAATAAAATTTGTGCTAACTTCGATTAGTATTATCTATGATGTTGCCACTGCTCCCAATACTGGGCAGTTTGCATTTCCGAGAGTCGGGAAACAGTGCGGTCAAAAGCAAACAGTTCTTCTTCTCCAGTAAAAAGATTAGACTTATGATCTTCCTACGATTTCAAATTACACCTTAAAGTTAAGCTTTCTGTAAAAGGAAGTACAAAAATATTATTTCTTACCGATCCGTGCGATATTTTCAAATCGTCCATCAACATTCGCTTCTCGTCCGAATATTTACTATCACCTTCTGGTATAAAAAGTTTGGTGTGGGGCACAGCTGCAGATATAACAACTCTCACCTAATGAAATTTCGTTCATTTTAAAATATTTTTCAAATCATTCGAATGATTCAAAAATAGTATCTTACCTTATTGTCGTACAAAGTATCAATCAATGTAATGAATCTTCTAGCTTGAGACTTTAGTCGAAAATCTAGCTGCGGCACATCTCTTATAACAACTGTGTGAAATATTTGACTTAATTCTAGATAGTCGCTAGCGCCGAGTGGCTAGAAATTAATACAAAAATGTACAAAGAGAGGCACTAAAACATGTTACATAAAAAGTACAACGATGTAGCTTACTCTGTCGCACAACTCTTCGAAAGTCGAATCTAACACTTGGCCACAAGTGTTTTGAAAGGAAACATTACGGCCTCTTATGGAAACAGTGCGTGGTCTTATGATATCATTTTCCATCGAGCACAAATATTTAAAAACCTTGTCTACGTCGTTCGTCGCGTCTCTTCCCTTTCTACAATAACAGTTTTTTTTTTTTGTTTATAAGCAAGCATTCATCATAGATATTTCATTCGTTGAATTACATACATGAAGTAAATTTTTTCGTCACTGAGTCCAGTTCTCAGTCTGTAATCTATGCCTGAATCTAAGGAACGTACAATGCAATAGTTTTTTAATATCTGTATAAATGGAACGAAATTTCCTCTCTGCAGTCCATTTTTATACAAATCGTCCGGCGCTCTATTGCTGGTCGCAATTACTATCACGCCGTTATTAAAGAGTTCGGTAAATAATCGTTTCAGTATCATTGCATCTGCAATATCAGTTACCTGTAGCATACATACATTTATTAATGATATAGTATGCTAACTCCGGCGTATATCTAATTTCATTCGTTATAATTGAACCTGAAACTCGTCAAAACAGAGCAACCAAGCTTCTTCGGTTATGCTTTTGGCGACCGGCGGTATCGGATCGAACGGTTGAAGCTTCGTGCTCGTAACGTCTCGCACGATAGTTTTCTTCACTTGGTGCACTTTATTGTGCACGTCCGCCATGAACGAATGAAAATGTACTCGTTGTTTCTTTTTAATCTGGAACGTTTCGAAGCAATTATTCGTCCACGGACTAAGAAACGAATTTGTCGTGTATCGTAATGCATATGGAAAGCCGTTATAGAATACCTTTGTCACGGTTTAGAAGTTTTCTTTATAATCTTTCCTTTGCTCTATAAAATAAACTTCTTACGGCAGAAAGTATTCTATTACGTGCCTGAACGGTCAACAATACTAATTTTGGCTCCCCATGTGCAATACTTATGGGAACTGCTAAATGAGATACCTGGCAACAATCATAAAAGAGATCCATCAACATTGTTTTACCTCCACCTACTGATCCGTAGAGATACAATCCTTTTGGCGGCTGTTTCCTTTTCTTACCAAGCCATTTCTCTATCAGCGTAAACTCTTCGGGTTTATAGCCATTTATTTCGCTGTGAATACCTTGCAAAGTCTCGGCGACTTTCATCTGATGATCGTCTTTCATTAACTCTCCCCTTGTGATTTTATTCTTCAGAAGTGCGATGGGTCCATTGTTATTCAAAGCGATATTATGAACGTACGCGTAATTTTGATTGAATGTCACAGGTGGAAAACGTATCAATAAATTTGAAAATTGTTTAGGAAATTTCGTCGGTAGTAAACAAGTCATTATAAAAGTGTCCTAAACAGAAAAGGTCATAATTTGTTATTTTTACATGTTGTTCATACACGTGACTAAAGATATTATCCAACAATTCTTACAGAGATAAATTACTCCTTAAATTTGTATTTAGTTTAAAAAAGTCGTACTAAATTGTCCAAACCGATTAGGATGGTATAAGCAGTAAAATTTATAAACAAATATGAATAAACTTATCGCATTTCAATTAAATTTCTATACTATAACGGATGACGACATAACGCGTGTTAACCTTTATATTGCAGCCAAAAATGCAATATATGTATCTACCTTAGAATAGAACACGCACACTAGGAAGTTTATAGACAGGTAAATGTTAATATGATATTTAATATGCGTTAAAATTAAGTAATCAAAATATGTCTAATGTCATTATTCTTGTGAACCTTTCCTTTATTTCTTCGTGTTACAATATTAATTGGCATTATTTTACATATTTTTCTAATAACAAGCAGAAATTTTCAATTGACAGAAGAATCGATTTTTCAAATGTTTATTTGTCGCGCGCTGCAACCAGTGCAACGTGATCAACGTGACGCATAAAATAATTGCAGAACTGACGACATATTTATTAATGGTCGTCCACAGAAGAATCAAATCTAACCAAACCTTCCAAGCGAAAGGCATATAATACCCGTAATACTAACATATTTAATTATAGGGCTCAATAATTATTGAGGGGCTTTAAGGGGCTATTGTACATATTGTTTATTTATTGTTAAAAATGTTATTGTGAAGAACAAGTGTTCTGCACTGTTATCAGGAGTAGAACTAGATGGCATTTTCGCACAAGCAGTTTTTGTGATAAAGGATCCGTATTGAATAATAATTCGTCTAATCTGTTAACATTTCAATGGCCTAAGGTCTAATAATTCTTTTTACAATAAATTAGTAGTTATTTACAAATTGAAAATCGAATATATAATATATGCTAATGCGAACGCAATTCAGCTTAATTAAATTTCCCGCGTAAATGTTTCTCTCTCTCTCCTTGTCGCACACATCACCTTTCTCTCTCACTCTCCTAAAACTGCTTGCGAGCGCCATCTCGCGGTGAAAGGTTTGAACTAAATTTCGGATCCATCCTTGTTGCACATCGGACCTCTCTTTCTTTCAAGTGCGAGAGAGAGATATCTCTGATGTGCGACAAGGATGGATTCGAAATTTAGTTCAAACATTTCACCGCTAGATGGCGCTCGCAGGCAGTTTTAGGAGAGTGAGAGAGAAAGGTGCTGTGTGCGACAAGGACAGAGAGAAAGAAATATTCACGCGGGAAATTTAAGCGAGATGATTGTAAATAACTACGAAATATTCATTAAAAGAGAATTGTTCAAACCAAAAAGACAAGAATCTTTATTAATTATTATTCCACGAATCATTTCCCCAGATTTTAGGCGAGTGAGAGAGAAAGGTGCTGTATGCGACAAGGATAGAAGTAGCAGTTTAGTTGATACGTTTTATGAGTAGTAATTACCTTTTAACAATAAACAAACCATTTTTACAACTTTTCGATGTTGCAGAATTATTTCTAGAATCTATATAAATATTCTAATTACAAATATATATGCAGATAATTGTATAATTTTTATTTTATGTCTAACAGTGAATTACCTCCGCTCAACATTTTCCTATTTAATTCCTAAGCTCCTGATAACAAATAAAATGAATATCCACCATTCATTCCATAAGAAATTACTAAATAATAGAAATTGATAATAAACTATTGTAATTCACACGATAAGGTTATTTACAAAGTTATTTAGACATAAAAAATGTATCAGATATCGAATTTTATTTAATTTAAAAACTTACATATTTCACTGTATGTATAAATATTTCGCGGTTTATAAATTCTATATTTATTAACAATATATAAAAACCCAAGGACTTTTAAACTTTAATCATTGTGATAAATTTTTGTACTATATGGGAGGCTATAAAGAGGTATCCTTCGTTTATCAGGACTAATTCCTTCCCTCGAGGAGTAGTAACGTCTTTCAATGACTTTGTCAAAGAATCTACACAGCTTCACAGATGAACTAGACCCAGCAGCTAGCGATCTTATTTGACGGCAATCCTGTGGAACACAAGTTAGCCGAAATCAAATGATACACTGCAATTTCAAATAAATAATTAATAACCTGTATACCAGAAATATTTCATCAGCTCCACATTCTTCTGCAATAGTCGACGAACGTCTATGAACATTAGATCGAACTTCTGCAACCAAATCTAGTTTTGTGCCAACAACTAGAATTGGGATCTAAAAAAAATTTGCAATAGTCGTAAAATTATTATTTACGAAATTATAGATTGGTATAATCGATATTCTTTACTTGGGTAGATCCTACAAATTTTTCGGGATCAAAATCATCGAATGACTTTGATTTCATGTAATTATTATCCTTAGTTAAAACTTCCTCGAGCCATTTTTGAAGATTCTGTTGAGATTTTCTATTCGTTAAGTCATGGACCAATATTATACCTACAAGATTAGCGATTGTTAATAACTATTTGGTTCTTAAATACAATTTTTATCTTCGTACCATTTGTCGGATTATAAAAAACAGATCTTGTGTTTTTATGATTCTGACTACCGCCAACGTCCCATAATTCAATAAAATATCTTCTTTGATTAGGCGTTCCTTCTTTGTATTCATGCAATTTAACTTCCACCGAGCAACCTATAGTCCACGAAGGATTGCTGATAGGTTGTTGCTGACACATTAAATGAGTCAATGATGTTTTCCCAACGCCTAAAATTAAAAAATATGAAGTATAAGAAGAAATCTATATATGGCTGCAATGCTATATAACCTCTCGACATTGTGTAGAAATATATAAGTACAAAGCAAAAAAAAAAATATAATATGTAATGTAACAAGTAAATTAAAAATGAAAGTGCTTTGAGATTTGATATATATTGATAACAAACATAACTCGACTTATGTTGTAACTATTATTATATACAAATAACAATATTAATAAATAACATGCAATGTTTAAATTCTTACCAGAGTCACCGACAACAATAATTTTGACTTTATCTATCGCAGCCATGAATAATCCTTTTCACTTCTACACGAACATGTAGTATTTTATTGCTTCTGTAGTTCTGTTATTTGACAGGTAATCATTTGAAAATCTTTCATATTGAGAATACATAACCTAGAAATAGTGGGTAGTTATAAACAAGCGTCCGTCAAAACGATCACCATAATTTTTAAACGATTGACGAAAGAATGAAGCTTGTCTTTTTATTTTTTTATTTCTTTTGCGAAAACGCATGCCTAATATTATGTGCCTATTAATTTATTTCGTTTAATATTAACTTGAAATATTCCACGATAAAAATTCTATTTATGCGACTTTAAAGGTTAGTATTTCTAATACGGATTGAATAAAAATTTAATTCAATGGATTAGGTATCATAAATTTTATTTTAATAATTTTACGATAAAACGGTAAAGCATATACAGTTGTTATAATAAAAATAAATACACCTTCTAAGTTACATAAACGATCTTAAAAACGACGAGTAAACTATTTACTTTATTCACATTGCGCGCACTTTAGTTACACGCTCTTTTTTTTTCTTTATTTTCAGTAATCCTAACAATATTTTATATTATAAGCAAGCACAAAAAAATGAGTGGTGAAGAACGACTCGTTACAGAAGTTCCAAGCAGTCTGAAGCAACTGGCGCGGCTGGTAGTACGTGGATTTTACACGATAGAAGATGCATTGATTGTTGATATGTTAGTCAGAAATCCATGTGAGTACGTTGCAAATAAAAAAAAAATTATATTATAGAATAACCGTGCGCTAATATATTTTATATTTGAAGGTATGAAAGAAGACGATATCTGCGAACTCTTGAAATTTGAACGTAAAATGTTAAGAGCTAGAATATCGACGTTGCGCAACGATAAATTTATACAAGTGAGATTAAAAATGGAAACTGGCTCGGACGGAAAAGCACAAAAAGTCAACTATTATTTTATTAACTATAAGGTAGCGTATTGTTAAAAGAATATTCTATGTTCGTTGCCTATTAAATCTATTTATATTCATATTTTAGACATTTGTGAACGTAGTAAAATATAAGTTAGATCTAATGAGGAAAAGAATGGAAACCGAAGAAAGAGATGCAACCAGTAGAGCAAGTTTTAAATGTACAAATTGTTTAAAGACTTTTACAGATTTAGAAGTGAGTAAACTATTTTTCAATTTTATAATTCTGTTTCTCGAATTGTAATTATGTTCAGTTATCCAACTATGTGTGGCCATCTCTAAATAAAATAACCAATGTAATGTAATATAGGCAGATCAATTGTTTGATATGACCACTGGTGAATTTAGATGTACATTTTGTCGCGAAGTAGTAGAAGAGGATCAATCGGCCCTTCCAAAAAAAGATTCGAGGTTGTTGTTAGCCAAGTTTAACGAACAATTAGAGCCTCTTTACATTTTACTAAGGGAAGTAGAAGGCATCAAGTTAGCCCCTGAGATATTGGAACCAGAACCGGTTGATATAAACACTATCAAAGGGTAAGTGCTTTTAATTAACTTTGAAGTTCATTATGCATCATATTTACTATCGGTTTTTTTTTTTTTTTTTTTTTTAGAATTGACACGAGGAAACCAAGTAGCCTGCGGGCACCGGGCGAACAATGGTCTGGCGAAGCTACAAGATCGTCAGGTTTCATGGCGGAAGACACTAGAGTGGATGTTACGATCGGCGATGAAACTGGAGACGATAACGCGGCAAATAGGAGGAAAGAAAGACCAATTTGGATGATGGAAAGTACAGTTATTAATTCCGAATCGCAGGTGCGTATATTTACGACTACTTCACCCACGGCGATTCCTTATTTGTTGCTAATAAGTTCATACTTTTTAGCCTGACATAGTCAGTACGCAAGAAAATATTTTGGATAAGGCTGCAGCGACTGCTACTAATGCAACAACGACGAATAATAAGCAAGGCGAAGACATCATGTCCGTGTTATTAGCTCACGAAAAGAAAGGAGGAACGAATTCAAGTGCCGCTATAAAATCTGTACTACCGCAAGAGTCTAGCGATAGTAGCGATAACGAGGAAGTTACCGAAATGCAAACCATTGACACGGGTACGAATTTGGTGAAATTTCAAGTACACGTTCGAAAACGTTAAAAGAATATCTAGCTCAGGAAAATTAGACTAAAAAGTGGGCAATCTGCGAAAAAACTAAAAATTGGTGGATCTTTTCACGAATCGCTTATTTTTGTGATGGGTATGAACTTCGGAAAGATCACCGTCGATCGGCTGCCGGCTTCCCCCTCTTTTTTGGGTCAAGTGTTTAAAAAAGTAGTTTTTCGCAAATAACTCAAAAATGGTTCGTCTAATTGAAAAATATTTTAGATAAAAATTTAAGAGCGTGGAATTCTGCGTAAAAAAGGTTCCATAACATTTTTTCATAAATTCAATCCTTTTTGCGATAACGTTCAATAAACGTGCTCCTATTATAATGTACGTACATACGTACAAAAAACAGTTGCGTTTCTCAAAAAATATTATAGAACCTTTTTTTACGCAGAATTCCACGCTCTCAAACTTTTATTTAAAACAATTTTCAATTAGACTAACCATTTTTGAGTTATTTGCGAAAAACTACTTCTTTTAACATTTGACTCAAAAAAGGGGGGGAAGCCGATCGACGGTGATTTTTCAGAAGTTCATACCAATCACAAAAATAAGCGATTCGTGAAAAGATCCACCTGTTTTTAGTTTTTTCGCAGAAATTTCTAATTTTCCTGGGCTAATCTACGTTTATAAATATTTTTAGGCGAAGTGGAAACGATGGATTCCGAAGACGACGATCTGGTTCCTACTGTAACTGTAGCGGGGAAAACCGTTGCTATTGCAGACGTGAACGACACTCTAATCGCCGAAATGACTCCGGTGGAGAAAGAGGCGTACATTCAAGCATATCAAGAATACTATTCTCATATGTATGACTAAACAGAATACAGTCAGCATTGTTCGAAATTGAACAATGCGATGCAAGACTGAATGGTTACTAAAATCCTTGTAATATTTTGTATAGTCATAAAATAAATAATTTTATGGGTTTGGTAATGATTTTATTTTCTTTGCAATTTAAATGATCGAAACAAACTGGAACGTCCTGATTTCGTTTATATTCTTTTTTTTCTTTCTAACACAGATATAATTCAATTATGCCATCGATTTGTAATAAATGGAGACTTACAGACACGTTATATTCACAACAAATCAAAAGTAATAACAATACATGTCACTTCTGGTAAGGCGGGAAATTTTTTTAACTTAGCCAAATATAAATTATTTATTAAGCTTACTTGAACTTATCCTTTTTTTTTTGCTCGCCTTTTCGGTAATTTCTATCTGACCACCACAATCAGATAGAAATTCTAAGACGATATAAATATTTTATACGATACTTTTCGCTTTTTTTTGTACTTTTTTTTTCTTGTATATTCGTATGTTAATATTTATTCATTTTTATAGGTCGCTGCGCACATATATAAGTATCTTAATCGTTTTACCTTCTGCATCATTTTATTCTTTCCTCAACTCTCGAATATAATTTACATCAAAAGAATCTTTAAAACGATAAAAATATATATATATATGTTTACGTATATGTACATTAATTATATTACTTTTTGCATATTCAATATAATTCTATTCCGTTCTGAATTAAGTGTATTAAAGTAAAATCAAACTAAGATTCTTTTGAAGTAAATATTTATCTTTAAGAGTAATTTATTCTGGTTCGTTCAATCGCAAACGAGCAAAGTCTTCGAATACAATATTGTCATCGTCGTCATTAGAGTAATGAGAATTCTCATAACGTGCCCTGTCGACACTCTTGTTCTTCTTCAAAGTAGCCTTCTCCTTCTCCGCGCTTCCTATCATACGAAGACAAAAGAAATGCACGTGAGTATTTCGATGCATACTCAGGTACATAAAACTTTTTATTATATCGTAAAAATATACTTACCAGGTGCGGGATGCATTAATTTGAATGGAACATCCGTAACCAGTTCACCACCCAAGGTACCACAATTCAATTTGACTCGCACAGAGTAAGAGATAACGATACCCATGGCTTCTCCGGGAGCTTTACCCTCGGCAACCATGGTCGAAGATGCAAGATTCACGTCATCGTCCTGAGCACGATTTAAACGAAGACATCAGCATAAAGCGAGAGCGGAAATATTTCTCTTTCAATGAAATGATTCGTTCATACTTTTAAATGTCCGTCGAGAGCGATGCCACGACGATCTTTGTTACTGCTGGCCAATGGTACGAGATAAAACTGTTTTGTGAAGGATGCACCGGGTGTGATCGGACATCCTTCGCGGGTTTCTAAACTAGCCACGTTTCGCGAAAATTGAGTGTTAACCATCGTCACCTCGCAGTGTTGTACCACAAACAACTGAAAGAGATGGAACGTTAAGATTCGACGGAAAATGAAAGTTTCTTTATCTTTATGTACATAGAAACGAAAATACCTTGATATTCTTCACCGCTTTCCGTGAATTGTTAGTGACTATAACGTTCGCAGCTACTTTTTCTCCATGATAGTAGATTTCCCTGTCGAGCGTAACTTCAAGATTCAATTTGCCCTGAGAGAACGTGAATCCCTTGGAAACCAAGGAGCTAGGTAATTTACGTCCTCGCGTAGGTGGAGCGTATTGTAATTTCTTTATAGCTAACGCAATGGATGACCTTTTGTGTCCCTATATAGAAATGAAAATTCACTTTCACGTTCCAACGGATCTATCGATCGTTTCGACTGTCGCGTTACCTTATCTTCTTCGTTCTCGCTCACGTATATTTTGACCGTGTACTCGACTCCTAGTGGTTTTCCTTGGTCGTCGTCGCCAGGTTGCAGCGTGACCGAGCTTGGCGAGTTCTGCGGGAACTGAAATAGAAATGGATACGCATTCGCTCCGAGTCGCTTCAAAAGCCGTTCTTGAACAGGAGTCATATCTTGCTTCTCCTTCTTCATCGGAACTATCTGCTCGCGACATATGACGAGCTCTTTGCTGAATTTAACACCCATGACCTCGTCTTCTTCACGGCCATAGCGAAAAGTCGTTATCACCTACGAAACATTTCGGTCAGCGATGCATCGCACTTTTATTATCGACGCGCGTTCGTGTATCATTCACTTTACCTGTCCGTAAACTTTTCGTCCTTGAAGATAATCATTTTCGACGACGACAATGCCATCAATGGGATCTACGCTATCCAAATGATCGATGAAGTCTCTTTTACCGAGGTAAACCGTGACTTTTCCTATGGCAAATAAGAAAATCTAAATGAATCAGTTTCTGTGAGATGAATATATTCGTTCGTCACTTACCATTTGGAGTAGTCTTCTTGAATACTTTGATGGCTACAACGCAGACCAAAAACAAGAGAGGAAACATTTGGCACCGTTTTTCCAATCAAATGAAAAGCAGAAGTTTGTTTCCCGCCCAGAAGTGACAGTCTCTTAGCATGAACGGGGTACTTCATATAGTCTCGGAAGGGCTTCTTCACTCGAAGCCATATCACTAATAGCATTATTTTATTACACAAGTTAGTTAACGAGATTAGAACACACACATAAGAATTTTGTTACGTGTATAGGGAGACTGATTCAGTACTCGATGCACTGTCGAACGGAAAAGGTGATCAAATTTAAAAATAGTGCCGAATTTTGTTTACAATTTCTTAGTGTAGGTACCTGTACCGCATAGTTGAAGGAAATATTGTTGTTACTTTCTTATATAAAAATGTTTCGATTACATTCGCATACGTGTTGGCAAAAATAAAAAAAAAAATGACGCGTGATATCAGTCTTATATTTATATTTATTTCGATAATAAGTGCTTACACAATATAATATGGAGGTAATTTAATTTCAATTAAATTTTCTGAATGATCGAGAAATCATTTCAGTGTACTTTTCGTAAATTGTTCTTAACGATAAATCATATCTATTGTTTTCTTCAATTAGGTACTATTAATAACTAAAACCACTTATATTTCTTCCTTCTTTCACATTCAGCAGTCAGTAAACTTGTTTAAACTTGGTACATCACACTATTGTGCGAACACTGTGATCCCAAATTATTCTGGTAACTGAAAAACACCTTTTTGTGAACAAATGAAACAATCGTTTATGCCACTTTCCAAATCGTAATTTCATCGTAAACGATCCTTTCTCCGTGTGTTTTACACAATGGTAGAATCGATTCGTAACGTGCTGACGAAGATTTCTCTAAATAAATTTTTCTTGGCGCTTACTGCTTTCTTGAAACAAATTTCATACTATAACAAAAAAGTGCATGCAGCAACCAAGAAAACCTCATTCGCATTAATTATAAATTTTTAAAGTAAAAAATGAAAAGAAAAACGCTAAAAACAAAAAAAAAAGATACGATACAAAAAAACGAATGATTATAAACTAAACAATTTTATGTTCGATAACAATAAGTGATTATACTAGAATTATCGCGATAAGTATGTCTAATAATAGGCACAGTTAAAATATAGGTATAATATATTCATTATTCAATGTTTTATTATGCTACAGAAAGTCGTTGCTACCAGGGAACAGAAATATTTGCGAAATTTTATGAAATCTTTATTTCAAATACTCATTTTCTTGACAATACGTTCGTACAATGCTGTTAACTATAAGTTATTTCGACCTCTTTACAAATCTTCGTATTTGTATTTTAAATATAAGGATCGTTTTACTAAGAGAAAGATTTGTAATACATAGGCGAATTTGCTAAATATAAATTTGTACGCGAAAAAAAAAAAAATCACTTCAAAACCATAGATTCTTCAAGTTTTAAAGATCAATTATTCGATCTATACGAAAGGAACAGAATTATTCTTTATATATAAAGCATTTTTGATAATTTAATTCTATAAGCTGTGTTCAAACATCTCTATGTTTGGAGAATGTTGCTCTCAATGGTAACTGATACATGCAGTGGGTTACACACACAAAAAGAATATTTCGTACTATAATTACCAAAGCAGTTTTAATTATTTTATTTCAATTTTCTAATAATAGAGTAATGGAAAAAAAAAAAAAAAAAAATTTCGCGAAAACAACTTTCCACACATACGCGTTTGACAATCTTTCTTTGTATGCACAGCACTTTCTGCGAAACATTCAATTTTCTGTTTTTTTTTTGCGTGTTCGTATAGCAAGAATATTTCTTTTTATTGCATGTAATTGAGCAATTTTTAATACCGTATGCCGTGAAATGAATAAAAACGATTTTAATCGATGTTTTATTACTCGACACTTTTTATAGCATTCTCTATTTTTCCGTGTAGAGAATACACACTTGTCCAATTCGATCGAATCACGAAAGATCACAGAGCTCTGTGCAAGTCAAAGAAGTATCGCTGCTCCCGATTCAAAGCATAGTTATGTACTGTGTATTACTTCTATGTATATTAACATTTGTACATAACTAGAATCTCAGTACAGTTCCCTGATACCAGCGCATTTCTAACATCAGCCAGTACAAATATTATTAGTCCATGTAAATTCAATAGTATACACTGTAGATTTTTGTAGTATGATTGCTGTTGCTGCAAACCTACTAAACTTACGTTACTAATTTTTTTTCTTTTTTATCTGAAAGTTTTTTCTTTTTTTCTTTTTAATGCAAATGATAGTATGAATTTTCTTTTAAAGACGTTTTCTTGAACAAGGCGGTGCTGCATACCTCGACTTAAACTTCAAGCAAAATTTCTCTCACACAGTAGAAATCTATAATTAATAAAAACAACTAATATACAATTTTTGCCAAACAACCGAGCATTTAATCGATAGCAATAAACATCGTAATCGATCTGAACGTATATCTCACCTAATATTCTTCACAGAAACGTATCCTTATAAATAAGAATCTTGTTTTAGGATAAATCTGAAACACAAAAACCATTAAAATGAAGTGTACGGAAAAATATAGTAAAAAAACTCACAACTTGGCGCAGCTGCAGATTCAAATCTCTTTTGTATCTGGTCATAGGTGAACTTGACAAAAGCATCGTATTGTTCAGAGAGCTTCATATTTAGAATCTGATCGTATTCTTCTCGAATTTGTGTTTCTTGTTCTTTCAGCATCCGCTCACAGATCAAACCGACCTTCAGAAATAACAATCGTTTCATATTAGCCGAGAACAACGATCATAATTGTTCGATTAATATTTAACGTACCTGTCTAAACGTGAATAAGGGTTTTTCCTTTCCACTAGCATTATAACTATATGAATTTGAACCACACGCCGACGGACTTGAAGGACTAGCAGGGCCCTCCATATCCGAAGAATCGCCGCTATTGTTTTGGGGACTAAAATGCAGCTGCTTGCGACGATGCAGTCTCCGAATCTCTTCTCTTATATTAGCAGCCATTTTTTCTATAAACAATGTATTATTCGAATTTAGTAGCTGATCTTGTTTCCTTAAGCAATTAATGTACAGAGAATTTCAGGATTCCGAAAATATTCGGGATCCCGAAAAAACATTCGGAATTCCCGAAAATGGACGGAATCCTGAGAATTTTGGGATTCCAGAGAATGGACCGAAGCGTGAGAATTTCGGGATCCCGAGAATATTCGGAATTCGCGCGAATGTTCGGGATCCCGAAAACATTCGGAATTCCCACGAATGAACCAGAGCGCGAGAATCTCGGGATCCCGAAAATATTCGGGATTCCAGAGAATGAACCGGATCGTGAGAATTTCGGGATTCTAGAGAATGAACCGAAGCGTGAGAATTTCGGGATCCCGAAAATATTCGGGATTCGCGCGAATGTTCGCGATCCTGAAAACATTCGGAATTCCCAAGAATGAACCGGATCGTGAGAATTTCGGGATCCCGAAAATATCTGTAATTTCCGACACTTTGAAGTTTCTCCATATTTCTGATAATTACGAGAATCCGAAAGCCACTGTGTTCCGAGGATTACATATTACAATTTTTGAGAATAACGACACATTCGGGAATCCCGAACATTTTCGGAATCCCGCACACCACTGGTATTTACTCTGTGATTTTGTACGAATGGCAATATAAATTAAGATTACTAATTATATTTAATACAGTGTATTGGATATAAACTTCCATTTCTGGTCGTACGTTAGAAGTGTGTAAGAACTCAACGAATAAAGGCAAAGTAGATGGAGATAGAGAGGAGTGAGTGTAATGAACAAAACGAGCGAGTGACAAAGAAAACAGAAAAAAATATATTGGACATAATTCTTAGTTTGTTAAATTTCAAAGGGGAACGAATACGTAAAGAAATTCGTCATAATTTTTGTTTAATTCATAGTGGATGTAATTAAGTAAGGAGCTTAATGCTTTACTGAAAGAAAGAAAAAGTATTTCGAGTAGTGGTAAAAACGTGTACGCATGTAAATAAGAATAAAAAGGGGAGGTTAATTCCTAATGTCCGTTACAACATTACCATATGATTTACACTTCCCCCACCCCCATAGCAAGCCGCCCAACCCTCTCCCACTCGCTGTTAATGTCGCGAATTCAAGTTTTAAATCGCTATAGAACGACCTCCTATCGCCCCTTCCCCTTGTCACATTGTGGTGAGAATCAGAAAGAAAAGGGGGAAAAAAAAAGAAAAACAAAGAAGAAAAATGGCCGTAGCTTATAGTAATTACCAGGCGTCAGTTTGTGGGTTATTTCGCCGAAGGGCGAGGAATTTTGTGGCCTGGAATTAGCCTGCGTGGATGTACCGGGGGAGACACACATTGGCACGCATCTTCGTCGTTTACTAGGACGACCATGACTATGCACCGGATCGAACTCTAAAGATCTCTTGAGAGTGGCGCAGGCCATTTCTCCTGTTCACCGTTTTCTGCTTCGCGACTGACACCCCAGATTATCGTGGACTTAGCCCCGCGATCGACGACGATTATGCCGGAAAATACAGCGAAATCACCGTGTACGCGCACCACCTCGATAGTTTCTCTCGGTGCACTCTAACTATTCCGACTTCCTTCGCGTCGATCCCTTCGGATTTCCTCGCACTTCGACCAGATTGCACCAAAACAAACACTGCGGTAAAACAATATGGCTGGCAACCACGGTTCGTCGGCTGGGAACGACCACGGAACACCACGGAACGAATGTCTCGACCATTCAGAGCACCATCTTTTCTGACTGGGCCACTGCTTGCATTCCGAGCTGTATACGTCGTAGACTCGACTGGACTCGACTAAACGAGACTGTTCGCTTCCTATTGGTCGACACCAACTGTCATGGCGTCTCTCTGCATTTCCTTCCTGCAACTCGCTTCAATTCAAATACGAACATTTCAAGTATATTTCCATTCATGTTATCATTTTTTCAGGTTTTTCGACACTTTTATGGAAACCACCCAGAAACTACCTAATAATAGAAACTAATTTCAATCATTTCAATCCTTTTGAACTTGACGAGCATGCGATTTCAAGATGAACAATCTTAAAAATTAAACGTTTCAAAATTATGTTAATTTTTTACACGGTGCAATACGCAATTTAATCAGAAATTTTTTAAAAATGTTTTATTAACCTCAACGTGTGTACGATGATGAAACTGTATCGTTTGTATAAACATCCGAATAATATTTTCGGACATGCATAGTTGATCATTTTATTGCAGATAGATTTTATTACCTTCAACGTTCTCATGAATCGTTTGTAAACAAAATATTTTGCAACTAATGTACGGACGATGGGTAATGTTTCAGGTTCGTGCAATAATATTTATTTCGGTTTCGTTCAAAAATGTTTCATAAAGCATGCGCGTGACTTCCGTCTGTCCTCCATCTGTCCACTGTGGGGAATTTTAAGCGGTATTAGGAGAAGGAGAATCCTCCGCCATTCGATATTTACGATTTTTACGAAATTATACGATTTGTCTGTGTCCTTGCAGCCCGTCCAAGTAAAAGACGAAAAATGACAACAGTGAGCCCTGTAGTAATAGCAGCCACAGCCAGACACACGGCGACAGTAAGTTATTAAATATTGCCACTTCAACGTACCTTCTTTTTGGTTATGCATAATGCTAAATGATTCCTAATTAATGATAAGTCGATTAATTCTGACGTATTACCGACGCGCATATTCATTATTTTTGCATGCCGTCGCTTCTTCTCGCTATTCAAAATTTTTCTTCGATCCTTTAAAAAGTTTCAATTCCATCGAATTTAATGTAACACTTTAAAGCATGTATTTAAATAAAATATTAAAGACATGTCGATAGCATTCGAGTTGAAAAAATTTCGACGAATATTGAAAAATGCGAACTTACATTTTTCTGTTGCAGCTGATATTTTTCCATGGATTAGGTGATACAGGGTAAGATAATGTATTATATAATATTAGTAATGTAATTTCCTGATTCATATATGTCTTTTAATGTCTTTTCGTTGCTATCGTAGACACGGCTGGGCCAGTTTGATGGGCGAAGTAAGAGCTCCACATATTAAAGTTATTTGTCCAACAGCGTACGTGTACTTTTAATTAGAAAAGAATGATATTAGGTACGTTGGACTATTTTATAAGACAATACATTGATTCCTTTTATTTTAGACCTACAATGCCTGTAACACTAAATGCTGGTTTTAGAATGCCTTCTTGGTAAGCCAATGATAACAATATTGTTTGAGATATGGAAGTTCTGTTAATAATGTAAATACAAGTGGCCAAGGAATATCTTGCGCTCTAACGCAGATGCATTACTTGTAACTTACTCTTAAGAGACAAATCATTTGGCACTTGCAAATAATGCAAGGTGATTCGCTAACGTAGCTGTAGCCTTTCCTCACACACATTTTCGGATATGCTACATAATTGGTTGAAGCCATCACGTCTACTGAAAAAGATGCGCGACTACTGATGGGATCTGAGACCCATCGCGCATTGCTTCGAATCTAGCACAGATGTAGTGACAAATTTGAATTGATTCTATAACTTCCAAAATATGCGTTGCTCGAAAAAATTTTGTATACAAATTTGCATGGTTTAAAGGGGTACATTATGTAGTGCATTTATTTTTTTTTTATAGGTGGAGGCGTTTCGAAGATTTGAAGGTCAACTTTGTTTTTTTTAATAGAATACTATATTTTTTATATCAAAATATGGAAGAATATCGAATTCTGAGTAAAAAAGTATTGATCTTTATTAGCCCTAAACCTAATAGTTATCGAGTAATTTCACTTTATTTCTTGAAAATTTTCGTCACGTAATATCAAGTTGGAGATTCAACCTTATCACAGATTTCCGCAGGATAGCGATGTTTACGTGACAAATAAAGTGAAATTACTCGTTAGCTATTAAGTTTAGGGTTAATAAAGGTCAATACTTTTTTACTCAGAATTCGATATTCTTCCATATTTTGATATAAAAAATATAGTATTCTATTTAAAAAAAAAAACAGGACCTTCAAATCTTCGAAACGCCTCCACATATAAAAAAAATAAATGCACTACATTATGTACCCTTTTAAACCATGCAACTTATATATACAAAATTTTTTCGTGCAACGCATATTTTGGAAGTTATGGAGGTGCGCAAGTTGCGTGGACCACCCTGTATAGCGTAATATAATACACATATATGTATCGAAAATATAGAGTATCGATTATGTTTAAGCGTTTTATTGAAAAAATAATAATGATTTTTATAGCTAAATCGCATTTGATACACGTAACATTAATAATTATATAATTTCAAGACTTTAATGACCATCCAAACAGAAATATTTTCAGAGAGTATTTACCTAAACAATGTTAAATTAGTTATTTTCAAATAATTATTTACTTTCGCATTAGTGGAAATAATATTTGAAATACTTGTTTGAGTTCACACATAAATGCAATATGTATTTTAATTACTCTATTTATTTTCGTATTAATGCAAATACTATGTGTATGAAATATGTATTCCAGTGATATATTTTGGAGCAGAAACTTGAAGTAGTTCGAAATTTTCAAGCTTCAAAGTTGCAAGTTTGCAAAGATTCAGATTTGCAAGCTTTCAAATTTGCAGAATTTCAAGCTTTAAATTTGCAAGCTTTCAGATTTTCAAGCTTCAAATTTGCAAGTTTTCAAATTCTCAGAATTCCAAGCTTCAAATTTTCAGAATTTCAAGCATTAAATTTGTAAGTTTTCAAATTCTCAGAATTCCAAGCTTCAAATTTTCAGAATTTCAAGCATTGAATTTGCAAGCTTTCAGATTTTGAAGCTTAAAATTTGCAAGTTTGCAAAGATTCAGAATCCCAAGCTTCAAATTTTCGGAATTTGAAGTTGCAAATTTTCGGAATTTCCAGCTTCAAATTAATAACTTTTCAAATTTTAAGAAGCGAGCGAGCAGACTCCCCTTTACCTTGTTCCCTCCCAAGAACCATCCCCAAGTGCCAAGTGATCCGTCTCGTAACAGTAGCTTGTTATCGATCAGGTTTAGATCAATTATTACAGCACAAAATATTTCTAGCGCAAGACAAAATATTAAGAAATAATTTCGACAATACCAATATAGGTTTGACTTGAGATCTTTGGATCCAAATGGACCAGAAGACGAGGAGGGTATACGCAGAGCCGCGGATATGGTACATTCTTTAATTGCAGGCGAAGTTGCAGCAGGTATATCTACCAAACGCATTGTGCTCGGTGGTTTTAGTCAGGGTGGTGCTCTCGCGATGTATAGTGCTCTTACATTCCCAGAACCGATAGCTGGTGTTCTGGCTTTATCCTCTTGGCTTCCTTTACACCAAAAGTTTCCTGATGTATGTATATTTAGCGACAGGTTTAATACTGTATCATTTCTATAACGTTACGTGTATATATTTTTCTCTTAGGAAGCAAAAGGAAATAAAAACACTCCGTTGCTTCAGTGTCACGGCGATTGCGATCCCATAGTGCCATATAGGTGGGGTCAAATGACCGCATCTCTGCTCAAGCAATTCATGACGCAAACAGAATTCAAAACATATAGGGGAATGATGCATACATCTTGTAACGAGGTAAATATAATTGCGAATAAAAGTTTCCGAACGATATCGATTTCTATATTTCATGCAATTTCATGTATTTCATTTGGAATAATAAAAAAATCTAATTATGCGCATCTATAGAGCATTTAATGATCTACATCTACAGGAATTCACCGATAATATTTATAAAAAAATATGTTTATTTTTTATATATTTGTTCGAAATATAATTCGACAAAAGCTTCCGCACAATTTGTTACTTTGAGAATTTTAGAAACTGTTATTGTATTTTTCTCAGATATCCAGTAATCTGTTGCACCAATTGTATTTGTTAATAATGAAATTGACTTTACCTGTGAAAAATTTAGTCAACGAAATTGACTACCACTTTTTAATTGACTTAATAACCACGTTTACAGTTCTGCAAAGTGGCTCATAAACGTATTGCCACCAAAATTGAAGCTTTTTTCTATCAATTATAACAATTTCAAAACATTTTTCGAAATTTTAAAGCGTGCGAAGAACTGCCAACAATAAATTAGATCGACGTCCCAAAATCTAGGCAGAGACGTAGAAAAATTAGTGAAAAGTAAACAATTTTCAGAAGTTGACGATTTATTTGTAGAAATAATCCGAAATTGAAATTTCTTATTAGAATCCTATTTGCAAAGACTAATTTCAAATAAGTCAAGGAGATGATAAGCTGTCATGGACAGTAAAAAACGTGCAAGCAAACATTAGTAAATTATTTGGAATCTTTTGTCAATTTATATTTCAGACATGAATGTAAAATTGAAACTATAAGAAAATAAACGTATGTTCTATATAAATGATTTCGGTGAATTCTTGTAGATTATTAAATTCTCTAGCGATGTATGCACATAATTAGACTTTTCTATTGCCATTCAAAATAGATCAAACTTTCTGAAATATGGAAATCGATATCGTTTTGTAACTTTTGTCCGCAACTCCGGATAGATTGTATAACACAATTATTAGTTTGGATTATAATATTTTGTTCAACTATTTACGTATGTTTATGTAATTAGTCATTCTAGAATTCATCTATTTTTAGTTAGTTGCTGAAGAAGTAGTATTTCTCGGTCTTATATGTATATTAATTTGTTTGTGATAATGATTATTACTTTCACAGGAAATGCATGACATGAAGAAATTCATCGAAAAAGTTTTGGAGCCGTAATAGTTTAAAAAAATATATATTAATGTTTTAAATATTATCCTTATTACCTTATTGTTCTTTATTAAATTAATTACTTCCACTTTTACTGCTACTTAATTCTAGTACTTGATGAATAAGTAAAGGCAGCAGTAACAGAAAATGTTTAAAATTGTAAAAAATGGAAAAAAAAAAAAAAAAAAAAACGGTAAAACACTAGTAATGAATTACCATGTGGAGTAAATATCTAATTTAGTATCGTTCATATTTATTTCAATGAATTTAGTTGTTATCAGAATGCTTCCAATCTCTGATTTTTACCAATTACCGGCATTCCGTATTTTAATTTTAAGTATTTTGTTATATTTAAAACATAAAATTGAAAAGTAAATAATTATATTTACTATATTCTTTTTATAGTATTTCAATTATAGTTTATCGTTGTTAATAATAATTCGATTAAAGCAAGATCCAATCAACGCGTAGTCCAATGAATTGCATTGAAAGATGTTACGATTTTAATTTCGTCTGTATGCGATTTTTAATTTATTGTAAGTAGAACAATTATCACTGGTTGAATTTTATTTTGTGAAAAAAAGTCCATCCTATATATTCGATTGAAAATCTTTATTTATACATCAGAATAATTCTAAGCATTTAGACATCCTTTGTATCATTTACATTTTACATAAGTTATACATAATGTACAAACACTGCTACTTATGGAGTAATGAATTTTGTAGAGATGTTGTAGGGGTTAATAATATGACCGTGTAATCTGAGATTACAAAATAGTTTTGAAATCAAGAAATTCGATAATTCTCGGTAGACCAGCGTATTCGCAAGCGTGAGTTGTAAAGAAAATATGTTTCTCGAATATGATAACATCGACACGTGTAAGTACAAGAGTACTATCCTTATTTTATGTAGACCTTTTAAAGTGATACTACTATGAATAAGAGAAATCGCGACTATCATGATTAATAAATCAAGTATTTAAATGAAAAGCAATGCTAGGTATGGATAATGCAATGTAAGGATAATCGTTTCTATCGTTTACTTGCATTGTTAAAACACTACGGATTAATAAGAAACACTTAATAAACAAATATTTTTTCCTTTAATATTATACATAAAACTATATTATACAGAACGCTATAATTGTATAATTGATTTTCCTGAATTGGTATTACTTTTCAGAGTAAACTCATTACCTGGTACATTTTATTTAAACATCCAAATTGAAAATTATTATAGTGGCTGTGATTTGCTAACGTTGCTGCCACAGAACAATCAATTCTTTAACGTTATCTCAATAGTATAGTCACTGAAAAATTACAAGATAAAGCTTTAATAAAGTAGAATTTATTGGTCTGTGGAGAACGATAGAAAACACGGTAATTTTGAATATTTTTAGGAATATTCTTTACCCATAATTGTACTTCCATTATTTATCTTAATTTATTGTAAAAAATCATGTTATTACTTGTATAAATAAACTTTTTGTTATCACTTTAACATATTCAACATTTCATTTAAAATAATGTTACTTTGTACTTTACAGTTTTTATCTTGTTTAATTTTATCTGAATAAACAAAAAAGGATAAGAATAAGTAATCAATTGTATATTTTTTTTTATCACATATTTACATAAATACTTATGGTATATGTATATGTATCTCTATATACAACTGTATGATAAATTGTTTTATCTATGTAGCAGATAAGTAATTGTAAATATTTATGAACATTTAAAATTCTTTTTTTATAATCTGATAAAATGAAATGTTGAACGTCATATGAAAAAAAAACAATTCCGGACTATGAGTGGAATCCTACGAAATTGTATATTAAACGCTAAAACATTGAGACCATTGTTGTATTGTTGCAAATCAGTCTGTACAATGAATAACAAAGATACATCCGAAATTGTACATTCCGTGGAAAATGGAATTTGTAAAATCGTATTAAATCGACCAAAGAAAAGGAATGCTATCAATCGTCTCGTAAGTAATACGTATATAATATCTTTATGATACGAAGTTTAAGGTTGGAATGCTGAACAGTAATTTTTTCAGATGTACGAGAAAGTGTTAGAAATTTTACACGAATCCATCGACGATAGTTCAACATTTGCTGTAGTTCTAACTGGTGCTGGAACTTTTTTTAGTAGTGGAAATGATTTTAGTCCTTCGTCAATATTAAATCAGGATGAAAATAATTTTAGCATGAGAAGTGCAGTAACTGTATTTAAGTAAGTACTTCGAAATTGTACTCTGTATTTCAGTATACAAATATTAACATTTATTAAGTATCGAATATTTTTTCAGAAATTTTATTGATGCCTTGATTAGATTTCCTAAACTTTTAATAGCTGTTGTAAATGGACCTGCTGTTGGAATAGCAGTGACAATGTTACCATTATTTGACATAGTGTTTGCATCAGATATGGTAATTTTTGTGCAAAATACTTGATCGATTTGTTATAAAAAATATGTAATTCTTTCACACATCATAGGCTTCTTTTCACACACCATTCACTAGTTTGGGACTTGTTGGAGAAGGATGTTCTACATATACATTTCCCAAAATACTTGGTCATTCTAAGGTACTTCCAGTTATTTATATTATTCATTTTCGTTAATTTATTATTTTTATATCAATGTTTCTTTCTTAGGCCGGCGAAATGTTGTATCTAGGCCATAAAATGGATGCTTCAGAAGCTAAACAATTTGGTTTAGTTAGCCAAGTATACAAACACGAATGTTTAAATGATGTTTGGATAAATTTGAAAAGAATATCTACACTTTCATTAGAGGTAAGCATTATTATAAATTCTTTCTTTATAAGGTCATTCCATGCGAAAACGGACATTTTTCGGAGTAACATTTTGGATTTTGTTCAAATTTGGATATGTTGTAGTCTTTAGGGGCATATAGACGTATGTCGAAGGATTTTTCAAAATGTCAAAAAATTTCGATTTTACAGCTCTTTAAAGATTGATTTTTCTTCAAAAAATTGCATGTGTGATCTTTCTTCGAAAAATTATAACAGTTGAACTAATAAACCGATTAAAGTGAGCTTTGTGGTGCTTATAGTAGAGACTTTGGAGTATCTATTAAAAATTATTTCAGTTCAGACAATCATTTTTTTTTAACCATTTATTTTGCAATTGTTTTAAACAATTGCCATTTGTAACCGCAGGGGAATATTTAAAAATTTGAAAAAAAATGAGCGTATAGCCTTGTTTGTCCCCTTCATGGTAAACGTTTCAAAAATATGGTCATTTTAATATTAGCCACAGGAAAATTATTTGAATGTAACGCGGCGCGTTGAAACATACCGCTCGAATGGCCAAGCCATACGGCACCACGGCGCACTGTGGGGCGCTTCATATAAGAATCGCGGAAAAAACCTCATAACTTTGATGTTTTTCAATATTTTTCAAAAAATTTTTGAACAGTATTTACCGTTGTTAATGCAATATTACGTAATTATTAATACATGATTATAAGATATGGTCCTTATGTCGCGAATATATCCAAAGTTTATTGCAATTATATTAGTAGTAAATGCATTAATTTTATTAATATTTATGTCCATATAACAGTAAGAATATAAAAACAAGGCTATACGCTCATTTTTTTCAAATTTTTAAATATTCCCCTGCGCTTACAAATGGGAATTGTTTAAAACAATTGCAAAATAAATGGTTAAAAAAATTGTCTCAACTGAAAGAATTTTTAATAGATACTCCAAAGTCTCCACTATAAGCACCACAAAGCTCATTTTAATCGGTTTATTAGTTCAACTGTTATAATTTTTCGAAGAAAGATCACAGATGCAATTTTTTGAAGGAAAATCAAACTTTAAAGAGTTGTAAAATCGACATTTTTTGACATTTTGAAGAATCCTTCGAGATACGTCTATATACCCCTAAAGACTACAACATATCTAAATTTGAACAAAATCCAAAGTGTAACTCCGAAAAGTGTCCGTTTTTCCATGGAATGACCCTATATTAAATTAATGTACAAAAAGATTTGTTTTTAAATAAATAAATTTTATTAGTCTATAATGACCACTAAAAGTCTGGCGAAAAAATGGGATAAGAACATTTTACAAGATGTTAATGAACAAGAATCTGTTGCACTGGTGCAGCGTTTGGAATCTCCTGATTGTATGGAGAGACTGATGAATGTTATGTTACGTAAGAGTAAAATATAAAAATATAAGTGATACGAACATTTGTAAATAAAATATTTTATACGCAATTTAATACGAAATTTCGAAAAATACTCATGTGTTTGTATAACAATTATTCCTATTCATTTCACTTTTCTCACTTCGATTAGAATTTTTAAATAAGAATGTTATGTTATTAGATACATCTGATAACATTATATCCTAGAAAAAGGTTGAAAATAGTTACAGAAATTTCACTATTAAATGATAAAGTTAATCTGCTTTTACCTGCATTATTTTATCCGAAATCGGTTGCTGATAATGTTCCCATTCTGAAAGTTGATTTATAGTTAAATTTCGTTGAAAAACTTTGTCGTCTAGAAAAAGTTGATATTCTCGTGTTTCACGATCGGATATTTCTTGCCGTTTGTTCGCTTCTTTGTAATCGTTGCAAGAACACTTCATTAGATCGTGCGTTAAACAATCTGTGTCTGTTGTTAATGTAAATAAATCCTGCAATGCATTGCGAATGCTATTAGCTAAAATTGTTCGTAATTATAAATTATTTAAAGTATGTACAACGGACCTTCAACTCGCTTGTAGATAATTTTAAAGAAGCAGAGGTCATATCTACTACAGTTTCACTCAATCCTGCTTTGCTGACTTGTCGTTGAAAAATTTTTTCTTCGATCGTGCCCGTTGTTAATAATCTATAAGCATTATTACGTAATTATAAACAAATGACGTTCAAATTAGTGAAATGTATAAGTATCCAAACCGTAATATGTAGACATCTTTTCGTTGTCCGTCTCTCCAAATTCTTGCCATTGCTTGAGCATCTGATGCTGGATTCCAGTCCGAATCGAATAACACAAGTCTAGATGCACCTGGTAAGTTCAATCCAACTCCGCCAGCTTTTGCACTTAATAAAAGAACTTCTGCAATAACGGTACGAAAATTATCAAAATAATCCAGACTAAACATTCAGTTAAATATTTGTTATATACTAACTGCTACTGTCGCTTTTCAGATTAAATCGTTCAATGATCTTAGATCTTGCATTGTTTGGTGTGCTACCATCTAATCTGAGAAACTGCATTTCTTCTGTGTTACAAATAGTCTCCAATAAATTAAGTGTTTGCGTGTAGTACGAAATTAATACTAGTTTTTCGTCGGACTTTTTCAAGTTTCTCAACAATGTTTGTACAACAGACATTTTTCCACAGTACGTTTCTTTTGATATATTTGTACAGTTTCTTTTAGAAGGAATTTCATTTAAACTTTTAGGATTGTTGCAAAGAAATTCATTATTTCCTTGATAGAATAACTGTGGATGGTTACAAATTTTTTTCAGAGTCATTATTACCGATAAAGGTGGTATATTACTTGGTAAGACAGTTTTGTTAAACCATTCATCAGTAACGCGCGAATATAAATCTCGTTGTTCCTCTGACAAGCGACAGAACAAAACTAGTTCGTGTTTAGAAGGCAAATATTTATTAATTGTGTCGTGGGTGCGCCTTAAAATAAAATATTTAGTTTTATCTTTTAGATCAGCGACTCTCGATGCACCCAAGGATAAAACGTCCGGAGACGCGTGAGGACATTGCGAGGCTACTATAGGATTCTTAAAATAAGTATTAAACTCTTGATTACTGCCCAATATGCCGGGATTCACGAAATCAATTAAGGCATATAATTCTTGCAAATTGTTTTGTATAGGAGTTCCAGTTAAAAGGATTCTTCGTTTGCAATTCATGTTATTCAAAATTTTTGCCGCTTTTATATCGTTATTTTTCAATCTATGACCTTCGTCGCATACAATTAAATCGAAAGATATTTGTTTAATCTCCTCTTCGGATCTAATTAGCATGTCGTAGCTGATAATCATAATCGAATTTTTTGTTTGTTTTTTGAAATCTTTCGGCTTGTTTTTTGCATTTATAACATATGGAAAGATTCTATGAGAACCCAACCAACGTGTAAATTCTTTACTCCAATTATTACACAAACTGCTAGGTGTTACTATTAGTACATATTTTAATATTGGCTTTCCACGTGGTCCTTTTTTTAACAAGGTCCATATAATGCTAATACTTTGCAATGTTTTGCCAAGACCCATTTCATCGGCTAGAATTGCACCATAATAATTTGGTACCTTCAAGCCCATAACGCATTCATATAGAAACACAATACCGTAACGTTGATGTTCTCTAAGTACATTTACTAGGAAACTATCCACTGATACTTGTTCCTCTTTTTCCAGAGCTTCGTTCTCTACCCAACTTTTTGAAACATTCAGAGAAGGCATTATCAAAGGATTATATGTTAATTTGAGCCCTATAATAGAAAATAAATACACTGTTCAACACGAATTTTTATGTAAAAACGCGTGTTTTTCAAAAACTGAGGGTGATCGAGTAATTCTATTTGCGGATTCGTATTTTGGGTGAGAAACTCTACCAGGATCGCCCAGTGGATATTTAGTCCAGTCATTTTAGAAATTTCTGCGAAAAAAGTAAGAATAGGTGGATCTTTTTACGAATCGCTTATTTTTGTGACGGGTATGAACTTCTGAAAAATCATCGTCGATCGACTGCCGGCTTCCCCCCCTTTTTTGGGGTCGAATGTTAAAAAAAGTAGTTTTTCGCAAATAACTCAAAAATGGTTAGTCTAATTGAAAATTATTTTAGATAAAAGTTTGAGAGCGTGGAATTCTGCGTAAAAAAAGGTTCTATAATATTTTTTGAGAAACGCAACTGTTTTTTCAATAATACGTCCTTAATGTTTTCACGGTGGTATGTACGTACATTATAATAGGAGCACGTTTATTGAACGTTATCGCAAAAAGGATTGAATTCATGAAAAAATGTTATAGAACCTGTTTTACGCAGAATTCCACGCTCTTAAATTTTTATCTAAAACATTTTTCAATTAGACTAACCAATTTTGAGTTATTTCAGAAAAACTACTTTTTTTAACATTCGACCCCAAAAAAGGGGGGGAAGCCGGCAGCCAATCGACGGTGATCTTTCAGAAGTTCATACCCATCTTAAAAATAAGCGATTCGTGAAAAGATCCACTTATTTTTCCTTTTTTTGCAGATTGCCTACTTTTTCGTCTAATTTTTCTGGGCTAATTACAGATCAGAAAAAAGTTTTAAATTGTTGGACAGTGATATTAATGTTCGGAATACAGTATTTTCTCCATACAGGCTCGAAGAAACCGTACGATACACGCTCGCATTTCCCCACGGCATTCGTCTTGGAACCAGCGAAGCGGATATCGAATTACACGACGGTAGCAGGAATCTTTGACGCTCCAGATCATAAGAGACCGCCGAAAACAGAACTAGCCATGCTGGGTAAAACCAAACACGACGTAAATCGAGTTATAATTAACGAAATTACGGAAAAATTTGATTTACGCATAAAAATGGTAATTTCGTTAAAAATATGCCGATTTACATGAAGTTTGGTGTCATTTTAATAAGGAGAGTGCCAGGAATCCAGTGGTAGCACTTTTAGATCGCTACGGTGAAAAATTAGAGTTACAAAAACATTTTAGGCATTTCACCTTTTTCCATCGAATTTTCACGAGAGTGACGCCAATCGATTCCTTATACTCGACCGATCAAAAAAATACCAAACACGACATAATTCGGTCCATAATTAACGAAATAACGAAACAAATTAATTTTCACGCTTCAATTCTAACTTCGCTAAAAATAGTTCGATTTATGTCGTATTTCGACTAATTTTCATCGGAAAAATGTAAGAAAGTATGTTTTATCATTTTTATAAACATTCGACAATAATTAGTAACCGATGAAAATTCAGAGAGGAAATATTTCACACCTGATATTAATGTTTGGAATACTATGAACTGTGACTTAAAAATGTGTCTTTTATTTTTTCATTCGTGTCGAACCTTTGTTTAAAGATGTTAGGGGAAGACACGGACCAGAACTTAATATTTTTCGCTTTTTCGCTGGTGGTTCTTCCACGGTTTTTTCAGATGACTTAGTTCCCAAAGTTCTGCTACACGTCACTCTATCAATAATCTACGCAAATGTTTTATATTAATTGCCTATTGTGAATAATTCATACGCATGTATCTTTACCTCAACTTCTTTGCCCGCTATACGCATTCTGAATCCTTCAACAAGAGCGTCTGGCTTAACACTTGCTCTATGAATGATATTACCTTCTGAATCCTGGAAAACATATAATTTTAATTGGACAATTAACGTCGGAAAATTGTAGATGTTTTCTGTCCTGATTTATACCTTTAGAATTCCATGTTTTCCTGTTACTTCCAAAGTTCCATCGTCGTCCCATTTTTTATGCTTCCTGGCAGATTGTTTACCTATTACTACGTTAAAAATACTAAACAGAAAAAAGATGTTTTGTCTGTCATTCAATCATTTTACTGCCACAAACGAAATAACTATCTAAATACTTACACTTTGTCGCTGTTAGATTCGGTAGAATCTCTTTGAATATTAATTGTACTATCCTCATTTGTGCTGCGTGAATCACTTATTTCTATTTCTTCAGTAGAATTTTCACTTGATTTTTTAAGTAAGTTAAGAATACTTGACGTACTTCTACGTTTACCGCATTCTGACTTTTTCGGCGATTTGTCAATATTTTCTGAGCATTCTAAAGACTTGTTATTTATTACTTGTCGAGATGCTAAAATAGGTTTGAAACCCTTATTTTGATTATTTCGATACATAATAGGTACTTACAACATATATGTATGTATTCTATAAATGGCTATAAATTAAGTTTCGTTGACAAAAACTATTGTTTTTTTTTCAAAGGAGTGTATTCAAAAACCCTATACTAGTACTCAAAAGGGATTTTTTCTACTTTTAAACTTTCCCCTAAGTCCACCTGTAGGGGAAGGCAGGGGAGGGGATACAGAATTTGGCGAGCTTCAAAATATAGCAAATTTTCAGAATTTCAAACTCAATATTTGCAAATTTTCTGAATTTCGAATTTTTTGTAAATTTACAGAATATCAAGCTTCAATCAATTTTCAAGTTTTCGAATTCTAGAATCTCTCGCAGTTTCAAAGTTTTAGAATTTCAAACTTCAAATTTTTAGAATTTCAAGCTGCTTCAAATTCAAATTTTTAGACTTTCAAGCTTCAAATTTTTAGAATTTCAAGGAAATTTCTCAAGGAATTTCCAGGTTCTCAGATTCAGAATTTCAAGCTTCAAAGACTAAAACTTTCAAGCTAGAATATTTTTCAAGTGTTGACATGAAATAAGTGCTCAGGTTTCAAGTCTCAACTTTTGAAATTTCAAATTTCCAAGTTTTATTAGAATTTACAAATTCAACATATATCAAATATATATAGAGGCGACACTCCAAGAGCGCGTCTTTTTCATGGACCTATAGGAATCCTAGGTCGAGTCCAAGTCGGGGTCATAGTCCCTTTAAATTGGCTGTGTCATTTCATCTCTTTCTAAAAATGAACTTATACCGATCAAAAATCAAAACACCGAACGGACATTTAAATTGGCTGTGTTAAACGGTCGAAATAACCCGATGCCACCCGATGCCACTGAATTATAAACTATACCTGGAATAAGCAGTACGCACTGAACCATAAACTACCTGGAATGAGCAGTTCAGTGGATCGGGATAGGAGAAACCGTGCCGACAGAGAGGGCTATACGGGGTATCTTTGTCTTTTTCTAATACACTGTTGCAAATATAACAAATGACTAACTGCGCGTAATTAAGTGACCGCGCGACGTGTATAAGAAAGAGACAGGGATACCCCGTATAGCCCTCTCTGTCGGCACGGCTGCTTATACACGTACTGCTCATTCCAGGTAGTTCATAGTTCAGTGGCAGTACGTGCCCTGATAACCATTTGTAGGGAAATTGTAGAGAAATTGGCAATAATTATTGGCACCAAAGCCAAAGAGGAGATCTACTCTTTGATAAACTACAGCCAGAGAGGAAATGAGAGTGCTCACGCTCAGGGTTTCGTTGCCCCGAGTACAAGTGCTGCACCAAGCGGCCAATCATAGCAAAATAGTAGGAATCTAACCGTTTTAGTTCAACGCTAGCAAAGACAAGAACCTATTCAGTTCAACGCTAGCATATACAAGAACCTATTTAGTTCAACGTGTTTTGTATCACTAGTGCCCCCTTACCATTTCATGTCACATTCGACTGTATCAATTGGGACTGGTTGTAGCGTATTCTTCTTTGTAATGTATTCAAATAAACTCTTTACAAGTTTTAACATATAATTATATTTTTGAACTTCTTATTACAAGCTTGTCAATACAATCTCTTTTTTCGTTACTAACAACAACTTAACAACTGAACTACTTTTTATCATACAATTTAAATGTAACTAACTTCCTTTTAATAATATTTACATTTCCTACACTATCGACATAATCTGCATTACCTGCATTGCCTACATTACCCCCCATCGAATTTGTTTCAGTATCTTTATTTTGAGGTCTTTTTGATTTCGGACCGGGATAAGTACGCAATACAGGTTGTCTAAAAGTATTTCCTGAAAACTGAGTTTGTTGCAAATAATTTTCAAAATATGCTGGCTTCAATCTTTCTACAGCTATATTAACAAGTTTGCCGTTAATTTCGATTGTAAATACTCTATCCGAAAGTCTACATGAAATTTTATATGGCCCTTCATAAGGCTGTTCCAATGGCTTCTTAACTGAATCTACTCTTACAAAAACATGTGTGCAATTATATAAATTTTTATAAACAAATGTTTTCTTTTTACCATGATGGTTAACTAAAGTAGGTTTAATTTTTCGAATATACTCTCTAAATTCTTCTAAGAACTTTTGAGGATTAACTGAATCTAGTTCATCGATAAAGAATTCACCAGGCATTCTAAGGTTAATTCCGTACGTCATCTCAGCAGCAGTTCCGTGAATATCTTCTTTCCAACTTGTCCGTAAACCAAGGAGTACCGAAGGTAAAATGTCTACCCAATCATCTTTTTCATGACACATAATGGCTAAGCTGTTGGTAAGCTGTTGTTCTGATTTTATTACATCCTAAAAGATGTGTAAGTGTTTGAAAAATAGCCGAATCAAATTGCGCTCCTCTGTCTGAAGTAAGAGTTGCTGGTGCGCCAAATCTTGATACCCAGGTATTAAAGAATGCTGAACTTATTGATTTTGCCGTAATATCCGATAATGGTACTGCTTCAGGCCACCTGGTAAATCTATCGATCATTGTTAAACAATATCTATATCCTTTACTCACTTGTAAGGGTCCAACTATATCAATATGAACATGATAGAAACGATTAGCAGGAATTAATATCTTTGTAGGTGAAAACTTGTTATGCCTTGAAATTTTGCTTCTCTGACATGCTATACAGGATCTCGACCATTCCAAAATATCTTTATTCATGTTGGGCGAAACAAATTTTTCGCAAATTAATTTTTGTGTTGAACGACCACTAGGATGAGAAAGATTATGTATAACATTAAATATCCGTTTCCTAAGATTTCGGGGTATATAAGGTCGAATATTTTCTTGAGAAACATCACAATATAATGTAACATCTTCCTCAGTAACACGAAGTTTCTTAAGTTTTAATGAAGATGTTGAAGAATCTTTTAAAAGTTCTTTTAATTCTTCATCAAGTTTTTGACCTTCCGATAACTCTACAGTCGATGTAATAACAGGCATCTCTATAGCATCTATTCTAGATAATGTATCAGCTACCACATTATCTGTTCCTGTAATAAACTGAATATTTGTTGTGAATTGACTAATAAAATCAAGTTGTCGTACTTGTCTCGGGGAGGCTATATATATATATATATATGCAGAATGAACCAATCGCTATCTCCTTTAATTTCACAAAATGAAAGAAGATAGCAAGTGCAATATGAATGTTTGTTGGAAGACAGCAGAAGAATCGATAAAATATGCGGTCATGGAATTTATGGATATTTGTATATAGTATTTCAAGTGAAATCAGGCAGTAACACAAGGCACATATAGTATATGTATCTTTAGCTGCGAACTAAGGTGTGTTTTGTCCCAATTTTGTTAGAAATAACAACGTGAAAAGGATTCCTGTGAAAGCATCGTGACGGCATCGTTTTAAGGGATTATTGGTAAAACAGAGCACAAAACGTAGCAATTACTAACCGGGGATCTCGAAGGATCTCGATTAAATAATTAAAGAGTAAAGAAACTTAAATATGTTTTTATATTAGATATATCCTCTAGGAGAATAAAAAGTATAGAAGTTTGTTTGAAAAAATATCAATGATCTTATTTTGAAATCTCGCAAAAGAATTATCTGGGTAAAATTATTTCCGTTATTACCTTGAAATTATTCAACTTCGTCCTGATAAGTTTTTTCGTGTTATAATAAAGAAGGCAAGTATTTAGGTGACTTCATTTAGCCTGTATGCTATAATTATTCATATTGTGTAATATATACCATGTTTATTTATTATTGTTATTATACTCAAATTTTGTCACACTCATATCTATATTACTCGAAGAAATTATTACATTATTTTTAGTAAATTTGTTTTGACGAATTGGAAATTATTGTAACCACTATTAGTAATTAAAAAATGCCCCAAATGTGACTGCATCCCTCCACCTTCGCTTTATGTAGTTGGGTGAGGCAGCTTTGCATATATAGGTACTCGGACCCAAAGGCACTAAAAATAGCCTATCTCTTGTTTATTTATTCCAATAACACACTGCACTGGGTTTGTTTTCTTTGCGTTCGTTCTCAAGTTCGCAACAGTATCAATTTCAACCCCAAAATTATAATAATATAAGCTGTAAATTACAAACTGATATTGCTATTAGTGGTAATGTGCACGCAAAAGAATAGTCAACAATTTTACATGTTTACAGAAAATAATTAACGTTCGCGTTATTTGAGATCAATGCATTAAAATGAGACTTTCTCCTGTATGCGGATGATCTTAAAATTTTTAGGAGAATCCAGAATATAGAAGACACACAAAAATTAAATTTAGATCTATTGAGATTCGGACAATGGTGTAAGAACAATGATATGAGGCTTAATATTTGGAAGTGTGTGGTATTTCGAGCTTCTCGCTTACAAAATCAATTAATCTATATATCCTTACGAATTGAAAAATGCTTTACTTACAGGAGTATTCGAAATAAAAGATGTAGGTGTTTCCTTTTCACCATGTTTAGATTTCAGATCTCATTATACCAATTCTGTCAATAAAGCTCTTTCAACCTTGGGATTCGTTACCAGATTTTCTAATTATTTCAAAAATAATGAGACTCACTCTGCTGTACACTTCTCTGGTGTAGTCAGGTCTGGGTTAAATATTAAAGTACTTATTGTGACGTGACGGATTCCATGTCAAAAATTGCCGCGTGTCGCAACCAATCACAGGCGTCGTAAGTACAGAGGCTAAAAAGAAACTTACATAATATCAATAATACACAACCACCTATTAGCACAGAAAGTTTTCGTGCAAATGGCGGATCCAATCATCGAGAAGGTAATTGATTTGCCACACTGTCTGTTTATCCTGTGTAGTCGTAAGGGGGGGAGAGCGACATCTCGCACGATCGACGAGCAATCGGTCTCGTCCTGTTCCGGATGGGATGTGACCGAGGTAAGTGCTTCTTTTTGTCTCCTCGTAATTTCGCTCTTTGTGACCTGATGGCGTCTTTTTCGTAGCATGAAACTCGTTCGCGGGTTCGGGTCTCGCGAGATAAGAAGGCGGTTAAGATCGAGTCTTTCGCGTGAGTCGTAATTGTTCAGGTATCGCGAGATATAAAGGTGCGGGTGAACACGTGCAACACAGATGCGTGTTTCGCAAATATTCCGTGTAAAAACGAGCAGTCTCTACCTGCAGGCACTCAAAAAGGGTCTGTTTTTACGATCAGATGTTATATCACAGCCCCGCAAATGTTCGAGAATGTCGGGTTTGGTCCCAACACGGTTTGTCTATATAGTGAGAGGAAATGCAAGGTACGGTAATTTTGTAGTCTTTTGCAGTGAATTTTGAAAATTGAGTAGTATTTTAATTTTAATATTTTTATGTTATTTATTTAAGAACTAGACGATTAATACATTTTGCGTGTAATTAAAATGGAAAATTTTGCACGTGGCGTTTCGCACAGTGTGACGAAACGCCGATCTAGCGACACAAAAATCAATTTGGACATTGACGTCAAAATACAAATAATTATTCTCAATATATTGTATCTTGCTCATTGTATTTGAAAATGTAAAGATTATTGAAAAAATGAATATTGTTAATGAAAAATTTAACCTCAAACGTTACATACTTATGTGTCACGAAAAAGCGTGTGCTTTCTCAGAGTGTTTTTAAGCAATGCATATTACTTTCAAACTTTTAGTTTTATTAATATTTGCTTATTAATGTGTTAAGTTAGACAACCCTTACTTTTAAATTACAATAAAGGTTTTAATACATTATATTATCGGATATTATTTTCGGTTTGGTCGAAATTGCAAGCTAGACTCATAAGCTAGTGAAAACATGCATACAGATTTCAGACAAAAAATGACATCCCATATTTTTTATTGTATAAAGAAAACCTCACGTCATTTCTGTGAAACTACGTTATAGTGAATAATTTTTATCTGAGAATAAATTTTTGTAGGTTGCAAAAGGTCTGTTTTCTGTTCCTGCACTGGCTGCACTAGTTCAGAACTCAACTATCGCTATCTTCTTCTATTTCACAAAACGGAAAGAGATAGCAAGTGGTTAGTTCTGCACTAGTTCAGAAAGTGCAGACACAGAAAACAGACCTAAAATCACTTTTAATCGGTGTTTCGTCACACCGTGAGGCATGTGCGTCGTGACCGGTGGCGGTCGTTCGTGTTTTGATTGGTGTGCGAGTGTTTATGCGATGTTTACGCTTCTTGCGGCGCACAGTGTGACGAGATACCGAACAGAAATGACGTGGATTTTCTTTATACAATAAAAAATATGGGATGTCATTTTTTGTCTCAAATCTGTATATATGCTTTCATTAGCTTATGAGTCTAACTTGCAATTTCGACCAAATTGAAAGTAATATACGATAATATATGATATAGATAGTTACTAGATTATAAACATCGAAATATGTTTAAGTAATGATTAAAGTGAATTTACAAAATCATCTTTTGTTCTCAATACAGAAACGGAATACATACTTTGGCAAAACGCGCGGCGGCGACAGTGGTATATTATGGTACATACTCAATGACGGCGACCTGCGCGCACGCGCCTCGCCAGTCGTTTAGCGCATCGGGATCGGGGGACCGCCATGGAAACAAGTTGGAACGTCATAAGGGTAAGTATTTTATTACACTTTTATTTTATCGATCATGTTCATAGTTGACCGTTCGGTTTTCTTAAATACTTGATCAGATTTTTCGAGAACAATCGCTACATTCGCGCATCATGGGCGCCGGGAGGGAGGTGCAAGGGGGTGCACTGCACCCCCCTGGTTTGGAAGAAAGAATACACAAAAAAAAATATTTGCGTGCGTATACACGTCGTTTGTTTGTTTGTAATGATCACAGGCCAGGGGCCTTATTGGCTTCGAAATGAAGTGACCTCCGCGGCCGATTTCCGAGGGCGACGCCTCCTTTCTCTCGCCTAGGGATGCCCGATACAGTATCGATACATGAAAGTATCGAAGTATCGGTTCAAAAATATCGATATTTTATATCGATACCGTGGGTATTGATATATCGGTATGTCGATACTCCACGGTCCGAAACAGTTACACTCTTATTTGAAACGCAGTTTAGACACTAATTTCGTGTGCAGTCCTTTGACCTGGGCATGGGACCCTATGTTCGAGAAAAGGAAGACAATAGGAAAAATGGTCAATAGAAAAACTATCGAAAAAATCAGATGTAACTCATCGGATTTCGATGAAAGTACTATCAATCAATTCCTTGTACTTTTTCGATTAAAATGGCACTAAGCACGATGAAATTCGGATTATTTATACCGTAGATACGTGGAGCAACGATTTACACAGTTTTAAGCTGGATTCATTAAAAATAGTCAAATTTTTATGATATTTGGTATCATTTTAATTGGAAAAACGTAAGCAATCCATTTGCGCTATTTTCGCAATGATATGTTACAAAATAAGAGTAAGTTCATATTTTATGGCAGTCATAAACCGTGAGCGGAAAGACCCGAACCGCTCGCGTGGCACAGCGCGAGGCGCATCGGACTTGCCGAGAATCTCCAAGAGTGCGAGCATTTAAGTGCAAAAAATTTACTTGTTGCCAGTTGCTCGCCAGAAAAGCCTTACTTTCTTGCCCGCGAGAAATGCCTTGCTATGAAACTGTGTGAAACTGTGAAACTCGTTTCTTCACGTATCTATGGTATAAATAATCCGAATTTCATCGTGTTTGGTGCTATTTTTATCAAAAAAGTACAAGGAATCCATTGCTAGTACTTGTATCAAAATCCGATGAAAAGTGCGATCTATAATGCTTCTAAATTTTTCGGGACCGATGCTGTTGTTCTTTTTATGACCCTATTGTTATCCAAAGGTCGAGTTCTCGACCGTGCCGTCCATTAGTAGTTCTTTAACTTATTCGTGCACGCTGTCAAAGCAACTCCTGGTCTCTGCATATCTATAAAGGAAAAATAAACACAGAGTTAAAATCCTATAATCCTAATGATAAGAAAAAAATATTAATGTAACTGTGAACTTTTTTTTCCCCTCCAAATTTTCTCTAATTTAGCGTCCAAACGTTGCTATATCCTTTTCTCTTGTTCTAGAAATAGGGTGTTCCGTTTAAGTGAGAACGGTGGACTATTTCACAAGAGATGAAAGTTATAAAAACATGTTCTGTTTAAAGTTGTTTCATATATAAAGAGGGACATTTAACCGTATAAATAAGTTTTGTATGGGTAGAGTAGTAGAGAAAATATGAAGGCTAGGTTAATTTTTTTCCAATGGAACCCTATAGTTTTCTATTTACAATATAATAACAGATATTGTGACAAATTAAGAAGGAATTTCTTTTTCTTGGTCGAAAACCGAAATTTTTTTGATATTATATGTAATATTTTCGATGAAGAAAAAAGAAATTTTCCTCTTGCACATTGACAGTAAGAAAATATCTAAATGACAAGTTTTTAAATTGTGCTGGTGAAGTGGGGCCAACAGCAGGAACGATTATAAACTAGTAATAATTGTTTTATGAACAAAGTCGAAATCATATACGAATTATAAACCAATATTAATTATTTTATAAACAAGGTCCGAATCTTGTTCGACGAACTAAATTTCCTTTTTAATAAGTAGACGCATTAAAATACACAGTGGCGGAAAAAAAACTTCATTATTAAAGGAGGATGCTCTCTATTGATAGTTGCTTTCGGACCCGAGATATTTTGGATCTCATGTGGTCCTGCAACGAACACGAACCTCTTGACTTACTGAGTAGGGGGGAGGGGGACGTCGCGAAAGTCACAGCGTTTGTCGGAACAAGTGCTGGGATTAATTGTATTCAATAATAAGAGATTAACTCTTGCAATTATTTATACGCATACTGTACAGAGCGAATAACGTCCCACGGGTTTCGGCTTTATCCGAAGTACGGGAATCAGCGAACCTGGGATCCCGAGCCAAAATGTGGGTGACCAGTCCCGAGAGACGGAAGGAGGGTGCTCTCACTGGTAGTTGCAATATCGGACCCGAGACATTTCGGCTCTCAGGTGGTCCTGCAACGAACGCGAAGATAACGCATTGATACGCATACTGTACAGAGCGAATAATAGTAATAGCCTACGTGCTTTGACTTTGTCCGAAGTACGGGTAATTGGCGAACCCGGAATCTGAAGGTAAATAAGAATAAGTTGGGCGACCAGTCCCGAGAGACGGAAGGAGGGTGCTCTCACTGGTAGTTGTATTTTCGGACCCGGGACATTTTGGATCTCAAGTGGTCCGGCAACGAACACGGAACCCCTTGACTTACTCAGTAGGGGAGAGGGGCATCGCGAAAGTCACAGTGTTTGTCACAAGGAGTGCTGTGAATAATTTTATTCAGTAATAATAGAATAAATCTTCCAATTTTGTATATATATATAGTGCGTTCGCGAATTTTTTATTGTAAAGAAAATTGAGTTCGCCGTACAAGATTCGGACCTTGTTCATAAAATAATTAATATTGGTTTATAATTCGTATAAGATTTGGACCTTGTTCATAAAATAATTATTATTGATTTATAATCGTTCCTGCTCTTGGCCCCACTTCACCACCACGATTTAGAAACTTGTCATTGAGATATTTTCTTACTGTCACTGTATAAGAGGAAAATTTCTTTTCTCTTGATCGAAAATATTCGATCAAAAAATGGAATAGTAGAATCGATTCTTACGACACGGCGCGGTGGACGTCGGACAGAGCGCGGGAAGAGCTAATCCCTTCATATTATAATCTATCAAGTCATTACAATTGTTGGGAAACGGTCCCTTTCCTCAGCCGTGACTCACGGAAGAGTCACCACGATAAACGATGTTTTCGGGAGCTAGCGAAAACAAATGACTAAACTAAGATTTCTAGGTCCAAAGATTACCTTGTTCGTGTCCTAACGAAGGACCAAGGGTTAGAGTCATCACTCCCCCACCAAACACCTAAGATACGTTATATATATATTTCTGTGCGACACTGACTCGAACAATGGTACTCCCGACTCTCTCGCTGTAACCTCGTTCACGAAACTCGTCTAAACAGTTGTACCCGTTTGAAAAAAGTGGTGTTAGAGGAAACAGTTGCCAATGTCGCGGTACTGCAAATACCATATATATACATGATCAACATGTAATTCGTTATCACGATTCTGCAAAACATAATCATGCTCCAGAACCATCAAGTGTAGCAGTTAAAAAATGTTGTAATAAAATCAAAGAATTAGCATTAATTACTAATGAAAAACCCTGCACTATTGTCAGAAATGTAATTTCAACAACTGAAAAATCCATTCGACCATACCTTCCTATGGATGGAGCATTAAAACAGCAGGTATTATGTGTTAGAAAAAAAAATAAACCTACAGAACCGAAGAATATCGATGAAATTAATTTATCAAAAAATTTTACTAAAACATTGGATGGTAAACCTTTTGTGAAAATCATAAGAAAGGAATCAGATAACATACTGCTATTTACAACGGAGGACAATATAAAGATTTTAGCCGGTGCAAAGTGCTGGATAATGGACGGAACATTTAAACTAATTCCATCGTTCCTCAAACAACTATACACAATACATGCAGATAAGAAAAATGCGATCATTCCGCTAGTTTATGCCTTATTAACTTCGAAAAAGGAAAGCATATATAAATTGCTATTAAATGAAATTACTCGTCTAGCTGAAGAAGTAGGAATTATTCTGAACCCGACATTTATTTTGACAGACTTCGAAATTGCTGCAATGAATGCGATAAAATCTATATTTCCTCATGCGAAAATAAAAGCATGCTTTTTCCATTTGTGTCAAAATGTTTACAGAAAAATTCAAAGTAGTGGATTGGTAAGAAAATATGGTTCAGATGAAACATTTAGTCTTATCGTGAGACAAATTCCGTGCCTAGCATACTTACGACCAGAAGAAATTCCAAATGCATTCAGTAATTTAAAAGAATTATTTCCGTCTGAACATACAGCACTTATAGAATGGTTTGGAAAATATTATGTTTACCGTAGGGTAATACGTAAGTCTAATGGAAAAGTATCTATTTATCTTCCACTTTTCCAAGAAGAAGTATGGTCTGTTTATGACAATTATGTAAACGATTTTCCACGTACACAAAATAATGTTGAAGCTTGGCATCGACGATGGCAAAGTATGTTCAATCACCATAAAGTTGGTTTATATGAGATAATTGCGGAAATTCAAAAAGAACAAGCAGTTGTAGAAAATTTAATACAGAAAATATTACGAGGTGAAACATTACCGAAGCAAAAAAGAAAAAATCGTTTAAGAGAAGAACGTATTAAGAGAATACTAGAGAGCCGAGAAATGTACTCTGATATGGATTTTTTGAAGGCCTTAGCACAAAATGTATCGTTTTAATTTCATTACTTGATGTTTGCGTAATTATTATTCTACAATTTTGTTATGTTTTGTAGTTTATATAGGTACATTCGTGGCATTCGTTCTGTTTATTCATATTTCATATTATTATATTGTTTGTTTAATAATAATTAATTAGTTTTTTTTATTAACAAAGTAGTAATAAAAACTTTGATATAAATAACAACGCTTTGTAATTCTCTTTATGGTGATTGTTTAGAATAACGTCCTCCACTGATCCTCACCTCATTGACGGCCGCAATTTCAAATCTAACCCAGACCTATTCCGATCATTCTTTGACGATTCCTTTTTCTAGATCTAGATAATGACCCAAAAAATATAGAAAAATATGATATCTCCCTTTTCTATGATAGACCACCCTGCGTAGATAGTATTTTTCAAGTTGAATCCTTACTTTTCCGGTAGTGGAGAGGGGTCGCCCCCACACCCCGCTTGAGGATTGTAAGTTAAACACTTTTTAAGCCAAGATTTATGTCATTTGAATTGCAACGGATTACGTCAGTGGAAACGAATAAACTTAAACCTGTCGCTAAATATAGACTGTCGATAAACATTTGTTGACGATTTTACCGTGTCGATAAAAAGGTAGTGTCGGTCAAATCGTGTCGATGAAAACATTTGTCGGCGATCTGACCGTGTCGATGAAAACATAGTATAGACGAAAGTTAATGTCGGTCAAATCGTGTCGATGAAAACAGTGTCGGTGAAATGAGTTGTCGACGATCCCAGGGTAACCCAATCTCAGATAGTTTCGATGGTGATAGATATAAACTACGGACTTTTATCAAACAAGTAGACGCCGCCTTTGAATTAGCAAGACCTTCTCAACATCAACCGCTTTTATGTTATGTAAAAAGTAAAATTAGAGGCAAAGCGCGAGAACAAGTTGATATTCATTGTCATTTAACTACATGGCCGGAAATAGCTGACCTATTGTTAAACTTGTATCAGGATAGAAAGAGTTTAGATCAGTTGCTAGAAGAATTAAATAATATGAAACAAGAACGCCACGAAAATGTTACCCAATTTTATCAAAAATTAGAAGAATTATCGTCAAGAATTCTGGGGGCACTGCATTCTGATAGTTCAATAGAAGATACACTCATGGGCAGATTAGCCATGATAAATCATATTACTCTCAATAGATTTACCTTTCATACACATCCACAAATTTCACAAATGCTACGGTACCGCGAATTTAAAACTATCGGTGAGGCTTTCATAGCAGCCGTATGTGAAGAAAAGGCATTGCGCATGAATTATAATAATTCAACCCGACAATCTCTTCAAAAGTGTAACCTATGTCACAAAACTAATCATTCTACTAATGAATGCTATAGAAATAGAAGCAAACAGCCTTCACAATTTAATTCTCGATACAATCATTACAATAATACCACACAAACTCCGATATATTCCCGTAGTCTCAATTATAGCCAATCTTCATCAAATGTTGCTCCAAATCAGGGATTTAATCATAATTCTTCTAATCAATCATCCGTAAAACAATGTAATTATTGCAAAAAATTCGGTCACTTAATAAACGAATGCAGGAAACGTGAGTATAATAACTCTAGACGCCATATCCAATCTCAACCCTCGAATAATACCTCATTCCCTAGACAACAACATATTAATTATCAACAACAAAATTTTCGCCACGACCACCATTTATCCGAACCTCCGATTACGAACGAACAGAACATTCAGTCTCCGTCCAACACCATTCATTATGTAAATCAACAATTCGAAAAATTTCTGATATAAAAGTTTTACATTCTTTTAACGACAGTGAACTTATTTATGTAATATTTGAATCCAAACAGTCAAACTCTTGCGACAAAATATTAAAGCTTTTAATCGATTCTGGTGCTTCTGTGTCATTAATTAAAGCCTCAAGTCTAAGCAGTTACACCATCGTAGATCCAAATCCAGTATCATTAAACGGAATATGTGTTAATTGTCCGGTAATGAGTTTAGGGCAAACAAACGTAGGATTAGAAATTCGAAATAGAAAAATAACTGCACAATTTCACGTAATTGACTCTTCTACAAACATTCCTTTTGATGGATTATTAGGTAGTGATTTTCTGCGTACTTTAAATTGCAAAATTGATTATAAGGATTCAATTATTTTCATTGAATCTATTGCTTTTCCAATTCCATTAGGTTACAGTGTACCTCAAAATTCAAAAACATTAACTATAAACGCTCGAACCGAAATGATTATTCCTGTAAAATTAAAGAATCCATACAATTTGAGCGAAGGCATAGTTTCATCTATACAATTAGATCTTGACCAGTCCCTTCTTATCCCTAATGCGATAGTAAAGGTTCGAAATCAAAACGAGGCATTAATTACAATTGTAAATAGATCTATCTCAAAGAAACAAATTTCTATTCCAGAAATGTCTCTTGAACCTGTACCTCAAGAAGGTAGAATTTATCATTTATCTCCAGAACAAGAAAATAATAAAAAAAAATAATAGATTAAGAGTCTTACATCAAAATCTCCGTTTAAGTCATCTAAATTCCGAGGAACGATCTGCTATAGAATCAATTTGTAACGAGTTCAATGATATTTTTCATCTACCAACAGATATATTAACTAAAACTAGTGTTGTTACTCATGAAATTAGAACAATAGATCAACAACCTATTCACGTTAAAAGCTATAGATATCCAGAAATCCATAAAAAAGAAGTCGATAAGCAAATAGAAAAAATGTTGCAAAACGATATAATTAAACCATCTATAAGCCCTTGGTCAAGCCCCCTCTGGGTAGTCCCAAAAAAATTGGACGCCTCTGGAGAACGCAAATGACGTATTGTTATAGACTATAGACAATTAAATAATATAACCATAGGTGACGCTTACCCACTTCCTAATATAGAGGATCTATTAGATCAATTGGGTCACGCGAATTACTTTACGACGTTAGACCTCGCAAGTGGTTATCACCAGATTTCAATGAATCCCCAAGATTCCCCAAAAACGGCTTTTAGTACACCAAATGGGCACTATGAGTTTACTCGAATGCCATTCGGTCTTAAAAATGCACCGTCTCAGTTTCAACGTATGATGAATTACATATTATCCGGGTTAAATAATAAACAGTGTTTCGTGTATCTAGACGATATAATTATATACGGATCAAATTTAGAAGATCATAATAGAAAGTTGAAAAATGTTTTTTCCCGACTCCGTGAGAATAATCTAAACTTACAAAGCGACAAGTGCGAATTTCTGAAAAAATCGTGCGAATACCTTGGTCATGTAATAAGCGATAACGGTGTATCACCTAATCCTAAGAAAGTAGATGCAATTAAAGACATGATACGACCAGAGAATGTAAAACACATAAAAATATTTCTAGGAATGGTAGGTTATTATCGAAAATTTATTCCAAATTTTTCCACTATTGCCAAACCCTTGACAATCTTATTAAAGAAGGATCACGCTTTTTCTTGGTCTCATGAACAAGAAAAAGTATTTAGAACTCTGAAACAAAAGCTAATAGACAAACCTTTGCTACAATATCCAGATTTCTCAAAATCTTTTGCTTTAACTTGCGATGCATCAAACGTAGGAATCGGAGCAGTCTTATCACAAATAACGGATAACAAAGATTTACCGATAGCATACTATTCTCGTACACTAAATAAAGCAGAGCAAAATTACTCGACCACAGAGAAAGAACTATTAGCAATAATTAATTCAGTGGAACACTTCCGACCTTATTTATATGGACGAACATTTATAATATATAGTGATCATAGACCATTGCAATGGCTCTTTAATTGCAAAAACCCTACGTCAAAATTAGTTAGATGGCGATTATGTTTAAATGAATATCAGTATGAAATTAAATATAAACCTGGACGAATAAATTCTAACGCAGATGGCCTTTCACGGCTCCCCGTAAGTAAACAAAAATTCGTAAACATCGCTCAACAAACAAATACATATCAAGATTTTATAAAATACCATTATGAAAATCAAGATGTAGTAACATATGAAAAGGAAACTGTTAGCTTAGATAAAATCAGCAATCCACTAGTATTATTATGGTCACAAAACCTTGATGAAAGCAATCAATATTCTGATTTTATTACTTCAAATTTTGATGTATCAAATATCGAAGCTAGTTTGAATGGTATATACAAACTTGAAAATAAAAGTCAAATTGTATACCTACTCTTTCCCATGAATTTACATTTTGATAAATTAGAGTATAAAAATATTTTTATAACATTACAGGAGTTAAGATCACTTATATCCCATGACAAATTCACTTTAGTTCTTCCAGTAAAACATAATAATATTAAAACATCATTACTCTGTGACATGCTTAAATTTATCCTTCCACAAAACGAAATTAAACTCTTTTATAATCCTCGAACTGTTCCAAAAACAAATCAGGAGATAGAAAAGATATTGAAGGAGAATCATGATAGCAAAATAGCAGGTCACAGTGGATTCCATAAAACGTATAGTAGGATAAAAGAATCATTCCATTGGCCAAGTATGAAGTCCGATATAAAAAAATATATAAAAGAATGTCCTTCATGTCAATTGAATAAAACAAACTTTAAACCTACTAAACAACCCATGGAAATCACTACCACTGCCGAAAAACCGTTCGATAGGCTCGCTATCGATATTGTTGGGCCACTACCTTTAACAGAAGAAGGAAATAGATTTATTTTAACAGCTCAGGATGACTTAACTAAGTATTGTCTTGCAGAACCTATTCCAAATCATGAAGCCATAACAGTAGCAAAAGTGCTCACAAAACTCTTTATGCACTTTGGTATTCCTAAAACATTTTTATCCGATTAAGGTTCTGATTTTATGTCTGAATTAATAAAAAATCTCAGCAATCTTTTTAAAACTAAACACATAACTACTACGCCTTATCACCCACAAACAAATGGTGCACTCGAGAGATACCATCTAACTCTAAAAGATTATCTTAAACATTACATAAAACCAAATCAAACAGATTGGGACGAGTACATACATTTTGCAATATTTAGTTTTAGCGTTTTATATACCATATCGTAGGATTCCACTCATAGTCCGGAATTGTTTTTTTTTTTTCATATGACGTTCAACATTTCATTTTATCAGATTATAAAAAAAGAATTTTAAATGTTCATAAATATTTACAATTACTTATCTGCTACATAGATGAAACAATTTATCATACAGCTGTATGTAGAGATACATATACATATACCATAAGTATTTATGTAAATATGTGATAAAAAAAAATATACAATTGATTACTTATTCTTATCCTTTTTTGTTTATTCAGATAAAATTAAACAAGATAAAAACTGTAAAGTACAAAGTAACATTATTTTAAATGAAATGTTGAATATGTTAAAGTGATAACAAAAAGTTTATTTATACAAGTAATAACATGATTTTTTACAATAAATTAAGATAAATAATGGAAGTACAATTATGGGTAAAGAATATTCCTAAAAATATTCAAAATTACCGTGTTTTCTATCGTTCTCCACAGACCAATAAATTCTACTTTATTAAAGCTTTATCTTGTAATTTTTCAGTGACTATACTATTGAGCATCGTTAGCAAATCACAGCCACTATAATAATTTTCAATTTGGATGTTTAAATAAAATGTACCAGGTAATGAGTTTACTCTGAAAAGTAATACCAATTCAGGAAAATCAATTATACAATTATAGCGTTCTGTATAATATAGTTTTATGTATAATATTAAAGGAAAAAATATTTGTTTATTAAGCTTAATCCGTAGTGTTTTAACAATGCAAGTAAACGATAGAAACGATTATCCTTACATTGCATTATCCATACCTAGCATTGCTTTTCATTTAAATACTTGATTTATTAATCATGATAGTCGCGATTTCTCTTATTCATAGTAGTATCACTTTAAAAGGTCTACATAAAATAAGGATAGTACTCTTGTACTTACACGTGTCGATGTTATCATATTCGAGACACATATTTTCTTTACAACTCACGCTTGCGAATACGCTGGTCTACCGAGAATTATCGAATTTCTTGATTTAAAAACTATATTTTGTAATCTCAGATTACACGGTCATATTATTAACCCCTACAACATCTCTACAAAATTCATTACTCCATAAGTAGCAGTGTTTGTACATTATGTATAACTTATGTAAAATGATACAAAGGATGTCTAAATGCTTAGAATTATTCTGATGGATAAATAAAGATTTTCAATCGAATACATAGGATGGACTTTTTTTTCACAAAATAAAATTCAACCAGTGATAATTGTTCTACTTACAGTAAATTAAAAATCGCATACAAACGAAATTAAAATCGTAACATCTTTCAATGCAATCCATTTGACTACGCGTTGATTGGATCTTGCTTTAATCGAATTATTATTAACAACGATAAACTGTAATTGAAATACTATAAAAAGCATATAGTAAATATAATTATTTACTTTTCAATTTTATGTTTTAAATATAACAAAATACTTAAAATTAAAATACGGAATGCCGGTAATTGGTAAAAATCAGAGATTGGAAGCATTCTGATAACAACTAAATTCATTGAAATAAATATGAACGATACTAAATTAGATATTTACTCCACATGGTAATTCATTGCTAGTGTTTTACCGTTTGCAATATTTAGTTATAATGCATCAATCCATAAATCAACAAATTATACCCCTTACGAACTTCTATTTGGTACTAAACCTTACTTACCGTCTTCTATTACACAAGAACCAAAATTCCATTACACATACGACGACTACATTCGATTATTACAACATAAACTCAATACCTCCTTCGAAATAGCTAGGAACAAAATTATAGACTCAAAAACTAAAAGCAAAGAATATTATGATAAGAAGAATAATCCTATTAACTTTAAAATAAACGACCTCGTTTGTGTATATCAACAACAAGTCAAACCAGGGCAAAGTAAAAAATTATCTCCGAATATCAAAGGGCCTTATAAAATAACCCGCGTTTACCCTAATAAAACGGTAGAGATTCAAATAGGTAAAAGAACACAGAGATACCATACTAACTTATTAAAACTCTATTTTTCAGATGACTCCAACAATCTTGCTATTCCTTCTACTTCCCACTCCAGTAATTAATCAAATTTATACTAACACTCCTCTCCCTCATACTGGTGGCATATTCTATAATAAATTAGGGATAGCATATCTATCCACTAAAGAACTAACACTATTGACACATATTAACATTACTTATTTAGAACAAGCCCGAAGAATATTATACACAAATTATGAAAAATCACAAAGTCTCTGTAAACTATCACAGAAAGGGACTACCGAACACGATCATATAAATTATCATTGTGAGCAAACATTAAAGGTCATTAACGATGAATTAAAGGACATTAATAATAAACATGAAATTTTACAACAACTAACTGGTCAAATTGTGAACAAACGGCAACGTCGAGGATTAATAAACGGTGTCTCTTATGCTCTAAACTGGCTCTTTGGTACTCCGGACGCGGATGACGCGCAATATTATACAGATAGTATTAATATGTTATTAAACAATAATCGAGAAACTCAAACTTTATTAAAATCTCAAATTCAAATTATTTCTAGCACAATTCGTAATTTCAATCAATCTTTAGCATCTTTAAAAAATAGTGAAGAGATAATGAATAACAATGTTAAACGTATCAACGAGTTCTCCGCACAAACGAATTCAGTCTTGACTCGACTGGAGTTAAGATCAATAATGGGACAACAAATTGCAACATTATTATCTCTAAGTAACAGAATTTCTTCTGAATATAATAAATACATAGAAGCGATCAACTTGGGAAGGCATAATATCATCTCACCTTTCGTAGTAACACCCAAAATTCTAGTGGAAGAATTATTATCCTATAAAAGCGAACACCGATTAATATTATTTCCAAACTTTAACAATTTAGCAGCGATTTATAAGAATATGAAATTACAAGTAATGTTTTCAAATAATTTAATCATTTTTGCGTTGAGTTTTCCTCTAGTAGCTAGTACAACATTTGATTTATTTAACTTAATTCCTTTGCCGATTCAATACCAAAACACATCCTTATTTTCCTACATAATTCCTAGCCAACCATATCTAATTGTTTCCCAGTCAAAGATCGATTTTTCCTTTATGCAAGAATTGTCGAATTGCGTAATGTATTTGGATGGGAAATACGTATGTACGGAGATCCATACGAGGAAATCAGCTGAACGACCAACCTGCGAAGTTCAATTATTGTCACATCACATAACCAATATACCCAAGGATTGTAACACGAAGACCATCAAGGCTGTTATCGAGACTTGGACGTACATCAACAACAATCAATGCCTTTATATCTTACAAAAGCCAACAACCTTAACAATTATTTGTAAAGGAGCTGCAGACCACATGGAGGATATTGTCTTGCATCAAACAGGGATACTTCATCTGGACAGCCAATGCAAGGGTTACACGGACATCTATTATTTGGAGCCTATAAAACAATCGAAAAAGAACATCACACACTACATACCACCGATTAGCATAACAGAGAGTGACTGTTGTTTAGTCGACTTGGATATCAATAAACCTGAAGTTATGGAGTTAGAACCAGTACATCTAACAAACATAGATTTGTCCGAATTCAAATACGCCAATAAAAAACTAAATGAGTTCGACCAAATTCTAACAAAGAAACTGAAGGAACCATTCATCGTCACACACACCCACTGGTACACGATTGCTCTGGCAATTATCATCGCAGTAGAAAGCATCACAATTTGCATAAACTGCTGCCGTTGGTGCGGTTGCTTCAGGCCCCTTCGACGGTTTTTCTGTTTCACGAAAAACCCAAACAATGGGGAGATCATACCACCAGTGATCAAAAACTTCATAAACTGCAACTTCGACTCAGATATTCGGAGCGAATATTGAGAAACATCGAGGGATGTAGTCACCTACGATACCAGACGAGAGGTAGCACGTATCAACGGAGAGGACAACCGAAACGAACAATGGAATGAAGAGGACCACACTTCTTTACCAAGGCACAGCACCGCAATCGCCAATCATAATCGAATAAAAACGAGAAAAAGCACTGTCCCACTATAGTTCTGGTAAACGAAATGTAACTTAAACCATTAAGTATAAATTAAGATAATAATACCTATGTATTCGTTAAATTCTTACGTAATTAATTAATTAGATTCCATCAACTCACCCTTCAATTACAACATTGTTTCATATGATATTCGATTTACCCACTATAATTAATTATATTTTATTTTATTAACTATATCTATTTATATTATATTTAATATTATAACTATTCAACTATAAGGTAGTATACGTGAATTAATTCTAGGTTTTGTATAGTTTAATTAATTAATTGAATTCTATCGTATTCAATTTTTAAAGGGGGGAGGTGTTGGGAAACGGTCCTTTTCCTCAGCCGTGACTCACGGAAGAGTCACCACGATAAACGATGTTTTCGGGAGCTAACGAAAACAAATGACTAAGCTAAGATTTCTAGGTCCAAAGATTACCTTGTTCGTGTCCTAACGAAGGAGCAAGGGTTAGTCACCACTCCCCCACCAAACACCTAGGATACGTTATATATATATATTTCTGTGCGACACTGATCCGAAGAATTTGTACTCCCGACTCTCTCGCTGTAACCTCGTTCACGAAACTCGTCTAAACAGTTGTTGTACCCGTTTGGTAATATAGTTTTGTTGAAATTAACAACGTGTATTCTTCCAAACACCCGTGGGTTCCCAACAATATTCGATGGGACACTTTCTGAGTCAAGCCAGTGGAACACTTTCTGATCAGTACTGTATTTCCTTTTAATTGTGATAGCTTGATTATAGATATGTCAGCACCAGTATCTAATAATAAATTAACTATTCCATTTTGCGTTTCAGAAATTTCTATGGGAACATAAGTTGTGAAACCTAAGTTGACATTTGTTGTTCTGCCTGAAGCTGTTGAATCGCTCTCGGTTCGGCAGTCACCGAGGGCCGATTGAAGTTTAAAGCTTGCGCTTGTGATGAAATTGGATCATTAGAATTCCTTATATTTTGTTGAGCATTTGAACTTGAGTAATTTCTTGTCTGATAATTAGATCTTTGATATTGTAAAAGAGTAGGATTTTGCGAATTACTATATTGAAGAAATTTCCGATTACTATTATTATACTCGCGCTTCCTACACTCATTAATCGTATGACCCATATGCTTACAGTATGCACATGATTTAACCATATTTCTTTGTCTATCTGACCAACCGTTGCTAGCAGATGGTGACGAATTGTTTGTTTCAACATGTCTTATATTTTGTTCAGTTTTTAAGCGAAACTGTGATCCTGTAGGAATATTTGATGGATTATTTTTAAAATAACAATTCATTGTAGTATGTCCAGTACGATTACAATTGAAACAATGTCTTGTGTCCTTCAAATTTAAATTTTGAAACTTAGCTATTTCTCGTAAAGATTTTTGATCAGATTCTTCGGCAACAGCAAATTGCACGGCATCTTCAAATTTTTCTGGTCTTTGTGCTTTGACAATAATAGAAATATCTCTATGTAATCCCATTATAAATACATCTAACGCTTGTTTTTGAAGAAGTTTAATACACGCCTGTCTTTCTATAACTGACAAATTCGAGTCAAGACTATTAGTTAATCTAATCAAACAAGTTTCTACTTTTTGCGCATACGATACTACACTTTCATTGAGTCCTTGCTTACACGATGATAATTCTAATTGATATTGGCCTTGCGAACGTTTTTCCGAATAAGCTTCAAAAAGATGATTTAAGGGCAGGCCAGTCGGGAAAAGAACGATTTCGAATCAACGCTCTTGCATTTCCCGTAATTTTAGTTTGAATTATAGTGAACAATATCGGTCTAACTTCCGGTCTTACTAATTCTATTGATTTATCACAATTATCACAAAATTCATGCAATTTACTTTTATCTCCATCAAAAATAATAAGTAATTTTTCGGCAAGATCAATATTTATGCTCTCGGCCATTATGATTTATAACTGCTTACAACTTACAATATGATATAGAAATGGATCTGACTATATATATATATATATCCTCTCTGTATCTACTCTTTGATTTCGCTTTAGATTATTTTTTTCACTTTTGCACTACCGGCTGGAATTAATCTAATTGCTCTTTTACGATATCAATATTTATCACAGTGTTCCTGGGCCCATAACCTGTTAAATTACTCGGTTAGGAATATGAAACACTCCTCGATTGCAAAATATAAATGTGATTTTATTCTCTTGAAAAGAAAACGTGGTGAATAACAACTACACCATTTTGAGAAGAACAATAATAATAATAATAGAACATAAAGTCATGTGTATTCATACAAAACGTAAAAACGCGCCACCTTTTGGTGCGCGGTACAAAGAATACTTAGAAGGCTCGGTGGTAGTGTTATTAATAAACCTTATTTTTCAACAAGAATTGAAACGAGACCATTGAAGAGTTCAGAATACGAGAGAGACTTTGTTGGATCCGGAAAGGAGCTATCGAGTCGAATTATATTAATTCTCAACGATCTATCTAGAGTTGTGATCCGCGCGGCATGTGCAACACGTGTCTGTAACCACGTGCTGCGCCGCAGAGTATTTCTCGTCTCAATTCATTCTTCCCTGATTAAAGAGAGAGTGCGTGAGAGTGTAAAGAAGAGTTTACATGGAGTGGTCTGAGGGATGCCGGAGAATCACGAGTATCACAAAATAAAAAGAGTTACGAGCACGTGTCGCGAGCGAACAAGAGATCGAACGGTAGTAATGCCATTGATTTCCAGTTACTTCAATATTTTCAACTATCTGAAAACAATTTCAAATATTTAGTTTCGATGCCTTCGTTTATTGAAGTCAAATGTGCTTTGTTGAAACTTACCTTTGGTACATCAAGTCGTTTTGAAGTTAAATTACTTATATCAATGTCTTCTAAATGCCGTTTATTTTTAGTTACTTCAATATTTTCAACTATCTGAAAGCAATTTCAAGTATTTAGTTTCGATGCCTTCGTTTATTGAAGTCAAATGTGCTTTGTTGAAACTTACCTTTGGTACATCAAGTCGTTTTGAAGTTAAATTACTTATATCAATGTCTTCTAAATGCCGTTTATTTTTAGTTACTTCAATATTTTCAACTATCTGAAAACAATTTCAAATATTTAGTTTCGATGCCTTCGTTTATTGAAGTCAAATGTGCTTTGTTGAAACTTACCTTTGGTACAGCAAGTCGTTTTGAAGTTAAATTACTTATATCAATGTCTTCTAAATGCCGTTTATTTTTAGTTACTTCAATATTTTCAACTATCTGAAAGCAATTTCAAATATTTAGTTTCGATGCCTTCGTTTATTGAAGTCAAATGTGCTTTGTTGAAACTTACCTTTGGTACAGCAAGTTGTTTTGAAGGTAAATTACTTATATCAATGTCTTCTAAATGCCGTTTATTTTTAGTTACTTCAATATTTTCAACTATCTGAAAACAATTTCAAATATTTAGTTTCGATGCCTTCGTTTATTGAAGTCAAATGTGCTTTGTTGAAACTTACCTTTGGTACAGCAAGTCGTTTTGAAGTTAAATTACTTATATCAATGTCTTCTAAATGCCGTTTATTTTTAGTTACTTCAATATTTTCAACTATCTGAAAGCAATTTCAAATATTTAGTTTCGATGCCTTCGTTTATTGAAGTCAAATGTGCTTTGTTGAAACTTACCTTTGGTACATCAAGTCGTTTTGAAGTTAAATTACTTATATCAATGTCTTCTAAATGCCGTTTATTTTTAGTTACTTCAATATTTTCAACTATCTGAAAGCAATTTCGAATATTTAGTTTCGATGCCTTTGTTTATTGAAATCAAATGTGCTTTGTTGAAACTTACCTTTGGTACAGCAAGTTGTTTTGAAGGTAAATTACTTATATCAATGTTTTTTGAATGCCATTGATTTTCAGTTACTTCAATATTTTCAACTATCTGAAGTGAATGAAGCAAAAAGAAAGAAAACAAAGTCGTTTGAACGTTGAAAAGAAAGAAAACAAATTATCTTCGAAGTGAATGAAGCAAAAAGAAAGAAAACAAAGTCGTTCGATAGCACAGTGCGAACACATTATAAAAGCAAAAGCGATATAAATGTTGCCAACTTCAACAATAATAATAGAACATAAAGTCATGTGTATTCATACAAAACGTAAAAACGCGCCACCTTTTGGTGCGCGGTACCAAATAGGAATACGAATACTTAGAAGGCTCGGTGGTAGTGTTATTAATAAACCTTATTTTTCAACAAGAATTGAAACGAGACCATTGAAGAGTTCAGAATACGAGAGAGACTTTGTTGGATCCGGAAAGGAGCTATCGAGTCGAATTATATTAATTCTCAACGATCTATCTAGAGTTGTGATCCGCGCGGCATGTGCAACACGTGTCTGTAACCACGTGCTGCGCCGCAGAGTATTTCTCGTCTCAATTCATTCTTCCCTGATTAAAGAGAGAGTGCGTGAGAGTGTAAAGAAGAGTTTACATGGAGTGGTCTGAGGGATGCCGGAGAATCACGAGTATCTTAGAGTTACGAGCACGTGTCGCGAGCGAACAAGAGATCGAACGGTAGTAATGGCCGACCGAGCAAAAGCCGGCTAGCGCGCGAAGTCCTCGCGACGCTGGCGGCCGCTGATTGGCCGGGGCCGCTGATTGGCCGGGGCCGCTGATTGGCCCAGCCGCTCTTGGTGAAGGTAGCGGCTGGCGCGAGAATTGAACTTATTCTCGAACAAATTGTAATAAAATATTTTGGGTTTCTCGAACTTCTTTAAGCTCCTGCCTAATTTGTACCAAATGTTCGGCAATCACATCTGAAATAAAAAGTATTATAAGTATACTGCGTATTTTTATAAAAAAATCAAATTTTTAAAAATATAAATTATGGAAGTATTTATACCTTACCCAATGATTTATTAAATTTGTGGAAAACAGAAGATTCCTCGTGGAACTTTTGCCGAGGTTCTTCGGATATGAATGAAATCTCCAGTGGATCTAAAAATAATTATTTATAAATTAATAAATTATAGAGATATTTAGAAAAAAATCAGATATATCTAGAAATGTTTAGAATGGTGTTTAACATGATAGTTACCATCTGGTGCAGTTAATGTCACCGACGATGCGTTGCTTGGTGTAAAGAGCGTTTCAGGAAAATCTAAAAAGTAGTATATGAAAATTAATTTTATTTCAAGAAAGAAAGAAAGAAAGAAGCATATACTTTTCAAATTCTCTAAATGAAAAAATATGTAATCCCCCAGTATACTTGTGGTTTATTTATATTTACCAACAGACTTCAGCAAAATTGTTGAATGTTGTTGGCTTATTAGAGTTGAAGGCAATGCAGACGTAGATGCAGACGCAGATGCAGACGTAGATGCAGACACAGGTGCTTGAAATGTCGACGATTTTTTGTTTGGAACGACAGGATAATTTATCTGCCATTCTTCTTCCCCAGTCACAGAATCGTCACTCTCGTACAGAACCCTTCTTACTTTCCTCTTTCTTCTGGATATTCCCTGTGTTTCCTCAAATTCTGTTGCTACTTCAGATTCACTTTCTGCCTTTTTACATTTTTCTCGAGCCTTATTTATGTCGTCTAAATAAAATAATTTACTTTTATAAGGTCTTTTTGCTCTAGCAAGCAATGCATAAATAGTATTATACAAGGTGTTCAACTACAAATAATAAGATAAACTGGAAGGGGTGACTTTACATGTTACGAAATAGGGTGAATACACTAGAAGTCGACCACCCTCTAGTATAGTGAACCACTTTTATTGTTTAGGTTAAAAAACTAAATATTTGAAAAAAGCATTTATTAAATGATAATTTTATATTGTTACTTAAATGTCTAACTTCAAAATACGACAAAAAGCGATTTTTAAAAGTAAACAAAACAAATGCTTTTAAAATGATTTCTAAACAAGGTTTGATTCTACATTGTACAATTGCTGGTTTCAAACACGAGGTGCCTAAAACCGAGCTTTGAGAAAAAACAGCTAATGTAATTTAGCTGTATACATTTATCATTGAAAAATGAGGCTGTATGCTATTTAAAAAGTATCAACATTCTTAGTTATGAGCTTGACAAATTTAACAAATGCGATAATTTAGATTATATGGTCGACTACTGAAGCGACTCAGACACTTTACTTTTAACGTTAATTACGTCTTTTCTAAAACTTTTATATACAAACAAAAAATATTAGTGATACACTGAATAAATTTATTCATTAGCAGAAGTACTATCATGTATATCATATATTTTAGAACATTGACTGTTTTGTTTTGTTAATACATATAATTCAAATTTAGCTTTAAGTGGTCGACTACTAGTGCTTTCACCCTAAGATAAAAATAAAAAATACCAAAATTGAGATGCTGTATATAAAACGATCGTTGCAACCCATTTGCCAACCTTTGCAGATTACATGCACACATGCATTCTGTTGATTTAGATATGTGACAATCAAAATCAAAATACAGTGTTTGTAAAAAAGGTGAACCTCAATGGGTGCATTCAGCGCACACAACCAGTGAGTCAACCGTTGAGACTGAGCAATGATCAGTTGATCGTTTCGCTGAACGTCATCTTAGTTCCCAACGTGTTAAGCAAAAGTAGCGTAGAATTTTTACTCAACGGTTGCGCAATGGTTGAGTGCGCTGAACGCACCCAATATACATCGAAATAGATGGACGTATATATTAGTTTGTTTGATTACTATTTAATTATACTTTTAGCCAAAAATGACTCTAGATTAGAGCATAACTCGTTAACAAAGCTGCAACAAACACTTTCGTTAAAGAAAAGATTATATTAGGTTGGGGAAAAAGAAATCCATTATTTTTCCGCTTGAAATAAACGTAAAAATAATGGATTTCTTTTTCCCCAACCTAATACATAGAATTGTTCCAGGAACCACCCCCTAAAATTCCTGATATACATTGCCGAACACCATGTATACAAAGTTTTAAACAGTTGCTCACCCGTTTCATAAAATATCCTGCGGACACCATATAATGACCAATTTTCATCGGGCTTTATCCCGCCATGCAAAGCCTTTGTAAACTTTGTCATTAGTTTGTAAGGTGGCCACATGCATTCGCATTTTAATGGTGTTAACCATTCTGCGCGAATTACGCTTATACCTCCACCACCGTTTTTTGTTGGAACAAATTCCACAACTTTATACATTTTTTAGATAGATATTCACCTGTTTTGCAAACAAATAATAGCACACATTGGAAAACACGTGGTGAAAAGAATTGGAAAGAATATCTGTTGCATAAGCACGTGGTCAGGCATGACCTCACCCTTATTTATGCCTATAATATATCGATTTTCAATTACTTACCTTGTATCCGAGAGCAACACGTCGAGAATCAGGAGGCCGGAGAGAGAAGAAACACCATACAAACTTTACACAAGGCCAGGACTACACGAGAATTTATACACCACGTGTTGCACGTCGGCGTGGTCGGTGTTTTCTCCGCCGAAATAGGACCTGCGTATTTTTATGCGATTGACTACACAAACATATCCCATGCCTGTATAGTCAATTGCATTCTAACACGCAGATCCTATTCCGGCGGAGAAAACGCAACGTGCAACACGCGGACGTGTAAAACACTCGACTTACATAACTTACATAAATAAATAACGGCCAAGTAAGATATGATACGCAAAAATAAAGGTTCTACTACATTGCTGGAAAGTCAAAGATCTACTTTAAGTTGTATTTACTGCCTCAGACAAGAATCTACTGAACTGTATAACTGTTGACTTTCGACTTTCAGTATGGAAGTTCTCGTTGGTCGAGGGTCGTTCAGCAGAAGAAAATTATTCTGCTCATGTCGTTTGTAACAGCAAATGTTTTATTTATGCATGTGAGGCTTAAAAGCCAAACTTAACACCAGATTTACCAGACCAGTCATTTTGACTGGTCGTGCAATTTCAATTCAAAATTCCTACTGCATGTAACATTTGCTTTCCGAAATGATGTTATGACTTTTGTAGCTATAAGTAGAGAATACATTTTATGAACTTAATGTTACTTTATATATATTCGTAACAAATATATTTTTTGTTATTGACACTTATATCAGTACCAGTCAAAATGACTGGTGCATGTTTCTATGAAGAAATTCTGTGATGAAATGACATTGGGGTAGCTATAACAATTGATGGGTACTGCAATGTTTTATCGACACAGAAATATGATTTCGGGAGAATCATGAGACCGATGCAGTAATCGCTTATAATATAACAACCCCAAGTATTCTCTGCTTGTAGAATTAACATGCAGAAAATACATATGAAATATTCCATAGTTTCCATTTTCTTAAAAAATAAATAAATTAACATAACAATATTAAAAGCGAGAATATATTTAGAAAGTTTAGAAGTATACAAAATACATGCAGTTTGAATATTTTAACTTCACCGAAGTTTGCCGAGGTTTGCCGATCATTACCGAACGGCCCTTTAAATTGGCTGTGTACTTTCATCTCTTTCTAAATCCGGAGTGTCGCCTCTTATTATATCTACTCTTTGATTTCGCTTTAGATTATTTTTTTCACTTTTGCACTACCGGCTGGAATTAATCTAATTGCTCTTTTACGATATCAATATTTATCACAAAGTGTTCCTGGGCCCATAACCTGTTAAATTACTCGGTTAGGAATATGAAACACTCCTCGATTGCAAAATATAAATGTGATTTTATTCTCTTGAAAAGAAAACGTGGTGAATAACAACTACACCATTTTGAGAAGAACAATAATAATAATTGTTGAAAAATGCGTTGCGGCACCACGTGGGAACGACGGAGATACAGGTGATTTAATCACAGAATAGCGCGCTGCACTTGGTTTTGGATAAACGTTTAATTTACGTATATAATGGAAAGGAACAAAAGAATTTGTAAGGTATTGTTATTCGCACTGTTTACAACAAAATAGTAATAACTGTGTTGCGCACGTGGCGAGGCGCTGGTGTAACACGTAAACAAAACGAAACGAGGCTCTTCAAAGTGAATGAAGCAAAAAGAAAGAAAACAAAGTCGTTCGATAGCACAGTGCGAACACATTATAAAAGCAAAAGCGATATAAATGTTGCCAACTTCAACACTCCCTCTCAACAATTATATCGCACTCAATCCAAATAGAATTCTGAATCCACGGAGCTTCTCATTAGCTAGTGGCTTCGTGAGCGCGTCAGCTAGTTGCTTGTTTGTAGAGATGTAATTTACGTCTATCTCTCCATCCTTCTGCTGATCGCACGTATAAAAGAATTTTGTCTTTATATGCTTGGAACTCTTTATGGATTCAGGATTCTTTACAAGCGCTATTGCCTTTTGATTGTCGCAAAACAGATTGGTCGGTTTTTCCTGAGCGTGTGATAAGTCAAACAGCAGTCGTCTCAACCAGACTGTCTCTTTGGTGGCGTCGCACAAGGCTACAAATTCAGCTTCCATTGTGGACGTTGCAGTTATGGTTTGTCTCTTTGAACTCCACGCTATTGGACCTCCATTTACAAGACAAATCCATCCTGATGTACTTCGAGCATTATCTACGTCTCCAGCAAAGTCTGCATCGCAATATGTTGTTAAGCTCGCATTCATTGTATTTAACTCAAATGTTATTCCATGATTTGTTGTTCCCTGTAGATATCTAAAAATTCTTTTTACTCCTTGACAATGTGAATAACTGGGATTTTCTAGAAAACGACTCAGTACACCAATTATATACGATAGATCGGGTCTAGTACCAATCATTAAATACATTAATGATCCTATTGCCTCTCTATACGGAAATTCTATATTTACATTTTCATTTTGATCTCGTTTGGTAAATTTAACTCCTGGATCAGCAGGAGTGGAAACAGGGCTGCATTTTTCCATATTAAATTTTTTTAGAATTTTGGTAGCATAAGCGCTCTGACAAACTTGTAGCAGGTCTGCTTTCACATCCTTTTTGATCTGCAATCCTACGAAATACTCTGCAACTGAGTAAGTAATTTTAAATTTTTTATGTAATTTGTTTAACAGTTCAATTATTTCATTTAAATTATTTCCGCAGACCAAGCCATCATCTACATATAATGCCAAAATTAGTTTTTTGTTTTCGGTATTTGACTCACGTGTAAAAATTCAAGGATCCTGTCGAGATTGCGTTAATCCACAGTCTTTAAGAAATGTAACAATTTTTATATTCCATAACCTTGGTGCTTGTTTTAGACCATATAGACTTCGCTGTAACAAACAAACTTTATTATTTTGTTCAAAACCATAAGGTTGCTCCATGTAAACTTCTCGGTCCAAAGAACCATGAAGGAAAGCAGTTTTTATATCAAATTGATAAATTTCGAAATTTGAAGCTGCTGATATGCTCAACAGTGCTCGGACGGAATCATATTTGATTACTGGAGCAAATGTTTCTTCATAATCGATGCCTTGCTTCTGAGAGCAGCCGCGAACGACTAGTCTCGCTTTATATTTTTCTATTTCTCCGTTGGCTTTGTATTTCTTACGAAATACCCATCGATTGGTAATTACATTTTGATGAAGTGGTCGAGGAGTGAGCGTCCAAGTTTGATTTTCTTCAAGAGCTTGCAATTCATCGTTTATAGCTTTAATCCACTTGTCAGAGTCCTGTGCTTGAAGTGCTTCCTCAAGAGTGAATGGTTCCAAGGTTGACGAATAAGCGTAGGCGAACGCGTCCTCTTGCTCATTTGGACTCGATGTACTTCGTTTTGGATATGGATCCTATTTCTACTGAAATTCAAAAATATGTATTACACAGATATTAGCATACCTCATTTCTTGGAGTAGGTAACATATTTTCGATTCCATCAGATTCTTGCTGTAATAATATATTATAAAATAGCTGAATCTCTATTTTTATTGAAATTCATAAATATGTATTATGCAGATATTCCCATACCTTATTTGTTGAACAATTGTAATTATGTTCAAGCAATGTAGGTGCTGCATTTTTTTTAAATTTTTTTTTAAAGCCTGGAGGTCCTATAGGAAAAAAGGAGTCACTGCAAAAATGCTTGCTGCAAATATAACTATATCGTGTTGTTTTGGGCAGAAGATCCTGCGGTATCGGTGATATAAATGCAGCATACAATTCTGGATCCTTTGGGAAACTAAACAATGAAATTTTTTATAATATCCACAATAATATTGGTTTGGAACGAAAGTTCGTAGCGTTTTTCAATAGATTACTTTTGTAACTTTGGCACATATGTAGTTGAATAAATTTAAGTACAAGTATTTTAAAATTGTCTTCGAATTTCATTGAAGAACGCTACGAACTTTCATTCCAACCCAATATTTTTCATCACAAAACATACACTTTTTACTTTAATTCTGAATTACCTGTGATATGAAATATCTTCGTGTGGTGTCCATATACTTTTGCAATATTTTATGCAACACTGTTTCACCATAATTCACTTGGCTATATACTTTACTTTAAACTCGAAACTGCTCTAAATTTTTTCGCGCGTCCCGTTGCTTGGGATTCGGGTGGATTCGGGACATTCCGAATACATTCATCTGAAAGCTTACTTTTACAAACAGGTAGTACACGAAAAAGGAGACAGATGTACCCAGCACGCTCTATCTCTCTCAGACCGACTTCTGCTATCCCTACCCATAAGAGTTCGCTTTCCAGGTAGTTTATAGTTCAGTGGTAGTTGGACATTGTATCGTACCCAAAATATATGGTTTCAATTTATTCTCCGTCATATATATATCCATTTGTTTTCGCCACCAGTGATAATTTTGACCGTTGAATCGATGTATGTGGTACATTTTGGTGGTTTCCGCCATGTTTTCTCGATCCTGATTTCGACCACGTGTATTCAGTATTTCGTTCTCGATTTCTGACCTTTCTACTTTAACTGATGTTTCGCTTTTCTGATCGCTCATTTATTTATCCAACTAATTGGTTCGTTTTGAGAGTTTTGCTTTTATAATCAATATTTGGTTTGGTACCTGGCCCATAACCTGTTGAAAAATGCGTTGCGGCACCACGTGGGAACGACGGAGACACAGGTGATTTAATCACAGAATAGCGCGCTGCACTTGGTTTTGGATAAACGTTTAATTTACGTATATAATAAAAAGGAACAAAAGAATTTGTAAGGTATTGTTATTCGCACTGTTTACAACAAAATCTAGAGGCACGGCAGTGCCTCGCGCCAAGTTGAGGCGCAGCGCGAGGCAGCCATGCATATATAACGCGAAACATCGCCTCGAAAAATTGTCGAATTTCAATAGCGATCGATCAGATTGTCCGATTACTTTTTTAATGGTCTCAATGGAAAGTTTGGGTTCGATTTACATAATAAAAGTGCTTTTTATTTTTTCGTACGTGCCTTCTGAGCGGAGATATTTTAATTTATTTTCATTGAAAGTCCGGATTTCGAAAAATTCATTTAAGTTACTCCCGGCAGGGGGAACTGTAAAAAGGGTGAGGAAAGGGTGAGGAAATGTGGCCACAGGACGTTGCTGATTGGACCGAAGTTCCTCTACTCCCGGCAAGGAGAACTAAGGAAAGGGTGAGGAAATGTGGCCACAGGACGTTGCTGATTGGACCGAAGTTCCGACCAATAGCGTGACGTTGTTACATTCGCGAAAGGAATTCGAAGTGAAGCCGGTGCATTGTAAGGTTATAAGTGACATTTTAAGGTTATTAAGTGACATTTTATTCGTGTTCATTACAGTTCTTTATAAGTGACATTTTACTCGTGTTCATTACAGTTCTTGAAATAATCTTGAAATAATTAGGAATATATCATTTTTCCACAGGTATGTTTATTACATACGTAATAAAAATAGATTCGTGTGTACAATTCTTGTTAATTTCATGAATATGTCAATATGATATTTTTATATTCAAGTTATTCATGTTTAAAATTTTACTATAGGTTTGCGTGTTGCTACAAAAACTACAATGGACTTCTGAAAGACCAACGCTGTGTTTATGGATGATTAACTTTATATCGAACGGATGAATCTTGTATGAAATCTTTTTAAAAACTGTCTATCTATAGATACAGGTTAAGAAAAATGAAAATAGAATGTATAGCATATTAATGTAAAAAAATATTAATATTGCCAATGAAAATGTAACTTACGTTAACATAATTGATAATGCGAATCAATATTATAGTATTAGAAACTACTCTAACGTAGAGCACAAAAATAATAGCACTGTAATTACAAAGAATTAATTAACATTGACTACGTACGTATTAAGCATACAAATTTAGTGTATAGTATAAATAAACTAATAGCGTTGTTGTACCATGAAACCGATTCACTTTGGCACTCTAACATAAAATACAGATTAATAATGTAGTAATATAAAGAACTTATTTACATTGTTTGTTAAGTAGTACAAAGTAATAGCAGAGTTATATGAAAGAGTAATCAATATTTACAATCGTATATTACTCGTATTCGTCTAAATACAAAGAATAATGGATATGTACAAAAATGAAAGTAATAGATGTAGTAACGAGTGTATTACATTTCAATAATGCATGCTGCATATTATCTTTTGCCACATGCTGTATCATGTTTACTGCTTTGCTTAGAAATTATCTATAGCATTAAACGTACAGTTTTATTGATACACATTATGAATTTTGTCTTGCATTGTTCACTTAAATGTGAAATATTGAAAATAATTGCCTTAAAGTGTATCTCTTTTAAAAACATAGAAATAATAAACATTAAATGATAAGTCTTTACAGCAACGCCCGAACCCGTACAGTTAGTTCATTTTATTTCTTCATCAATAGTTTGAATATAACGATGTTATATTGACACAATCACATAAATAATTACATAAATAAAAAGAATCGTATAAATTAATATATGAAGCAGAAACAGCATGTACAAGAACGCAGGTTATCTACTTACGCCTTTATTATATAAATATTCAAATTAATTAGAAATCGCTATATAAATTGTCATAATTATTTTACAGGGCAATATCAAGAATTTAATTTCTGTTACATAAAACAAGAAAGGAAAGAATTTGGAATACATGCAAAAATTAAGTATCATATATATTTTCATAGAGAATAAATTTATTGGAAATTGTTTGCACTGTGTCTACATTTTTTTTACAGGTTTGTGGCATCGATCTGTAATCCACAGGAGTCAACGCTATTGTAAAGAAGAGTTTTATTAAACTTTTTTACTAAATGTTACAATGTTGGATTTTGTTAAAAATGTCAGAAAATGATTGCGAAACAAGAAATAAGTACAATAAAGTGTAAAGTATATAAATAAATTTAACCGTCTACCCTTAATTCCAATAAAAGAAGACGTTGATGCTAACATATGCGTGATAAGATTTTTTTACAAAAACCTTTTACCTTTTTTTACAAAAAGATACAGAAAAGTGCGTTAAGTATCAGCGTGCAAAGAATAACATTAGAAAAATAGTTGTGCAAACTTTAATATGTTGAATATTTTCTTAAAGTGCTTCTAAAAAAATAGGTAATTACTACATACATATAGAGTTAATTTTGAATAAAATAACGCAAAAGTAAAAAACTGTTGGAAATTAATATTTCTACAAAACTAGTGATATAAAACAATTACGCCAAAGATACAAATGAGTATTTATACAAACTAAATAATCTATTAATTATTTTTTGGCCAGTGTATTACTTAATTATTTTTTGGTCGGTATTCATAGTTGAGTTTTATTTCAGATCTAAAGAAGGTACAATTACAAGATGTTTGAAAGCAATCATACAACCATATATTAATTTTTAAGAGAGATCCTAAAATTCTTGAAAAGGAGAATAATCAAAATTTAAATCAAGCAGCAGATTCCTTGTTGGAAAAAACAAAGAAGATAATAATCTCAAGTACATGTATTTTTATAAAAATAGATTGTTCAGTACAAATAAATAGTTTATTTTTCAAAATACTCGGCGGTCCTTATGTCCACATGTGCGCGCGTGCCTGCATGCCTACGCGCGCGCGCGCGTGTGTGTGCGTGTGGACAAGGAGATTGAGGAAGTAAAAGAAATAAGATACTTGGATTATATAATGCAGAAAAATGGAGGAACAGAAAAACATATAATAGAAAGAAAGAAGGCAGTGATAGCAATGAAGAAAACATGGAGCATTGGGGAGAGACTCTTCAAGGACGATTTCGAAAGAAGATGTTTAAGACCTTAGTGGAGAGCGTGGGACTGTTGATTGTGGGGATGGAGAAGAGAGAAAAGATTGGATGAGGTGAAAAGGAGATACGTAAAATGGATATTGGGCTTGGACAGAATGACACCAAACTACATAGTGGCGGAAGAAACGAAGACATCAGGAATGAGATGGAAAGCGTTGAGGACAGGGGAAGGAGGTGCTATGGAGGATAGAAAGGGAAAGAAGGGGTAACACAGAAGAGGAGACAGAGGACTGAAAAGATAGTAATTAATTTACCAAAGAAAATCTAAAGATTATGATTAAAGATTATGTATAATAGTATAGTTAATAAGAATACAAAAAAAATATGTAACAGTATTAAGATTGTAATAATGGAAGTTTGTCCAAAGCCGTAAGGCAAGGACTACAAATAATAAATAAATAAATACATATACCAGCCGGTCTCTTTTAGTTTTCGAGATATTCGCAAAAAACTTAGAATAGCCATTTCTATAGATTTCTAATACTCGTTGGGCCTCGTTACCCATGATTTCACCGAAAGAGGACGTTGACGTTAACACATATATGTATGTGTGATAAGATATTTGAAACTACAAAACTGGTGATATCACCAAAAATAACCTTTTTTTACAAAAAGGTATAAAAAAGTGCGCCAAGTCTCGGGGCACGCGAGGAACGCTCAGAAAAATAACTGCTGTGCAAACTTTAATATGTTGACAAAAGTATAATAGTATAATAGTATATTGCTCCTAAAAAAAAAGAGTAATTATTAGCTCCTACAAAAACAAGTAATTATTATCTCCACAAAATTAGTGATATAAAACAATTGCGCCAATGATACAAATAAGTATTTATACAAACTAAAGAATCTATTACTTAATTATTTTTTGGCCGGCATTCATTGGTGAGTTTTATTTCAGACTACCTAAAGAAGGTACAATTACAAGATGTTTGAAAGCAATCATACAACCATATTAATTTTTAAGAGAGATCCTAAAATTCTTGAAAAGGAGAATAATCAAGATTTAAATCAAGCAGTCGATTCCTTGTTGGAGGAAACAAAGAAGATAATACTTTTAAATACATATATTTTTATAAAAATAAATTGTTCAATACAAATAAATAGTTTATTCAAAATACTTGGCGGTCCGAATCACAATAGTCTTATGTTAGTTGCTTCGGTATTAATGATTTAGAGTTACTTTCTTACTACTTAGTATCTATTTAAAATGCGTAATGAAATTCGTTAAAAATCTTAAAACACAAAACACATTACAGTCGTAATTTATCTAGAGGCACGGTAGTGCCTCGCGCCAAGTTGAGGTTTGGAATAACACTAAACACATTACATACGTAATTATACTTATAGCATATTGAATTATAATTTAATACACACACACACACACACACACGCGCGCGCGCACGCACGCACGCACACATATGTACACTACTTAGTATCTATTTAAAATGCGTAATGAAATTCGTTGAAAATCTTAAAACACATCGTAATTATACTTATAGCATATTGAATTATAATTTAATACACACACACGCACACACAGACGCACGCACCGCAGACGCACGCACGCACACATGTGGACATGAGGACCGCCAAGTATTTTGAATAAACTATTTATTTGTATTGAACAATTTATTTTTATAAAAATATATGTATTTAAAAGTATTATCTTCTTTGTTTCCTCCAACAAGGAATCGACTGCTTGATTTAAATCTTGATTATTCTCCTTTTCAAGAATTTTAGGATCTCTCTTAAAAATTAATATGGTTGCATGATTGCTTTCAAACATCTTGTAATTGTACCTTCTTTAGGTAGTCTGAAATAAAACTCACCAATGAATGCCGGCCAAAAAATAATTAAGTAATAGATTCTTTAGTTTGTATAAATACTTATTTGTATCATTGGCGCAATTGTTTTATATCACTAATTTTGTGGAGATAATAATTACTTGTTTTTGTAGGAGCTAATAATTACTCTTTTTTTTTAGGAGCAATATACTATTATACTATTATACTTTTGTCAACATATTAAAGTTTGCACAGCAGTTATTTTTCTGAGCGTTCCTCGCGTGCCCCGAGACTTGGCGCACTTTTTTATACCTTTTTGTAAAAAAAGGTTATTTTTGGTGATTACTTATTACTTGAGTAGCTAAACGCACATTCATCTTTTTATTATAAAAATCAATATGTGAAGATGTTATGCGGTTTGCTAGTTTTAAGTCTTCTTTTTCCTGTATTTCATGCAAAATTTTAATGTATGTAAAGGAAATTTCACCTTTTGGTGAAGTTATAGTTCGTTCACCTAATGCATTCTTACACAACTTGACCATGTGACAAGGATCCAGTATGCAATATACATTGCTATTTACAATAGGGTGTTTAAAATGCGTAACCATATTTGACGGAACAAGTTGACATCCCAATAAAGATAATGTTTTCAAATTTGTTGCACACCCATCACATGTTATAGCACGCACAGTGATTCCAATGTTTTGTAACATAATTAAAGCACTTTGAATTATCTGACATTGAACATCCGCTATTATCTTGTTAACAAAAAAGAAGGCTATCGGTATTTTAAATTTTTTTCTGTATGTGACAATTTGTAACACAAGTCCTTCCCTTGCTAATTCATTGGAATCTATATGCGTGATGCCTGCACAATCAACACACCCGCGATGTATGTCATGTTTCTTGTCATACACAATTTGACTATGAATAGCCATGGAATCAAAAATTAAAGTGACATCTCGTAAATTGTCATTTTGTTTAACTTCTTCCTTCAAATACAAAAAAACTTCATTTAGAAAGCCAGGTTGGCAATCATAATTACTCAACCACTTTCGGAGCATGGAACTATGAGGCAAACATAATTTTTGTTTTAAAAACTCATAAGCTTTTGGAGAATAGTAGTATAGCGTTAGGGCAAACGATTTGATTTCCTCACTATAACTCTTACCCGTACTAGGAGCTGATGAATTTCTTAGTTCGTTTCTTAACATATTAAATGAAAAGCCGCTAAAGTGGTTCATTAACACATCTTCTATAGAATCCGTTGCTTTCCCACTGCTCTTTAATTCCTGAACAAGATCCGCCATATTCTTAATTTTTGTATCTCGTCGCTTCAACTGCTGTTGGAGTATTTTTACCTTTCTTCGCAACATTATCACTTCATCAGAAGGTCCCAGATGTTTCTCTGATGTTTGAACAGCAACATGTTGTTTATTAATATTTATATTTCCATCAGATTCTTGCTGCAATAATATAAGTTAATTGAATCTCTATTTCTACTGAAATTCAAAAATATGTATTATATAGATATTAGCATACCTCATTTCTTGGAGCAGGTAATATATTTTCAGTTCCATCAGATTCTTGCTACAATAATATAAGTTAATTGAATCTCTATTTCTACTGAAATTCAAAAATATGTATTACACAGATATTAGCATACCTCATTTCTTGGAGCAGGTAATATATTTTCAGTTCCATCAGATTCTTGCTGTAATAATATATTATAAAATAGCTGAATCTCTATTTCTAGTGAAATTCAAAAATATGTATTACACAGATATTAGCATACCTCATTTCTTGGAGTAGGTAACATATTTTCGATTCCATCAGATTCTTGCTGTAATAATATATTATAAAATAGCTGAATCTCTATTTTTATTGAAATTCATAAATATGTATTATGCAGATATTCCCATACCTTATTTGTTGAACAATTGTAATTATGTTCAAGCAATGTAGGTGCTGCATTTTTTTTAAATTTTTTTTTAAAGCCTGGAGGTCCTATAGGAAAAAAGGAGTCACTGCAAAAATGCTTGCTGCAAATATAACTATATCGTGTTGTTTTGGGCAGAAGATCCTGCGGTATCGGTGATATAAATGCAGCATACAATTCTGGATCCTTTGGGAAACTAAACAATGAAATTTTTTATAATATCCACAATAATATTGGTTTGGAACGAAAGTTCGTAGCGTTTTTCAATAGATTACTTTTGTAACTTTGGCACATATGTAGTTGAATAAATTTAAGTACAAGTATTTTAAAATTGTCTTCGAATTTCATTGAAGAACGCTACGAACTTTCATTCCAACCCAATATTTTTCATCACAAAACATATACTTTTTACTTTAATTCTGAATTACCTGTGATATGAAATATCTTCGTGTGGTGTCCATATACTTTTGCAATATTTTATGCAACACTGTTTCACCATAATTCACTTGGCTATATACTTTACTTTAAACTCGAAACTGCTCTAAACTTTTTCGCGCGTCCCGTTGCTTGGGATTCGGGTGGATTCGGGTGGATTCGGGTGGATTCGGGACATTCCGAATACATTCATCTGAAAGCTTACTTTTACAAAAAGGTAGTACACGAAAAAGGAGACAGATGTACCCAGCACGCTCTATCTCTCTCAGACCGACTTCTGCTATCCCTACCCATAAGAGTTCGCTTTCCAGGTAGTTTATAGTTCAGTGGTAGTTGGACATTGTATCGTACCCAAAATATATGGTTTCAATTTATTCTCCGTCATATATATATCCATTTGTTTTCGCCACCAGTGATAATTTTGGCCGTTGAATCGATGTATGTGGTACATTTTGGTGGTTTCCGCCATGTTTTCTCGATCCTGATTTCGACCACGTGTATTCAGTATTTCGTTCTCGATTTCTGACCTTTCTACTTTAACTGATGTTTCGCTTTTCTGATCGCTCATTTATTTATCCAACTAATTGGTTCGTTTTGAGAGTTTTGCTTTTATAATCAATATTTGGTTTGGTACCTGGGCCCATAACCTGTTGAAAAATGCGTTGCGGCACCACGTGGGAACGACGGAGACACAGGTGATTTAATCACAGAATAGCGCGCTGCACTTGGTTTTGGATAAACGTTTAATTTACGTATATAATGGAAAGGAACAAAAGAATTTGTAAGGTATTGTTATTCGCACTGTTTACAACAAAACAGTAATAACTGTGTTGCGCACGTGGCGAGGCGCTTGTGTAACACGTAAACAAAACGAAACGAGGCTCTTCGAAGAGAATGAAGCAAAAAGAAAGAAAACAAAGTCGTTCGATAGCACAGTGCGAACACATTATAAAAGCAAAAGCGATATAAATGTTGCCAACTTCAACAATAATAATAGAACATAAAGTCATGTGTATTCATACAAAACGTAAAAACGCGCCACCTTTTGGTGCGCGGTACCAAATAGGAATACGAATACTTAGAAGGCTCGGTGGTAGTGTTATTAATAAACCTTATTTTTCAACAAGAATTGAAACGAGACCATTGAAGAGTTCAGAATACGAGAGAGACTTTGTTGGATCCGGAAAGGAGCTATCGAGTCGAATTATATTAATTCTCAACGATCTATCTAGAGTTGTGATCCGCGCGGCATGTGCAACACGTGTCTGTAACCACGTGCTGCGCCGCAGAGTATTTCTCGTCTCAATTCATTCTTCCCTGATTAAAGAGAGAGTGCGTGAGAGTGTAAAGAAGAGTTTACATGGAGTGGTCTGAGGGATGCCGGAGAATCACGAGTATCACAAAATAAAAAGAGTTACGAGCACGTGTCGCGAGCGAACAAGAGATCGAACGGTAGTAATGCCATTGATTTCCAGTTACTTCAATATTTTCAACTATCTGAAAACAATTTCAAATATTTAGTTTCGATGCCTTCGTTTATTGAAGTCAAATGTGCTTTGTTGAAACTTACCTTTGGTACATCAAGTCGTTTTGAAGTTAAATTACTTATATCAATGTCTTCTAAATGCCGTTTATTTTTAGTTACTTCAATATTTTCAACTATCTGAAAGCAATTTCGAATATTTAGTTTCGATGCCTTTGTTTATTGAAATCAAATGTGCTTTGTTGAAACTTACCTTTGGTACAGCAAGTTGTTTTGAAGGTAAATTACTTATATCAATGTTTTTTGAATGCCATTAATTTCCAGTTACTTCAATATTTTCAACTATCTGAAAACAATTTCAAATATTTAGTTTCGATGCCTTCGTTTATTGAAGTCAAATGTGCTTTGTTGAAACTTACCTTTGGTACATCAAGTCGTTTTGAAGTTAAATTACTTATATCAATGTCTTCTAAATGCCGTTTATTTTTAGTTACTTCAATATTTTCAACTATCTGAAAGCAATTTCGAATATTTAGTTTCGATGCCTTTGTTTATTGAAATCAAATGTGCTTTGTTGAAACTTACCTTTGGTACAGCAAGTTGTTTTGAAGGTAAATTACTTATATCAATGTTTTTTGAATGCCATTGATTTCCAGTTACTTCAATATTTTCAACTATCTGAAAACAATTTCAAATATTTAGTTTCGATTCCTTCGTTTATTGAAGTCAAATGTGCTTTGTTGAAACTTACCTTTGGTACAGCAAATTGTTTTGAAGGTAAATTACTTATATCAATGTTTTTTGAATGCCATTGATTTTCAGTTACTTCAATATTTTCAACTATCTGAAGTAAATGAAGCAAAAAGAAAGAAAACAAAGTCGTTCGAACGTTGAAAAGAAAGAAAACAAACTATCTTCGAAGTGAATGAAGCAAAAAGAAAGAAAACAAAGTCGTTCGATAGCACAGTGCGAACACATTATAAAAGCAAAAGCGATATAAATGTTGCCAACTTCAACAATAATAATAGAACATAAAGTCATGTGTATTCATACAAAACGTAAAAACGCGCCACCTTTTGGTGCGCGGTACCAAATAGGAATACGAATACTTAGAAGGCTCGGTGGTAGTGTTATTAATAAACCTTATTTTTCAACAAGAATTGAAACGAGACCATTGAAGAGTTCAGAATACGAGAGAGACTTTGTTGGATCCGGAAAGGAGCTATCGAGTCGAATTATAGGTTTGTTTTCTATTACAGAACTGGTGCAGCACCAGTTCTGAAAAAGTGCTAGGGAGTTCTGACGAGTGCAGCAGCGCAGTGCAGTAATAAAGAACGCATAAAAAGTACAGAACAGTGCAGAATAAATATGGCGCGGAAGGAAGATTTAATTCTTTTAGAATTTTTTGAGTCTTCTGATGAAGATATCAGTAATCTACCCCCAGCACCAATGGCACCGATTGAGCTGGCAACAGATACGAACAGTAATTAGTAAATTTAATATTATTGAAAGTTTACGAATGTTTACTAATATCATTATATGCAAAGTCTAACCTATCAGTTAACATTTGTAGAATACCATGAAATACAATACACAAAATGCGCATTTGAACTAATGCAAAGAGTACAACATAGTAAAATAGAAAATTACGTGGAAACCATTGTTTGCAAATATAACAATACAGATTTTATAATGCATTTTCGCATATCTCGAAGCATTGCTTATGACCTAATTAATAGGTTTGCAGTTTGTGATATTTTTTTGTCAATAGAAGGTAATTATATATTTTTAATATAGATTAAATTAAAGTAAACAGTAGTTAATACTATGAGAATATAGATTAGAAAACATAAAGACACTATATAACAAAATTTAATGTAACTTATACTTTTGAAGATCGGGTAGAAGAGTTTAAAATTAGTCCAGAAAAACACATCCTCTGTTATTTATGGTTTGTTGGACATGAAACCAGTTGCTACAGAGATGTAGCAGACCGTTTCGGTTTAAGCATAAGCGCCTTATACAGTCTCATAACAAGGGTGACTAATTTTATTTTAAGTTTAGCACCGAATATCATAAAATATCCAAACCGAGCAGAAAAGGAAAAAACAGCTAATTATTTCCTTACAAAAACAGGATTTCCAGGCGTTATAGGTAATACATTTACATTTTCATTCATATTTAATTGAAAACATTGTACTTATTTTTGTTACTTTTTCAGGAGCTATAGATGGTTCCCACATAAGAATTGACAAACCTATTGAAGATCCAGATTCATACGTCAATAGAAAACAATATTTTTCGTTACATATGCAGGGTACAGTAAATGAAGATTTAAAATTCATAGATGTTTTTATAGGATACCCAGGCTCTGTTCATGATGCCAGGGTTTTCAAGAACTCCTATATATACAATGATTTACCTGGACTGTGTGGAGGTTAGAAGTGTAATATAATAAACAAAAGTGGCATGGTACCTAAAGAATCAAATTAAGTATTATTAATGTTATTACAGATGAGTATGTGCTCTTAGGCGATAGTGCGTATCCGTGTTTGAAGTACTTGATGATTCCATATAAAGATAATGGGCATTTAACACGATCGCAAAAAAAATATAATGAGAAATTAAGTTCGTGTCGAGTAGTTGTAGAAAATGCCTTTGGATGCTTGAAACAACGCTTTAGACAATTGTATCATTTTAAATTAAGAAATATTCCCCGTATGGTACGTGTGATACATGCGTGTTGTGTATTACACAATATGGCGAATTTGGTGGATCTACAAATACTAGAAGCACCAATAAATGATTCGGAGGTTGATGTAAGAGCCTCACACATTATAAATAATGAAGTCCCAAGAATACAAGAAACAGGGAATACAAAAAGAAATGACATATGTAATGCAATAAATTCTGCATGAAGTGTTTTATTAAGTCTTTTATTCTCTTTGGTTTTATTTTTTATATCCTATACCTATTCTTTCAACTAGCTTAAATAAAATAAAATAAAATATTTTTGATTTATAACAATGTCATGAGACAGTTTGATTTATATCAGTCTCATGAATAATCTATAAAACATAACATAAAAACAAATGAACACAAAAAACATTTCAGTTAGCCTAAATAAGGTATAAAATAGCGATATTAATATCTTCTACTGCGTAGGAAATCTTTTAAGAGTTCATTCCTTTCTTCTCTCAATCTGTTGCTTATCATCATTTGCTCATGTATTTTATCAGTCCCTGTTTCCCACGATTTTCGCATTTCTTTGTATTCTTCTAATATACTATTCATTATTCCAGACCTACTCTTGTGTTCTTCAATGTTGTTTGTCAATTTTTCTAAATTTTCTTTGCACGTCTCCATCAATTGCGCTGTTACACCTCTTCGCATATTCTGTCTTTCTGTTTGGGGTGTTTTATTTGTCTCTTCTACTTGTCTCAATGTACTTGAACCCTGATTTTCTGAATTTTGATGTGAATCTTGATGTGCTTGGACCCGGATTTTCTATATCATCTATGAAATTTGGGGATGTATTTAGTACCTGGTTATTTGTGTATCTTGAAATGTTTGGGCTCTGATTTTCAGTGTCGAAAGCTATATCAGAGTCAGATCTGTAACATTTTTTAAATTGATGGATAAATAGGTATTTTATATTTCAATATCATGTAGATTTATATTCAAACATCATTGCCTTACATTGCACTACTACTCCTTGCTATACTGCCTTTGTTTCCAGACAGAAGCAATGGCTCAATACTGTGCTTCTGCCCTAATATATCGTTTAATTCCCTAAAAATTATATTTATATTATTCTGTTTTGGATGTAGATGGTAAAATTAGTACTTACATTTCATAAGAGCAAACTGCCCTATTTCTTCCAGTTTGCTTGTTATGATGTACCATATTTTTATATGATCGTTCCAACGATTTAAATTTATTTTCCACCTGCGTAATAGATACATCATATCCGTGCTCTTGCATGTTTTCTGAAATTTTTTTCCACAATATTTTTTTTGTTTTAAATTTTCTCTTAGCCAAAAGATCTTCTATGTCTTTATACAAGCATAAAAATAATTTTGTGCTTGCATCTGTCCAAGTAAATGGATTGTTTTTTGGTGGTGCATTATTATTTTCGTTATTATATGTTGAATCATTATTGATTTGTATGTAAACTTTTTTATCATTCACAAGACATTCCATCGAGTCACAATTAAAATTTATATTTTCAAATAATATTTGAAATGCTAGTCCTCCTGTAATATAATATTTTATATCAAATATTGTCAACATTTGTCTATATTAATAATAATAATAATAATATAATAATATGTAATGAAACTTTCATAATGATATTTTCATACCCTCACAAATGCAGGTTACATAACCGTTTTCATCGATAATTACATCTCCTTTTTCATCTCTATGAATACTTGCTGTTTCCATTTCCATCTTTCCTTCTAAATAAATAAAATAATATTAATCTACAAACTATTTACTTCGATCTTTATTCTTATAATAAATACAAAAAATTTAGCTGTTTTGATGCTATTCACTTCATCTATTCTTTTCCGATTGATTCATTTCACTAAGAACTAAATAATAAATATTGATAATTTTAATTTGTATTTATTAATTTTATGTTATGTATCACAGTACTGTAGATAACAGTATTAATATTAATAAAGTATTTTCAATCTAAGAAAGCGTTTATTTACATACTTACTTCTTTATTATATTATTTGACGAATTTGAATATTCGCGGTTAACTTGTGCACTGAACTGCTTGCACTAGCTCCAGACCCAGTGCAGGCAGTTCAGTGAACTGCTGCACTACACTGGAATAAAGAACAGCGTTCTCTGCACTAGTTCTGTAATAGAAAACGCTTTACTCTGCACTACTCTGCACTTTCTGCACCAGTTCAGCTAGTGCAGTAATAGAAAACAAACCTTATATTAATTCTCAACGATCTATCTAGAGTTGTGATCCGCGCGGCATGTGCAACACGTGTCTGTAACCACGTGCTGCGCCGCAGAGTATTTCTCGTCTCAATTCATTCTTCTCTGATTAAAGAGAGAGTGCGTGAGAGTGTAAAGAAGAGTTTACATGGAGTGGTCTGAGGGATGCCGGAGAATCACGAGTATCACAAAATAAAAAGAGTTACGAGCACGTGTCGCGAGCGAACAAGAGATCGAACGGTAGTAATGGCCGACCGAGCAGAAGCCGGCTAGCGCGCGAAGTCCTCGCGACGCTGCACACTGGCGGATTTCACCGAAATCCTGGCCAAAAGTCATATTTTTAAATCTGAGGCAAATTGTTGGAATAAATTGTAAGTATATGACTTTAAAATCATAGCAATGTACTTTTTTCAAAGTTTTTAGTGTTTTAATTTTCTTTAAATATAAAAAAAAGATAATAATTAGTAGCCAATACAAAAATTGAAAACACATTTTACTCTATAAGTAGTAGTTTCTCATGTTTTCAATATTAAGTATATATATATATTTTTTTTAATTTATTTGAGTACTATTATTCTGATACTTATTGTACTCACAGATTCATCGTTCCATTCACTTATTTTACTTACTCCGAAACTTTCTCCGCCACGTTTTGTCCTCACTTCAACCCTATCCTTTCTACATTTGGTAATTATTCTTGCTCTTATTTAATACTTTCGCTATTGTCATTATCCGCCTCTGTCTAATAGCATTTCCGTAATAAATGTATTTACTCTTCTCCTGTCGCGCATAAATCGCATTTTCTTGATCGTACGTCCATTATTTTACTTACATTATATGTCAAGCTCTTCTTCTTTTTCTTCTTGGTTTCCTTCTTCCTCCTTTTCTTCTTCTTCTTCTTCTTCTTCTTCTTCTTGTTTTTCTTCTTCCTTTTCTTCCTCCTCTTCTTCTTCATCATCTTCTTCTTCCCCTTCTCCTTCTTCTACTCCTTCTATGTTGGGTATATCCAAAAACTGCATCACACTTTTAGGATATCTGTTTTCATGTTTGGGATATCTTTTCCCTTGTTTTACACTTTGCCATTGAAAATTTTGATGGCAGGAGAAAAAAGGGAACTTTTCGTAAATAGCTGTATGTAAAACTGTCATCCCAAACCTAAAAATAACCGAAAAGTGTTGTTTATCAAAAAATCCCCACTTTATTATGGTCAGTAGAGACTTCAAGAGACCCTCGCTACCTGCTAAAAGGAGTCATAAACGCGTTTTCTCTGTTTCATATTTTTAACTCTATACTATAAACGTACTACTTATTAACTAGCAGGGTCACTTGGATATAGAATTAGTGACATTAGTCAAGTAATCAGTTTATAATACCATGAATGGACCGATCCAAATCCCGTGTCATAAATGTACCGCTTTATATTGCCGCCCCGTCTGCTCCGCGTCATACCGCTACCTGACCAAACGGTGCGGCGCGGACGGCAAAGAAATAATAATAACTTAAAATATCGCAAAATATCGCACAAAAACTCAACGAGTCCTTGTTCAGGAACCTTCAAAGTTTATTTAAAAAAAAAAATTAACGCTTACATTTGCTTACATCATAACTATTACCTTAGGAGAAGGAAAAAAATGTATACACCTTATATTCTTCTCTATCACACTTGTAAAAAGTGAAATAAAGCAACTACACTAGAATATTTATTAATTTAGAGTATGTGTAATAGCTACCAATGCAGAGAGAAAAGCATTATAGTTCGATACTAAATGAAAAGTCATTGTAAATTCTGCCTTCAAAACTTCACATTATAAAAGTAACAAGTTTGAGGCCTCATATCTCCAATAGGATCATACAATTAAAATTAACACTAGTGATAACTTATGCTTTGATTATCCATAAATGCAATGCAATACTCACATTTTTTAAATGAAGAAAAAAATTTTTTCGACTTTTGGCCAGGATTTCAGCGAAATCCGCCACTGTGCGCTGGTGGCCGCTGATTGGCCGGGGCCGCTGATTGGTCCAGCCGCTCTTGGTTAAGGTTGCGGCTGGCGCGAGAATTGAACTTATTCTCGAACAAATTGTAATAAAATATTTTGGGTTTCTCGAACTTCTTTAAGCTCCTGCCTAATTTGTACCAAATGTTCGGCAATCACATCTGAAATAAAAAGTATTATAAGTATACTGCGTATTTGTATAAAAAAATCAAATTTTTAAAAATATAAATTATGGAAGTATTTATACCTTACCCAATGATTTATTAAATTTGTGGAAAACAGAAGATTCCTCGTGGAACTTTTGCCGAGGTTCTTCGGATATGAATGAAATCTCCAGTGGATCTAAAAATAATTATTTATAAATTAATAAATTATAGAGATATTTAGAAAAAAATCAGATATATCTAGAAATGTTTAGAATGGTGTTTAACATGATAGTTACCATCTGGTGCAGTTAATGTCACCGACGATGCGTTGCTTGGTGTAAAGAGCGTTTCAGGAAAATCTAAAAAGTAGTATATGAAAATTAATTTTATTTCAAGAAAGAAAGAAAGAAAGAAAGAAAGAAGCATATACTTTTCAAATTCTCTAAATGAAAAAATATGTAATCCCCCAGTACACTTGTGGTTTATTTATATTTACCAACAGACTTCAGCAAAATTGTTGAATGTTGTTGGCTTATTAGAGTTGAAGGCAATGCAGACGTAGATGCAGACGCAGATGCAGACGTAGATGCAGACACAGGTGCTTGAAATGTCGACGATTTTTTGTTTGGAACGACAGGATAATTTATCTGCCATTCTTCTTCCCCAGTCACAGAATCGTCACTCTCGTACAGAACCCTTCTTACTTTCCTCTTTCTTCTGGATATTCCCTGTGTTTCCTCAAATTCTGTTGCTACTTCAGATTCACTTTCTGCCTTTTTACATTTTTCTTGAGCCTTATTTATGTCGTCTAAATAAAATAATTTACTTTTATAAGGTCTTTTTGCTCTAGCAAGCAATGCATAAATAGTATTATACAAGGTGTTCAACTACAAATAATAAGATAAACTGGAAGGGGTGACTTTACATGTTACGAAATAGGGTGAATACACTAGAAGTCGACCACCCTCTAGTATAGTCAACCACTTTTATTGTTTAGGTTAAAAAACTAAATATTTGAAAAAAGCATTTATTAAATGATAATTTTATATTGTTACTTAAATGTCTAACTTCAAAATACGACAAAAAGCGATTTTTAAAAGTAAACAAAACAAATGCTTTTAAAATGATTTCTAAACAAGGTTTGATTCTACATTGTACAATTGCTGGTTTCAAACACGAGGCGCCTAAAACCGAGCTTTGAGAAAAAACAGCTAATGTAATTTAGCTGTATACATTTATCATTGAAAAATGAGGCTGTATGCTATTTAAAAAGTATCAACATTCTTAGTTATGAGCTTGACAAATTTAACAAATGCGATAATTTAGATTATATGGTCGACTACTGAAGCGACTCAGACACTTTACTTTTAACGTTAATTACGTCTTTTCTAAAACTTTTATATATAAACAAAAAATATTAGTGATACACTGAATAAATTTATTCATTAGCAGAAGTACTATCATGTATATCATATATTTTAGAACATTGACTGTTTTGTTTTATTAATACATATAATTCAAATTTAGCTTTAAGTGGTCGACTACTAGTGCTTTCACCCTAAGATAAAAATAAACAATACCAAAATTGAGATGCTGTATATAAAACGATCGTTGCAACCCATTTGCCAACCTTTGCAGATTACATGCACACATGCATTCTGTTGATTTAGATATGTGACAACACGATACACGTGTATCAAAATCAAAATACAGTGTTTGTAAAAAAGGTGAACCTCAATGGGTGCATTCAGCGCACACAACCAGTGAGTCAACCGTTGAGACTGAGCAATGATCAGTTGATCGTTTCGCTGAACGTCATCTTAGTTCCCAACGGGTTAAGCAAAAGTAGCGTAGAATTTTTACTCAACGGTTGCGCAATGGTTGAGTGCGCTGAACGCACCCAATATACATCGAAATAGATGGACGTATATATTAGTTTGTGTGATTACTATTTAATAGAGATGTACCGACTAGTGGCCGACTAGTCGGTTAAGCCGACTATTCGGCCAGTTTTGTAGTCGCCGACTAGTTGGCGACTAGTCGGCAAAAAAGGCCGATTGATCGGTCTTGAATTTTAGTAGCAATAATGTCGTGATATCACAGAAAGAAAAAAATGTTTCTTGTCTATTGTACTTATATTTACTTATATATCATACTTATACATATCTGTATGTAACATAATTATAATTATTATATAAAACATTAAAAATAATAATTATTATTTATTTAAACCAACTAAAAATATATAACAGTTAACTATTACGAACTTTGGTTATTATTTTTTTATTTCATCGAAAAAAAAAACGCTTTAAAACAAAAAATAGAATGCAATAAAATAATAAAATAAATGTAACAATTTCTTTTCTGAATAATATTAAACAATAATAAATTTTGAATCTTTTTTGTAATAAAGGTGAGTAAAGTATGATAATTAAATTTTTTGAACTCTCCGCATGAAGGAGAGTCCGAAAACGGATGAAAGATAATGAAAACGAACGAAGTGATTTGCCTCATTTTATAGTGGCGCAGTGTACGAAAATGATCGGCATAGCCGACTAATCGGCCGACTAGTCGGCTTCTTGGAGGTCGATTAATCGGCTAGTCGGCTAGTCGGCCAAAACCCTAGTCGGTGCATCACTACTATTTAATTATACTTTTAGCCAAAAATGACTCTAGATTAGAGCATAACTCGTTAACAAAGCTGCAACAAACACTTTCGTTAAAGAAAAGATTATATTAGGTTGGGGAAAAAGAAATCCATTATTTTTCCGCTTGAAATAAACGTAAAAATAATGGATTTCTTTTTCCCCAACCTAATATATAGAATTGTTCCAGGAACCACCCCCTAAAATTCCTGATATACATTGCCGAACACCATGTATACAAAGTTTTAAACAGTTGCTCACCCGTTTCATAAATTATCCTGCGGACACCATATAATGACCAATTTTCATCGGGCTTTATCCCGCCATGCAAAGCCTTTGTAAACTTTGTCATTAGTTTGTAAGGTGGCCACATGCATTCGCATTTTAATGGTGTTAACCATTCTGCGCGAATTACGCTTATACCTCCACCACCGTTTTTTGTTGGAACAAATTCCACAACTTTATACATTTTTTAGATAGATATTCACCTGTTTTGCAAACAAATAATAGCACACATTGGAAAACACGTGGTGAAAGGAATTGGAAAGAATATCTGTTGCATAAGCACGTGGTCAGGCATGACCTCACCCTTATTTATGCCTATAATATATCGATTTTCAATTACTTACCTTGTATCCGAGAGCAACACGTCGAGAATCAGGAGGCCGGAGAGAGAAGAAACACCATACAAACTTTACACAAGGCCAGGACTACACGAGAATTTATACACCACGTGTTGCACGTCGGCGTGGTCGGTGTTTTCTCCGCCGAAATAGGACCTGCGTATTTTTATGCGATTGACTACACAAACATATCCCATGCCTGTATAGTCAATTGCATTCTAACACGCAGATCCTATTCCGCCTCGCCGCGACGTCATTGAGTACCACTGTCGCCGCTCGTTTCGCCAAACTGTTTTATTGCTATATTGAAAACAAAAATAATTTTGGAAATTCGCCTGATGCTTTCCTTAGTAGAAAGGTTTGCTCTATCACGTGGTATGGTCAAATTTTTTCCTAAATCCTTACTTTTTGAAATAAAGTGAAGAATATCAGCAAAAATGGGTGCGTTTTGGGTGTCCTTTTCACTTTAATTGTTATTTAAACCTATTTCGATGCTTCGAATCTAATAACTATTTATATCATTTTATTCGAGAGAGTCCACAGAATCATTGTGTGCCAAGAGCAACTAAATAACTATTACGGTAAAAGCACAAAAAAACTCCAAAGTTGAGAATTTATCATTTTTTTCAAAATTGATTTTTCAAAAACTGTACGTTCTGGAAAAAAACGGTTTGTAGATTCGTATTCAGCACGTCGAAATCTATAAGACATGTTTATTCAAGTTTTAGAGAACAGTGTTCTCTAGAAATGTCCTTTGATTGTCACAATTAGTTAACATTGTAAGCCACCATGCAGCATGAAAAAGAGAATGCAAAAGCCTCAAACGTCCAAAAATTCCAAAAAATGGTATAGTTAATATTGGAAAAACTTATTTTCTGACATAAGTATTTGTTACGGGCCGTTAGCAGGTACTGAGTATAGGCCTAGTTTCATAAGGCTTCCGCTAGAGCAGGCTTGCAATTTAACTGAACTTCGCGGCCGATTCTCGCAGACAACGCCTCCTTCCTCCGGCCGCGCGCCTCCACTCCCCGCAGCAAAATAAAGTGTTTGGCACACGTGCCAATCGCGCCTGAGGCCTACCGAGCACAATGGCTGCCGCGGGAGTGTAGTCGCGTGGCCGGAGGAAGGAGGCGTTGTCTGCGAGAATCGGCCGCGAAGTTCAGTTAAATTGCAAGCCTGACGTGATGTAAATAACCATGATGTAAAGATTATTCTTACATCATGGAAATAACCACACTCTATATTAAACAATATCATAGTATTGAAAATGAATATATGAAGTGAATAGTATAACCAACTTCGTTGAAATTTTGAAAATAAATAATACACTTACTAATGACATACGCGCTATAATTATCGACTAAAAATATTTTCCGTATGTCTGTGCAAAATGGGAAACGGGTTCAAACTTGCATTGCGTCTAGTATTGCCTGCAAGAAATAATGTAGTTTGTCTTACTTATGTAAAAACAATACTTTTTCCAAGTAGACTCTAGCATTTAATCTGTTTGTTTTTTTTTTGATAAAATATAATTTCCGACGAATTCATTATTCTCGCATAATGCCGATGTATTGTCTATTTCTTTCGCGCGTATGTATATATGTATGTACGGCTATACACACAATGTACATACATACATACAAAAAGAATGATGAACGCCGCTGAAAAAGATGAAAGTAGACCTCTCAATCGCGACAGACATTTATAAAAAAAAACATGTTACAAAGTTGTTTGTAAAAATAAAAATTGTTGTTACATTTTTTTATTGCATAAATCTACTTTCCTCAACTATTATAGAAATTAAAAGTCGAAGAGTCTATTCCGTCGTTGGCGCACTGTACGCTTAGTAGAAAGATTATCAACGTTTAAAATGCAACAACGACAAGAAGTAATGTTTTGGGCTTATTTTAAATGGTTAAGTCTCTGCTTTCATATCCATAAGTCAAATTGTATATTGTGTTAATTATTTATAACATAACTAATTGTAAAAATATTGAAAACTGGTTTTCGCGATCAAAGTATCATGTAGTTGAAGAGTGAAATCTCCCCTTTACAATGGTATCATCAAAATTAAAATCGGACCTTGTATTAGATAGCTGTGATTTTTTTCCACCTAAATTGGCCGTTTGGCCCACTGTGCGGCACTGCCTTTGCATTTGAATCCACTGGCGAGAGAATCACCCTGTATTACTGTAAAAGCATGAAATACTTCCAAAGTTGAACATTTGTCACTTTTTTCAAAATTGATGTTTTCAAAAACTATACGTTCTGGAAAAAAAGTTTGCAAATTCGATTTCAGCACGTCGAAATCTATAAGAAGGGTTTATTCAAGTTTACAAAATCAGATACGTGTTGAACGCTGTTATCGGAACTATTTTTTCAATTCATTACGCAAAAACCCTGGTGATGAGGTCGTGCGCGAGGCAACGGCGCCGTGTCGCAGCAAAACGCCCACCAATAGCTTTAAACCTTATCACCTTCCACATTTCCAAATAGCCAATGAAGGGTGACTTCTTATGGATGGAGGGGAGCGGCAGCACCAGGGAAAGCAAGAACCGGGGAACTTCCGAAAACATTCAATCTAACAACCAGTAGCAACGAACAACGAAGCTGGAAGCTATATAATATGGACAACGAAAACAAAGTAAGTTCACCATCCCAGATAGCACACGGCATCTTAAAAGGTGTCTATTTTATGTCTATTTTACGCCTGAACGCCTGACGACCTTATTTGGACACATTAAAAATGCCTAAAATGGGGCATCTTAAAGATGCCTGAAATTTGCGTCGTAAAGATGCCTGAAATTTACGTCGTAAAAGCACCTTTCCGACGTTTATTGTTTGACAGTTAAGACATCTGAACTTCATATCCTAAAGGCACCTTTTCGAGATTCATTGAATGTCCTAAGGGGTCTTCCCACTGTGAACCTCTGAAAAATTGCCTTTTTTTGTGAATTTTTTTGTACTAAACGAAATGTCCAATCTGAAGTTTTTCCTACTGATTAATACACTTATTGAGAGTACAAACAAATTTTTTTTTGCAATTTATAATAGTTTATTTAACTATATATATCGCACTGAATTGAGCGCCTCAAGAAAACGATGTAGTGCTGGCGTAGATGATTCCAGAAGAACGACGCATCTGAATACAAAAATTCAAAATGGTTTTTAGTCGTCACGGATGTCGTTATCGTTGGAACCAAAATTATTTTAATTAATAAAAAATTAACCAAATGACGGAAGTTTGAATGTTTAAGGTCCGAAATTCGATGAATTTTTAGTCATTTGTCATTGTAAAAAGTATGAAATTGTTAATAAAACAAAGTTTCCGTGGTCCCTGCGATAGCCACTGATGTGTTGAATAATGTGTAAAAATTTGAGACTGATTAATCAAATAATTTTTTTGCAATCATCTACGCCAGCACTACATCGTTTTCTTGAGGCGCTCAATTCAGTGCGATATATATAGTTAAATAAACTATTATAAATTGCAAAAAAAATTTGTTTGTACTCTCAATAAGTGTATTAATCAGTAGGAAAAACTTTATTTAGATTGGACATTTCGTTTAGTACAAAAAAATTCCCAAAAAAGGCAATTTTTCAGAGGTTCACAGTGGGAAGACCCCTTAAAGGCGCTTGAAAAATACGAGTTAAAGGTGCCTGAAAATCGTGGATCACACAGCCAATTTTATTTTACCAAGTAGAATGTGGTAGTGTTAAAAAAATGTAATATTAATTCTCGTTTTTCATTGGTTTCTAGATGGTTACTAAAAAAATTATACAGGCGACGACCGCCCCCGAGGCGACGGCAGCGGCAGCCCCCGAGGCGACGCGACGGCAGCGGCAGCCCCCGAGGCGACGGCCAATGACAGAAGAGTAAGTAGATTGAAAAAGAATTTAATACCTGATATTGTAAAAGCACAAAACTACTTTAAAATTAAAAATTGTCCATTTTTGTTTAAATTTAATTTTTTCTTACAATTCGTCAGCAATTATAATAGTTCTGTTATTTTTTTTATATTACAGATGAAACAATTATTACGAGATATACGCGTTTTAAAATATGCCCGGGGGCGGGGAGGAGGCCGCCGCGGAAGGGCCGGAAGGAGGGGCGGCAGGGGCGGCAGGGGAGGCAAGATAATCAACATGTATACGTACATTAATTAAAAAAATATATGGATTACCATTGAAATTTTAAAACACCTGTGTTCATTGCAAGTCCTTTGACCTTTCCATTTCCTATGTTATCCTAGATTTACAAGAATATGTTATTCTAAAAGAATAAAAAATATTTTTTTATTAAGGGATCAGTACGGGTTTATCGTATATATTTTCAATAATTTTTTTTTTTCATACTAAAATTTATTTTTACATTTCCATATTTTCACACATAAAAATGGAGGTTTTGAAGTAATAGAAACAATTTTTTATTTAATTTTTTTATTGATTTATCTTGGTGATCTGACCGCTCGAAGTGAGCACTGCTAGTTCCTGGCCGATATGATATCTGGACTTTGGACCATTTAAAAACAAAAAATCGAGTAGTTTCTTATAAAGTAGAGTTGTCGCTATGGCTCAAACTAAAGTTTTTCACTTCCGATGAAAAATAACAAAATGGCGGACTTTTGAATTTTTCGTCCTTTTTTTTTACAACTTAAATTGTTTAAAAATATGGTTAAATATGAATGAATATTTATAATTCTAGTTCAGGCTGAAACTATGCGCGTACAGAATAATCCCTGAAAATTTGAGCCGAATCGGTGGAATAGTTTTTTGTAAATCGTGTCGGCGAGATCGAAAAACGTTGTTTCGAGAAAAACGCGTTTAAAGTTTTTATCGTAAAATTGTAAAGAAAAAAAGCGTCTTGCCCTCAATCAGCGATGCCTGCTCCATACATTATTCCTTCAGCTTCTTCATAAGCATCATTTTCTTGCAATTTTTCCGATGTTTTTAGAAAATCGAATTTTTGAAAAAATAAACCCGTACTGATCCCTTAATACTTTTCGGTACCGAAATCTTTAAACGCGTTTTTTTCGAAACCATGTTTTTGAAATTGGCGTGCGAGATTACTCTAAAACTATTTGATCCATTGACTTGCCCTTTGGCGTACATTTATTTAGACAATAACATTCCCTCGTCTGTAAAAGTAAAAAATTCATAATTTTTTAAAATTAAACTATTTTTATTGTATAATAGAGGAAAAATTTTTAGCCCTAAAATTAAAATTTCTTTTCCAAGACGTGTAACACTTTTAATTTTGCATTTTTTACTAAAGTAAGAGGTTTACAGACAAGGGGAGACTCTAATAAAAGTAACAATACCCGTTTTCCAGTTTCGGGGAGAATTGTAGTTGCAATCCTGCGCGCCAATTATGATGCCCGGTGCGTTGGCCCTCCATAAAAATAAGCTCTGCTATGGCGCTCAGATGTGAATTTTTTGAATAAAAAAATATTTTTATTCATTCAAAAATGTTGCTGAATATATGTAGTAAAAACTTCAAAGACTTTCATTTTACCGTTTCCTTAAAAAAAATTCCCGAATATAACCCTAATTTCAGGCGTTTTACATGAGGCTTCCCCCTTAATATCTGTTTTATTTTTGCTGTTAAATTTACAACGTACAATACAAATTTTTTAAAAATACAAACATTTATTTTAATAGTAAATAATAAATATAAAAGATATGTTAATTCATGAAATTAAATGAAGAATAATATTTAGAAAAAATCATATTTTCCTCAGTATATAATTCTTTTCAACCTGGATCTTGGAGAAACGTATTTTAGACATATCTTTGTAATAATAAACAGATAGTCAAAATTAGTAATATTGAAAAAGATTTAGAATTACACTATCGTTACAGCTTGCAATGCACGTAGCGAATGTAGAGAAAGAATACGCGCGCGCGCGCACGCCGAAGCAAGCCGAATCCGAATCCGCTATTAGGCTTCTGCATTAGGATTACTGTCGATTGCTATCGTTTTTAAACATGCTACGTGTGCCATCTACCACCAAAATTGTCGACTATAATGACGACGTCAAAATCATAACGCTTTTAGAGACCTCATACGGTGGATTACAGTATTAACATCGGCGCCATGTTCTTTTTTCGACTTTCCTTGCGGCACTGTCAGTGACACGCTATACATGTGTGCGTGGAGCGACAGCAGCGCGCGACCTGGTGGGGCGGGCGAACTAATTCGTGCGTAAAAATCACAAGAGTGTCGATTGGAGGGCCTGGTCCGAGGTCCGATGTAGCTAAGTAGTCGGCTACAGTCGGCTCAAGTCGGCTGCTGAGCAATTCGGAATTCAGAACGGCCGCAACAATACGTTTTAACCTTTTAACTTTGACGCACTTTGACGCGACGTACTTTTGTAATCATGTTCATTCAGTGTGTAAAAGATAATTTTCCTTTATGATATTTGATAATATTAAACGCATATGTGCATAATTGTATACATGGTTAAATAATTGTATAAGGAAGTGAATAAATGTTGTATTATCGAATCATAATTAGAACTTAAAAATAATGACAATGTATTGGCGAAAGATGATTACTGATACACTTAAATATGTACAAACGTTTGCAAGATCTAATTACAAGATTGTTAATATCTGTTTATTAAATTCAAAGAGAAACACCTTTATAAAGTATTCACCACAAATTCATAAAATAAGAAAATTTCATGATAACAAGTTCTACGAGCAAAAATGTTCGACGCAAACGAAATTTCTTATCGCTTCGTTGTTCACTTTTTTGTTTGATATATTCGAAACTGAAAAAGAAGATGAGGAAGATGATGTAAAAAAATTAGAAACAACAATTAAGCGATCCATTTTATTAATTCAGGTTAGATATATAAAGCCTGAATGATTTAATTCTTCGTGCAATGTGAAAATAACACTGCATATCTTGACAATTTTAAAAAGAACTCTGAATACACAAATGAAATTGTAAGCACCTGGGTTCTTCTTAAAATTATTAAGCTTTGGTGTAACAAATATTAAATTAAATACAAGACTTCCATTATTTTAGTAGAATCTTAAATCTATTTCTTTCCTTTGTAGAAAGGAGAGTTTAAAAAAGCAGAACAAATGTTGCACATTGCTCTGCGACAGGCTCAAACTTTACAGCATTACAATGGCATAACGTATGTTTATGATGTTATGGCGAATCTTGCGTACGGTCTAAACGACTTTAAAAAAGCCGAAAAGTTATTCGTATCGGTGTTGCAAAGATTAATCGCTAAGGGAGTGCCGCAAGACGATTTAGCAATCATTCACATTAGTCTTAAAATTGCTAATATGTGTAGCAAAAAGGGAGACATAGAGTAAGCCACGATTTAACCAGTTTCAGTCGTTATTTATTCCATTATCATTTTCATTTAATACCATATTTTGTTAACGCAGAAAAGCAGAAAATGGCTTCAAATTCTGTTTACAAAATTTACAAAAGCATATGGCTAACGACAGTGAAAACGTAGATGTTTTACAATTGTATGGTCTGGGTCTAGAATGGTACGCAACTATGCTCTTTTCGCAATCGCTTTATGTAGATGCTCTGAATTATTTAACTCAGTCCTATGATATATGCTTAAAAATAAACGGCGAGGAAGACGAGCAAATTGTTATTCTGTTGAACGATTTAGGAACAGTTAATTACATGCTAAAAGAATACGATCAAGCGATTGAACATTTATCTAAAGCAATAGAAATAGGTAATGTCGAAAAAAAAAAATCGAAATCGAAAAAAATCATTTTAAAGCTGAATTATTGTATTTTTAGGAAAAAAATTTCCGGATATGACTGATATAAGTTCCACTTATGTTAATTTGGGAAATGCATTGATTGCAAAAGGATTGTACACAGAAGCGAAAACGAATTGTAGTCAAGGAGCACGTTTGGCAAAGGCTAATAGTCATGACGAATCTATGGTAGAAGCTGAGAAATGTCTTGAAAGGATAAAAGTCTTAACAACTGAACGTTGATGTATAAAAAAAATGTATATTTGTTTTAAATTGAATTATTTAACTTAAAAATATATTATTAGTCTTAGAAGAATAGAGAAAAAGATAAAATCATAGTAATTTTATCTTTTCCTTGGATCAAAGTAAAAAAAATTTTTTACTTGAAAATGCAATATAAATTGCTACCATTGCAACAAAATTTATATTTTCAGTAAAACTAAAAATGTTATTTTTGTTGTAGTACAGAATAAAGCTTGCATTTTATTTACGTAAAAAATTCATAACATGCAACTCTTTTACTTAATTTACAATACCTGTACACAGATTAATCTTATCTAAGAAATATTCGTATAAAATTCAGTAGTTGTCGTGTAAAAAATATATCGTTTTCCAGCAAAATTAATTTAATAGAAAATTATTGGGTCGGAACGAAAGTTCGTAGCGTTCTCGAGTAAAATTCGAAGAGAATTTTGAAATGCCTGTACTCAAAAATTTATTCAACTACATACGTGCCGCTTCTACTATTTTTCGCCGTCTTTAAGGCGTCTTCATGATTCCATTCTCCTGAAACTTCGCATTTTTCAAAAGTAATCTATCGAAAAACGCTACGAACTTTCGTTTCAACCCAATATTTCTATTCGCGAGCATCTCTACATACAGTGACGTTTATAGTCAATATCAACGTTTAAGAAAAATAAATTTAATATATAAACAATAGCTGATTCACTGATTCTGTATTATTCGTAACTTGATATCATTCTACCTAACTTCAGTTTGTAATAAAAGCTTTAGTGTAATAAAATTAAGGGAATAAGTATGTGTTTCGCTGTCATCCTCGCAGTACAGTAAATAATTCCAGGAATCATACTTTTCGATTTTATATGATAACATCTGTGGTAAATACACGAGATAACTTTATCTTCACTGGTATTCACATTATAAAACATTAATATTGTTATTATAGCATCATCCATGAAAGAATGTATTCATATGCTTGTAAAAATACAAGTTCTAACTCTAAATATTGAAATCAATATCAAAGAATGTATCAAGAAAAAGAGACTATTTTAAGATTTTATTCGTACTGTGATATAAGCACCATCATATATACACCTAAGAGAAGCGCAACGATTTCTTTCACAGATTGTTCAAACTTAGTATCTGTTAATAGCTCTGGTATTACAGATACCGTTGCTATGTAAATAAATCCTCCAGCAGTGAATGGAAGGATCCACGTTGTTGCAAGATCGCCTGTAGGTATACATTATATCTCAGATTAATTATTGACAAAGAATTTGATGAACATTTCAGAGGTGGGCAAAATTTTTATTTAAATAAAATCAAATAAAAGGTCATTCGAAGGCGCGAATAACGGACAAGTATAAATCTTTTATTCGAAAGAAACATCACGGATAAATCAATTTATTCGACGGCGACAGATAATTTTTTTATTCGAACCATCAACCAAGGTTTTCATCTTTATTCGACTTTTATTCGAATAAAAATTGAATAATTTCGGGGAGCTCGGGCAGTTCGGCGATGGCTTTTGATGTTAGTTCGAGCCTCGCCTTGAGAATCATACAGTAGTCTCCGGTTAAGGCTAGCGTTTTTCGTCCGGTTAAGGTAAGCACTGAGCAACTCATATCGCCCTTCGACGCGCCGCGTTACATTCAAATAATTTTCTTGTGGCTAATATTAAAATGACCATATTTTTAAAAAGTTTACCATAAAGGGAATGAATAAGGCTATACCCTCATTTTTTTCAAATTTTTAAATATTCCCCTGCGGTTACAAATGGCAATTGTTTAAAACAATTGCAAAATAAATGGTTAAAAAAATGATTGTCTCAACTGAAATAATTTTTAATAGATACTCCAAAGTCTCTACTATAAGCACCACACAGCTCATTTTAATCGGTTTATTAGTTCAACTGTTATAATTATTCGAAGAAAGATCACAGATGCAATTTTTAGAAGAAAAATCAAACTTTAAAGAGCTGTAAAATCGACATTTTTTGACATTTTGAAAAATCCTTCGACATACGTCTATATGCCCCTAAAGACTACAACATATCCAAATTTGAACAAAATCCAACGTGTTACTCCGAAAAGTGTCCGTTTTCGCATGGAATGACCCGGCTCGAATTACAGATAAAGATAAATTATTTTTTATTTGAACCGTTATTTCAATAATTTTTTTTCTAGATAATGCCCAACTCTGACATTTCTTTATCTGAAGCAGTTAATGTATTCTTACCCATGCCTTCTGCGAGTAACGATACACAAGTTCCCAGCAGAGCACCGACTGCAGTAATAAGTTGAAGCATCATGGCCTATAACAAATTCGTATTACAAAAGAATTTCGATATTCAATACTCTATATATTGGATTGGAACAAAAATTTGTAGCGTTTTTAATAGAAATTTATAGACAATGTATACCTTTTCTTCTACTATTTTTCATTAATTTTGAGGTAACTTTATGATTCTATTGTTCCAGAACTTCGAATTTTTCAAGTACAATTTATTAAAAAACGCTACGAATTTTTGTTCCAACCTAATATTTAAGTTTCCTTACTTTTCTTTTGCTACAGCCGCTTTGTACTAAAATAGCAAAATCCCCCACTTCGTGGGGAACTTCATGTATGAGAATTGTGAAAGTAGTAATATAGCCGACATTGTTGCCAGCCAAATAGCTGGCTCCGATAGCGAGACCGTCTGTGAAATTATGTAGAAAGTCTGCAACTAAATTCAAATAGCCGGCAATTTTAATGTCATCCTGCGGATCCTTGGATTCTTTTGACGTCAAGTCAGATTTATCGTCGGTTTTTTCTAATTTCTTTGAACTTGCATTCTTTTTCGATGTATTTTCCTTGGTACTGTGTAAATGCACATGACTATGATCAGTTTTTAAAATTCGCACAGCTTTCTCGACAATTAAAAACATAATTATACCTAAGAGCACGCACAAACCAGAAGACATATCGTGTACGTGATTAGGCTCTTCGTGAGAACTGTGAGATAGCGCATGCGGAATCAAATGAAGAAAGGCGTCTCCCAGCAAGCCGCCCGACGCGAAACTTAATAATATCTTCAGCAACGGCTCGCACTCTTTCGTATTGTCCAAAGGTACGAAAAATAGAATGAGAAACGGTGCCGCTGATATGATCAAAGTCGATCCAAGAGCTTTAATAAGTATTTGATTACGTGTTTTGTCATTTTGTTCATGTTTATGATCATGTTCATCATGATGTACGGTATGTTGCTTTTGATATGCTTCGTTAGCATCTTTGGAGTACTTGAGACTCGGAGGTTCTTCGTGACTATGAGCTTCACAGGGAACCAGCAAGTTCGCGAATATAAGCAGTACAAAGGCGGCAAGTAAAATCCTCGAAATCCATTTGTTCACACGATTCCAGTGGTTAGCCGCTATAGTCTTGAACATTTCTGCAATTTTGTTTAAACTGAATATAAATCACAGATAAGTATGTTCAGAATATCATAATCACTGTAAATATTATATATCTATGGTTAGCTCACGGACCTAGGTTAGCCACGTCAAAAATGTGTGCGCGACGTGTTATCATCTGTTATCACAGTAAAGCAGCAAAGTTTATACAGTCAAGTTTAGTTCATTTACTGATTTACCGCGTGGACATTGGACATTATTATTGATAATTGTTGGTAACATTGGTAAGAAGGAATGTTCGATTCCGATTCGATTCTTTCGATTAAAAGATCGACCTTTAAAATCGATTTTTCTGTCAATCGATACTTTATCATAAAAATCGGAAATCGGTTTTCCTTACTTCAGGCTTCAGGGGGTCAATTCTTGAGGTTTGTGACGTTCAAACTTCGAGAACAATCTTGTAAACTTCAAACTTTCATGTTTTTCAGAATTTCTAAGCACAAAATTTACACGTTTAAAATTTTGAAGCTTCAACTTTAAAACTTTTCAAATTCTAAACTTGAAGCTTTCAAGTTTTCTAGTTTCAAATTTGTTAATTTCCAAACATTCAGAATTTCAAAGTATCCACAGTTTCAAAGTTTTTATTAAAGTTTGCAAATTTATAAGAGTTTTCAGTATTTGAAAGTATTGTTTTATCAAGTTTCTAGCTTTATAAAGCTTCGAGTTTTGGAGTTATATTTTCGAGTTTTCCAACTTCAAAAGCGATTTTTTAATAGAATCGATTCTCATTGTTCGATTCATAACTGATCGAGGATCGATTCTTTAAAGTGAGTCGAACATCTGTAGTAGGTAACTGTTGATCATTGCTAAATGCAGTTTAATCATGTTGGTTATCCTGAAAGTTTATAAATTTGAAAATTTGTTGCAACTGCGACTGATTAGAAATTTGAGAGAATAATTGATCTAACGATAAATTTATCGTTAATGTTTAAAGACATAAGCAAAAATTGCACAATTTTATGAACAGTTTGCTTTATTACAAAAATGATTCGAACCGAAAAATTCGTTAAATACCGTATGCTCATGTCATACTCATACTGTGATTGGTTGAAATATGAAAAGTAATGCGTGTGCATCTGTCAAAGGATGGAGTTCGTTTAGGTTAGAAGGAAGATAAAATTATCAATCCTTCAATGCTTGTTGTTAAAAAATCTTTATGTGCTTTATTAATATGTCACACAATACGTTGAAATCTCTGGGGCACGGATTTTGCGATGCCATATTTTCTACTTCCCCAATTAACTTTGATAAGGAAAATACCGATTCTCTAAATAAAAAGTAAGTACATATCGAGCTTCTATTATATACAATAATATAAAGAGCAAAACTTTTACTGTAATTCATGAATTATTGTTGTTTTAGAGAGAAAATCTGCTCTAATATGTTCGAGACACCTAATAAACGAATTCAAGATCAAAATGAAGAGAAATGCCCGAAACGTGAAAAACGTAAAATATTTCTCGATAACGAAGCTATCGAAAGCTCAAAATTATCGAATACTCCTGTACACCTTAATTATTCAAAATCCGTGAACGCGCTTCACAGGAAACAAGTTTTCTTTCCCGATAATATGGTGCTAAGCGAAAAACAGAAGACGTTCACGAAAGTAGGAGTACAAGAAAGTAGTACGACTTTGTCCAATGAAAAGATACATACTGTGAACTTTTCTACTCCTAAACAATATAAATGGCACACGACTTTAAGCACCACAAAAATAAATAGTACGACTTCAAGCAGAACGCCTATAAAACGTTACTTCAGCGACAATGTTTTGTCCCAAGCTACGCCCGATTGTTTCAGTGTAGTGCAAGTAGAAACGCCGTCTGTCAAGTCGAACGACATTGGTATAGAAGATCAAACTGTGTACGAAGGAGAAAATAGTAACTTGACCGTGGCGATACGTGTTAGACCCTTAAATGCAAAGTGAGTTTCCATATCGAAGGAAAATCTTCGAAAGTACGTTGCATTATAACAGTTTTGTTGTTTTCTATTCTTTCAGGGAACTGAACGACTCAAAAGTATCGTCGGTGGTAGCAGTAAATGGTCAGACCATCTCCGTTAATTGTGAATCGGTTCAACACACTTTCATGTATGATCATTGTTTCATATCTTATGTGGACTCAACCAGAACCGGCCATGCGAATCAAGAGACTGTATTCAGAAACATGGTTTCGCCTTTGGTGCAAAATGCATTCGAAGGATACAACGTATGTTTATTCGCGTACGGACAAACAGGATCTGGTAAAAGTTACAGTATGATGGGTCAGGAATCTACGCAAGTAAATCCTGCATCGTTCGATGAAGCAATGGGCATCATACCGCGATTTTGCCAAGAAGTATTTACAAAAGTATCTATGAATCCAAATATTGAAACCACGATAGAGATTAGCTATTTCGAGATCTATAACGAAAAAATTCACGATCTTTTAACGAACATTAATAACGGAATGAAAAGAGCACCGCTCAAAGTGAGAGAACATCCCGTTTTCGGTCCATACATCGTTGATTTGAGTCAGTATTGCGTGCAAAATTATAAGGATTTACAGGTATGCTTAGAGTCGCGTATAATACGAAAAGAGTCCAGCCGGATAGGAAGGGGGGAAAAGTGCCCCCAAGCCAAATGAAACTTTATATATACCAGTCGATAGGTCTCTCAAAAAGACCCCTTTCTGCCAAGTATGAACCCGGTACTCCCACTATGGAGGTAGTTATGGGGTAAAACGTAATTTACAGTTCATGCTTGATTGCTTCTGTTCCCTGCAATAGAAAATTATGAAAAAAATCATGAATATGGTACTCTGTTAGGCGCATGTTTGTGAATTTTTTCAGAATTTTTACTTGCAAAATCGATTTTTTAAAAATCGAAAAAGTTTAAAAATGCCGATTTCAACCTGAAGTTATCAAGTTACCACTTTCATATGTTTACAGTTTTAGTGCCTTTTTATGGTTACTAACTTTTATGGTTATTTTTTGCAGATTTTTCGAAATAGTGGAACATACTTAAAAAAATTAGAAATCGATTTTTCAGTGTATGGTGTATCCGTATTCATAGAAATAGCATGCTCCTATAATTAGGATATTTATTACATTCCGCTTGTTAAATGGGTATTATATACAGTTATAAACACTTTTATACGTAATATACGAAACAATGTATTTAATTTGTAAGTATTTTAACTTTGGTAACTGTACAGTAATATTGTTCCTTTATACGAAGCAACATTCACGATTCCCGATTCACGACTTTCTAAGTATGCGTTGCATGCCCTTTCCACTCATGTACATTTACTTCTTCATAAATCTCTTCGCTCAAAGATTCGCTTAGAATTTAGAAAGATCAAAGTAGACAATGCTTCGGGGTAGTACGCCGGTTATCATTTGTACGTGCAACTAGTTAAGAATTCGTACTTACCAAAGATAAGATATTTACAAATTACATACATTGCTTCGTATATTACGTATAAAAGTGTTTATAATTGTATATAATACCCATTTAACAAGCGGAATGAAATAAACATTCTAATTATAGGAGCATGCTATTTCTATGAATACGGATACACTATTTCGAAAAATCTGCAAAAAATATATGTTAGTAACCATAAAAAGGCACTAAAACTGTAAAAATATGAAAGTGGTAACTTGATCATTTCGGGCTGAAATCGGCATTTTAAAACTTTTTCAATTTTTAAAAAATCGGTTTTGCAAGTAAAAATTCTGAAAAAATTCACAAACATGCGCCTAACAGAGTACCATATTCATGATTTTTTTCGTAATTTTCTATTGCAGGGAACAGAAGTAATCAAGCATGAACTGTAAATTACGTTTTACCCCATAACTACCCCTATAGTGGGGGTACCGGGTTCATACTTGGCAGAAAGGGGTCTTTTTGAGAGACCTATCGACTGGTATATATAAAGTTTAATTTGGCTTGGGGGCACTTTGCCCCCTTCTTATCCGGCTAGCGGCTAGACTCTTTCTGTGGTTTCAAGTAATGAGTAAAAATACATTGATTTTAGACTTGGCTTAAAGTTGGTAATTCGCAAAGAGCCACAGCGGCAACTGGAATGAATGAGAAAAGCTCTAGATCTCATAGTATATTTAGTATTATATTAACACAAACGCAACTGAACGGACAGTTAGAGAACAAAGCGGTAGAAGCTAGTCGTCGTAGTAAAATTAATTTAGTAGATTTAGCGGGAAGCGAGAGACTGAGTCAAACTTGCGCCAGTGGTGATAGATTGAAGGTTCGTATTGTTTTTACGTTTGCTTGATTATATCTTCGAACAATTCTATTTGATAGGACAGCGAATTTAATTATGTTTAACAGGAAGGCGTGTCTATTAACAAGTCGCTGCTCACGTTGGGAAAAGTAATCGCGTCTCTTGCTGAAAATACGCACAACCGGAAACGTGGTTTTGTTCCTTATCGAGAATCAGTTCTGACGTGGCTTTTAAAGGTGAGTAAAATAAAATACACGCGTGTTAGAGAATACAAAAAGAGAGAAACATATTTTTTAAAATATGTTTACCCTTTATTGCTATTGTATTAAAAAAAGCATTCTTTTTAATCGTTTTCAGACATCACGATAACAATATTATTTTAATACATATAAAGGATTCTATGAAAATAACTAGCGATATAATTTGCGATAGATACTATCATGTTGGAAGATATTTCTTCCAATATAATTTCACCCTTGAATTCAGTCTTACAGATTATTCAACATTTCATTGAATATTTACTTAATTCTAATGCTTTACTGCTAAAGAAATCTTGAAACAATGTAAATAATACGTTGTTTCTATAAAATAACGACTTAATATTTATACTTATGACATAAATGCAATTTATTCTTGCACGTTATGCATACATATCTGTGGCTGCAAGGAAAAACGATGCAAACAGATTTAGTTTGTACTTCAACTCGAATCTAGAAAACAGAAAAAGTCTATGAAGTGAATTTTTTTTTTCGGAAACGAGGTTTTATCAGAACTTTAAACGCGAATATCTCGAGAATGAAATATTTTGCCTTATAACCACAGATACATCAACATTTTATTGGAATTAATTTTTCGAATTCACGTGTATGCGTGCATGTCGCTAGCAGCATGCACACAGAATAAGTAGCTGTGCACTTTCTCTATTTTATTGCATTGTAATCATTAAGTATACTGATCATTTTGATCACCACATACGAAAATAAATTATTTCTAGATCATTATCACTAACACAGTTGTAAATCTAATTAGTGATATTAAATATGTCACATCTATTCATAAACTTATTATAAGCACGATTAATGTTATGTAACATGTAGCTGCAGTATGTGATTTTAATCGCATCATTTCCCTTTGGTCTTCTTCAATGCACCGAAAGCGTGTTCGCTTTCGTTTTGAATCGCAGCGGATTGATCGCTGTTCCTACTTTCGTTTCTAACGTTCGCGACGTCCTGCTCTTCTTCTTCTTCATGGATCTCTTGACAAGAGTTCCTCACCGATTTGCCTCTTATATAAGCCGCCAAACTTCTTCTTTTGCTTTCTCGGCACAAGTGGCAGTTGTCTTTCGAAAACTGTCGTTGTTCGTGATGCTGTTGCTGGTATTGTTGGCAGTGATTTCGCGTTGACCTTCCTGGAAAATAATAGTATTCATCCGTTACAATTTACTGATTTCCAAGATACTTGAAGCCAGGTTTAGGGATTCACAAAATAAGTTGATCCTTTGTGATTTTCTTCTTACGAAACTATGAGGCGAATCATTTCAAAATTCGCAGGTTCTGTTATTTCATATTTAAACAATAAAAGTTAATTTCTTGGTTAAAAAATTTGTGTGTTTTGGGTAAAAAATCATATTCCTCATATAATTACATTGTCGATGAATCTTCAACTTCGATAAAAAAAATGAAATTAGACAATTTCTTGTGCAGAAATGGTATGGAAATTTTTTTATTAAAATCATTACTTTTCTTTTGAAATCCTTAGTAGTTTTGTATTTTTTTTTATAGACTTTAAGGTTCATCGATAATGCAATTGTATGAGAAATAAAAACATTCTTGGTTGTTTCGTTTCAGAGAAGAATTATAGAATTTAGATTAAGAATTATTAATATAACTGTCTCTAAATGCAATTTCTTAAAGAAAAAATGAATTTGTATTATCTAAATACGAAATGACACAGTCTGCGAATTTCGAAATGATTTGGTTGATATTTCCGCAAAAATAAAATTTCAAAAATTAATTTACTTTTACTGTCCTTAACCAGGTTCCCTAATTATTATTATTTATTTATTTATTAAACAGGTATTCAGACCCTTTAAAAGAAATCGTAATAAAAATCCCTAATAAAAGAAATCGTACGATGCAAAATTGAACTGTGTACTAATTCTTTTTTTTTTGTGGATAGAAGATATAATTATATTCGATGTTAATTTTTTCCAGTGAAACGTATTTAATAGCCTAACAGCTTCAGGATATTTTCTTAAGACTGGTTCAGATACGCTTAGTAATTTAGTCGAGTGACAAGTAGCTACACTGTTTTACTAAATTATTTATTTATTTATTGCTCTATGGATCCATAACATACATAGCTCACTCTTAGTTTTATCCCAGTGTTTTACTAAATTATTCGACTACATTTTAGTATTTGGACTTAATAAATTACTAAAATACTTGCCACTCGACTAAATTACTAAACGTCTCTGAATCAGCCTTTAGCAAACGCGATCTTCAATTATTATCATTAGTGCAATTAAAGCTGTTCATGAAAATATACAATGAGTACCGCGATGAGATCATCGCTTAATTAGCATACAGGTTCCCCCGTTTAGGCAATTTTTTTTTAGAAATTTTTGCAGACATGCACATCGCTGCACGTAGACAGTCTCGTAATCCCATTCCCCGTCTCACCGGAGGAACGTGATGCCACGTGATGCGTCGCACGTACCTCTGCGTTCGTTTTATCGCGCGCCACGCATGAGACGTCTTTCCAATGTCGGCGAGCTTAATTAATTACGTTTTACTAATCAGGAGGAAACCGTTAAGCCAGATAAAGCATATCCAACGATAAAAGGCTGAGTGTTTCGTATTAGGACCGAAATCGATAAAGATTATCGAAAATTCTGTTTCCTTCTTTCTTTGTTACTCGAATTCCGACGCGCAGCTGTTGGGTTTGCTCCAAGTTCAAGAGTTGCATGGTTCGTTTGACTAATTGCATTGTTCATCAATCGACAGATAAATCAAGCTAATTTTATCGCGAATGAAAGGTCGCGTTAATATTTTGCGTCCAGGAGAAAAATCGTCGAAATTCGTGACCGCGAAGCAGACGAGCCTCTCGCGATATCGTAAAGATACGCGGATATACAAACGCAGCGTTTTTTCTCGCGTCCGAACGCTTGCAATTCGCAATCGCGATCCTTGATTTTCGCGCAGAGGCGATCGCCGTTTGTACAATGCATCCTTGGAAGCGCGCACGCGATATTTTTAACGTTGTTTATCCTCAGTCAGTGTGCCACGCTTGTCGCGCGTTTTATTTTTAGATCTCAGCTTTTTCGACCGCGTATGTAACTGTCGGCATCGATCAAATGTAAATAAATGAATCCGATCATTTACATATTACATTGCAGACAGACCTGACCGACCGCAGTCTCGATCTTGTTGATCGTAAACATGTTTGCAGCGTCTAGGAATAGATCTTGTTTTCACGCTGCATTTCGTTCAGTTAGACTTGGGAGAACTATTCATCCACTTTTTGTCTCCATTCGCAAATGTGTTCTGAGTTGTAATTATTACGGCTCAAAAAGAAAAACAGTTTTTTTTATTAAGTTTATTGGTTTAACTTAATTTTAAAAAACATCGTTTTCTTTTATTTGTAGAGGGATTATTTTTTTATGAAATTATTTTAATATAAAGGCACAAAATTTGTGATCAAAACCAGTCAGAAATACTGATTTTTTTTTGTCATAAACTTTTGTTTGTTGAAATGTAAATAATTGAAATGCAACTGTTAGCAACTTCACTCTTAAGTTTGTGATATATTTCTCAATATTGTGTTTTCTCATAAGAATTGAAAATTAAATAATTGAAAAATCACTGAATGAATTTTGTACAATTATATATTAATACCAATTTGTTAAATCAAATTTAGGAAAAACTATATTTAAGAAAAGAGTATGGAAAGAAAACCTAACACTATAACTTATAACTAAACTAAACAAAAATTAACCCAAATCATAAATCAAACATTCAAAACTCAGGAATTAAGCAGAAATCGTGAAATAGAATAGTAGCGCTGTAGGTCCATAAGTAAAATGTCACAGGAAACGTACAGTTTTTATAGCTTTCGTCGGTTTAACATCGCCACTTATAAATTCCAATGCAAACGAAACTATATTGCGTTGTAAAATACTATCAGTATCATCCACTGACACTTTATTAAACTGTCTTACTCTATGAAGAATTATATCACTGTTATTTTTGTAGTTTTTTACAATCTTTTTTAATATATTATTTTAGAAATCGACTGTTTATCGCCTGTATAAAATCATTAATGTTTGATACTTATGTTTTCTGTATTTGATTCTTATCATTTTTATTTCTTGTGTATTTTAGTTGTTAATTTATATTAAAGTCAAGCACAATTATAATTGTTCTTGTGAGCAATAAATCAATACATTACAGTACAAATCTGAAAGTGTGTGTAACAAACAACGTCTTCATGACTTGATTATGTCTGAACATAGAACACTCGGTTTTCTATTTTTTGTTTAGTGCAGAGATTCCCAAGTTTATTAAATATACATAGAGAATTACTCGGCGTCTCCCCACTGAAAATGTTCTACAACATGATAAGACAAAATGCTGCAATAAGATACGTTGAAGCTTAAAATTAGAAAATTATTTATTCAAATATTAAAATAAAATCATTTACTCAAACATTTAACAAAATATTAAAATGAAAATCAGAAATTACATTAAATTTAAAAGTTAAATCATTTAAAAACTGCGCAATAAATTCTATTTTAATTTTGCGGAGGATTTTACTACTACATATTCATTTCAATTTTCAAAGATTTTCGCTTATTTTGAATGTTGCTGAAGTTCACCCTTAAATTAAAAATTAAATAATTTAAAAACTGTCCAATCAATTTTCTTTTAATTTTACGGAGGGTTTTACTATTACATATTCATTCCAATTTTCAAAGATTTTCGCTTATTTTTAATGTTACTGAAGTTCACCCTTAAATTAAAAATTAAATAATTAAAAAACTGTCCAATAAATTTTCTTTTATTTTTACGGAAGGTTTTACTATTACATAAAGATTCTTCCTCCAATTTTCAAAGATTTTCGCTTATTTTTAATGTTACTGAAGTTGATCCTTAAAAAATACATGCAAAACATGAAATATGCAAAATAAAAAACACGTATAGGTTTCATTTCTCTCTTTGCATTCCATAAAAACATGCATTTGAATAAACATCCGCAGTCTAGTAATAACGAAGTTCGCAGCGCGTAGTAACGTGCGACAAATAATGCGAGGGGAACTGGCTTCGAGCCTTCGACCAGTTTTCTACCCGGCGATGAAAAGGCAAAAGGGAGGGGCAATTCTGTTGCGTAGAAAATGTCAGTGTTATTGCATCCGATCGACACTCGATCGAACGCACGAATATTAACGTGATCATTGAAACCTGTTAATTACTAGCGTATCAAATTACTTTGATACGCTCGTTAATTTCGGGAGGGGGGGGTCGGCTTCGCATCGCGTTTCGTAACAAAACTGCGTCTGTTATATCGTCGAGTCGTTTTCAGATTGCGAACGCCACTAGTCCATGTAAGTTAAACAATTTCTTCTTTCTCCAGCGCGATTGAACGTTTAGGCGTGTCGTTCAACCGGACGGAGGGACAAGTTCCTTACACGCGGCGCAGCTCAGATTCAGCTTTCACGCGATCTTCCAAGCTCGTAGCTGCCATACGCGTTCTTTTCTTCTGGCGCGAAAAATGGTAACGCACGCGAATATTTATCAGCGACACGCCGTGTTTGACAATATCGTAACGGAAACAATACACAGGGGGGCAACGAGAGACTGGAGTAGTTGACAAGATAAAGTCAGCACACGATGTTAATTTACGAGCAGAAACCGACGACGGGTCTTTACACCCCGGAGCAGTATTTGCGTGCAGATACGCACACTGATCACGTTTATTCAGGAAGAACAATGCAGTCTTTCTTATACCAATTGAACCACTATTATGACTAGACAGCGGATCTTTATGCAAAATAAAATTTTGACAAGCACAAATAAAGAACTGGAACTTGAATAACCGTATGTTTAATTTTCTAAGTATTCTAACTTGAGTTATATTTTTGGTGTTTTGTATATTTTGGCGTATATTAATAATATCGCAGATTTTTTGCATCCTTAGGATTGCCATAAGTGCATAAAATCCGCTGTCTAATTATGACCTTAATCGATCCCAAATTTCGCCTCTTGACTTCAAGTTTCGAAGCTACCTGCTCATTTATCCTAGAGCACGAAAGACACTTGGCTCCAACACTTCTTGTTGAGTGTCAATGCGTTCAGCGGACTGTCGAGTGATTTTACTATATGATTTACTTGTTATGATAAAAATCTAGTAAAATCACTCGACGATTCCGCATTTATTGAGTCCGCTGAACACATGCAATATACCAATCGCTTTGTTATATTTGTTTACGAAGCAATAAATAATAATAAGTATTTATTTCTTGTGTACGGGTGAGAACCCTTTGGTTACAAAAACAAAATAAGAAAAAGAATACAATATAGTAAAAATAAGAAAGAAAAAAAGAAAGAAACATAGAAAGAAAGAAGAAAGAAATAATATTAATAATAATAATAAAGGAAACAGTCCGCCGTCCGCAACTTTTATTCGAATGACGAATAAAAAAATGACGAATATATTTTCAAGATTTATTCATGAATAACGAATAAATGCGCAGAGTTTTCTTTTTAACGAATCCAGAAGAAACTCTCGGTTGAGAGTTATGTGGTTTACATGCATACAGATTTTAATTATTAATTAAAGTTACATTACAAATACGAATGTCAGTGTATGTGTGATTTAATATTATATAGCTGTAAATGCTTAGATTTTAAGATTGCACTTTTGGAGAAAGCGATATACATCAGAGCACGCTTTAATATTTGGTAAATGTGCAGTTATTCGAGCCAATTTCATTCGAATAAAAATGTATTCGTTATTTGTGTCAGTTTCGCTACGAATAAATGCCGTTGTCAATATATAAATACGTGTTTAAACTGAAACTTTTACTTTAACATAGTACTTATGTATATCGACCATTTAGCATTTGTTTTATTCGAAGATTTATTCGAATAAAAATGACGAATAAACTGAAATTAGTTGAGAATGAGAATAATGAATAAATTTTCATTCGAAGATTTATTCGAATAATTTATTTATTTATTTATTTACGGGAAAAGAACGCATTAACACAAAAGAATAAAGATTCACAAAGTACGAGCTAAAAGAAAAATACAAAAAAAAATATACAAGTAAAATATAAGTAGAATGAGAAATGTATGAACAGAGAAATTACGATAAAATATTACGTATAATAATGCCCAAGACTGAGATAAAAACAAGTCATACTTTAACAGGAACGTACCGTTGTTGAAGTAATCGCTGTTCCACGGTTGTTCGTAGTCCCTGTACTGATGGTTCCTGACGAACCCGTAGGTCAGGACTTCGGAAACGTACACCAAGTCCATTTTGCTCGTTACGATTTACTTAATCTTGCTCCTCGTGAGAACTTATTTACATCTCCAAGCACGTGGACTCGTCGCTTTTCCCTGGTCGCGCCTCCTCTTTCAGTTTATCTTCGAAGGTGTTCAAGTTCGTCGCGTCGCGTTTCTCTTGGACCGACTGGAAGTCGGCGATTTTTTACGCCGGGACGCCGAAGGATCCCGATCCTGTTTCGCGTCGACAACTAGAACCCGGCGTGTCTCGAGTATCTTGACGCGGAGGTTTCGCGATCGTAGGCCGAGGAGATAAACTCGCCTGCCGAAAATTCGGATCACGGTCGTGGCTCCAATTGCCACGGTGTTTTGCTTTCAACTAAACGTGCATGGACGCTGATGCAAGTAATGTTTATTCCTCGATTTTTCCCTCTCCACGCTCTCCGAGTCTCTCCGCTCCTCTCTCTCTCCCGGCGCTCGTTCCGGCTACAGCTTCGCCCCACCATTTCAATCGTTCCAATCACCTTCGCGATCTTCGCTCGCGGATTTTGTGACTTTTGAACGCATTTTCCGGATCCGCGTTCGCCTTATTCGTTCGCGGTGTCCTTTACACGGTTTCCTTCGGTTTTTTCTTCGCCGCACTTCGACATTTTCTACTATTCTCGCAGAACACTTATACGCCATTTCAATTATTTACTTTATCGTCGAGTAGTTTGCGAAGACGCTTGGCGAAAGAAAAAAATTAGATGAAGGACGATTGTGATTACATACAAATTCTGACGCTATTGTTAGCGCGATCGTTGTCGGCTCGAAATATGTGCGCTACATGCGCATCAGAAATTACTTGTTTACTCACTGGTATCATGCGTGGAGATATTGTAATATACAGGGTGGGGCAATAACTATTAGCACCTCAGATATCTCGGAAACTATAAGTTTCACAGAAATATTTGCTGAAATAAAATTGCACAGTACGAAGGGGCCCATCCGGTGGCGATAATAGTTTTTTTGCAGGTGGAGGTACTTCAGACATTTGAAGGTCACCTCCATTTTTTTAAATGGATCGGTATGTTTTTGCTTCCGTATCATGATAGAGGATCTTAAAACGAGTTCAACGACGTATTACATAAGATCATTGAAGGTCATAGAAAGTAGAGAAACGCGATTCATTTACTACCAAAACCGTAAGTATTATCGCCTTTCTCTACTTTCTGTGGCCTTCAATGACCTTATATAATAGGTCGTTGAACTCGTTTTAAGATCCTCTATCATGATACGGAAGCAAAAACATACCGATCCATTTAAAAAAATGGAGGTGACCTTCAAATGTCCGAAGTACCTCCACCTGCAAAAAAACTATTATCGCCACCGGATGGGCCCCTTCGTACTGTGCAATTTTATTTCGGCAAATATTTCTGTGAAACTTATAGTTTCCGAGATATCTGAGGTGCTAATAGTTATTGCCCCACCCTGTATACAGGGTGTCTCACCCGATTTTGACATCTTGATTTTCTCGCTATTATTAATTGCAGCGAAAAATGTTTCAGAGGAAATTTTAATGGTATCAAGTGGGGCATATTTTGGTGCCATTGGTTTTTTCCCGAGTTGACGCGTAAAGGTCATATGAAGGTTAGCTTTATTTTTTTAATACATCAATCCATGCAGCTGGACATTCGTTATAAAAAAGTACTAACCTATATATGTCGAAAAATTAGTATAATGTGTAATCATTAGATGGAAGGTTTTCTGGCGACCGCTAGAGTGCGTCCGAGTAGAAACATCCATGAGGAGCGCTACTATTGGTTCAGCGAGCTCAATTGGTGAGAAGTCCGCATTTCATTCGCACACATGCATACGCTTAGTCCACTTGATTCTTACCCCTATGGAAAAATGTGATGAGGAAAAATGCCCATTTCCCACTGAAATATACAGGGTGTCCCAAACTAAGTTCGGGAGCCGTTAAAGGGAGATTTCTGGGGTGATTCTAAACAACTTTTTCCTTTTCAAAAATGTTATCCGAAGCTTTGTTAACGAGTTATTAACGAAAAACATCGGCCAATCAGAGAGCGAGTACAGCGGATTAATGATGGCGCGAACGATGGCGGACCAATACTACTCAAAGTTGGGGCACGCGCTCAAATTCATCCACCGCATTCGAGCTTCTATTGGTCGGTGTTTTGTTGTCAGACCTTTACGCGTCCATTCGCGAAAAAACCAATAGCACCAAAATATGCCCCACTCGACCCCATCAAAATTTCCTCTGACACATTTTTCGCTACGAGTAATAATATCGAGACACCCTGTGTATATGTATATCTTGAGGATCTCTCGGTACGATTGCTTTTTTCCTCGATAATATCTATTCTTTGTACCAACGATTTTATACGCAGTACAATTACACTTACTTCGTTTATCGTCTAACGCAGCGCAAACCCAGCCGCACAATTTTTTTTTTTACAATTTCGCATTTTTTCCCTAATCTCTAGGACAGTTTCATTCGCAAAACATTGATAACATAAAAAATGACGCATAAATATGACCGTGTCCTTACTGATAACGTCGAAAAATTACCCAGTTCTAATGTAAGAATCGTATAGAATCGAGAATTGTCGAAATATGTAAATATTTTCACCTTGAATATTATCTTCGAACCATTCGTGACAAGTATCTTTTTTTTTTTTTTTTTTTTTTTTTTTTTTATATATATATATATATTCTTGAACTCTGGAGAAAGGGTGATAGTTAATCTAGGATTAAATTCTTTTACTAAATATGGCTCGAATGGCTCAATCGATAACGTATCTGATACGGAACGATAATCATTGATTATATTGTAAAAGACACTAAACCTTGCGTCCGATAATGAGATATACATTTTGTAATTAACTGCGTTGGAGAGGAATCAGACGTTTACGTCGAGTCGAAATTGTTTTGACCTGATAAAATTGATAGTACGTTGCACGTACGTCGAAATTCGACATGTTGGTTGACACGCGCATGAAAACAATTTCTAAACGATAACAGATGCGAGCTTGAAAAATGGAAGAAACCTCTTCTTTCAGTTGTTTGATATCGACTTTATTTCGCACGCCTTTGTGTACGCGCGGACGCTCCGGCGATCTTATCGCTCCTTTTCGTTATATCAGGATAAGGTTGAAAAAAAGCCGTCAAGGTGCGATTGCTAACAGAGTTGATGCTACTCGAGAAGGAATTAGATGGCGATCGTTCTTTTTAACACTTACTGTCTTCTCGCTGCTGGGATTCTGATAATGGGTATTTATACGGGAAAGGAAATAGATAAAACACATTGATTGATATGTAATGCTACATATTTTATTTGTAATGCGATAAAGAATTTTGATCGGCTGGAATTCTTGTTATCGATAAAAATTATGTATTTCGTCTACGGATTAAAACTATTTTCGTAACACTTTCCATTATCTCGTTCGCTAAAAAAAAATTCAGCAATTTTACGTTGATCAAATTTTTTTTTTTTTTTTTCTTTTATCAGGAAAGCCTTGGAGGAAATTCGAGAACAGCGATGCTGGCGACTGTTTCACCTGCCAGTATCCACGTTGAGGAGACACTTTCAACCCTTCGGTACGCTTGCCAAGCCCGAGCGATTGTGAACCGAGTGAGAATCAACGAAGATCCGCACGAGAGATTAATTCGGTAATTTGCAATCAACACGTTGCTATGCGTATATATTAACAATAATGCTATGCGATAAGGTCCATTAGCTGAGAATTGTTTTGATTGCTTCGCATAAAATCGTATCTTTCTCTAACAGAGAGCTGAAAGCGGAAGTTCAACGATTACACGGTGTTCGTGAAGGATACGAAAGGCAATTGAACTTCTTTCCGCGGCGTCTTCTCGATTGTATCGAACCGGTTGCGCAAAATAATGAGGAAATTAAGCAGAAGCAACAGGAGATTGATAAATTAAAAGATCAGCTGAAGAAAACCGAAGAACAACTGGCTGCCACTCAAATGTAAGTTACTTAAAATTACATTGAAACGTAAGTTACTTACGAGCTTTGCAGGATAAAAAACAGCGTCCTTTGCATTGTTATGAGCTCTCGTGTATTTAATTTACATTTGGAGTCGAAGGTTTTAGGAGAAAGCTGCGCTGCGGATCGAAGGATCAAACACGCAGGCGTGATTGAAACATCAGACTCACAGGGAAACATTCCAAGTAGGAGGTCGCGTAATCAAGTGGATCTTCGTGCTGTTAGAAACATTAAACACTGTCAAAATGATCTGTAGAATGTTAGCTGATAATGGCTCATACAGTACTAAAAATAGTCGAAAGATATTCCATGTTAAATACTGTGATACCTTTAAACAATCTCTGAATCTGGAATATGAAAGTCTTTAGAAATTGTTGAAAAAGCGAAATACAATGCAATCTGAGTCAATTTGATCGTTTGAAGAAGCATAGAGAATCTGGAAGAAGTTTAAAAACTAACTATTTTAAATCTTGCTACTTTAAATCTTCAATGTTGATTCAAATTTTCGACTTTAAATCCTTAAACTTCTAATTTAGCTTCGAAAAGTCTCTAAAACTGTAACTTGATATCTTAAAATTCACGAGATGAAATCTTAAAATCTTCAATTTCAATTCTGAAAATCTCTAAATCTGCACCTTGAGATCTTCGAATCTCCTACTTTTTAGCCTTTTTCTCTCAGATACTGTGATGAAAGAAATGATCTCGTTACGTAGAGGTTCTAATCTTGCCGAGTAACTATAATCCTTTTAACTTATTTTCTTGTATTTCACAAGCCATTAGCAGCTAATATTCTGCGGATTATTTTGACAGTGTTTAGGATTTCCAATAGTATCAATATTTACTTGACGTCGCGACCCCCCACTCGGAATGTTTCCTCGTCAGTTATTTGTAATTACAGGACTTGGCTAAAAAAGTTACGCGAAACCGAGGAAAGGAAAAATTCCGAGTTAAAGTACTTGCGTCGTTGTGGGATAGCCATCGAGATCGATTTTCATGAGAAAGACAAACAGCCTTGTCTGATAAATCTCGCTGCCGATCCGATGTTGTCTGGTACGCTTTTGTACCTGATTCCTCCAGGATTGGTTCGTATCGGCAAAAACTCTGGACACCAAAGTTCCTCCGAAAGTTTGGATATCATGTTGGACGGACCGCTGGTTAGGCCTTTGCACTGGTTAGTTCATGGGTCGCATGCTCGATGATTCGGAAGGAGAAATAGCAATTGGATGTACTTATTCGCTTCTTGTGCCCATCTTCCCTATTTTTTTAGCGCATCCTACACGTTTCGTCGTGAATTTCGATTAAAAGAAATGTGTTTGTTTGCTCTCGTCCGATTTCCTTCGTCCTTGACTCTTTACCGTTGCATGTGTCTCGTCGCTCTGTGTGATATAACACGCCTCCACTGATACCAATCGGATTTGTATTTTCTTTAAATTTGCATGAATTTTATGGTCGGTTGGAATTTGAAATGTTTTCGTTTCGTCAGGTGCTCCAAATGGTTGTGCAGAAACGTGCGAAATCTTTTTGATAATATTCACATGACTGACATTATCTTTCGATATGCTGTGCTATAAAGTTATTTTGATGTTTCTTATATTAACTTCTTTCATTTTTATTTGTATTTAACAGCACCATTGAAAACAGTGGTGGAAAACTTATATTATCATCGGAAATGGATGGCGATACGTACGTCAACGGTCAAGTACATATTTTATCATACATTTGTCGCATAATTAAATGTTGTGGTATCTCGTTTTATGTAAATCACGTCTATTGTCGTAGGTGGTAACTGGTAGAGTAATTCTTAAGCATGGCGATCGACTTGTAATCGGTGGCAATCACTATTTCAAAATTTTGAATCCACACGACGAGCAAAGTAACATCCAAGTTTCTACGCAAGCGGTAGATTACGAGTTTGCTCACCAAGAAATTCTTAAAGTCCAGGAAGAAAAGTATGCGCTTTCGGTTTACTTATTTACGAGATATACGACGTCAAAGATTTGACGTTACTCTTTATTTGATACAGATTGAGAAGCGAATTGGAGGAAAGTAAACAGAAAGCTATAAAGGAATTAGAGACCGCAAAGAAAGAAGTTGAGATGCAATTGGGGTCTCAAAAATTGTTGTACGAACGTAAGATCGAAATTCTTGGATCAACGGTTGAAGAACAAAAGCTGGCGTTAAAACAAATTAACGAGAAGAGGAAGGAGTTGGAGATGGAGAAGGAATTGCTTGCGTGCGAGATTGAAACAAACAATAGACTAAGACAGAAACAATTGGAACAAAAGAGAATCTCTGTTGTGCCGTACAAGTCTAATTTCTTGCAAGAATTGGAGAGTATCTTGAATGAGAAAACGGCGGATGCTGAATATGCTCTGAAAATGAAAGCCAGCACGGAAGCAATAAGTGATAGTGGAATTAGTCTGCATGAAATGCAATTATTAGTGAAGGAAGCGACCGAACGGTGCAGAGAAGTCGGTGTTAATTACGTACGTATTTACAACATTCACGGATTAACAGCGTGCGGCTGATAAAATGATATTATATAATGCGTTGTGTTTTATTTTAGGAATTCGATCAGCAACAAGTAATTGTAAATAAAAGTTTGAGGCCGGCAATTCGTGTACGTAATAAAGATAGTATGAAAGAAACGTTATGGCAACCAATGAAATTTCTAGACTGGGTTCATTCTTTACGAGATTGCGATACGGAAGATTCGATAAGAGAATTATGCACGACATCGGATAAAGCCTGGGAGCCCTACGAAAATACAGAAACTTTCGAAGATTCCCTAAACAGTAGTCGAATTTCGATAAACATGACGCCGGTGAAGAAGCATTTGAACGAAAGCTTGCAACAATTGTCCTTAGACTCGTCTGTGCGTGGCAACGCGTTCGCTAGTCTGACATTCGATAGTTGCAGGGAACAAGAAACCGTAAACTCTTGCCTTATGCAAATAGAACGTGCTGCAAAAACATTAAGGAAAGAATGCAACAAGAACGGTAAAATTAATGCGGTTACACAATCTCTTGATAGCATAGAAAGTATAATCAATAAGTTACGCAAAACGTTAGAAACGAGAGGTTCGTGCGAAGACACGAATTCTGTTATCGCGAAAGAAAAGTCTGATGGCAAAAGTCTGAATGTTTCTGGGAATTGTGACGTAAAAACGACCTCCTCTCCGACGAAATCTACTTTGCGTAATAATATTAGTCGTTTTGAGAAAATCATTCAGAAGAATGTGAGATTCACTGATAAGTCGAAGGAACTGAGTTAGTTACGTAAATATGTAACTAAAACTATACAAGGAAATATGTTGGAGACAATAAATTTTTGAAAGAGTTACTTTATAGAAATATGAAGTGTAAAACGATATTTTTTTTTTTTTTTTTTTTTTTTACTTTTTACAGTGGCTTATAAACTGTAAAAGACGATGACAAAAAAGAAATATGTTTGTCACTACAACTTACAATTGTACCATTTTATTTTTTTTTTGACAAAATGTTACATATTTACACGTGTACATTTATTCGTGAATTTTATTTATCTACTTGTACGAAATTCAATTAGGTCTGATAAGGTTTACATATGTATTACATTTTCTTATCACACGAAATAGGTTCGCTTTTTTTCACTTTTATAAACATGTGCACTATGTAGTTAACCTTCGGAAGATAAAAAAAATCTTCGATAATTTCGCGACGACTTGTGATTGAATCCAAATAGATCTCTGCATAGTCTTTCGAAGGTAAATCTTCCTGCTTTCATTTTAATAAAATTTACTTAATGTTCTTTTTGTATATTTCACTGATTGATGATAATAAAAACTACAATTTTATGCATGCTGGTGTATTTTGTATAAAATGGAAAACGCAATTATTAATTAATCAAAATAATCTTCGATGTCGATGTCAGGGTTCAACAAGTCTTCTCCATAAATACTTAAATCCAATTGATTAAGTATCAAATTCTCGCACATTTCTTCCAAATCTGTATCCCCGATCAATACTGCCCCTTGCATTTTACCGTCCTTTAATATAAGTTTAACATATTCCGTTTGTTTAGTCATTCGCAACAAAATCTCATAATTGCTATTTAATTTTTGTCCATTGTACAAACCAAGCAAAACAACTTTGTAGCCGAAAAATTTAGTTACGTGAGTGAAAAGTTCGAAACAAAAATCTTGAAAAAATTCTTCGCTTTTTAACGTAGAAATCATGGATTTCGCCGCGTATCGTCCCATTTGATGAGCTTGCGTCCACAATCGCATTTGAAACCAATGTTTCGGTAATTCCCATCCTGCGCTGCACACATCGCCAGCGGCAAATATATTTTGTTCCGAAGTCTGCAGTTTCCAATCTACCAAAAAACCTCCGTCTTCGGCTTTTTTAAGATCGTGTAAACCGGCTAAATTAGAATTTGGTATTACACCTGTTGCCGATACGATGAAATCGCAACCAATTATTTTCCCGTTTGTTAACTGAACATATACAGACCACTCTTCCGTAGGATCGAATTCTTTTCGCTCCGATGTATTCAGAATTTTTGCTATTTCACATTCGTATTCTACTTGTACTTTCGCAGATTTGAATGCGGAACCTTTTATATCGAAATTATTATGCCAGTCTGGACCCAATGCAGGCCCACCTTTCGCAGCCTCAAAATTAGATACTGTATACCTCATTCTTTTCGTCGGAGCGTTGGCCTGAATATTCGCGGATGCGTCGGTTTTGTATACTTTATCCATGAAGAATTCTGCGGCTCCGGGATCGACAAAAGTTGCAGAAACGTGTTTATCTTTAATTACCCATATCATTTCAACACCACTTACTTCGTGCACGATTTCAGTAGCGATGCCTCCATTTCCAACAACTACAACCCTTTTCGAATTTCGTATCCTTTGAGAAAATTCTATAACCGACTCGGTATCTCGAATCCCGAGGATGAAATCGTTACGTTCAGCTACGAGCTTCGGTCGTGCTCCGTTACAAAGACATAGCATTTTGAAATGTATAATTCTCCCATTTTTAGTCTCAATTCGTTTATTTGGAACATCAACTTTAATTACAAGATCGTGAATAACATTTAACGAATCGAATGTTCGAGATAAGATAGCTGCTTCCTTCTCTTCAACATCGAACTGCATTAACGTTTTACCGAGAGGAATTACATTTGTTACCGCTTTTATTAAAGGACTGGCTGTAATCAGAATTGTATTTTCCTCCGGAGCAAGGAAACCTATACTTTCGACGCAGGATACTCCAGCAATGCCACCTCCCACTATTGCGAACGTACAATTCATTTCTTCCTTATCCATTTCGGTATCGTTTACTTTTCGCTGTAGGGTTTTAATTCGATTGCTTTAGATTTTTGTACCACTGACTGTAATCGTAATTTCTGAGTGGTACATCGAACGTGACTAATCCATATTCTCTTGCTTTATATATAGCAACGAGCAAATCCTTGTAAGACTTTTGACAAAGACCAGTCTTACTGCAAATTGAACGAAGAAGAATAAACATGCACATAAGTACTTTATATTATCCTCAGTAGGGTCATTCCGTGCGAAATTAGACACTTTTTTGGAGTAACATTTTGGATTTTTGAAAATTTTAAAAATTGTTGATTTTTACACCTCTTCGAAGTTTACCGTTCACTTTTTTTCTATCAATTTTAGCTCTTAAACTATCAAACTGATAAAAATGTGCTTTTGGGTGATTATAGGAGAAAAACTTTCGTAACCATTTATTTTGCAATTGTTATTAACAAATGCAGGTTTTTCATGGCGGGGAATTATTTAAAAATTCGAAAAAAATTGAGGATAAAGCCCTATTTGTCCTCTTTACGAACAAACTTTTAAAAACACGGGGACTTAATTGGTTGTATGAAAATTAATTGAATTGAACGCTGCGCGTCGAAATCCACTGATTCGAGCAGCCGGATGCGGCGCGGCGGAGTCCTAGCGCAATCCTAGCACAATCAGACCGCGACAGACTAATTATTAAGTGTAAACATTTTAAAAATTAAGACTCGAAAGCCTGAAAGTTAACAATTTTTAATTTGTAACTTCAAAAGTTGAAACTAAAAACTTCGAAACTTGAAGTGTGAAAAGTTGATGCCGAACACTTGAAAGCTTGAAACTTGGAAATTTGAAATGTCAAAACATGGAACTTGAAACCTGAGCATTTAAATGCTTGAAAAATTGAAGCTTCGAAGTTTTAAATTTTCAAAGCTTGCAATTCTGAATGTTTGAAAACCGAAAAATTTGAAGCTCGAAGATATTGAAAGCTTGAGATACTTAAAGTTTTTTTTTCAAGCTTAAAATCCTGCACCTTAAAGACTTAAAAATTGGAAGTGTGAAACTTGAAGGCTGGAAGTTTAAAGCTTGCAAACTTGAAATTTTGAAACTTAGAGACTTGAAACTTAAAAACTTGAAATTCTTAAAATTTTAAAAGTTACTAATTTGAAGCCTGGAATTCCGAAAATTTGCAACTCGAAATTTCGACAATTTGAAGTTTGAAAATCTGAATTTTTGAAAACTTGCAACTTTGAAGCCTGAAAATTTCGAAGTACTTCAAAAAAGTGAACAGTAAACTTCGAAGAGCTGTAAAATCAACAATTTTTAAAATTTTCAAAAATTCTTTCGCAGACGTTTCTATATTCCTAAAAACTACAACATATCCAAAATGTAGTAAAATCCGAAATGTCACTCCAAAAGGACTCCAATTTCGCATGGAATGACCCAGTTACTTAAAAAACACAAACTTACGTGTAACTCAGGATTTCGCCGTTATGTTTGGAAATAAATTGTTTCAATAAATCAACATTACGATAGTCAAGAACTAGGTACTCATCCCTGCATATTGGACACGGACTACCAGTACTAATTGCGTGCCCTCGCTAAAAGAATGTACGAATCTGAATGCTAAAGAATTTTGTATGTTGAAAGTGAATTTGCGTTTAAACTACTTACTATACAAGTTTTACGCGTTTTTTTCGGTGGTAATCCTCCTTTGTGATTCCTTCTGTAAAACTTCCAAACAGGATAATCTCCGTAAGCTTCCTGATAAGCTGAAATAAACAGACTTCGTATATATTCGATTCGAATGGAAAGAAATATTAATTTTTCATCGATGCTGACCTTTGCTTTGCATGTATCTTATGCTGGTCTCTACAGGAATAACTGTACTCCTGTCTTTTAAAGGATCTATATGTTTTCTTTTTTCTGTATCGTCCTCTTCATCGAACTGTACAAGTGTCGAACGTATTAATCTGACGGATATAACCTAAAAAAAACCAGTTTACGATTAGAAAGTTATGCAGCCTTTATAATAACTTTATTAACTCGTACTTTTATGGTTGCATTCGTTCGTAGAATTGATGCAGTTGACTGGAGGCCCTTTAATATCAATGACATTTTCTCTAATGTAAAAGTTCCTTCAACACAGTTAAATTACGCAACGCAAAACACGTATTTGTAGTTAAGAAGCCGGATATTTAAATGACTAAATTTGAATGCAATATACATTAATCGTAATCTCAATATTTATTATAAAAGTAATTTTATAATTCCTTTATTTTATGTTACATGCTTTTCTTCATTTTCATGTTTTTTGTAGTACAAAGATTTTCTGTATGTAATCTCGAATGTCGACGTCGGGATAGATATTATGTTAACTTGATTAGTATTTTCTATGTTATTAGGTAAAAAAAATGATTTCTTTATTTTTGCGAAAAAAATTTATTATACTCACTACGTTATGTTTTATTATTAAAATTTATTTGGACAAAGTTGCTGATTTGATCAAGCGATGCGATGTGCGAATCATATCGGAAGCTACATGGAACATGTTTCGAATATTTATTGTATTCGAGTATTGTATATAATTTGGCATTTCTACGAGCTAAGAAAAATTAAATATTTTTATTATTGCACAAAATACATCTCGAGTTGATTAACTCTGCGCGATTAAGATACTTTAGTAAACAAAATAAACGACCATTTGATTCTGTCGATGAAAATGGGACATTTCCGGTTTGGATGTAACAGCAGCTTGTACGTAGTTAGGTGAGAATATTTGAGATTATTCGAATTAAAAGTAAACTTTGCCATTATTAAACAAGACAACGCAAGAAATTCGATATCAAGGTAATATAAATAAAATTTAAATCATGTTTGGTTGCAGATGGCAGATCAACAAGAAGATATTTTTGGATTTCGGACGCTCTTATAGCATTCGTCGAATGCGTAGTCTTATCATCGAAACGTAGGGGCACATCGTTCTGCGTATAGGAAATGTTAAATTTCTTATACAACACTGTGAACAATTTATTTACCATAAAAAGGATTTAATTGTTAATCAAATGTGAGTGGCTTTTCTGTTGTTGAAAAAAGCCGAAGCCTATATTCTTTCGATACCGCCTCATTCCGAAATAATTAGCTAGAGATGGCGGTACAACTCGATTTATTCAGTACACATCACGTATCACGAACGTTTTAATCGTATTTCATAATGGGTACAATAAAAACGGAAGAAATTCGATACGCAAACATTGAATGTCCAAAAATAAGGTGGAACGATTAAGATATTAGTGACGTATTTCATGGACATGTCGTTGGGTCTGTCGGATTTTCGTAGCGATTGCATGCAAGATACAATATCGCGTTTCGAAGTTCCATGTGTGGCGCTAGAGCATCATTGGACAATTGTTACTAAAAAAAGTGTTAGTGATTACGTATGCATAAGAACTTGGTAAATTCGGGGGGGGAAAAAAAAAATTGTAATGTAGCACAAACGGACGATTATGGTGTGCTATAAATAGCAGTTGCCCGGTGATGATGTCAAGTGATAGGGAGGGATCGTGACAATTATTGGTTGACGTTACAGGGTTCTCGAGACGCGATTGGTCGGTCGTGTAACTATTTTGGGTGGGATATGCGCGGAAGTATTGCGCAGGAGGAGATCCGCCAGTTGTCCATCGAGTGAGCACCGTTGAATGGAGAAGCTTGCATTTCGCATTGATAGTTTCGCTATTTGTAGCTTTCCGTTGCATCATTTCGATATTTCAAAAGTTATTTCTCGTTAGGGAATGAAAATTAAGGAAAGCGCAATTCGAATAGAAAAGATTCGGTACAGAAAAAGAGCCTTTCGATTCGCATATTTCCACTTGGTGAGGTAGATGACTCAGAATAGTACAATGAGGGGACATTAAAAGAAAGCAAAGCGCTACAATTTAGTATTCGCGAAGATTTTCGGTGAAAATACATTTAGCCCTAGGTAAATAGTTATTTGCGAATGTTATATTTTTCTACACGTAGAAAGCTCGAGGTCTTTTGTCCGCACATTTTATTACGTTCGTGAGAATACAGTTCGCAATATGGCGGTGTAAAGATTACGCTCGGCCTTCGAGAACCACGATTCAATTTTGTCCATAAAAAAATCCGAATATTTTTGTGTTTCATTACAGATTTGCGTCATGATCCTATGTTTGTACTTCGATATGCGCTAAAACATCAAGAATAACGTCAAAATGGTAAGTCAATTTATTGAAATCAATTACTTTCCCCGTGCTTCGCGAGCTTTTTGAGAGAGGGCGCCATACATACTCGGAATTGCGACAGACATAATGGAAGGGGAAAGCGGTAGGATCAATAACCTTCACTTACGGTGACCTCGTATCCTATTTGTGGCATCGCAAACTTCGAATGATTGTAAGATACGAGCGGTTGAATAGTACGATGCTGACTTTCCTCAAATTAATTTAGTATGCATTTATATATTACTCAAATTGAGTATCGAGAATGGGGAAGGTAAACGATCCTTACGCTTTTCTAAACAGAGTTTGTCGTTTTACGTGATGCACAATTTTTTGTTTGTAAACGGAATCATTGAAACTCGGAACGATCAGTGTAACGCTTTTACGTAACGTATAAATGTATGATCACGATGGTAAAAGTAAAAATACGTGTACTTGATAGTTAAAATGGTACTTTTTAAAATAAAGAGGTTAACTTGAGAAGGTACTTTTCGAAAAAAATGCAAAAATTAAAATCTCAACGTTTCGCTAAATGGATATTTATTATTTTTTCTATTCTATGTGATTTCGTCAATCTTTAGCACATTTTTGCATATGTTTCTTTCAGCCACGTATAGATCCACTATCCTTATTGAAATGTCTTAGTGTCTTACTGGGGCCAACTGGAGGCATTAAGAGCAAAGAAGAAGTTCATCGGTTAGCTAACTTAATGACAAAGTTTTCAAAAAAACTAGTTTCAAAATGCATTTACATACAAATATTAAAAACCACAAACACGGATTTACTTAGTCAGTGAGTATATGTTTTTCTTTGTTATCGGAGGTTATTAAGTTGCTCGGCGACTTTATTTTAAAATTAACATAACGCCCATAAATAACGTTGCGTATATTGCATGTCGACACATACGAATATTCCTATCTTGTATAATCGTGTGAAATATTATGAGACGCATGCTAGAATAAAGAGATAGGAACTCGGAACCATTGGACGGTTTATCGTACGAACCGTACTCACTGATGCGAGTCCCACAGTCGATAAGTTACAGTAAAAAGTTCTATTATCACGTACATTACTAGTAGCGTAATTTGCGATACGTTTATTAAAAACTAGCGCCGCGGTACGGCTGAAAAATTAGATCATTTCGCGACGAATGTTTTAGATTTATGGGCGCGGGAGGATGGAATCTCATTCACATGTGGCTGACGGACGGCATTCTCGCCAAGAATTGGGCTCTCATTCAAGAACTTCTGGAACTCCTGCTGTTATGTCCAGTGGACATCGAAAGGCTAAAAAGCAACAACTGTCCGAAGTTGATAAAAGGCCTGTCGAAGGAGGGCAGTCATCAGGGTGTCAGACTGTTAGCTAGTCGATTGGTCGAACAATGGTTGAAGATAGTGAAAGGCGAAGCTGCTCCGAATTCTGTGCCGGCGCAAATCATGACAATTCCGGTGCAAACTACCGGGACGCTGGGACAAAACTTGGCTTCCCAATCAACGCCGCAGCAGCAACAACAACAGCAGCAGTATTCCATACATTGCGGTATTCAGCAAGTCGCAGACGGCGCGGAAAATGCGACGATCCACGTGCAAGATCTCCAGTTCAATACGAATTCGTCAACGGTTGCCGTCTCCCATATCCAGCAGCAGCAGCAGCAATCGCAAGAGCAACAGTTACAAGAACGGACTAACGTGCAACCTTTGCAATTGCAGGTCGTTAGCAAATCTCAGCAGGTACAAATACACCAGCAATTGTCGTCGCAGCAGACGAAGAAACCGGCTTTCGTTGTGGTATCCACGTCTTCGCAGTCTTCGGTCCCTGTGTACAAAATCACGATTCGCGAGGGCAAACAGATTCTCACGAAGGTGGAGACGGACTCTGGAAATATTAATAGTGTTTTGAATGCGAATAGTACAAAGCTAGAAATAAATGGGGACGTTGTGATGGACAAGCTTCCTGTGAACGAAATGGTAGAGGAGGCGGAATCGACGGAACTCAGTGATGGTGTAGTCAGTGGTCAGGATTGTGAGGCGGACGTTGCACAATCGGAACAATTAGACCAAATTTCGAGTGAAGTGAAACAAACTGTATTAGATTCCATGGAGAGTACGACGGATGTGGAAGTTGTTAAAAATAAAGAAAACAAAGACTCTAAAGACATTAAAGACTCTGTTAGTAGTGAAGGTAGTAAATCTAGTAATAAAGAAAATCGGGACTCTTCTAAGAAAGACGATAAGAAGTCTAGTAGTTCGGAGAAAAAAAGTCATCACGGTTCGTCTTCGTCCTCCAAGAGTTCTTCTAAGCATACCTCAAGCTCTAGTTCGCATCGTTCCAGTTCCACGTCATACAAATCCAGTAGTCATCGTTCTAGTTCTAGCAGTAGTAGTAGCAGTTCGAAAAGTTCTAGTTCCAAGGACAAGTCTTCCAAGGACAAAGAAAAGCATCATTCGTCGGGTAAACATGCTTCTAGTAAGAGTAAATCGGACAAAGAACGAGAGAAAGAGAAGCAGAAGAAAGATCAGGCGGAGAAGGATAAGGCGACTTTGGAGAAAGTACAGGGTCAAGCGTTGAGTTCGAAATTGGGAAAGATACCGAAAAAGAAGGCGGAAGAGGAGAAGTCGGTGGACGCGGTCGCGAGGAAATCGTCGACGGATTCTAGAGATAGCTCGAAAGAAAATAAGACTGATTCGAAGAAAGTTGTTCCGATTCCAGAGAAAAAGAATATTTCTATATCTATCGAGAGTAGGAAAAATTCGCAGGACTCTACGACGCGGCCAAAGACTGTGAAAACGTTTAACTCGAAATTCAGGTCCACGGGTCTCGAGGAAGAAGTAAAACCTCCGCCGCCGAGATCAGCTAAAAAACCGAACCCGATCATAGATAAAAAGGTCATACCACAGAAATTACCCGTTTTGAAGAGGCCGTCCCCACTCAGAGAAGCCGTTCCATCGAGCGATAAACGGGCCAGGTTAGCGTTGGATTCGCCGACCACGCCTCCGAACGAAGAGAAGAAAGGCGGCATCAAATTGATACCACCAAAGCCAAAACGTAAGTATCGTTTAATTCCTCTTCTTTTATGCTTAAATATTTTCCTTTACAAATATGTATATATATTTTTTTTTTTCGAAATAAGTTAACAAACTTTTTTAGGGAATAGGTTTAGTCTTGTCCGAAACTGATGTTCTAAGACTAAAGATTTTTTTCAAGCATTTTTCGTTCGGGTTATATAGCAGAAAGTTTAGCTTATGTTGACACATTTTTTATATGCATTGTACGTGGAAATTTTTAAGTCTAGTACGAAACTGAACATACATAGAAATATTCGTTTTTTTTTTCTAAGTAGATTGTATGAATCTTAGTGATTAGGTGAATTGATATTCTTGTTTCCTCCGAATAATATTCATTTGTAAATGATTCCGTCGTATATATCGAAGAAAGTAGAGAGAAGACAATCTTTGAACATCAGTATTTTTATAATATGTGCTATTACTAACTTGTTAATATTGAGTTTGCAGGTGGATGGCTCCAGGAGAAACATGAGCAAACTATATATTTACATATTTTATATATTACGCGAACGTTGATATTTTGTTCGATTTGACAACGTGTTCGTATAGAATTTGTTATTTATTTGATTAACTCGCAATTTCTTCCAGGCCAGTACTGTTTTCGTTTATACTATATTATAAAACCCTCTGTTACGTTCCTAAAAATTATTAGAGACTTATAGAAGGTAAAAGAAATCCCGTATCGATCGACCCACATGGAAGTGGATCGAATGGATCTCGCTCGAGCCTTGCTCCGATAATTAACATCCTGTTAGAAGAACGAAGACATTAGGATCACGTCTCTTTGATCGTCGATTTATATTCCTATATTAAGAAGATTCAGCAGGTAATCTTCGACAAAGCTATATTAATTAAATCGTGCGCAAAAAAAATTTCCGGAAGCCTAGCGCCAGCGGTAGGCGGAATTGCTAGTAGAATCAGAATGAAAAGTTCGATAAGCGATTAGTAATGAACAGTAATTCGTGCTGTTTTCCTTAAGAGGCCGTTTCAAGAAACCGAGAAAAAAAAAAGAAAAACGGTGTGTTTTTATCGATAGAATTTTCGGGGGTGCGTGTTTTACTGTTCTCCCGACGATACACCAGTAAAGAAGTCACCACCCACGGATATTACTAATCTACCTAGGTAAGGAGACAAAACCAAAACTCTTGTCTGTCCATACTTCTTCCCTTGTACATGTACACCCTATTAAGCATTTTAAATAAATTGAATCAGAAATCTGGAAATATTTAACTCTTGGGTTTCTGCTATACATCTTGCTCACTGGATGCTTGATAAAGCAAAACACTTCATACTACCGTGGGCCCATCCAGATTTCCATCCTCTCGGTGACTAATCGCACACGTTCAACGTGCAAATCAAGTTCGAGGCTATCGAAAATGGTGTCATCGGTTGAACCACCGTGCTCGCGGTCGTTAATAACATTTAGAACTAATTTTACGAACGAATCTCTAACTTGTCGGTCGCATGATGTTCATATATTTTTGTTAGCTCTCTATTATGCAAAATCATAACAAGGCGAGTTTCCAAGCTTGCTCATAGAGTGCACTATGTCACCCTTTAATCGGTTATCTTATCATCGCGTTCGAATTGGACATCGAAATTTTCATTTGAGGTAACAATTAATGACGCCATTTTGGATGCCACTGCACAAGGGAAAATAATTCTATTTAAACGAAACATGTTATTTTCAATTTTATATCATTATTTAGTTCACAGTGGACTTGCAGAACGATTCTGAATACAGTTACATTCGTGCGTTCATCAGAGAGAATTGAAATTTGCTTTGGGCGCATAAGTCCCGAGATATCCTTGTGAAAGCGAGAGAAAATGATGCGAGAAGGGAAAGAGAAAGAGAGAAAGGGGGTGCGAGAGAGCGAGCGAGCGAGCGGGAGAGAGGGGGAGAGAGAGAGAGACTGAGCACGTGAACTATCGAGCGAGTGAGAAAGAGGAGAGAGCGAGAGAGAAAGTAAGAAAGTGAATAGTATGCATGGGACGAGTAAATGACGAAAGGAGCGAGACGAAATGTGACTCGAAGTTTGAAGTTGATTATTTAAAAAAAAAAAAAAAAAAAAGACTAACGGAATCTCGTGGATCGAAAGCATTTTGAAAGAGATGCATGAAAAAATACGACGCTGCATACCGACTCGACGTCTTCGAGCAAGCCGCCCCTTAGGATCAACGGGCCTCTTCTTACGCACGACAATGTAATCGTCTCTATTTCCAATGACAACGTCGACACGGCGAAGAAGTCCTCTTCCTTGCCAGTGGTCGCGGCTAGACGATCCGGGAAATTGAACATTATATATTGGAACCGGGACAAAGATTTGAAAGAGGAAAAATGCAGCAGGGATAAGCGAAACTGTTTTTTTTCGATATACTGTACTTGTCCTTGACATCGGCAAAAGTATCGTTTAATTGATAGAAACGAACGCGCGAATCGCGTATATTCTTTCGGAGAACGTAGTTTTTATTTCTTTGAAAGAAGAGAAAAAATTACACGAGTAAAATTTCTGAGAACGCACGCGCATTGGCGTACTGAAACTATTCTCGAGATTTTGTTTTCGAATAAGAACGACGACGGTTCAATTCGCGAGAGAATATATTCCGTTCCTTTTTGTCGGGAAACATTTATAAATGCGTGACGCAGTTGAAAACAGCACACGATTAATTTTCTTATCTCGCTGTTTGTATGGAAATGTACGACGCGTTTCGTATTAGCGCGTAAACGTGCTTAACAATTGAAGCATTTTGAAACGGGGAAAACTCGTTTTTTTGCCCTGAAACGGGGAAGGAAAAAGCTGCGTCGTTCTTAGTCCATTTGAATTAGAGTCGAAGGAGGATGGACGGAGTTGCGCAACGGCGCGCTTCTCGGGTTCCTCTGTGCGCGCGGAGCACCGAGGCCGATGTTTTTGGGACGGCGTTTGCGCCGGCAATCGCGTATGGGAGCTGCTCCCTGTTTCACGCAGCAGTTGCATTACATTCACGTTCTGTATTAACCGTTCTACGTACGTAGATCTCCGCGCCACTCGTCGACCTATCCTCCGTCGTGTATTCGAATTCGAACGGGAGACTCGATGAAACATTAAAACCAACAGCTCGTCGTTAAGCCATTTTTTTTTTTCTTTTTATTGTTAATGTTTCGTTTGTACGTTGGACACGAAGAAAAATACGTTTGTTTTTTTTTTATCTGTAGAGGCTCTATTTTAAACGTAGACAAACGTTTTGATGTAGTAACTTTAATTATAGATTGCAAACACGTACGTTACGTTTTATAATATACGTAGAATATATGAGAAAAGGATGAAAATAGTTATACAACATTCGATATTGTATACAAATACAGTCTTCCTCTGATATTATAATTTGTTTAATTTTGAGTTACGCTCACGTGTATTTAATTTTATAGATAGCTAGTAGTTTGTAATTGCATTCTGAATCGTTAATGTAGACTTTTTACTGTTTTTCGTATTTTCCGATCGCGTAGAAAATTCGAGTTGGAAATAGAAAACAGATTTTCATTTTTTCAATGCTATTTATATATTACTATATAGAATAAAGAAAAGATTTAGTTTGACATATATTCTTACGTTTATAAATTAAAGAGACGAATAAATAACTGTTAAGAGATTAATCGTTTAAACGCGCAAAACTCTAGAAATTGTTCGCGCTTACATTAAGTGAAGGGTTAAATCTAGAAATCGCAAAGAGAGTTTTACAAAGAAGAAAATAATTGTGTCTCGGTTGTTACGTAGAAAACTGTTGTTAATAATGATCTTTTATACTTCACAGTGACTTAAGAACAAAATGAAAAAGTTCTCGTGCAAGATTCAAAGCTTTATGGAAATAAAATTGGAGCCGTACAATTAAACCCGCATATTATTCCCCAGTTTACTATTTTATCACGTCAATCGAATGCGTTCCGAGAATATTTATCATACAATTACATTTGTAATTTATTATCGATTCATAATTTTGTATTTCCATCCTGTAGCGTATATATTTTTGTTATTTTTTTTTTTCAGTCAAATTTACTGCGCCTTAACAAGAATTATAGCCAAATTAATTTATTATGCTTAAAGGAAATTTATGAATTGATCGTATAGAAATGTTTAATGTTTGAAATCGTATTCAAACTCGTTCAATTTCAAAAGTTTCGTATTGTTTGCAAACGTTAACGTGACGTTTTGTTATCAATATTGGTATAACGGTTTTGTAAAGAATAAATACCATGACGTCATTTATTATTTATTGAAGAAACATGAGAATGTCTTCGTTTCTTTTTCCATTATCGAAACGCATTCGCAACGAATTTGATTTATATTATAAAACTTTAGATATTGAGAAAACGTATGAAAACGTTTCTCATACAAACTGGAATGCTTCTCTTTTCTTAATTAAAATAATGAAACTTGTTTTAATGTTCGTTCGATAACGAAATTGGTTGTAAATGAAATTGAAGTACTGCAAAATAGACAATTTATAATATTACTAATATTTGTAACTATTTGTTTGAATTTATTTTCAATTCCTTTGTGAGAGTTTTTAAGTAACGCGATTCTTCCTTCTTTCGTTTAGAATTTATAATATTATGATTTTATCGATCCAGATCGATCAACGACGTGATGGAAATGCAATAAAATAATTACTCTCCATAATCGCAATTATTATCGTAGAAAAATTTAATTTTAACTTAATATCTCCGTATTTTAAACGCGGAAGTAATTATACTGCTGTTCAGAAATATTATGATACTTCGTTCTTCTAACAATATTTTTAAATTATTGGTTTCATACACGCTTTACCAAGTTATGATTGATTAAATACTGCAGATTCTCCACAGGAAATTTCTTTCTTCTCTGGATATCATCTCACAAGTCGAAATAATGCTATTTGTTTCAGTTTCGCCGAGAAATGGAATAGAACATTTTACTTCAAAATGTTTAAACATATTTTTAGTCTTTTTACAGGTTCGAGTGAAGCGTTTGCAAGAACAAAATTTTAAATAATAGAATAACTTGGATTTCTTTTACAGGATATTCTGAGACAACAGCTGCGCGTTTATTTTATTAGAGCGCGACCGTTTACGGAATTTGATATTTTATAACTGTTAAATTAATTAAGGCTGTCCTTTTCTGTTTATTTTAAACGTATGCGTTTGTTTCTTTTCTAGCAATGGTTTTGCAAGAAAGCGATATGTTTATGGATGCTTTGACTGCATCGACGAAGAGCAAAGAACCGCGGAAGAGAAAACGTAGAACGTCGATCACAAAGGACGGTCCTACCGAAGCTAAGAAACAAGAAACTGCCAGCAACGATAATCGAGACGTTACACCTCCACCTACTTCTCCCCCAAGTGCCGACGAAAAGTCGCCAGTAGTTGTCAAGCCTAACTTTAAGGTGTGCATGCTTGACAAATTATAAACATTTGTATGTTTGTATTGAATTCAAAATTATTCTATTTTTTTTTACTGTGATTTGCGTTACAGTTTTATCAAGATACTTTAGAAACAGACGAGGACAAGGAACAGAAGGAAAAAGAGAATTCAGACGAAGATACAAAGAAAGAAAAAGAAGAGACGGAAGATGACAAAAAAGATAGAGCATTCAAATCAGATCCGGATGACGATGCTAGAAGTAATAGTAAGATATCGTATTTTTATTTATCGATATACTTCTTAATAAAATTATAAATATTTAACTGTATATTTGTTTTTTCTCCACGCTGCAGCTCCGACGCCAGAAGACGATGCCGATGAGAAAACATCCGACTCTCCGGAAGACACATTCTCCGCGTCCGATTCGACGAAGAAAGAGAATAATTCCTATCCAGAAATACGCTACGTCGACGGTTTGAGAAGCGTTTTGTTGCTTCAGAAACGCAAAGGGCCAAAGAAAACGTTGAAATGGAAAACGGATCTGGAATCGGTGCGCTACTTCGAGTTAGATGAAACGGAAAGAGTGAATGTAACGAAGACTTTCACGGACATGAAGCAAATGGAGAAACAGAACGAGAGGGAAGCATTCCAAATGGCTAGAAAATTAAGTAAGTTGTTAAAAGACAATTCTTGTAGAATCGTTTAATATTACAAGATTCATTTGCATTATTTCACTTCGTAGGTACCGAAGATTTGATGGAAGAGAGAACTAGGTGGAAGCCATTAATTCCGATCGATCTACCCCCGGCTTTAGTAGAATCCGGAAAAGACAGCAGAGAGAAGGATATCCAGTATGCTCGGGAAAAAGGCATCCTACAAGCTTTATACTTCAACCGAAGCATGTAAGCACTCGTTTTTATCACACTTTATTATTTCTTATTTTGCATCTAAAATCCCATGGATATTCTTATATTGTGTATTCATGCGAGTAGTAGTATGCTAGATTAAAGAACTAGGAACTCCGAACCATTGAACGGTTTCATCCATAAGCCGTTTTCTCTGATGGGAATTCCACAAAAGTTTCCTAACGATATCGAACTCCGTATTTCATGCAGTTTTTCGTTTGTCGTAGTAGAAAAATATAATTATGTACATTGATAGTGAATTTACTGATCTACAAAAATTCACCAAAATCATTTTATAGAATATTTGTTTATTTTCTTATATTTCAATTTGACACACATGCCTGAAACATAGACTGACAAAAATTTCCGAACGATTTATTTAGTATATTTGCATACTTCTAATTAGTCTGTGCAAATAAGATTTGGATAAGGAATTTCAATTTCAGCTTATTTTTGCAAATAAATCGTCATATTTCAAAAATTTTCTACCATTCGCCAATCTTTTTACGTCACTCCCTAGATTTTTTACGCCAACCTCCTTCATTTAAAGATTGGCGGTTTTTCACACACTTGAAAATCTTTAAAATTGTTGGTTTCGATATTTGCAAATGTTTCGAAGTTGCTCCAATTAATGGTTTATCCTTACGAAGCTTGACAACTGACGACTCAGTTTTTCAAAACTCTAAAAATATTGTTTCCTCGAAATAAACTTCACTATTAACGGTATAATTGCCGAAGTAGATTTCTGAAAAACTGAGAAGAACACAGTAGCAGTTGCTAAGCTTCCGAAGAAATCGGATTACCTAAATTCCGATCATTCGGAAACTTTTGTCGTGCTAAAAGAATAAACACATTTTTTACGAATATGATTTACGGATAAATTCTCTATGGATATAAATAAATGTTTCTATTACTCCAAATAAAATACATAAAAGTGCACAAATCGTTCAGAAAATTGTCTCCACAATACGAAAATGTTTCGTTGCAGGATTCCGGACTCAGCAGCGGAGCCCGACGAAGAACGCCATCACGTGTACACGGATCCTAAGATCATTCCTCTGGACGATCTAACAGGGAACAAGGAAAGCGAAAAGGATTTCACTTCCATGCCGTGGCCAGAACCGAAGCCTCAGTTGCAGCCTCAAACGCCACCGGTTACGAACTTCCACTATCCGACGTTTCCCCATAACCAACAGCCGGTGATGACGCCTATGGGTCCTCAAGCCGCGATGGGTCCCATGCCTCAAATGCCGCAACAAATGATGGGACCCGCTCACATGGGTCCGATGGGCCCCGAAATGGGCGGGCCAATGCCTGCCGGAGGAGGCGGCGGATGGAGGACCGGAGATGGGAAAGTCGTCGTGCCCGATGGAATGGGCATGAATCCCATGGGGAACATGCCGAACGCGTTCCCGCCGGGAATGGAAGGCGGTCCGATGGTGCCGCCAGGCATGATGGGACCGCCGCCGATGTACAATCAGCAGCAGGAAGGTTACGGTATGATGGGTCCGGAGGACATGGGATTCAATAACATGAATCCGAACAACTTCCAAGGGCCACCCGGTCCCATGTACGGACCTGGGCCCGGACCCAATTTCCAAGGTCCTAGGGGCGGCGGTCCGATGCATGGCAGAGGCAGAGGTGTTCCTGGACCCGGTTGGTACAGAGGCGGCGGGGGACCGCCTGGAAGAGGCGGATGGAGAGGAGGCGGCGGCGGTTGGAGGGGGAGTGGGAAACAGCCGCCGGTGTGCAGACAGTTCTCGAAGAACGGCTATTGCCGCGTCGGTGATAAATGTCAGTATCTTCATCCGGGAGTAAACTGTCCGCCATTTTAAACGAAACTGGAACAATCGAGTAAACATGTGATACAAGTATTCGTTCGATTCTGACACGAGTCGGTGCGATTAAGTGATCATAAAGAAGTAAACGTCGTATTCGTCACGAACGCGCGCAGATTAAGATAAGTGATCACTGTTGAATGTGCAATTCTCTACGAGCAATTTGAGGAAAAATCAGGCATACGAAAATAGTATTTCTGAGACTATAATTTTTCGCGGAATTCGAACGATATTTGACGATCTCCAATTACATTTGCAAAGTAATCGGTTTTCAATTACATTTGCAAAGATCAGCTGGATCTTTCGTGAACAATATCTGCGAAATGATTTCGTGATCGAAAGATTATTGAAATTTGAAACGACTGTGGGAGGGAAAGCAATAGGTTCGTCGGCTGCTGGACGGCAAGAGGTTCCTACGCGTTGTTTCTTTTTATGGTTTCGGTGCGACGCTAAAGGTCTAAGGAAATTTCATCAAATGATTTTTAGTTCTTCTCGGAATGTACTGAAAATGGGTCGTACGTTGCATTGTATGAAATCTTGATTATCATGTCTTCCGTTTACGTTCATGATTCACACGGACATAGTAGCCACTGCCGAAAGATACGATCGAGGTGATTGTAACGGTGATTGTATCAACAGAGGACTGTCGCGAATTTTTAATCTTATTGGCATGACGAGTAACGATTTAAAAGTGTATGACGCTATTAACGATCAGGAACTGAAAATTCCAATTAAATAAGCATTTGTCTTTCAATCAGATTACCGAATGAATGTCTAATCGCTTTCTACTAACTAAATATATGTAATTACGAAATATTGTTGAAACGAATTAAGCGTAATATACAACGGAATATTGTAACACCAAAAGTTCAAATAACGAGTTACATAACTTTTTATTGAATTAAGTATCACTTTAGTCGTAAATGTAGATTTATTGTAAATATTATAAATTGTATCATTTTGTATAAAATATCACTAGCTCTAATAACAAGAGACTGTTTTAGGCTTAAATGATATGTAATGATATATGGAACAATAATTTTTAGTAACAACAAAATATGTACGTATGATTTGAAGTAGTTAATACGATGCGATCCGATATTACAGAACATATTTTCGGCGATACGCTTGAATATGTGCTCTGTGAAACAAATCGCAGGTATACTATTGTATTAAATATTTTTTACAAGTTAAGGGTAGTGGTTATTTTTTGTATATGATTGATCGTTATGTTTGTATATACATTGATTGTTGTATAAGAGCTGCTTGATGGAATACACGAGTCATAACTATTTTCTAAAACATGCTGTGTTACTGATTCGATTGAAAACAAGATCCCTACGTTTTTCTTTAACTTTTTCATTTTTACACGAAAACAGTGTTTCCATATTTTACTTGTTCTCGTAAGAATTATATGCTCGTTGTTATGTTCGAGGAATTTGAGAATAATGAGAATCAAATAACAATTTACGAATAATTTTACAACGTTTATAAAACAATTTTATTCTGTAAAGATAATTTAAAAAAGAACATATATCGGTAATAACTTAAATATATTTATTGTATACGAGCTAAATATATTTGCAATGTATAATATATGCATTAGGTATATATTACATTTTATATTTTGTTTCCACTTGTAATTTTTTTTCTTTAATAAGAAATTTTTCATTGCAAAATATGTAATTAACACTTGGCTAGGAAATGTAGCAAGTAATTTATTTAATATCCCTAAATTTATTTAAATTGTTGAGGCGGAGGACCAAAGATGCTTCCACTTTGTTTGCTCGCAGTTCTGGATGGAGCGAATCCAAGCATTTTCTGGATATTCTGTAGCGGAACGTTAAGATATTTAGGATGCGAAGCAGATCGTTTTCGTGGATGAGAAAAATTAAGTTTACCTGTCTAATACTCATAGTGCACAGTATGTACAGAAAGATGAACGAACATTCTGTATAATCGTCGCCTGGAAGGTTTCTGTGCGATAAACCTTGTATCCAACTGATTGGAACAAAGGGCAACCTTGCGACGACTCTGCCGTCGAAAATACTGTTGAACATACTTAACAGAGCGGTGAATGCAAATCCAATCGCAAACATTGACTTCATTTTTACGAGAGATAAATCCCTATTATTATTTTTTAATCTTTCTTCCTCTCTTTCAATTTTCTTCTTTTGTTGTTTGTCTAAGGAATCACCGTGGGCTTCTTTTCTTTTTTCCACTGAAATAAATTTTATTTAACGATGCAACGACAATAATTGAATTTCTTTAGCGAAAAATTATATTACCAGGCTTTTAAAAATTAAAGACTGCTGCTAGCCATTTAAAACTTACATTTTTTACTTTGTTTTTCAACTTCAGCTTTCAGTTTTTGATATTTTTCCGTTCTGTAAACCATGAGCCATGTTAAACCTGCGATTAAATACAAAATACATTAAAAGAACGATAATAACGTGAAATATTGAACGTAACCTTAAAAATAAGGAAGGAAATTTATCCAAAATTGCGTACCTTCTCCTAGCAAAGCTGTACAAACGCTAATAAATACGATTAAAATAGTGTCTGCCCACATATTAATAGAAAAAAGACTAAATGTTGTTTGATTTATTTAAACATGTAGTTTCCGTATTGCTGCGTCGATTGCGTTTGATATGCAGATTATCTGTGAAAGGATACGAAATCGAATTTCATTATTTGTCTTCAATAAATAATCGTAGAATATTCTTTTTCTTGAATTTTTGATTGAAATGTGTCTATAAAATGTGTAATGGAACATTTAAACAAAAAGTAAATAAATTCAGGGTAATTATTTACTAAGGGAAGGACCATATATAATTAGAAGCAATAATAAAGCATTAAAATAGATCCTAAAAATGATCTTGCAATGCTCAGAAATTGTGATAATCGTTTGCAATTATAAAAATTTGTTATCCAAAATGGGTATAGATCTTTTTTGTGCTCCTGATATGATTGATCAGATTTAAAAGTAACAGGATAGACAGAAATCGAAGTTGATAGTCAATTTTCCAACCTCGTCTCAGAGCACTGTATTTTGCACTAGCATTTTTAGCAATAAATAAACAATTGTTACAACTTTTGCGCACTGTGCAATAATCTCTAGGGTCCATATTATTATGATAATACTGCTGTGAATCTTGTATAATTAAAAAAAAATACGGAAATACATATTTTTTCTACTTTCTACTAATGTTTGAACTTCTGATTATTGCAGAATAATCTTTGGATTCCTATATAAACGCTGTAATTCTTCAAATTCCAAAAAATACATGCAGATATAGATATATTTTCTATCTTCAAAATCACTACTTTTTCTACATTCTAAAGGAAAAGGCCTAAACTATTGCTGGGCCATTAAAAAGTCGATGATCAAGGGTTTGGTCTTTGGTCCTTTTCAGTAGAAAGGTTACCGTTACGATGTTTAAACGGCGACAGAAAAAAAGTATTGAAATAAACGTGTATGGTTTCATTACAAAGTTTTTATTTCACAATAAATATTCCTTGCATTATTTCTCTCCTAAGACTATGCCAATAAACAATCTTGCTTCTAACATATAACTGTAAAAAGGTACAATATATACATACGATGTAATAGTTATTACAAATCAATTTTCATACAAAAACAATTCATGATATACATTTACACATATTCGAAATCGAGATACAATGATTACGAATATTGAAAATTGTCTCGATACAATTCTAATTTAAAATACTGATTTATGCCCCTTAAAAAGTATACATAGAAATAAACGTTGCACCTTTCACTGTTCATATTGCATACCGGATATGCATCGTATAATACTTTTGGTCGTGTTACTGGTAAATGAGGGTACGTACATAAATTAACTGGAACACACACGTTCGCAAATTTACTTGGATAAAAAGAAAAAGAAGACATGTATATAACATACATATTGCGCTATCGTTAAGATTCAATGTAATATTTATAGTTAGTTATAAATATCATTTACTCATTACGCATCTAACATTATTATCAATCGCTAAAGGTGTCTAATTTCTTTTTCAGTTGATCGGTGGCCTCGTTGCCTAAGCATTTTCTTATCTCGAAGCCAAGAGCAGCACCCAACGGCGGCGGGACAGCGTTGCCAATTTGGCGATGTTTATCGAGTATACTACCATAAAAGCGAAAGGAGTCCGGAAATCCTTGCGATCTGGCGCATTCCCTTACGCTCACAACTCTGGTTTGCTCCGGGTGTAAAACGCGACCCTGCAGATAATAAAATCGAGTCTTTATGCAGTCGTACCAGAGTAGGGCACAAATCAACTGATAATTAAAATTGACTAATCATCTGATTAATCGTTAATCATAATTAATAATCATTAGTTAACAATTTTTGATTGGTTAGTCATGACTATATGGCACTAATTACTTACAACTCTATTTAATCATTAGTCATTCGTTATTAGTTACGATTAATCATTAGTTATTATATTTGATTAGTCATTAGTTATATGTATACTACATATTAGAAATATGACAACATATTTCAAGATCATCAAAATCGAAGTCTAAATATATACCATTTTATATTAAAAGTTTATAAAGTATTGAAATATATTTTTTTAGTTTATCATTTTTAATTATTAGTCATATTAAAATTTTTTTGATTACTCATTTAGCCATTAGTTACGATTCGAGTTACTCACCAGTCAGTATTTATTATTCATGTTTAATAAAAATTTAGTTATTAGTTTAGTATTTTTAATTATTAGTCATTAGTAATCGTATTAATGATTACAGTTTGCCCAACTCTGAGTCGTACGTATAAACGTAGTGTAATTAACGAAAACTAACACGTACCTGTTTACCCATAGGTTCCGGATTAGTGATGGTCGTGCCAAAGAACCCATCCCACTCCAATCGACCGTACAAACCTGCCCAATGGTTATGACGGTTCCCGGTGTGGGGTAAACACCATGGGATCAGAGTGTTGTATTGCCTGTCCATCGGATCACACGTTTTGCCAGTGCAACAGTTACATACACCGCGAAACGCCCCAGTGGAGCTTTTACCAGCTTTTTTATCGTGATGAGTATACTCTCTGCAATAAAATCACGTATTTTAAAAACTAATCGTTTTAATATATTTAACCCTCTTATAAAAAAGGTACCGTGGTGGCAGTTCTGGAAAATCGGCTAACGAAATTTCAAATTGTAATACATTAGTTAAAGTGTAGCGTAAGATTTTTTGAAAATTTGAAAAATAGTGTTAATTTATTAAAATGCTTCTAAAAAATTGAAAAATTAAAATATCGAAAAAATCTTACGCTACGCTTTAACTAATGTATTATAATTAGAAAATTCCTTATCAATTTTGTTTTTTGATCTTCCAGAACTTTGTAGTACTGTCGGCCATCAAGGTACCTTTCTTTTTTTTTAGACTGTAAAAATTTTAGACAACTCTTCAAATATTTATCTATAACACGCGAAAAACCGAAAGCGTGTACATTATTCTAAAAATCCCAACACGCATCAAATCTTTATTTCAGTTACAATGAATTCTAAACTATTCGTTACAATGAATGGGAATTAGACTTACAATTTTTTTGAGTAAGTCCCATCGCTTAGACGAACCGCGATGTTCGGCAAATCTCTCCAATCGGATCCGCTTGCAGTTGGAATGTGTGCTATTCGCGCTTCGACTAATGGCGCCATATCTTTACAGATGTGATCGCGTAATATTGTATCAGGTTCTCTGGGTCTTACCTAAAACAAAAATATTTCACCGTTTAATCAAGTATGCTTTTGGTTGCTATTTCAACGTGAACATCAACAATCCGATCTTTACTTTTCTCTGAAAGTGCGATATCGCTTCATCTCCGTAAGCCATTTCTTCTTTGTTCCAACCGTTGCGAATATTAGGTAAGTCAGACATAGCGTCGCGAACGCTGATCGTTCTGTACGGCGCTGATTCCGTCCAATCGCAATTCGACGAATACTGTAGACAGAAAAAGAGAAATTGACAAACGTCGTTCGTAAAAATTCAATCACTCTCAAACAGTTGATTGCACGTGCCTTTTTATTATCAACAATAACGCTTAATTGACACGCCCTCTTGCTAAATACGTGGGTTGGTTCTGGGTATTTTGGAAGTATTTCCCCAGGTGCGGCAGCCAGTATTATTAATCTGTAAATAAAAAGTAAAATATATCGTAGCCAATCAAAATACAATCGAAGCAATTCGTAATGTGCGCACCTTCTTCGCGTTTGAGGAATGCCGTAGTTTCCGGCTTGCAGGATACCAAATGTGCATTGGTAACCCATACGTACGAGGCATCTTAACGTTAACTTTAGTACCATGCTTCTTTTGAATGAAACGAAGTTTCGAACGTTTTCCATAATAAAAAATCTCGGTCTATAATAATCACAGTAAGACAAACACGACACCACCAAGGAATTCTTAAATAACGAATATTGTCGGGAGTTAAAACGATTCATGCCGCTAAAACCTTGGCACGGCGGTCCTCCGCATAATAATTCCACCTCGCCTTTCTGAGGCAGACGTTGCCCGTTTCTATCGGTTACTTCTCCCTGCATAGACGGTGAATACATTATATTTCAGATTCGTATCATTATTTTTTCAATTTTACTTACGTTTATAACTTTACTCAGAAGCACATTGCAGTCCTCGCAAAACACCGTAGTATGAGGATTATTTAGTCGATACGCAAACGCGGCTGGTTCTTCTCTTTCAATCGCCCAGCGATTGTCGACGATACCAGCTTGTCGTAATCCCTCGGACAAACCTGTGCAAAAGATTCACGACAAATTTTATTCTCCAGACATCGAACTATATAATTAAATTTCGAAGTTTATACTAACCACCGCAACCAGCGAAAACGTCCAAAGTCTTCAGCTTCTTTTGCAAAACGCAATGATCGACGGGTTTTTCAATTTTCTTCTTTTCGCTAGTTTCCAATTTTTTATTTTTGCATTTTGCTTTTCCCTTCCCTTTTCCACACTTGCCAATGTTCATAGCGCGATTCGGTGGATCCACAAACGTCTTTTCCGAGGCGTTGTAAGCTTGGGAGAAGTAAAAACGATTGGGACCACCGGCAGTCCATTCTTCTACGGATTGAACTAAATTTTCCGAGTAAACCAAGTAACATTTACCCGCTACTTCCGAAAATTTGACATCGCAAACTGGAAATTTTGAATTGAAAGTTATTGATCATTGATCATCGTATTTTAAAAGTTGTTACAGATACACAGTGACCGACTGTATTTATACGAAATTACCTTCGTCGCTCCAATACACCATATTAAGATCGACCTGTTGCATTAATGTAAGTCCTTTGTGTGTATTTTCCGGACGATACATCTTGTTTATTTTAATCCATATATCGGACGAGGCGACTAATTGATTATTTGTTGTGGCGTATATCGCATTTATGTAACCAATATGAAATGGTTCAGGTGTATCATAGTTTGAACCTTTCACGTGGTCCGAAGACTTTCTATAATATTCGGGATACATATTTTCGTCTACTTTCCCTTTCTTCATCTTCGAAGAAATATGATATGTCGACGTATATTTATATTTTATAGCTCCTGGCGATAAAAATACCGCAGACCCGACTCTAAATTCTTCGTCCTTGTATTTTACTACGTTGTAAGATACTTCTTTACTACTTTTCTCTTCTTCCTTATCAAAAACCTAAAGCAAACAAACATTCGTGTTTATTCCAAATCAAACAAATAATAAATAAAGCGATGGGTTTAAATTTCCCAAACCTTTGGCGTGTAATACTGTTGCAGCGCAGTAAAACGCACGCAAGCAGGACAAAATCGATGACTGATTTCTTTCCGCTGACATACAGGATCCGGAGAAGGATCTTCGAATCGAGCTGTTTCGGGAATGTATCGTTTTTGGTAAAAGAACGTCTTACCGTCTTTATTTTGTATTTCGTCTTCTGGCAGTATATCGGCATTCCCTGAAATGTTGGCACGTTACGTTTACACATGCTCATTGTTAATCCCTTTCGATCGAGAGATAAAACAATCACCTAATTCACTCCAATTGTCTGGACTAGCTTTATAAATAACAGTAGCTTTGGATTTAACCGAAGTAAATGGAACGTTATCACATTCGTCGAGTAAAAACAGTTCTAACGAGTCGGATGTTTCGCCAAGAACAGTATCGCTGCCTCTTCTAAACCAATTAGCGTGGCATAATTTCGCGCCACTTTTATCTTCCCACATATACATTACTTTAGCTACTTGCAGCGGTACAGTAGGATCGTTTGACTCGATTAATACGTAATCGTTCGTCTTTATCTCTTCGTCGACCACGACGACAGAATCGTAAAAAGTTCTTCGGCCATCGTCTACAATCGGTTCTCCTACCCACGTAATTTCCTTCTGCGTGTGTTTGAACTCTTTCAAGATCATTTTTTGAGTGATTTTCGTGTTTTCCATCAACGTTTCATTGAGCTCGTCGTCTTCTTGATCCGAATCGTCGGCTTCCTGCAAATCCAGAATTCAACGGATACTTTTTATCGAACAAACGCGTTCAAAGATACACAAAAATTTACGAAACTCTGTTCAATTTATTTACCTGTATAGCCATGTTCGGACATCTTCTTCTATCGCATGCTTGCTTACTCTTTCCAGACCCACCAAATTTGATCATGTCCTTGCAAGCGGAGCAAACTCCACAATCTGGTTGTTGACAAGTTTCGCAAACTCCACACCTGTGCCTCTTAGGTCCCTGCTAAAGAATATCACAATTTTTATAGCATCGTCCTGAATTATTATAAAAATATCGATTACTTACCGAAACTTCCTTTTCTTTGCTCGTAGCTAATTGATCAGAGAAGAACGTTTCAAACATATTATTGACTAATTTCGTAGTCGTAGCCTTCGTCCAAGTAATCTTCTTATTCTTCTGATCTTTAGCCTGTGTTCTACGCAACGCGAGTCTTTTATTCAATGTTACACCTGCAAGTGTTACTAATGCTCGCATACACGAGCTCGTAATTAATAAGGGATCTTCGGGTCTTGCCGATGCGTCAAAAGATATAACTCGATCACAGATGAATTGTGCATATCGTAACAAGGAATCTTCGGTAAATCTAGACACTCCTTTTGGTGGAACTATGGTCTAAAAGGAAATCAAAATTTGTATAAAGCAGGGACTGAAAACAGTTATAATATTGATTTCGGTTTCTGAAACAGTTATAAGAACCGAAACAATGTCATAACTGTTATAGATACATACAGTGTGTCCCTCGAAATCCTGGACAGTCGATTCTTTCCTAATCTATTATAGATACGAAAAAAATCTTTATATGAAATTGAATGGCTAAACGGGGCCGATTTATTGGTTGTAACATATCATTATTGTTTATGGAGATATGAAGGTCAAGTTCGGTTTTTTAAATGGGATTATATATTTTTTGTCTGATCAATTGATAGTGTGTTTCAAGACGAATTCAGTAATCATTAATGTATAAACCTTTTTTCAAATAGTTTTTGAGATATTACGCGTAAAAGTTTACTGATTTTCAGCAGAAGAAAACCTGCTGGAATGGGAAGCACCGCAGGTAATCCTGAGTTTTGGGTCTACGGGCCTGCTTACCGCTCCTACCACAGATCCTTTGTATCTGTTTATGACCCGTTTCAAACTTCAAGCACCGGCCGAGGCCCCCTGCGGCTCTTCCTACTCTAGCAGGTTTTTTTCCACCGAAAATGAGTAAACTTTTAACTGTAATATCTCGAAAACCATTTGAAAAAAGGTATACACATTAATGGTTGTTGAATTCGTCTTGAAACGCACTATCAATTGATTAGATAAAAAATATATAATCCCCTTTAAAAAACCGAATTTAACCTTCATATCTCTGTAAGCAATGATAAAAAAAAAAAAAAATTGTTACAGCCAATAAATCTGCACCCTTTAGCCATTCAATTTCATATAAAGATTTTTTTCGTATCTATAATAGATTAGGAAATAATCGACTGTCCAGGATTTCGAGGAACACACTGTATATCGGTTCTTAATCATATTGATTACGGTTTCGATTTTGAAGAGTCAGAACCGATATAATCTATAACAGTTATGACTAAACTGCGGATTTTTATGCAAAATTAAATTTTGAGAAACATAAATATGAAATTGAAATTGGAATAACAGTATGTCTTATTTTCCGAACATTGTAACTTGAATTGTATTTTTTATATTTAGTGTATTTTAGTATGTGTTATTAGTAGACTGCGAAAGTTTATGCATTTCTAGCAATTTTAAATGTACTAAAACGTATAACGACGTGCATAGATGTAAAAACACATGAAATACAGAAAACAAAACACATATTATAATATTTAGAAGGTACAAGATATTTTATTTTTCTACGATCTTATTTGCATAAACTTCCGCTGTCTAGTTATTAGTCTTGTAGATTTTTTGCATACTTAATATTGTTATAAATGCATAAAATCCGCAGTCTAGTTATGACTTTGTTTCGCTTACAAGGAGAAGCTGCCAAAATGATGTCTCCAAATCTAATGAAATTTTGCATAACAATAGTGCACATCACATAGCGACGTGCGTTAGCACGTTTCGATTCTCTTACGAAAAGCAGCACGTTTGTCTTCGTTATCACGAAAAGTAACACATTTCGTTCTTCACCGCGAAAAGTAGCTCATTTCGATGGTTAGCTACGAAAAGTAACATGTTTAGTTCTTCACCGCGAAAAGTAGTATATTTGGGTGATTAGCTATGAAAAGTAAAGCAGTGAAATGTGTTAGTTTTCGCGGCTGAATTCCAAACGTACTATTCTTCGTGGCGAAGCAGTGAAATGTATCAGTTTTCGTGGCTGAAGCCGAAACGTGCTAATATTCGTCAGAAACGATGAAACGTGCTTTTCTTCGCGGGAAACCGAAGCGTGCTGCTTTTCGTAACGCACGTCGATAGAAGAAAACCCTAACAGCTTTCAGAAATTTCATTAAAATCTGAGACATCATTTTGACGGCTTCTCTTTGTTAGAACCGATTTATAACAGTTTGAAACAGTTATTTTCCGAACCATTTCAATCCCTACTATAAAGTACTTTATGCTCTTGAAATTTTACCTGTAACTTATTCAGTAAATCTTCGTAAGTTGGATTGATTTCATCTAACAAGAATTCTATAACTATTTTGCTCATATAAATCTTTTCTTTAACAGAATCCATAAATGGTACGTATGCTTCTGCGGGTTCCATTAATATATATTCTGCAAATGGTGTATTAAATCCCACCAATGCTAATTCACCGCCGTCAAAACCCGACACCCACCATTCGTTTATTGGTCCCATATCTCTAGTAGGTACACCGCCTTCCGGACATGCGTTCTCTTCGTAAATAGGTTTCATGTAACCGGAGAAATAAAGCACTACGTTCTTTTCGATTAGGCCAGTATCAAAAGAACACAAGTGTCCATTTTTATCGTACACGCTGCAAAATTTAAAAAATGTTTATACATGTATATTCGTACTTTCTTTTTAACATAAGAAAAAAAAAAGGAAATACCAAAAATCAGTTATTTTATTTTGTGGTCTCTCGTCGCATTCATGAACATCGGCTTCTTCTCCTGTGAATAACGATAATTTGGGGTCCGTTAGTGCGATGAACTCTTCTACAGCGCCGTTAGGATGACCTGGATATATTTTTAATTCGTTGCTCGTAAGTTTTTGACAACAATATTCGCATTTTTGCTGAACGTTGTTAGGTTTTTGATGCACTGGTTTTAATTCTTCTTCCACGGTTCCATTATACTTTTCCGTTTTGGTTTTCTTTAAGATATTTTCAGACTCGTCGCTAGAATCTTGCTCTTGACTTAATTTTATTTCAGATTTATCTTGTGTCGCTTCTTCTTCCTTTTGCGCTAACATAGGAGCCTTAGGCTCTAATTCTTCGGCTCCGTTGCTTTTTCTTTTCGTGGGTTTCTTCGATTGGGTTTTCTGTTTTACAGATGTACTTTTCGTGGTATCTCCGTTAATTTTGTTCAAGCCAGAAGCGACTTCCATATTAATACACTTCCCATTGCGAAGCTTTTTTCTGTCGTTTGTCTCTTGAATCACCATAGCTTCGATTACTGTTGAATTAGAAATAAATTTGGTCTCCTTATCATTTAGAGAACCTTTGTAGTACATTTTTGAGCTGTGTTTAAAATTTCTTACCTGCGTTCTTATTTTCCTCGATAATGCGACCGTTTAAAGGTATTTGATGGTCTTCTGTATGTTCAATTTGTGTTTGTTTCTCTGTCTCGTAGGTTTCAGTGTTTGCTATGATAGCAGATATCATAATGAATATGATTACATCCAATCAACTTTTTTTAACATCCCTCATAGAATATGGACTCCTTGCGTTTGAATTCCGACAATCGTAACAGAAGTGCACAGTTTATCGTTAAAGATAATTACAAACGAGCACGTTTTTCATAATTTTGCAAACTGTATACCACCATAACACAATCGTAATCGTAAGCACGAGATATCTATGCTGATGGTGTACCGCCAAAATCTCGCATGGCCTGTTTACATGAAAACGCCATAACTTACGCCATATTGGTGTAGCGCCACCTTCTTATACTTTTTTTTTTTTCTAATTATTTATGTCAGGTCAATTTATTATAATGCTTACTTTTGAAGAGATGCACGGATTAATTTTAATGAACTGCTAATTTATCTGCAACGCTGTTCGCACTTAAAACTATATAAAATTTTGCAAATATCCGATTCATAAACGATGCAAATTACTCTGCTGAAGGCGGGACTATCGAGATTTGGGAATCGGTTAACCAATCGTATCTGAATGTCATTTCGTCTCTCGATCACAGTAATTGTTATGATTAATAAATTATTCTAATTGCAAGATTATTGCAAAATGTAACTATTCACTTTTAATGGAAGTTATTAAGCTTTCCGTGAATCGATATTTATTGAGATTTTTGTTTATTTTGTTTTCAAGCAGGTAACAGCAGAAGTTTTGAAATTATCGAAAGATTCACATATGCATCGGTATTTATATCTAATTTTTAACTAAAATAATATTCAGTTCATATTATTAGTTGTAAATCTTACTAATTTGTATTTCGTTTTACAGTTCGAAACATTGTTAACGAGGGACACGTAAACATTGAAATATGGGAGGTACAAACATGACTGACGAGCAAAAGAAATTCTTAGAAGAATGTGAAAATGAATTTAAAGATCGTTATACAGAAAGAGACGACGCTTTCATGAAAATTAAAAACATGGAGCTACGAAAACCACCAATCGTAGATCCTTGGCATAGCAAAGCACGAAGAGGCCACTACGACTGGCCAAGGCAGAATCAGGGCCACGGAAGGCGTCATAATTCTTGGGACAGACGTAATAATGAAAGAGGCGACAGATACGATAGACATTCCGACAGACATTATTCCCATAGAAATTACAAACCTTATTAATACCTTTCATTGTCACTCCGATCATTATGCTCATTTCTTTCTGTGTATAGATAAGAATATACATGAACTTTGTAAAATAAACAGTATTTCATTTAAAGAAATTAAATGTAATAAATGTAAGCTTAAACATTTCACTGTAGTTCTAAGATGAATGGAACTTTTATCGTAAATTAATTCTCCAGTAATTTATAGTTTCTAAAAATTTTTGCATCTGTACTGTGAAATTAAATAAACGCGTCTGTAAAAGATTATAAATAAATTATGAGTTGATCATCTGATTAAACTTCACAAGAGAATAGAATCAAAATCGATTTTAAATAATTTTCGTGGGCAGTTTAATTTACCGCTAGGTGGCTACAGCATTCAATTTTCATTTTGATGAATTGACTTTTAAAACAACAGAGAAAACAACGCACAAAAAGTTGGAAAAATCTGTCTCGAAAATTTATGTAATAAACATATGATTCAATTTCTTTGTTGATTAATCTTTAAAACACTTTTCTTGAGAAATAAGAAATACAATACGAATTAAAATACTAATTGTTATTTATATATACCCGCGAATTTCATCTGTTTCAATATCAAACGTATCGATATATCGTCAGATTTGATATTATAATTTCATAATATTCAAAATTATCATTCCTTTTACGAAGAGTATGCATATTTGATTGATACTGTATAATATATTCTTCGCGGATTTCTAATAGTACGGAATAAATTAACTCTTTTGCGCGACGTAATTTACATATGTATACGTCACATTCGTGTCGAAATCCACTTAATTTGAAATCAAAGAATAAATTAATCCGTTCTGCATTCTATGTAGAGCACGATTTTTCTTAGCTTTCTTAGTATATAGTTTCTCTACACAATAAGGATTATTTGTTTGTTTATAGAATGAACGTAATTATAACATATTTATATAAGATGAGAAACATATGCCGATTGTGAGATTGAAACGGTACAGTTGGATTTTTTGTATCATCGTGTAAGATGTATCGTAGGTTAATAATACTCGTTTCAGACACACTCACAGACATTTTGCGTTCGTAGAAAATAGATTTACTATATAAATGAAATAATTAGCTGTAGATACGAGACACGTGCTTCTCGTATTCCTTTGCCGTGTGCAATTAAATTCGATTGAACAAAGGAGAATTGGACGCGTTCAATGATCAAGACTTGAACAAAGATTGTGCCAATTTAATGAAGTAACAGCGCCCAAGCTGCGGTTGGATACATGCACGTAAGTGAATTGAAAAGTATGCATTTGGTAATTATAAAGCACGTCAATTGAGGGTGGTATTCAGTGGCATTTATACTTAATCGTCTATCAATGGGAACGTGAGTGCAGCTGCAACGTGAAATCAGTGAATACGTGCGATGACGCGTTCATTTTCAAATTGGCAGCGGTGCTTTTAACACACGCGCGAGCGCGGATTTTTTAAGCGTATTCTTAGATATAAAATAAGATAACATAGTATAGTTTCCATTCGTTTTATCTTCATACATACCGTAAGTTAACAAACATTTCGTAACTATAATTGCATCAACAGTGTCAGTAGTGTATATCTTTTTTTAATGTTCCCAAAAAATGTTACAAGTTATTTGAATGTATTCTTTGTTGCGATTTGATCATGCACAAGCTTGTGTATATATTTATCTGTTATCAGGAGCCAGGACAGTAACATTGTCATAATCAGTCATAAAACAGCATGATCGTGGCTTCTCACTTATCATGAAAAAATAGTTACTGGATGAGTCACGCAAGAGAATATAAAAAACTACGAGCGATTTTTAAATTTATTCCAAATATTTCATTTTCTATTTGCTTCGACATTATAGCGTTGCTATTATCTGAGAAAAACACAAAGTAACGACTGAGACTTACAAAAGGAATTGTAGTTAATTACTTACTGAAAAGTCTTATATGAGTATCTTTAATGGATTGGCTCAAGAAAATATGCGGCCGAAGGTAAAATTTTCACCAAGGACTCTCAAATATTTCGTCGCTTTCGTTATTCATTGATACGTTAATAATTTACTATTGCAGAAGCGCTATTCCAGTAGATGACGAATTAGAGACCGTCGCAGAGAGAAAAGAACGATGGCGAAGCATCTACGCAATCTATTTTACCATGTTCCTTATGTCCCTTGGATTTAGCATTATACTCACTGGAGTGTGGCCGTATCTCGATAAGGTAATCAGCGAAAAACTGACGACCAATCATCAATTGTAATAATATATTGTTGATGTTACAGTTGGACGATAAAGCAGGCAAAGAATTCATGGGATACGTGGTTGCGGCCAATCCTTTGGGACAAATGCTATTTTCCCCTTTGGTGGGATGGTGGGGGGATAAAAGAGGATCGATAAGGCTACCTCTTTTAGTAACGTTGGCTTTGTTTACATTTGCGTCGGGAGTTTATAGCGTTTTAGAAATTGTGCCAGGAGATAAAAAAATTTACATGGTAGCTGCTAGATTTTTGGTTGGAGTTAGTTCCGGTTAATATTTTACTTTGTTCTGACTTATAACTATTAATTAGCGAAACGATGGCATTAATGGTTGTTTGGATAATATACCAATATTTTATTTCTAGCTAACATTGCGGTAGCGCGGTCTTATCTCTCCGCAGCTACAAAATTCGTAGAAAGAACTCGTGCAGTCTCTATGGTATCACTTGCGCAGGTAATACTTAAACTTGTACAAATTTTCGTTACCATAAAAAAATGTTACCACTTTTTTGATTGATTGCATTTTTATTATTTTTTAATATCAACTTGATTTTATTCAACTAAATCATTTAGTTTTTATTAAATATTAAATAAGAGCAATACATTTTTAGGGCCGATAAAAAAAGTTACCACTTTCGAAAAGTAATTGAAAATCGAATGTTTTTTCGGAGCGTCTCCCGTTTTAAGAATAATTTTCAATAATTTTAGCATTAAGTAAATTAATTTTTTAGTAAAGACTAGGAAAGTCATTCCAAGTTTCTCAGGAACCTCAAGTTTAATTTCACCTTACAAATATGTACCACAGTGTAAGTTTGACGATTCTGATGGTCAGTTTATCACACTCATATTACAAACTCCACATTTAAGCTCCATTGAACGTTAGTGCGAAGAGAATAATCGTGTATTCAACGAGCAGAAGTTTAGAAAAGTCAATAATTTATTTGCAACTACCAGAAAGCTTGGAATCATCTTCCTATTACCCTTATTTATAAAAAAATTCACTCGCTCAACGCGAAAAAGATACAAAGCTACTTTCTAAAAACAAGAAAAATGCCTCCACGAAATATTAGTTTTGTATTACTTTTAAAAAGTGGTAACTTTTCCTCGATATTTCAAATGTGTTCTTCTTTTTTAATGTTAAATAAAATTTCTACATGTTACTCAAATAAAATCAATTTTATCTATATTTCATAAAGTTATCGATATCCTATTAAAAAAAAAATAAAAACTCCACACATAGTAAAGCTTCTTGCTGATGTTAAAAAATAATAGAATTAAAACCAATCAAAAATGTGGTAACCTGTTTGTCCGTCATAATTAAATGACTGATCCTATTTATCGAAATGTATTCTAGGTACTGGGATTTGTGGTAGGTCCTGGATTGCAATCTGCAGTTACACCTCTTGGAGAGAATGGTTTATATTTTATAAATTTACCTATAAATATGTATACTATGACTGGTTGGATAAATGTTATAATGGGAGTTCTTAATTTTGTTTTATTTCTTCCATGGAATTTCAAGGAACATAGGATTGCAATACGCGAAGCTATGCGAAAAGAAGGAAAAGAAACAGGTAACAGTATTTGTTAATTGACAATAGTAGATGTAAATAGATTTTAGTGAACGTGATTATATGATTCGTCTCTGTCAACTGCAGAAGAAGAAACGTTGAAGTGCATAAAGCCTAATTATATAGCCAATTGGACATTGATTTCTGCCTTTTTTGTCTTGGTATTTAATTTCGTTCTACTTGAAACGTTAGTATAACGATCACATTGATTTATCGTTTTTAATTTATTCGCGGCATATTCAACCGTTTACTTATTTCTCTTTATAGACTTGGCACTTCGTTAACCATGGATCAATTCGCTTGGTCGAAAAAGCAATCTTTATACTATGTAGGTCTGTTGCTCAGCATTGGTGCAGTCGTATCCTCTATCACGTTCGTTATGATCGAGCCTTTATGCAAAAGGTACGAACGATTTATGCAAATAAGCGCCGATTAACTGTTTCCTCATGCATCTTTTTAAATATTAGATTCAACGAACGAAAGGTAATGTTATGGGGCGGTTTCTTCTTCATGATAATTGGAAGAATACTGTGTATTCCGTGGGGCCCCGATCCTCCACAAATTGCTTATATAGAATGTAAGTACTAAATTCACGTCCATAATAATAGGTAGACAGCGGATCTTTATGCAAAATAAAATTTTTACAAGCACAAACAAAGAATAGGAATTCGAAAAACATTGTGATTAATGTTTTAAATATTCTATCTTGACTAATATTGCAGATATTTTGTATATTTTGGCATATGTGAACAGTCTCGTAGATTTTTTGCATACTTAGCATTGCCATAAATGCATAAAATCCGCTGTCTAATAATAGGATTTACGTATAAAATCTTATCTAATTCGATGCTGTGTTTTACAGCGTCTAACGACACGAACGCTTCCAACAAAACGGAAATCTTAGGATGTCCAAGTACTCAAGAATGGTGTCTATACACTCCTCGACTTACGGTTACTCAATTTTTTATCGGGTATGGCTTTACCACAATCGGCTACCCGTTAGGCGTTACTTTAATACAAACTATCTTTAGTAAAATATTAGGACCGCGACCGCAAGGCGTTTGGATGGGTTTAATGACTGGTGCTGGATGCGCGTCTCGTGTTTTGGGTCCGGTGTTTGTTAGTGTAATTTATACGCGTTACGGAACCTATCACACGTTCAGTATTACGGGTTTAATGCTGGTATTGTCTATGCTGTGGCTTCAAATCGTGAACGAACGACTGATTCCTTCCGAAATGGTCTCGCGAGATGTAGAACGAACAGTTGACGCTGAAATTCCATTGGTTCACATCAAACTTAACGATGATGCTCAACAATCGACCGACTCATTGAAAGTCGATAAAACTGCGGAATGTGATAAAACTTGCACCCTCTAAATTTCATGTGCAATTTTATTTTTTATGATTTTATGAGTGAGCGCATACGTGCGACTGCCATTCGAAGTCACGGATATTATTCTAGTGATAGAAAACATAAACGTATAGTTTTATGAACTTTACAAATTTCTAACAAATGTTTTGTAAGCATAAACATATTAAGAGACGAATGAATATACAAACGACTAATATAAAAAAAATTTAATTTAATTATTATTGTATTTTTATATTGAAATCGTAAGTGAGAAATGAAATCGTAAAGCGAAAGTGTTTGAATAAAATGTATAAAAATTGGAAAAAAAAATTGAAGAAAAATTCATGGTTATTTTGATAGAGAAAGTTAGATACGAATTCACAATATCGTTGTATCTTTTAAATTTATAATAATACTTTTGTTACAATTGCAAAGACTGATTAACTTTGAATGTCTTTCACTAAACAATTTTTTATTTGGAACTGTACTTATCACGATTAATTGAGGCTCATAGAATTACAATTTTACTTAAAGACGTATGGAGTGTCGTAAACGAAGTACTTCATAAGATTTATGGATTATACGAATAACTTAGTTTTTGATATACCGTTTTTCGAAGTATGTATATGTATTTTTCGAAATAATTATGTGCAATAAGGGATACAGATGAAATAAAATAAGTTATATTTAAAATCAAAATTAGACGTTGTTTCCATTTTCGTAAAAATCATCGTAAAAAGAGAACGTTTATTTGAGAATGAATTAAATGCTACTAGACAACTTGCCGTTTGTACTTTCTTTTTATGACTTTTTAATGTGAATTGTTTAAATGTAGAAACGCATTGTAAAAAATCATGAATTCGGTTTTATTCACGTATTATCAGAATCGAGAACCGTTTATCACCTATTGTATCTGTCTACACATGGTTGATAAATATTGTAAAAAATTATGAATGAAATTTTACAATGTAAAGGTAAAAAAAGAAATGCCATTAACGCATGTCCTAAAAATAAATGAAAAAATTTCGATAGCTTATATAAATAACACTTACAGTTACAAATTAGTCTTTCTTCTTTGGCTTTTTCGGATTACGCGATCGAGACTTGGCTTTACAAAGAGGACAGATTGGCGCATTTCTATGAATTTGTTGGTGGCACGATAAACACGATTTCATGGGAGGTGGTTGTTGCCTGAAAGCAAAAAAAAACAAAACATAGAGGAAATAGTGTGTAATTGCAACTTTATATACTTCTGTATTTATTAGTTCCAAGAATAAAATTCTTGTTGTATCATACAACAGTAATTAATTTAAGAGGGTATTTTAGTGTACGTACAGATTCTTTTTTTTAGAGTTTTTTTGGAATTTTTTATGAAAAGCCTACAAAAATTATTGCTATTAGGTTTTTCGTGCATATTGTTTTATCGTTATATATTACTGCCTTAATAAAACCTGACTGTTTACACTTTTGTACTCTTTATCGCAGTTCGGATTATAGTAATTTTAAGTATTTTTATAAATATGTAGTTTTATTAAGTATAACCACGTCTTCAGTCGCTTTCTACGTTTAAAATATTAGTTGACATCGGCCCTTTACGACATTTTGATTCATAGCACCTCGGATATTCGAATAACCGAGATTTCACTATAAAAATAAGAGCGAAGCACCTCGGACAATACGGAACCTTGGTTAAACGAGTCTCGGATAACCGAGATTTCACTGTAACCAGATAGCAATAACTTTTATGAGTTCTTCGTAAAAAGATTCCGAAAAAAACACTTTAGAAAAGGACCTTTTACATTAGAATACCTCCTAAATTTCTTGTAAACTACCGTGAAGGGATCTGTTAAGTATTTGCATGCAGTGTTATAAAAATATAATATAAAGTTGAGATATACCAGTGGTACCTGAATGTTGGAGCAGGTGGGCCTGGCGCAGGGGGTAATGGTCTTGGTTCGGGTTTACTTGGACCTTGAAGAGGTTGGGGGGCAAGGAAAGGTGTGGAACCACCTGGATGACCAGGATGGTGTAGAGTGAGTGGAGGTAATAAATCTTCACCCCGTACATCCATCCTCCATTCTGCCTTCTGCATGGGACGATCGAAATAGCTGCGAACAAACCATCTACACGATAATAGTTCAAGTCAAAGTCAACTTGCGCAACAATTTTCCATGCAACATCTTTTAACCAGTTAAATAAGTCCTTTCTCTGAAAAACAAAACGTCGTGCAATAAAAATTACTTTACTATTTCAACTTATTTTAAGGGGGTTTTCTAGTGTGACATCCGATCTTTTTTTTTAACTTTCTTCAGGAATTTTTTTCAAGAACTTAGTGACAGATTTGTAGACTGAACTTTTTACTATATATTTAATACATATTAAACTGTAAATAAAAATAATTTTATTTCATTGGAACCGCGTGCAAAACATTAAATGCGTTTTTCTCAAAATCGTGTTTCAAAAAATGGTTGCCACAATATCTCGGATTCTACTTGGCCGATCGGGCTCATTTTTTTGCGCACATCTTCAGCACATGTATCGCTATTGCCTCTACTAGAATTACACCAAAATACACTGTCCTTTTATTTCTACAACTTGAAAATGATGAAAAAAATCGCGAATATCGACAGTTCATTTTCAAACGGCAGCCATTTTGCAAATTTTTGATATTTCAATACAAATCTGGTACCTGCAATAGCCGCACCCATGTAATTTAAGAATTTTTTTGCCTTAATGGTTCCAGATGAACATAACGATCAGAATCATGGCAACTAGTCGACTAACAAGGAGATCCTCAGGTCTTCGGATTTTAAAAAAATTTGATGCTTACCGTATGTAAAGATTTCTACTCAAACATCGATTTCCCAAAATAGTAAAAAGCGTGTTTCAAAAGACTTCGAGAAAATCAAATTTGAAAAATTTAATTATATACATCAATAGAGAATTTAATGATCTGTAAGAATTCAGTGAATCAGAATTAAATTTTTTTACAATTTCAAATAAATTATGAGACTACATAAAATACGAAAATCGAGATCGTTCGTAAACTTTTGCCCGCAATTGTAGAACATAGAATGGAAATAATAATCTTTAAGTGAAGATATTTACCTCTTTTAATACAAAAACATAAAATTTCATTTTTACAACAAATTGTAAATAATTAACGTATATAAAGGAGTCTAGAAATATTCATGTTTGATTTTCCCAAGTTATTTTAACAAATTGATGTTTGAGTAGAAATCTTTATGTATGGTAAGTATTAAAATTTTAAAAAATCCGAAAACCTGAGAATCTCCTTGTAAGTTTTTTCGAGATGGTCGAAGTTATTTCGAGTCTAAAAATCTTTCACAAAGTCTTTGAAAACAATTGCTGAAAACAGTTTAGAAAATCGCATATCACATTAGGAAACTCCCCTTAATCTGCAAGATTAAATTTAAGTTTACTTTGTACATCTTTTGGAGCATCTTGTCGATAGACCTCGGGTAGCTAAACAACAGCAGCATGCACAGAAAGTATTTAACAACGTCGAAGAATCAAGCACTCTTACTCTGGTGAAATGAGATCAGATTCTGTTTCATACAACTCTGGTAGTCTTTCCAGTCCCAAGAATTCTCTGCGCATGCGGTCAATGTCATGCTTCAAGGGCTGATAATCATTATTGTGAATCATTTTTGCAGTTTCCCTAGCTTTATTCCTAGCTTCTTCTGCCTGTTTAATCACAGCTTCCATCTAAGGCAGTTTCATTAGCAATTACACATTTAATCGATTAAAGAATAATATTGGGTTGGAAGAAAAATTTGTAGCGTTTTTAAGTGAAATTACAAAACAATACATTTCACCACTTTTGATGTTGTTTCATAATTTCATTCTCCCAGAACATGGCATTTGTTTAGTGTTATTTATTGCAAAATGCTACGAATTTTCGTTCCAACCTAATACATTGTGTATCAAGGGTGCAAAGTAGCACGAGTAGCAATAGCTTTGCGCTCGAGTTGCACACAATGTTTCTTGTCCTACATGGACCGGAAGTGCGCGATTATATGCACGTAGGGAGGGTGCAAAGTTGGTTATTGAAGTGGACCACTTCTTAGCGGGCGTTAGGAGTGAAATCGATTCATGAAATATAAAGCGAGACCAAAAACTGTCACGAAAATTCTTATTAGGGCGGCGATGTATTAATTTTCCGCCAGGGACTGAAAACAGTTATAATATCGATTTCGGTTCTTGAAACAGTTCTTTTCAGTTACTTTTCCATCCTTTTCCATTACTTTTGTACACGATCGACGGTCTTTTATTGACGCACTTTCGGTGCAGGTAGAGCACAAAGAATAGTAACGTAAGATTTAATCGTACCGCATTAATATCCGCATGTATTTGTCGTAGTTCTTCGACGTGTGCCATTTTCTCTTGCATAAGAAGATCCATTTCCTGCTTGTATTCTATCAAGCATTTCTCTTCTTGTTCAGTCTGTTCTACTTCGTGCAAAATCCTCTGCTTCATTTTCTCTAGTTGAAGGGTTTTAGTCCTGATAAAACATACGAAGTGATAAATACGAATAACTTGAACAAATTTGACGCTTGTTCGGTAAACAAGATACGAGTTGTAGTTTTTGGCAAATATTAATTTTACAAACGACTTTATAATAAGGAAGTTTTATAATATGTACTTGATGTCTTTCAAAGCTTCCAGCTTCGCGAAAATCACTGTGGTCTCCGTGGTTGACATTTTTGAAAGCTACTCGACGCTTTCGTTTGCTTCGACTCTGTCAAACGGAAGACAACGTTGTTTGTACATATGAAACAAACGCAGCGGAATCGAAACCGGAGTCCTTGTCAAGGCATCGCGAACAAGATGGTGCAGAATTAAAAACGGTTCGGTAACTTCATTGAGATTCGAGCGAATACGTTTATCGGACCCGCGACTTTATTTTTTAAAAATTAACCAACACCGTTGACATCAGTTGACATGTAACAACATGTAACACAATGAACATATTCACGCCACGAACTAAGACGGTCGCTTCTTTATAGATCAGAAACAACGAGGCTTTCGGTGCATAGAGATGCTAGCGTCGTGCAGCGATGCATCCGAGAATTAGAATAAAAAAGGCGGTTCGGTATAAAAGAGAGATGCGCACATTTAGCTGTGGATCTGATGAGAACGACTTATATTAGGAACAGAAATGATGCGATAGATTTCACGGTGGAATCGTGTCGTTTATCGGGAGCTCAGATCACTGATAAATTGGATACAAACGATAGTTGTTATCTACGAAAAAACGTTTCTAAGGCAGTTTTAAAAGACGAAATTTCAGATATATTAGAATTTAGTCGGTTACAGTAGATCCTCGATTATCCTAATCACAATTATTCTCATTTTTAATTATCTAGAATCTAGAGTTTTAATATAATTATTGCAGTAGGTGTAAGAATTCAGTGGGATTCTAAGTAAAACTTGAACTGTGAATTAATAACTTTCTAGTAATTATTATAGTATTTTATTTCCTTCTAATCTACTGATTAGTATTTTATTTTCTTCTAATTATTAGCATTTTATTCTATAAATATTAAGTCAGATAATCGAGGTTCTCCTGTAATTTTTATTAATATACTGTAGATGTTTATGCATTTTTGGCAATTTTCACTATGCAAAAATCTGTAAGAAAGTATATTTTGTGATGTTTAGAAAATAATAAAGTATTTTTATTCAAGATTCAGTGCTATTCTTGTGGCTGTATAAAAACTTGAATTTGCATAAACATTCACAGTCTAGCTATCAATAACATTAGCAATTATCTGATTTCTCTGGAATTATTAAACTGTGGATTTTTATGTATCTACGACAATTGTACAGGGTATTTCGTTTAACTAGAAACGATGGAATATCTCACGAGGCATTTTCAGGAACTTCATGTTTAATCTCACCTCACAAATATTTAGTAGAGTGGAAGTTTGACGATTCTAGTGGTCAGTTTATCAACTTACAAACTCCACATTCAAGCTTCATTGAACATTAGTGCGAAGAGAATAATCGTGTACTCAACGAGCGGAAGTTTAGAAAAGTCAATAGCTTATTTGCAACTACCAAAACGCTTGGAATCACCTTCCTATTGTCTTTATTTATAAAAAATGGACTCACTCAATGCGAAAAAGATACAAAGCTACTTTCTAAAAACAAAAAAATGCCTCCACAAAATATTAGTAACTTTTCCTCGATATTTCAAATGCGTTTAAATGTTAAATAAAATTTGTGCATGTTACTCAAATAAAATCAATTTTAACTATACTTTGTAAAGTTTTCAATTTCCTATTAAAAAAAAATAAAAACTCCACACTCCACACTCCAAACATACGTTAAAGATTCTTGTTGATGTTAAAAAATAATAGAACTAAACCCATTCGAAAATGTGGTAACCTTTTTGTTCGCTACTGTAATATAAAATGTTAATAATTAGTTGAAAACGATTTAAGCCTGGTTCAAATTGTTCTCGAAATGCTGTTGCACTCTTATACCGAATGTATTTAATAATTGGAACCCTGACAACGGTGTACTATTCAGGTGTTGCAAGTTCCCTCAATAATGTGTGATCATTAGATGGAAGATCTCCTACCGACCGCTAGAGTGCGCCGGAGTAGAAACATCCGTGGGGAGCGTTCCTATTGGTTCAGCGAGCTTAAGTGGGGATAAGCGAAGTTCTGACTATGACGCCCCTAGTGGTGACCAGAGAATCTTCTATCTATTGCTTAGACCATATATACCTATAGACACGGTCTGAGGTATAGGAGCCCATGGGAGAGTCTGATGCCAAGATAACGAGCTAGTTTGCCTACAGTGACGTCAGAAAAGATAATTCAAGATGGCGAATAGTGCATCAGACCAATCAGATGATTAGACGCCGTTAGACTGTATAGATACTTTTTGAAAGTAGATATTCTTTGCCCACATGATGCATGCCCATATGAACGTCATGTAGATGATTTTATCTTTGCATCAATCTAGATGACTCAAGCCGTGTCTATAGGTATATATGGTCTAAGATCTATTGATCACAAAAAATGAATCAGGCAGACGTGTTTTGTCGGAACACCTCTATAAAACACTGTGACCCTGACTAATAAAAATTGGGGATAAATGAGAGTCATATAATCGAGGTTCTGTAATCGTACCCATTATTCAAGTAAAAATTGAACTTAATTAATTTTGCACAAAAATCCGCAGTCTAATAATTATACATCGAGATGCTCAATAGAATCGTTCCGATTGTAAATGAACCGAACGAAACAATAATCGTCGGTTTGTTGTTTCTTGGCGTGGGAAGAATAATAAATCAAATCCTATCGACACGTCAGAGCGCGACGCAGCGGTTCACAGTTCTGTTATCAGTTCGGACGGAGTGGCGCGTGTATGAAACACGCGCAGTTATCTGCACCATGATTTTTAATGAGGCGATTAGAGAATGCGACCATGACCAGCTATGGGTAACTGAACGAAAGCGGCGCACGGCGCGGCGGCCAACATTTTCTCCAGAAGATATCCTCGGAGATACGGTTGCCGAATCAGTCGTTGATAGAGAGCGTCGCGATGTCTCGGCAGGCCAGTCGTTGGCCGGACTTTTACAACAGGCCAGATAAGAACCGGTGGGGGGAAGGAAGCAGCTGGAAAAGCGCGGTCTCTGTTGACGATGACGATGATGATGGCCTCTCTCCCTCGTCTCTCCACCAACTTTTCGTCGTTTACCAGAGCGCAGACGGTCCCGTGGATCGCCTGTCAGTCTTCCTCCTACTTTCGTTAGCATCGAGCGGCAACTTGTGCAGTTCGTATGACTAATTGTAAAGTCATCGACCACGTTTCGAGTGTGTCTCCGCTCGCGGAAGCTTCGCAAGCCTGAGTCCAGATAAAGGAGGTCGGAGAAAAGCGGCGCGGCGCGGAGTCGAGCGATTTCGCGATCGCACCCTCCTGGGGGACCAGTTTTCCGCTTGCTTCGACGCAGTGCTCGACGCCTCTCTTCCATTTCTCTCCGCACTCGGAGCACAGTGGTCCCCGCCCGGTGACGTCATGGGGTCCAAAATGGGGTCCAGAGTGTGAGTAAACAACGACGGACAACTTCCGTTTCTTCCTTCGCGGAATCCGCTCGTTCTCGCGACGCGTGAAACGATAGCAGACGAATTTGAGTTCACGTTGCGACGTCACTGGATAAGCCATATAATTTGACTTTCCATCGGAGGCAGTCGCGTTTGAATTTTTTTTCGACGATCGGTCGAAAGCAATTCCGCTCTTTCACCCTTCACGGTGGTCCGTCGAGTTTATCATCGCCGCGGGCCGTCGCCTATGTTTCTTTTTTTACCTCCAAGCCGTCGATCTTTTTTCTCCCTTTTGCGGAACAGGACTACAATATATGCAGTGCGTCGTGCGTTTAATCGACCACGCATCGCTAATGAACGCGCGCGTCGGACAAACGGAGTCATTATGCATCAACGCGGTCGATGTCTTCCATCGAGAAACATCGAGTCGCGATCGCCTCGACGATGCGAGGGATGGCTTTCAAAATAGCCTGAAGCTTGCGCGTCAACATCGTGCTAACGTAATGGAAGAAAGTATGTAGTAAAAGCGGGATCGATAATGAAATTGTGACTGGTAACGAGCGTGTTAATTAGTAAAATCGCAACGATTATTTAACGCTCATAATATCACCATTAGCGAGATACTTAAACTGCGTTCGTCTTATCGTTAACTGGATATAAAACTGAACGGATTACCAGGCGTAATAAAACGTCGTGTTATAATGAAAATCATTGCCCAATAAGGATCACGACTCTGATCGTTGTGCCGCAAGTATTGACGAGCCTCTGTTACGACTGAAGATAACAGGAGTGTGTTTGAGGCACGTATAAAAGAGAATTGCAGAGGCGTTGGAAAAGAATGGCATTAATGGGAGACAGTGGCACAATAAAGGAGTGCAAATGCACGGGCACGTGAACGCAGCACGCTGGGAAAGGCGGAACGAGTCAGTGGTTAAAATAAAACAAGCGTCGTACAGAGTATTAATTTGCTCGAAATCTGTCAACATACTGCAGACCGTATTTCGAGCCGCGGTTTCTTCTGGTTGCGTTTTATGCGCAGCGAAATTCACTGCTGTTAGAGGAAGAAACAGAAATACGGTACAATTTTTAGAAAATCAACAGAAACTTCCATTTCGAATCACTGCTTAAAGATCGAAGAAGTTTCTGATCCTAATACATTTTTTATTAGTGGGAAAAGGAAAAAAATGTAGGGTCATTCCACGCGAACTCGGACACTTTTCGGAGTACCACTTTGGATTTAGTCGAAATTTTGATACGTTATAGTCATAATCTCTGGTGATACATATGAGCTTAATAGTCTAAAGCAAGAAAGCAATACTAGGATATCATTAATTGGTATTTATTTCTCTTTCGGGTTACAGAATACAATATCAGTTTCCTTATTCCCAGAAGACGGTGTTTTAAAAGTATTAAACTTTTATTTTGCCCAGGATGTCATTATTTTGTTTTATATTTTATATTTTGTTTTTAAAGTTAACGTATAAAGTATAAATTATTAGTTAACGAAAAAAAATAGTATAATTAAGAGTATAATTAAGAATTCGGATAAAGAGAATAGATTTTAATAGGGGAGACGTAATTAGGCTAAGACAATTAAAAATGCGATAACTAATCTAACAAACCGAATGTTAAAATAAAGTTGTATCAAAACAATATTGTAGCCGAAGACATATAACTGTGTATGGACTGAAAAATAAAGATTATTATTATTACTAGACTGCGGATTTTCATGCAAAATAAAATGTTTCGACACACATATAATGAATAGAAACTTGAACAACAACATGTCTTATTTTTTAAATATTGTAACTCGAACTATATTTTTGATATTTTGTATGTTTTGGTATCTGTCAACAACATCGAACATTTTCAGAATACTTAGAATAGTGATAAATGCATAAAATCCGCATTACTATAGTCTTTAGTGATATACATATAAACGAATCTCGAAGGATTTCTCAAAATTTTCAGAATTGTTGATCTCACGAACAACTGTAAAATCAACTGCAATATTTCAACATATCCAAATTTCGACTAAATCCAAAGTGGTACGAAAAGTGTCAGAGTTCGCGTGGAATGACCCTATATTTAATATTTTTTGAACGATATAAAAAGTTATTACAGTTTCGAGAAAAACAAAAAGATTCCGCCACTACAGTAATCTCCTAGAAAAGTTTGTTTGAAAAGAAAAACAACGAGGAAGAAACACAGTAGTGTACAGTGAAACTTTGGGATTGAATCTAACTTATGGATATACGTAGCGATAAATAATGAAATTTCTTCTGAAATTTCTACAGTAGAATTTCGATTAACCGAATTGATAACTATAAAACAAAATGATAACAATAAAGTAGAACGTTATTAAATCATAGTTCAAGTTTTACTCGGAGTTTCACTACACTTTTACACCTAACACATTAATTAATTGAAATCCTAGATAATTAAAAATAAAGATAATTGTTATTCGAGTAATCGAGGTTTTTCTGTATATTCTTTTGTTTTCTCAGAAGTCTGTCCTCATAATAGACATGTACTCAAAGTACTGCTTTGAACTCAATACAAGTCTCCAAGCGTGGTGAAATTGTTTCCAGATAACCAGTAATTCCAGATAACCATCGATATAGCGTTCGGATATAAGCAAATTTGTTTTGTAGTTCACACAAGCGATTTGCCGCCGAATGATCGCAAACACGCCGCCTAGTTGTCGCGATAATTTGCAGCTTGTGCGAACTGTCTCATACAAATTCACGTTCAGTTAAAAACTGTCAGCGGCGGATCGGCGAAAACCGCTCGTCTGAACCGAGCCTAATCGGCAACTCGATCTCGGTTTCTAAGAACTGGATCACGCCCGAAAATCGATCTTCCGATGGATAAAATGCGAGCGCACAACGCCGCCGAAGTTCACGCGCGATGCATTGTCCAAGCGCGGGTAAATTACTCACGTTATCGCGCGGCTGACGCAGAGCTCGTCTATTATTCGCATTCTCTTGCCATCTTCGCGAATCCTGTCCATTTTTCGCGATCCTCGAGAAGAACGAGGTTCGACGAGGACGTTTAACGATCTCAGGGTTCGACAACCATCCCCGGCGAGTCGACGAGCGTCGAAGATCGAGTGGGAATCGCTGGCTCGATCGTCGCTCTCGATTTACCTTGCCCATTATGCCACGGTGACTAATTCACGACGAGGATCGTTAGTGTCACCTCGGTGGTCGACCTTCGGAATGTTTGTAAAACTTAGTCTGCTTACGGGGAGCCGTGCGCCTCGTAATGGATCGATTGATCGCGTCCCGTCCACGGATTTCTCGTCTTTGAACGAACGCGACCGTTAGACGATGATTCAATGCGAACTGGAAGTCATGACATCGTGCGATATGGCTGGAAAGATTGTGAATCATTTGGTAGAATCGCCCTAACGTTGCTTCCACAAAACTGGCAGGTAGTAGTAGTATTTATTTTTATTGTATGAGGCTGACGCCAAGTACAATCTTGTTTACATATTAAAATTTCTAGATGTACACGTATGTATCATTTATTTTTCCCGTCGTTCGGTAGTTTGACGTCTCCTAATAGGCAAGGGGTCCCTTCTATTGGTTGTTAGCAATCCTGGTTTCGTTGGAGTTGTGTTTGCTTGCGTTTCGCCTCAGTCTTCGAGGTACAATGATCTTAATCTTAAGCATGATTTCATGTACATGTACAGGGTGTCCTAACCAAAGTGTAGAAGCTGGAAAGGGGTGATTACTCTGGTAATTCTAAACAAATTTTTTCTTAGCAAAAATGTTCGTTATGGCTTTGTTAATGAGTTATTAACGAAAAACATCGACCAATCACAGCGTACGCGTAGCGAACGATCAGCTGTGAACGCTACGTGTAGCTTGGGCCAGCCACTGAACGGCCGTTCGTCCGCTATACGCGCTCTCTGATTGCTCGGTGTTTTTCGTTAATAACTCTTTAAGAAAGCCATAACGAACATTTTTGCTAAGGAAAAAGTTGTTTAGAATCACCTCAGGAATCACCCCTTTCCGGCTCCTACACTTTGTCTGGGACACCCTGTATATGTATATTTCCTTTATTTGTTTTTCCTCTTGGGAGGGCAGAATGGTGGCTATTTGAGCACGAACACGAACGAGGCAGACCCGAGGCAGCATAAAATTGGGAGAGGGGACATCGTTTGGTGGCATGCGGGGCAAATTCGGGGTGTGTTGGGACTTGCTTCGGGTCTGCCTCGTTCGTGTTCGTGTTCAAGTGTATAGCCACCTTAACACTCTTAATGTTATATGACATTTATATGTTAGAACTTTTATGATTTCGAAACTTTACCTTCGACGATTCTGGGGTAAGTGTCGTGGGGTTTATCACAGTCTTATCAAAAGGCAAAGCACCTAACCCAGATACTCCAAGAACAAAATCCTTATTCCTTAGCAATGCGACGTAGGGCCGTTTCCTATACCCAAACTCTCCTCATACAATCAATTCATCGGTACCCAATAGCTGGCAGACCCAACGTGGTCATCAGCCATCGCCTGCCGGTAGGATTGTTTAGTCTCATGCATCCCCATTCAAGGCCTCACGTAGCCTAAGTCCCAGTTATAAAATCCTTGACTGTGGGACGACCCCAAGTCCTCCATCTCTGACATCAGTAAAAGAGGATACTGACGCTACATATGTACATGTATGTTATATGCTTTTATAACTTGACACAAAATTATATTTTGCAACTAATATTTTGTAACATGTTATACATGTAACATCGCATACCTCACATTATATTGGCATGAACTGCCTGGTAAACTTGTTCAATTTATCCACACTTGATGGATAACATATAATCTGCTATATAACACGAAAAATGTTATAATAACATGTTACATATTCTTTTTCAGTTTCTAACAAGTTTTATAACTAAACATCCTCAACGTTTAATTGAGAGCGTGTTTAATTTTCTAAGCATTCTGATTTGAGTTATATTTTTAATATTTTGTATACCTTAACATACATTAAGAGTATCGTAGATTTTTTGCATCTCTAGTATTTCCATAAATGCACAAAATACCCATTGCCGCCATAAAGCTTACGACGAATTTCCATGACAAAGTTTAAGAAAATTACGTCTTGTCAATTGACAGTCATTGTAGTTTGTAAGTGTAGTTTATATGCATTTAAAAGATAGAAAAGTCAGCATGAGCTAAAGTCATTAAAATGGTTTTCCGACTCTCCAAAGGTTAAAACTGGCAGGGATTTCTAATAATTAATGCACCTTCGCGGCGCCGCGATAAAGTTTCTGCTATCACATTATCTTTTTTTACATTCGGGTCACGATTAATCGATTCGATAAACTGGAGCAGATCTCCTTAAACAGTTTCTCGGTTTTCCATTGTCTCGACATCTTATTTGTATTGTTGCTCGATTGTGAGTTGATGGAAGATATTTAAACATCGATAGAGTCGAGACATCGAAACGCGGTGTTCGTCGCGTCGATTCAAGGCGCTCAATTATGAAAACACTTGTCTTCGATTCGTGGATTCTCGAACGAGACACGCGAACGCGTTTCGATGCAACAGATAAATCGCGTTTTCGAGTGGTTCTTCAGACATTTACATAACCCGCATCGCGAAGCACGATCTGATTTCTCTGGAAAATAAAACCACTCGGCGACCGTTTCCTTCTTTCGCGTTCCCGTTTTTAATTCGGAGCAAGAAATGATGTCGACGATATCGGAGCATCGATAACGACGGCCAATCGTCACGATAAAACGGCATGCGATTGAAAAGCGAGACAACGACGCGAGTCTCGAAGAATCGAATAGCGGGATGAGAAAGGTGCGCGAACTCGTTTGCAATTTACAGCGCATTTTCTTCTCCTTCGTCGATGAATCGTTTCGCCGCAAACATCTATTGTTCCGAGAAACCGCGAAGTAATCGTTGTAAAAAGTCGGAAACAAGGAAGAAGGGAGAGGGAAGGGGTGCTTTCGCAGTAGGATTGACGCGCGCGTGCAATTTTCATATATCGACCGCGAATACGTAGATACGACCGATGTAACAATAAACTAGTCTGGTATTAGTTACAACCGAGCTGTTGCATCCGGCCTAAGCCGGCGTAAACCAGTTTTATTTGATTTTTCTCTCGCTGTTTTCGATGAACGCGCACGCGTCCCGTGTAACGCTTACTACCGCCTCCTTATCGGCATGTGCGGCCTTATCTATCGCGTTTCACCGGAAAATCATCGTACGCGACCGGGTTCTTCGCGTTTCGACCGATTACGTGTGAATGAGCGGCTTAATTTCATCGCTCCGCAAATACGTGCCGAAATCGCGTCGCGCACGCGCGCCTGTTCGCGGTAATCTTGACCCGCGCGCCCGCCGCGTATAAAATCTCTTCGCTTTCGAATCGTTATATTTAAACCGGCGAGCACTTTTACTGGGTCTTTGTCCCGTCGACGATGCATTTTCGTCGCTCTTGGATCGATGATTTTTCAGAGTCCAACAGTGTAGATTATTCGACAAAAGAATGGAAAATTCACACGATGAATGACGGAAGTAATGCGAATCATGAAAGCAATTGAAAGTATTCGTTTGCTATTATAAATTGGAGTGAAGAGGATGCGCTTTAATTGCGTCGGAGACATTGACATTTTTTTCTTAGAACGTAATGCGACTCATTCGTTTAAATTATAAAGAATTTTATTTATTTAACCAGATGAAGTACATAGAGTATATGGAATGTACACACTGTCGGAGTAAAAAGTGAGAAACGCAGGATATCGAAGGTACTAAACTATTATCGATCTCTGATTATCGTCCACCTCCTTCGTCGTGTGCCTTCGATCGAATCTTCCTTCCACGAAAACGGTTGCTTCGTCGACCTCTGTGTGACACTCACACATGTACACACATAACATACGCACCATCACGCATTCATAATATATGCACACATCAGGCGTCCACACACACGTACAGCGGACTCTTTCTCTCAACGTCTACAACACAATGTAAATCCTATATGTAGAGGTAATTTCGAATTACCTATAGAATCAGTGATATTGATTCTTGTCCCTAGGGAAAAATGTGATGAGGAAAAATGCTCATTTCTCACTGAAATACATAAAATACAATATACATATACAGTGTATACATATGTAATGTACATATGTAGTATATGTATATATAGGGTGTCCTACGTAACACTTTTCACGATTTTTCAAGTACTTGCGATAATCTGATAAACAAATATTTTAAACAAAAGTTGATCAGTTTTCGATTGACTATACATTGCAATAAAAAAAAGTTCGAAAATCTTTTTTTTATTATTGTCAAGGTCACCTTCATTTTTTTAAACGGTACTTTGTATTTTTGACTTAACAGTAGCCCGTATCAAGACGAATTTAACCACCTAGTATGCCATGACCTTCGGATGACCTTGAAGTGCCATTTAAAAAAATGAAGGTGGCCTTGACAATAATAATAAAACAAAATTTTCGAACTTTTTTTATTGCAATGTATAGCCAATCGAAAACCGATCAACTTTTGTTTAAAAGATTTTTTGTCAGATTATCGCAAGTACTTGAAAAATCGTGGAAAGTGTTATGTGGGACACCCTGTATATATATTTTTTATGTATATGGGCACTTTTCCTTATCCCATTTTTTCCCTAGGAACAAGAATCAATGTCATTGATTGTACATAGGATTGGTGTACAATGTAGTAAATACAAATAAGATATTTTAGCAATAACAATTATAATAACAATATAATAGCAATGACAATATTACTACACATTTACGAAGAAGTTCAAGTTTAAGGTCTGTTTACTTGCATCCAATTTTTTTTATTTTTTTTCTTAATAGTGTCTTTGCTATGTTTTAGTGTTTTTAACTTGTTTGGCAAATTGTTGAACACTTTTATCGCACAAATATTGCTATTTTTGGTACTAATAGTCTTGTTAATTGTAGGTAACGATGTACTTTGGTTTTTGGTCACATTTGAACTCAGAAAATAATTTTTGAATGAAAAAGAACAGATTCTAGTGAAAAAGACTGTAAGTTAGTGGTAATTTGGTGATATCAGTGCCTCTATCTCCTTTCTTATAATTGTCAGAAGTCTATTTTGTACACTTTGAATTAGAATTTTTAATTGATTTCAATATATCATAAGCAAAGTTCTAGTTTGCATAATTCTTATGATTTTGGAGAGTATAAATATTAAATATTTAGTTTTAGATATAAGTCGTTCAATTTGTTTATCCCATTTATATTCTCTATCATTTTTTGTCCTACGTTCTCGTGTTTAAAGTGACGAATCACCTCGATAATTCTAATTAAAATTATCTCACTAATAATGGTTTAACATAAACTGGATTGAACACGTTAATAAACAAGATAACTACATAACAACAAAACAGGAAGAATTCCCGGAGCAAATAAGGAAAAATTACACAGATTTCTGGTAACATTTTTAGCGTACCATTCGGTTCGAATAAAATTATAGAATTTCTTTATAATCATCGAGCAGGAAGATCGTGTGTGGTTTTCAAATGACAACAAAGTTGTCACGCCGTGGTATTTAACGCAGTGACCGCACGCTCGTCGAACAGTTGTCATAACGTTCCTCGGCAAGGATTGAGCAACGCCACGATATAACCAGTCATTAAGTTATTTGAAAAGTGTTCGAAGCGTGGAATTTTAGCGAGTACTCAGCGCCCAGTAAACCGTGAAGGTATCGCCTTGGCAATATTTTACGTAACATGATTGTTTCGCGTCGATGAAATTTCTGCGGTATCAATAAAAACAGATTCATCCATCTTGAACTAATCGCGGAAATCGAGCCGCATAAAAACTGAGATTATCGAGACTGGCATGAATTTTCAATGATATTTTTCCACGAGTTAGAAAGAGGAGACGTATCTCTATCCATATTTCAAATTACCAAGTTGTGCAATTCGAGATCGAAACGATTTCCGGCAGATCGACGACGAATTCTCCAAGATCGGCGCCCGAAAGTTTCGTCCGATTCAGAGAGTCCTGGAGAACCGAGGAAGCGTCGCGATGATCGGAGCTCAAAGAAGGACCCTTCCCTCTCCGTCGATTACGCTTCTCCCACCGACCCCGCGGTCATGGGGGACGACGACAGGCCGCGTCGGCATACGTTTACCTTCGAAGACAGTTACCGCGGCATTAAGGCAACAGGTTGCCGACAATGCAGCGCGTGGCACTCGTCCACTCGCGTGATTTTCGTTAACGGCTTTCCATCGCATCGGTTCCGCGCGCCTTCGCCTAGGCGAACTTGCCCAAGAGTTAAACACGCGAGCGGACCAGCGAGCTGGAAAGGATGGCGTAGGCGACTCGTGAAAGGACGCGTCACCTGTTCGCACCTGGCGATATTCTGTTCGAAGGCGCTCTGGGTCAAAGGCAACGGGTCCCGTGAGTGCAGTTTCCGGCGAGGTTCGTACCGAACACCTCGGCGCTTGCCGCGACTTCGCGCCTGATTCCCCTCGAACACCGGAAGCGGACGCCGAGTGCCGCGGCGCGGCTAATGATGGGATTTCAGTCACTTCGAATCGATGACGAAAAATTTGAATTGTTTGGAAGACGATTCGAAGCTTAGAACTCTTGCAAGTCTTGAAAAGTCTTGACAGTCTTGGAATTCTTGAACGGTCTTGAACAGTCTTGAAAGTCTTGGAATTCTTGAACAATCTTGAACAGTTTTGAAAGTCTTGAAAATCTTGGAATTCTTGAACAGTCTGCAAAGTCTTGGAATTCTTGAACAGTCTTGAAAATCTTGGAATTCTTGAACAATCTTGAACTGTTTTGAAAGACTTGAAAGTCTTGAAAATCTTGGAATTCTTGAACAATCTTGAACTGTTTTGAAAGACTTGAAAGTCTTGGAATTTTTGAAGGGTCTTGAACAGTCTTGAAAGTTTTGAAAATCTTGGAATTCTTGAACGGCCTTGAACAGTCTGCAAAGTCTTGGAATTCTTGAACAGTCTTGAAAGTCTTGGAATTCTTAAACGATCTTGAACAGTTTTGAAAGTCTTGGAATTCTTGAAGGGTCTTGAACGGTCTTGAAAGTCTTGGAATTCTTGAAGGGTCTTGAACAGTCTTGGAATTCTTGAAAGGTCTTGAACGGACTTGAACAGTCTTGAAATTCTTGAAAGTCTTGGAAGTCTTGAAATATTAGATAGATTAGGAAGTCGTGAATCGAGAGAGTTCCGACAGATATTGAAACCTTGATGGGTATTCGATATTTTACACGCTTTTTGATTGCTTCTTTTACTTTCAAGACCGTTGAAGACTTCCAAGACTTCCAAGACTTTCGAGATTGTCAAGACTTTTTAAGACTTTCAACAGTTTCAAGCTTCGAACCGTGTTTCAAACGATTCAAACTTTTACAGTCTTGAGATATTTCGAATCGTTTCGAAGTTTAGATTCGAATGTCTATCACCAAGTGCGGCGCGAATGTTACCTGTCCGTCGAATCGTCGGTCGGTCGTTGTCCGCGTGTGAATGACTTCGGAGCGGAAGGTGGACTTCTCCCAGGACCGATTAAACGCGCGTAATCGTAATCACCGGGATTAATCCCGCCCGACGATCTCGAGGGCTCGTCGCACCGCGAGGACGAGCCGTTTCTTCTTTCGGTGGAGAACGTAATTGCTGGTCGTGATCCGCGTATTGGCAATTGTGCGCAAAATTAAGACAGGATTAGATAGGACCGTTTAACTTAATAGTTACAATTGAACACTTAACTGGATCGCATTTCAAGGTGGGCATAGATGCTTTTAAAGGTCGTTCGTTGCTTTTCGACTACCGGTTGCTTGTCCCTGATCTGCGATAGGCGCCGACGGAAGGGCGAACATGAGGACGCCACGGCGACGCTGCTCTAAATCGAGGTAACGCGACACTGTCTGCGCCTTGATTAGCAAATTAGGATTTCCCGCTCGGCGGATCTCGCGGACGCTAATTTATGTTAATCGTTCGCAGTTTCAGACAGTTACAGTTGGCACGCGAAGAACGAAGGAAGATAACCGGTATCAATGCTCGTATCACTCTATTCGGGTTTTCCGGACACGATTTCTGGTATTTTTACGTTTCCATTCGCCGCACAGTTGAAGAATTAATTGTTCAAAGCTATATTAGCGTTATTTCGAGACTTGAGATCATAGTATATTTTTTTTTTTTATTATTTAAGCTTACCCAAACCTGTCAGGTTTATACAGCTGTATATTACCGAATCAGTGTGCGCGCACCACCGCGTCTCCTACGCTTGCAAATTATCGCGTCGCGTCCTCGCGATGGAAGCTAAGGTATCGCGAAGAGGCGGACGATTGTTCTAACGAATTGGCAAACGACTAACGGGCACGATGTCGCGCTTCTGCCTCGGTTCCACACTGGGGATACAGTTCAAACGATTTACAGCGCTCCAAGCAACAGCGAGTATCTTCTCCACAGTATAAAAGCGTGATTTACGGCGTAGCGTCGGTTGCATCGCTCGATGTGCTCATTCTTCAGAGCGCATCGTTGACTTTCATCCATATTAATCTTGCCCGGATCGAAGGGCAACGACGACTCATCTCTACCTTGAAACGTTGAGTCGACCTCGCGGTCCGTCTCTCGGGAACTGTCAAGGCGGTTCGCGCCGCGGATGGCATACAAATGCCGCGCCGATCGCGCAGAAACGTGAAACAGTTTCGGAATCGGTGTTTCGCATTAGAAAGTCAATGAAACCGGCCGGTGGAAGGCCACCGATTATGTCAAAGGGACCGCGAGCGGGCAGTTTCGAGCTCGGACCTCACACTTTGGATTTGTCAGGGGACAGTTCCTCGTCGCGCTTCTGTGTCGAAAACTATCGCGACGATTGTAGTTCTCGTTGCGCATTAATGTTCCACCGACATTTTTCTGCTCCTCGATTGAAACGCCATAAATACGAAGAAATCGCTTCCAACGCTATAAACTGCCAACTTTTTTGTCAGTTCTGAATCACTTGTAAGAAGGTTGCGTATCTGCGTTTCACGAGAGCAGAACTCGTTAATTTTCATAATACACACGCGTTCCACGAAGCGCGCGCGGCTCCTCGGCGCGGAGCGGCGCTTCCCGCTCGCGGCCAGTGGAAAATCGGAATCGGCCGCGAACAGTCGCGCGTAGGAGGCGGTTGGGCCCCGTTCGTTGTCGCCTCGCAGAGCTGTGTGTTCCACCGGCGCCGTCGAGCTGCTTCTGCCGCGGCTGACTCTCGTTAGTTTCATTCAGGATTTCCGATTTGCAGCGCGCGCTCGATCGCCGCGCGGCGGACGCGATGGACGGCCGGTCGCGCGAAAGTTCGTCGTCCGTGGGCGGTTTCATTGCGCTTCATCGGCCGTTTGCTAAACGCTCGCGACCCCGTTTTGCCGTTTTATGTAATGCCCGGTCACCGCGATACAATTGCGTCGTTTCCCGTCCGCGAACGACCGATCGAACAGCGAATTGACCCCCGGACGCGCGGGTTCAACGAGGAAACCATCGCCCCGCGGATCGGCATAATTCTCGAATCTCTGTCTCTGTGTTTGCAGCCTGAGAGGGGACGAGGAGGAAAACATGAGGCTCTTTTGCTCGCAGGACGACTCGTCGTCGGTGGAGAAGACCAAGGATGAGTCGAAAGGTATTAACCGCGTTATGCTTCGCCCGCTACTTACTACCCATCAGAGTAGGGCACAAGTCCACTGACAATTAGAATTGAATAATCATCTGCTTAATTGTTAATTATAATTAATAATCATCAGTTAACAATTTTGTATTGGCTAGTCATGACTGGACTGCGGATGTTTATGCAAATACATATTTAAAAAACTGGGACCTAGACAGAAATTTGTTTTGTCGTTTGAGGAGTTTAAAAACATAATTTTTATTTTGCATTTTTTGCATTTTGCATATGTTTTGCATAAGTGCATATTTCTTGTATAAATGCATATATTTTGCATAAGTACATATTCGACTAAGGTAAGTGACCTCATTGTGGGACAGTTAAGAAAGTAATCATTTAAAAATCATAATTTTTTACTAATACATGACAATATTTGAGTAAAGTATGAATGACCGTATCTATTAACGTCTCTAGTTTCCTAATGAAATCGGTTTTGAAATATTATTTGACTATTTACACAAAAATTATGATGAAAATTATATAAAGGATCGGATGTCCCCTTTATTGACCGGATTTTGCCATCTAGCTATTATAATAAAAAAAAAAGATAAAAGTTGTTTTTATATTGTACGATTCGATGTATATTTCTGATGACTTTTAATGAATTACGTAGATCCACTTACCTTATTTAATGTTAAATCAGAATAAGCAAGATAGATATGCCTAGAAGTTTGAGTAGCTAAGTCTTGTAATTATTCCATATGATAACAAATTTATTTTTCTCGAGTTCTTTCGAAAAGCGCATCTTACTATTTTGAGAAATTGATGTTTGTGTAGGGATCTTTACAGCCTTAACAGTCTTGTAGATTTTTGCATATCCAGTATTGTTATAAATGCATAAAATTCACAGTGTAATAATAAATATTATAGATTTTTAATAATAAATAAGGCATGTATGAATAATTTTCAATAATACTCATAAAAGTTTACATTGTAATATCATTTAAAGTACAATTATTTTTTTTTGTTAATATCGATATGTTTAAGCTCCGTGTGCGGTCACAACAGCACTGGACGCGTATAGGAAATCCCGCTTTTACACAGATGACGCTTTTATGTAGACTAGTGAGAAATGGGGAATATTGCCTCGGGGATTGATTCCACGGGAAAAGTATTGCAAAAGTTCGCGTAGATTCGTGTTCGGCAACCTTTGAACTTTGGGAACAGAGGCGATAGTGCCGGCAGGACCGTAACCTCACCTGCGCCAACTATCGATGTAGTCAGAGACCTGTTTTTCGTTCCTCTTTTACGGCTAGATTAATTAGTTTCGACTTCGTCGTTTTAATGTACGCGTACAAGGAGGATTCCACCGTTGTATCGAACCTTTTTTCCGCTCGTTATTCGGCTTCCGCGCTGATTATTTTCGCAAAAAACGCGCTGCGAATATCGAAGACACGGTTTCCATTACTGTTCTCTTAAAGAATCGTACGCGAACTCCTAGCCAGGAAATGATTCCGTGTAATTACCTTAACTGTCCGTGCGATCGCAAAGCGGCCACGCGATTTAAGAGGAAATTATCGATTACGATTACGTGCGCGAGGAGATTAATGCTTTGTTCCTTCCTCGTTTTTGTTTTCCCGCGCGCAGCGAAACATCGCGTGTCAACGACGAGCTTCAATCTCTTCCGACGCGATCTGATAGCCCGAATTAAATAATTCCACGGATCGACCTGATTTCCCCTGTTCTCCTTGTTCCCCGAAATCTCCTCTTTCCTTCGGTCCCCTTTTTTCGCCGGAGCACCGGCGAATAGGATTACCTCGTTCCTTTCAGGAAGGAAATTTGCTTATCGGTCTGATCGTTGAAAATCTGTCTTTCGCAGGGGAGAAGCGAGGGTCGAGCGGAAGGCAGGAAGTGGATCGTTTCGGATACTATCAAATGATCATGTTCTCGATAATAAGCCTGCCTCTGTTCTTGTCAGCGGGATTCACGCTTGCTTACGTGTTCACCGCCGGCGAAGTTAAATACAGGTACGTGTTGCTTCTCTCAAACATTTTTCTTCTTTCTCTCTTGTTTTCGCGATTTCACCGTCGCCGTCGTCGATGTCGATGCGTCGCGTTCCTTTGTTTCGCACGATTGTTCGACGCGTTTTATTGGCTTGTTAACGGTGCTCGTGTGAGCCGGAAAATGGTCCGCGACGAACGCCGACCAATGGAGAAGCTCCGACTGGTTAGAACAACTCGATCGCGCGTCGAATTATGCAATCGACGCGTCCGAGATATTGGGTATTTTATTACGCGACCGATTAACCCTTTCGCCACGGTGGTGTAGATCGTTGCGCGCACTCATGGGATTACGGTTATTTTTGCGACGAGGCGTTCAATAATAATCCGATAATCGCGACTCCATGCGCGGTTTACCGAGGGTGCGAAGACGGTGGCAGCAAAGACCGATATCTTTGAAGATGTTCGCGAATTCGCGGAGGTGTGAAATCTTCGTGCTTGTGTAAACAATATATATGTACGTGGGGTCGGAGTTAATTATTTTTAAACCGTGAAACGTCGGAAGAATACTTCTATTTTTTACTTCTACCATGGTCATTGTTTAACCCTTATATGCCCTTATATGCCTCGTGTTGCCATTTAGTCCAGGAAAAATAGACATCCAACAAGGAAATAATTTGTAATAGGATAAAATTTGGTATCCACATTGGTATTGGGGTTCTAAATAATATGTAAGAGTTCCTCATCGATCCTGCTAGATTAATTACGCGGGATCAAAGGTCGCGAAAACCGTTTTTTTGCAAATATCTCGGAAACAGTGTCGTTCCCGAAAAAAATATTCAATACTTATTTATAGCTAAGATGATTTGCTACAAAAATAGTTTAAATAGTTTTTTCGTAAGAGTAACCGTTCACGAGATATAGCACTTCAAAGCACCACAAGCGTCATGCTAGGAAATATAATGCTCTATTCTCCACACCACCTTAGAGGTTGAGTACCAGATGCGCTTTTTTTATTGCGTGATATCCTCAGTGGGCCTAATTCACAGTGTCTTATAACAACGAATAATTGTTGTCGTTATGGTAGAATTTATTATAATTAATAAAACAAAATTAATTAATTAATAGAAATAAGTTCCTTTCATAACAACTGTAGAGTCTTCATTTGAGTTTATCTTCTATATTTAGTACTATACAATATATATATATATATATATATATAGAAGTTAATAGCATAATATTTTCTATTGCATTATACATACATGTATAACGATCTGTATTGTTGTGCGTTCTGGAAGAGTGCGCGGAGTTATCAACAACTCTTTATATCTCGTGAACGGTTACTCTTACGAATTAAACTATGTAAGACATTTTTGTAGCAAATTGTCTCAGCTATAAATAAGTATTGAATGTATTTTTTTCGAAAAGTTCTCCGTTTTCGAGATATTTGCAAAAAACCGGTTTTCGTGACCTTTGACCTCGCGTAATTGATATAGCAGACACAGGATCGATGAGGAACTCTCACATATTATTTAGAAACCCAATACCAATGTGGATACAAACATTTAGCCTGTTACAAATTGTTTCCAATCTTGACGATTTTTATGTCTATTTTTCCTGGACTAATTTGGCAACATACCGATATTTTTTGTTTTAACAGAAAAATAACATTGATTGTACAGTACAATCGACTACATTTACACTGTATACTTACACTGAAAAAAGAAGTAGAGGTCCTGCTTAACATGTATCACAGATAGAAATAAGATTGGACGAAATTGGAAATTGGCCTATAATTGAAAATTCAAAAATGCAATGTAAATTACCAGAATGCAAAGGCTTCACACGTAAAAAATGTGAAAAATGTGGAGTTGCACTGTGCTTGAATAAAAATCAGAACTTTTTTAAAAAGTTTCACACTAATTAGGATCTCCGTTTATACGTTAAATACACGCAGTAGCCATTTAGCAACAAACCTTTTTTTATATTTAAAAAAAAAAAAAAAAAAAAAAAAAAAAAAAAAAAAAAAAAAAAGAAGATCTATTTTTTATATTATTTTTCTACAGTTTCGGGGTACATAAGTTGATAGTTTCAATATATTTTAATGAATATTAAGCAATTAGAGTAGAGTTTGCGTTGTGAGCTCACGAAAGCTGACCTTTAGAATCGCATCCAGTTATGCGAATGCATCAACTTTCCAAAATAATCTGTTTACCAATAATGACGATCGGTCCAAGTATAAATGGGCGTTACGCCGTGATAACTTTAAAGAGTCTTAACTTTCGCCAGATGCACGGTCCTGAAATTAATATTCAGACAAAGGTCCTTCAACTCGACTCGCTTTTCGATAATTAGCTGTAGATTATTTATCAGAATTTCGCCGCTTTGTCGACGAAAAACAGAGGACATTCCACTTTGCTACCTAAATACATAACTAATGTCTCATGATAAGTGTCGTTTGATATAACTGTTGTGCGGTAGATGATAGGACAAAAATGTAATGAGACTTTGAACACCATTTTTTATATAGAATGACACTGCGGGAACAAAATTACGGAAATTTGAAGGTAAACAATTTTTTTTCCATAGTGACATTCTACCTAAAAAATTGTGTTCAAAGTCTCCTTACATTTTTGTCCTATCATTTACCGTTCAATAGTTATATCAAACGGCACTTATCGCGAGACATCCTGCATTTCAAACTGAGCGGCCCTTAAAATTCAGGTGCCTAGTCCCAGAATGCGAGGATCCCGAACATACGACGTACGATGTACCATGGGCCAGCAATTCGGTCCCAGACGTTTCAGACGTATCGAAATGCATCCGATACGCCGTCAGAAACGACACTGGCGCGTGCACTAATCAATCTTTCGAGAACTCGACTCGCAAATGCGACAGCTGGATCTACCATCCGTCGGAAAACACGATTCAGAGCGAGGTGAGCCGATCGATCCTAGGATCGAACTGTTTGCGGTTACAACGATGGTGGAATAAGACAAGGTGATCCATTGCGCATAATGGTGGCTGGATGGTTTGGACAACCAATAAGCATCTGACTCAAAATTTGTCTCCCGTATTTCAAATGTAACAAACAATTTAATAGTTTTATGTCTTTTAAAGACTGTTCTCAGCAATATGAGGACCAGCCATGGACGTAAAGGACGGAATGTAAAGTAGGTATATGGGGGATGCGGTTGTTGCTGTGAAAGGGGGGGACTGTCAGCCATCTTGTGTGGCCCATCAGTGGTGCCATCTATGACACGCGCTGCGGCAAAATTTAAAAGCGCAGTCACGTGCAGTCCTTTACAATGCAGTCTGGGCCACTCAAGATGGCTGAAGGTCTAACAGAGGTTGATACCCCTTCCGTTTGTCGCCGCAACCCCTCAAACTTACGCACCGTCCTTTAGGTCCATGGGACCAGCCTGCGTTGGAAGGCATCTTTAACTGCAAAATGAGCTGTATTTTGCCTTGATTCCATGAGAAATGAAGGAGTAAAGTGAGATTCCGTAAAGACATCGTTTAGTAGTATCCTGAAAAGTCACGTGACGCCTCTACCCTCTTTATCTCTCGGAGGTATCATTACACATGCGTGCAAAAGCAGCCATATTGAATTTCCAGGTTTTGGGTCAGAGCCTAATTGGTTGACAGTTCCCCCACTACTTTTGAACCACTGCGCATCTTGGGAATGGTTCACCTTGTCTTATTCCACCATGGTTACAATCGGCTCGGATAATTTACAAATTTTCTTTGTTTTTCGTGGGGGTGCAGTGGGGCCTTGTCTGCGACTCGAATCGATGGAAGCTAACGCTGGTGGGCACGATAAATAACGTGGGCCAATTCGTCGGGCTGATCTTCGCCGGCTACGTGTCCGACAGGTGAGAAATAATCGCTGGGAATGGACTTGGGCTCTCTTAATTGGTCTTGGGCGTGTCGGTGTCCGGGAAATGGAATTCTTGGTTCGACCTAGTCGACTAATGACGATCGATCCGTTCGACCGTGAAGCACCGGTCCGCGGGAAATCAATTTTTGGCCGGGCGGAAGGACGAGAAGCAGAAGTCGAGGCGGAAGGCTGTCATAATGAGGACGCCTTAATTAGATCGAGACAGATTATGGGACAGAACTAGCAATCTTAATTAGAAGACTCGGAGAATTTTTCATGAGACGCTTTATTTCGTATCGGATTACGTAAGCGCATGATAAGGGGACGGGTATCGGGACCGGGCGCGTCCTTGTTTCGTGCGCGGTACTACATTTTGGCCACCTTGATCTCCACCGCGTAACTCGGTACGAGGGGTCTTGCGCCAGCGAACAAGCCATAAATTTTGTCGACTCGGCCGTGGCTTCTTTTGACGAATAAGGGATACGATTGGCTCTCTTATTCTGTCATTTAAATGTTCAGTCCGTGCGGACTGATTATTATACGAAGCTCCTTCAATTCGTTTCCTTCTTGATCTTTAAACTTTATTTGCACATATTTTATTTGTACACGCACGTGCAATAATTACTTTATTCTTACATACACGTATTAATTATTTCAAATGTGGTAAAGAATGAATAGCGTGTAATATGTAATGCTATTTTAAATTGTTTCTACTAAATTAAGAATATTATTAAAAAATGGTAGAGGAAAGATATGAACATGAAAACATTAATTAATAAAAATACGAATATGAAAATATTCTTCTTTTATAAAATTTAAATTTATTATGACGATATTTGAAACATATCCATTTAGTCTGCATGCACCAACGTCCACCTTTAACTTGTAAAGCAATTTGGTCATAAACCTACTTTTACTGATTGATATTTTTATGCTTGTAAATTACCCATTCTTTATCACATTCGCAGTACGTAAAGCATAAAGAACCGTTCCATTTCCAAGAACGCATGCAGCGCAGAAATGAAACGGAACGATCTTCATTGGTTGCGACCTTTGCGTTGAATGCGTGACACGGAACGCAGTCATAATATGTACAGTATTTTTTCCATAAGTGTGAACTCCTTGGGACCGGATTAGAGTTACAGCGAAGATAAAAGTCGACGTTAGTCGGCGTATCGTATTCCACTAATCCGCTACTGAAAATCGTAGTACGTATTCATCAATGAACGTAAAATCGTCGGAAGCGAAGAGTCACATTTATCGCAGAGGTGCTACATTTCTTGTGTTTTGCTTAAAACACCGAACATAGAATGTCACACTTATCGTGTAGGTCCTACATTCTTTGTGTTTTGCCGAAAACGCCTAACGTAGAAGGAGACAGAACGTAAAAGAGAGAAGGATTACTGTTTGAGGATATGTGGCAAAGATAAAAGTCGGGATATCGTATTACACTAATCGGTGACCGAGTATTGTACCTCATTAATCGCTTCAGTGGTTCCTACAGGGATGCTGCTATAGTGGTGGGGATAAAATTTTCATATTTATCGTAGAGGACTTCTTCACATTTATCGAGAAATACTGTAGTAAGTCCGCGCGGACTGAACATTTAAATGACAGCATAAGAGAACCAATCGCATCTCGTATTTCGTCAAAAGAAGTTATGGCCTAGCCGACAAAATTTATAACTTGTTCGATCGCACGGGACCCGTCTATCCCCTTCAATCGTATCGTATTACGCGACTCCCCGACAGAGAAAGTAGTGGGGATAGCGAAATCCTTATTTCGTACTAGGCTGGACGAGCAAATATCGTGCGCTTACTGTAGTTACAATTTTAGACAAACTTGACCACGTTTTTTGATAGGGGATGAATCGCGCGGATTTCGACCGGATATTGGTGTGGATGGAAACAAATAAAAATGAGAGGCGTGCCAATAAAGTTGGCGCTGCTTATTCATCTCCTTCCCATGTTTCCAGATACGGAAGACGTACGATTTTGACGCTCACCACGTTCCTGAGCGGGATCAGCGGTCTGATACATTCCTTCTCCGTGAATTATTGGATGTTTCTCGCGTTCGAATTTATCGACGCGACTGTCGCGGCCGGTATCTACAGCGCGGGATTTATTTTAGGTGAGTTAATAACGCGAGGGAAAGTAAAGGAAGATGTTTCGACGTGAATAATGCTCATATAAATAACGGTCATGTTTCACAACGCGCCTCGATGCTGGAGCGTTTTCGATATCGAAAAGCGCGACCGAAGGTACGCCGGCTATTACGAGCACTCTCTCCATTTATAATTACTCGAAACACGATCGCGTTGTTTGCCTCGATTATTGTTAATTGGACGAGGAGTAGTCGAATTCCTCGGCCCGTTAACGGTGGACCCCCATTCGATTCCATTCTTTCCCCATTTCGATCCCCGTTTCTTTCAGGAATGGAAATGGCGGGCGTGAAGGGCAGAGTGCTAGCGAGTACCATCATCTGCTGTTTGTTCGCGGTGGGCGAAATGCTGCTGGGTTTGATCGCGATGTGGTCGAGGTCGTGGCGGTTGCTGCTCCGAATCGTCTACGGTCCGGCGTTGTTGGCCATTCTTATGCCTGTCCTGATCCCGGAATCGGTCAGGTAATTTCCATCGCCGTTTCATTCCGTATTTCATTCCAGTTGTTTCGGGTCTTGTTAACGATCTCGGAACGTGCCCTCTTAACAAGCGATGGCGTCGCCGCCGCGACATCCAGCCAATTAACCGATCCTTTGATGTCTCTGCGCCATCGATTGGATCTATTATTCTAATTAACGCGATCACAGTCCGCTTAGCATTAGGACATTCGCTTAATCGGTCGGCTTCGTACATTGGCCCGTTCTTCATCTGCGGTTATTGACTCCTCGAGCTAACTAACCCGCGCATAAGATGTCGTCAACGATTGCGTTTTCTAGGTGGCTGATGGCGAATGGAAAGCAGGAAAAGGTGGAAAGTATTTACCGCAAAATGGCGCGGCTAAACGGGATGAAAATCTCGGACGAGGCGATCGGAGCATTTAAGGAACTAAACATGGTGAAGATTGATAAGGTACGATGGATCTGTTATATTCGGATTCTTCAAAATTTTGGTCAACCCTTTTCTTAGAGCTGGAAAATCCTTCGTATAACATCCGCGGCGACATGGGGGAGTTAGACCATGTATAGGACATCCCTTCCGCATAGAATGAAGTCATACACACGTAATCCTGGGAACCATCTCCACCAATATTTAGCCCAATTGTTGGGTATAAAAAGGGGCGCGGATTGGTCCTCGTTAGAGGCTGACACTTGCAGAGCCAATAGTAAGATCGGACACCAGTCTCTTTCGAAACATTGTATTAATGATACAGTACGTAGAAGTTCTGTTGAGTATTTCTTTTAAAGTTCTTTGTCAAGACTCCCGCACAAGACCTGTGCGCAACTAATACATTAGATCCGAGACACAATCTTACTTAAACACTTGTAAAGTCTGTTAGGAGACCTAGAAAATATCCCGGCTCCCGATAGTAAAATAGACATCGATTCGTCCGCGACTATTTATCTTTAAGTGGCTCCCGGTGATGAAGTAGGCATTGGTTCGTCCGCAACTAACTAATATCCAAAACTCCGATCCTCAGCCTTCGCACTTGCCTCAACTCTCGGCTCATAACAGATCCTTTGAGAATAAAAACAATTCTAGACTAAGTATTTGATCGTCCACAGACGAACCAGACGTCAGTGGAAGAGAAGAAGAGTCCGGTGAGCCAAATTCTGAATTCTTCCGTGATGCTCAGCCGTTTAGTGGCCTGTTCGTTCTGCTGGCTTACCAATACCTTCGTCTATTACGGATTATCGTTAAACTCGGTGGCCTTCGCCGGCGATAAATACGTTAACTTCATACTAGTTGCTGTCGTCGAGATACCAGCCTATTTCTTGACCTGGTTCCTCACCGATCACGTAGGCCGGAAGGCGACCCTCGCTGCGTCCTTCATGCTCAGCGGCGCATTCTGTTTAGCGATACAATTCGTGCCAACGGGTAAGCCGGATTATTACTTGAACCGATATTGCAACGTCGATGCGTCCTATGCTTGCGCCCGGTGCCAAGTTGTATCTGCCAGAATCGTTATCTTATAGCTTCCACCTTCCAGGTTCTTGGACCTTCCTTCCTCTGATCCTCTACATGGGCGGGAAGTGGTGCATCACGATGTCCTTTTCCACGATTTACATTTACACCGCGGAGCTGTTCCCCACGACCATGAGACACTCCCTCCTGGGAATTTGCAGCATGACCGGTCGCATGGGGTCAATATTGTCACCGCAAACTCCACTCTTGGTAAGTTCAGCGTCGCGAAGATCCACGCGCTCGCCTTAAACCGGCGCCACATTCGCGTTTTGCCCGCGCGGTTTGACCACCGCCGTTTGTCCGCGCCGAACAACCGCTCGCGATTGAAAGCAATAAGTGTGCGCATTCCCATTTAAATTCTAAAACTCCGCATTCATTGTTTGGTGTGCGACGGCTTTTATATTTGGCAATGACCGTACGGAAAGAAAAACAAACATAAGTTTGAAGCAATCTTCGTACAGGCAGACAAATCGCGCTGCCGCGACACGCCGCGGTAAAAAATCAAACCGCTCTAGTGTGACACCTCTCATAAGATTCTGTGTGTTACGCTAGGCGCAGATCACGGTGTATTATAGAGGTGTTCCGACAAAGTGTCTCTGTCTGGTTGATTTTTTGTGATCAATAGATGGAAGATCCTCTGGTCGCCGCTAGGGGCGTCATAGTCGGAACTCCGCGTATGATATGCATGTGTGTGAATGAAGTGCATCACAGATGATCACAGAGCTTTACTCGCGCTCGGTCTCCTCACCACTTGAACTCGCTGATCCAATAGGACCGCTCTCTACGGATGTTTCTCCTCAGACGCACTCTAGCGGTCGCTAGAAGATCTTCCATCTAATGATCTCACATTTCTGAGAGAACTTGCAACACCTCTATAATACACCGTGGCGCGGACGAATCGCGCGTCCAAAACGCAAATGCGGCGCCGGCCTTAAACCTTTCCAGTTTTTACTCAAAGAATTATCCTTTGCGCAGGCACAGGTCATGCCGGCGCTGCCGCTGATTCTCTTCGGTTGCATGGCCATGTCCGCCGGATTTCTGTCTCTGATTTTCCCCGAAACGCTGGGAACGAAGCTGCCAGACACGGTGTGGGAGGCGGAGAACATCGGGAAGACGCGGATAACGGAGGACGCGCAGGATTCGCCTTCTTAAAGGGAGTGGAGAGGCGCGCGTTGCATCGCGATACGTTAAGTCCAACGCGAGAGAGCGAAGACGGAAGAAGAGGAACGAGCGCGGCAGACGATGGCTTTCAGAAGTTTGGGCTTCGGGAATCTCGAAACGCGTGAAACTCCGGAAACGAGAGGATCTCAGGGTTTCCTTCCGCTCTCTCTCTGTGATCCACGTCGCGTAGAAATCGACGCTCGGATCCCTCGATCGCGATCGTTGACTGCTCGCGGCAAGGGTCGACGACTCGTCGATTGTTTTTGTACTTGGATAATTAACACTGTACCGGCGAGTTCGATAATTCTTCCCCTTCCCAGTCCGCGAACCGGACATGCGCGCGCTCTTTCCGCTCCTCTTCCACTTCGCGCCTTGTATATTCATGTAATGAATTTTTCACGCGATCAATTATTCCTCGGTGCTGCCTGTAAAGGCCACAGTCCAGACGCGATGCCTTTGCTTTCCACGCTCGGATGCCTACGATGCAATGAGTCATTTGTTAGCATCGTGTTCGGGAAACAAATATTTGTACAGCGTGTCTCGGAAAGGATGGTAAAGATTTTCGAGAGCATCGTCTTGCCAGAGAGTTTTGATACACACTGTATGCATGCGCGGACAGACATACTCAGGTACACTCCTATAGTATTGTATCGTGCTAATTTGCATGAATCACATCTGACTTGTTTGTTTCTGGTGGAATTTATTAGTACGCGTAGCATCGTGCCATGATAGTGCCTCGTATAGAGGACTAATTAGCGATAATTTGATTACGTATTTATGTAAATGGAATTCGCAACGGAGAAACACAGTGTGTAAAAATGATAGCATAATTATGTTTGGAAGAGCACAGTGATTAGGCTCGCGACGATGGAAATATCCGGATAATTAAAAATACGTGCCTTAATAATGCGTTATGCAACGCGACTTTATTGTGTGTTCTACTAATTTCCCTAGTATTACTGTGTATTATCGCGCCGAGTATTAAGTGTAGCTTTTCTGTATATTTTTCTATTTGCTGGAACAATTAAGTTTCACGCAATAAGATGTTTCCATCGCGATGTACAACGCAGAATCGAAAAGCACTTCGGGTGATTGTATGATTAGGGATAATTTAATGAAGTATGCATGTATATTAGACACTAATGTAACGAGGCATACCTGGTAATGTACGAGCTGTTACGAACACGTAACTCTAATTAATTTCGTTTGAAAAATTTACGCGAACACGTAATATAAAACCATTTCTCATATCTAAGGATAGATAGCAAAATGTTTGCGAGCTCAAAGCATGAGTTTTCAATTTCGAAGTACAGTGTTTTCTCGATAAGTGTGAACTCCTCGGGCCGGAGAGTCACATTTATGATAGAGGTCCTACTTTATTTGTAATATGCCGAACGTAGAAAGAGGCAGTGCGCAAAAAAAGAAGAGAGACTGAGATTCGAGGGTATGCGGCAAAAATAAAAGTCGGTATCAGTCGGCGTATCGTATTACACTAATCCGCTATTGAAAATTGTAGCACATATTCTTTCAATGAACGTAAAATCGTCGGAAATGAAGAGTCACATTTATTGTAAAGGTCGTACATTTCTTGTTTTTTTCCTTAAAATATCGAACATAGAATGTCACACTTATCGCGCAGATCCTACATTCTTTGTGTTTTGCCGAAAACGCCGAATGTAGAAAGAGACGGAACGTAAAGGAGAAAAGGATTATGCGGCAAAGATAAAAATCGGCGTATGGTATTACACTAATCGATGACCAAGTATTGTACCTCATTAATCGCTTCGCCGGTTCCTAGAATTGATGCCGCTAGTGGCGGGGATAAAATTTTGACATTTATCGTAGATGACTTTTTCACATTTATTGAGAAAATACTGCAGTTTGAATTTCCCTGTTTCATCGGAAGTATATTAAAATCTGTAATAACGGGACGCGGCGGAATTGAAGAACGCGTCCGAATAACTCCTCTATTTCGGTGGAACCGGCTAAATGAAACGACACTGCCGTTATCTGGTCTCATTCAGAGAGAATGGGAGTCAAAGTTGCCTTCTGCGAGGACATAAAAGAGTTAGATGCGACGCGCGGCGTCTCCCCAACGCGCAATATCAAAGGACTAATGCCGCGTAACGGGCGGAGTGGGTGGGTTTCCATCTTCGTCCGGCGAGGGTGGGTCGACGGTGGCGGGGAAATTTTAATATATACGGGGATTTGAATATTTCATTTCAACAAATTCCACGGGACCGAGCGTGTGCTCAAAGGAAATTGAAGCCCCCGCGAGTATGCAACACGTGCAACAGGGTAGAGTGCGCGTCGCTGCACGCGATACACGCTGGTTATTTTATGTTTACGAATGACTCGCTGCCCCGGTAATAAATATCGTTGTCCTGACCCACAAATCTTCCGGAGCGCGCATTCGTCCTTGTTCCCCGGCTTTTTTCTTCCGTGGCAAAGTGCGCTATCGGATGTCCTCGCCGTGGATATTGCGCTCGACGTTGAGGCCTGCGTCGCAGACGCGAGGAGACAGCGGGGGCATCAAATTTTGATGGGAGAAGCGATGCGTGCCGTCTCCAACGAAATTTCGGCCCATTTATTCGGAACATTATAAATTCAAGGTCCACTCGAGTCCCACCGTCCATTCCATTAACTTCACAATATCCTTTACCAAACTCCGCCGAGCTTCGGGTCATACGTATCGCGAAATTAGTTTCGATGCAAAAATAAATACCGGTTTCCAATCGCGACGCGGTCTAGCGAAGGGAAAATTTAAGCAGTACTCGGTTTTATTAATATTCATAGTGGGTTGTAGGTCGCCGTGGATTTTGTTGACGCGAAACAACGAGAGTACTAAGCCCTCTTTCGCAGTCACAAATATGCGGAAGCCGGCCAGACGCAAGAAAATTTAATTAATGTAATGCATTGAGGGTCCTCCGGTTCCCGTCAACCTCGATTCTCTCCGGGTGCCGATCGAACGAGATGGATCCTCGGTTTGCCCACTCCGGTGTAAGTCTATAAATCCGGGGATATATGCGCGTCTATGCAGCAGACGCATCTTCGTGCCGATGCACCTCTATGTACCTGCTTTATCCCGGATTAACTACACACCGCGGAGCTTGCTTTCGATCCGCTACGTACGTGTGCGTTCCGTTTATCGACGGACAAGGAGGAGGCGGAAAAAACGGGGGCGGAGGAAAGAGAGTCGTTCCAGACGTAAATAGTTTCGGGCGAAAGAGGAGGTTGGGAGAAGGAAAAGAGGCGCATCGATACGCCTGTTGATGCGCCGTTGCAACGGTAATGCACGGTGCGTTGCTCCTTTGTCCGCGGTATTCCCGTGTTCGAGGGTGCTTCTGGTTACTGGTCGCTTTTCGTTTGAGTTGCCATCTCGTTCCGCTCGCTACTCGCCGCGACTTTCCATACGCCATCGATACGAACTCTTGGCTAGGAGAAAGCGCCGCGCCCGGCGAGTGTCCTTTTGTCGTGGAGAAAGGGAGTTGTTTCTCCTTTAGTCTCTGTCGCGGGGCGCGGCGCGGGTTTTCCGAGAGGGTGGAGAATCCCGTTTGTTTTCGAGCTCCGGAGAAGAATACTCTCCCCTTGAATATTCCTTTTCCATCCGACTTCAATATAGCTAAGGCGATATTAAGATTAATACACCGACCATTTGTCTGAACTGAGCCCGGTGTCCAAAAGATTGAAGACAACGCCCCGACGCCATCATCAAAATCTTCCATCCCACTAGGAGGGTTAGAAGCGTATTTTTCAAACTTCACCGCAAGATGCTGATGCCGAAGAATATTCGAATTGATAATATCCTGGGGTTTTCGTTAAAGGTGTGCGAGTACTCGGAATTTATGAGCTGAGCCAAACTCGATTGGAGTCGAACATTCGAATTTTTCGAGCTACATATTTGAAAAATCCAAACGACTCAAATATTGGAACCTTCGTAAGAATTCGATATACATTGAGAAGAATTTTCAGCTACAACATTTTCAAATTACTAGAATACATATGGGCAGATCTTCGACTTACTCGAAAATATTATTATTATCATTATTTATTAATTCACGGGAAGAGAATTCCTATTAGTGTACAAGTGAATTGAAATTAGGTTGAATACATAGAGGACATAATTCTGAAAAACAAATAAAGAAAATACAAAAGCAATATAAAAATTTAAAACATAAAACATAAAGCATAAAACATAAATAAAATATATAACGATGTAACACAATATTTGAGAAAAGAAAATATTATTATTATTATTAGACGGGATACAGTCCCAGGTACAAAGGCTTAACAGAATTCATACATAGTCACATATAGCATAGAAAAATTAAATATACAGTCGGTGGATATAGTAGTGATACAATATCATACAGTAGTCTCCGGTTAAGGCTAGCAGTCGTCGGATCCGAAACGCTAGCCTTAACCAGAGTAGGAATCGAATCTCGGACCTCCGATTTCACGCTTAACTGGTTTTTATGGAACCGACGCGACGCTCGAAATCACGAGACTGCCGAAGAGAAGAATAGAACTAGTCATACTAGGTGCTCGGTGCAGAACAAACGCAATTTTCATCGGATGAAAAAAACCAAACACGACGTAAGTCAGACTATAATTAACGAAATTACGGACAAATTTGATTTATGTATAAGGCGGTCTCTTGTGATCTCGAGCGTCGAGGAGTCGGTCGAGAAGGTTCCCACGGTAGAAACGGTGGTATGAGTTGCTCAGTGCTTACCTTAACCGAATCAAAAAGTGACCGAATCAGTGTACTGTACTTAGTATTTATAGATCCAGTAAAAAGATCAAAACTCTCATTATGATCATTCACCATATTACATATATACGATTGATCAGGTCCGAAAAACCAAGTGTAGTTTTATACAATGGTGGGTTGAAAGTCTTCATCGTCCTAAAAGACTGTAGTGGAGCATTCAAAACACGATTAATTAAAAATTGATAATCTGAAATCTGAAACGATAACGAACGTTGATTCTTAGACAACTGAATGAATCCCATATGCAAGGTTTAATGAATCCTGTAATCTTTTACAAAGTCGGTTCCTTCTTCTTTCGTATCGTTCGGACGACAATCCTTCGGTGGCAGATCTTAGTTTTTGATTTACTGATCGATCCACAGAAGGAGAATTTTCTTTCTATTCTTCGGTGGATGAATCTTCTTCCATAGCTTGAAGAGGTTGCCGAAAAATTAGTGAGGAACGAACGGTATAGGCTACGGATATTCCGAAACCGTCGTTGGGTAATAGCAACCGCGACGGATGCGTCCGAAATCGTCGTGGAGCTACGGAAAGTGATGGATACGCACGACAACGAACGGATATGTGGGGATCGACCTTAATCCACCCTTCCGGAACTCCGCGTCGTTTTTCTTTAACTCGTGTTCGCCTTGTTCGGATAAAAACCGAGAAACGCGGTTAACTGGTGTTAAAAGATTTTATTAGAAACTGCGAAATGTACGAGGCAGGGTCGTAGGTGGATTTTACAGGAAGTGTTTTTCTTCGATATCGATTAAATCGTCGATAGCAATTTTCCACAGACGGCGGCGCCCGTATTCGTTAACACGAAAATATGATACGAGATTTTATTAGCACGTGAAATGAAAACGATTTCGCCTCGCTCGCACAGTGTGGCACACTTTTTTTGCCACGCTGTGTCCGTCCTTTTCCTTCGCGCGGACTTACACAATTAAAGCGGTCGGTCCGCGTTGTTACACGGGACCGAAACACCTGGCCGGCAACGGTTCAATTTTTGTCGAGCCGGAATGGAAACGATTTAATGAAAACATCGGCGAAATGTTTTGCGAGGCGAAGAAAAAACGCTTTCGACGGCGGGTGATTGGTACCGTCACCTGCCAGACGCAATGCCACGCTGCGAATATACGCGGGGAATAATCGAGACCCCGGAATCGAGACTTAATTCGAAATATCAGTTTTAATTCTCCGGAGAGAGAACAGGGTGCATTTCATTCTTTTAATATTTAACCAACCATCGTTCTAGTGGAGAATATTTAGTGTGATTTTAATATCCTCCATTTCATAGGTATATCTTTAATTCAGATCGCTTTCCGGAGAGATTATCCGGAAACCCGGTTTTTCTGGCCAAAAGTCAATTTTTCAAGGTTAATAGATTAAACAATTTTTTTTTGCTATAAACTGGTAACCCTTCAAAGCTCCTAAATCCAAAATATTATTGATTTTAGATAATTCTATAATGAGATATGGCGTTCTAAAGACAAAATCATAAAATTCAATTAAACGTATTAAATACCACTTATAGCGTATCAGAAAATACGTTATAATTATGGTTTTTTATATGTTAGTAGATGTATTTCAAGTTTTAAATACCGTCTTAAACATTTTTTAATCCATAGACAAATATTGCAACTTTATAACAATTTAAACTTTGAAAAGGATTTAAAAAAATGCTGAAAAGTGCTAAACTTTGGACTTATTTTATATTAAAGTTTAAACAATTGTTAAAAAGAATATACAAAGTTTAGCTGCTACCTCTTGCTACTTTTAACTCTGTTTTAATTTTAATAAAAGCATCCAAGGTATTTTGACGTTGCGTTCGGGACCTGAACCCGCCTGAACTGTTTCAGCGTCTGTGGACTGTGATGTTTTCCTAAAGGGAACCTTATCTCTTATTAGTATTATGTATCGTAAACATTTAAGATTGGAATAGGTTTTCTCACTACGTCTTTCGCTTCATTAGATCAGTCTTTTCAGAAACGAGCAGAGCGAAACATCCAGTACAGTGCATACATTTTTTCTATAGTGTTCCTGTTTTTTTATTATTTTATTTTATAGTTAGTTGTGTAATATTATTTATTTATTTATTGTATTTATTTAGTGTATAGTAACATTTTAAACATCCTATATAAAAATGTTGAAAAGATTTTCAAGTATGTTTCATTTTCTTTAGTGTATCAGACAGTAGCGTTCATAAAGAGCTAATAATTTTAATTTTTTAGATGAGCATCGCTTTAAAAATGAAGAATTGTTGAAAAACATTTTTTAATTGCGGTCACGAAATATCGCCCTCTAGATCACCATAATAACCCTGCCGTCAAAAATGTTTAATTTTTAATGTCAGATTCGTTACCAGCGACCCCAAAAACCCTGAATTACCAACTTTCAGAAAATTATGACAAAATTTTGAATTTTGGCCACAAAAACCGGGCTTCTGGATCACTGTGTAGCGGATGCGAGTGCGAAGCGAAGATATCTAAAGTAACGCGATTATCAGAAACGTTTCTTCCGAAGCGAGGCGAAGGAGGGGACAAAGTTCGAGAAGGAGCGCGGACAAAAACTCGGCCGATGTTAGTCGTTCGAGGTCGAGATACAAGATCGATCGGTAGCCACGAGCTCCTCCATTTCTCAGCAATTACGTTGGGAGAGCAGCGTGCCGTGTCGGCGGATCGGCGCCCAATAAAACCGCGGAGAAGCAGGAACGCACGCGAAAACACCGATATCCGTGCTCCTCCGCCGCCTCTCGAAAACATTTCTGATTTATCGTCCGTGCCGGTGCACGCTTAACGCTCGTGTTTATCAACCCGGCTGCTTATCAATCACGCCGGCCGTGAATGATCCCGCGGCGTCATCGTCGCAACCGAGCCACGCTCGGAGGAGGCGAACTTCCTATCGCGTCGGAGTCCGGGCGAGCGTCTCCCACGAGGGTAGAGGGAGCAAATCAACCACCGTGGAGATGGACAAGGAGAATGGGGGGGACGGTGACGCGGCGGAACGAAATGATTGGCGTGCCGTGGCCCACCGGGGAACAATTCCGCCATCGGCCAAATGGACCGTTGATTTTTCCGTGACCATTGTTGTCGGACCCACTGATTTTTGGTCTGCCGGTCCTGAGAGGGACGAAACTCTATTGTCTTACTCTTTGAGCATTCGCAATAAAGATTTATACCTGACGAGCGAACGCTCGAAATTTACGCAACGTAGATTGAAAGTGCTCTAAGTTCGTAATTGCTTTAAGCTGCTTCTAAAGGCACGTCTACATACGAACGTGAACGAATCTAGGGAAGGCGAACGAGCGCGAACGACACAGAAGGTCCTGATTCGCTTCTTTGTAGAGTGTACTAGTTCTAGGCTCGCCTAGTGACCGACTAGTGAATGTGCTGTGCGGTGTGACGGTGCATGTACTGTTGCCCGCAAACTTGATGGCAGTCGTCCTACAAGCTAAAACTGCAGCGGGGAAAGGGGAATCATCCACTCACATTGCCCAATTCTGAGTAGTGACGTCACAATGTGACGTCGGGCAATGTGAGCAGATGATTCCCAGTTTTAGCTTGGAGGACGACTGCTATCAAGTTTGCGGGCAATAGTACACTGTGAAGTAGGGTCATTCGGGGTAAAAGGACGCAGCGGCTAAAAGTACGAAGTGTCGTTTTCTCTGGGGGGGGGGGGGGGGGGGGGTGAGAGGACGGGGACGCTGGCTCGTCAAGATTGAGTGCGCGCTTTCTGAATTAAAAATAAAAACTTTAAATTTCGTGTTATTGCGATCTTTTTCGTACCAGGGAAAAGTTTGTGGACGTATTATTTATGTATTTTTAGACGTCAGTTGTTTTTGTTGATTTTATATAGCTATTGAACGATTTTTTCCAGAATAACATTTTAACCTAACTTTATTGGAATTCGAACTAGTACGAATTGTTTTGGTTACCGGTCAAATGGGGTAAAACGACGGGGGTAATAGTACGCACTGGTATTTAGGTTAATGTCTTGTTTTTGAACTCTTAATAATATTTGGAGTAAAAACATATCTGCTCTGATAAAGGCTTGAGCATAATTTCGTTTTGTTGAATATATGAAAAATTATAATTTTATGATAGTTTCCTAAACTTGAAGTTCCTAATTTCTATTGTTTTTGTCATCTTTAGCTTCATTTATTAAAAATAATATAAAAATATGTTCCATCTGTGTATTATTTGTTCATTTTCTTTTACTACATCTGAATGCATACTTTTATTCTACATGCGCACTTTTACCCACACGACAGCGTATTTTTACCCACATGTCGGGGTAAAGGTACGCAGTCTGACCAAATCACTCTTTTGCTTAATGTAAAAAAAACCGTTTGGCCTATCGCCAAATACTCGTTACATTTTATGAGTCTATTAAATATGCTATCGATAGCGCAAAAAAGTGTTCCTAATATCATGGTAGTTTCGGCTCAGTGAAGCAAAAACTGCAAAAGTGCGTCCTTTTACCCCGAATGGCCCTATCGATGATGTGTAGCCATTGAGGTGTAGTAATAGAGCTCAATGTGCGTAGCAACGAGAAAATAAGTAGAAGTATTGAATTGTGACTGGTGCCGTCGAGCGTCTCTCAAAATATTACTGACGAGAGGCGGTAAGCTTGAGAGGATTTCATTTGGTAGAGTAATTTACAAGTTACCATAAAAAAGTCGAGATCCGAGTTTCTACGTAGCATAGATTTGATTCGGTTTAACGATTCAAACGGCTAGGGCAGACAACTTGTTCCTCCTGACCCTTGGAAATTAGTGGAGATCGCCGGGCTTCACGTCGCTAAGGCAAAGACCAGGTCCACGTGCACGAGTCACCGGACCATCGACAAATAAATTAGTCAAAGCTGGGATTCTGGGGATGTCCCGGGTTTCCATTAGGACAAGCTCCGCCGAGACGGTAAAGCGTGCAGGTATTAGTCCGGTTGTCTGCTCCGCTACGGCTCGCCATTCGTCTCGGAAGGAAGACGGTCTGAAAGTAGCTAATTTCGAGGTCCGTAGGTTCCATGGTCGGGAACTGTTGGCGTTCAGGTATTTGCCGGGCGTCATCGGGCAACGTCGTCGTCGACCTGCAGCTGCAGCTGCCTCTCTAAAAGAAGTGTATTTGAAGCTCCGCGTGGCATGTTTCGTCGTGTTTCGTCTAACAAGTTGTACGTCAGGTTGCCGTCTCTCGGTTATCAAGCCAATTCGTGAGTTAGCGGACGTCTACGTTTTTGTCTCGATCATTTCTGTCAAGTCCTAACGTCTTCCTCGCTCCGCGAAGAGATTGTTCAATTTTTTATCGTTCACGGTCGCAGGATAAAAGAAAGGGAAGCGAGCTGTAGACCGTGAAAAACTTTCTCCTTCGGCGTTTCACTCTGAAATGCACCGGAGTGTACTTACTCACAATCAGAATCCATCTTTATTCGAGTTCATCCCAGCGGACACAACCGCACGCGGCTCCCCCTCCGGCATCACGTGTAAGCTAAATAACTTAGTAGCTCGTTCCGCAGTAATTAGCGGGGACATCGCCACGAGATCTTCTTCGCGTCAGCGGATCGATAAACCGACCACAGACACAGAGCAGAGAACCGCAATTTCCCTCGATGGCGAGATTCCACGAGCCTCGCGATAAAAATAATGACGCGAGAGTTCGCGAACCGTTCGATAATCGATCGATGAAACCGCATTAACGCCAAAATAGAATGAATTCTATTCCGACTGGGAGCTCTTTCAGCGTTGAATACGCCGTGATATTGCGGCTCGATAAAAGTAATCTTTCATCCAATAGACGCCTCCCGGATAGACTCGAATGAAATTATCGTGAACGCGTGCGCGCATCGCCAAATATAAACAAAATCCCGTGTTTAACGGGCGCGATAATTTAATTAACGACATGTCGGTTCATTATGGGTTAACATAATGTTCATCTATCTTATTACAGGCAACCGAGTTGCGGCGAAAATATCGACGTTACCGTCTGGTTTGTGTATCTGTAATTTGCTAAACACACCGACCTACGCAACGTCATTAATAACGCGTCACACTGGATGGTTGAGAACCGACCGTAAATTGGTCCATGGAGAACGTTCAAAATAGTTAACGATATAAATTGATTTTAGAATTTTCAATACGTTTATACGGGGTGGGTCACCTAAAGGTGAAACCAGCTTAACATCTTCTGTTGCGTCGATATTATCGATTGTCATTGGAATCAAGGGATAAATACTAGAGATGTACCTACTGGGAGTTTGGCTGATTAGTCGGCACTATCGATCATTTTTAAACATCGCTACAAAATGAGTCCAAGGATGAAATAGTTTTTCTGACTGGCAATATACAGGGTGGACCACAAAGCGTGATCAGCTTAGATTATTGCGCTGTTAGTGGTTCGATCGGAAGTTTTATGATTTATTATATTTATTTTATTTAATTTATTTAATCAGTTATTTATGTCATAATACTTCGTAAATCCAAACAGAGGTATCTTCAATACCTGTACGTAGGCCTAGTTATAAACTTATAACTACACTTACTTGCTAAAATTATATATAAATGCTACACGGAGTATAGTAAAAATAAATCTAGGAAAAATAAATCTCAATATAATAAAATATCAACTGTTAAATTGATATTCTAATAACGATAAATAAAAATAGAAACAAAAGTAATAAAAAAATAAAAAATAAAAATTTTCCATTTGTGTTAAGTATTAGCTTTTCCCATTCTTTCAATCTTTTTTTCCTGGTATTTAGAAATTGGTATCCTGAAATTGCTTATTGCTTTAATGTAACTACTTTTACTGCTTATTGTTTTATATCTACGTGGTCTTAGAATACTTTTTTCCTAGTTGTGCTTATAGAGTTTTTGAATACCTCGTGTAGTTCATTATAGTGATACAATAAGGTTTCGTAAGTGAATATCTGTTCTAGGTTTAAAGGATTACAATGTGGAAAGAAATTATTTTTGTTGATAATTTTTAGTGTTCTACTTTGCGTTCTTTGTAGTTGCATCATGTTATGCATGTATATTTTTTATTATTTATTATATATTTAGCTAAAATAACACGGTTCAAGGAGAGTTTTAAGATGATTGTACAAACTTTTGTCAACCCTTTTTTTCTAGAGTTATCAAGGTCACCTTCTGGAATATTTACATCACCTAAAGGTTGATTCAGACACGTTCAGTAATTTAGTCGAGTGTTAACTATTTTGGTCATTTACTATGTATGAACACTAAAATTTAATCGAGTAATTTAGTAGAACAATGTAACTATTTGCCATTCGACTAAATTACTAAACATGTCTGAACCAGCCTTTAGTTGTTAAATACCTATTGTGTAAGTTCATAAAGATTTGTCTTTCGTGCTGTATACACTAAAGGGTTCATACCCGTAAATAAATTCTATTATTATTAATAGGGTTTAATTTAAACGTCACAACGCTATTTCTGTTGCTGAAAGTATTATTCCAATTCCTGAAAGAATTGGACTTGAAAAAGGGAAAGTACGCGACATTCACAACGCATTCCGCGATGCCAAACGCCCAACAGCACCCACCGGGCGGAAATATAAATAATAGAAGACCGAGCGACGTCCAACTTTATTTCCCCGTCCGGGATCACCTCCCCTTCGCTCGCCACCCCAATTACAGACCACCCCGTACGTGTGCACACACGCGAACGCGTCACGGGAAAGTTAGCCGACTTTCCCCCGCGATGCTTCTTCCTTCCCGCGACATGTAATACACTTTTATGTCGCGTGCAAGAGGGGCTGCAACCCCCGCGGCTTCCCTTATCCCTCCAAGCGATTCCGACGATTCGATACGCTTCAGGCTTTGAAGTCGTCGAGCCGTTGCTTCCTCTAACCCGCGCCACAGATTTTCCCCCGAAATTTCTCACCGCCCAGAAAGGAAGTTTCTCGTTGCGACCCTCGCGGTGCGCGCGTATTTAGCGTAATAGCAGTTTCTCGAATAATTTACAAAGTCTTTCGCCGCGGTCCTTGAAGACGGAGGTGAGGATTATTCCGCGCCAAAAAAAATGACGCCGCGAAGTTTGACGCGCGCCGCGATAAATACGACGGGGGTTGGTCTACCGAACGCAACCTCGTGAATTTAACGTACTGAAGGGATAATCCGACGATGCCGTCGCAATGACCCAATTACTGCACTCGTAAAGTGCAACGGCGCGAAACGTGAGCCACATGAAAGCCGTGAACACCGAGAAACTTTGTTAGTCTCCCAGCCTTTCGACGCGGTTAAGAGGCAACGGGTCCCCCGCCGTCACCGCCGTCGCGTCTCGTAATTAGTTAAGCTCTCTTAATGCCGGGGAATACTTGAAATATTCCGAGGAAATAATTACTTGCGAAGATCGTCGAGTTACATCGGAATCATTTATCGCGTTCGGATCCGACCGCGCAAATAACCCGTCTCGGACACACCGCAGGCGTACGTTCGATGAAAATTTAATTAAATCCATGGGGCGGCTAAGGCACCAATCGTTTCGGTATTCGTATCCGATCGCGTTAATCCAATCGGGCAAGCGATCGACCCTTTAAGTAATTTAATCAATATCGCCAAACGGAATACGTTTAATGGCCCAGATGAATTACACGCTTCCCCTTTTTCGGCGGGTACAGGTGGAAAAGCGATGGGTTCTCGTCGCTATTGGGGCCGCGTGATTTGCTTCTACCGTGCGCGCTGTATCGGGCTGTTCATCGAGTTTTTCGATAAAATGGCACGCGATTAACGACGTAATGCGTTGCGGCCCCTTTCCCAATCCACCCCATGGAATTGGTAGCAAGCTTCGCAGGGTTCCCTCGTGAATCGAACGGACGTCTAACCGTTCGCGCAGAGAATGCTTGTCCATCCAGCAACGTTTTCTCGAAATTACGTCAGTAACCGGTATAATGTTCGTCTTCGCCGTATTAATTAGCCGCGGCAACAACGCCCGGGACTCCAGCGGAAGGTAACATGGAATCGCGATTGAATTAGCAACGCCGATATGCCTTCCCCGTCGCCGTTGAATAATGCACGAACTGACATTCCATCCAATAACAAACGCCGTTATTCTTGCCGGATGACTGGTTGGCTGGACGTTTAACCAGAAGCACGCCTTTTTTAACTTTCTCGGCGGGCGTGGGTGGGGGCCCCTGTCGGACCGAATCGCGAGCCGTTTTCTATAAACGAATTCAGATCGATGGATCCCAGACACCCAGTCCGGGAGGGTGAATCTTCTCATTGAACATGCTGTCTTGGATTACCCGACCAAATTTATGTTTCCGGGTGACGATTTCTCTCGGGCCAGCGATAGCTTTCTTAAACACGCACGCGCGCTTTTCTAAGCGAACTTATCATATTTGTACGAGCCCCGCGGTTAAGCTTGACAAACGAGAATGGAGGCTTCTTTTTATTGCTGAACCCCCTTTTTATCGACGTGTCACGCTTTAAAGATAAAGACCGCGATTTGGTGATGCGAGGGGGTAAATAAATAGCAGTCTTTGTGGATCTCGTTTGCTTTGTCTCCATTAACGCGTGACCTTTTCTAAAAAGAGGGCTTTCGTTGCGTATACAGGGTGGTACAACTAAAAGTTGCACTCTGCATTCACTTTCATGCGGAAAAACATCGGTGACCTTGGAAACTCTGCAAAAAATTACCTTGAAGCTAAAAATATTCTGTACCATGTACCATTCGTTTGTAGATTTTTAGGTCATCAGCATGTAGTAAATATTTACTACTATTAAAAACTCTTGAAGGGTCGTCAATAAGCATTATAAATAGAATCGGTACGAGATGAGATCCTTGTGGCAGAGTTGGGCGAACTGTAATCATTAATATGATTACTGACTAGCAACTAATGATTAAATAAATATATGAGTATGACTAATGACTAATGACTAAATTTTTATTAAACATGAATAATAAACATTGACTAGTGAGTAACTCTAATCGTAACTAATGGCTAAATGAGTAATCAAAATTTAAATATAACTAATAACTAAAAATGATAAACTAAAAAAACCACGGAATGGTAACAAAAAATATGTTTCAATACTTTATAAACTTTTAATATAAACTAGTAAATATTTAGACTCCGATTTTGATGATTCTGAAATGTGTTGTCATATTTCTAATATGTAGAAAAACACACTAGTAACTAATGATTAATCATAACTAATAACGAATGACTAATGATTAAATAGAGTTCTAAGTAATTTATGCTATATAGTCATGACCAACCAAGAAAAGATGTTTAACTTATGATTATTAATTATGATTAGCGATTAATCAGATGATTAGTCAATTTTAATTATCAGTTGATTTGTGCCCTACTCTGCCTTGTGGCACACCGGATGAGACTAATATACAGGGTGTCCCAGCTAAAGGAGGTCATTCAAGTATCTCCTTCGGTTTTCATGGTATGAAAAAATGTTCGTGGCATAATTTGAATGGCTTCAATGAAGGAATGCCCCGAAATAGATTTTTTTTTCAGGTAATTTTTTATGCTTTTTTTTCAAGGTCATTGGTATTTTTTATCTGGAAAATGCATATTTTTTTCAATTGCATCTTGCAGCGGATGAAAAAATACATTTAGGTATGTCTGAATCATGACCTTCAGTTGACCTTGAAAACCAATAATGTGATAAAATTGCTGCGACACACAATTTTATTGCATGCAACAAATCAGATGAAACGACAATTTATTTATTCTATTTTAACAATAGAATATTATTTTTTTTTTTTATTATTAACAATAGAATATTATGAAATGCTTTTTTAAAACCGTTCTATACCGAGTACATCGTGATTTCGTCCGCAAATAAATTAATCCCTCCCCTCAGAAGTGGCTTCTAACGTCCCCCTAGCGCGTGCCTAAAATCATAGACCGCAAGTTTAAGCGAGCAATCCGAAAGATGGTGTCATAAATAAGCGAAACGCCATTCGTTTTCCTCCACAGAGGAATCGACCATGCCTCACACGAACAGGGGGCACACATAGGGGCAATTACGGGGCGGTTCGTGCACGTGCGGGCGTCGGGGGTTCAAGTCGGCTTGCGTAATTTGTCTGCGTTAGGTTACGCGGAAGGTCGGGATTCCACCGGGTCTTTGGCCCCTCTAATATAAAGAAAAAAAGTGCAATCTTTCTCGCGGGGTGGAGCGCAGCGTCGCGACGCCCGCCACTGGTGATTCGTATTCCTCGCGTGACACACTGGATTATGGGATTTATCGAGGGGGGAGGTCCTAGATGTAACGAACACCGTGGATGGAACCGACTGACGCTCGACTGAAAGGCCCTCTGCATATTTCTTCTTTCTGAGAGCAGTCTCTTCTCTTCTCTTCGCCGGATCTCGTCTGTATTTTTTATGGTCTTGCCGAGAGGAACGGACCCTTTCCAGTCGTCTGCAAAGACGCGTAATGGATACGAAATCCCGGAGAAAATACTAACGCTACGGGTGTTTCTCTTTTTAATCAACCACCGGCGAGGTTCTCATGATCGGGTTTCAATCGGATTGAAGTGGACGATTGCGGATACAATGGAGAAATACAGTACTACATTGATCCGGTTACTTTGATTCGATTACAATGCATTCTGGTGACGTCAGAGTCGGACAGATCTGTTTCATGAAATTTGAACTCGCTGCATGTTACAGTCAATACAGAGAAAGAGGCTCGAGAGCAATGGCTTTTGCGAGGATCGTCTATTTTTAAAGAAACGCATCTGTCTGCCGCATGGCCGAGCTGCACTACTGGAAACCGAGTCTGACTCAGAATTCGATTCTTTAGTTTACCGTAGAGGTGGGGAAAAAGCAGAGATGCGCATTATATACATAACAAATTATTTAAATATAGATAAAAATATAGATAATAGTCTCCTCAGAAAAAAATTCTGAAAAATGGACCCGGATTTCAATCGACCACGCCAGGTTCCTCCCTTAAAAGCAACTAAATTTCCTATCACCAGTTTACCGTCGCGGTTCCGAAAAATTGCGACTTCGTACGATTTATTCCCGCGTTTTCCACGCGTTCGCCTAACGACAAAGAGTTTTCCGCCACAAATGTCGTAGAAGTTCTAAAAGTCTCGTTACGAAAGAAGTAGCGCAAAAGCTACGTTCGCCCCAAACGAAGCGAGTCACGCGGATGTCTCAGTAATTTCGCGAACGCGTTTTCCAATTGTAAAGCGTGAACGTGTTAGCCGGGAAGCAGAAAGAGTTAGGATTAAATAGCGACGAGCAAGTATCGCGCGACGGGTTGCGGTCGACATTCATCCTCGTTTTCCTCTTTCCATTCGCCGCGCGCTGCGAGTAGAAAAGGACCGTTCCGCAACGGGCCACATTATCGCGAGCCCCAGTTTCGAATGAAATAAACATAAGGTGGTAAGATAGCGTTTCCTTCAACGATCCAACCCAGACCTAACCCATTGGTTTAGCTGGTAAATTGCCTACGGTCGTGTATGCAATTGTACCTTCGACGGAATTATTCCTCGGTTCCTCGTTCGAACAAGACAAAATTCGTGAGCGAACCTCGCGTTTAATTTCTTTGCGTTTACCCCGACGAATTCTCCGATCTCGTTGCTCAGGTTTTACTGCGAGTTTCGAAGTTTCTCTCGTCGCACGCGACACGCGCTTCTCGCTCGTAAGTTCGCGTTACACTTAACGGCATCCCGGTTGGAAGCCAAACGAGAAGCGTACTCTTTCATAAAGTCCCAACAAGGCGATTCGCTCGTGTCTGGCAGTAGCGAGGGGCTGAAACCGACCGGAAAAGAAGCAGGTAATGGGGAACGGCGCTCACTCGAGGCAAGGAAGTTTGGTCCATTTTCATTTTGGGCTCGCGAGTGTTCTGGGCAATTAACAGAGTGCGGTATTCCTAACGCAAAGATGCGACGACTGAGTACACAGTATACAGTCGCAAACTTAATGTATGAAGTTCGCCGTTGGATGCGAAAATGAAATTAATTACGACCGAAATTGCTCGACTGCAAATCACTGATATTTAAAGGGAACTGTATGCAAAGCTTTTCAGAGTAAAACGAAAATCAAGTCGAAGACGATATTTTCGCGTCAAAGGAAGTCTGCGGGTGGATGTCTGCGATTCTAAAGTTCCCATTTGACTAATCCCCGTATTATCTCACAATTTCGTTTAAACATCCGTAATCGTCCAGCGGCTATTACTTAAATCCACGGCAAAGACGCGGCGAAACGAAAAGGAAAAAGCGAAGTCTGACTATTGTAACCCAGTCGCGTTAAGCGCGAGCACAATTACAACGTCTCCTGACCCCGATTCTGCGCCATGTTTTTTCATCCGGCAACGCGGTGGTTCATTCTCTGTTTTTAACCATCTATTTATACCAATATTATAAATTCGAAAGTGTGTTTGTCTGTCTGTTTGTTACGTCTTCACGACTAAACTACTGAACTGATTGCAATTCATTTCTAAAATTTGGCAGGGATGTAGCCTAAAGTCTGGAAAAGGACATAGGATACTTCGTATCCCAAAAAATTGATTAGTCCTTCCATTTTCAAATGGAATGCTGTATTTTCGTTTGAGTGTTCTGAAAATGTAGAAAAAAAATGAATTCAACATATTTTTACGACAAAGAAATGTCAAAGAAACGTAAAACGTAAAAAAACTTGGACAAAGTTCTTGGACCGTGGACACAGAGTTTCAAAGAAACGTCAAAGAACCGTTAAGCGGGAAAAACAAACATGTAAATACATATCTGAGCTTGTGCGCATGTGCGATTAGCCAAGGATACAGAAGGCCTATATGCAGTGTTCTCTTTCTGAGCCTATATCGCTTTTTCGCCGCACAGTGGGCCAAACGGCCAATCTAGCTGGAAAAAAATCACAGCTATCTAATACAAGGTCCGATTTTAATTTTGATGTTACCATTGTAAAGAGGAGATTTCACTCTTTAAATATGTACATGATACTTTTGATCGCGAAAACCAGTTTTCAATATTTTTACAATCAGCTATGTTATAAATGATTAACACAATATAAAATTTGACTTATGGATATGAAAGCAGAGAGTTAACCATTTAAAATAAGCCCGAAACATTACTGTACTTCTTGTCGTTGTTGCATTTTAAACGTTGATAATCTTTCTACTAAGCGTACAGTGCGTCGAATCTAGCTGATAAAAAATCATACTCATCAAAATCAGCTTCTAATGTCAACTTGTATGGCATCATCGTAAAGACGACTTTCATCTTCAAATTCCTGATTATTTGAATTAAGAACACAATTTTTTTAAGCTTTAACAATCATTTGAAGTATATATGACCAAAAATCATTCACGAACTTTAAAGTTATATAAAATAATAATTCGCAAATATTCGCAGGTAATTTTAATCAAGATTCAAAGAACAAAGCCTGAGTTACAAAATGTACCAAAAATTTTGGCGGATCCGAGCGGATCCGGTGATTTTTATACTAAAAACTGAAATTCGGGAAGTAAAAATTAGCTATGTTTGGACACGTCTATCTTAAATGTTATTAAATTTATTCAATTTTCGTTCATACAGAATGAAAGTATGTACTTTTCTGTACAAGATGAACATGAAAGGCAAAATAATTCGAAGACAATATCACCGTTAATTAGAAGCGGAAACATGAACCGTTAGGAAACACTCTTAAATGCAATTATTATTGCAGACTTCTGTATTTTGTTTACCCTTTTAAAATAGTTTTTAATCGTAAATGATATTTCATTTAGGAATCTGTAAGGATTTAGGTACTTAAAAAAATGAATCATTGAGTAATCAGACATGATAAAATTTTGAATTTTTTCCAGCTAGATTGGCCGTTTGGGCCACTGTGCGCCGGTGCCGGATCGATTATCGCGGACGCGTCGGTGGATCTCGCGCGAGTCAGTTAGGTTGATCGAATTTGGTCGCTTAAAGCGAACCTTCTGACCGAAACCGCGGGGATTCGTGAATTCGACGGTGGACTTTAGCTGGAAACGGTCGACTGTGGTCTCCGTGTTCAGACTTCGCTCTGACCCGGTTCGAAATGAACTCACGGAGTCCCTTTGCAAGTAAAAGCGAAGAATAATTTGATACCCGGCGCGAGTGCGGCTCTGCGAACCGTGCCCGACCCCGAAACTTTCTGCCGGATACTTCTTGTCCCATTATTTCGGTGACCACCTCGGGGAATGATTAACTTTCCACTTGTCGGCTTCGTTTAGAAACATCTGAACGCAACCTATCGCGTTCCTCAAGACTCGCCGCCCTGACACGAATTCGAGAACGATCCCATCCACCGTTCCATCTCCTCTAATTTCATTTCGATCCCGGCTGAACCGATACAAAGCCCGGCACTCGCTAATCACCTTGACGCGGTCCTGTTCCGTGCAGAACGGCACCAATTAGTCAGCTACGGCCGCGTCCTTGATGATATGTGTGCAATTATTTATGCAAATCGATCCAATGCCGAAGATCCGTTTTATATCCGTGCCGCGGACGGGACGCATTAGTCAACGTGAAATAGAGGGACACATTTCGTGGATCGATCGAATCGGCGCGGGGAGCAATGAAGGGGAACCCCACTGGCGTTGCGGGGTGGTGGAAAGTAGGGTCGGATCAAAGCGGTGCAAATGAGGAGGTTAACGGCCTTCGGGCTAGTTACGTCTCTCTGTATTCCCCGTGTGGCGTACGTGTAGCGACTGACTGGTCGACGCGTCGCCTCGTTAATATTAAGCATAAGGTCAATAAGGTGAGCGTTAAATGGGGCAGATGACGCTTTGGCCGATGCCTTAGCAACGTTTCCGGGAAAACTGGACTACGGCGCGGCGTTTCCCGCAACGAGAATATCGGAAGGAGTTACAGTATTTTCTCGATAAATGTGAGAAAGTCCTCTACGATAAATGTGAATATTTTATCCTCACCACTAGCGGAATCTCTCTAAGAATTCTGTCGTTGCGGCCAACGAAATCGTAATCTTCTATGGCAAGAATCCTACCGAACAGCTTATGGTCATAACTAGACTGAGGATTTTATGCATTTATTAGAATCCTAAGGATGCAAAAAATCTGTGATATTATTAATATACGCCAAAATATACAAAATATCAAAAATATAACTCAAGTTACAATACTTAGAAAATTAAACGTACTGTTATTCAAGTTCCAGTTCTTTATTTGTGCTTGCCAAAATTTTATTTTGCATAAAAATTCTCAGTCTCGTCATAACAGTAGTATAAATCGCATCAGTAATCAAGCTTTCCCACATTGTACGCTCTGACGCAAGTTAATTTTGTAGTTATGATAATGTACAAAAAGGGTTCTATATATTATACACATCCGTATATATTATACAAATAAATAAGAAATGTAGAACCTCTACGATGAGTGTGACATTATACAGGGTGCGCCAAAAGTATGGAAACGGTCAAATATTACGAAAACGGAACATTTTCGAGAAAAATGTTTCGAACCAATGTCTTACGGTTTTAAAAATTCTATTGAACAGTCGTATCTGTTTGACCTTTAGAGGAACGGTCAAGGTCATATCAAGGTCAACGTGATTTTTTTAAAACTAGAACACGCCATTTTTGATCATGCAGTGTTAAAGCTGACGATAAGACCTTTTCCAAAAACTAGCTGGTGACCTGTTTGTGTTGAAAATTGGCAAGAATTGTCAAGAAACAGGCAGAAAACAATTCGAACATTTAACGAGTTGAAGCACATTAATGCTAAATCTCAAATGCTCAATGCGTATTAATGCTAAAATGGCCCTTCCTAAGTCCATACGTGAGAACCATGACTGTGCGAAGTCTAATCAAGAAATTTCTTCAAGGTGCACCCTAAATAATACTAACAATATTAGTATTGTCAATTCTTAAGAGAAATAGGTCATCAGCTAGTGTTTTGAAAAGGTCTCACCGTCAGCTTTAACACTGCACGATTAAAACTGGTGTGTTCTATTTAAAAAAATCATGTTGACCTTGACGTCACCTTGACCGCACCTCTGAGGTTAAACGGATACGACCGTTCAATAGAATTTTTAAAACCCTAAACCTTTATTCTAACACATTTTTCTCAAAAATGTTCCGTTTTCGAAATATTTGACCGTTTCCATACTTTTGGCGCACCCTGTATGTTTGGTGTTTCAAGTAAAACATAAGAAATGTAGCACCTCTACCATAAATGTGACTCTCCGGTCCCGCGGAGTTCCTACTATAATTTTACGCCGGCGTCTTCGCTCGCTAGTGTTCGGAGGTTCCTGGTCTGGCCGGAACAGGAGAAATCTACTGTCCCGCAGAACTTTTATCGATACCTTCTGGTAAAGAGACCTCGGTACTTATGCCATTAATATTCCAAATCCTCTCAGGCTTTTCGGTTCGTTATTTTCCTCCCGTGGAAAGTAATTACATAGGGAGTTTCTTCTTTTTGCGTTTCTCTTTTCCTTTTGATATCTTTACGAGAGCCGCTCGGTACAAAAATGATCCCGGCGAAGTTGCGACGGTGGTGGAACAAAATTGTAAGGCGACTCGATACTCTTAAACCTTCGAAGCGGTTGGGCGAGGGGAGGAGGTCACGCGAGTTCGCTTCCCGAGGAATCAAATGGTCTCTGAATGGCGGTGCTCCTTAATGAAGTTTCTGAATGCGGCCGCGACCCTGAGCGGAACACTGATGCACGGGGTCCCGGGTATTAAGAAAAATAAACTTCCTTAAGGCAAGTCCCGGAATGCCCTCTCGTTAGTTTTCTCCGATGCCAAAGAGTCAGGGATCTATTATATCCCGGGTTTGAATGCGGCTTCCTGAACCCTGACGCTGGTCCGCCAGCCTCTTCTTTCATCGCCAGCGAAAAAAAAGTCAAAAAGTAGTTTACCGTCCGCGGTATGAAGAATTCTATGCAATATTCCGTTCGATTTTCTCCCCGGGTCGGAAAACTTGTTCCGCGAACGGCGTTGTAGCGTAGATGTTGGCGAATGATTAATCATTGAGAAAAAAAAAATAATAAGGAAGGTATGAGATAATAAGTCCGTGGAGAAGAGCTCGCTCGCTCTCCTCTTTTATTTTAACCCCTCGGCTGGAAGCGTAAGCGCGTAATCCAGCGCGATTAGCAGCGGACTGTAGATAAATTTATTGTTTCGTTCTTGAACGCGATAAATTTCGTGAGATACTCTGGCGACGCGTGACAATTTCACGCGAATATTTGGATTGTTCGAATACTGATAATTTATAAGCGACGGGAGAGAGAGAGAGTGATTCATAAACTATCGCACTGAACTCGACGGAGGAAAGAACGGGGTGCCCCGAAGGAAGAACGGCTTGTTTGTCGACAGTACGAAAGGTTAAACGTCTATCGGGGGTTGGGGGTGGCTGGAAGAAGACGAGAGGGAAATTAATAGTCCGCTCGGCTGCTTGGATGTAAAGACTACCTGCTAATTAAAATTTCTGTTCCCCGGAAGAAGCTTCGGTGGAAGCTTGCAGATAACTCGCAGCCTCCTTGTGTCCCTTTTCTCAAAGTGATTATCTCACAAAGGAAAGAGGCTTTAATCTATCCGCGGACGGGGCTATTTAATTATAAAAAATAATGCTCAGTTAAAAAATGATTTCTACGCTTTTGACGGGGCGAACTTTCGCGGAAATTCACGCTATTTCCGTATTACGGTTTTCCTTCGAGCTTTGGCGAACGTTTTCAAGTATTTTCTGAGATTAACTATACTTAATTGCCGAGTTTTTATAGCGCAAGAACCGTGGAAGTTAAAGTCAGATTCTCTGATACGATGTTATTAAATTTATCATTTTCGAAAATTTGCTGCGCACTACGGTATTAAGTGATTTTACACTTTACTTGAGAATCTTTGAACTACCATTAAGGCTGCTGCACACATCGTCCGGGCCGTGTGAGCAAAGAAGAAGTTCGTAATTATTCAATACAAAATAAACCACTGATTTTACTCGCCCAATAGTGCTGTATCTCCTTGAGGAGGATTTCTGATAAGAACCCAATTCCTAGTCAGCTTAGTATACATATACAGTCATGGACAAAATTAAGTGGATAGGTTTTATGATCAACAAAAAGTCGGTGCAATTTAAAATATAATTTCAAAAAACCAAAATTTGATCGAACATTGTTAACAAAGTGCAATTTAATGAAATAAGTAGCAATATCAATAATAATAGTTATGTTCCGAATAATGCCGTAAAGTAAAAGAAAAAGTAAAAGGGACACGTGTGTCAGCACGGGGACGTGACAGTTAAATATAGAAACTTGCATAACAGTATGTCTTGTTTTCTAAATATTATAACTTGAATTATATTTTTAATATTTTATATATTTTTGTATCTATCAACAACCTCAAAGATTTTAAGAATATTCTAAATTGCCATAAATGCATAAAATCCGCAGTCTAGTGATTAGAAATTGGATCTGCAGTTTCAGCCGATCCAGTAGTCATTTAATTCTCTTTTTCGTGTCTTCGACGGTCGTTTCGTCGCCGAAATTCGTCGTTAAAGGTATCGAGAAGACGGCGGAACGGTGGTCGCTCGATCCCCTGACCCTTGTCCCATTTGAATTTTATTTGACGGCCAGGAAGGCGTTGACAAATTCCATTTCGTTAAGTGGAGGCGCGGCTGACGCGTCGGGTTTCGTTCGTTTCAAGGCTGCGCTCTGTTCGGGCGTAGGGAGTAGCTTGACGACGTGGCGAGATCTATCTGAAAGTTTCCCTCCTCCGACCCTTCGTCTTCCACCGTGTTCCCAGCGTCTTTCCCCACCTTCGCGGCCCCGTTTTCATCCCCCGGCCACGGCTCGTCTTACGGGGGGAAGCTGCTAAGAGGAGCATCCCTTTCACCGTGGGCCCCCCCATACTTCACCTCTCCATCCCCATTTCATCCCTTTCCTGGCCTGGCTTCGCTCTCGCTACACTTCACCCCTCGCGCTCAACCCCAAAACGTTACGCTTAGTTTGATTCAGCGCGTGGTACCAGCCACTTGGCCTATCCCCTTCGCTATCCGCTTCACCCTTCGCTCCCCCTATCGCGCGTGCATCCCCTCCTCCCGTCGCTACGTTTCGACACCCTTCGTCAACACTTTTCACGTTCACTCGTGCGAATTCGTGCTAATTGTCGGCCGACCTGCCACCGCGGCAATCCTCCCATGACGATTCGATCGACTTTTCTAGCTGTTAGGGGATCGATACAAATTATCGGGCCAAGTTCTACGCTTCCAACCATCCGACGAGCACGAAACCCGCTTCGCGTCCGAAGAGTCGGTTCGTTTCGTTCGAAGCGAGCGCGATCACAAAGGAGACGGAGAACGCGGAAGCAGGACCCATTAATCAGTCGGTTAGCGAATGATAATGGCGACTATTTGCCTGAGACGGATCTCAGTCAGCTTCTAAGAGCCGCTCGTGTTACGGTCGTTATTACTAACCGGGGAATCGTCTAATCCGAAGTTGCTCGAGCCAGATAGCGGAATTAGTTAATATGTAAAGCAGCCGCGGCCGGAAATTCCAGAAATTTCACGTCGGTCAGGAGCTTTCGACGTTCCTTCCGTGCGGATCTCTGCTGTTCCCGTGATTTCATTTGCCTTCGAACGGCGATCTTATCCACGCTGCCGAAATTGACAGTGGCACTTGGCTAGCCATCAAAAAGCGAAAAACCGAGTGTTACGTGTTCAACATTTATTGAACTGTACGTTAAAAGGTTGATTCACATTATCCGTCAAACGGCCACCGACTACCAGCGGTCAAAACATTCTCCAATAGGTTTTTTATAGAGACATTTATTCACTTTTACGCCGTCTGTCTCCGGAGAGTCCTGTACATACAGGGCACAACTGACCGCATGAGCAGAATACTAAAAAAACACAACATCAAGACCATCTTCACTACATATACCACAATCGGTTCACCTCTCCCAAGGATCCTCAACCGCAACTCTCATTAGCAGGGGTATACAATACACCTTGTTCATGCGGAAAAGTCTACATTGCCGAAACTGGGAGTGTGAGCACGAGGCTCAAAGAACATGAGCGTTGCACCAGATTGGGATATATACAATCCACTGTTGCAGAACATCAGAAGGCAACAGGAGACAGGATACTCTTTAACGAAATGAAGATCCTAGCCAATATTAAAGGCTACTTCCCCAGAAAACATCGGGAAACGCTGGGGATAATGAACATCAGGGACACTGGTTACCATCTGACCCAATCTGGAACTCCCTCCTCCCAGTTTTTTAATTGTTCAGCTGAGTAGTTAAAACAACACCATATCATTGGTGCTAAATAATCCAGAACATCTTTTTATTGGGCTAGCCTGCCGCCGGCTAGATTGATAATGTGAATCAAGCTTAATCCCTAAGTTCGCAACCGATTTTCCAGCTCAACCTGCCTTTATATGGTTTGTTCGTTAAATCGTTTTTGAGATGTTCGTTATTAACGACACGGAATGAGTAGAGAGGACAAAGGGGTGAAAAGAAACGTACGACGAAAACGAGTCCGGGGATCGCGTATACTGAATTGCTAGGATTACAGGAGCTCTTTGATTAGAGATTATACGAGTCTGTTTGAAGAGCTTACAGAGTGTTTAAAGGTTGTACCTTTTGGTCGCGGATAGCCGGTCTTTTTTGCAGGCTTTTCGAGGAAACGTTGAAGCTATTTTTGCGAGAACCGTACCACGCATTCGCCCGGCAGAGTAGGTAATTCTTCATTCTGTTGTTCATTTTGCTCGGAGTCCCCATTAACGGACTTGATAATGTTGCTTGCGCTCGCGATAAGCACCAGCGTCGCTGCGCTTCATTTTTGATAATGCACACAGATCGAAATTATTTTCCCGCGCTTTCATCGACACGGTGAATCGGTCCGTTTTGTGCTCGACTGAATGAGGCTGAAATTGTCCTCGGATGCTTTATGCACTGTCTGCGCTGGGATCATTTTTGCCGTTTGCGTATCTCGTTACGCGCGCAGGCTGATAAAGTTATCGGGACAGTGATCGATAAGGGATCGTTTGGAAAACTGTTGACGACGCTGATTGGAAATTGTCCATGGCGGTACTAATTGTTTGCTCGTACTACTGCGGCCTCGAAATAATGGAATATCGTTTGCTACTTTGGAAACTCTGTTAATACTCTGCACACGGTTCGGAACGGCCTTCCCATTGACGCGACCAACTTTCCTCGTCAAAAGGAGTCAGCTCATCGGTTAAAACCTGGTGCTTTGACCCTTTGACGGAGAAGCGAGCGTAGACAATGGTACCGTCTCCGCAACCCGAAGCGAGAACAGACTCCTCGACAACGTGGGAGGACGCGTAAACGAGGAGCGGAGGTCCAGGGGCGAGGAAAAGAGGGGAGGATGGAAACCACACGGGTCGCAGGTCGCGGGTAAGCGGTAAGTTTCTAACGAGAAGCATTAGCGGAGTGGACGAGGCGACATCAAATATGTAGATAGCGCTACGGGGAATTTCTCCGGAGAACAAAGTTGCTGCAACGAAGCTCGGCCTCGGAAATAGAAGGAGGCGGGAGACGGTGGCGGTGGCGGCGACGGCGGCGAGGAGGAAACAAGAGGAGAGCCACGGGAAAACGGGTCTTGCGTCGTCCTTGGAAGGCAGCTCGCGGCGTCAAACTCCCTTGTGGTGCGCTTCCACCCTCCGTACGTCGGATAATAATGGGAAAGGCTGGCTAGGGTCGCTGCACCGTACCAGGAATTAAGTCTGCGGAAACGCCGCCGCGTCTGGAATTGATTAACCTTCGCGGCAGCGCCGTTCTCGAGAAGCATTCGGTGCGTTTGGCACGTCGCGCTCCCGTCGATTACCGGCAAACTTCCTCTGGGGGATGAAAGAACTCGCGGCTGTCGCGACGGAGGATCTCGGAGAAGGGAAGACGATTCCGACGGTTCTCGTCTCCGTATATTATTCGGACGACCCATAGGGCGTTTCAGGAAAAACCAATTCTAATTTTATGAACGGTATTTCAAATTTACAATTTTCGTGCTTGTGCTTTTCGCGCGTCGCGAAATGAGGTCTATCTCCATCCTGTCCACGGTGGCGTATCCAACACTTTGTTTTCTTCGAGCTTCACCCACATCGCATGGAACGTCGCACAGTGGTTCGGTGTACATACAGGGTGAGGCACCTAACTTGATCACCTCGAACACTCCTAAATTATTATTATTATTATTATTTATTAACGGGTATTAGACCCTTTTGTGTACAGTACAATATAGCAAATATGTATGGGATACAAGATGATACAAATATAGACTACAGATACAATATACTTAAATATAAAAATACTTATATTTTAGATATTAATAGCTGGTTAACATGCTGCTTGAACAAGCTGTAATTATGCATTGTGCAAAAAATTATTTCTACAAAGGTATCAGAGGGGACATTGCGTGGTGTACACGATTTTTTTTATAAGTGGAGGCGTCTAGAAGATTTGAAGGTCAACTTTGTTTTTTTAAATGGAATGCCTCATTTCTTTATGGTAATTCGACAGCTCATTAGTTTCTCATAAAACTAATACAGTAATATTGCGAACAAAGTATCATTGTGAATGTTGATAAACATTTTTAGATAGACATCGCCGTTAGTTCTGGGTTAGAATGTTTAATACTTTTCTACTTGGAAATTAATGAGCTCTCGAATTACCATGAAGAAATGAGGCATTCCATTAAAAAAAAAAAGTTGACCTTCAAATCTTCTAAACGCTTCCACTTATAAAAACGTCATGTACACTAAGTGGTGTTCCCTTTAATACCAAATTATGCCAGGTGATCAAGTTAGATCAGGCCTCACTCTACATATTAATTTATTAGTTATCAGAATATACAAGTCTATACATCAAAATCACATTTTCAGCATTTGGGGCTTTTCCGCCTTCGAATCACTGTGCGTCTTACAAATGCTCTTTATTTTCCGCTCGAATCGCCTTCCCCGAGGAACGTCTCCTATCGAGCCGCGCAGCGTCGTCGAAGGGTTCTTTTCAGGGAGTGGATATCGCCGGAAAAATATTGCTCGATACTTTTTCCTTTTCGGCGTAATCATTTCTGAGGAAACCTGCGTGAATCAAGAGGCCCCCGCATAATTAATTAAAATATAAGAAGCTGACGCCTTCGAGGGGATCTTTTAGTTCTTCATCGATTCGGGTAATTTATGCTCCAGAGGTTGAATCTTTCAGGTTACGACCGCGGAACGAGCCTTCCTATTCTAAATAACGAAACAGGTAGTGCCTCCTTCCGCGACAGCCATTTTTCGTGGAGAGTCTCGTTTTCCAGTTTCGTCTCGAGTTTTTATCAAGTCTCCCTCTCCGAGCGACGTCTTGAAATTTTACGCAGGCTTTCGTGCGCTTACCGGTCGTAATTCACGCAGCGAATCTCCATAGGGCTCTAAATATCTTAACAAGTTTAATACTTCGGCCTGGCGTGGTAATTTCAGCGAAGGGCCCCCGAGGGACGTGAATTATTTTCAGCCAGACCGCAGACTGCCGTGATACGATTTTGTTTGACTGCTGACGTTCGGTCTCTCGCCGAAGCGACCGATTCCACTTCGTCGGTGCTTCGAACTCCGAACTTCCACAGTTTTCGAGATTACTGCGCGCCGAACTTTCCCTCGAGTAATCGCGCATTTTTCCAACTTTCGCGGGGGTCGTTAATTAATTCGCTCCCGCTGTGAAAAATTTACAAGGCGCGCTAGGAAATGGGAACTTACTCGGCAAGTTTAATCCCGGAGCCTAATTCGCGAAGGACGCGGGAGACAATCTCCGTCATGTAGGATTAACTTCTTTTCGCGTGCCGAATCCTTCCTATGATGTATCGCGTTTCACGGATTGAATCGACGGGGTATCGATCATCGCGTTAAGTAGCTTTCACGGTTCGGGGGACCGATCGAGACTCGGACACATGTGCGGAACGAATCGTCGCAATTTAGCGATGCGAATCAGTGACACATAAATGGGGAAGACGCCCGTGGGGATCGTGGGGTGCGGTCTCTGCCGATAGGACCACCTTTCGCCCTCTTTCGACCGCTTTCGATGCTCGGAAAAAACGGATCTTCCACGTATAAAGGCACGTTTACATGCAGCGAACGCGGGCGAAGGAACGCCAGGCCCTCCTATTCATTGTTAGGTCAAAGAAGCGAATCAGCATCTTCTGTGTCGTTCGCGCTCGTTCGTCTTCCCCGCATTTCGTTCACGTTCGTTCGCTGTATGTAGATGTGCCTTAAAATCGAGCAACAGCGGCCATCGCGGCACAGTTATTCTTTGGAGAAAAAGGGGTGAACCGAGCCCGCGAGGGTTCGCGCTGGAAGCCCTTGAACGAGCTCCGAGGAGACGAAGGGAATTAACGAGCAGCGAATAAAAGGGTGCGGAAAATTGAGCACGGCCGGTGTCGAATTTCGCAGAGGCCAGTAAAAGCGCAGTTCCAAGGGTGGCAAAACTGCGAGAGGCAAAGTAGCGGAAACGGAAAGCCGCCTACACGCGGCGTTAAGTAGCGACGATAACAGTAGGACGCGGCGCGGAAAGAACATGTAATGGGAAAGTAGATAACGCGTTAAGGGGCGGGGGCGGTCAGTTGCGTCACTTGGCACGGTTATTGTCGTCGGAAATGGGAAATGGTTCGTGCCATCTTCGCACCTTCCCTCCGTCATAATCGTCGACGAGGATCGATCGAGTCTTACTCAGCGATTTTCAGCAAATTGTTGTAGAGAAACGCTGAAGAATATCTTGATTAATGCAAAATCCGCAGGAATCTCTGCAGTAACCCGATACCCGAGTTCCTGAAGCTTTTCTAGGTGCTCGACGCGAAACCGAGGTTGCCCCGGACTAATGAATATTTGCTTAATCACCCTTTCTTCTCCGGCCAGCGCAAACTGTTCCACTTCGGTTCCTTACGTCCTGTTTCTTTTTATCCGTAATTTCCCGTAAGCTCCGAAGAAACGTAAAGTTGGAGGATTTAATGCGGCCACTGGGACCGTTCGCGCTACGCTCTCCGCCCGATTGCGTGGCGTATCGTCCGCAAAAGCCGCAGGGTCCGCGCGGAATCGTTACGTACGGCGATTCCGCGCGGCTATTAAATTCTCATTACGGCGAAATGGAGTTCGCCCCGGTCCGATTACAGCACGGGAATATTTAAGTGTCACTCGCGTCGCTTTAATTGATCGATACTCGTTATCACGGCAGCTTACACTCTTTAGAATTATCGCGGTGCCGCGCGGAGTGCACAGAGACGGGCGAGCAGAGGGTCGTTGCGTTCCGGGGGAACGGATTTCACCAGGAAATATGAGCACCGATAGCTTTTCGTTTTGAACAAACGGCATTATAACGCCATACAATTAAATCCCTTAATAACATCGACTGCCAAGCCATTTGCATAACGCGGTTTGTAGTTCGATATAGACTAGGGGTGAGCGGACACCCGATATTCTCGGTTCGGGTCGGGATCCCGAAAGTTTGTAATATTCGGGTACCCGCAATTTCGGGTAACCGAAGTTTTAGTCGGGTCGAATCGGGCCGGGATCCCGAAAGTTTGTAATTTTCGGGTACCCGAAGCTGAAATTCGGAAATCATGAAAAAGCATATTGAATAAGAATTTTCGGAATTTTCGGGGTGCAGACCACATCTGATCCGAATTCAGCTTCGGGTACCCGAACATTTCAAACTTTCGGGTACCCTCACACCCCTAATGTAGAGTTTACAACGTAGACTTATCCAACGAGGTTCTTGCGATTCGGTCAATCCATTTTATTCGGTTTCGAGTGGTCGAAGGAGGATGTGAATTTTTTCCTGTTTCCCCTCGACCTTCCATAGTCCTCTCTGGTCCTCTTCCGGTCTCTCCAGACCCCTCCGCACCCTCGGTCTCTTCTAATCCTTTTCAGTCGCCTCTGTAGTCCTCTCCAACCCCTCCTGAATTCTTCCTACCTTTGTCGCTTACTCCTCGAATGTATCTTTGTGTTTAACCTTTCACCTTAATCGGTGGCGCTTTGACAAGAGCCCTTACCATCGTCAAATTTCCTAGTCATTCTATTGTAGCAGAATCGATAGAACCATCATTACCACATATTTGAACAATACCGTAGGGTGACATAATGCTCGGAAAAGAGATGTTCCTGTCGCCGTAGGGGTCCGGAAGTGTCTATCGTTCGATCGCGTGGACACCAGTGGTTTCGCCTAATTAAGTCCGTCGAAGCAGACGTGAATCATTCGGTAAATGCGTCAAGGTGGCGGCGTTCAGCCATCTGCGGCCACTTCAACAGTAGACGGGGGTAACCAACCGGTTTCGATTATTATACCTGTGTCACCATTTCGCTGGCGGGGTTGGAAATCGCCCCTTCGTCGGCCATTGTGCTCTTACGGGGGACCCCGACAGGTTGGCTTCCGTTGCGTTCGAATTGCACTGGCATTTCTCTCCCCCTTCATAGTTTATGGCTTTTTATTATAAATGTCTCCCTTTTTCGATGGCTAATAGCCTGGAACCACGACACCGTCGATCGAAGGGCCTACTGCAACTGAAAACGCTTCTCCGTCCGCGTTTTTGTCTTCCCCGAAGCTGTTTCCGCGTCCTGTTAGTCTCCCTCGTTTCCTGTGCGAGTCACTCGACGCTCGGTGGCGCGTGGATACGAGAGACGTTCAACTTGGAGACGTAACTCGAAAAATAACCGTCCGCCGGGCAATCAATTTGAAAACGAATACTCGGCGCCGGTGTTGCTTCAAAACAGAAATATTGCGGTTCGACCGCGGCTCGCGGAGAAACTCGACCGATTCTCAGATGTATTTTATCTAGGATTGCGCGTAGGGCGCGAACCACTAGCGGATGTTATTCTTGCGCGCGTTATTATTCAGTTACGCTCCGCCGCGATATCGTGCGTGGCGTAGAGGAAAAGCGGGTATATAATTCAATAATAACACGGGCCGCAGCTTGCCCCGGCTCATATTATTTCTCCGGGAATTCGATATCTCCGCGGTTTCCCAGGCAAACGGTATTTCGTTACGTGTTCGCTCGGTACGTGCACGTAATCGAGTCTTGATTCGATAAAAGACATTAATTAAAGATCGTTGGATAGGGAGTCCCGTAGTTCGCCGCGCTCGGTCACATTCGACAATGGGACGTTTCCGATGATAAGTCATTACGATTATCCCGATGGAGCGAGGTTGTTCCTTTTCCCTCTGCAAAGGGGGAAGAAAATGAATGGCTCCGCGTGATTTTCATGAGAAAAAGCGTTTAATAGGAATGGGTGCTTAATGGTTCGCAGTTTCACGGTCTTAAATTACAAACGCGGGTTGTTTTATTGCGACACTCGAACGTCGAAATAAAGTGAAGCACTGGGTCCGTTCCACTTGACGAAGAATGATGTCGTCGACAATGTTTACACCGACATTATTTCACTGAATTCCTTGATATTCTGCTTTTACGATTATTTATATGACGAAGTAAGCAACATCTCTCATTTCTCCAGTATCAAATTTTATTCTAACAAAGAGAAAATTGGATTATACAGGGTGTAACAAAAATGTTGCACGTGAAAAGGGTAGTTCCTGAGGTGCTTTTGAACAACTTTTTCCTTAACGAAAATGTTAGGGGGGGTTTTGTTAACGAGTTATTAACGAAAAACACCAACCAATCAGAGAGCGAGAATAGTAGGCGGACCTTAGCGCATGCGATGGCGGACCAATGCTACGCGTAGTTGTAGCCCGCGCCGAAATTCGTATATTGTATTAACTCTTTGATTGGTCGGTGTTTTTTTGTTAATAACTCCTTAACGACACCCCACCTAACATTTTCGTTAATGAAGAAGTTGTTTCAAATCACCTCAGGAATCACCCCTTTCAAGGACGTGCAACATTGTTGTTACACCCTGTATAAGTTAAATTGCTATTCACTGAAAGATGGCCCATCTTTATTTATTTTTATCGTTCCATGAAATTGTTCTCGTTCAAGAATTTCGACGTTGTAAGTTCAAGGTTGAAAAGCTTTTTCGCGGAAGTTCGACGTTGAATAAGTGCTCGCTACTCGAACTCTAATATCGAAAACTCCGCCTTTAAGAGTTCCGTTTTCCCAGAATGATTTCGCTTCGAAACGACTCATTTCTTTTCCTCGAGAGAGCGTCGGCCTTTGCTGACACGGATATCCGGAGAAAAATATCGCGACAAGTTCGCTGTGTCAGTCCATAAACGCTTTTTAAATCCGTGTCAACGACAAACTTCCCTTGGCAATGCGCGGCGCACCTGCTGGGGCGATAGGTTACGACAGACCTCCTTTCTGTGTTTATCGCGATCGTGACGCCTTTTCTGGATCGCGGTTCAACCTGTATTTCATTTCGCGCCCGCCGGCACGATTACGCCACATAAAAACGCCCACCATTAGCCCCGCCGGATGCGCCGTAACGATTATTGTTTCTTTAAAATTACGAGCCCGCTCGCGTTCCAAAAGTCGTCCTGGCGTACCGACCGGCTTTCCAGAATTCCATATATCCTCCCCCCTATAATTTCCTCGCCGGGTTACGCGGAATTTTTCGCGTATCTTTTCGAACCGCCCGCCTTTAACGGCGGAAGCACCCATCTGGCTGTCCCTCCCTTCCCACAAATAAAGGGTATTGAGAACCGCGTCGAACTTCGATAATACTTGACGAACCTTAATCGGGTGACTATCGTGCTGCTAATTTCAATTCTGCCGCGTATATTAATTTCAAATTCCACGCTTCGCAGTGTTTTCAAAATTCATAAATCCTTCCAGGTGACGATGATGATTGAGCAGCTCCCGTTTCGAAGAAGGGAAGGCGCAGTTTTAAGGCCGCTGCACGCACATCTGTTGCGATCCGTCGAAGAAGTGATAATAATGTCATTCCCTTGGTTTTAAATGAAGCACAGTTCACACTTGGTCGTTGTTTCTGTAACGGGTACCGAAATTTCAATGGAGAAGATACGTTAGCCTTCGGTTTAATGATAAAATAACTTTGACGTTCCAATTTTTACTGTAATAAAAAGTTTGTCCTTTTGCTTTTTCACGCAGATTTACTATTTTCCATTTACTACGAAGTCGTCATATTCGTTCTTCATGCGTATAGTTTTTGAAATATTAGCATTAACATATAAAAAGAGGACAGCCAGTATGCAATATGGGTAAATAATTTGTGTTCATTATTGGATAGCGCGGTCGCTTTTAAACGGTCTGTAGGGGAATGTATAATGTTCTCTGCACCTTAGACTGCTGCATAATAATAATAACCAGTACTGGTGCACAAAACAGCTATTACGTTCATGGTCACTAAACCGAGGTAGATGAATTATACTTCTAAAAACTGAATTCTGAAAATTCCGGAGATTGTTAGAGTTTAGCGGGAGACATACAAACAAAAGACGGCAATCCAGTAACTGCACGTGAATCTAGCTGAGTCATCCCCTTTTGAAAAGGAACATTAGTCTATTATTTGTCGAGTATAAAGTAAAAACCCTCATTCCACATATACACAAATTCAGATATAAATGTGAAATTATTAGATCTGTGTAGTTTTTAATGAACAGGTACACGTGTATTGAAATGCAGTGGTACATGGATACTGAATACATACACGGTTTGAACTATTCGTGCAACCATGTATTAATATGAGGTAAATGATTCGAATGGCCTGGTAGATCGCTGGTCGTGACAATGAAATGCAAAGTATTCAAAACACGATTAATTAAAAATTGAAAGTCTGAAATCTGAAACGATAACGAACGTTGATTCTTAGTCGATCGAATGAATCCCATATACAAGGTTTAATGAATCCAATAATTTTTTACAATGTCGGTTCCTTCGTCTTTCGCATCGTTCGGATGACAATCCTTCGGTGGCAGATCTTAGTTTTTGATTTACTGATCGATCCACAGAAGGAGAATTTTCTTTCTACCCTTCGGTGCAGCATGAATCTTCTCCCATATCTTGAAGAGATTGCCAAAAAATTAGAGAGGAACGAACAGTGTAGGCTACGAATCTACGAATACTCCGAAACCATCGTTGGGTAACCGCGACGGATGCGTCCAAAATCGTCGTTGAGCTACGGAAAGTGATGGATACGTACGGCAACGGATACGTGGGAATCTTTTGTTCGGATCGGCAATATCACCGCGGAAAAACGCGGAGCTTCTCACCTCGCATGTTCAATTTCGCGGCAAATATGGTCGGCCACATCAAACGAGTGGCTGGTTCTAACAAATCTCCACTCTGACGGATAGCATCAAAGTGCTTGGGGGGGCCAGGTAAGCTCCGTTTCTCGTGGGATGCGCCACGGCAAACGAGACTTGGAGTGACGTATGTGGAGTCCCATTCAGCCGACCACATCAAAAGGCCCACGGAGGTTGAGCTTTCCGACGACGACGCCAGCCATTACCCCGAGCTCGTTTCACGCAACTTTCCTACGGTCATTCTTGCCAGGCTACCCTTCGCCCGCCATTAAGCGAACGCGAAAATTGTCCTACGTAAATCGTTGCGTCCTCTCGGGGCAGAAAAGTCACCGCGCGATGGCCGGCCAACCCTCCGCGCCGGGTCCTACGGGTTTTCTTTCCGGAATAACGACGCGCGCGATTCTTTTATTTTCAGCCTGCCGGAGAAAATTGTGGCTCCCCGGCCACGAACGGCTGAATCCTTGCGGTTCCTCGAGAGCTAAAAGATTTACTTAACCACGGTTCCCTCTGTTTCCCGGGCAGTTCTTTTGATCGCCCCGCCTTCTCCGTGCTTTTTGTTCCCCGTCCCGCGCCCCACCAGAGATTACGTTCAATAATTACCCGAGGGGGTAGCTTTGCTAGAATTTGCGCGTGATTTTTTCATTCGGCTCTTTCTTAGGTCGACGCAGCTCGGGCGAACGATTCTTTCTTCGTGGCGAGGAGGTGGGCGCAACCACAAATCAGAAATTGGAAATCCTATCCTCGATTTACACTATTCTATCGACGAGCGCGTTGCGCCACGATTATCCAAACATCGGGAGGGAATTAATTGGATGGTCGTAGGCCAATTAAAATTCTCCAGTGTCAGGGGCGGGAGGCGCGCGACTTTCTCCGTCGCGTTCGCGCAAATAAAGCAATTACCATTTCGCTCCGGGGAAAACGCGTTCGTCGCCTGCATCGGTGTATAATTGTTAATTAAAAACATATTATGAATAATTCTTTCTTTTTTTTTGCAACGAATTTCGATGTAGTCGCGCGAATTTCCAGGCCGCAGTGTTTTCGCAAACATTTGCTCCGTTTTATCCTCTTTGTGACGGTAATTGAAAAGAGCGCGATTACTTTTTCTGCTCTCGATGGCTATTACGGCAGCGCGCCACTTTGCGCGCTCGGCATTACATATCGAATTTGTCGCGCGAAACCGTACCAATTGTTCCCTCGTAAAAGTTCGATTTTGCCGTTTGTCATCCCTTCCGTGTTGTCCGGTTTGGTTTTTTAACGTCATCGAGGCGCGGTAACGTAGTTGCGAAACTGTCCAATCCGCTCGCTCGATTTTTGTGCCTGCTTTCGACGGGCAAAGCGTACTTCGCGATTGTTATCGTCGCGCCCTTTCATTTAGGCCAGCGCCACATTTGCGTTTTGACCACACGGTTCATCCGCGCCTAGCGTAACACACAGAATCTTATGAGAGGTGTCACACCACAGCAGTTTGCCCGCGCCGTTACAGTCGCGTGATTTGTTCGCCTGTAACATGAAGGTTGCTTCAAACTTGTGATTGTTTATCCTTTTCGTGCGGTTGTGTTGCCAAACACCACGGACTTAAAGGACTAAGCGTAAAATATGTACATCTACAGGGTGATTCTGTCGCCAGTGGACTCAAAGGCAGTGCCGCCGCCTAAACATAGCGACAAAAAACCCGGTTTTTATACACTGGTCTGTCGATTAAGGGGCGATTTATTGTGTTTTCTTAGGCGTTCCAATTGTGAGACTCTCGTTTTCAGTACACACACGTACGCATACAGCCGTCTCTGCTAAGTAGTCATCCTTGCCGAGGCCTCAAAGATCGATATCGATCTCTTGAAATCAGGGTTTTCGTGTTTATGTTTAGGTGGCGGCATCGCCTTTGAGTCCACTGGCGACAGAATCACCCTGTATAGACAAGAGGAGTGAAGTTGTGAGCGGGGGGATTTGACTTGCAGCAACCTTGAGTGGTGTGGAGGAAATGAAAGAATACGGGAAACTTCTAATATATAGGAACGGCCAGTGAATTGACCAGAAGCGAGAAATGTAACCTTGCCAAAGCGCCAGGAATTCTCCTGGTGGCGAAGACGTCAAATGACTCATCCGCACAATGGTTAAATTAGTGCTGCCATCTATATAACGTTACGGCAACGTTTAAAACTGTACAGTTGAATTATGCATGGTGGAATAAGACAAGGTGAACCATTCCTGAGATGCGCAGTGGTTCAAAAGTAGTGGGAGAACTGTCAACCAATTAGGCTCTGACCCAAAATCTGAAAATCCAGTATGGCTACTTTTGCACGCATGCGTAATGATACCTCCGAAAGATAAAGGGGGTAGAGGCATCACGTGATTTTTCAGGATTCTATAACCCTACTAAAACGATGCCTTTACGGAATCTCACTTTACGCCTTCATTTCTCATGGAGTCAAGACAAAATACAGCTCATTTTGTAGTTAAAGATGTCTTCCAACGCAGGCTGGACCTCGTATTGCTTAGAAAACTCTTTAAAAGACATAAAACTATTAAATTGTTTGTTACGTTTCAAATGCGCGGGACAAGTTTTGGGTCAGACGCTTATTGGTTGCCCAAACCATCCAGCCGCCATTATGCGCAATGGTTCACCTTGTCTTATTCCGCCATAGAATTACGTACATTCTATGTCAATTGTGACTTATGTAATAATTTTGTTTCTGCGTATTTGTTATCATGAAGGACGTGTTTTGTAAAGTTATCAATGTTTTTATAAGGAATGTATAAAGTTTCGATGTGTAGAATCAATAACAACATATATCTACTTTACGCTCAGTCCTTTAGGTTAGGTCCGTGTATCCTACAGACGCTACATTAGTAATTAAAGTTGCCTATAGAGCGCACCACAGTTTTAACCACACAAGACGGCTGACAGTTGATACCCCTTCCGTCTTTTGTTTCAACCCCTTAGAATCATGCACAGTCCTTTAGGTCCGTGCCAAACACGGTGTGTATTATACAGGTGTTGCAAGTGCTCTCAGAAATGTGTGATGATTAGATGGAAGTTCTTCTAGCGACCGCCAGAGTGCGTCTGAGTAGAAACATCCGTGGGGCAGTTTAATTCTGTGGGTCCCCTTGAAGGCCGGGCAGAGAAAGGCTGCGTTTCAGAGCGCGCGACTCGTCGCGACCAAGTGTTTGACACGTGGGAGACGGAATTTTTGACGATTTAATTGATCATTATTTTCGATGTTGAAGCGTTGCGCGAGGAATGCCTTTGAAAATACAAACGAGACAAGCTGTTCGACAGCGACCAAATTATCAATGCTACAAAGAGAACGATATAATTTCGCCCGGAGTTCGTATCGTTTCTGCAAAATTAATTGATATTTCCGTCGGCTGACAAACAATGCATTAATACATCACGCTGGCTTTCCAATCTCCCCGTAAAAACGGTGAATTATCGCAAATTAAAGAGAGGGAAATGATATTTGCAACGCTCGCATAAAATTTAAATTGTTCGCGTAATTTTTGCTGTGGCTCCGCAAATAAGGTGATCGAATCGAATCGCTCGCGCCCGTATTTGTCTTACCTATAAAACATAAATTAACAAAGAATTAATATTTAATGCGGATTGACGTCAGCGTCGGGTTTTCTCGGAAGTAAATGTTTTACGGCTACTCGCGTTTTAAACAAAAATAAACGCGGCGCATGTTGACGTCCGGTTTCGTCGACTTGTTTCCTTATTGTAATCAGTATTTAATTGTTTGCAGAGCCACTGTTATTCCCCACATTTTTCCTCCAGAACAATATTTGTTCCGTCGTTTATGAACCGATTGGTATTTACAGATGGTTCATACTTGGACGAACCTCTGTATTCTTCTAACTCGGTAAATAATGGATTTCCAGTATATCGATGGTACGGAGACGAAGGCGCAATAAATGTACAGCAAAGCAGGCGAAATACCTTCGCGACACAAGATGTGTGCGCTGCCAGAAATAGCCCAAAAGGTGCAACGAACCCGGGTCATTCCGTTCGAGATCGATTCATCGCGTCGGTCGTCCAGTCGCGTCCAAAGTCGGTCTTAGCCGTTCCATAAATTAATAAATGATTATCGATTTATTAGCAAACGGCACGGCTGATTTGTGGGACCGTGTGTGTAAGCAACGCCGATTCAGCAAACATCAGGGCGTGCGAATGATTAACTAAGCCTGTCGTAGGGGGGGTGTCATGCAAATAGGCATTATGTATTCCTAGTTCATTGGGGACCGATCATTAATATTTGTGTCCCCTGCGCACCCTCGCCCACCTACCACCACGGAAATCCTCCCATATGCGGCTTTCAGAGACACGTATGTTATTACCAATTGTTAATGTGTCCGGGTATTATTTACGAGTGTGTGCGAGCGCGCGTGGACTTTCGCTCTGAAATCGATATAGATGAAATCCCTGTCCGCCTCGATAGCTGCAGATTATCCTAATCGACTTATTTATTTGCGACGCGGTCGCGCCGTTAAACTTTGCGGTAAATTTGACGCTTTGTCATAGAAAATCCCAAACATTATTATTAAGTGTAGAAATGAATTCATTCCAATTTTTGGATAAAATAAATTTTCTATTAAGAAAAAGATATGATAGCTGAGTCATTGAAATATTCGTTATTATTAAACTCCGGATGTTTATGCAAATGTATATTTTTATAAAAAGCTTAGAGACATACATTTTTTTTTTGTGAATAGGAGGAATTAAAAAATACGTTTTTTATTTTGCATTTTTTGGAATAATTTATATGCTTTGCATATTTATTTAAAATTAAACTAAATGAACTTTTATTTAAAATAAGATAATGGAGTAAAACCTCCCGCAGATTTTTTGTTGGAATGAAATTTTACACATTAACGGCAATGCAATAAAATTGTTCTTTACACCACACTCAGATCTCATACACTAAATCTTAGGCTTGGTTTTAATACTTCCATATACAGTAGTGATTCGATAAGAGTCCAATAGTCGGAAGCGGAATTTGACGTTTAACGCAGAAAACACTACATTTTTAATACGTTTAGGGTGTAGTACACTTTCAAGAATTCGGACAGAAACCACTCACTGGTTGATGAGGATAGGATTCGACGTATAACGTAGCAATTTGAATCGACACTTATCGAATCACTACTATAGATATTACCATTTTCAATTACATGCAATTAATACTAGTGACGGCATCTATCAGTGAACGGCAAAAACTTATTCAAGTATCCAGTAATAAATGCAGCGCATATAATTTCATAAATTATTTTGACTCACCATAATTTTGCTCCCAGCGATTTTCTACGCTCCCCGAAAGTCAGAAAAATCCATCGACGTCCTCACAGCGTACATTCAGGCGGTATGGTTCACCAGGTCCAGCCAGCGATTGAAAATCGTCGATTTCTCCGCGAGTTCGCGCACTACGATGCAAACGAAGGATCCCAATGCAATTTACAACACGCGCGACCGAATCTCGTATACGCAACACTTTAGAAATAATCCCTGGCTCGGTGTAACCGTGTTTTGACGCTTCTCACTCAACCCAGACATAACCCTCGTTTCATCGCAGGATTCTTTCTTCCTTCGGTGACAGTCGCTCGGCGCGTCGGCCGTGTTCTTCCCGTCGTTTCATCCCCACCCCCTCGAGCCAGAAAGCGGACCGGAGTCTGGCAAAAACGTCGTCCGGCCCCAATTCGCCGACACGTCATCTCGCCAGATGAGACGGAGCAAAACAACCCTTTCTCTATTCTCGCTTCGCTCCTTTTTCGCCGCTGTCGACAGCCTCGTCGCGTCGGTCATTTTTTCTTCGCCCTTTCCGCCGTTCCTGGGCGAAAACGGAAATACCGCGGGGGCGGGAACAGAAATTTCCGTCGATCGTCGGGCGATGCACCGTTTCTTCGCGACGGACCGATCGTTATCTCGCGTCGGTATCGATTTCATTAATAAGCGAAGCTGTTCGCGTAACAACTCTGACCCCCGGTTAAGCCTCCTCCGTTTTAATCCTTCCACTTTTATCCGGGTCCCCCGGCGCGGCGTCGGTTACGAACGAAAGACGAACAATATTGGCAAGGACGACGCGTCTAGCCGAGTTACATACCGTCCCGGACCGGTTTAATCTCGTTTGGCGCGGAACTTGCTGCGAGGAGCACAACGCCGAGACTACCTTTCGCATCGTCTACGACGAATATCCTCGACGCGGAGAGTTTGCTGGCTGGACGAATACGTCGACAAATGCAGGCTAGAACAAACAGAAGGACACGCGTTGGTCTTCAATTCTTTCTTACCGTTTAAATAATTCTGTATTTCGTTGAATACGATTCTCGTAGCAATTTTGAATATTCAAGATGTAAAGAGGAAAATCCTGGTGCTTACAGAATGGCATGGCTTTGAATTATGGCAAGTGTTTCCTCATGAGATCCTCGAGGGGGCATTGTTTGATTAAACTCGATTATAACTTTTCACGCCTCTCCTTAACTTCTCCACCCATATTAATATTACTGTATCTAAAGCTTATAAATCTTTAGGCTTTCTTAAGCGATGTGCATCTAAATTTGTGAACCCTAGCACCTTCAGGCTCTTATATTGCGCGCTATAAGGCCACATTTAGAATATGCTGCTACGATATGGTCGCCTTATCTATTGTATCAAAAGCAGCAGCTTAAAGGTGTACAACATTCCTTTTGTAGATATGTAGCATACAAGATTGGGCAAAAGATGGCAATCACTGATCATAACTACCAACTTATTATGAACACCCTCAAGATTAATACTTTTGAAACCCGAAGAACTTGTGCAGACTTGGTGTTTCTTCATAAAATTCTTAATGGTTCTATCTGTTGTCCTCAACTGCTTGAGCTTGTTAACCTCTATGCTCCTGCAAGGTCCCTCAAACCCTCGCTTACATTTTATCCTCTTAGATACACCTCAAAATTCTCTAACTTTGACCCAATTAATCGTGTATGCGTATTGGCCAATGTTCTAGGTGGTGATTTGGATCTATTTTGTTGCTCCATTTACTCTCTAAAAATGCAAATCCTTAAATCTAACTAGCGTATCTTTTGTTTAATCTTATTCACTTTGTCCTCGATATAATTTATAGTCTCTTATCCGTCTTTTTGTACACTAATGGGAAATTATTCCCGTGAAACTGAAATAAATAAATAAATAAATAAATAAATAAATAAATAAAATCCGAAGTAGAATTTTTCATAATCCGAGGGAGGATATTTTCATGGGAGTCCACGGGGGCTGATTAAGGCTGAAACTCGTATTTGCAATTAAAGTCAAGATGGGAAAAGGGGGAGGGAAATAATGATTTTATTCGCGGGCCGTCCGTTGCTTTATTAAGCGGGGCCCACCTTGCCGCGCGAACCGCCCTCGCAGAGACATGGCTGGCCGCGAAATATACACGCGTGTAGCCGCAATTTTAGACATCTGGCGTGGTAATAACTTAAGCAGCATAGCTTATGATAACTGAATTATGTAGCTACAAAACTTGTGTACGTTACACCGGTGGAAGCCCTGTATAATTCAGGGATTGCGTGCAATTTGTAGGCATTTTGTAGGATGCGGCGCGCTGGCGCGGCTCGTTCGGCCGGATTTGATACTCTGCCAGAGCGATATGTTCTACCGCCGTATCGAACAATAGCTCTTGGGCTCGAACAGTGTTACCCTACAACGTGCAAATTCAATTTTTCCGTCGGATCGACGCTCGCCACGGAGAATCATTCTTTCATCCTGGGGTTTTACCCTGATTCAACCTGCTGAAGCGTCGTTGTTTCACATCAACGCGGCAAAAAGTCTTACGCGGTTTTGGGAAAACGATATTTGGGGATGGTAGAATAATTATGCATAGAATTACTGTTTTTCGTCTGAGATGTTCACAGTTCTGGCTTTGTGCGACTTTAATCATCTCTGGAAGTTTCTTCGGTTCCATGTAGATCCAGGAAGACAGTTCTAGCCTTGTTCTGTTAATATACTGTAGGGACCGAGGATATAGAGGAACGCCGGCTAAGGGAAACGAACCCGCGACCTGCGGAGTGGCCAGCCGCGCTCTAACCCACTGATCCACAGCGCACAGTGGTCCAAATGGCCGATCTGGTTGGCCAAAAATCGATTTCCAAAAGTTTACTTACGCTAACAAATTTTTGTTACCCGAGGTAGTTGAATGAGGAACGTACTAATATTACTTTTTTGATTTGTGCACTCATAAAATGCTGTTGTGAGCTTTGATCAGAGCTCAGAGTTTCTGGGACGCGTGTTCCTTCTTAAAATTCTCTGAAACAACGTTTGCTTCCGAGCGATTTTTACAGTGGCTCCAAAAAGTATTAGCACACCTAGTTTTTTTGGAATGACATTATTTAGACGAAAGATATTTTGTTACAAAGTGGATCCGTCGTTACTTAACTGAATATAAGAGAAGTTTATTCTTTTCGAAGACTCAATAACATGTTCTAAATAAATTATAAAAGAAAAACAAAAATTTGATGGCCAAATAAGTATTGGCATAGTTTTAATTGCGATAAAAAGCTTTCAATTATATTATAAAATTTATTTATTTATTTATTTATTTGCTAGAAAAACAATGCCGTTGCATCAAATATACACGTAATATAGACGTACTATACTAGACCCAACTGACATCCTACAGAGATGCATAGAAGCATCTGTTCGTAGGTCTGGTCACAACATAAGGCTTACATACTAACTTATACTCTACTATATAAACTTTCCAATTTATAATAACAAAATTATATTTAAAACAAAACAGTGAATATTATTATTATTATACATACAATTTTATCCGTAATTTCAACTTCTTTTTAATATTAATTTTGTCTTTTGTAATTAATTTTAGCTCATTCGGTAAGTTGTTATAAAGTCTGATAGCTACCAATAAACTGTTCTTATTACTAATAGTTTTTTTGAATTTGCGTATCCGAATCGCTTTTTTTCTTGTTTTACTGTTAGATTTTTCGTACTCATTTTTGAGATCTAAGTAGTGATACGTTAAACACACTAAGTTGAATAATTGATTCAAATTAAAAGGGTAATTTTGAAAATTAAAAATATTTCTGTAGACTATTTTTAATAATCTTCTTTGCAGTTTTTGCAAGAGACTTAAATTGCTTTGATATGCATCACCCCATGCAATTATACCATAGCTTATTACGCTATGGAAGAACGCATAATATATTAACCTTAAAGTTTCACATTGCATCATTTTGGCTAATTTATAAAATATAAAAATTAGATATTTTGTTTTATTAATTATCCATTGTATGTGTTTATCCCATTTAAGATTATAATCAAAAATAACACCTAAATACTTGCAATGTTCCACTCTTGTTAGGCTTTCACCATTTACTTTAATTTCTAAGTCTCTTGGTACACTGTCACAGTAACTTTCAAGTGCAACATAAACAGTCTTATTTATATTTAAAGATAATTTATTTACTTCTAGGCACGTTGCTATATTCTCTAGATATTCATTCATTTTATGTTCGACCATTGTCCAGGAATTGTCAGTGGATATAATGGCAGTATCGTCCGCATACGAGAATTAATGTTTAATATTTTATATGCAGTATTACAATCTAGAAAACTGTATTGGATATCATTTGGAAACATTTAAACTGTATAAAACACATGAATTAAATAGTTATGGCCAGCCAGATCGGCCAATTGGACCACTGTGCGGCGCTCTCCCACTTTTTTCTCGTTGTTATTGTTCTTTCAAGGTCCCGATCCCATAATACGAGTATTCCTATGGTTGGAATAATATTAAGTACGTATTCAACATTACTAAGCAAATGTTATTTCCACCTTTGTAGCTATGCAAATCTCAGGAATGAGAGAATTAAGAAACAACGGAGAAGTTGAAGAAAATACTTAGCCCTTCTCTTCTACAAAGACAAATGACCAACAACCCCTACGTTAGACGCACGGTTCAGCCTCGCTTTCGCATCTACACACGCAAAGACAGTTTAAATCGTTTTTCACACATCGCCGCGCCTTTCATTCTTCCCACGTACCGATTTCTGACCCCCGTCAGCGTCCTAGAAGAACAATCTCGCTGGCATTTTCAATATCGTCTTTCGTCCCTTCCCGATTCGAAGGAGAGAGAAAAAAAAAATCGCCTCGCAGCACCTTCAGATTTCTTTGTCTCCCGTACGTCTCCGGTTCGATAGAGGCGATCGTCGCGCGACAACGAGATAACGCGGCGCTCAGTCCACGCCGGCGACGAATTTTTAATTCCACGGGATCCCCGGGACAAAGGTCGAAAGGGGCCGCCGTTAAACGTTATTTGTCGATGCCGTGTACGTTTCCGATGCCGCGCACAAAGTGGCTTCTGAGCCGTTGCCAAGCGTTCCTTTGACGTTTCTTGTTACACGGCAAACCGTCACAAGGCATTCAGCAGACCGCCTACGACCGCCTCCAGACTTTGGTCTAGACGTCGAGTAAAACCAAGCGGGATCCTCTCTCTCCCGCAGCTCTTCGTACGTGTGTTTGGACGTGTACAAGTTGTTCCCGGCGTTACTAATGTATCCGTTGAGTACACGGTTAATATTTAAGCGTGTGCCCGGATTCCGGTAGCTGGTTGCGCCGCCGCCTCCTTCGACTTGCCGAAACCCTTCAACTTCCTCCCCCTTTCCCGTGCCCCGTGTTGATCGACGCCGCCTCCTGGCGCCAGGTGCTCCCCGACGGAACGCAAACTGCATCCGGTAATTTCGGAAATTTCGATACGACATTCGCGATTAATTAATCACGCCGGCGTACGGCCGCGGGGCCACTCCCACGTCTCACCCTCCACATCTAATCTCTGCGCGCAACGTGATCTACTCTTTGCGAATCGTCGCCTTCTTATTTTCAAGGCAACCTCCAACGTGGACAGGTGGCGCGGGAAATTTTCCTTCGAAACGGTTCGCCAAGATCCTCGACGACCTCTCATCCCCCTAATAGGGTGAAAGCACTAGTAGTCGACCACTTAAAGCGAAAGTTGGAGTAAAAGTATTAAAAACAATAAACAATCAGTGTTATAGAATATATAAACTGCTTTAAAGTGTTTTGAATGTATTTAATTTACGATTAATATATTTTATTAGCATGTAAAAGTTACAGAAAATGAATAATTTGCGTTGAAAGTAAAGTGTACGAATTGCTTTAGTAATCGACCGCGTAACCTTAAAATTCGACCACTCGAATAGCTAGTAGTCGACCGCGTTTTTTGAATACCTATGAAGTGCAAAATAAAATGGGGTGCGTACGATTTATTCATAAGTAATACTTATTACCAAATAAAATTTGTTTATTTTCAACTGTAATTTACAATAATTATACGAAGAATCTTTTTATTGTTTTGATTTCTTAGTGTTTTGTTGTTTCTTCTTCTTATTATATTCTGCTTTTTCTTTTTTTATTGTTACTTTCATTGCTTTTTCTTCTTGTTTTTTGCCTTTTCTTTCTCTTCTTGCTTACTTGAATAAAAATCACGCCATGCGGATGAAGAAACAGCACTTGGTAACTTATCTTTCGGTAATCTTTTTCTATTTCTTGGGATAGGAGCAGGATAGAACAAATGTTTGTTAAATACTTCATTACGGATCTCCTTTTGATTTTGTTCAATGTGTAAGGAATCTCTTAGGTATAGTATAGTGTTACAGTCATCTAATGTATTTGTAGAAGTAGTAGGATTCATCATTGGAAATGGCATGGGATTGACTTCTATATTAGTATCTAAAGGAAAATGTAAAGTAGTGGGAATGTTAGGAAAATGAAGGGAAAATAGCTTCAACCAAGTTTTTCCAGGCTTGTTATTCTTAAAAGGTGTTTTTAAATTAGTATCGCTAACTATTTTTTGTATAGTGTTTAATATATTATATTTTTTTAATGGAAATCCACATTTTGCTGAATTATTTATCCACTCTACAATTCGTTTTTCTCCTATTACAGATAAATAAGGTGTAGGTCCCATACGACGGTAATTTTCTGGTACCCGAGCATTTATTATATCATTCAAAGTGGATCTTGGTACTCCAAAAGTTTTGCTTGCTGCACGAACACTCAATTTTGATTCGCGAATAAATTTGAGAGCATTTCTTAACGATTCATCAGTATATTGTTTAAAAGTTCTTTTTTTTGGTTTTAACAGTTTATTTTTAGGTTTTTGTTTATTTTTATTAGTCATTTTACAATTTGCAGCACAACACAAATTTAAGGTTAGACGCGGTCGACTTTTAGTGACATGGTGCTCACCAGTTAGTTTAGAAATCGACCGGTAGGGGTCGACTACTAAAAATTGGAAGTTATGCTGATTCAGTAACCGACCTTCCATAAAAAAAAATGATCGCATTCTAAATATTTTTTAAGCATATAAGTATGAATGTTGATGCTTTTTATAATAAATAACATCATGTTTCAGTAAAGAATGTAGTCAAGTGAATTACATTAGCTATTTCTACTCAAAGCAAGTTTAGGCTTCTCGCGTTCGAAAACAGGCATTTCACATATAGAATCAAAATGCACTCACAGATCATTTTAAAAATATTTTTTTTCTGCACTTACAGAGATCACTTTTTGTCATATGTTGAAGATAGATATTCAAAACATAATATAAAGTTATCATTTAGTAAATGCTTTGTTCCGATACTTATTCGTTTAAGATTAACAATAAAAGTGGTCGACTACTAGAGGATGGCCGACTATTAGTGCTTTCACCCTATAGAAGTTCGTTTGTCAAGGTCTGAGATATTCCCCGGCAGTGTAAAGTTCACGAGCGAATATTAATTTGAAAATGAGACACGTTCTCGGGAGGCGACGCCGACGGGTTTCGCCGCAAGAAACGGAAGAACCGATTTTCGGAGGGGTTGGAGGTTCGGGTAGGCGACACAACTGTGTCAGGGTGTTGGCGGAACGGCGCGACGCCCGTATTCGAGGGTTGGTCGATGGGGAAACGAGGAGGACGAGTTTGAAGGGGTGGTGTCGAGTAATCTCTGGAGGACTTTGGTTTCGAGACTGATGAAGTTCTGACGTTGTTTGCGGGCCTCTGATTCGATTATTCTTCGTTAAGGGTTTGCGAAATGCAATTGACACACGGTGCAGTTAGTATTGCAATCCGCTTTGCGGGCCGGTCTCGAATAAAATGTCGAGGTGGAACGAAATATAATCGGCGAGTTAACATGTATGAAAATTCCTCTTGAAAATTTAACGCGTTAATTGCTATGCTAATTTCCCTAGGCACGAGATCGATCAAATCTGCCAGAATGATTTTAATTTTAGATACAGTCGTGTTCCATTTATCTTTCCATTTGTTTCGCAATGATTATCATTGTTTTTTAAGTAGTCAAAGAATGAATAATTTCCTGAATTCTTGCTACTGTAGCTTTCCACCGAAAAAAACGGAAGCTTTGATAAACAGGACGCTCGCGACCGAATCGCCAGAAATTGGCGATAAATATCCGAGTTTCGGCGCAAAACAAGACACGGAGGGAGCGAAGAAAGGGGTCGGGTAAAATGACTGCGCAGAACGAGTAAGAAGCGACGGCATGGACGGAATTCAATCGCGATCGCGGATTGCAACGTCTGTTTTTTCCGCGTTGCGGGGGTGAAATTGCACGCGACCCAGAAAACAATGACCCACACTGTCGATCGCAGCAGAAGGTCGCATTTGCAAGTACAAAGACGATCAAGTTGCGAGCACAAAGCAGTAAACATTTCGCCGATCGACCTACATATTGTTGATCAAAAGTGTAATACCACATCCCCGCGGAATTTTCATGTTTTTCTCTTTGTCCTTAAAATACGTTTTTCAAGTTTTACTAACTTTTCCTCGCCAGGAAATAAATGTAAATGTGTCTGCACTAAATACAGTACTGTGCAAATTCATGCAAACACAGGATATTATATTGATGCAGTACGTTATTGCGCATGAAATCAGCTTTGAAAATATGACGTCGATTTTTCAATAAGGAATATGTTCTCCTTTAGCATTGATAAGTTTTTGCACTCGTTTGAGTTACTGCTTCTATCATGTTTTTTCTTTGAGGTGCAATCTATTTTACAAATACCCCGTAGATTTTCAATTGAAATTAAATGAGTGAGTTCCCAGGCCAGTCTAAACAACATAGGGTGAAAGCACTAGTAGTCGACCACTTAAAGCTAAATTTGAATTATATGTATTAACAAAATGAAACAGTCAATGTTTGAAAATATATGATGTACATGATAGTACTTTAAATTGATTCAATGTATCACTAATATTTTTTGTTTGTATATAAAAGTCTTGGAAAAGACGTAAATAACGTTAAAAGTAAAGTGTTCAAGTCGCTTCAGTAGTCGACCATATAATCTAAATTATCGCATTTGTTAAATTTGTCAAGCTCGTAACTAAGAATGTTGATACTTTTTAAATAGCATACAGCCTCATTTTGCAATGAAAAATGTATACAGCTGAATTACATTAGCTATTATTTCTCAAAGCTCGGTTTTAGGCGCCTCGTGTTTGAAACCAGCAGTTCTACATGTGGAATCGAACCTTGTTTAGAAATCATTTTAAAAACATTTATTTTCTTTACTTTTAAAAATCGCTTTTCGTCGTATTTTGAAGTTAGACATTTAAAGTACAATATAAAATTAACATTTAATAAATGCATTATTTCAGTATTTAGTTTTTTAACATAAACAATAAAAATGGTCGACTACTAGAAGGTGGTCGATTTCTAGTGTATTCACCCTAGCTTCCTCTGTTGAAAATATCGCTGCATAAGCTTTGATGTTTAGCATGGAGCTGAGTCCTGTTGGAAAAGGCTTTGTTTCTTTGCTTCTTTGTTAGGACAAACATTTTTTAATTCTCGATCGAAATGTTGTTCTAACGTTCTAACACCTGTTTATACTTCTGACTGTTCCTCATTAACCCTAATTGGATTAGACGTTATATTTTGCAAGCTTCATTGTTGCCAAAGCTAACACAAGAAGGTGGCAACATGTAAAAACTTGAAATAACCGCAACGTTCATATTAATTCACACAATACTGTAGATGGTAAATGAAAAAAAATAGTGGACAAATGAAAGGGGTGGCGATTGAGTTTCCCAACTCGAAGGTCCTTCGAGACGTTGTTCGATCGGACGTCTTGCCCATCGAAATACGCGGCGTTCTTAAAATTCCAGGGATCGGTCCACTCGCGTTTCAAGGTTTTGTAATTGAATTCTGTTGCCTTCTACAAGCCTCCGTTTCCAAGGAATGTTCCGATCGGTCCCCATCCCTTTGGCTAATCAGTCAACCTAGTAGAAGTCTTTGAAACTTTCGATTCTCTCAGTTATCTTGAGAAAGGCGTAAGAATTTGCATGGAAGATGCCAGCAGAAGGACGAAGAATGTTTTGCGAATGTCCGAATAAATTATTTCCAAGGAATAATTTCTTCACGCGTCAACAATGTTGAAAATGTTCGTCGCGCCTGTTCGGCGGCTACTTTGATCGTCGTCCCTCTTGATTTCGCTTCAACGGAATTACGCTTGAGCCACTTGAATCGGGACAAAGATGAAAATGAAAGAAGCGATCTAAGAGCGTCTTGACGGTCGTGATCAGAATCAGAATTGGTTTGGTGGCGATTTGAACGAGCCACGAGGGCATTAATTAGGGAATTTGGCGTTTCATGACTCGCGATCGAATAGGATTCGAAGGTCGAAAAGGTCTTCGGGTTTCCTCGAGTGCCCATTGAACCCGGCGCGGCGGCCAGCGCTGCTCAAACACTTCAACTTTCAAGAGGCAATATCTCGTAATTGGACTATCATAATGGCGTGCTCGATGGGCCGGCAAGGGAACGTTTCGAAATTAAAACATTTCCGGGCCGGATAAGCGTGTCTTGAACCACAGAAATTCAACGAATTACGCCGATTCTAGATCGCGCGAACCCCGGGACTCTTAATTCGCGCGTGGAATCCCTTGATCGACCCTCCTAAGCTCTCTAAAAGCGATTACACGACCTTTTCCTTTTTTTTCCTCTCCCCCTTTTCTCCTTCCTCGGACACTCCACGCGTTCTCCAAAGCCGGCGGAATTGAATGTGAGTCACGATTGCGAGATCGGAGAGACGGGGAGCGGTTTGGAAATCGTTGTGTTTGTTGCCAATGAACCCCTCGTTAACGTTTTCTGCCGTTAATCTCGCTAATTAAATCCGACATGCGTCACGTGGCAATCCTGTGTCAATCGCAGACGCGTAAGAATTACAGAACCGTCCTGTTACGAATTACAATGCGTTGTTACGATTAATTACCTGGATTCAGTTCATTAGAACGCCGGCGTGCTTCGAATATGCTTTAATTAATGCAATTTAGTGGACGGCGGCCAAGGCAAGAGGGTCGGGGGACGGACGAGCGAGAAACCAAAGGGGTTTTCGCCCAATTATTAGTCGATTCTGGTTTTCATTGTGCATTCGTTACGATTCATTTGATCGGCGGGTATCGAGCGAGAGAGACGAAGAATACGCGGGCGCATCTGTTACGAAAGGTCTGTTGCTAAATCTAAATGGAAAATGGAAGGAGAGAGCGTAAAGGATTCTTCGCATTTGTTCTTTTCATACGCTCGAGTACTGTAACTTTCTGGCAGATTGCACGCTGTGCAGGGAATTTTAAATTTTGCAGTAAGAAAGAAGCAGAAGTCTTCCGCGAGGAGCAAAAGGACTACACTTTGCAACCATGGAGATTTCTAAAAGGTCTTGCAACTGTCAAATTAACTCCAAACGTTTCGGAAATGTTCCTACATTTGTTTGAGAAAGTTTCGCGAATAGAAATTCGGCTTCATCGTGTTCTCGACAGGGGAAGTATCCTTATGACAGGAAGAAGACGCGAAATTTCTGCTTCGCATAGTGGCGGATTTCGCCGAAATCTTGGCCAAAAGTCAAACAATTTTTTTCTCAATTTAAAAAATCTGAGCATTGCATTGCATTTATCAATAATCAAAGCATAAACTAAAAACCTTTGAAATAGTACATTGCTATCATTTTAAAGTCGTATTCTTGTAATTTATTTCAACGATTTGTCTCAGATTTAAAAATACGACTTTTGGCCAGGATTTCTGCGAATTTCGCCACTGTAGCGAAATCGGAGGTGCGAGTTTCGATTCCTACTCCGGTTAAGGCTAACGTTTCGGACCCGACGACTGCTAGCCTTAACCGGAGACTATTATACAGGGTGTTTGGGATAGTATAGGCAAGCTTTGGAGGAGTGATAGATCACGTAAAAACAAACAAAAAACTTCTATATGACTCGGGTCCAAAACTCAACCGATTTTGAAAAAAACTGTCATAAATATTTAAGCTACAAACCGCTATAATTCAAAATAGGAACGTTTTTCGTAAGCAATTTCTTCGCTAAAATAAAGATTACGATCTTGTTAATCCAATAAGTACAGTAACTGAGATATTGTTACCTCGTATCGCCAAAAAATAGTATTTTTCTAACCCCCTAAATTACCCTTTAAAATCGCGATAATTTAAGGGGTTAGAAAAATATTATTTTTTTTGCGGTACAAGGTAACAATATCACAGTTACTGCACTTATTGGATTAACAAAATCGTAATCTTTATTTTAGCGAAGAAATTGCTTACGAAAAACGTTCCTATTTTGAATTATAGCGGTTTATAGCTTAAATGTTTATGACAGTTTTTTTGAAAAATGGTTGAGTTTTGGACCCAAGTCATATAGAAGTTTTTTGTTTATTTTTACGTGATCTATCACCCCTCCAAAGCTTGCCTATACTATCCCAAACACCCTGTATATTAATATGATTGAAGAAGTTAAGGAGAGCCATGAATAATAAAAGATAAAGGAGTTGCCGCCAAGCTAATAATCGTATTTAATCAAACTCATGAGGATCTCATTAGGAAAGTTTAATTGACCCGAGAAAAAATGATAAAACTATGAAGCAGTCAAGTAGAAGATTCGGAAGAGATTGTAGAGATCTCCAAAGACCCAAACCTTCATCTCAGAGATCAAAGTCACGATGGACTATCGTGGCAGCCATCGTCACAGACCCTCCCATCGTCGATTCATTTTCGACCACCCCAAAATCTGCAGGATCATTCCCTTTCTCTCGGTTCGGAGCAGAAGAAGGTGCAACAGTGACCAAAGCGGATCTTGGCGAACTCTGTCACGAAGCAAAGGCAGAAACGATCCTGGAGCATGGCAGCAGCTGCCCGAAAACGTTGTCTACCCGCGGCAGGATCCTGATCGGTGCGCGTTACACCTGTGCCATCCCGGTGTTCATCTGCACACGTAATATTTAACACGCGCGCGGGCTCTCGTGTCTACGACAATGGGGCTCGGCAAACAGCTTTTCACGCTGGTTTCCTCTCGCCCGGGCACATTAAGCGCACGCGTGTAAATTCCGTGTACCACCTGATTGTTCGCGTGTTAACTGGGGCCTCTGCCATCGTGCACGCGCGTACGTGTAACATGGGCACCGAGCGGAACGTATGTTCCTACGCCGTGCATCCATGACAATCGCAGCCAGCCTCGCAGCGACGTCGACGAGTTTGCGTAGTTTCGCGACGCGCGTCGTTCGCGATTATATTCAAAGACGTAAACTGACTGACGTGACGCGACGTGCCGCTCGGCGCGAGACGAAGAGGAAACGTACTGTACGCGCGCGGTTAACAGATGGCGAGATCCGGATGCTTCTTCCTGGACTAAACTCCGAGGAAATCTGGGACCCGAGGTGTCCGCGTCCTCTCGCGTTTGAAGAACGCCGACTCGAACATCCATCCAGGATATCAATTTGCTAATAGACATCTATAATTTGGCGGAACTTGAGTCATCAAACGAAAAGGACGAGAGGATCAGAAACTTCAGTTTTACTCCGATCGTTCTGGTTCGGAAAAGTTTCCAGTCCCTCCAGTGCGGTGCGCAAGATCGCCGATAGTTTCAAGAATCTTTCAGAACTCGGTAATGGACATCCGCGAACGAATCCTTGGACTCTTTGGCTTCGCCTTCCGTGAAAAATGCAGCTTTCTACGCTACGAAAGAAAAAGTTGTCTTCGGTTTCTTGTTCTTCGTTCGTTCTCTTCGGGGCTGTTTTATTGGATTCGTGCAATCCCGCGACGGGACTTTGTTCTTTTTCTCTTGGGCGTCTCTTAATCGATCGGCGAATGCGATAAGGGCAGGCGGAACGAAGGTCTACGTGGGATATTTTTTAATCGCGTTAGATGTTGCCTCGTGAGAGAATGTGGAACGGAGAGGAGACCGGGATCTATACGATCATGTAAATAAGGAACGAAAATGTAGTTTATGCTACGTAGCCAAGACCCAGTTTCGGGTTTCCGCGGAGGAACGGTAATGGGAGTGGAGAGAAGGATACGCGTAGAAAGCGGAAAAGGGAAGAAAGGGGGAAGAATACCGTATAGTTTCCGGAGAATATTTCCTATTGGAACAAAGGACCGGAATACAATTTCCCCAGCAGCGTCTCTGGAAATGTATAATCATTTTCGAATCGATGCGACTCCGTTAAACTTCCCATCGTTCAAGCCCTGCTCCAGTTTTATAATCGCGAAACAGCCTTCCTTCCCGCAAGATTGCTCTTCAAACCGGGGGATCGCCTCGGTAATGGTTGTCTCCACAATTATATACTTTGCAACATTTGTCATTCACCGGGCCGATATTTCAAGCCGTTCTATTTGAGAATAACCGTCTCTTCCATGAAACTGTTCGGCATAATGAAATTCATCGATCTCGAGGGCTAATTACGCAGGACGCGATATTCCGTTAGCCGTTTTTCCGATGCGGCAAAATAGATAACGTTTATCGTTACGGAGGTACCTCGCTAATTGTGCTCGGAATTAAGGCAAAAAATTCTTGCAATGCATCGAGAGTTTCCTCGTCAGTTTGAGAGTCACGGCGCGGCACTGCGCACAATCAATCAATCAGCTGATAATTAAAATTGACTAATCATCTGATTAATCGCTAATCTTAATTAATAATCATTAGTTAAACATTTTTTTTGGTTAGTCATGACTATATAGCATAAATTGCTTAGAACTCTATTTAATCATTAGTCATTCGTTATTATAGTTATGATTAATCATTAGTTACTAATGTGTTTTTCTACATATTAGAAATATGACAACATATTTCAGAATCATCAAAATCGGAGTTTAAATATTTACTATTTTATATTAAAAGTTTATAAAGTATTGAAATATATTTTTTGTTACTATTCCGTAGCTTTTTTAGTTTATCATTTTTAGTTATTAGTCATATTTAAATTTTGATTACTCATTTAGCCATTAGTTACAATTAGAGTTACTCACTAGCGAATGTGTATTATTCATGTTTAATAAAAATTTAGTCATGAGTCATTAGTCATACTCAAATATTTATTTAATCATTAGTTGTTAGTCAGTAATTATATTAATGATTACAGTTTGCCCAACTCTGACACAGGGTACTCTTCAACGAAACGAAGATCGTAGCCAATACTTAAGGCTACTTCCTCAGAAATCATTGGGAAACGTTGGAGATAAAGAATCACCCTAATAACTAGACTGCGGAAGTTTATGCAAATTAATATTTTTATAGACATACAACAGCAATTGAATCTTAAATAAATGTGTGTTTTATTTTCTAAATATTATAAGAAGCATTATATTTTTTATATTTGATTGCATTTTTAAATCTGCAGGCGTTCTTATAGGTTTTTGTAATTTGAAAATTGCCATAAATGCATAAACTTCCGCAGTCTACTAATAACATCAACAGGGACACTGACTACCACCTGAACCCAATCTAGAGCTCCGTCCTGCCAGTTTTCTCATAATGATGACTTAGTAATTCTTCGAATTGAGAGTATGGATGGAACTTTGATTCCATTCATCTCTGCGGTTCTCTAGTTTTAGGATTTTTGTATAAGCTCCACTAGTAGCAACCTCCACGTGGTGAGACCTGGGCAATCGTGATATTCTGTTTTGGACCACTGTGCGCCGCGGCGGTGGATCGTACGCGCAGCGACGAACAGCAAAAGTCGATCGATGATGGTTCGCCAGACTGGTGGACAAAAGCGCATTACCAATTACCATGGATACAATTCATTAGTATATTAATAGAGAAAACAATGGTCGGAGTTGGGAAATCGGTCGCGATCGCATCACGTTCTCTCGTTAACTCGATTGAAAAGATCCCTCCGCTACCTTCCCCTTTTCATCTGGCTGGTAATCAGCGTCCGGTCGTTTTTAATCGGCGCGCGTTCACCAATTAAACATTAAAATGTGCTGTAATTTCTGCCGCGTCCTGTTTATTATCCCACCCTCGTTACTTTAAATTTATCTTGATCCCGCGCGCCAGGCTGATTATTTTCCGCGGTGACACACTGATTAATGCGCCACGGTGATCGCCGTTCATCGATTGATTTTCGTCTGCGAACACTAGAAATTAATTCAATGATTCTCCCTGTGTTTATTTTCCCACCCAGATACCCCTATTCCCTAGTACATTTGCATCTTATGCGCGGGACGAGTTCGAAGCGGTCGCGGACTAACTGCAACTCGCACAGTTGATTTTCCAAGTCAACGAGCAATCGGGAAGCCAAGCCGCGGCTCTCCCACGCGTTGTCACGCGGTAGATTGCTTTTTCATTTCCCCGTCGTTTATTTTTTCATCGATCAACGAGCCTCGGGAATGTAAATTAATCCGGTATCGTATATGAGATGCGCGGGGATGCGCAAGCACGCGACTGTATTGAATTTCGTGATTGGAAACAGGTATTACGTTTGCGGGGGAGGCGAAGGGAAGGGGGAAAAAAGAAGGGAGAGACAGTGGAGTCCGGTGCGTCGCGTCGCATCGCTTTCAACCCCCGAAATGTTTGTTACCGAAGGCGCTTCGTCAAAGACCGAAAAGTTGCGTTGTTAACACTTCGCCGCTTCCGTTTGCTCCTCGCGGCTAAAAATGACACGCGCGTCCGTCGCGTCGTCTCGATATCGCACTACGCGCGTCGCCAATTTTTCTTTTGCCTGGCAGTTCCTTTTCCTTTTATTATCGGAAAACAGCAACAGATATTTTCATTGCGTGCGAACAGCGGCATATGGCGGGGCCAATTTTCCCGACGCGGCGCGGCGGCGACTCGCGCGGTTGTAAATTCAGCCCGTAGCGGAGCGCGACCGGTCGCACGACAATTACATTTTTCATGAAAATTAAAACGCCGTACGCGTTCCTCGCGGGCCTTCGTAATTGGCTGTTTAATAGCCGCTGCTGGATTCTGACGGGGGGAAGATTGGTGACCTTCATACCTTGGATCGGAGGATATGGGGTGTGTCAGAAGCAATCAAACTTTGGGGGAGTATTCTACACGTCGCGGGGATCAAATAAGGTAATGTGGATCACGGAGTTATATACCGACAATTTATTTGTTCGTGAACGACGCGAGTGGAATAAAGTTTATTCGGCTTACACCGAATTTGAATTTGACCGACAACAGAGTTAACAAACAATAGAATTAACAGACAACAGTATTAATTGACAATGGCTCATCTAACCGACATGGCAGCAGCGTTAACAGACAACAATAATGAGAGAGACCTTATTTACCTTATTTATTCGAAAATTATTTAACAATAAGGATAACCGATTGTATAGCGAAATATATTTTGTCACATTTACGTACCTATGCATTATTAACATAAAAATTTTTGGATCAAACATAATCTCGAAAACAAGAAATATATGTATATATATATAGGTATTAAAAATATTTTTATAAAATTATAATAGAATATTTATATGCTAATGCCTTTAAGTAATTTATTGTACTACTCGCTCATTATTGTTGTCTGTTATTGCTGCTGTCGTGTTGGTTAGAACTATTGTCGGTTAATACTGATGTCGGTTAATTCTGTTGTCAGTTAACTCTATTGTCGGTTAATCTTGTTGTCGGTTAATCCCGTCGTCGGTTAATTCTGTTGTCAGTTCATTCTGTCGTCGGTTAATTCTGCCGTCGGTTAATCTTGTTGTCGGTTAATTCTGTTGTTGGTTAATCCTGTTGTCGGTTAATCCCGTCGTCGGTTAATCCTGCCGTCAGTTAATCTTGTTGTCGGTTAACTCTGCCGTCGGTTAATCTTGTTGTCGGTTAAGTCTGTTGTCGGTTAAGTCTGTTGTTGGTTATCTCTGTTGATGGTTTAATCTGTTGTCGGTTAACTCTATTGTCGGTTAATCCTGTTGTCGGTTAACTCTGTTGTCGGTTAACTCTGTTGTCGGTTAACTCTATTGTTGGTTATCTCTGTTGTTGGTTTAATCTGTTGTCGGTTAATCCTGTTGTCGGTTAACTCTGTTGTTGGTTAATCTTGTTGTCGGTTGAGTCTGTTGTTGGTTAATCTTGTTGTCGATTAATCCTGTTGTCGGTTAATTCTGTTGTCGGTTAATCCTGTTGTCGGTTAATTCTGTTGTCGGTTAACTCTGTTGTCAGGCATATTTGAAGTCGGTGAATTCTTGTCGGTGAAAACAGTGTCGATGAGACCCGTTTCGGTGATTTCGATAGGACCCGATTAAACATTACTCGGCTTGTTCGACTGCGGAAGTAGAAACCCCCTTTCAAAGACTGGTGCGCTTCCACAGTACTCACTTGATACCTAAACTACTAAAAATTGTGTCGTCTAGGGGAAAAATCAAAATTACCATCAGGTTCAGAAAATTTTTCAGATTACAAAATGCCAAATCTGATTCCGTCATTTTCGGTCGTGTTGAACAGTGATTGTTGGTCACTTCCCCCAATTCGTAGATTTCGCGCATTGCGCTATGGAGTATCTGGGAAACGAATGAACCATCGGTAAGCGAAAAGTAACAGACGTTAGTGGGAATCCGCGCGGATCGGTAGAAAATGAGTTCGCCTTCGGTTAATATTCTTTTTTGGAACGAAGTTCAGTAAGAATTTCATAGGAAATATTCAGTTTTTCGATGAGTGGTTATAAGGTAAAATTGGAACAACGAATTGCAAGGCGACAGGTGAAATATAATGGCAAACAAGCGTGATTATTTCCGAGATGAAATGGTATCCCGGGGGGGTTGGTCGGCTTATTTACATTCCGGGTCAAAGGGCCACAAAGCAAGGTGTAATTATGAGATGAAAGCATCCCCCTCGATCCAGGACGGAGAACATACTTCCCCGCGCGTATAGATTTGAAAAAGAGCATTGAAAGTTTTCGGCGTTTTATCCCCCCGTCCAATTACTCGTTACACACGCGAACCTTTCCTTCCCCTAATCAATTACTCTTTCTCTCGCAACGAATTTTTCTCGTTCGTATGTATTTTCAAAGTGAACCGCCGCGTATAGAGAAATACGAGGAGGGGACGGGCGCCGCGGCAAATAAAAACGGATCGATGTGAATCTCATTAAGCGTATACATCCGTTCGACGAAACTTTGTCTCCCCCTGTATTATTCAAGAAAACGACTGTTCGATCGCGTCAATCGATATTTAATTAAGCTCGAATTTGCATTAAAGTTTCCACGTAGTGTAGGTGGTCGGAGGACGGAACCGGAGGAAAAATAGTGGCATAATTAGGGATAATCTTTTTCCATTTATCTTCTAAGCGCTCCGGATGTACATTGTTAATTACGGCTGACAGTAACGAAGGGGGCTCCACTTAATCGAGCAGCCAAGCTTCGCTGCCGACGCTGCCGCTTCATTCTTCCCCGACTTTCTTCCCTTTGATCCTTTGTCCGTTCCTGGCTTCTTCAATATTTATCCTTCGGACAAGTTTGACTAAAGGAAAGGTTTTTATCCTCCGACCCGCTGTCAATAGCGGCGCTGCCAAGTCGCGACGATCGCGCGGGCGAACCCCAGTTCCGGATTAAGTGGCGAAGCAAATTGTAACGAAGCGAAGATTAACAGGAAGGACGTGATTATCACCCTCGGAATCGAATGGGGTTGGTGCAAATTGCAGGTGGGGTTTAAACGATGCTGTGTCACGGAATTTTAGAAAATTTAAGATCGTGGCAAAGTCGTAAATTTTCCGCTTAATCGTTCCATTAATTTAGGAAAATCTGGCGGTGGTTGCAGAGAATGTTCTATCGGATAAAAGGAAGCAATCGATGGGAGATGATTATGGACGTAAATGATGCAGCAATCTCGTTTACGAAGAATTCTTAAGAGGACGCTCGGTGGTTACTCTTTAATATCTCGTTACTGTTAACGGGACGCATTAACAGAAGATGTGCTCGTTAAGCTCGAGTTTACCGAGCGTTACTCCGGTTCCTATAAGCGAAAATATATTGGCCGTGCCAAGTCGAAGTTGCACGTGACCCATTCCGTTTGCCCCACTGTTTATACCACTCTTGTCTAGCTGCTGCTACTTCACCCGTTCGAAACTACTCGCGTTTCCTGAATGCGAAAGGAACTCGCGCGCGTCCCTCGCGACATTTCAGCGCAAAACGACGAAAAAGAAGAGAATCTCGAAGTTGAAATTAATTCGCCGTGGTGCCGCGTGATTCGCGCGCAAACGTAAACAAAACGACCTCGGCGGTCGTCGTCGGTCTTCCGCGGGGGCGGAAATTGAGATTCCGGATTCGTCGGATCTATTAGAAAATAAGAGGGCGGTTTAGGAGATCCGTTTAAAATTGGAACGCTATTTATGTAACAGCTCGGTGGAACAGCAACGGCGGGGGAAGCACTTTGGACTTAGCTCCACTCGCCAGGGAAAAGAAGCGAGCCCGAGCTTTGCATACTAATTGCGCTCCCGCAGTTTCGCCGCTTGTTCCGCGGAGCAAGATGGCACGCGGCACTCCTGTCGCGATGGGAACTCGGGAAACTCGCAGCTCCCTTTCGTCCCGACCTTGTAAATTTCCGAATCCTCTCGTTTGATGGCCGACCAGGAGGACCTGGAATAATTTCGCGAGCGTGTTCGCAACAAGTCGGAATTGCCGACAACGAATTGCTGCCGGCGAACTCCCGATGCCGAAGAATTCGGCCGCGTAACTCGGCAGAGCTGCGCGAAATTGCTGCGAGCACGCGACCGATTAAACTTTCGTCCCGATCGCGCCGCGGTGTTCAATATACGAATCTGAACCCTCGTTTGGTTATTTCGTGCTGCTAGATCTTTGAATACTGTTCCATCGATGGAGATTTATGGTTATTTATTTATTTATTCATTTATTTATTTATTATTAATTTACGGGAAAAGAACCCATTAGCACAAAAAGAATAAAGTTACAAAAAGTGCGAGCTGAAAAAAAATACAATAAAAAAAGAAAGAAGAAAGAATGAAAGAAAAAAAAAAATTACAAGTAAATTATAAGTAGAAATAGAAATAACGTTAAAAAAAATTGCGTAGTTATGCTTCAATTTATTATTATAAAAGAAAAAGAGTGTACAAGACAGGGCGGTGCAATAGGTGAGGCGCAGCAAAGCTGTTATTAGGCCTGCTTGAGCTCTTCCCGGAGAGACTCATGAATAAACGCTCGAAAGAACGAGACTCTCACCAAATCAGAAACGGCGTCGGCCGCGAAGGAAGCACAGGAGCAGAGTTTTAAAGCAGGGTATAAATAGTCGTGTACTCGTTTCACACGAAGACAGACATTTATTGAATTGCACTCAATTCTATGGAGCGACGTCGAACGAGGACCCTTTTTAAAGCGCACGCGGAAGTCCGTGGCGAAGACCCCGTTTTGTCGTACACGTGCGTTATCGCTGATGATCGAGATTCGTCTAATCAGAGGGCCGCACGCGTGAGCAGTGACGCAAGGGCGTCACGTGGTCCCTATCGTCACGCATCGCAAGGAGAGCTTCAATTTCGTCGCGCGAATTATGCACGTTGGATCGACGCGACCAAGGCCTACATACATATTGTTAAATCCGCGGCTGGCTCGCTCAGTAGACATGTTTTATTGTATATTGTACAATTTACGTTTATAAGTTTACAATCGTAGAATGGAATATACAGGGTGCGCCAAAAGTATGGAAACGGTCAAATATTTCGAAAACGGAATATTTTTGACAAAAATGTTTTGGAATAATGTTTTAGGGTTTTAAGAATTCTATTGAACGGCCGTATCAGTTTGACCTTTAGAGGAACGGTCAAGGTCACGTCAAGGTTAACATGATTTTTTTAAATGGAACACCCCATTTTTGATCATGCAGTGTTGAAGCTGACGAAGAGACATTTTCAAAACACTAGCTGATGACCTATTTCTCTGGCGAATTACCCAAGTGCTGAGCTTTAAATGCTTTGATGCTGTCAGCTTTATTGTTAGTATTATTTAGGATGCACCTTGAGGAAGTTTCTTGATTGGACTTCGCACAATCATGGTCCGCGCGTACGGGCTTATGAAGAACGATTTTAGCATTAATACGCATTGAGCATTTGAGATTTAGCATTAATGTGTTTTAACTCGTTAAATGTTCGAATTGTCTTCTGCCTATTTCTTGACAATTCTTGGCAATTTTCAACAGAAATAGGTCACCAGCTAGTGTTTTGAAAAGGTCTCATAATTTTTGGCCTATCAACGTGGCGTTAACCCTTAGTGCTGTCTTCCATTATCTGCTGCAGTTTGAATAGTTGAAACTATGGCTCCTGAAGCCAATACATGCATTAGTATATGTGTATATACATATATGGAAGACGTGGAGAAGAATCCCCAACATGAAGTATATCCCCAATCATTCGTAGTCTTTTGCCAGAAAAATAAATGCTATCCTTGAGGATTGCCAAGACGGTGAAGCATACACAAAAAATGCGTGACAAGGGTCAAGGGTGACGAATCTGATGTAGGTTGGCAACGTGATGCTCGCGAACATCACAAACACCGCGACGGCAGTTTGGATTCCGTTTGCGTTGTTCATTCGCTTGTCTTCGCTTACAGTCTGGGTTAGGTCTCGGTTAGGCAGCGATTTCCTGCTTTTCACAGATCTCCACCGATCCAAAGGTGTAGAATTCGTTTATGATAGCTAAGACAAAACGTTTCTTCACACCCCGTGCATTGTGCGCTTCCTTTTCATAAGGGTGGCAGGGGGTAAAGAGGGAGTAATCGTCCCCCGAAGCATCGGATGACTAGATACAGAGCAGGCTGTGTTCAGTATTCATCACTGGGTACGTTTTAAGCCAGGTTTTATCCAAGGAGCGCTCATGCAGGTCGCGTTCCTCTCTCTCGCCGATGTAACAGTTAGGGGGTGAAAGTTAACGCGGGCGCGATATACCTGCTAATGGACCCTTCTATCCTCTACACGTGTGCGCGCTTTCCCGAAACGATACTTCCTCGGCACTCGAGAGCGACGAAAAGAGAGAAAGCACCGGAGGGGGTGGGACGTGTGTAACGCAGCCGTTTTGTTCCCAGTGAGGGACATCAATATCGGTTGCGCCGCGCCAAGTATTCAGAATGCCCTTCAAGAATTTTAATGCGACGGAGAAAGAATTTATTGCGACATAGAATGCGCAGTAATGGCGGAAATACGTATAAAAGTCGGGAAAAGGGTGCGCATTGTCGCCGTCTAATGGCTTGCCTCGGGCGTCGCACAGTGGCAACGGGTACACGCACCCCCGGCCCAGCCCCTCGCCCTCTTTATCCCTCGCGCGCAGTGCCGTCTTTCTGTCGGGCATCCCTTCAAGGGCGCCCCCGAGGAATCGGGGCGGGGGAGGATTCGAAGAATGCGACAACGCCGTGCGAGCTTCGACCGGAATCGTGACTCCTTTTGCCGACACACCTGCGAGTTTCTCCGATATTTTCGCCGCTTGAATTCTTTGTGGCTGCGCCGCTGCGAGTGGGCAACTACGTTTAAGAGGTGAAACTCGATGTTTGGGCTGTAACGAGGATTTTCTGGCGCAACTTCGAGCTTCACGGTTCCGCCGGAAAGGATGTAAGTTGAAAATATTACTTTGCTCGAAGGCTTCGAAGATACTCGCAACCCCGAAGGATATCCTCGTTCATTATCAAACAGGATGCCACCCTAAAAAAAAATTTCGCGGTCTTCGCCGAGGGTTCTGAATCGAGGGAACCCCGACCTGCGTTCGGGAGGCTGCTTCTCATCCTCGGGCCAAGAAATAAGCGTGGATGTACCGTCACTCCCTCTCTCGCGCTTGTCTTTCCGGCCTTTCTGTTCAACCCCTCTCGATTCCGCCGTCTCTTAGCATCTCTTTTGAGGCGATTCAAGTGTCTCGCCGAAGTGCGCCATTAAAATAGATCAACTGTGATCTCAATTGGGAGATGACTAAAAAAGGGTCGCCACGAGCTTTCTTAACCCACGGCCCGGAGTCGCTTAACGCGTAATATAGCCCCGCTATTGTGCCGCGTTCTCGCAGAATAAATACACCGGGGCTCGGGGCCGGCGTATTATTTTTCGGTCGGAGGTTATTCAGCCGAGCTTCGCTGTCGCAACGACCGAGAGCAGCCGCGGGGTAGGTTTGAATGCCTAAAAAATATTTGCGTCGAGTCGGAATTTTCCAGCATGAATTTGGATTTCGAAATGCTTCCCAGGGACAGAGGGACGTTTCTGTGTTTGCTGTTTATTCGAGCGGGAAAATAAAATTAACGGTAAAAAATAAAGGAATTTCGTTGTTAACAGAAACGTGCGTTCGAATCAAATTCGAATAATAATCTTTTTGATACCGGCTTGATGAATTTGCTTTCGCCGGGGGGCAAGAGAAAATTGTTCTATACCGAGATTTTTTAGTGGAATTGGATGGAAAGACCTTTTCACAGAATTAATAGATGTGAAAATAACGAAAGCGCGAAGGGAAAAAGTATTTCGCTTAGTCAAGATAGAGCGTTGAAGAGAGGCGCGTAGTCCGGCGTAAGTAGGGCAAATATCGGAAAAAAGGTGGAAAAGAAGGTATTAAATTTAGCGCAGGAAGGTTCTTTTTAAGGGCTGGTTGCCAAGTGAACTTTGTTAATAGATCGCGTCTATGAAGTAAGTTACGGCGAGGCAACGGTGTCATCGATGCGAAGGCCTTTGAAGATCGGCGGTGACAACGCTGTCGATGATAAAGTCTGCTCCAGCGCTGTGACCATTAGAGAGGCGGCGGCGGCTTTTCATCGAAGGAAAAGTTTACTTTCCTCAAGCGTGAACGATCACAGCGTGGAGCGAGCACAACTTCCTGACAGTGTCTTATATATACAGGTAACGTTGCATTAGCGGCAAATGGCCGTAAGAACATTGATGGCCTACCCTATTTCTGGCTCCGCTAATTATGGTGCGCGCGTGTGTGCCCATGGTCCCGTGGCACGTTCAATTTCGCGCACCGTCGTGACCCATAAATTACGCTAATAATTCCGTGACCTCTCTCCGCCCTTCCTTCTCCCGCCGTTTCCGCGTCCATCCTGCTTTTCCCTGTGTACGTTATGATTGTTTTCATTGCAAATATACCTATATTTGCGTTTCATTTGCCGTCCGCCTAACTTTCATTCGATTAACACTGTACACAAATTCCGCCGTAATAAACCAACTTCAACGCGCAAACTGCCCACAGATAATTTGCGTTCACGCTCACCTTTGTTACCGTCACCCTTAATGCTACCCTTTTGCCTTTGCGGCCGTGCAAATTAACCGGAGAACGTCGCGTTATGCGTTTCATTGAACAGGAATCATTTACAGAATTCGGAATACGATGCAATGCTAAATTGTTTAGATCTGATTCGTTTCGATCTGGAATATTCGTAAGTTTCTCTATTTAAAAACAGCATTCTTCCAATCGACCAACGCGGCGCGCGACTAGTTGATTACAATGATTACAGTGAGTCATGAAAGTATTCGAACGCTCTGATAAGGAAAGTTTGATGCTTAAAAAACGTACGTCATATTACGAATTACAAAATACTTTTATTCCCGTAGCAACATGTAAGTATCATAATGATAAATATTAAATTTGAAGTGTCTTTGGTAACGTAAACAATATTTATAAAATGTAACATGGTAACATCGTCTAAATGAAAATCGCAAAAGTATTCGAACGACTCAATTAATAGTGTACATTTTAATCAGATACAGTCAGCAAAGAATTAAGGGATTATCTACGAAGTCGAAAAATGGGGCCATGTTCAAAAACTCATAACATTGGTAAAAATGGTCGTATTGATAATATTGAAAGGGGGTTTGAAAGCATGAAATCTCTATTTTCGCATACTGTTTTCAGATTTTAGTTTTGTTGTTTTGTGGCGAAGTTATAGCGACATAAACGGCAGTTTATACTCTTTTTTTTTTTAATGTCGTCCAACTTTCTAATGCTCCACGGAGTGCAACAAATTTTTTAGACACAAATTAGTAGGTAGAAATTAATTTTTATAGACAAATGTCGTCAATTAACACCGTCGAATTTTTAAAAAATATTTGTAATTTATTATAATTACAATAACAATAAACTAGAATAATTGCGAAATGTATTTTTAACACTTAATATTACATATTATTCCAGCATATTTGCATATCCATCGTGCATAAATGTCATACGCTCCTTGCATATTTATCATATATAAACATCCGAAGTCGGACACACTTCAAATTTAGGAGTAAATAGGAATAAAAGTATTTGGTAATTCGTAATATGACTCATATTTTTATAAGTGTCAACATTTTCACTGTGTCCACTTCCCAGCGTCAAGAGGCGATGGAACGCGAAAGGCAACTGGTTAATTTTCCTGTTTCACGCCTCTTCCTGCCTGTTTTCTACATTTATACCGAAAATTTATGCACGCGTGGAACGCGGCCTCTTCGATCTCCGCTGCACGTCGAGTTGAAGAACCCCCGGAGCGGAATTCTGTCTCTACTTTGATCTCGTCGGGTCCGTTGTGTATATTCCCCGCGTCCTTTGTACGAATAAACGTGCGTGGGCTCGCATGTAGTTATATACAGGAAAACGTGTGTCTGCGACGCGGGAAATGATAATGCGGCGTTCACATCATCGCGAAAACGCGGACGACTCGTGCCGGCGCCCGTGAATTCTCGGTCTGTATTTGCATATCAACCCGTGGCCAGGCATTTACGAGAAACCCTCGTGAACTGTAAACATTACTATCAAATTTCGTATTCGTTTTTACTCCGCGAACGCGTTTCGGAGTGGAACGCTCCCTTATCGTGAATTTCACGGTGCATACGGAGTTTTTCTACGGTTCTCTAAATATTTTTCCATATCGTTAATTTTTTCCCCTCCAGGATAGTTTATATTAGAAATTGTTTGACAGAGATTCTCAATTAAATAATAGTTCGGAGAATTGAGACCGCGCTTAGAATATCGAAACGGGAAATTGTTGAAAATGTTGCGTTGTTACAAATAACAATTAATTCGCTTTTTTTGCGACTATTGTTTGCGTTACAGCCGGCGCACATTTTTCTCGCGATACAGGGACACGCTTTTCGGTTTGCGGAAAGCTCCGACTATTGTAATTTTCGAAACTCCCCTCGAAAGCCATTTTTTAAATAAATATCCAAAAGCCCCGGGATTCGCGGCGGAAATTCCGACGTCCGTTTGATCTCGTTGTGAACGCGGCAGAAAGGAAGACGTATAATGCGATGCGGCGTTGTGCGTGACGTAGAACGCGAAAAGCTTTTGAAGTTCGATGGAAGGGCCGAGCAAAATTGAAGCGATCGGTATGCGCTTTCGCGCTCTCATTGCCGAGCACCGTCCGCCTCTCGTTAATTAATATCGATATAAACGTTTCGGGTGCCGACTAAAAATTGTTGCGCTCGTTGCGCGAGAAAATGTCAGCCGCGGGCGACGAGGATGATTCGCGATTACCGCGAAACCGTGGGCGAATTTATTCTTTGAATCTGGGGATCGCTCGCGTTCATAACAGGGAGGGACCGCCACCGACAACGCTTATAATCGCCGAGAGTAGCACAATGCAACTCAAGGTAACGTTCCTAGCCGCGTTATGTCTGCGTGTTTCGCGTTTAATTAAATTATTTGGGGGTTACCTTCATATTCACTTCCGCGGAATGTGATTAAATTATGTTCCACGACTGTTTCTGAAACGTCGTAATTTATTTAGTGTATTCACATGAGCAACAATATTCATTCGTGAGATAACAAGCCTGCGGAGAGGGCCGCGGGACGAACGAGAGCCACTGGAGCGAGAAAGAGCGGAATAAACTGACGGAGTTCTGGATTAATTTCACGTAAGTTTAACCTCGTCGGTTTTCAGCGCCGCGGAATGCTTCGGTGAAACCTTTTGTTCCCGAACAACGCGCGAATTGTTCGCGACTCTGCTCTGTCCTCGACGCTTGAACCACCACCGCGGCGTTCGATGCTCTTTCATTTTCGCCCTTTACGCAACCTCCGGAGTTTCGGACGCTGCACACAGAGCACAAGTACGATTCTAATTTGATCTCGAAGCAATATCGCGTCCCGAATCGCGTTGCACTCGTTGCGGTTGGTAAGCCGCGCATCGACCACGGGAGCCACTCGACCACTCTTCGACGTCTTTTTGCGAGGAGCACAGTTGATAAGTTCCGTCCGGAAGGATAAAGGCTACGGTCGATCAGACGTCGCGCTCGCACAGACGCATAAACTGCTTCCACGGCTCGCCAAATCGAGTAATTCCACGGTGTACGCGGTGGCCGCGATCAATTCGACGGTATGTTAGGGTAAATGGTGGGTGAATGGCTCGACTCCCATAGAAACGGATTATAGGCATCGACGAGCGTGCACCGGTGGTAACTGCAATAAATTGTTCAGTCTATCCTCGCGTGCACACTCTTTCTGGCCTGGACGGAGCGGCGGAGTGCCGAGCGACTGGCACCAAGAGTCTGGGAAGCGACGGAGGACGAAACCGGCGCGGCGGTTGATAGTGATAATATTTACGATTATTTCTCGGGGCATTAAGGGAGGAAAATTGCGGCGAGTTCGGCGCGCTGGACATCGCCTTTTGACCCGGTCGGCCTCGAGAGGAGCTCGGGCTGCCCGGACGACTCGGTTCTTCGCCGCCACCCACCGAACCGCCCTTCCTCCGAAGGAGAAGACCTTTATCTGTTGTGTATTTTCCAGTGAATTAAGTTTCTTGCCTTCCGCTGTCCAAGTTTATACGTTTCGCGGGAAGATAGCGGTCCCCGTTCGTCCCCGGTCGAAGGCAACGGCTGCCAGAGGACTTTTCTTCACCGTGGAACACCAGCCTCGAAGGGGGATTTGTGGGCTGGGTGGTTTTTGTTTGCGCCACTGCGCAATATCCAGCCACCGGCTTAACCGCCCCCTGCCCCCCTTCCTTCTTCCTCTTTCGCGGTGTCCCTGTTCGCAGGTCTGCTTCTTCTCATCTTCCTCCGCCGCCTCGTCGCGCCGCTCTCGACCGCTTCGATCCTCCCTCGCCGAAAGTGGCGAGGGCCAGACGGTGACATTGTTTCAGCGGATGTAGCTCGCGAGATCTCATTCCGCCGTTATGGTTTCGCACTTCGTTCCCAGCACTCAACATTTTTACGTTCACCGTCGGTCCCCTCCCGGCCATGCTTTTATTACCGACTCGCCCTGTCGGATGATGGAACGTCCTCGCCCGCCCGGCCGCGTTAACTTTAAACTACAAATGGATTTCGTTCTTTTCCTCCACGGTAACAAGCACCAGTTGTCGTCCCGGCATCCGTCTTGTCGGAGAGGAAGTAGAGGCCAACTAATTCGCCGGAGTCGGCGCAATTTCGTTATCAATTTCCCTCGATTTTTCAACAGTCGAAAATTACCGGCGCGCTTCGCGCTGGTAGCGTTCTCACGTTGTTTTACGAGCAATATATGTACAACCGGTTAAAAAATATGTGACGCTCTAATACTGATGCACCGATGCCGCGCGGACATGAACCTGAAGGACGGAGCCTTGCGGGGTTGTGATGAAAGACGGAAGGGGGATCAACTCTCAGCCGCCATTAGTTGGGCCACTAGTGATGCACTCTACAGTTAAGTGTAGTATTAGAAGCGCGTGACTTAGAACGCCATACGGTCATTTTTTTTAAAGTCGTGGAAGTAGTAAAACGGTGTATGAAGCAATAGTTGCTATAACATCATGGACCTAAAGGACGGAACGTAAAGTAGGTATATGGGTGATGCGGGTGTCGGTGTGAAAGGAGGGGACTGTCAGCCATCTTGTGTGGCGCATCAGTGTTGCCATCTATGACACGCGCTGCGGCAAAATTTAAAAGCGCAGTCACGTACAGTCCTTTACAATGCAGTCTGGGCCACTCAAGATGGCTGAAGGTCTAATAGAGGTCGATACCTCTTCCGTCTGTCGCCGCAACCCCTCAAACTTACGCACCGTCCTTTAGGTCCATGTATAACATCAGCTGTTCAGGTCGTCAGAAATGAAAAATAAAAGGGAAATGAATGATCTCTATGAGTATGAACATCGCCCGAGTTCGAACAAATGACAAATCTTTGATGATTCCCTGTCGATAATTAGGTGTTGCAAGTTCCCTCAGAAATGTGTGATTATTAGATGGAAGATCTAGCGGCCGTTAGAGTGCGTCTGAGTAGAAACATCCGAGGGAAGCGCTCCTATTGGTTCAGCGAGCTCAAGTGGTGAGGAGACCAAGCGCGAGTAAAGCTCTGTGATCATCTGTGACGCACTTTATTCGTACACATGCATATCATACGCGGAGTTCTGACTATGACGCCCCTAGCGGTGACCAGAGGATCTTCCATCTATTGATCACAAAAAATCAACTAGTCAGAATTGTTGCTTTGTCGGAACACCTCTATGATACACCGTAAATTATACGCAGTCCTATTCTTGTTTTCTTTTCCTAGGGGTGCTGCTTGTGGACGCGCCGCGCGCCCGAGTGCGTCAATATTAGAACGTCACACATTTTTGACCGGCTGTACTTCGCGAGACGCGGCTCGCTGCAGATTTACCCGCGTTTGCAGACACGAGTCGAGGGGATGGTCTTTGTTTGCCCCGATATTTACCCGCCGACTAAATTACTTCCTCCTATAACTCTCTCCTCTTTTGTAGCCTCCACCGCGTCACTTCCTCTCGCTTCCACCGACAACGGAACAATCGTCGAAAGACACCGAGACGCTCGAGTCAACAAGCACAACGTAACGGCTGGATTCGATTTCATTCCCTGCGAATTTAACTAACGTCAACGGTAACCGCTGCACCCAGGGCTTCTTGGCTGTTTTTCCGTTGCGGGATTCGCATCTCCGCCCGCTTTGACGTAATATCTCGGTTCAGCGAAAGAAAGAGACGGGCCAGCTTATGCCAACATTGCCGGCCCTTTTGAGGGCTTGCCAGATAGACGGGGGATGTTTTTGCGTCGCGGTCGCTTCGTAACGCTGAAATGCCCCTGTCAAATGTTTTTCGCGGTCCGACTCGCCTTAGGGACGTCCTGAACGCGGACATTTATCTACGGGATGGACGCGGAGATCCAAATGGACGTGGAAGATATCCAGAAGTTATATAAATGCCATCGGGGTGGTCAGAATTAACTTCTCGATTCCAGGAAGTAGGGCAGAGCGAACGAATGAAGAGCAGTCCGATGTGTTATTAGCAAAAACGTAGCGGGGATGGCGGATGACCATTGCCAGACACCTCGACTCCCACAATTTTGCCTCGAGTGTTTTGTTCATCGTCCGGATGGAATTCGTCGCTCCGTCGTTTTCTCTGAGGAAAAAAGCAAGGGTCGAACAAAAACCTGGCCGAGTCTATGTTGCTTACGACTGCCAACGATCATTCGATAGAGGAACTCGCCTTTTAAGCCCTAACTTCGCCTCGTCTCGACCCCAATTAGAAGAAAGGAGGGAAACGGAGCGAGTAGTTCCGGAGAAAAAAGCCAGGTTGATCGAATTTTTCGCGGCACTTTAGTTCATCATCCGCGGGGTACCGTTGGGCGCAAACTTGCGGAACGACATTACCGGAAATGTAATACCCATCTTGATTACAGGAGGGCCGTGGGGCGTTTCCGTGGTGATGCTTCCACTCTACGCGGCCCTGCCTACGTAATTTCCATCCTGACGGCGAAAACCACCTTCTTCTGCGGGAACCTGTTCCGCCGGCGCCGTTACCGCCGCTCCGCGTTCCACGGAGTTTTCTCTTTATCTTACGACAAGCCAGACGCTGACATTGTCCCGACTACTCCGCCGCACGCATATCGCCAAAGCCCCTCCATTCCGCTCCCTTTCGCCCTTTCGCGCTTTCACGCCCTCCGCGTTCCGCTTTCCAATTTATCCCTCCTCTCGGCTCCCTTCTTCCGAGATATTAAACCCTGGCCCTCCACCTTTGATCCTCGGTGCCTCGACTTGCCGAGTGCTTTGCTTCCCACCATCGATTCTGTTAATCGCCCTGTTAATTGCAATTATCCCGCGACGCGTTTCAACACTTTTATTTGTTCGTTTTCAATCATTGACGGCAAGTTCGAAGAACGGCGCCTCGCGTTCCGCCGTTGCAAGCACGGATTCTTGAAACGTCAGAAGCAGCGACCGGAAGGAAATTGTCTTCGCACGGATGCTGGGCATTCAATGAGGGGTAAGGTATCGTCCGTGAGATCTGACGTTGCCAAGGGTGAAGTCCCTTTTGTCCCGGACTCGCGTGTGCAACATTTTCATGCCTCTCTCGGCGATACCGATAATAGACACGTCAATTTCTTCGGGTTTCAAGGTTGTATCGCGCTTTCGAAAATGTATGCAGCGTCGCGCAGAACGCTAGTGATATCGACTGTCTGAGTTTTATAGTCAGAATTACCAACCCGACTCTTGAAAAAAAGCTGTCAAAAAGATAGATACGAAACGCGAGATACTCCCAGCCTCTGTAGCCGTCGCGAGCCCGGAAGTCTCTCTCCAAGAGGAATCACGATTCCAGCTAGTGAAATCCGTCGGAAGCGAATAGCAGACTTGCGTCGATATTCGCGGAGAGCTTCGCAATAACCGTCTGAAAAGCGGCGAAACCGCTTCGAGCGACGTCGTTTTATATTGTCGCGCGCACGTGACGAACCACGACTGGATGTATTCTGTCAACGTCTGAGGGAGGAAGGGAAATCGTCGCAATGCGCGTCGTCGGTCTGCGCCATCGCGGGGACCAGTCTAATTCTCTGTTTGCGAATAATAATTAGAAAGTACACAGTGTCTTCAACCGAAAGCTTCATTTCCCTTAAGGGTGTCGGATACTGGATTAGCGGCGCGTATGGGGCCGCTTTTGATCACTTTGGTTCATTTTTCGGCTACTAATAACTTTTTTGCCCAACTCTGGTGTGACGCTATCGCGGCTTCATTTGATGAGAAAAGATAAGACGTGATACATTTTCTCGCATACGCACCTACTACTTGGTCTGCACGGAATTAAATTTATCTAAATATTGATTTTGACGAAAGTACCTGATGAAACTGCCATCAAGCACTACGTATTTCGTATTATTTGTACCATAGAGTTATAGAGGAGAAACGATTTTGGTGCTTTGAAGCTAACTTCGTTAAAAATAATCTGATTGACATGACATTTGTTACTATTTCAATCGGGAGATAAGGAATCAATTGGTGCTACTTCTGTAGTGATACGATGTATACGGAGAGATATTGAAAATTTTATTGATGCCATAAACCACCGTCAAGAGGCCGTACCGAACTCTTGACTCGAATGTTTGAATACACAGACCCCAGGTGGTCTGCCTCGGGTCGACGTCGAAACTCAACGCGCGTCGTCTAGCATAAATGCGTCGAGACAAAGCTAACGCACGTCACAGCGCACCTAGTGTGCGGACCCCGGTATGCTACATGTATTCCTACTGACGCGCGTCGCAACGCTCGTATTTTGTGCGCTCGTGTGCGCCCGGCCTTAAAGCGCTCGATACCTGCGTTTAGTCTCCTCACCACTTGAGCACGCTGAACCAATAGGAGCGCTCCCCATGGATGTTTCTACTCGGATGTACTCTAGCGGTCGATAGATGAACTTCCATCTAATGATCACACGATTCTGAGGGAATTTGGAGTGCTATGCAGAATCGCAGCGACTTTTTGTCGCTCGTGTGCATCCAGGTGACTCGCACACCCGTCCAATTTTTTTCCTTCACGACGGACGTGGGCCTTTGACCCGTGCAGCATCGCGTCGGGCTCACAGAGGAGAGCAGAGAGCTTCTTAAGTTTACCGAAGTCGTCGTTGGTAATTCTAGCTGCGAGCCTGATTTATCGACCCGTGGACAACAAACGGTTGACGAGCGTTGATGAAGAGGTAACTGTGAAGGTGGAGCGGCGTAGATATAGAAATATGCCGCAACTTCGGGGTCAAAGATGAACGTGGCTCGAGGGCATCCTAGAAACTTCAACTTTTATCTGAAAGTTTCCCTGCGAATAACTTTCGGAATATTAAGACAGAAATGGGCCGGCCTGTATAAACCGTTTAACGAATGCACGCTAATTCGCGGAGTCTTGCTATCGTTGCCCCGAAGGTAATATTAAGAAATCTGGAAAGTACTGGGTCGCTTGTACTCTATTTGCAAACTAAAGTGCTCATTTTACGAGCCCATTTGCAATAAGCATTTTCGCTGTTAGGTAGTGTATTTCAGTTCCAAGAATCTTCTACGATGCGTCGGATTCCCGAATGATGTTGCTTCTCGCGAAAAGGTGTTTCGACGACCGCAGTTGCGTGTCGACGATAAAGCGATCGCATCGCACTGTGGCCAGCAACGATGCTATCGTCTAGGATGAAACCGCACGCGTCCAGCACACCCTGGACACAGAGACCGAACTCCCTCGTTCCCTCCTTTCCACCTTCCTCCGCCACTTCGTCTCGCCCCTTTCCGCTATTTCCCGGAATCGCAGTAGTTGAGCGAACTGGCCAGGCGGCGTCGTCCGTCGCGCGCCGAAGAAGAAGAAGAATTAATTAATCCTCCTTGTTCGCTTGCATTTTGCATAAGCCGCGGCCTGGTCGCGTGCGATCCGCCAATTTACCACGGTTCCGGTGGTTACACCGAAACTCGCCGTCCTCTGCGTTATCTTCTATACCGGTTCGATAATGACGCCGATGGCCCGGCTGTTGGACGTATGAATTCGTTTTCTGCTTCATTTCCAAAGTAGTTCCATTTAGAAAATGCTACAAAAGGATTTTCACAGGAAGACGAAGTAGAGTAGAAAAGAAGAGAAGGCGAGAGGCTGCAACCACGGAGAGCGTCGGTCCAGCCATAGTAATTCAGTCCATGAACGAGGGATCTGCGTTCGAGTCTAACTTCTCTAACATGATGGCCAACTTCCTCCTCTCTTTCTTCCCCTTTCTCCATTAGACAGATCACCCTCACCCCTGTGTATCGGTCGGTCGATTACGGGTTTCGTCGATTAATCAACGTCTATGTTAACAGGCGCGTCACTGAGCTCGGCTCCAGCTCGAGCAGTGCATCAATTAATCGATGTCTCTATCAACTGACGTCTTGATTAACTCGATCAAGCGCTGCGAGTTGTTCTTTTTCAAAGACGAACGCTTCCGTGATTCGCGTAGACTTCCGGAGAATATCCGCCCGGCGGAGTTCAAAGCTCTATATCATTACTGAACGAGGAATAGGAGAAGCTTCTATTAATTACGAACTTCGTAATTTTGAAAGTAGGAAGAATTTTGAAAATTGTAACGTCAAGATGTCGCGAACTTCTTTTGATGGGGATGTCACAAATTCTTTTTTACTGAATGATAGAACTGAAGGGACAGGGTTAGGTACGGACGCTGCGAGAGCACGGATTCCTAAGTCCTGATTTCAGCGTGAGCACGCGGATAGTCGTACTTTGCTATTTGATTTTTTGGCTAGAGTACCAACGCTGCAGAAGCACGGATTCCCTGTGCCAAACTCTCTGGTAGCGTAAAGACAACTGAGCTGATGTCCTTTTTTCTCCTTGGTTCGATGCGGTTTAGTCCGTGCCTTGTGGCCATGAGTCATTTGACGGCTTTGCCACCAGGAGAATTCCTGGCGCTTTGGCAAGGTTACATTTCGCGTTTCTGACCGATTCACTGGTTGTTCGTATATACAGAAGTTTCCCGATTCTTAGACTACCGCGTCGCAGGGATCTGCTGGAAAGCCTTACCGACGAGTCCAATAGCAGATCCCGGGACGAAACGCAAACTTCCTTTTCATTTTCCCCATAGTCTGATAATTGTTGCGCCCCCTTACCGGATAGTGCTTGAATGGCTGTGATTGGTGTGACCTCCTTGAATTTCTAATTGAGATATTTGAGTAGTGGGGAAAATTTGCAAAAAACCCCAGATGAACTCTCAACCCCAGATGAGCTTGAGATATGGACATGGGAAAATAGGAACAGAGCGCAACGTTCCGGGGGCAGTTTTATTTGCGGGAAGGGAACGAGGTAAACGATGCCCCTTACTATTAGCGGCTGTTGTGCGCAAGCGCATATTATTATTATATGTATTCAGCATGCACATAGGAAAATAGGGACGGAGTGCAAAGTCCTACTTTAGGCGAGGGGTATGACACCTGTTACAAGGGAAAGTATGCCATAATTTGATTGGTTGCATTTCTACGCATGCGCTACCCCGCGAATTATGAAATAGTGTTAAGGGGGGAGACTGTTTCAACCATAAACAACTATAGATGGAGCATAAGTTGAGAGGGGGAGTCAGAATCGCAGTAAGGGGATGGAGCGTCTGCATTCGAGTGACTTCATTCGACATAACGTTTCATTGGTCAACACGAGCCGAATGTATCCGAACCTAACACGATTGCAAACGCTCCTACCCAGAAGTCTGTGCGCTTGTACCTCTGCCGTTTCCCCTCCGTTTTTCAAGGTTTCCTCGCCTAAAAACCCACCTTATGCTCCGTCTATAGTTGTCTATGGTTTCAACTATCTTGAAAGGTGCAACGGATCTCGTTGCTACGATTGCATTCCACTTCACACTGCATACAAGCCGACTGAATACATATAATAATAATATGCGCTTGCGCACAACAGCAGCCAATAATAAGGGGGCATCGTTTACCTCGTCCCTTTCCCGCAAATAAAAGTGCCACCGCAACGTTGCGCTCTGTCCCTATTTTCCTATGTCCATGATATTCAGTCGTCTTGTATGCAGTGTGAAGTGTGATATGCAATCGTAGCAACGAGACCCGTTGCACCTTTCAAGACAGTTGAAACGATTCGGAGGTATGTACCCTCGAAACAGTCTCCCCCCTTAATACTATTTCATAATTCGCGGGGTAGTACATGCGTAGAAATGCAACCAATCAAATTGTGGCATAGTTTTCCCTTGTAACATGTATGATACCCCTCGCCTAAATGGGACTTTGTACTCCGTCCCTATTTTCCTACGTCCATGGCTTGAGAGCCTAGTGAGCGTGCAGACATGGTTGGTAGACGTGATACTGGGAGGGGAGAATTGGGTGTTAGGAGAATTGCGAAGGAGCTACAAAATTAATTTTCTAGCAAATGCGAAATGCAGAATTTCTAGGCTAACAGTAGGGATGAAAGAAGAACGAAGAGCTATAAGGATATTTCAGAGAATCGCTTGAGCACCTCCAAACCTATAAATTCCCAGATCTACGAAGGGATGCATATCCCGTTTGCGAGTTCTGAAAACAGCCGCGTCCTCGCGCCCCAGGCGAACAAGGAGTCCGGAAAATTAATATCAGTTTTAGAGCGGGGTGAAAGGAGGACACTTCAGGACACTAGCTACACGGATAGCTAGCACGGAAAGGTTGCTTTCCCGAGACCCTCCCCTCTGTCACGGTTTCGTAGGGATATATAAAAACGGCGGTTGAAAAACGGTAGAACGGGAGGATGCGGAACCGCGCGCCGGTAAATAATGAAACTTTACATCGGTGCGAGTTGCTTGCGGTGTTTTTTCATCGCATGAAGTGGAACTGTCTAGACGTATTCAGCGCTTCTGCAACATTGCGAGGAACACCTTTATGGGGGGTACCTTTCGCAATTTCCTGCAACTCGCCACCCCTCCCGCTGTCGCCTTCCTTTTTTAATCGTCTATTTCTTTCTCCGCGCCGCACTCCCCCCCCTTTTTTTCCCGTTAGCTTCGCTTTCTTTCTCTCCCCCCGCTCCCCGGTTTTTTCGTTGCATTCCGCGTTTCCTACGGCGGTCCTCTGTTAGTCCGTGGAAGCGTGGCGCGCGTTACACTTGAAAACGGTTATAGGCGACCACCACGGGGCGAGAGACGGCGCGACGGCCCGTTGAAACGCAGCCCCGTTTTCGATTCAGCGGAACCACGCGAGGAATTCAGCTCCCTTTCACGCGTCTATCTCGACCGGGTCCACCCTTCCCGCGCGGAAAAACGTTTCTGCTTTATTAAAACCGGAAAACCGAGGGACGCGGCCCGCGCCGCGCCAGCTACGATCGCTTTTGAACCGCTTTGCGCACCGACGATTGTTCTATCTAGTCGCATTTTATTCCTCGGTCGACATTTTCCCCCTGCTGTTTGCCGTGCTTGCAATATTTCATGGAAAGGCAAGGACGGCTGAACCCCTCTGCAGGTACCGCTGCACCGGGGCAACCGCCGTGCTCTTTGGCATCATAAACGCCACAGTTCTTTAGATGCTTAATTAGGAGTTACTCGTATCTCCGATGCACATTTATTTGTTTTCATTAAAAAATTAAATCGCGTCGTCGAAAGATTACAAATTTTGTTAGGGGAAGTGGCGCAAGATGGGAAAGATAACAACAAAGTGTTCTAGAATATTGTATCTATAAAAAATATTACATATTGTGTCAAAACCTGTACAGTATTCTCTCGCTATAAGCTTGCCGTTTTCGTCTCTTCATCGAGCAATAGTATGTGTAAGGCACATGTTCGTGAAGGTAAAGGAATAACGGAATCGATAGCTACGTCATCAATGATGACAGTGAAATTGAAGAGTGGCTTGATGAAGCGACGAAAACGGCGTGCATATAGCGAGAGAGTACTGTACATTGAAATATATTAAAATGAACTTGCAAACCATAGCACAAAATGTATAAAAAAAAAAAAAAAAAAAAAAAAAAAAAAAAAAAGTTTCAAACATAGCGACACAGGTCCTAGACTGCTCGCCAACTAATGCCGTCGACGCCGAGACTATGGAGAACGATCTTATTAATTTCGCAACATTCGGACATACAGAAATAAACAAATCTGTTTCATACTTCGAACTGTAAATAAAAATACCCCAAAAGTTTCAGAAACTTTGATCGAGCCAATCCATAAAAAATCTGCGAAAATTACATCATTCTTAGCGGTTTACTTGAGTCTCCCCTCTTAACTCAATTAAAGAGATCAAATCATAAATAATCATTAAGATCGAATTAGTCCGACCTCCATTTTGCTCCAAATCTTACATCGAGATTAATTGTCTGACAATATTTTTTTTATTTACGAGCGATTTTCAATAAATAACTCAAAGACATATTTCAAAGAATCAAATTTTAATATTAGCAAGAATTTTACCGAGAAAAAATATGTTCGGGAGTTAAGTTATGAAAAAAAATATTTTCGAGGCGGTTAAATCTGGAGGAAGAGAAGCGCGCGCAAGTTTGTCGGAGGAGAATACTCTTGAGAGCGTTTTGCTCTCAGCTGAGAAAGGCACGCGAGCGATTCGCAATTTTTCCCGCGACTCGTATGAATAATTCGAAAATTTCGCGTTTTAATCCACGGGAACGCAAGCAACGAATCCGTAAATTTCCAGGCTCCGCAATCCTGGCGTCCACGGGGAAGATCCTTTTTTAAGAGGCGAGCGGATAAAACGTTTTGGCAGCGAGGCGTGCCTTGGTCATCGATCGAAACGATCATCTGAATGCTGATGAACGTTCTTTCCCGTCGGTCGACCCATTTCCCCCCGTTCCTTTGCAACGTTCTTCGGCGACGTGCCACGAACAGGAAGAACGTTTTATGGGGATACGTTTTACGAGCAAAAGGGGCGCGAAAGCGACAGGGAAGGGTGAATTCTACGACTCCCACGGTTTTCTTGTCATTTTTCTCGTGAACCGCGATAAAGATTTCTTATCGTTGAGAGTGCGTGTAACAAAGTATTGGATGCCTCCTAAGTGGCCAGAACGACGAAAGTTTTAGAAAGATATTTTTTTTATGAGTCATCATTCGAGTTAGAACTAAACTTTCTCAGGTGTTTAAAGAGTAATATGCGAGTATTTTTAATAATTCGTAGAGCAGAGAGAATTTTAATTCCCCGTTTTTAATATAAAGTCTTAAATTTAATTTTTCAAGAAAAATCATACGCCTCACGAGACACCCTGTATATTTACTTTTTTCTCACGAGAGGGCCAATGCAATTTTACTCGCGCCCGTCTTCCCAACGCGCCAGTTTTCTTTTAATTTTCCGCCAAATGATTTCGAACGATCACGACGCCTGCATTTCCGGCACGATTCGTCTTTGCCATCGATGCGAGGTGTTCCTTACAATTTCCGTAACTGCGAGGAATCTTTTTGACGATCGCGAAACTATTTTCCTCGACTGATTCACGAAATTTATTGCTGTCCTCGATATCCAAGAAATAGTTTTCCCACAGTGGAAATTTGTAAACTAATAACCAAGTTACTGATTTTGATTACAAACTAGTAGCAGCAGTATTCTGCGCGACCGTTGGAAACCTTTGGCAACAAATTAAATTAAACTAGGTCAAAATTCTGAATTTAAGGTAAAATTCAAAGTCAATTAAAAATCCTCGTCGTCACCGAAACACTCCGGGCGCATATTAAATTCGATCGGTAGCAAAATTTTCCCGGAACAATTCGCTGCCCGCGCGGCGAGAGGTCGCAATTAATCGTCATCAAGAGTTCGCGGAGTGCACGCATTTTCGCGCGGGACATCTTTTGTCGGTGTTCGCGTAATTGCGAGAAAATTCGTGAGCAGTCCCCCGCCTTTCCAACAAGGAAACTTATCCGAGGCGGAAGCTAAACTTACTCAGGGCACGAAGTAAAATTTACTCGTGCTGGTAGCAAGGACTTACGCGGCGCGATAATAGAGTCGCGCGTGTGCCTTTGCATGTAGAGGTTTGTACATGCCCGCGTGCATGTCGTCGCATACCTCTTCCGTATAAAACAATTCCCGGTTGAGCAGGATGTACGTGCAACGGGTTTCCGCGTGGAAACGCGGACTTTCTTCCAAGGGACTCCGCGCCGAATCTCGCGGCACGCCGCACAGTGGTTCGACGTACATAAGAATCGCGGAAAAAACTTCGTAACTTCTTTATTTTTTAATATTTTTTAATAATTTTTTTTTTAGATTATTTGTTTAATGACGATTGTTATAGTACTATTATTATTTTAACATAATATTGTTCGCATAATAATATTTTTTACATAAAACAAAGTTTATAACAATTTCTAATATTACAATTTCTTATATTATATTATTTCTAATATTTACACAATCCGTATTTATAAATCCTAAACTAATTTTTAACTAATTGAAAGTAATGAACTAAAACTGAATGCTCGAAGTTTAAACTATTACAGTAACAGCATTTTCGCTTCTTCAGAAATAGGTAACGACTTGGTTTTGAATTGAGGCCTTAAATGACTAATTAATGGATCGGATGATTGTAAAATCATATGAAATATATCTTCGTTCGTTGCCACGCGCGAACAGTTTCTTGTAAAAGTCCGAGAATTTTATGAAGAAAGTATCTCAGGATGCGACCAGCTGAAACTTGGGCGGGTTTGGTTCCTAAATGTGCAAGAAGAATAATGAAGCCTACTCGAAACCTTCGAAAAAGAAGTTATAAAATGAAACAGAGTATAAAGAAGTGGAAAGTCCAAGAATTTTATAGAGAAAATATCAGAGGATGCGACCGCCTGAAACTTGCCTGTGTCTGGTCTCCAGATGCGTGCACAAAGTAATCGAGCCCAGAATAAACCGTCAAAACATTCGGAAGAGGAAATGTAATAGAATAGAAATGTTGGAAGAATAAAAGCTATGAGTAGCAGCTAGTAATACTTCATATGGTACTCTCACTGCAGCCCTCTGTAAAGCTTGGCGCAGCGAGAAGGAGCAGTAATTTGACGATAACAGTCAAAGGTGCAAAAAGATGCAGCTAATTTTTACAGGACAGTTACTTGATAGTATTTACTATAAATTAATACCATTAAGAACGCGGAGGAAGGCGGAGCTTTTTTTATATGTCTAAGGGAATCAAACAGTACTTCCTATTTTTATTACCTTTATTTTAGGCTCTGTTATGCAATATTGCTTGAGTGATTTCGAAAAGTATTTATGTATTCTAGAAGCTAAGACTATAAATATTAAAAATATATGAAACAAATTATGATATATATTCGCAGAAAGTAAAAAAAAGAATTAGAATTCTGGCTAGGAAAAGGTAAGATTCCAGTAAGAGTATGATAGGCCCACTTTAGATACATTTTTCTTCTTTATTGACATGAATTAGCTATATTCAATTTCATAGCAAGATACATTGGTTCATTAGTTATCAGAATATACAAGTCTATACATAAAAATCATACTTTTAGAATTTGGGTTTTTTTCCGCCTTCGAACCACTGTGCGCCGCACAGTGGTCCGAAGGCGGTAAAAACCCAAAATTCTGAGAGTGTGACGTGCATATTTTGATAACTAATGCGTAGACTGCGGATTTTTATGCAAGTACAAATTAAAAATTTAATCATGAATAATAATGTTTATTTTTTTTATACATTATAACTTGTATTATATTTTTGATATTTTGTATATTTTGGCATTTGTTAACAGTCATGTAAATTTTTTTCATATTTAATATAGCCATAAATGCATAAAATCCGCAGTCTACTAATAAGCTAATATATTTTGCTATGAAATCGGATATAGCTTACTCATGTCAATAAAGAAGAAAGATTCATCTGAAGTGAGCCTATCATAGTCTTTCGTTCTATCAAAAATGTTGCAAGAAAATTCTGGAAAAATGGTGCAAGAATAATAACCTTCTATTTAATATTTGTGTGTCATGTAATTTCCTATAGTCACAAACTTGAAAATATTCAATATCAGCATACTTTAGGTAATACAGGGTGGCCACTGAAATACTGAAGGGTTTAATAAAGTCATAACTTGAACATTTTCAATCTTTTTTTGATCAATTATTCAAACTTAGAGACAATAACATTATTCGGAACCTAATCGCCCGGTTTGAAAAAACTTTCTTTCGAAAGAATGAAGTATTACTGGCTGCTTCTCATAGTTTTTATTCTTTCGACATTTCTATTCTATTACATTCCCTTTTCCGAATGTTCTGACAGTTTAACCTGGGCTCGATTGCTTTTTGCACGCATCTGGAGACCAGATACAGGCAAGTTTCAGGCGGTCGCATTCTCTGATATTTTCTCTATAAAATTCTCGGACTTTCCACGTGTTTATTCTTCCTGTTCCTGCTTTATTCTGTGTTCTACTTTATAACTTCTTTTCGAAGACTTCGTGCGGACCTGATTATTCTTCCTGCACATTTAGGGACCGAACCCGCACAAGTTTCAGCCAGTCGCATTCTCTGATACTTTCTCCATAAAATTCTCGGACTTTCCACGTGCATATTCTTCCTGTCTCTTCTTTATACTGGTTTACATTTTATAACTTCTCTTGGAAAGCTTCGTGCGGGTTTGATTTTTCTTTCTGGACATTTATTATTGAAAAAATGTGATACACCAATGTAACACGTATTGTAATCTTTTTTATATAAAAATGTTCTTACGAAAAAAATATTAGGTAACAACAGCAGTAATTGTTTTATGCAAAACATAATATATGAAGTATAGTTGTTATGAACGTTGTTTTATGTAAAAAATATTATTATGCGAATAATATTATTTATTTACTTATTTTTTTAATGATTTATTTACGGGTGTCTAACCCTTTAGAGTACATTATGTTAAAATAATAATAGTACTATAAAAGTCGTCATTCAACAAGTAATCTAAAAAAAACTATTCAAAACTATTTAAAAATAAAGAAGTTACGAGGTTTTTCCGCGATTCTTATATGTATATACCGAATACCGAACCATTGTGCGCCGTACGCTCGAGGAAAAAATTACAAATTTAAATGGAGAGACCGAGAAGATTTTTATCGGCGCCTTCCTCGAACTATCCCCATGACAATAATAACGGAAACGTCGCGGTGTAAATGTTGCAACCGGCGCGGCGCGGCGGCCGGCGAAATCTCGGGATAAACGCGTTCTTCGCGAAATCCGAGCTTCTGCGGAGAACCGGGGCAACTCGAAAAATTACAACTTCAAATCAGGAAGAGACGCTGTAGTGTGTTGCAACGGGGCCAGCGAGTAAAGTTGCGGAGGGAATCAGGATTTACAGGGATACACAGGATGAGAATTTGTCTTCGAGGTATTGCGATCGCCCGGGCGAACTTTATGAAAATACTGGCTCTTTCATTCTAGACTTTCGCAATTTCCTCAAACGCTAAGTTCATGCGGAATCCAATCCGCGAAAGAGACAAACCTGTTGCAGTATGTAAGACGAAAATACACCGATGAATTTGTAAGAAGCCGGGTAAGAAATTTCTATAGTAGTATAACATTAAAATATTGAAGACACTGGAATATGTTAAAGTTTTATTCTGATTATTATTATATTACTGATTTTAGAGTTAATTTAAAATCATTTTGTTCTATAATTTACTGAACATTAGTAAGGATTGAAAATTGATTAAAACCTGTATTCAAATTTAAATGAAATACAATATACGAAGCATAAAATATTATTCTTATAAATTAATATTAATAAAAATTAATTTTCAGAGCAATTTCAATCGAAACACGTTTAAATATTCCAATTGCAGTTCGCCAATTGAAAGTAAAATGAGCAATTTAAAATGAGCTTCGAAAAAAAAAAAATGAAACAATAAAGCAAAATAATGTGCAAAATCATTATTAGCAATATTTACAGTTAAAATTGCAGCTATGATAACTATTTTATTGAAAATTATCAATTTCATGAATTTGTTTAACAGCCGATGACTTTTCCCTACCATCAGAATGACCCACGGCGTCGATTACGCGATTTGGTCCTTCGAACCGTACAGTAATTGTTTAATATGCTATCGTCATCTGAAGAAGACAGTTGAACAAACAATACATAGGGTCAAAGCACTAGTAGTCGACCACTTAAAGCTAAATTTGAACTATATGTATTAACAAAACGAAACAGTCACTGTTGTAAAATATATGATATACATGATAGTAATTTAAATTTATTGAATGTATCACTAATATTCTTTGTTTGTATATAAAATTTCTGGAAAAGACGTAATTAACGTTAAAAGTAGTGTCCGAGTCGTTTCAGTAATCAACCATATAATCTAAATTATCGCATTTGTTAACTTTGTCAAGCCCATAACTAAGACTGTTAATACTTTTTAAATAGCATATAGCCTCATTTTTCAATGAAAAATGTATACAGCTGAATTACACTAGCTATTTTTTCTCAAAGCTCAGTTTTAGGCGCCTCGTGTTTGAAATCAGCAATTGTACATGTAGAATCGAACCTTGTTTAGAAATCATTTCAAAAGCATTTGTTTTCTTGACTTTTAAAAATCACTTTTTGTCGTATTTTGAAGTTAGAAATTTAAAATGCAATATAAAATTATCGTCTAATAAATGCTTTATTCAAACATTTAGTTTTTTAACATAAACAATAAAAGTGGTCGACTACTAGAGGGTGGTCGACTTTTAGTGTATTCACCCTATATTGAGAATCGCTGCTTGCGTCTGGATGCAATAATATATAACTATCTCAATTCTGTATTACAGTGTACAGTGTTTTCTCGATATAGGCTCTCTCCTCGAAACCGGAGACGAGCCTATATCGTAGGGTACTATTTTCTTTGTAATGTGTCGAACGTATAACGCGAAAAAGACGCTGGTTCAAAGACAGATGCCGCTACTGGTGGGGATAAAATGCGAGCGTGTATCGTACGGTTCTTTCGAGCCTATATGGAGAAAATACTGTACTTAGTCCGAGTACGAGTCTCTCGTTGTAATCCGTGCAAGTCTCGAAATATATTTGTTATAATGTAATTGGTGCTATTCGCTCGCCGAGTTTCCAACACCTATTTGATTAATCATTCAAATAAGAGTCCACATGTCTTTGACAGTTTATAATAAATTATAAAACCAGATAAGACTGAATCATTTTGAAAATCATTCCAGTCCTTTTTATTCCACCATGTGTCTAAAATTTTTGTAAAGGAAGATCGATGGAACTGCGATTCCATCTGCTCGATTTCGATTCGAAGGTTTACCAGATCAAAACGTTTCAGGAAATCGAGCGAAGAGCTAACCGTAGAAGAAGAACATTACCCAAGTTTTTTGACTTCCTGCTAGGCAATTACCTTAAGCTGTTTCGTTCAATGAAACTGCGAGCTCTTACCTCGGAATTCCATCTCGTCCGTGCCTCGGGCGAAAATTTTTCTCGGACCAATCAAATACTCCTCAAGAGGTCTCCTTTTTACTTCAATTATCTAATGGCCCGGTTGAATCGCGGGTTCACCCTCTCCACCGACTAGAGCCTCGCGCGTATTTCGACCAGCTTTTTTGCGGAGATGTATTCTCGATGAAGATTTCACTCGGCGGGTTGCCCACTCGCGATTTATAGCGGAGATTAATCGCGGAATTAGGTCGATTCCCGTTTATACACGAGCAGAACATAGCGGATATTTCAGTCGCGTTCGTTTCCCCGTTCAAATTCGTGCTGTTTGTCGATTAGTTTCACCAATTTATTGAGTTTATCGTTAATTGAAACAGTTGTGCTACGTTCTGCTTATGTTCGGGATGGACTGGTTCCAACCTGCTTGCGAGTGGTCACGTGACCGCGTTCTGATTCGTCCGCTGAAGTACAACATTTCGCCGCACTATTTCGAACAAGTTCGTATTATAATAGACGTAATAAATCGTGTATTCTAACTACTAACTCAAATTTAATTCTAAAGATGTAGAAAATCTTCAGGTTGAGGACTTTATCTGTGCTTCTATGTAGAATGCGATTTCTTTATGCATATTTAAAGTTTGACGATGTTCTGTTGTGACGAAGTCATTGCGCGTATCTTCTGCGCATACATAATGCATGTGCCGCGAAATATGTAGAATCGAATATAAAACTTGTTGCGCGTTTCAATTCTTAGTTCTTGGGGATGTATTGAAATTTTTAATCGAAGTTGAACATAGAAATGAATATTTCTAGCGAGGAATTTAATTAATTAATATATTTCCTAGATAGTTGGTTCCTTTGAAAAAAGAAATTCTTAAGGGGTTATACCTATTCCGGAGATCGTACAAACCTAAATTTTGAAAAACAACAGATTTCCTGAAAATATGTAATCTTAGAAATATTGTCCAAGAGTTCTAAATAGACTTACTCACAGGTTCGGTCAGTTTCTTCCAATTTATGTCGTTTTAGATTCCACGTTTAATTATTTCTCAGATTCCATGCTTTTATTGTGTAAAGGCAAGTCAATTTTTTAGAATTTAAGGGAATGTAACATACTCTTTGTGAACAAATTTATGAGTCACTGTATGCTACTAAAATTCATGGAGATATATGTAGATACTTATAACAAATTTATAATTATATGTAAAACCTTGGAACAAAAACATTAAGGTAAATGTCTCAATTTCTACTCATTTCGTTTTTGTTCTTATTATTACAAATATGACGTTTGTACTATAGTTATGAAAAAATAATTACAGACTATTTGATCATTTATGCGAAGGTCTTGTTACAAAGAAAGTGCACCACATGCAACAAAATAAATTTTAGAACAGAGACTTATCTTGTTCTGATCGTATTCTTATTGCTTGGGCCAAGGGACAGCAACTCTATTGTGATTCAATATAATCGGCCTGAATGTAGCGTGTGCAGAAATAAATTGTATTTAAACACGTTTACTGTATTTTACTCTTACTGTAGATTTTTGGCGAGGCATTTGTCGTAAGCAGAAATACGAACATTTAGAGCATTGAATTAGTCATTATTAGTACTTAAACGTCTTGAAGCATCTTTTTAAAATATTCTTTAATTAGTTGATTTATTATCAAAGTATTAATCATTTACTTGGCATACTTTTGCTACGGATGAATTTTTTACAACTTTTTCACGACGAGTGAACGCTTAAATGAGTAAAAATTGGGACATTCACTTTACCTAAATTATCAAAATCCTCGACAAATGTTTCTTGTTAGTGCTTCAGAAACAAGAACAAACTACGATTCCCAGAGACGTACCCCACGCGGAACCTAAAGCAACACATCCCTGTCGGATCTGGCACGGGCTTCTCCCACAGTTTAGATTCTTAAGATTACCCATCTTGAACGTCTTCTGGCGAATATCCGCTGTCAGGGTTGTCTTCTCCCCAAACAAACCACCGATTACCTTCCCAGGATCCTCGGTACCCTTTAACCGGGTCGGTCCATTAACAGGGAGAGTGGAAAAAGTTCCCTCTCAGCCTCGCCCTCCGCGACGCTCTCGAGAAAGACGTCGTCGACGGTTCTCGCCGCGCTTACCCCTAATTTCGAGGAGCGCGAGGGCGCGGCGTTGACGCCGAGGGTTTTTGCTTGTGTAGCCGTAGCGAATTCCGACACCTCGTAAAAGGGTACGGGGTTCGGCTGTCGACGGCGACGGCGACGACGTCGGCGTCGGGCGTCGTCGGCGCCGCGGCGCAACCCCTTTGACAACGGCCAATAACCCTCGTCTCGTTTCGGTATCGCGATTCCAAAGGCACGCGAGCATTCCGCAGCGTCGCGCCGCATCGCCTCACGACGCCAATCGACGCTTGTCGGGACGCTCGTGTTACCCCTGCCCCGCGATCGACGCCCTCAAAGGAGAAATGTTAATTTCAATGCACACAGGTGCGTGAGGGTTGGCATACGCGGCGCGGCCCGCATTCCGCCAGCCAGCCGCCGAAAGGTTTTTACCCCCGTTCGCCCACCCTCGCGGCCCTTTAACGCGTACTTTCTCTATGGGCGTACAGACATTCTTCCCGCGCGGAAATTCGTACTCGTTGAAGCGACGCGACGCCGCTTTTAATTGTGGGGGGTCAGAGTTGAAAGGTCGATCGGTCCTTCGCTTCTGTCACGCTGGGCAGACATTTAGTACCCGACATTTCGGGTTCGGGTATTTTCCGCGAGTTCGGGTCGGGACCCGAAAATTGGCGATACTCTGGCACCCGGAAATTTCGGGTACCCGAAGTCGAAATCGGGTCGGGTAGTGCTCGAGAACCTGAATATTATGACGCATGTTGGACGATTCTTTAATCAGATTTTACTCTTTCTTCATTCTTTATTGGATTGAACTGTATTTACAGTATTGCTGTTATTGCAGGTGACAAAAAATTAGGTATGAATAGACGTATAAAATTAGATTGAGAAATCACCCGACCCGACTTTGACTTCGGGTACCCGAAATTTTCGGGTACCAGAATATCACCAATTTTTGGGTCCCGACCCGAACCCGCGGAAAATATCGAAAGTTTCGGGTACCTGGGTATCATAAACATTCGGGTTCCAACTCGACCCGACCCGAGTCATCAAAAGCCGAACCGAGGCTCGGGTTCCCGAAATTTTCCGGTACTCGACCACCCCTAAAAAATTTCGAATTGAACAGATACGAGAGACGCTTCTATCTTTTCCTGTTTCGATTTCGGCACTGCGGCTAGAGATAGGTTCGCACGCAGTTTGTCAGGTATTGACAAGGAGCTCCTTGGTGCCCGGCCACGCGTGGAGCGGGCAAATGTTTATTGTCGCCGGGAATCGGAGTACGGATGTTTGCGTGCGCGAATATCAAGGTTCGGAACGGCGTTATTGGTCGGCCGTGACTAATGGTTCTCCGTAGAGATGTTTCCGAGCTGAGCCAGGGGGGTTGTTCGATTTTCGCGCACCGACTGCGGGTCGGAGAAGGGACGCGAATATAAATTACTACCGCTGTCCCGTTCTATTGATTGGTTGTAAATTATGGGGACACTTGCATTATTCTGGCGTAGTTGCGATTTTGTTGGATTTCGCCCCGAGTGGATGTAATGGGGGCTAATTTGATAAGGTATGGGCCGATGGTGCGGGTGGCTCTCGATTTAGAACAGAGAAACGCTGCGCAACAATATCTCGTATAAACGTACAAATTTTCGGAATCTGTTCGTTAGCGTGATTGACGGACACAGATTAATTTGATGAAAATCGCATCGTCAATTACCGTCGCAATTATTTATTTAAAACCGTTTCGGGGTAGTGCGCCGGGTTCGCGATGGAACTACAAAAAGCGTCTACTAAGTACTAAATATTCTGGGTTGTAAATTTCATCCACTCGCTTCTCGGATGAAAATTAAATTATGCAGCGCACGGGGCAGAAATACAATATTAGGTTACATCATTCACCATGGGACAGAATAATTTCGCGTTTAATTATTTCAGAGCACACGATTTCGATCCATCGAAGGTGTTCCTAGCAAACGACTCTCTCGTTCTCTCTAGTTCGCGACTCCGAGTACCCGAATGCCTTCCACAAATAACAAACTGGAACGCTCCGATTAAAATTAACATTTCCAGCTGCGATCAGTGTGCCTCCCGGGCTGGAGATCGCAGATTCTTGTTGCTCATAATCCCCGAACCCTCGGCCATCCCCGAGACCGCAACGAAACAAGAATCGCAGATACTCGGGTAACGTACATTTGCCCCGAACGACTCCGTTTCCCCAATAATCCCCAATTAGCGTTCCTCTAGAAGCAGCGGCTCCCCTCGAGCTTCGCGTCTCCTTAAAAGCGCATCAGACGGAGCTTTCTCCTCCCAAGAAGGGTACAAAAGCCTTCGACGGCCAGAGGGAGGCGAAAAAGAAAACAGGAGCAGGAGCATCGAACTCGGGGGATGGGATAGAGTGAAACTCTAGGAGGAAAGGAAAAAGCGACTCTTCCCTGCGTAATGGGCCGGCGCGAGGGAGGAGGAAGGAGGGTGCAGAGACAGGATAGAAGCATCACGCGCTTTCGCGTACACATAATTCAGTTTCACGAGTTGCCCGGCTTCCCTCCCCGCGCTCGCTCGCGCGCGTTGTAAGCACGGTAGAACGTATTAACATATGGATGGGGTTGCGCACTGTGAAGCGCTTATCACACAATGGAGGCTGGCCATTGTCATGCAGATTCCCCTTGGCTAATATAAAATGATCATCAGACAGATCGGGGGAATCCCCTAATGCTCCGACACCCCACGGGTCCGGCTGAGCTGTTGCGTTCGTTCGCAAGTGTAGCCATGCGTGATAGGCCAGGATACGCGGCGATAATTATATGCTAAAGGCATGTAGCGAAGTTAGGAGCCCCTGCCGCGGGATTTGCGTCTGTTTAGCCGATATCGATCCAACTCGAACCTCCCGCCCCCTCGTCTTCTCCCCAGACGCTCAGCTGTTCTTGCTCCCTTTTTTTCGATCGGCCCTGATGCAAGGACCGATCGGTACTTTGCGGTTGCTTCGCCGGTAATTGGGCCAGCCGTTAATGGGGAATTTGAATCGCGCGGTGACAAGGCGAATTTTCGGATTGACACCGTCGGAGACTCTATCAGATTCTCTGCTCTCCGTGAAGAAAGTTTCAGTCTGGAGACAGCCTGTGCTGGGTGATGACTCAGTTCGTCGCGACAGGGTTCGTTCAATTATATCCGCGGTTTTAGATGGTCGTCATTAAGGGCGCGCGCGTTGAGGACGCTCCTTAAAAAGCTGTTGAAGCTTTCACGATTGTAACGCGGCTCGTAATTATCTCGAGCGCGTTGGAACTTTCTCCACGAGGCTTGACCTTTCATTCACACCTACGCGCGATCAACACACCCGCAGAAATTATTTCCCCTTTGTTGCTACGGGGTTTTGATTTTGTTAACTCGGTTTAAAGCGCGAAAAACAAGGGTTGCAATTATGGGCTTGTTAATTTAGGAAAATTAGTTAGCACTAACACTTCTGTTACGAATCTCATGTACATGATTATGGATAATATTCATTTACATGTCTATTAACGATATTAACAACAATCTCTAGACCAGAGATGCACAGACTTATTAAGACCAAGGGCCACATAGATTAACTAACACTAAAAACTTGGAAATATAAAGCCTAAGAAGTTGATACTGAATACTTGAAAGCTTGAAACTTGAAATTTTAAAACTTGAACATTTCAACACTTGAAGAATTCATGCTTGGAAGTTTTAATCTTTGTAGCATGAAAGCCTGGAAATTTGAAGCTTAAAAACTTGAAAAATTGAAATTCCAAAATCTTGAAGACTTAAAAATCAGAAGCCCGAATTTCTGGAAATTCGAAACTTGGAATTCTAAAAAATTTGAATCTAGAGATTCCAGAAATTTGAAAACTTGAAAATCTGAAGCTTAAAATCCCAAAAATTTGAAGCTTATATTATCTTAAAATTTGCAGATATTAAGCTTGATATTCTGAAAACTTGAAGCTTAAAATTTTGAAAATTTAAAGCTTCAAATTCTAAATATTTGAAATTTGAAGGTTGAAATTCTGAAAATTAAAAATTAGAAGCTTGAAATTCAGTCTTATTCTAACCCAATTACAGAGGTTTTTGAGTTGCGGTGGCGCTCTCACAGTATTTACCAATAGCAAATGACGAATCAAGGATCGATCAAGAAACAAGGGACAGTTTGCAGAGTTCTTTTGTATTTCGGTAGGGCAAAACGAGCGGTGGCTCGTCACTTCTCAGCGTATTACGCTCGAATTCGATTTAGCAGCGTGTCCGTGGCAATCGTTTCATCGTGACGGGGCGACGTTAATTCAATCGGCATTCTGAATCGAGTCCCGAAGAAGGGAGGAGCGACAGACGGGAGGAAAAAGGAGAACGAACGAACCGGAGGACGGAGGGACACTCGAATCTGCAAGGGAAATTAACAATGTTTTCCTGTCGCTCTCCTTCTGCGAGGATCACTTGTCACTAAGTAGTCTTCCGCGCAACGGGACATTCCACTTTAAGTTTGCGCCCCCGTCTTCATTACATCGGGCAACGAGGACGGCGAAAAAACAAACGTCAACAGAGTTGGCGCACCTTTAGCGCTAATTAGTATCTATCAGAATTCGCGCGAGCTTTGCCCTGCAACGGCGTCGCTTTGTAATTGAAGACACCTGGAGGTTCTTGCCGGGGGTTCGTCGAGTTGCCCCGCTTTTTGCGCTTTACTCAGGATAGTTAGCCGGGTTCAAGATTGAAAATCTTGCCGTTCCGGAATCCCTTGTCGCGCCGTAAACGGCCCTTTGATGTTGAGAAATGATTTTATTGCTGCTCAAGTTTGAGACGCGAAAAGTGGCTCGACGACTCGTTATGAAAGAACCTCGTCTTCCGTGTGTTCTACTGCAGAAAAAAATTGAAGAAAAAAAAACAAGCCGGCGTATGCTGAATAAATATTAAACGCCCCCGTTCAAATTTGGACCCAGGTTCAACTCGAACTCTGAATTTTCGAGCAAGTTTTCTTGGCAATTTCGCCGGATGCGCTTAATCCTCGGCGAGCGCGTCGCGTTAACGACACGTCGTCGCGTCGACGGATAAAAATGTCCGGTTCCCAGCCGCGGGACGAGCAAAAATCGCGTCGCGGATGCGTTTCACCGGCGCAATTTCAAACTTGTCAGCGTTCTTGCGAGCGTCCGCGGGCAGGAATCGCGGTCGCGCGGAAGGAAATGGGCCGGGTGACCGCGAACGCCATTCTGTTTCGTTAAGCCCGTCGACGAGCTCGAATAACGGCAAAAATATGCGGGGAGCCGAACCCGATGCCCGCGTACATACGTTGCGCCCGTCGTGACAACGCGGGACATTATACTTTTATGGCAGCTCGTGATTATGTATCAACCAGACAGATTTATACGTTATGCATGGCGCTATCGATTTCCCCCGCGCGTCCCGCCGGCTCCGCGCGCCGGAATGCAACCTGCGTTGAGCCCTGTGGGAAATATGCAACGCTGAAGTAATGGTGTTCGGGGCAATAGGCGTTAATCCGGAATAGGCACCTGCCCGAACGTTTCCACGGCAAAAAGAGGAAAGGAAATATCGTCTAGCGAATTCGATGAGTGCGCACCGTTCGCGCGTGTTTGTTTTTGGGGATGATGTTGACGGAGCGGGAATCGGGGATGTTTAAAGTGGGAAGATACGGTTTGGGTGTATCTTTTTCGATGCCGCGCCGCGCCGGGGAAACGGTTCGATCTCTGATTGAATTTTTTAATTTTTCGTACAATCGTAAGAGCGGTTCGAGGATTCGAGCCATAACTTGCGACTGCAAGTGCCATTTCTCAGGGAAGAAAGCTTGGAGATCGGGCGAATTTTATGGACCTTATACGGCGTCTTGCGAACGGCCTATATTTCTCCGATTGAATCTACTTCTTAAAGTACCGGGACGTTAAGTATTAAATGCGATCTAAGCTTTTGAAAGTATCTCGCCCGGAATCCTATTTTTCCTTTCGATGAAAAATGAGGGGCATCGCGGGTAGAGGTGGGGAAATATCGATGGTAGTCGATAATGATCGATATTCTTAGCGTAACGATCGTTATCGATCGTTTCTGAAACTTGAAATTGTTATGTAAGCACATATGTATGTGCTACTGTTATCTATATAAATACTAGGTTCGCAAATAAATTCGTTCAGTGTTTATCAACTATTCCACTACAAAAAACCGAAGGAATTTATTTACCAACAGAGAAAATATGTCACATAATTATTTGACAATTTTCGAATTTTAATCGTGCATTATATTGTGTTGGTAAATAAGTTTGTTCGGTTCTTTAGTTTATTGTGAATTGCAACAACCGAACGAACTTATTTACCAACACAATATAAATACATATTATGAAAATAAACTATAATCAGCATATTCGTAGAATAAATCAGCAAAAGTTGAATACGAATGAAAGAATACAGGAAATGTTAAAAAAATAAGGACAGTAAACTCAGAATATACGTAGGAAATGTTAAAAAAATGAGGACAGTGTATGAAAATAACCACTGATTTTTATTTAAAAAACCAATCAAATCGACGTTGCTTCCATTTATTCTGGATCTCGTTTCCGAAATTATTTGTTGTGTTTTGCTGAATATTCTTTCAGACTCTACAAAAGTGGCCGAAATATAAAAATATTTTTTCGACAACTCTGGAAGCGATTGTAGTTAGGGGAAAAAGACTCGATCACCATCGATAGCCATATAAAAAATGTCGATATACTATCGATATTTCTCCACCATTAATCGTAGATCGGAGGTCGAGAAGTAGTAGTGAATGTTAAGGATCAGACGTCGCCTCGATGCAATGCAGAGGCGTCGGTATCACGAGTCTCGCAAGGAAGAAATTACGATCGACAAAAGTTGAAAAGTGTTTGCGGGCAAATACTGTTTCCCCGCGTTTATCGTCGCTTTTCCAGAGGGGGAGGCAGCCTCAATTCCCACAGAGAAATAATGTTAAAAGTTCATTCGCTACCATCGGCAAGATAAACCCGACGAATTATAGACTTCTGATAGTATACCCTGGAGGGGGACTGGTGCAGGTTCGTTTTCGTTCGATATAAATCGTGAAACTGTAATTAGGTCGATAAGGCACCGTTTACATCGGGAAGCTGCGCTTTCGTGAGACGCGCCGCTTCCGCCGTAAGACGTGCGCTTCAACCTCCCGTAATTGATGATTCAGAGGATCTCTAAGAAACCACAAATGGCCAACAAAATTTTTCACGAACCAAGGGACTCTACTGTCCTTTCACCGAGACGAGTCACAACTGTAACCAACTTCATGGCATCTAAATATAAAAGACAGAGTCGTGCTTTCTAAGTGGATATAATGGCACCCCAATTTTTGCCGTACTTTTATTCCTTTAATTGTACTACGATATTAGTTTTAAATAATACTTTTTTATTCTGAATTTGATTGCGTGTATAATTCCAAATTACTATTACTATCATTATTAATATTTATAATCAAGCGTTCTACAGTTTTTTCGATCACAAAATCTAATTTTTGGAATTTATATTGTACATACCTTATTAATAACATCTTATTTGCAATTTTTTCAATTCCCCTCGGTTATATCGTTTATGCCTTCATAGAATAATGACGAAGAAAAGTCTAAGAATTGTTATATTCTTTAGCTTCACCATTTTGCTTAATGCATAAGAAGATCTTCCATCTATTGATCACAAATCTATTGAAATCAAGATTTCTATTGAAATCATTGCGATTTCATGTCAGTGACGTTGCCCGATTTATTTGCATATTGTGAAAAACATGGTAGTGTGCAGAATCGCAGCGATTTGTTGCTCGTGTGCATCCGGGCTTAGAATCATCCTCCCTTCTTCGATCGGAAGGTTGCCGATAATTTTTTAAACTCGATTGCTAGCGTTGAACAAGGGAACTCGTCCTGTTATCGTCAGGCGAGAAGGCACGGCAGTTTATTAATTTGTCAAACAATTTAATTACGGAGTAAAAGGGAGCACTCCGCGACGGACTTTAATTATACGGATGGTATTCGCGCGGAGTCTCGCAAAGAGCTTGTAGCGCATTTTAATTTTACACAAAGCGGTCGCAACTTCAATTTATTATTTCCTTATGCTGTCACCGTGACATTTAATAACTCCGCTGCAGTGGCCACGGAGAAACAATATCATTGATCCGGGCCGTTCATCGAGGCGGCCGTAAATTAGCTAATTTCGCGGCGAAAGATTTTTAAATTATATCCGGGGGCCTCGCCATCGTTCGCCGAGTGATTTTCAACTTTTAGAGCGGCAATTACTCCCGGATCGTTCGAAATTTATGACGCCTCGGCCGTACTCTGTTAAGCTCGGAGCTAAGTCACGGTGATTAGTCACCCGAAAAGCGAGTCGTGGCGGTTTTATCCGCGAACAAGTTCCTGATCCGCACAATGGATGGTCCGGAGAATATTAGGATTATACCGTGGCTCGATCTTCACCTTAGTCAAGAGCATCGCTGTTCAGTTTCGCTCTATCGATAGCAATCGCGGCTATCGGATTAATCTCGAAACGCTTCACGGGGATGATTACATTTTATGCTCCTTCGACTTTCGTTACCGCGGAGCATGAAACTAAATTATTTTTATTGCTGGACGAAGATTTTTTTTATCGTTACATGACTATAACTATCTCTTGAATTTATCAGTGGAAGACTCGGTTGATTAACACATTTAAATTAAATATTAAGTTGATTATTGTATAATAATACTTACCTTTTTTTTAAAGAATTTGCAAAGAACAATGTTTATAAATATGGATATTCAGAACTGTTGTATTTATTTAGGTAGTTTTATGCTTTTTACGTTATTATTTCTAATACTGTTCCATAAAGGAGTCACACTTGAGATACTGTTTCATAATAGGTACTTTTACCTTATCTCATTTTAACTTAATGACGTCAACGTCATCCAAAAGGAAACATTTCTTATTATTGCAAGAGACACATCGCACAAATTATGGCCAATATAACTGCATCAACCGTATGATTGTACATATTAAACAGTCTTGTGATTCACTGGATTTCTTCAGTTCCCATACCTCCTTCAGAATTAGATTATGCAAAGCATTGTCGCCTATAAATGACCGCTTGTAAGATTGTACCAAAGGATTAAACACTCGTAAACGATTAAATAAATAAATAAATAAATAAACTGAATTATTAAAACATCGCGCTTTTAGGATTGCGTTCCCAAAGCGTTCAAGCGCTTCGTTCTCTCAACTTTGGAAACTGCGAAAATTCAGCTGCGAAGCAGCTAGAAGGATCCCGAATTCCAAACGTCAGTTGCCCGGCGTGGCTTGTCGGATGCGAGCAAAAGTCTTGAGATTTCTTGTTCCACCGCGTGCTCGCGGCTTCTAAATTCGCGGTTGTCGTAAACGTCGCTCGCTCAACCGCGGCACGTTCCTGGTTGACGACGCTTCCTCCAGAAACGCGGGACGCGTTTCGCGCTCTCCGCCGTGACACATCTTCGGCGGTGTCCGGAGGGGGCTGGAGGACGGAGGCTTGTTTCCCGCGGCGCGGGTAGTTTCGCGCTTGGCGACGGCGCTAGACTTTCTCCCTGCCCCTTGGGCGATTTTCTGAACTCCTGCAGGATCCTCGGAACGCTCTTCCTGCCTCGGTACGCGCAACAAACGGAGGGTTTGTCTTATCTGGCTCGCCGCGTTTCTCATCTCGATTCCGTGGCCCTCTCCCCTCCGTCCCCTTCCGCCTCGTTTCGCTCGCCCCTCTCTCTATTTCGTTCTCAATTTCTCTCTTAAAGCCGCGTCCTTCCTACTCGATCCCTTGTTACCCGAGCTCCTCCGTCTCCCTCGCGTTATTTTCTCGGCTCCCCATTCAGCCTCCCCTCTTCTCCCGCTACTCGGAGCTTGTTTCCATCACCCCCGCGCTCCACGCTCCATTCTCCTTTTTCTTTCATTCCGTCGAACGCCTCAAACATCCCCGGGAACGGGCCATTGCGGCGAGCAAACACTCGCCCCATACAGCAGACGAGGCTGTCGCGGGGCCAGCGAAAGAGTTGAAAAGGAGAGCGAGCTGATGACAGCGGCGAGATTATTTCCGTGACGCGGTGCGACGCGGAGCCACGAAACGAGTCGCGTCCGTCCTGAATGAGATCGAGACTCTTTCGCGTATTTGTAACGTTGATTGCGCGCGTTGGCGACGGCATGGCAGGGAAAGCTGCAGAGAGGATGGAACGGCCCCGAGGGAAAGACGGATCCGGTGCAGCGAGGACGCGAGCACCTCGAAAGGAGGGACGGGAGATAAGAAAGGAATCGGAGTGATCGATAGGAAAGGAGGTTGATTGAAGATGAGTCTGAGAGACGGAGGAATCCTACTGGGATAGAGTTGAATCGACGCCGGGGAATCTGGATTTGCTCCGAAGTCTATTCCTCTGGTCGGATTGTCTGTCTGTCCGTCTGTTTTTCATGGGACGCCGAGAGATTTTGAGAAATTGATTGTCGTCCGTCACCGGTGATCCTTCGCTAAATTTTGAATTCCTGGGACAGTAGGACTGAAAACGGCGGAGGAAAAGGTACGAATACGTGATACTCTGACAAGTAACACTAAGGAACTGTCACTCTTCGATTTTTATGAAATTTTGCACAATTGTGGTACTACGAAAAATAATCGACAAATATTTTTTTATATCTGCAATCGTGTACTTAAAAGGGTGGCGACGACCCTTGAAAGATTGGGGGTGGCTATCACGTTTCAACTAGAATCAGTTGAAATTTCTTATTGTATACTGATTTTTTAGACTACTATTAAGGACTCGTTGAAAAGTAGATACGATAAGCTTTCTAACGGTTCCTCATATGTCCTCAATTTATTTGCAAATGCTTGCCAAAAATATGCCTTTTCATCCTCCATTTTTAATAATTGTGTGATAAGAATATAACTTTTTGTTGAAAAAGAGATGCACCCTTTAAAGATCTTTCGAATGGAAATAGAATCACGTCGATAACTCAAGCCGTTTGAAAGTTATTACCATTTAAGTGGGATCAGATGCAGAATATATTTTCCTGCAAAGCTTCCATATTACAAGAATCTACTCAAATTTTCTTAAAACACTAAAAACCTGGAAATACCTAAACGATATTTCAGAGCATGGTTAAGAAACAAACACGTATCATGAAATTGTTTAACTCATAACTAGACTGAGGATGTATATGTATTTATCGGGATTTTAAATTTGCGAAAATGTATAAAGATTTGCATAGATGATAAAATACATGAAATATCGAAAATAAACTACATTTTATAATATTTAGGAGCTAAAAAATGCTTCTATTTAAATTTATTTCCGTTTTTCATACCCATGAAAATATGAATTTGCATAAACATCCGCAGTCTACTCATAACGAAGCACACTACTTCACGAGTGCACGGATTAAAAAATAAATATTGATACGTTATTCGTCATATACATATTTAACTATCTCAAGCAAAGCTGCGAGGCTTGCGCCGATACCTTATTGTAGTGCGCGAAAAAGAAGTGAGGCAACGTTAGAAATCATGTATTTTGCGTTGTCTCACATTTTTTTCGTACACTACAATAAGGTATCAACGCAAGCCTCGCAGTGTCTGTACATGGCTTAACGCCCGCCAAATGTCCGCCTTTTAGGTGCGAACGCCTCACTGTGCGCCGCGCTGTTACAATACTCGACCGTGACAGCCGTTCTATACAAAATTACTCGTAATAAGCGTTTGCAAAAATAAAAATGAATGCGCTTTCCAAAAATAATCAAATAGAGAAAAACATACGTTTCAACAAGTGTCGATGCGCAAAGAACCCCAACACCACTGGATCTTCTGTTGCCTTGCAGCACTGAGTACGAGTTCCAGATTCGTGAACATGCACTAGTTTCGAGGTTTAAATTGAAAAGCGTCGACGCTATGAACTTGCTGTATTTAGGTGGCATTACGGTTGATCGAAAACCGAAGAACCTTGGACAATGTAAACTTCCAGAAGACGAGCCATCAAAGCTCCGTGGAAGTCAGCCGACTCCGCGCGCTTCCACGTCCCTTAATTCAATATCGATGACAATGAGTCAATACAAGAGGTTTCGAAAGTTCAGCCAAGTTTCAATCGAGGAGGTTGACAAGTGGACCAAAGGGCAACGTAAATTGTTAAAGCGGGTACGCGTTCCCGGTTCCCGGTCGCGTACGTGTTCCATCGATTCGTCTGGCGGCTGTGCGCCCATCAGATAAGCCAGGTGCCCAGATCCACGACCCGCCCGTTCGTCTGATTCTGACAACTCCGTTAACTCCGCGCCGTTTCTTGCGTTTCCCGATGTCTCCTGCACTCAGGTGGACACCATTTCCCGACCGTCTTCCCTCCCTCTTTCGGTCGCTCCGTCGGCATACCGATCTCCTTCATAAAAAATTCCCTCTCATCCCGAGTCTACCTTTCATCTCCGCGTTCAGAGTGTCTCCGGGATTAGCACGCGCGGCGCATCTGCCTTCCGCCGTCGCGGAAATATACTTTAATTTACCGGCTGTCAAAGCGCGCCAGTTCCTTGCCGAGTTCCCTTATCGGTGTCTCGTACAATTCTATCTTCTCCTCTCCCCCGATTCCGCGTCTCGCTTCCACCGACGCGGCGGCTCGCGTCTCTTCTCCTCCGCAGCCGGTGCCACCGAGACGCCACTGTCTTTCGACGCGTTTTCCGCATTTTCCGAAAGCACCGTCCGCCGCATATAGATTCCCTCCCAGCCTCCGGGACACGCTTACCCGGGTCGCCTCTCTGTCTCCGCGCGAGCTAAAGCAGACGTGTCAGCTAACGTCGCCACGGTAATCTATTTACGTCAAGGATATTGAGATATACCCGACGAGATTAGCTTCGACCTGCCCCTCTTCCTCCGCCCCCGCACTTCGCCCTTGTCCCTTCGATGCCGGTTAATTTCATTTTTGGTATCGTTGCCGACCGATCGTCTCGTCTCGGCCCTCTCTCGCCCGCGATACGGCTCATAATTTGATGGCTGCCGAGGGGAATGAGATTACCGGCGTCTTTGTGCGAGCCGAGACACGGAACACAGCGGAAAGCTTCGGATTATTCCGCGAGACTTCTGCCGCCTCACCCTCTGACACGCGTTTAGTTCCTTATCTTGTGTGAATACTTGACGAGGTATTACTCGGCGAAGAAGTTGGAAGGACTTCGAGAAGCGCAGGACAGTGCGAGTCAAAGGAAAAGGAGATTCTCAGATACGGAACGGGAAACAGTGATACTCGACGAGTGGAGAGCAGTGTTCGTAAAAGGAAAGTGACGCGCGCGAGTCAGTCGACTCAGACGGCGATATTAGGATTAGTAGTGGTGCGTTAACGACGTCGTCTTTCAACAATTAATATTGTTTCATAGAGCAGCTTGTACATTTCGCGGAAGGATAAAGCGCAGAAGAATAATCATTTAAAGCCGACAACTCTGAAAATTCATATCTCGAAAGCTGTTAATTCTGACGACGGCGGAGGTTCGTACGCTCTGCAGAACGACTGTGACGTATACGACTCAATGTGTTTGTATTTTAAAGCAGAATACGGAGGTTTCATATCTGCCAACCTAATATCCAGCACACCCAAGTATACCACCCATTTCAACTTACAAGCGTAATATATTCTATTGTGGCGAAGAGGAATACGGTAATATCATGAAACGCGAAGAGGATAAAAATGGTAACCGAGTAAATCGCTAGTAACTTGAGTTGCATGTTAGGGGAGAGTGGGGGAAACGCGAATGCAGGGTAATTGCGAATACAAATATTATACCATGTTAGAAAAACATGAACAGTTTGTGAGTCGCAAATACGAAATAGTTGACACGCATGTTGATCAAAATAAAAACTATTGTAGATTTTCATTCACTTTCATATAAATTGAATGACAAATTAATGTTAATCTTTCAGGGTGGACCACGAAGCGTGATCAACTAAGATTATTTTGCTGTTAGCGGTTCGAGAAGAGCTTTAAGCTTTTTTCCCCAGAGTTATCAAGGCCATCTTCAGTTTTTTATAGGCAAACCTAGAATTTTTTACACCCATCTTTTCGGAGATACTAAGAAGTAACACTACGGAACTGTCACTCTCCGATTTTGACGAAAGCACATTTGGAGAACTATGAAAAATAATCCACACGTACTTTTTTATACCTGCAATCATGCACTGTACAGGGTGGAAACGACCCTTGAAAGGTTGGGGGTGGCTATCACGATTCAGCTAGAATCAGTTGAAGTTTCTTATTGCATATTGATTTGTTTAGAGTACTATTAAGGACCATAAGCTTTCTAACGATACCTCATATGCATCAATTTGTTTGCAAATGTTAAAGATATGAACGTTCTAAGGTAAGAATTTTCAAAGCTGAAGATAAAAATGTCTTTTCACCCTTCGTTCTCTTCTCTGTATTTTCAGCATCTTACGAAATTCGCTTAGAGAGATAGAAAATAGATCAATATAGTTGATGTGGGTGTTAGCTTCATTCATAGCTCTGTTTATAGGGTCAATGCAAGTTGAAGCGAAGGTCCATATTCTAGGATAAAACAACACACATTAGCAAAATCGTCTTGGAGGCGCATAGAATTCAATTCTTTCAAGAAGTTCTGGACAGTTTATATGACCATTAATTAACTTGAAAATAAAAATTGGATCAGCAACTGTTCTTCGATCAGATAATGTTTGTAAGTTTAACGATTGAAGGTGACTATCATAGTCATGGTCCGCGATACTCATAGGATTACCCAGTACAGGGTCATCCACGTATCTCGGAACCCTTGCGCATAAATACAAATGAGTTCGAGTTCCACGATACGTGGATGACCCTGTATGCGTGTCATAAAATCATAAAAAGGATTCCAAACAACCGACGCGTACTTAACATGAGGCTTAACGAACGAAGTATACAGCAGCGTAAGAGATTCTTTATTCTGAAAGTATTTAGCAACTCTAGAAATGTATCCTAAATTCTTAACGCTGTATTCGCAGATGAATTGTAATGATTTTAACGTATACCACAATTGTTTGCTATGTACATTGCTTGTTATTTCTGAATACCGAAGGGTTGTTTTACCCGTTAATAAAATATATTATATATATTTTGTATCTAACTTGTGAAAGGGAAACATTCCCATTAATAATAATAAATAAATGAATAAATAAATTGCTTCGGAACTAATTCCACAGCTTCCACTTCGCGAGATTTCATCGAGTTCCTCCCGCCTAATTGTAAGTATTTCAATTCCAGCCGCATTGTGAGATCAAATCGAGTCTAAATTACAGCCACCCGCCACAATACATCCCCTTCAACGCAACGACTCCATCAAACCATAAATCCGGCCCCCGAAGCAATAATTCATCTGTCCTAATAAATGCTCCCTATACGCCATCAGTCTCCTCTTTCTTGGTCGAAGATAAGTATACACGAGGAAAAGGAAGAAACACGCGATACGAGCTCGCTAAAATGTTTCTCGTCTTTGAGGGGCGAGCGCGTTCAGGGTCGCGACGGAACCGAGGAACTGCGTTAACGCAGGAAAACGCGGCTTTTTTCTTATCCTTTGCGACGGCGAGTCGTAACGATCCTGGAGTAGGATACGTAGTGCGCGCGAGCGAAGGAACTGCGGGAGGACAGAAAGGAATGCGACTGTGAAAGGGTCGTGGAAGGGCGAGGGAGATCGAGCTGGTCGCGCGAGTCCCGGCTAAAGGACGCTCTGAAAGGCTGGCTACTGATTTTACAAAGGGACGCAAAACCGTTTCCACGGGTCCCCGAGGAGAATTGGCGATCAGTATTCAGCCGAAGGCGACCAGGGTCATGTGACGGGCTGGACATACACAAGATTCGACGGAGATTCTTCACGGTGTACAGGATACGCCTTGCCTGGCAAACTGACCCTACGTGCTCTGGCTCCTTTATACGTCATTCCCATTTCCGATCGTCTCGTTCCACGACCAACCTCGATCGGCCCGTCGGCGCAATTTATTCCATCACGGTTCCTTAGCTAGCGCACGTGAGAGTCCACCGTCCCGCCTCCGCACCCGCGCCGCCCTTCGAAAAGATTTTTCGAGTCCGGGGAACGATTCTTTTGGCCATTACGCTGACACGAAACAGTCGGGTCGCTCTTGCTCTGATCAGACCTCGATCGATCCCTATCCTTCGTCGGATGCACCCACCGACGCAAACGTGATCCTAATTCTTGAGCGCGACCGCTGCTCGACGAAATTCGCGATCCGCTAGCTATTCCTCGATGTCCCAACTGACTTTTTCATATCGTAACTGAAATAGATTACGGCGCATAAAAGATACCAGCGTTAAATTATAGCCACTAGAGAATTCGAGAGGATTGGAATGTGTAATCGTTCTCGTGACGCGGCGTTCTTTCATTACTCTTTCATCCCTAATTTTATTAGTACTCTGCACTTTGTCCTTCGTCTCCGATAGTTCTGAACTATTTTAGTATTCCCTTAAAAATTCCATGGCTCATAATTAATTCCCACCAGCTGACATACATTCTTCGGTCACCGTTCCAAGGTTGCTGAAGTATTCATCAGCAAAGAACACCGTGAAATTTAGATAAGGGCCAGCGGAATGTACCGAGCGGAACACTTTATTTACTCATTCCGAGTATCTCATTTGCTCAATTTTTTAATACGTTCTTTAAACACTACTTGGAAGTTTCAGCGAGTGTATTTTCGCTTGTTTATTAATCCAGGACACGCCAACGAAGCGACTCCCGACCTAAACAAGACACCGCTGCTGCGTCGCGCCGCGCCGCGGACCCCTTCTCGTCGCGCACTCAAGAAAATGACGTTTACTCGCGGAAAACACGGCCAACTCCGAGGCAGCAGGCCAAGGGTAACCGGCGATAGTTCGACCGACTCGGCAATATTCCTTTGGACCGGGGTATTTGAGACACTTGAGTAATTGTGACGTTTTATAAGAATAGACCATAGAGATATAAGAATAGGATATAGGCTTAGAAAGAGAACGCTGCACAGACGCCCTCTAATCTTGTCTAATCGCGTATGCGTACAAGCTCAGATATTTACGTTTGTGTTTCTTCCACGTTTAACGTTTATTTGACGTGAACAATAACAAATTGCATACAGTTGTTTCGCTTCTCTATCTCTCTGTTTTCCAGACAACGAAGCCTTCTTTATCCTATTATGCATCAGTAGAAAAAAAAAAGAAAAACAGGTTGATGATCGTACGTTAGATCACTAAAGAGATGAGTACTCGCAACCGGCATTATGGGTCCAGAAAGTCAACCAAAATCACCATAAGTCACTAGAAATCTGACTGCACAAGTACGAAACGAAACATCGCTATCTTCTTCTCTTTAAGGAAGGCCACACGAAGCCATAATGGCGGTTGCGAGTACTCATCTCTTCAGTGCTGTATGAGCGTACAGCAGCTATTTCTTTCTAATTTTTAACACAGCCTGGATACGGCAAATATTGAAGCCGCGTAATCTACTTATAGTCTGTCTATGGCTGCCTCTACCATAATTCAAAATCGGCGACGCCTCCGATATGATTAAAATAACCCGCACTGTCATTTCGTGCTTTGCCTATACGCTAATAGTAGGCGTCGACGAACCGGCCGGTTGCAACCGGTGCATGTGCAACCGATTATAAACCGGAGTGTGTGAAAAGGCTGTAATTTTCGTTCACCCGGGTGTCTAACGAGTAACCCGAATATCTCATAAATAACAGCTCTGTTCGGCATACCGAAAGAGATTACGAAATATCTAGCCGTCGAGCAAATCGATCGAACGAAGCGTGCGAGGGGTCCGCGCGACCGATCCGACGATTCCATTGAAAACGCGAGGATAATCTTTAAACCTAATCTTCGATCTCCGCCCGGGCCATTGTATCGAGGCATTCCGACTCGCCGAAAGAATCTCGAGACGAGCATTCGTCGTGGAGCAGTCGCAACGACAGAAACTATGGACGAAACGGATTAATTCGTGCCATGGACGTAGGATGGATCTCACAGGCTCGCTCCCTCGTCGACGGTTCCCCGGGTATCTTTTCATTCCAGATCGACGGAGTGACAGTCGCGACAGATAAGGACGACTGACTGACACAAAATAGAAGGGAGCACGGCGAAGGGGGACGGCGGAGAGCGTAGGCCGCGACAGCCCTTTTCCCTGTGGCCACTCGAGCTCCCCCCCCTCAGTTCCATTATACACCCTGCACTTCTCCCTTTTCAGGAAAAGCGAAAGAGCGACAATTTGCCCCGGCTGATATCTGCTCCTTTCACCGTCGCTCGAATTCCTCTCGGGGAAGCAGAGAGGCGAGAAGACGCGGGGCAGATAGAGAAACAGCGAGAGCGAGAGGGTAAAGACCAACAGGGGATGACTGTTTTGTAGCGAGTTCTTCAACCGGGGGGTTGGTCGCGGCATTAAGGAGGCCGGAAAATGAATGTCAGCCACGAGTGCCACTCTCGGGGCTTCATCAGCCGATTCCATTCATTTGCGTTTGCCCTCCCACGCTTTTTATTGCGCTTCCGCGTTCCGCTCGCCGTGTTTCTGCGGAGCAGAGTCTATTCCACGCCGCGGTGGACTCTAAATCAAATGATATAATTAATTATTGCCTTGCCGCGACTCAATTAATTTTCTCTTAAACCCAACGAGCCTGTAGAAAAATTCGTCCCACGATAAAGTTGTCTGGAAGCCTAGCGAACAGCTGGCGGAAAATTCTGTCAGGTATAAAAACCGTAGGATTTGAACGCGACCGAGGGACAGTCCGTGTACAAAATGAAACGTGCACGAATCCGTACACAGTTGCAGCCGGCGTTGCAGGACACCCACACGCGCGAGGTGGATTCTCCGGCGCAGGCTGGGACTCTTGCACGGGAAGGGTTAAACCCTCGACGCTCGACTCTCGCTGCTCGAAATTCGCGCGAGCCCCCGGTGTATCAGGAAAGTATTTACATATTCGGGCGTTTCGCTCGCGTGTCAGCCCATCAAGTTCAGGGTTCGCGCATAAAACGCCCGCCCGAGAGGTCTGACGAGTCGAGTGCGAGCAACGGCAGCCTCTGCCAGTCAGGCATTCGCATTCGACAGCTTCTCGCGCGAGCACACACCCACGCTCCGAGTTTCGGGGAAGCGTAGTCCGCTCTGGGTAAGCAGCTTAACCGGTCTTAAGCGGCTTCGCGTTCTCTGGAGAGTCTCCGTAGTCCTGGTCACTCCGGCGCACCTGACGCGCACAGGGGAACTCGGCGCGCCCTGCTCGTCCTGCTCGTCGAGCAGCCAAGACGCGTCCCTCGATTCCCTCGCGACTTTCCACGTCCCCGGGTCAACCGGCGTACTCTGATCTCGTTTCTGGACGAAAGTTACTCGACGGCGACATTCCTCGCCGACGATCTATCTGCTCGAACGCGTTCCACCGCCCAGAACCTTTGTCAGGGCAATAATCGCGGGAATAGATCTGGTCACCGCGGCTGAGCACCCCGCGGCGTGGGCCCATGGCTTTGGATTAAAGGCCAGATTCCTATCTCCCGGACTACCATTCCTCGGGGCCCGGTTTCGAAAGGCTGCGAGCCTTCCACGAAAGTTGCAGCGGACGGAAAGAGTTGTCACACGGTGGTTCAAGGATGCTCCTCCTCATGACTCAGGTCGTGGACGAGTTCGTTACGATGCACAGTGGGGTGTTTGCACCGAAAAGGCGGACAATGGGCAATTTTGCGTGAGACGAAAAATTTTTGTTGCTTGAGATAGTTAAATACAGATTGTAGCCGTCAAGTTTCGTCACCATTTTTTAAGCATTTCCGGTAGTGCAATTAAAAAATGTTTTAGACAACACTTTATCAGTACTTAGTTGGCTACATGTTCGCATATTCTTAAATCTCAATGAATGCTTGTTATGTGAAACAGTCAAGGTCACCTATTAGTCGACCAAGGTCGCTATTAACTTACAAAGCTACTATTTTAATTTGGCACGACTGAACAGTCAGAGTTATTAGCTTCTATCTTATCATCTACAATCTACTGTTCCATTAGCCATTCGCAAGCAGTTTTTCGTCTCAGAAATGGAGTATTTTCAGTCGAATGACTCGTAGCATAAACACTATTAGCTAAATGGTGGACATTTTTGAAGATTAGCCCCGGGGAACCTTCGTCTAGTAGCTCCGATGGTCCCTTCTTGCGCCTCTATGCTCTTACGCCGTAATCTTTCTAATCCCGGCTATTTTTAACTGCGCTATAAAACGTTATCAGTCTAAATGCACCAACTATCCGTGCTGAATTACTCGCTTTCCAGTCTCCACTTTGAGCTCCACCGATTCACGGCGTCCTTTTTTCCAAGAAACGGATCCGACCGACGAGCATCACGGGACTTTCTCATCCGGAAAGGGTTTAGCAAATGTAGCAGAAGAACTTTTCGACCGGACCGTCGTTAAACAGCAAGGGTGTTCAATCGGGCATCTTGACCGCGTGACCGCCGGTTTACGAGTGTCGGACACTCGACGTTTTACAGAGCGATAGCGTATGGTTGTAAACCATAGGAACATCGTGGAAAAATTTACGGGGAACACGGGTTTGCGGCAATTGTAACTGTTAAAGGCAGGGAGACGAAAATACTTTAGGGTAGAGACGAAAGGAGCGATTGCCGGGATGTTAGCCTTTCGGAGATTACGCCGCAGGAACATAAAAGCCTGGAAAAAGCGCATCTTTAAACGCGACTGGATCCGTTCTGACTCTCTGTTTATTATCGCTTTGTTCCCTTTGTCCCGACCCTCCGCGATTCAGAGTTTACGCTCGCGTCGATTACGTCCGTTTCCGAGCACGGTGCGTTTCCCTCGGAAGTTCCAGCCGTAGAAAATGACGATACGTCGCATTACGGAGCCTGCATCCGATGTGAAACGCCGAACTTCGCAAGTACACCGCTGTGTGACGAACACGCGGAGCTGGACGACTCGTGGTCGACGCTGCCAAGTGGGTGAAATTGCTTTTAGTATCTCTTATTCGAATCTCTTGAGCGAGGTATGCACTTAATGCGGTACGAATCGCTTGATGCAATAATGCTAATCTTGTAAGAAAATTGCGCGCAGTCAGAGACAATACAAGATTAATTATATTGTGCGAATTAATGTGAACGTATCGGTTATTTGAAGTTTTTACGTTGCCACTTTCTTGCGTTAGCTTTGGCAACAATGAAGCTTGCAAAACGTAACTTCTAATCCAAGTAGTGTTGATGTTGAGTGCACCGTTTGTATAGAAAGTATTATCAGAAGATACAGTGTTGACTCGAAGAATGGCTGGGTTCCAGAACCGAGCACAGCCCTTTTTCGAGTCGGTTTCGATTTCAATCACGATGGAACGAGGAGACTCGCACCGGCGAAGTGGTGAAGATAGCAGATAGAGAAATCCCTTTTTCGAATGAAACTCGGGCATCGTTCTTTGAGTCAACACTGTAAGATTGTTCTTATATCGGGACAGTACTGTATATCCTGTTATTGGCGATAATTTAGATATCATCCTGAGAAAGAAAGGATTGTCACCTTAGGTAAATATACTTCAATGACACAGCTCAACATTACTAAGGATGTGGTTTGAGTTTGGGTGCAGTAAATAAGGTCTTAAAATAGAAAAGAGAAACTGGATCAGTTGAAGTGTAGCGGCGAGGAAAATGTGGAAGAAAAAGAAGACTAATCTTCGCAATAAGGCTGTTTTAATAAGAAACAATAATAAACTAGTGTTAGGTCTAGGTTAGGTCCTAGTTAGAACAATGTTGCCAGTGTCGATTTTCATTTTAGTACGAACGGATATCTAAAAAACAGTACGAAAATTGTCATAAGGATACGAAACGAAAAGCTTTATTGCAGAAAAATAAAGGGAAGATAGATACCTGTTTAAGTATGATATAATGAAAAGAAGTTATGTAACATATGAATGTTCCTATTGAGTTAAATCATGTGCATACTTAAACCGCTCGGCGAGCCGCTCGGTCGAGCCATCACACAAGCGCATCTACACATCGGAAATGAAAATCTGTAGACGCGTGTATGTGACCGGTTCGACCGAGCGGCTCGCCGAGCGGTTCGGTCGTGTATGGAAGGCTTTAGGATAAACAAATTTCTGGAGCTATCTTTTGAAAACTATATGAGACAGGGTGAATTTAAAAAATAAAATTAATGTAGTTATATATTTCCGTAATTTATATATAAATGTTCAATTGCAAATGAATAGAAAAGCAAGGGTTTAAACACTCTACTTCAATATTTTTACCTAGGGTAAACGCGTCATTAAATGGACGGTATCCAGTACCCAGCACCCAGACCCAGCGTCAAAACTGATTTCATGTGCAATAAAGTCCTGCACCAATATAATATCCTGCGTTCACATTAATTCGCACAGTATACTGTACTATCCGGGAAATTGCCAACGTTTCTCTTTAATACAACTCATAAAACTAGACCGATCCACCCTGCCAAATGTCTATTGCCTAACAAATATCCCTCCACCCCCAAGAAAGACGACAAACAAGCTCGCCGCGCTCAGATTCCCGGGCCACCGACGCCAAAAGTCCCCCCGTCCCTCGGCCTCGAAAACTTAAAAAATCGCTGAGGCAAGCGTTGGATCGAATCGTTTCCCTTCCCATAACACGGAGAGCACAGACTGGGGAATCGTCTTACTTCGACGCTGAAAAATATGGAGCCCCGCGCCACGATATATCCCGGGGTGCGAGAGGAAGCCCCGTTCCACTTATCGAGTACACAGGAGTTCGGGACATGTTGCCGACGGTATCCGTGACCGACATTTGCAAGGCGATTAAAGGGGAGGGAATCTGGGCGTTGCAGTTGACGACAGGGGTTCCGCTTGACAATCGTCGTTACGCGAAGAAGCCCTTCCGTTACCGGAGAGATTAGCGAGTCGAACACTGTCGGAAATGGCACTGATGGAGGGACTTGACTTTGTCAACTCAAGTGCGAGGGAAGCTTCCTCCTGTTGCTGGCTCTATTGTCACGTAAATACGTAATGCGGGGGGTGAATGGCCCGCTTTATTAAAGTTCGACCGCGATTTAATTGGCGGCCAGCGTCTAGACGGCCCTTGCGATACTGTCTTGCCGCACCGATTAAATAGCAATCCTCGTCGACGGGCCACTTTGACTCTCGGGTCTCTCGAATGGCAAAACGAAGAAAACACGATCGTCCATCGATTGTTAATAAAGCGACTTCTCGTATAAAAAGCATTCATTTTCTCGGAGCCCCGCGCCGGGTGCAATTTCATTTCCGAGAGCGAAATTTCACGTATCAGTTCGCGCGAGCGTCGTTACCCTTTGTTTCTTGCGACGGAAAAACGGGTCGGGGAGGAAGGATGCGGGCGACAGTTGCGCGTTGGTCGTCTCTCTTAAAACGCGGACAGATTCATTTTCGTTGAGCTCAGATAACAATAAATACCCATTTCCCGGACTCCGTTTACCCATCTTCCGCCGCTGGTATCTTTAATCAGATTTAGGGACGGTAGCTAGCCGGCAGAAAACTGTTTCCTTCTTCCCCGGTCGCGTTTGTTTAATAGCCGCGTCGGCAATACACGCGCAATTACGATTGTGTTCGGTGTTATTCCAGGAACCGCTATCCGGATCCTGATATTTATCTCTCGCGCTTCCTGACGCTTTATACTCGCGACTGTGCAAATTACTGCGCGCCGCTCGACAAAAGAACGCCATTCGCCCGAGCAAACGGGGGAAGCTGGGGAGCAATTAACCCGTTGTTAATTGAATTATCTAAATTACTCGGCGACATTGGGGGATTGTTTTCTTTAGACCACCGAGACGGGAAGAATGAGAAATTGTAGCGCTTCGTGAAATATATTTGAGAAACTGCTAAGGTGGATGGAACTTGGAACGTCTCTAAGACGATGTTATTTAGAATATTTGGGTAGAGCTGCTGAGATAAATTGTACTTGGAATACTTCATTAAGATGTACTGATAGATACGAGTTAGTATGCTCTCCAGCTTCCTCGTTCTAGATATTCTGGTGAGCTTCTGGTGCCTGGCTATAATTGTATCTATAGACTAACACGGAGACCCTACGGTGTGTACTTGGATTTTAATGAAATTTTAATGAATGAATCTGGAGGATATATAGTGACGTTCTGTAGAATATTTTGCGCCAATGCGCATTTCTTATAAACAATTAAAATGTGAAGCTACAGTTACAATTAATAGGGTGATATGCAATGCAAATCTTAATACAAGAAATATGTTAATGATTCTAAGTAAGGGTGTGCGGGTTCTCGACTTTTCGGGTTCGGGACGGGTCGGTAGAATTCGGGCGGGATCGGGACGGACCCCGGAAGTATGCTATGCAGAGGGCGGGATCTATAGTAAGTCTCCTCCCACAATGTAATTTATTAGGCAAATGTTTAAGACTAAGTAGCGACTATGAATCCATGAATCCCACCTATAGAAAGATTTCGGGATCTCGAAAGTATCCGACGACATACGGATCATATTTTGAGGTATTTACATGATTTCTATTAGTACATTTTTAGTGGAATTTTTTGAAGAATTTCTTGATTATTCAATATTTAATGAATTACTATGTTACATTAGCATGTTACATTTGTTGAAATTCATATTTTTGTTGTATAATGTTGAATTTCTTTTGCTTTATAGTATTAATGTTGACTTGGTCTTAAGTAGTTAACCGCTATTATGACGGCACAGAATAAGAAAATGTCAAACTTTTTTGTAGTTTATAGCTTAAATATAAATCCTTTTAATATTATGGTACAACATATATACATTCCCGTCTGTAAGTCATGAGACACTTACTAATTCCAGCCCTAAGGACTTTGAAATTTTAGTTTTATTTGTGATTTAACGCACACTATACTCTTCTTCGCATAGAGTAATTATTTCTACAGGTTGTATCGGTAATTATTCTCTATAAATTACTCAGGTGTCCCATGACTTATGAACGGAAGTGTACTTCAACTTGCATAAACAATGATTGTTTCTCGAACTAGTAAACGGTCCTAATTAGCTGGCCGCCATTATATCTTCTAGATTTATTTACTAAAATTTTACTAAAATCCAAGGAGTACACACTGTAGAGTCTCCTTGTAATTATAAATTCCCCGCTGATCATCAAACAAAAAGTGTCTCTTAATTTTCATCGCGTACAGCGTAAACGAATCGCAGCATTTAAGAGCGACGCAAAGAATAATAATAATAATAATAATAATATTCATTTATTCATTTTACGGGATGAACCCTTTGTTACATAAAAGAAAAGGTGGTCAATACAATATGAGTAGAAAAAGGTAAGATAGAAGAAGATGTAGAGAAGAATAGAAATGAGAAGAAAAGAAAGAAAAGAAAAGAAAAGAAATAAAGAACGCATTGAAATGTCCATAGAAAAAGATCGAAAAACTAATACATTGTTCATAATTGACGCATCGCCAAACGCACAGAAGTCTTAAAGCTAGAAAGAGAGTTACTGAAGAAGTCTACCGCATTACAGAACGAATTAGCAGTCATACATAAACGAGAATCTCGAAAAAGGCTTCTGAAAACGCACTAGAGTAACGCGCGAGGAATTCTTTGTTAATTAAGATGCTGGAGATGACTCACCGTTAAGCAGCGGTGGATGCCGGACTCGACGATAAATGCTCGTCCCTGGCTGGCCCGTCTATCGTCGACGTATCTTCGTCCAGATCCGGGTGTTGCGCTGTCAGCCAAACGATTTCCACGTAGTTGAGGGGCCGGGCCACGGCTGGTAAGCTCGTCCCTCATTCTTTTCGGTAGTAATATCGCTGTATAATTACAACTTCTGCGGTTACGAGGGCCACGGTATTTTTCTTATCTCCACGGCGGAGCGCAGGGCCGCTTATAGCGAACATAATAGGCTTCTATTCTGGACCAGGTTCTCTTATCTGATGTACCCTGACCGGCTTCCCTTGGGACGGACACTTATACGGAGGATATAGTCGAGGCACCGTCTATCGGGCGTTTTGCCTTATTGGCTCTCTCTGCCGTTACCTCTAGGAGATCCAAAGAGGGAACTGGATAGGTTCGTTCTCCTGGACCAAGGCTATCGAAACGATTCGGCTGCTCTCTCGAATTCGTGGACGACTGTGTCCACTTCCCCTATCGACGGGATACCAGCGATCTGAAACAGAGTTTCCAAATTGTATTTCGAACGATTTTTCTCTTATATTAATGACAATTTTTCCTGTTTATAAATTCGAGCGTTATCGCCACAGGGAAAACCACGACGGAATTTATGCGTCTCCCGCGTACAACTGTCGAACATTTTCCCACAGTGAATATAACGTTCATAGCGTGACTACCCGTCCGCGCATTTTTTTGTCGTTTCATATTTCGCCCAGGGGCCAATTGGATTTTTTTCTCGAAACACGCCGCAAGCATGAAAATTTTAGAACGCTGCAAGATGTGTAACGCAGCACGGACGTTCGTGTATTGAATCGCTTAAACCTGATAAAACGCCGCTGTGGTGCAAATATTTATCGCGCGAAATTTTCGACGGGATAAAAAATGAAGTCCACGCATCGAACGATAAAGTAAATCGCTGTGTTAAAATTTTTTTCCTCCACGCCGAGTCTAAATTTGAAGCGCGTCGCGATGATTCGACGAGGAAAACTCTTCGCTTGGCTGACGGTCGAATTCTGAACGCGCAGCGTCTCGCCGCGGAGAGTTTCCTCGTCAAAAACAAGCGGATCGTCCTGTCGCTATCGGTGTCCTTAATGTCAAAAGTTTCGGCCCGCCGTCCTATCTGTGCCAAATGAACGAATTCGCCGGAGTTAGCCGCGATAATAAAGTTTTTTTCCCCCTTTTCGCTCCTCCGCCCCCGGGACGACGAGGACGTAACGGCAGGACAAACAACAGCGGACGAAGTTGCGGACAGTGCGGGTTGATAACGATTCCTTGCTCGGAAAATAAAGGGGCTGAGCAAGAATAACGGTCCCCGTAGTTGTAAACTTTCCGCGGGAACGTATCTGGCGATACTAGAAAATTACCGCTGTCTAATCCGTCGATACTGCTGGCGAAAAAGGGCTTCGACAGGAGGGAGAGGGTGAAACGAGCTTCGTTATCTTTCAATTTTGTCGGCGAGTATTTTGGGAAGGTCTCTAGACGAGTTGTTGTAAATGTTGTTAGTGGCAACAGTTGGAGAGCCAACCTTCCTTTAATACGTCGATGTCATACAGGGTGCGCGAAAAGTATGGAAACGGTCAAATATTTCGAAAACAGTCAACAGAAATAGGTCATCAGCTAGTGTTTTGAAAAGGTCTCATCGTCAGCTTTAACACTGCATAATCAAAACTTGCGTGTTCCATTTAAAAAAATCATATTGACCTTGACGTGACCTTGACGTGACCTTGACCGTTCCTCTGAAGGTCAAACGGATACGACCATTCAATAGAATTTTTAAAACCCTAAAACATTGCTCTGAAATATTTTTCTCAAAAATGTTTCGTTTTCGAAATATTTGACCGTTTCCATACTTTTGGCGCACCCTGTATATGTATACAGATTTCGTTTTTCTGTGTAGCTATTTGGTCGTTGGTTTCGAATTCAAAATTAGATTTTCGAAATGTAGGATGGCATATAGAATATTTAAAAAAGTTTGTATATTTTGGTAGTAAAAAGGTCAAACTGCGAGGATCCGGACGGCTATACAAAAATTTTCATGGTAACATTACAAATTTTTCTAGAATGTGCCCAGGTGGGTACCCGGGTACCCGGGTATTGACATAAGGGTTAAGCACCCTGCAACTTTTAGAATACTCCATTGCGTATGTTTCGCCGATTTGGAGTACTCAACATGGAACCCACATTAACGCTCCTGAAAGGATCGAACACAGATTTTTAATAGGTACATCAATGGATAGGAATTGTCATATGTATGACTCCCCTTTAATACTCCTAGACCTGCTCACTCTGGAACAACGCAGGTATATCAGCGCTTTAATATACACTCCTAAAATCTTGGATGGCAATATAGACTGTCCAGATTTGTTAGAACTGTTCCTGTTTAATGCTCCACCAAGAATTCTAAGAAGGAGCCCTCTTTTCTCTTTAACTATTTAGCCACAATATTAGGAAATAACCAATATATTAATCGCCTTTGGATGATTGCGAACAGCGTATGTCACTCCTTAGATTTCTTCTCTGATGCACTCGACGCATTCAAACGACAAGTTAGGGTAGGTTTATGTTGGAGCAACGATAAACGATAAGAGCGACGATGTGAATAGGATAGTAAAAGCGAGAGAGAGAGAGAGAGAGAGAGAGAGAGAGAGAGAGAGAGAGAGAGATGTTTTCTCTTATCGTTTATCGTTGCTCCAACATAAACCTACCCTTACCGAAATTGCTGACTCTCATAGTGCTTAAGTTGTAGTATATTATATCATTTTGTTCAATTTACTTTCTGTTCCATTGTCGTAAACACACTATCTGAACGCATTGTATAATATTTATATATTCACCAAAGGATTTCCACCCGTTAATAGTAATAATAATACCCGCAACGAGGGCATTACGAACCGTCAATTATCCATCATCAAGCCCCTAGTTTTCGAGCACAGCTTCCCGAACATCCACAAAGCGAATCGCCCGAATGCAACGATACCAAAAAAGACCCCGGACCTAACCCAGAGCTAACCCAGGACCATCGGCGCATCACCTGACGGGTGGCCCGTATACGTGTCACGGCGAAGGGACCGTTTTTCATTGAACTCGACGACAACTGGGGTGACACGTGGATGCGGCAAGAAGACGAGGCGAGCGTGTTTGATCGTAAAAGGGGAGCGCCGGGGGTAGCTACCGAGCAGGAGGACAGATAAGTTAACCGAGCGATTGCTGAAGCGCGCCCTTTTGTGCTCGGTCCTAAGGTCCGCTGACTCCATTGCCGAAGGACAACGGAGCAGATCCTGCAAACAGCTCCTGGCCCTTTTGTCGGCGACCTGCGAAGATCCTTTCTCGGCTGCGGGGTCCTTTTGTCTCCTGTGCGCCGTTCAATTATCGCGCACGCCCGAAGAAGACCGAGCTCCTCGTCGAGGAAAAAGAATGCGAAACGAGGCTACCCCTTGGATTAGCAAGTTCCTGCATACGAGAGCCGCGGGATGAAAAAGTCTCAGGTCTGGGGGCAGATTGCTGGCGTTGATGGAAGACTCTTTCAGACGCTGCTATGGGAGAAATTGGATGGGAAAACGATGGCGGTTCGTTTGAAATTTCCATGGTTTCCGCGTCGAGGTTGAACCAAGGATCTTAGATTTGGTCTGCTCGGACGTAGAGAAATTGTAGATCTCTTGGAAAATTCTTCGACCCTTACTTTCAACTTCGTGGCAGCGTGTTCGAGCGTGCGTCGCAGAAAAAGTGCCTAACCGCCACTAAATGGAGTCATCTGTGGCCTTCGAAGGCAGCGATTTGATTGAAAGTTCCGTGGAGCCTCGGGAAGACAAATGGTCCTGCAGGGTCGTCGGAAACGCCCTCAGCGTCGCGGCGTTTTTGCTCTTCGCTTTCAAACTTTCGATTGCCCCGCGGAAGTTCAGGGGAGCTCGTTCGATTCGCGAAAAACGAGAGGCACAAGCGTCTGACAAGGTCATTGAAATCCTCTCGAACGCGTTCGCCTCGTTCGTAGCAGCGGTTACTCGCAATTACAGAAATTTGTTGTGACTGAATCTCTAGACATGTAGGGGAAATGTGTACAAAACGATCCCTCCAAGTAAAACGATCGCCTGTTGTCCTATAGCTATTAGCGACGCTATTTTTTCATACCGATCTGTAACAACTCTCTTCGCATGCCATTAGGTGATAATAAAAGGTAAATAAAAAGTATAATTAATAGGGCAGCTAACTTTTATCTAAGCGAGTGATATGATAGATGTACTAACTTGCAAAAACAATTTTACTTTTATTTAAATAATGTGCATTTGTATATTTGACACGAACTAAACGTTAGAGCGATCATTTTAGACACATTTCCCCTAATGTTTTTGCGAGCATCCATAGTGTTTGCCTTTTGTAAAATATTACAATTCGCGCGGACGGCGCGGCGTCTGTCAGTCAATGAAAATGTTGCGACGTACGAATGTTTATTCGCGTTGCCCGACGCATCACTGAAATATTATGACATTCGATCGAATGATTGTTCAACCGGTTTCACCTGATCTCCCATTACCTAAATTAATCAGTTTTGCATTTGGACGCAGCGTGTGGCCCGCTCCGGGTCAAGTAGGGGATCAATACTTGATAACGGCCATCCACACTTGATAGAATAATGAATGATAACGTGCGATAATTATTCGGTTAATCGTTGGACTTAATTATTGAAATTGCACGGTCAATTGTTCAGTCGGCATCGCTCGAGATAATTAATGCACACGTTTCGTTTGTGGTCTTAATGCGGTTCAACTTTATATGCGTGCTCGCGCTCCTCGATTCCACTCGTTATCGAGAAGACCATCGGAAGCCCTTCGCGCTAAATTATTCCGCGGAAAACTTTACGGCGAATCAGACTTTTCGCCGAAGAGAAAAGAGTTTCGCCGCGATCGCGTAAAACTTAGCGCGAGCTCGCATCGACGGGAAGGAAAACTTGAGGCGGGCTGAGGTTAATTCGCGCACCGAGCGAAATTGAAAATTAATTGTAATGATCGTCCGGGAAAATTGAAACACCGGCTCTCTACGCGCACTTCCATTCAATTCTCTTCGTCCCTGTTCTCTACGCTTCTTCTTTTTTTTTTTAACGGTGGCGAGATAGTACTTGGTTCGATTCTGCATGCGGATTCGTTACTTAATCTCATTTCCTGAGTAACGAGAAACTAAGGGCACGGGGAGTGGATCGAAACTGTTATTCGAGGCCTGAAACGATACCTTCTGGTATGCACGCGCCGTTTAATTTTCGATTATATCGTTAATTAATTAGAGCGCCGATCGAGTATATAGACCTATACTATCGATTATATACCAGAACTAACCCAGAACTAACCCAAACCTAACCCTTTTCCCTCCGGATCGTCGCACAGTGGGCCAAACGATCAATCTAGCTGGAAAAAAATCACAGCTATCTAATACAAGGTCCGATTTTAATTTTGATGATACTATTGTAAATGGAAGATTTCACTCTTCAAATACATGATACTTTTAATCGCGAAAATCAGTTTTCAATATTTTTACAATCAGCTATGTTATAAATAATTAACACAATATCAAATTTGACTTATGGATATGAAAGCAGAGAGTTAACCATTTAAAATAAGCCCAAAACATTACTGTACTTCTTGTCGTTGTTGCATTTTAAACGTTGATAATCTTTTCACTAAGCGTATAGTGTATCGAATCTAGCTGATAAAAAATCATACTCATCAAAATCAACTTCTAATGTCAACTTGTATGGCATCATCGTAAAGAAAAGACTTTAATCTTCAAATTCCTGACTATTTGAATTAAGAACACAATTATTTAAGCTTTTACAATCCTTTGAAGTATATATGACCAAAAATCATTCACGAACTTTAAAGTTATATAAAATAATAATTCGCAAATATTCGCAGCTAATTTTTTCAAGACTCAAAGAACAAATCCTGAGTTACAAAATGCACCAAAAATTTTGGCGGATCCGAGCGGATCCGTTGATTTTTACACTGAAAACTGAAATTCGGGAAGTAAAAATTAGCTATGTTTGGACACGCCTATCTTAAATGTTATTAAATTTATTCAATTTTCGTTAATATAGAATGAAAGTATGTACTTTTCTGTACAAGATCCACGAAGGGCAAAATAATCCGCAGACAATATCACCGTTAATTAGAAGCGGAAACATGAACCGTTAGGAGACACTCTTAACACTAGATTTACCAGACCAGTCATTTTGACTGGTCGTGCAATTTCAATTCAAAATTCCTACTGCATGTAACATTTGCTTTCCGAAATGATGTTATGACTTTTGTAGCTATAAGTAGAGAATACATTTTATGAACTTAATGTTACTTTATATATATTCGTAACAAATATATTTTTTGTTATTGACACTTATATCAGTACCAGTCAAAATGACTGGTCTGGTAAGTCTAGTGTTAAATGCAATTATCATTGCAGACTTCTGTATTTTTTTTTTACCCTTTTAAAATAGTTTTTAATCGTAAATGATATTTCATTTAGGAATCTGTAAGGATTTAGGTACTTAAAAAAATGAATCATTGAGTAATCAGAGATGATAAAATTTTGAATTTTTTCCAGCTAGATTGGCCGTTTGGCCCACTGTGCGTCGCCGCGTTCGAGCCGTGGCGCAGGTTCGACTGCCTCTGGTCCAATCGGCTATGAGTTACAGGCGAAACCAGAGACAACTAATGTTTCCAGCATTTGGTGGGGAAGCGGTGGCAAGCGTTTTAGAAGCGACAGCAACACAAACAGGGCGTCGAGTTCGGCAAAGCGGTCGACGTCAAATTAGACTGTGCTCTAAACAGGGCGCAAGCCTATGTTAAGGCGCACAGGTACACTTAACCAGGTGCAATCACGGGCCCGAGTTTACCTTGTCCGCCATGGCATCGGGTTAATGCTGGTCACAGCGAAATTAGTTTCGCTAATTTCACCCTGATAATGCACCGATACCGTTTGATTGATCGCTGACAGATCGTTTCCATTTGCGACGCTTTATCCCGCGGATCGACGCGTTGTGATCGCGAATTTCGCGATCCAGCGAAATGGAATCGAGTATATAGACACTCGACGGCGTCGCGATCGATTCCCGGAGTTCTGAAAGCGATCTTTCCCGGCGTAAGGTAACAAAGAATGCGAAAGGAAGTGGAATCAGGGGGCTGAGTATGCAGTAAGAGGTTCGTGAATTAGTATTTTTGCAATATTTGTGTCCGTCGAGAACCGAGTTATTGCTTTTTATTACTCTTGAGCACTCTGTTACCTAAGAGGTCTCTCTGAAAGCCGCGTTTGAGGATACTTTGAGTGTTGTGAAGCAAAGGAAAACGCTTCTAAAAGTAACAGTAAAAATGTGTACTCTGTATAAACGTACCAATCGAAGGGGATGAGAAGGTTCCGCCGCACAATACTGTGCCAGCCACTTTGTCCAAACTAAGCATCCTACTTCTGTTGCTTTGAACAACAGAGAAGAAACCCTTCTTGCGTATTTGTTGAGTACCCTTTACAACATTGAAAGAGGAAGACTGTGTCGCGCGGGACTTAAAGAAGAATAAAAACATCAGAATCGCGCCGCCAGTTAGGACGAAAGTAAATTCGAACGCGAGGTATTCATTTACTCGATCAATTATCGAGTGCTTAAAAGTAAGGAAGGTGTTCGAAGCGCGCGAGGACCGAGTTCTCCGCATTATGCTTCATCGTTCAGCTTTCCGGTAAAAAATTCGAGAGATCGGTAAGACAGATTAAAACGAGCGGATAGCCGAGAAAGAGAAATGCGGTTCGATCGAGCCTGGCCAAAAAAGGGGAACAACTGTAATCAGGTCGGCCGGATATCATCGGTTCGTCGTTAAGCGGAAATTTCTCCGCGAGGTAATTACTCGCACCAGTGGAATTACGCTTCGCTTTTCCGATTCACTGGAAGCTCTACAGCGGAAGTTCCTCGCGCCCAGGATATCGCGGAATTTCGTGGCTGGAGTGTTCTATCGTGAAACCATGGAAATCCGGCGCCGTCGATTCAATTTCGAAAATTTCCTCCCACGTATTTAGCATTTTCGGCGTTCTCTTGTTTTTTTTTAGTCCTCGACTCTAACTCGTTCCACCGAAATATTTTACACGCGAATGATAAAAGATTGGAGCAAAGCGTTTTGTGCCACTGGTTTATTGAATTCCGAAAATTCATTCTCTCGACAGTCGACGCTTTTATCGTTTATTTTGTACGCCGCTTCAATTTATGATTACTAAATGAAATACAAGCGGAGCTCCGATCAAGGAACAATATTCCATAAAGGAAATGAAGGGTAGCGCGTTGTAGTAATCGTAAGCAGAAACGAGGAAATCCTTGCTCCGGCTCGTTTGCGTCTTTTTCCTAGCTGTTTATATTTAATCCCGAAAGCAGCAACATTCAGAGCCTTATTTCTGCTTAACTAAGCGTTCTCGCGAATTCCAGCGAGCCAAGTTTGTACAAGTGGAAACTCGTCCAACGTTAGTTCCGCGCCATTCGCTAATTCCCAGCGGAGCTACCTTCAAGGAGGCTAATAGCTTCGAGGACTGATGGCTGAGTCCTTAAATTTATTAGGGCGAACGAGTAGAAGAATGCGGATAAACTTTCGAGACGCCGCCGACACGTAGATACGAATTAAAACGCAGGTATATTGGAAATTGTACTTTGCGAAATTCTATTTGAAGTTTTAACATGTTTCAATTAATAATCAATCTCCTAAGGGAGGCCGTTTTTGACGACCGCTGAGAAGCCGAGGTTGTAAAGCAAGATGGTCCATTAAAAATTGACAAATCGTATCCCCGATGCTTCGTAGTACGTCGCCGAGACCTCGAAAGGTTCGGGGGATGAAAAGAAAGGGCAAGAAACCGCGAGAGCTCGCGTATTCACCGCGTCTATACACGTCCGAGTGATTTCTTTCTCGGACTATGGCCTGCTCGATTACGTTTATGAAATATGAAAGAGTAGCGTTCTTTTGAGGGCGATCGGCAAAGAAGCTCCTAGCTATTCGCGATTTCCTGCCCGTCGGTTGCCGTGTTTTCGCCACAGCTCGGCGCGGTGTAGGTATAGACCGCGGGGAGTTGGCATTATGTACATTGTTCGGCAGAAAAGGCTTTATCCAAAAACTCTCGGAAAGAGGAGTTCTAGAAAACACGCTTTAATTCCAACTAGCAGAAATTCATGCTTTTCTCGAAGCCACGGAACACGGCATCAACCCTAGAAAACCTGAGGCTGGAGCCGTTTCGTAAAAGACCGAGAGGGGCACTTCCTGAGCCCACTTGAATTATTTACATTTTGGGTCGGGCAGTAACTTCTACGAACAAGTGTTTTCTTCATTTGTGTGTTGAAGAATTTTTGCAAATGTATTACCAGTAAAAAAGAACACTGTGCTGCTGGCGATTCTAAATTCAGTGAAGAACGTTTCGGCTTTGCTTCTGTTGGCCCAAGATATCGCGATAAATATACCGGGTGTTCAGAAAGTCTGGAAACGGTCAAGTATTTTGAAAATGAAACATTTCTAAGAAAAGTGTTTTAAGGTTTTAAAAATTCTATTGATTGGGCGTATTCGTTTAACTTTTAGTGGAGGGGTCAAGGTCACGCCAAGGTCAACATGATTTTTTTAAATGGAACACCCCATTTTTGTTATCATGCAGTGTTAAAGCTGACGGTGAGACGTTTTCAAAATACTAGCTGATGATCTATTTGTGTTGAGAATAGAGATAAAGTCTTGAAATCGATAAATTCGGATCTTCTGCAACACTTTTAGCTACAGCGGCGATATTTTCAACAGATCTGGCTGACCGAGCACATTGTGGGTTCTTTACATCCGAAACTTGTCCGGAAACTCAAATTTCTTTATTAGTTTCACAATTGCTGTGCGAGAAGCTTTACTTCGACCGAAAAGCATACGACATTTACGAACTGTCTTCGCGAAATTCTCATCATTTTTATAGTTTTCACATTTTGAATACGTTGTGCAAAGCTGTATCGTTTCGTTTCTGTTAACCGTATGGTTTTTACTACGCATACGTCGAAGAATGACAGTTCTAACTGTCGAGTTTAAAGTAATTAATGGAAAACCCTTTACTTTCACTGTTGTTATCACTGATGTTACAGTCACTGCTGCTATCAGTGAATATGAATAAAATAATGTCAAATATGAAGCGCAATAAAAAATACTGTGGGAGGAAAATCAAGGGAATAGCCGTTGACTATACATAATACTGTATGGGTCAATGTCTGACTACTGACTGCTTCCCGATTTCCGTTTGTCGGTCGTCTTTTAAATCTGAAAATAAACAATTCCGCAATCGCGTGAAAACACTGTGGACTCCTGGTGGATTCCGGGTGTTAAGTCGGTGTATAAAATATTTCTAACAACTTTCAAAATAAAATACGCTGCAACGTTCAAATGCTTCGATTGCGAGTTTCTTTCGATTACATGCTTACCTGCTTTGGAATTAATCCTCAACTATTTCGACTGTTAACTCAACACATACGATCGTTGGTTCATTATCTTTTGTTTTATATATGAATAGTAATCAGATGTCGCGGCATGCGTTGAGCCGTTGCTACACTTGATGGGCTTTTATGCAGTAGACAGAAAACTAGACAGACAAAGATGCAAAAAGAATATATTCGATCGCTCATTCCTCGATATCAATCTTGAAGTTAAAAGGGACAATAAATAATATTTTTGAAATTTTTTAAGTGATGAAAATGACATTTTTTAAATTGTCGAGGAGCGCCCCCTTGGTTTTCCTAGGGTTAAAAACAATGATGTACGATCAGCAACAATTGTAAATATTAATGGACGAAAGTATTTTGTGCAGAACAGTGAAAATCGATCGCCATCAAAGAAGGGAAAAGTTTCAAGGAAATGGAAGGCGAGCACATCGTTACAAGGGGATGTAGGGGCTCGCGCGCGCGCGCGGAAGGGAGGAAAAAATTGTAATTTTCCAAGAGGCTCCCCGCGAGCTGAGAGGGTTTTTACGGTATTATTAAAAAAGGTGTGTTACGCGGATGGGAGTAACGAAACTTCTGCTAGTCTGGAGCTCGCCTTTCGCGTAAGTGGTACTTTAAAAATTAACCGAGAGTATTATATAGTTTTTTACAGCCGCGCCGTCTTGCTCTGGCCCCGAGTCGCACCGCGCCCCCCCGTTTTATGAACTGCTAGAGCGCGAAATATGTATCCGAGTCCCTTTTCTCTCTCTGTGTCGTTGTCGCGAAACGAGCTCGATCCACCGTGAAATTAAACGTGTTGCGTACCATGTCTCGCCGTATAACGAGACGTTATCCAATTGCTAAGATGTATCTAACAAAGCGTTGAGCATTAAATCCTCGTTCATATCGGGAGCCGAAAATTTCCAGCGAAACTGCTTGCGACTGTTCGGTCGAGACTTCGAATGAAAAATGCATAAACGCGCTTTTGGGATTAACGATTCAGCTGTGTTCGGTCTATCGCGATTGTTCGAAAATAGCCACGGAGTAACGATTTCGGCGTTCAAATACGTCATAGCGAATTTATTGGCTGTTCTTCGCGCGATTATATTTTTGGTGCACGAGCAATGCTGTAACATTTGTTTTTATTGGACGTAAAAAAGTAGTTTCATTGCGCGGGGTTGCTGTCTGACACGAGCCTGGGTTCTACTACTCGCAGAAGCTGCAGTCGCAAGTCTCTCCATCAAAGTATCATTCTACTCGCAACGCTTTACTACTGCGCGCGGGGAATTTGCATCGCTCCGAAAATCCTTCGATATCTAATAAGAAGTTTATTAGCCACGGTTATAAAATCGATGCCTTTGTTTTCGACCTTGCGATAAATCCTCTCTCCGCGAATCTCGTCTTTCCACGCGAGGAGTAATAACGACAGAGCGAAGAAAGGGGAAGAACGGAGGAAAACCGATCGGTATGCGTTTCCACTCGCGACTGCTCTTTTCTCCTTATTGGCTCTCGCGTTGCACTCACCGTTATTGAATTACGACGCGACGAATCCATCCAGCGCGAACACATCGCCGAGGAGAGAGAGAGGAGAGAGAGAGAGACGAACCCTTCTTCTGCGCGCGCAACGTGATTTTATATTTAATGTAAATATCAGGCCGGAATCACGAGCGGTATACACACAGGGTGGTCGTGTAGATTCGTGGAGGAAGCGTTTCACGGGCTTTTAGACAGCGAAGGAGGGCACCTGCAGCCATGCAATTCGTGGCCAGCCAGGCAAATCCGTGGATCAGCGTGCAGGCGGTGCCAAGTGTTCTCGCGAGATAGAGACACGCCGCAGCCGGCTTTTAAACGTTGAGAAATATGAAGGGCGAGAGATCCGCGTCGTCTACGAGAGCCAATTAAATGCTGGAAGATCGCTGACGGCGCGAGCGACGCGCATAACGCGCGACAGATACACAGTATTTTTATCGGCTGAACGCAATTAGAAAAGGATTAACTCTCCTTGCCTCGGCTTTAATACAGCCGCCTCTGAAGAGATTAAGTCGATAGCTTAGAACAGAACGCAAACTGCCCGCCGCATCGTGGTGCGGATCGAGAAATTTAGTGACATTTTTATATATCTTTTGAACCATAGAAGATATCGGTATGAAACTAGGATTCACACACGTTTAGTAATTTAGTCGAGTAATTTAGTAAAACAATGTAGCTACTCGCCATTTGACCAATTTACTAAACGTGTCTGTTTCAGCCTTTAGTATTGTATGAATGTTAAGTTACAAGTAGCTTTAATAAAACGAGCTATATAACAATAAGAATATATTTATATATAAATAATAACAATAATAATATGGTTCTGGGTTACCTTCAAATCATCGACAATCATTTCACCGATAACGTTTTCATCGACGAGGTTTCATCGACGTGGAATTCGTCGACAATGTGTATTCATCGACACGTTTAAATCACCGACAACGTTTTCATCGATAATTACGTATTTAAATAAAATAATGAGGCGAATAGTTAAAGTTGTCATAATGTACTGTTAATTTATTGACCTCATTATTTTTTTTAAACGCGTAATTATCGATGAAGACATTGTCAGTGAAATGACTGTCGGTGATAGGAGTGTTGGTGAATTAAACGTCTCGGTGAATACACACTGTCGACGAAACCTGGTCAATGAAAACATTATCGGTGAAATGATTGTTGATGATTTAAAGGTAACCCTATGGTTCTCACTGTTGAAGCTTTCGGGAGCAAGCCATGTCCTATAAGAAGAAATTTCCCGTCGTTTTGAGAAGTAACTAAGGGATATTTTCCTAGAAAAAATATAGGGAAACTTTCGAGATAGCCAAGCATCCCAAAACATCAACAAGGATACAACCCAACATCTCAATTCAATCTGGAGCTCAATCCTCCGAGGTTTTAAATTGTCCAGCTGTACAATTTAAAAAGCTCCCATTTGTGAGTGACCCATGACCTGCCATCCACATATACAGGGTGTAACAAAAATGTTGCAGTTCCTTGAAAGAAATGATTCCTGGGATGGTTTTAAACAACTTTTTCCTTAGCGAAAATGTTAGATGGGGCTCTGTTAACGAGTTATTAACGAAAAGGACAGACCAATCGGGGAGCAAGTACAGCGGATTAATGATGGCGCGGACCATGGCGGACCAATACTACTTACAGCTCGAGCCCGCGCTGAAAATCCACTGTATTCGTGCTTCTATTGGTCGATGTTTTTTTGTTAATAACTCATTAACAAAGCTTCGGAGAACATTTTTGCAAAGGGAAAAGTTGTTTAGAATCACCCCAGGAATCACCTCTTTGAAGGAACCGCAACATTTTTGTTACGCCCTGTATAGTGGATAATCACAGGACACATGTCAGTTTTAGTGTTATCTTTTGGTAACATGACACAGGGTACTCTTTCACGAAACAAAGATCCTAGCCAATACTTAAGGCTATTTCCCCAGAAAACATCAGGAAACGTTGAAGATAAAGAATCTAAAGAATCGCCCTAATAACACCAACAGAGACACTGGCTAACACCATAATCCAAACTGGAGCTCCCTCCTCACAGTTTTTAATTGTTGAGCTGAACAATTTAAAACAACACCATGTCATCGGTGCTCAATGATCCACAAAATACACTCGGTATACTTAAATAGTGCACCGTACTAGACACACACCAGTTTCAGTGTGTCTTTCGATCCTCTGAAGAAGCCAGCTGCAATGCTAGCGTAACGTCGGGAAAACATTTCCTCCTGGACACGGCTTACACCCGAAAGGTTCAACAGTGAGAGCTGTATGACGTCGGACCGTGAAAGCCTCAAATCTATGGTAGCCTTAATCTGTTCAACTTTGAAGATTCGTATCAATAAAATTTTTTGTTGAATTTCATTAATTTGTTCAATATGAAAAAGTTGATTTTGGGTCAAAATGTCACTGAAATTCTCAATGCGGATCACTGTGCGTCGTGCCGGTGTAAAAGGAGATACGCAGTTACAGTGTCAATACGAAAGATTTGATGAGAAAAATTCGTGTAACGGGAATCGGGCGAAAAGGGTGACCCTTCGCGTAATTACGTACGAGGGTTCCATCTCCAAATAACCACTTTCGCTTTCGGAAAACGCAGGATACACGTAGTGTCCGAAAATCGACAAGAGAGACGAATGACGGAAGAGCCGTAGCTGCGCGGTGGTATCGTCGGCGCTCAAGCAGGGAACAATGGACGGATTCAGGGACAGAGGCAAGTTCCGTCGCGTTTTATTTACCCCTCGCGGTCGTGTAACCCGACCTGGGTCACATTAATTGCAAAATCCCGTTTAAGCGTTAACGCAACGTTTGCTTAGGCTCGAAAATTTCGCTCGGAGGACGCACTTAGCCCCCGGTACATACGGAATTTAGTTTCTGTATCGCGTTACCACGGTAACAAGCCGGTCTGACCGTATCCAGTTCTCCATCCAGTCCATCCTGCGGTCGGATAGGCCGACTGGGCATCCCCTCTGAGTTTCGGGATGACGTCAAGAGAGAGGGACCGAGACGGAGGGACGTGGGTCGGACAGGGAAGAGCGACGCGCGAGCCAAGGGAGACAAAGGGGAACGGGGTCAGACAAAGAGGAGCAAATTGGAGTGGACGAGGGTGGACAGGGACGGGAAACGCGGAAACGAAGAGACAGACGGAGAGGCTTCCTCCGTAGGGAGAGGACTCAGGTAAAATCGCGAGAAACTGGACAGTTTCCTTCGCATCCACCGCCGGAATCGTCCACGAGGAAACTTCCCGACGCGGCGCGGCGCCCCGTCCCCATTTCGGTCCCTCGGTGACTGATAGGACGGCTCCGCGAAGGGATAATGATCGACGTTTCCCTGCGACGCACCCGTTGATGGCGCGACGAATTAGCGTTGTAAGGGTTAAGCCAAGTGGGAGCCGCGATCAACGGAGCGTGAAGCGATGGGCATACGTGGCGATACGGGGGAGTGGAAATTCGGGAAGGTATTTTTCATAACAGCGGGAACCATTTCCTGCTTCTGAATTCCCGAACGCTTTCGGGGCGTTTAGGCGGGGTCGTTGTCGCCATCGAAAGGGAGGAAAGAAAGAGGTGAAAGGGGAGAAAGTCGCGTTAACGCGATAAAACGACGCCACGGGTAGGTGAATTGTTATGCGTCGCGGGTCACGATCTTCGGGGGCGGGGGATGCTGAGAAAACGGAGGCGTAAAGCGATCCCGGGGAAGGGGACACGATTGCTCGTATTATGGGGGTAGTGAAAGTATAATGGTGATTCATGGTTCGCGGAGAGGTAGCTGCAACTCCTTGCTTCCTAAAATTATCGTCGGTCTTTTTGCTTCGGCGATGAGTGGCGGTGCATTTAGTTTCGAAGAGCGTAAAGGGTGGGTTCTGTGAAAAATGCGTTAAGCGGTATTAAAAATAGAAAATAAAATATCCCGACTGTTTCAAGTTGCGGGAGACTCGTTTGGAAGGAAAGGAGGAAACGAATTTAACGGCTGTAAGTGCGTTAGCCGCGAGGGGTTGCGCTAAAAATTCTATTTTCACGCTTGACACGGGCTCTCGAGAATACGTAGCCTAGTTACGGGGATGAGAGGCGTGTTGCTCGCGAGCGTGATGCGTCTCGCGACCAGAGCGAAGCTCTCCCCTGATTATTCAAGCTTCTCCGCAACGTCTACCGGCATCTGGAACGAAATCTCTACCGACACGTCATTCCGACATCCTGGGCATCCCGAGATCCTACGGCTCGCGCGGGCGAAACGGGGCGAAAGGGGCGAAAAGGCGGCAGAGACGTCTCTCAACCCCTTGACGCGTTGGCAGCTCTTAACACGCCGCGTCGAGTCGGGAATCGTCGTCGTGAAAGCGTCTGCTCGTTCGCGCTCCAAAGATTAAAAAACTTCTCTATAGCCCCGTGGCTGAACGGTCCGCTGAAAATTCGTCCGAATCGCTTCACCGTTGCGACCGCCACGCGACTCATGAGCAAGCAAAAGGTCCATCGCGCTTTATCTTTGACAAACTTGTGAATTCGGAATTTGTCTTTCGGGTTCAGTGGAATGTGGATATCAGAGAAGGTGTGATTAAGGTCTGGATAATGAACAGACTGCGGATTTTCTTGCATTCGTGACAAATATTAATACTTGGATATGTACAAGAATGCCCACAAATGGAAAAGCATATAAAACGACGGAAATGTGATACCAATTACAGTATTTAGAAAATAATGAAGATTTTTAGTTAAGCTACAATTCATATTCTACGTTTATAACAATGTGAATTTTCCTAACAATCCGCAATCTAATAATGAGTAATGTGTATTATATTCATATTTAAAAATGATAGAACGCACAAATTATTAATAAGTTATTAGTCGGTTTGTAAGGGGTAATGCCACTTTTTGAGCCAATGTTATACAGAACTAAACCATTTTTTGCTTTTTCTTCCAGGTTAAAAATTGGGGGAGAAGTCTTTCTCGTAAAACTTTGCAAATACATTTGCATACATTATGCTTGTTAATACGTTAGTTACCATTAAACTGCGGATTTTTATGCAAAATAAAATCATTACAAGCACAAATACAGAACTGGAACTTGAATAATAGTATGTTCTTAACATTCTAAATTCGATTATATTTGTGATATTATGCATATTTTGGCATATGCTACTAATATTGCAGAGTTTTTGCATACCTAGAATTGTCAAAAATGCATAAAATCCGCAGTGTACTTATCATATAGCATAAGTCACATTTGTACAAGGAAATGATATAATAAAAGCAATAATGGTATTTGAGTACTCATTACATCAGCACTACTTTATTATTAGAAGAAATGTAATTTTTTTTAAAAGTTATGTTATTATAATTGCTATGGTTTCACTTTATCTTTTTATAATAAAGCTACATTCAGTTCGGAATGTTTTATAAAGTATTTCACGAAAGTCTAATTTTCACAAAACTAAGAAAATGAACTTAATTCACTTGTCAACTAAGAGGCTCATATAGCAAACTATAAATAGCAGTGATCAGTGAACGAGTGTAAAGAGTGTTGTAAATAAATACCAGTGACATCACGAGACGAGGAGCGACCCCGTCGACGTAAAAATATGATAGAGAACATTCATGTTTTTCTTTGATGGCCCTCCCATAAGTCACAGTGAATCTATGCGGCCCTTGGTTTTAATAAATCTGTGCATCCTTGCTCTAAAAGATCAAATTTATAAAAAAAAGTAAGTTTAGATGAAATCGCACCGATTTGATTGACGACTCAGATACTTTAAAAAGACTCGTACTTAGGCAAGTATGCACTCATAAGAGTTTTGAACAGTCTTGCAATACCCAGTAATTGTACTTGAAACAGAGTGCTTGGAAAAGTACTTGTACTGGATCATTTTCAAGTATCAAGTACCATGTACTTAAGTTTTTCAAGTATCAAGTACCATGTACTTAAGTTTTTCAAGTACAAGTACAAGCACTTGATAATTTTCAAGTATCAAGTACCAGGTACGTAAGTTTTTCAAATACAAATACAAGTACTTGATCATTTTCAAGTATTAAGTACATGGTACTTAAGTTTTTCAAGTACAAGTACAAGTACTTGATAATTTTCAAGTATCAAGTACCATGTACTCAAGTTTTTCAAGTACAAGTACTTCATAATTTTCAAATATCAAGTACCAGGTACTTAAGTTTTTCAAATACAAGTACAAGTACTTGATCATTTTCAAGTATCAAGTACAAGTATGAGGTACTGAGTTAGGTTCATTCAAGTACATACAAGTACGAGGTGCCGGGTACTGAGAAAGTCTTGCAGTACCAATGTACTCCAATACTTTACACCTCTGATTACAACCGTGTAATGGCTATGTAGGTATCTAAAGGTAGCAGCCGTCGAAAAGTGTGGGTTCAGGAGCAAGGACTGGAAATAATGCTTGAAAAGCAAACGAAGCTTCCTTTAGCCAAACGTCAATCTCCGTGAAAATAACAACGCTTCCTCCTCGGCGTCGCAGAGGAAGCGGCAAACACGACAAGAGCCATCGTAAGCTTCGAAGGAGGCGACAGAGTCACGTCGTTTCACGCCGAGTTTCACGGTAGATTTGTCAATCGAGGGGACTGACTCTAAAACGCATTAGAGGCGGCGCGGCGCGGGGCGACGCAGGGCGGCGGTTCGGGAGCGGCGTCGCGATTGTTTCTGCCGCGAGGGAGCTTTTTCCGAAGACGCGGCGGGCCAGTCGCGCGGAATAGCCGGCAGTCACGGTTTGCTCGAGCTTCCTCGGAGATGTGGGTCCTGCATGTACGGCTCTGTTTGACGACGGAAAAACTTCCGTCCGATTAAGAGCGTCGTCCCGCGTCCGGACAGTTTTCCCTGGGACGTCGAGGAAGTTTCGCGTCCCCCCGCTCCCTCGGAAGCGCAAATACGGCGTGTCAGGTCGAGGGCGACCCGCGATGAAAACACACCGCGCGCCTCCCCCACGTGCCGGGCGAATTAAAAAACTTCGCCATCGCGTAAAAGCGAACGTTCCGGGGGAAACAAGAAACAAGATTTCGCAGGGAGGGCCTCGTGGACGACGGGAGGTGGTTCCGAATTAATTTACGGATTAAAGAAGTCGAGTTGGCTGCCAGGAAGCCGGCTTCCGCCGAGGGGAGGGCGAGCCTTTGACGAGCCGCTGGAACCATCTTTCAGCGAGCAAACTTTTTCCTTTTACATCAGTTTTTTCCTCGCGAACAAGGGGAAGGGAGCGCCACTCGACGTCCATTGGGAAGGATGAATTCGGGGCGGAAGTGTGGCTCGGTGATAGCGTTTAAAGCTAGAGGAAGAGGAGGAAGAGGGTCCGTGAAGCGTGGACGTCGGTTTTCTTGCGCGAGACAAGCGGCGCGACGCGATTCAACGGCGACGGAAAAAAAGCGTGAACTCAACCTCGGTTAACCCGTTGTTAATACGCGGCGAAGTGAACGCGGCGGTCGCGATGACAGGGAGAAAGGGGAACCGGAAAATCGGATGGCGCTGCTCGGATCTCTCGAGCGAAAGTTTCCCGCGAAGAGTAAAAATTCGCTCGGTCGATCGGGGCAAACGGAAAGCTCCGAGCGAGCCGCCGTTGAGTCGAACAAAAAGCCTGAAAGCATCTGCTCGTTCTCGCCACGGAAAGATTAAAAAGTTCTTGGTTCGAGAAAGAGAAAAAGGCAACTCGCAATGATAGTGCCCGATGGACGGCTGGGACAAACGGAAAGCCGCATGCGCCGTCCGACGCTGCCCAAAGTGGTAACTTCGATACTCGAACCGAGTCACTGCACGCCTCCCAACCTGAAATAATTTCTGCCAAATTTGGAATTTTCTTTAAGGGGGTTGAAAACTATCCTGGACGGACACGTTCGGGGTTTCAATTCTTCGACGTCGATTTCCGGACGCGCATTGGTCGTCCGATAAGGGGTTTCCGCGACAAATGGCGCTGTAAAACGTAATAAAATTCGTGTGCGACAGAAGGTGTCCGGAAGACCCGCACTTATGACGCATATTCATAAGACAGATGGTCCGATATCGAAGGAACGCGCGGACGATGCGCGAGATTCATTCGCAGTTTCTGGGAAATTTCCGGAAACCTTCGGTCGGAAATGCTGTTTCGAGTTTCGGATCGAATAGACAGTGATCCGTAATTTTGCATTCCATTTGCATAATTGTGCGTTAGAAGCCGATTGTCGGGGGAGAGTGGAATTGGCGGGGAAGCTTTCTGCGGCGACGCGGAGGAAGGTGTTACTGCATATTGTTCGAACTTGCGAAAAGTTTGCCCGGTTCGCGAATATCAATTAAATTGTAATTATACCGGGAAAATTGCGCTCGATAGTTGTAAACACAATTTCACCCGGCTAAACGGTCAACTTTATACGAATCGATAAAATTCGAAACGATCGACGAGCGACTCTGTTCCCGAAATATTAATTAAACACAAAATGTAGTGTAATTGCGTGACTGAAATACAATATGTCTCCGGGATTCTAATTGAACGGTGCTTCGAGTTTAAATATCGGCAACGCGACTCCTCGACGGTACTTTTACCCCCTGAAATCTCGCGATAAAGCGATTACTATAGCGAGAAAAAAGGCTGGCGAAGGAAGGAAAACCATTTTCATGACTGTTCTTCTGGGTCGAGGAAATACTGCGCCTTTATTGAAGCATTTGCAATTAAAGCCCCTCTTACAATCGACTCGATCTCGCAAGATCTTCTTACGAAAGGGGAACGCCGTCGTTCCTCCGTCGAAACAATGTTCTCCGAGCGGTGAAATATTTCAATTCCTCCGTGAATCTCTTGCAAAAAAAACTCGATAAGAGGTTCGACCTACATTTCAGACGAAATCCGAGACCCCTTCCGCGACTAAAAATCGACGGCGTTGTCGATCCTCAAAGTAAAATGAATTCAAGAACTGTGTCGCCGAAGAAAAATCCTCTCCCTTGTTCCGACAAGGCGTCTCCTCCTTTTCGACGCGATACATATATGAGACGCCTCGGAAAGCGGTAGTTCCGACTCTACCTTTTGATGGAGTAAGAAAAAGATTTCGGATCCCTCCCCGTTATCAAAACTTTGATGTTTTTGCGAGTTTTATCGCTCGGCGAGTCTCGGCCAACAGTCCGGGAACGCCCAGTAGTATGAAAGACAAAGGATCGTCCGCTGGGATATTCTCCATCAAAGCTCCCGCCATAGAAAGATACTTGCCATCAGCGGCGGAAGGCCTCTCCGTATTTTCCGGCAACCTTTCATTACCCTCGTCACACAAATCTGTTTCAGTCCTCGGCGTCGCACTTTCCCAGGGCATTAACGCGTGAAACCCGCCCCCAGGGGTGGTTGGCTGACACCCCCGTTTCCCTTTCGATTTATACCAGCCACTCCGTCGCGACGTGAGCAATAACGCGAACTTCAGACGTGGTCACGAGGATTGCAAACTCGCGTGACTGCTAGTTTACTCGTCGACGAGACACTGCCTGGGCATCTGTATTCATGGGGATGGCTTCTCTGTTTAGCGTATTCAGAATGTAGAAGAGGCTTGCCATGCCGTGGGACAGTGCCTTGCTGAAACTTTGTCTCGCTTGTCGACCGTTTTTCAAATTCCAAACTCGCTTTTCTGCTGTGTTTAATCTAATACTGTAATTATACAGACGCGTGCATAAAAAGCCCAATTTTTTCTGCACCCGAATTACAAAGTAGGGGAAGGTAGGGCAAGACGGGGTAGTCATTGTACCACGTGATGCAAATGTGCTGATCACCATCAAACATTCGGATTCGATGGGTTCTTTCAGTCGTGGACGATGATCAACGAGCCAGCGAGGCACGTGTTGCATGTTTGAATTAGACCACATTTCATCATATTGTGCAATTTTCTTGTTTTTTCATCATGGCTGTTTACTTGTGGCATTAGTATTAAGTAGTGGATTCTCCTGTGAATGTACAGGGTGCGTGCGTTATCTGTGAGCGTGTAAATACCTGGAGAAATATTGATGACATAAAAAAGAAATTAAGATAAAAATGGTAGGGTTTGAAGGGGCATGTATGATGCCTATATGAACTTGACCTTGTGATGATCTTGTAAAGCTGTATGAAGGTCACGGGTACCCAACAACCTCCGTGAGGTTAAAAGGTTATAAATTTATTCTTTATAGTATAATATGATTATTTATATTACTAAAATATATTATTTAGAAAAAAGATAGTAATTATTGTATTCAAAAGGAGAAAATATTATGGCCGAATGTTAAAACGTCTACTTTTTAACTAAAACTTCATTTTTATGATGTATATAAAATAATATTTTGGGGAAAAGGAAACTAGAATAAATCCTGGAAGAAATAGACAATCGGATTTCTTAAATATGGAAAAGCAATAAAAGTGCTGAAGCGCAACGTACACTTCGAATGAAACTGTGTTAATTTTAGTCAGATTATCCTGAAATTTTCTAGGTACAATGCTTTCGAAAAATGAAAAACAATGGATCTCAGAGATCGACAGGAGGTGGCACTGTACAATACACAAACAACTATCGATGTTTTTCAATAAAAAATTTGTTTTATGTAACGTCAGAATTTATTTCGAAAGACACTATTACTTCATAGACAGGATAAATTTCTGTTATTGAACACACAGAAATTGTCATATCTCTAATTTTTAATACTTTAAAGAGTTCATAGCTTATAGAAAAAAAAAAATATTTTAAAATATTAAAGTTGGAAAATTGGATTTTGGTCGCAAAATGAATACAAATGTCTTTTTGAATTTTCATTTTTAAAAACTTCTATTTTAATCATTATTGAACCTTAACTACCCCGTCTTGCCGCAGCTTCCCTTACCTAGAAACTTTTGAGGGAACCCTTGTTCCGGTATATCTTTACAAGATCGGTAGGACCAGGAATACTCGTCTACTTTGCCCGGCATCGAGGCCAGTTAAAGCCCCGAAGCTTAAAAATACAGTAAAATAGAAAAAAAAACTGGTTGCCACTATCATGCTTCTCTTAAGAAGACACTCGACCCAACATCAAAAGTTCCAGGAGCGCGGTCCGAAACTTTCATCCCCGTATCCGTGGCAAAAATTCCAACTTTGTCTGGCGTGGCGCGGTGGCGGCGTCTCTGGCCGCGCGTTAACGTCCAGCTCAGCAAAATGTTGCAAAGTCGCGAGCGTTTCAAAGCGACCAACAGCCAACCGGCTTCCTCTCTCTTTTGCCAGTCCCGGTGGCTACCCCCTCGGGAGTCTAGACCCCGATGCTTTCGTTAATTAGCCCGCTGAAACCGCGCCGGTGGTATCGCAAGTAGCGACCACGGGCAAAGGGAACGAGAAGCACGTGGAACGTGCGCTTTCCACAGGGGAAAGCTGGATTACACGCTCTCTCCTCGGGTGGCGAGAGAGCGGCACGTAACGCGCTGCTTCGTTTTGGCTTCGGTTCTTTGGAAGTTCTTTCACGATGCTGGCAAATGATGATCGCCCCCGATTGCGGACTGCCGCTCCAGCCGCAGCGAGAGCTTGCGTTAAATAAATTGGAGCAGGCGAAAGATACGAGCTGCCTTTGCGTCCCTGGCAACGACGTCGACAGCGAATTTGATAATACGTTTGAGGAAGATTGGGAAACTGGTCGGTGCACGGTGTCGATCTACGGGGTGTTTCGAGCTTAGCATAGTGGCTAAATCTCCGCGATGTAACTCCGAAGCATCGATCGTTTTGTTTAAACGCTGGATTTCCTATACGCGTCTGACGCAATCGTCTAGACGCTTTGTCGCTTTGCGGCTAGACGCAGCGTTCGCACGCAGAAGCAATTTCCTATACGCATTCAGCGCTATCGTGGCCGCACACACCGTAAACGCAGATATCGATATTAACAAAAAAAAAAAAGAAATTGCACTTTAAATGATGTTACAATGTAAATTTTTACGAGTATTGTTTGAAATAATTCATACTTGCCACAATATATAATATTCCTGCTGGACCCACCATTTTTAAGGAATGTCCTTCCTTGTAACAAATTCGGCAAATTACTTGATTTTGGCAGTTCTCCTTCCCGTTTTCGTCAGAGCACTCTATTAACTGTATCATCCTATAGCGGCTCGTTATGATTATTTGTAATCGTCTTTGTAGACTAAAGGGTATTCTATCCGTTAAACAAATAAATAAATAAACATATGAAAATCGCGTATAGGAAAAGAAAAGCATTATATCAGTAGTAATGCGTCAGACGCGTATAGGAAATCCCACCTTTAACCTTTTAGAACCGATGCATATGAGCAACACGAAGTCGTTGCGATCATCTGCGATCATTGCGATTTCATGTCAGTCATTCATGTCCGATTTATTTGTATTTGTGAAAAACGTTGTATGCTAAATCGCAAAGACTTTTTATCGCTCGTGTAGATGGGGACTTATCTGCAATTGGTTTATCACTTTAAGATAATAGAAACAAACATCTTGGAAATAATATCTCGGCAAGAAATCAGCAAGCAATCAGGGTCAGATTTTATAACAGCTATCGCTGAATCTCACCCTTTGCGAAGTAGTCAGAAAATAATTAATAGAATTAGTAGAATTAATAGATATGTACACCTTTACTTTGTAATAAAGAAGTTATTATTAGGGATGTGCGGGATTCCGTTCGGGGCGGGGATTTTTCTCTGGATCGAGAATTTCGGGTTGCCGAATATATCCGGGATCCCGAATAAATCCCGAAAAGATCCGGGATTCCCGAGAATGAACCGAATCCCCGGAAAATATTCGGGATTCCCGAAAATATCTGTGATTCCTGATATTTTGAAGTTTCTTCATACTTTCAAGAATTACAAGAATCCGAAAGGCATTGTGTTCCCGAAGATTACATATGTATTACAATTTTCGAGAATAACGACATTTTCGGGAATCCCAGATATTTTCTAGATCCCATACATCAGTGGTATCAAACACGCGGCCGGCGGCCCAAAACTTGAAATTAATTTTATTACCAAAAATATACAATGCAACACAATGCTAAAGGAAAAATATAATGAAATTGGCATTCCAGATTTTTATTCGTACTTGTCAGAATATTTTATTGAAATGCGTATGTTAGTTGAGAGAATCTTGGCAATGTTTGGTAGTACAGATCTATGTGAACAATTATTATCTGTTTTAAAGACTAATAAAATTTCACACAGGATGAGGTTAACAAATGAACACTTAAAATCTATGTTAAAAATATCTTTATCCCAAAAAATTACACCCGATATTGATAAAATAGTATCGAAAAGATGCCAAGTGTCTAGTAAAAAATATTGTCTTTTAATTTCTAAAATTAATGTATCTTTTAATGTATTTTTTAATTCTTGTAAATTTATTAAAGTAAAATAAATGTAAAATTTAAATGAGTTATTTTCCATTATGAATAATAGACTTCTTTTTCTTCCTGTCTGCGGCCCACGGATTTTCTTAAACTAAATTTGGTGACCCGTATTCATACATGAGTTTGACACCACTGCCATACATTGTCAGGAATCCCGAATCTCTTCGGGATCCCGAACATTCTCGGGAATCCTGAATCTTCTCGGGATCCCGAACATCCTCGGGAATCCTGAATCTCTTCGGGATCCCGAACATTCTCGGGAATCCTGAATCTTCTCGGGATCCCGAACATCCTCGGGAATCCTGAATCTTCTCGGGATCCCGAACATTCTCCGGAATGCTGAATCTTCTCGGGATCCCGAACATTCTCGGGAATCCTGAACATTTTCGGGATCCCGCACACCACTGGTTATTATTATGAAATCGGAAACCGAAAAGCAACAGAGAGAATTCGAGCAGAGGAGACACCCTGTAGAGGACAACCGATCCGGCAACAATTTGCGGAGGACCTATTTGATCGCGCTGGACGCGTGTGCTGCCTTGCCTTCTACAAATTCCCTCGTTTCATTCGGTCCGGTATCCAGTTCCCAAGCAATGAAACGTTACAAACCATCCAACACCCTCTCTCTGTACGGTTTCCTCGGTTTCCTATCGTCCACGCTTTCGACTCGATTTTTAATCGAATGGAGGGCACCGCCGCTACCGCCGCATACCGACACGGTCGCTAATGAATCCACGCTGCGGTCGATGTCTATCCGCTAACGAAACAGATAACAAAGGTGTTTCGTTGGAACGCGGTTAGACAAGTTGAGATAAGAAAACATGCAACGAAACCCTACACGTCATCCTCTTTGATTTCGTCTTGAACGAATCGAAGGGCGAAATCGCGTCGCGCCCGCAAAGATCCCTTTGTTTCTGCCGAGGCGCCTGTTCGGATCCGCAACAGGAAATTAACAGCTAGGTTTCGTGTTCCACGTATCCCGCGCGTATTGTCGCCATCGCCCAAAGGTAAACCGGGATTTGTTAAGCTTTCTGCTCGCCTCGATATTAAAGATAACTGGCCGTGCAGGATTTGCACGCGTTTCGATAAAAATCGGCGCGCGATACTCGTTGCGATCGAGCAATTATTAAATTCTAGACCGCAGGTTCGTATTTGTAATTGCTGCGAGATCGATCTTCGACGATCCGTGCGAGTCGTAGCACGTGGATGCAGGGACGCGATTACCCCTAGGCAAAAAAGTCACATGTCTTATATTTTAGACGCAACGAACCATTTCTATTTTCAGTTTATATTTCTTTGTAATCTCTACAACAATTTTTAAACAAATATCACCCTCATTCTTTTCTATAGATGTTTCACTAGTTTGAGTAAAAAAGTTTATATAAACATATGTCTAATTTATAATGCGTATAGGAATGAAATATTTACTATTCCTTCTGAAACACCCTATGTAAGAAGGGTACCAATTCAGTTTTGTGCCTAGGGTCCGAAAAACTATAGACGCGGCTCTGTTGGATGGTGTGTTTTTGATAAACCGTGCGATTCCACGTGCCGAATTTGATAGGAACGTGCTTCATTAAAATTAATACCTGTAGATTTTCATCTTGTACACTTATTTGACTGCTTTTTACATATCAAGTGGTACATCTCTTATCTTTTGATCCGATAAAAGGTAATCGATATGCGAAGTGTAAAAAATCTGACAGCACTTTTGACATAGAAAAAGGATATGTCTAACCGGGGGAATTTCTTTTTCTTGATCGAAAATATCGATTTTTTGGAATTTGTTTAAATAAACAAAGCTATAAACATGATGATTTGAAACTTCGTATCTGTGTTTAACACTTTTATTAAACAAAAACAATTTTTACGGTTGAATTCATTCCTAAATATAATTGGAATCAACCGCTGAATAAACGCATTGCGAAATTGCAGTTGACATATCTGCTTTTCGGTTCACATAAAATAAAAAATTCTAATGTGATTTTATTTTATGCACATATTCTTATCGTTTGACCTTCGAAGAATGGTAACTCTTCAAATCCAGATTTCGATTTTACTCCCGAAATTGCTCAAATTTCCGCTAATTAAAAAAAAAAAAGTATACAACCTATCGCCTTGTAGGTCGAACTATATATGTATACAATAAAACAACATTAAAATTTTTTATTTCGTATGAACTAAAGGGCAGATATTATGTCAACTGCAATTTGGTGATGCGTTTAGTCAACTGTATTTTCAAGTGAATTCAATCGCAAAAAGTTGTGTTACTTAATAAAAGTTAAAAACATATATAAAGTTTCAAATCATTATCTTTATAGTTTTGTTTATGTTGTAGCAAATATGTTTTAACAGAATATTTATTTCACTGTTTCTTTCTTTACAATGATACAAAAAAGATGATTTTCCTTAACAAATATGTGGATACAAAATGAGATACACGTGCTGCAGCTTCTGTTCACACACGACAGTGAGAGAGAGAGAGAGAGTTTATTTAAAAAAATTTCGAGAAATCGATATTTTCGATCAGAAAAAAAAATTCCCCCTTAAGTTTTCGTAGAAAATTCCAGTGTTTCAGAAAGTGAAGAAGATTCTGTTAACATTTGGCAGTTCTGCGAATTCGGCAAGACTAGCTAATTAGTTATTCTTGTTCGATTAGTATAACTCATAGCGATGATAAGAAAGTCTGATTATAGGGACTTTCCATAATCTTTCGCACACATGCGAAATGACACGTGTACCAACGATCGTTGTCAGCGATATGCGTAAATTAGTTTTATACATTTGAAGTTTTGCTCTTCCTTTATCGAACTTCTTCGTATTTATTATCTCTTGCCTACCAGTTTAACCGGAGTGATTCAAGGCGATTAAAGATAGTTGTCACCTCGTGCACGTTTATCAACGTCGTGGTAAACAGTGCCAGCAAGTACTATGAATTTTTCAGCACCATAAAAAAAAATGGTCTGACAAGTTGTTGTTCACTATTTCGAAGGACAATTCCTGGTGTTTGCCGGTTGCCGCACAAATAATCTGCATTTCCCAATAGACGCGTTGCATTTGATATCGCACGATTTTGATTCAATGAATTTCCCGGAACATCTTATCATTTCTAGTCTTTGCTTGTCGAGCTTCTTCGACGCAGAGCAACGCATTTGTTTACACGAAGCGGGAACAATCAATGCAATCGTCGCGCGATTAAGCAATTCTAAAACTTCTGGTTGAAGTACTATACGTATAAAGTATTGCGATGGAAAGCCGCGCGTTTGTTTTCATGAGGAAGGAGCAGTAAGCGAATCCGGCGCATTAACATTATCTCGTATGTTCAAGCGCTGTAACATTTTTCTGAAAAAAGCAACGCAATTCGCTTTGCATAAGACTTCCTCCGCGCAAGATCAAGAAGCGTAATGTGCAAGAACCGCGCTCAAAATGAATTCTAGCCAATTTTCCGGAAAAATATGGTTCGCGTACGAGAGCCGAGCGTTTCCCGCCGTCAGGAGAAAACGGGTTAACATTTTTCCGCATCGAGGTCTCGCGCGACGAGGAGCGTCCGGCAAAAAAGGTCGTTCCCAGCCCGTCCATCGTGCAGAACGACCTCCGTGTTTTTCACGGGACTCGAGTAATAGCCGGCCCGTCATTTTGTCGCGCGCTATCAGATCGTCGAAGGGATTCACGCAGGATCCCATTGTCCTTCGTGACGAGCGAGCCGGGTAATCGTTTAGCCTTCCGCAGACGATGGGCGCGAAAAGATCGCGGGCCACGATTGCCAGGGAAATGCAGGCGCGGCCGGCGCGCTAAGCAGGCCGCGAGTCGTAAAATTACAAGGCGGCGATCGCGCGTCCTCGTAATTTCACGGGTTATGGATCGCGGTGATAACGGGCGAAGCCACTGGGCCCGCCGCTAATGAACAGGCCTAGAATTTTTGTTCTCGACCTCGGAGTCTCTCTGCGCCCCCTTTCGCTTCCTCTCTTCGTTCGCCTTCCCTTGTCCCCGGGCTCGCCGCAATCCACGGGGAACGGAACCGCGCAAAGGCATCGCGACGATTGCTTATTTCCGGTTCAGCCTTCGGGCGGCTTCGCAGACGGAAGCCGCGCGGTTCTGTCCGCCGCTGTCGCCGCGACAGAGGACCGAATCGAGCCATTCTCCTTTCTCTTCTCTGTCTCCCCCCCCCCCCCCGCCTCTACCCTCTTTCCTAGCCGTCGCGTCGAGGTGATTCGAGAATTCTTGCGCCGCGAGTAATCAAGGGTAGAATGCGTAGAGGACGCCCATTGTATGGGATTTTGTCCTCGGGCGTGTTACCCGAGTCGGAGGTATTGATTTTTGGCGTGGAGTTCGCTTTTCCGTAATTTATGGAAACGCAGAGGAACGTTATTAGCTTATACGCTTGATGCCTCGCAGTGATTTCTTTGGGCAAAATAAAAATGTAGATCCTGACGATCGTCGAGTATCGAAGCGGGGCTTATTTTACTTTCTATTCGAAAGCGGTCGAGTCGCGATTCGGGAGTTCGAAACGATCCACGGAGGAAAGTTTCGATCGACGTAAAAGGGAATTTCCAATTCAGCTTGATAGCACCGCTACACGGAGGTCACTTACAAAGTTTGCCGATTACGTTCTCCGCTATCAGATTTCGGGGTTCGGCAACCGTGCAGGAACACGGGTTTCGAGTGACGAGCCTCATCGATCGCGTGAAGGAGTCTTAAATACTTTAGATAATCGATCGCCGTTTGTCTATCGATCTCGTATCTCGTATCTAAATTAGTGAATCGCAACGCAATGCAAAAGCGTAACGAAAGTATACTTCGCGTTGCGGTGAAAACGAGCTGGTGTGCTCGGCTAATTACGCTCGGAGGAAAGAAGTTGATTGGAAGCGACGAAGGCGGAATCATCGCGTCGCATAGTGGTCTGGATCCGCAGAAACACAAACTAAAGTCACATTTTCGACTTCTTTCGACGACTTTCGAAGTCGAAATTTTAACTATAGATTCTTATAGCCTGGGACTAAGTTTTCGCGTTTATGCGAGTCGCTGAAAATCACTGTAAGTTGCAGGGGTGTGCGGGATCCCGGTCGGGACGGGAATTTTTCCCAAGATCGATACGGAATCCCGAAAATATCCGGGATTCCCGCGAATGTTCGGGATCCCGAAAATATTTGGGATTCCCGAGAATGAACCGAATCCTGAAAATATCCGTGATTACCGACATTTTGAAGTTTCTCCATACTTTCGATAATTACGAGAATCCGAAAGCCATTGTGTTTCCGAAGATTACATATTACATTCCGGATATTTTCTATATCCCGTACATTGCCGGGAATCCCAAACAATTTCGGGAACCCCGAACATTTTCGGGATCGCGTATATTCTCGGGAATCTCGCAAATACTCGGGCATCCCGGGTATTCTCGGGAATCCCGTATATTCTCGGGAATCCCGAACATTTTCGGGATCCCGTATATTCTCGGAATCCCGCAGATACTCGGGCATGCCGGATATTCTCGGGAATCCCGCACACCACTGGCAAGTTGCTATTTTTTTAGTTTTATAGATTAAGAAAAATGTCTGCTTCAAACTGATTGCACTTTTCCCTAACATTCTCGATATTTAGCTAATTATATTTTTCGCTAGGTTGGAATTTATTCAAAACCCTGGTAGATGTTTGTATGTACATTAATAATTCCTTTTGTAAGTAAAACGTCAAAAAATACGATCACATATACATATAATAGAGTTGTCAATACTAGTTCACAGTGCTTCGACTTCAGATTCTTGATGGACATGCAATCCAGTATAATTTCTTTACATCCCTGACAAGAATCAACCATTCCTTTGTCTGAAGAATACAATAGTATAAATGGTTTTGATGAAACATTGAAAAATTCAGGTCACGAAATGGAAGCGAGCATTATTAAAAACATTCTTATGAACCGTGTACAGCAAATTTTCGCATATAAACTTTATGTTAAAAAAAGCGACAGAACTCGTTATAAAAGACTTATTAATACCGATAGGAGAATTCTCAGAAGAAGCTTAAGAAGTAAATAATAAAAGGTTCGGTATTTTAGGGAACACCACACTTGTAAGACATCGGTACAAAAAATAAATGAAGATTTGTTCACACAATTGCTACTTACAGGGAGACCCTACAGTGTGTACTCCTCGGATTTTAATGAAATTTTAGTGAATTAATCTAGAGGATATATGGTGACATTCTGTACAACATTTTACCATTTTACCGCGAATATTAAACTGAAGAGAGACTTCCTACATACAGGGCATTGGGACTGGCTTCAGACGAAAGTCCAAAGATATAAAAGCGTCGCGCGATAGCGGACCTCTGTCAAAGGTAGGGAGATAAGAGACGTTCCTCTCTCGTCGAAATTGGCACTCGAGATTGATACACGCGTGCTTGATTTTCGCTTGTTCTTTGAAGAGACTCGAACCGGCCGCGCGACCCCTCTCGCTTCCCTTCCTTCACTTTCTCTGCAGATATCATTGCGAAAGCGGGCGGGAAATCGCTCGGGGTTCCTTCCGAATTTCGCAAAGCACGAGATTCTGTATCGGTCGAGCGAAGAAAGAAATCGAGGGTCAGTTTAGGGAAGGAGGGAGGCGAGTTCGAGCGAATAAGTTGAGGAAAGAGGGACAGAAAGAAATTAGAAATTTTTCAAAGTTGTTCGATGCTCCGAGAAATGTTCAATACTCCCGGTCGTTTCTCTCGAGATGAAAATTTCTAATTCGCAGCAGCATCCCCAGCGTCACAATTAGTGGACCAGTCGCGAGGCAAACAAACCCTCCCCCCCCCGACTTTCAGTTCCATCGACGCTGTTATCACGAGAATACCGTTGAAAAAGGAACAAACTGCGGAGGTACACATATTGGAGGATGCAATAGCGGAAACGGTGGAAACAAAACGGTCGGTTTCCTGCAAAGGGCTCAAAGATTTCCTCTCGTCCCAGGGGCGTCTCTCTGTAATACAGGAAAACGCTTCCCGGCGAGACAGGAGTCGATAAAATTGTTTTGTCCCAGCGGAGGGCACGGTCAATGGACAAACGAGAACCTTTAATCCTGCGTCTCGCGGATCGAGGTCACCCGATGCACCCGATGCATCATCCGCACACGCTGCTTTCCCTCGCTCGCGATCGATCTTAGTGACACGTTATCGGTAAGCAAACACGTTTTTCGTTCTTTCGACGGTAATGAAATGCGTCGGCCAACAAAAAACTGCGAATCGGAAATATTCGGGGAATTCTAACTCGCGGGAAATTAGAATCGACTTTCTTTCCGAAATCAACTCGGCTTAGATACGGCGATCAGTCTTACGCGCAGAGAAACGTGCAGGCAAAGGTAATTTTCTGACTAGACAATGTTTTGCCGGGATCAAAGGTCGCGGACCATTTTCAGTACTGCGGGAAAAACCATGACCCTTACGCATCGAAATCTAATAATAACCGCACCATATACATATGCATGCGCGCCTGTTCGCACGGATGTCTGAACACACGTGTACAGCCATGCACAGGGTGATCCTGAAATATGTAAATAGAAGCATGAGCCTTGGACCGTGCGATTCTGTTCGCTTTGTTTAAAAAACGCGCCAACGAGGTCGCCTGGCGCAAAGCCAGAATTCCGACTACCTGCAGCCTTTCTTTCGTTACCAAATTAACTTTAGAATATAATAGGATCGCTGTTAAAAATTTGCATGTCGGTGGTCGCGTCAAAGGCTGATTCCTGAAGAAAATAGACGGGATGGAACGCGGTTTCGGCGTGGCAATTTTATCGAATTTCTTCGGCAACACCGCGTACACCGGGAGACGCGTACATGTACAGGCGCATTTCCATAGGTACATAGTTGGACGGTTAGAACTATTATCGGTGTGCAGGTTTGGCCAAGGGCCGTGCGGTCACGTGGACCAGATAGCGGTTCACGAATCACTGAACACGGAACCATTCAGTGAGAAACGCTGATGCATAATCCACGGTATTTATCGAAATCACGCGTCTCGGTTGCCGGCCGGTGAACTCGTGCACGGAAGGAACACGATCGAACGCGCGCGTTTGATAAATTTCGATTCGGTTCCAGAGAACGGTGACAGTGAGGAGGGCGCGAGTGTTTCTGGGTGAAAAGACGGTGTAGTTTCGGAATTCGCGAAATCAGTGGGAGAGAAACGCCATCGATTCAAAACGAAACGACGAGTTGACGAGCGATGCGCGCGAATCAAAAATGCGAAGCATCGCTTTTCCATTTTCCAGGACCACCGCGTTACAACGAATTAATAGATAAAAATTCGATTGTAAACGCGGCGCGCGGATGTATCGACAGGTGCACGGTCGGGAAAATGTAGCGGCGCGACAACAGTTCGCAGCTACTCGAAATATGTAGTCGATTGATAACGATCGATCGGTATACTTCGCCAAAGGGCCGAGGGCGATTCAGCTTTATGCGCCGCGTTTTCGTTGATTAATTTCAACCTCGCGCTCGTTCTCGATCGAGTGTTAGGACGAGCGGTGTAATGACACGTGTGCCATGAATGTTTCCATAAACATGTCACCGTCGCGGCGAATTAGAATATCGAATATCGATCAGCGAACATCGTGGTACCAGAGCGTGGCGGTCGACTCGAGCGCGGATAATTAATGCAGTGTAGGTTGACATTTACATCCTGCGGTTAGGAAAGGTTCTTTCTCTTCGTTCGGTTCCGAATTGTTTAGGACGCGCGGGACCTTGAAAAAGAATCCAACAAGGCAAGGACTGCGAAATCTCTAATCACTTAGCCGTATGTGCATTTAATACTCCCACGCGACTTCTCAGAACTCGATCTCTATTCACAGTCGAATATCATCGTACTCAGTATGGATATTATAACTGTGTTAATCGTCTTTGCATTACCGCAAATACCTTTTGCAATGATTTGAACTTCTTTTCTGATTCCCTTATGGCTTTCAGAAACTCTGCGCGTAAGGCAATACGAAACACAAACTGATCAAACAATCCATGCCGTTTTCTTTTATATTTTTTATATCTTTATATTTCTTTTATATTTTTATATTTCTTTTATATTTTTATATTTATTGTTATCTGTTTCTTTTTTTGTATATTTTTGTATTTTTATTTATATTTGTTTTTGTGTCCATTTGTATTTTACTATTTATCTACATCTTGTAACATAGGGTTCATCCCGTTAGAAATCAAATATTATTATTATTATTAATACTTTAAGTTGATGAGGAAAGAGCCCTAAAAGGGTTTGAGTGCATGGCCTTTTGTTTTCAAGGAATTAATAAAACAAATGTTATGAAAATAATGGATTACCATGTCATTTCTTCTTTTCCTAATTATAGAACGTTCTCTAGATCTCTTCTTTCTAGTTCCGAAAAAATATTCTATTGAACTGTAATAATGATTAATTTCTCAATTGAATGCACATGCAGACAGGTTCTTGCCATCTCCTTGTAAAAATATCGTGATAGAAAATTTATTCGTACGTCTTGGAACACTTTCCATACGAAATTGAAATTTGAGAAAGCTACGCCTGTTACAAATGTTTTAAATAATTATTCTCCTCGTTAATCGGCCATTTGTCTCGAGAGTATTCGGCGCTCGAAGCGACGGACGCGACGGAAAAAGTAACCGTTCATTGAGAGACGTGTTCCGAATTTCCCCAGGATTCGATCGATCCTATCGACTCGCGATATATCTCAATTGACCGACCTACTTCGCGGAAAATTGCAGATTTCCTTGACAAATGAGACCCCGAGCTCCGTGGCCGGTGAAAAAGGAGGAGCGGAGAGAATGTATCGGGTTGTAACTCTCGTCGATTTTTACGGAGACGCGAGTTCGAGCGCGATCCATCTTTCCCGACCGACGAAAAATCCGCTCGGCCTCGCGTGCTCGTCCATCACCAAAGTGGCGAGTTTTAATTACCACAGCCCCCGGCGGTAATGATGACGAACGACTCACTAGCCGCATAGAACGAGACCGCGTCGTCGAGAGGACGATTTCGTCTCGATATCGGTTTCAGACATTTCATTACGTTGTTTACTCGGTCGATCTCTACTTGGCATAGAGGAAGGTGGGGCAAGATGGGGTTAGGTCTGGGTTAGATGGTTTGCGGGGCAAGATGGGATTTTAGTTCATTTCATATTGTCATACTTCTATGTTAAAAATCCATGTTGAAAATAGAAAATTCAGTTGAATTATGTATAATACCAATAGTTACAGTCAGTTTCTAGCGACCTCATGCGTTTTGTGACCATTTTTCTATTTTTAACGATTGTAATCTTATTTTTTACCATCTTCTGAATGTTAGTAGGTACGTAACAATCCTCAATTATACTATATTTTGAATATTATCAGTTAGACAGTTTTCTAAAGTATTTATTTATGTGCTCATCAATATCATTCGTAAATAAATTAATTAAAAAAAAAGTCTGGTTCTTAAGTCAAGTTCTAAAGTCAAAAAAGCAAAGGGAGCAATTTCTGATCACCCAAATTATCTCCAATATGAGCTTTCAAATTTTAATTGTGAAATTCAAAATAGTTAATAACTATTTAGTTAGTGTTCAGGATCAATTTTTAGTATGATAGTTGTATGTATATAAGCTGATCAGGAATTGGGTTGTAATCAGAAATTGGATCCTTGACGGTATGTAATATTTTTTACAGATGCAATATCAATAATTGCAATATTCTAAAGCACTTTGTTGTTAGTCCCATCTTGCCCCACCTTCCCCTACTGTTAATAAAGGTTACCAACAAATCTAGAGAAGACCAAGGGAACTCACGTTCATTTCCTGATTTTCCGGTCGCTCTGGGAAAATGCCGCGACATCGTCGTTCCTTTTAGGCCAGTAATTGTGGTGAAACAAGCGTGTCGTTAAATGAAAGAAGAGATCGTCGAGCGGTGACGTACAATTTTCTGGTTCCGATCGGAGAACTTCGGCTCATCATGACGATGCTTGTTAGATCGATGGGTGTTCAAGGTCGATCGGGAATGTTGGATTAAAGCTCTCGACGTAGGCGGAGCGTGCAAGAGAAGTTAATGCTCGACTGGTGACGTTGCGTCTCGGTGAATTTATCCTATTCCGGATATCAGATCGTTGCTCCACATTTTACCGATTCCCATTAACTCCCAACGCGACAGATTATCTAGACAAATCGATTGCTTCGTAAAGCCGGGAATCCACCAGAAAGCCTAAGCTAAGCTATGCTTCATTAAGTTAACAAAAATTGGTTTCAATACATTTTTATGCAACTGCTTCCAAGAGCTGTGCTATGTTTTACCAAACTATGCCTTAACCATAAATTCAGAAAATTAGGGGTTTCTACAGTTTAACATCTTGACGGGGGTTGACGAGCCCGAACGAGGCTTTTATGCAAATGCGCAGCCTCCATCAGGTTGTCAGAGTCGTTTAGGTTCATAATGTCTCGTTAAAAGATCTTCCTGCTATTTGAAATCACATCGGGGACTTTATTTCCGAGCAAAATGTAAAACTCTAAGGAAACTATCTTTGATACTGTGCTTCAAACGCAGAATTGAAGCGGGATACGCGCTACAATAAATACGATTTCAGAAGGAAGACCCTTTTACCTTTTCTGCTGAGAGAAGATTATCCGTGCACGGTTCTAAGTAGAGTTGTCGACGCAACAGGAGAGTCAGCTCGATGTTTTTCAATTCGCTTAAAATTTGATTACAACTCATTCACACGATACGGTAAAAAATACCAAATCGGTTACAGCTGAAGGCGGCATTCCCAAAATTCTATATTTTCACAGCTACGTTTAGCTGACAGACTCCAGACATGTGAATTCCTGGATTCGGGATAATGTGTAACAAACAGTGCTGGGGACAATTCAAATAAAAAGTATTGGAAATAGTAATTACAATACTTTTATTCAAATAAAGTAGTATTTCAGCATTTATTTGATTTCTTAGTTCTACATAGAAGAATAATTGAAAATATCTATTTATTACACATGTATAGGAGCTATTAATTGAAGTAATATTTGCTGTGCGATGTTTTAGAAATAATTATTTGAAATAATAGTTTTCGTAGAATGTATTACGAATAAATATTTTAAATAATATTGTTTTAAGGATATATGAAAATTAATTATTTCAACTTGTATTTCATAGTATTTTACTTACATCTTTCTCTTACTCTATAATGTATAAGCATAGTTATGAATGTCTAGATATATCCATAGCTTATTTCGGAGAAAGGTAGTGCTGAAGTTTCATTCCACTAATAATAGCAGAAATATTTATTTCAAGTAACTATTTTAAGTTCGTGCTTCGAAACACATAATTGAAATACATATTTCATATACTTGAGAGAGTAAATAAATATTTCAAATAGTATTTCCACTAATACAAAAATAAATAGATATTTCAAATTATTCAAAATAACATAGTTTTGGAAATAATCTCTGAAAATATTTTTATTTTTTATTTCAAATATTATTTTACCCAGCCCTAGTAACAAATTTTATTGTAACAGCTCAATTACACTACAACAAATCGTTCATTAGACGAATTTTAACTATGAATGCCGAATACGGTTAGAAAACCGTATCGTGTGAACTGGCTGAATGATGAGCCGCGATACAAAAACTGATTAGGAGAGAAAGAACGGCAGAATAACGGTAGAAAAATACTGGGCTCACGACTCCCGGTGTATACAAATTATTTTTCTTTCAAGCGGCTACACAATTCCGTTTTGTACTGGTACTCGCTCGCGGTGCACTTTAATTTCTCCGGAGATTTATGCAAGCTTTGAGCATGTGCTACGCAATAACAGGATGCACGGTGCATGACATCGGTCGCTTCTTTTTTTTTTTTTTTTTCGCGTACCCTCAGAGTCAAAACGCCAACAATCTTTTGCTTTACCGTGAAAGAGATTTGTGGGTGAGCGCCAACTTTTCGCGCGAGAGACTTAAATTAGGTTTTAATTCTATGATTACTTTCAATTTTAAAGTATAGTGATGTATCATAATTCAATACAGCTTTCATAAACTATTCCACTGTATAGAGTGTCGATTATCCGCGATAAGATTTGATATTGTCATTTAACGCACTGATGCTAGATGTCGATAATAACCTGAGTTTATCGTTTACGTTGCAACGTGAACATGATTAGCCTTTTAACTAGTTACACGGGAATTGAAACAGACAAGTGAATGCGGAGGGAATGAAGAGCAGGCAGCATCGTTGTTTCCATAGGCAAAGATCGATTAAAAATTAGAAAGAGAAAATTTATGTCCTTATCTTTCATTGACGTTTCATTCTCGTTGTACTTGAAAATAATAAACAAGAAATGATCGAGTAGTAGCTATCTATTACCTTCAAGTAGCAAGTGAAAAAGTACAGAAAGCAAATATTGTTACATAAGTGATTGTCAATGCTTATCGTAGGAATCTCTAAGTTAATGTGATTGTACCGATATTCAGAGAATCGTTTATTGCGCTTGATAAGAAGAAGCTATAAATTACATCGTGATTCTCTACACGGCATATTCTACGTGACACGAATTTAATTAACACGTTCGTCAATCCAAAGGGGGTCTAAAAAAAGTTGCGAAAATGCGTAAAGAAATACTTCTGGTCGTGTGTCTGGGGTTGATAGCCTGTGCGCTTGGAAACGACTTGCAACTCGGAGAACGAAAGGAAGGCGATATACTAATCAAGAATCAATTAATTTGGAGGGTAAGTAAAGTGATACTTTTAGTTATATACAACAAGTGCTTCGACTTTCAAGTAATTAACATTATAAATAAAATTCTGTTTGCTAGCCTCCGCTGTTTGGAAAGCCACAAGTTGCCAAGTGCGTGATCGTCGCTCCTCGCGGTTTGGTCGTTTCGTCCGTCAATGTTACACACGTTGACACGGAAACAGTGGAAACAAAGGTGGTCAAGGGTCAACCTGGGTGGAAAGTGGTGGTCGTACTAGCGTTTTCAGAACCTGGTGTTGGAATTGAGATGAAATGCGTTGGATATGCTACGCCTTTAACACCTCCCACAACAACTACACCATCCACGATAACTTCTACTGAAACTACAACCACCGAAGCTACAACGACAACCACCCCTGTACCTGAAACGACAACTGAATCCGATGACTCAAGTTCCAGCGAAGAAGAATCTACAACCGAACCCAGCAGCACGTCAACGCCTAAGCCAACAACACCTGAAGGTACAACTTCTGAAACTTCGGCAGCACCTGAAACCTCCGCAGCTCCCGAAACTTCTGCTGCACCGGAAACGTCTGCAGCTCCTGAAACCTCAGCAGCACCTGAAACTTCCGTAGCCCCCGAAACTTCTGCTGCTCCTGAAACCTCAGCAGCACCTGAAACTTCAGCCGCTCCTGAAACTTCTGCTGCTCCTGAAACTTCAGCAGCACCTGAAACTTCCGCAGCCCCCGAAACTTCATCCCCTGTCTCAACTTCAGCCGCTCCATCGCCTGTTCCAACTTCAGTAGTTCCTGAAATCTCTGCAGCTCCGGAAACTTCAGCCGCTCCGGAAACTTCCGCAGCTCCGGAAACTTCAGCCGCTCCGGAAACCTCCGCAGCACCCGAAACTTCATCACCTGTTCCAACTTCAGTAGTCCCTGAAACCTCTGCTGCTCCTGAAACTTCATCGCCTGCCCCAACTTCAGTGGCTCCTGAAACTTCAGCCGCTCCTGAAACCTCAGCCGCTCCGGAAACTTCTGCAGCTCCTGAAACCTCAGCCGCTCCGGAAACTTCAGCCGCTCCGGAAACTTCCGCAGCTCCGGAAACTTCAGCCGCTCCGGAAACCTCCGCAGCACCCGAAACTTCATCACCTGTTCCAACTTCAGTAGTCGCTGAAACCTCTGCTGCTCCTGAAACTTCATCGCCTGTCCCAACTTCAGTGGCTCCTGAAACTTCAGCCGCTCCGGAAACTTCCGCAGCTCCTGAAACCTCAGCCGCTCCGGAAACATCAGCAGCTCCTGAATCTTCTGTCGCTCCGGAAACATCCGCTGCTCCTGAAACTTCACCCATACCGGATCCCGTTTCTCCGCTAGTGAAATTGTTACTAAGAAAGTAGGAAAAAATTTTAGTATAAATTGACGACGTCCTGGCTATTAAAACGTTAAGGAGTAATCTAGGTAACAGAACAATAATTTAATTTAGCCATTGTATTGATGTGACGAGTGGAACGAGTGATCTCTCGGAAGCACGATACGTTTAAAAAAGTGCATTGTGTTGTATATAAATTATGGTATGTGCGTCATGTACATCAAATTGACAAATATTCGTGTACAAATTCGCTAAATATGCAATCTTTGTATTAGGATATTTTGGGACTTGGATAAATTTCCCTACAATAATTATTAAATGAGAGAATTATTTGTAACAAATTTTGTATATGTTTAATGGGATCCTGATTACTAGTTGTAAACGCGTGTAAAACCATTATCTCTGATCGTACAATTTTCCTTTCAGTGAGGAAATTCCCGTCACACACGCTCCTTCTAATCTCGAATAAGTACGAGCTTCCTAACAACCTGTTAGTCGCCCTCTCTTCCGTCATTCGACTCCCGTCGGAATAAATTAAAATTCTCGCGGGGGATTTCACAGTGAAGCGGCAGCCGGCGCGCGGAATAACATCGTCGTCGACGTCGTCGTCGCTTACGTATTTCAGGTACCATTGATTCCGTGACGGGGATGTAATTCAACGCGCTTGAAAATTCTAAGCACAGACGTTTCGTTGCTAACGCGTTTCCAGGAAATGCTCCCCGAGGCGATGGTTTAGGGCTGCATCGCACGTAAGCCACCACTGTTACTTGATTCGCTTCATCATCCGCAACCGACTTAGAACCGTCTTCCTCTACCGACCTCTTTCGCCCCTTTCTTTCCTTTTCTCCTGTCTTCTGGTTGCGCGCGCGCGTCGCGAGCCACGCTCGTGAAAATTGTACTCCAATTTGGTAAAATCCGATTTGTATGGATGGTCCGGATTGTGATATCGACGACCGGGGTATCGAGTGCTAGGCTACCGTGGAATTTTGATGGCATTTACGGAGATGAAGTGCCGTTCCTATCTGCTTCTTTGAAAAATTAATTCTTCCCCACCACTTCGATCGGCATCCTTCGTTAAACATTCAACCGTAAACGGAAACGAAAGTCGATGATAGTCGTTGCGATCCATTCGAGTGTGAAATACTTGAAAGCCTTCGTGTACTTTTTTCAATCGAAACGAACTATCTCGAGTTCATCTGAAGTAGTGAGTGTACCATTGGAATATTTCTTTTTCGCAATACTGATAAAACCAGACCCATGTGAATTCGAAAGCTAGAAGCTACGCACGTAGAATGAGTACGTGACGCAACCTAATCGGTAGTATTAGATAAACCAAACAGAGAGATAGCTTTGCACGACAGGAAATTAGCAGGAGTCAGATAATCGAACGGGTCTGGGAAGTGCGAAAGCCTTGCGTTAAAATATATATTCTGCCACATAAGTACCGGGAATTGCTTTTTTAAAAAGCCAGCGTAAAAGGTATGAAAATAAATTTTTTGTTGTAAATTGGTACCAATATACCTAATTGTTACGTAGAGTTTTAGCGCGATCTCTCGACCAGAGTATCTACAATTGTTAATTAGGTTAATCAACCTCAAGCGTGTTCTACGATTTTCAGAATGGATACAAATATCGAACAAAAAGTTTGCCTCAAATTTTTCCTGCGCTGGCTGCACTACTGCAAAATGAACCAATCGCTGTCTCCTTCTATTTCGCGGAAAGAGATAGCAATAGCAAGTGGTTCACTCTGCACTAACGCAGCCAGTGCAGGAACAGAAAACAGACCTTTTGTGTTGCCAAGTCGCTCGAAAATCAGTCATGCTGCCTGCTTTGTGATGTTGTCCACTTGGAATTCCTTCTGGAGGAACTAACACCTAATAAATATTATTATCTGGATGTTTGCCAGAAAAGGCTTCTTATTTGTGGAATAACAATTCTTGGATGTTGCACCACGATAATGCGTCCTCGCATACATCGATCCTTGTACGTAAATTTTTTACCAAAAATTAAACTAATGTGATCGGTCAAGCACATATTCAGTATTCATCAGGTATGGCCCCGCGTGACTCTTTTGTTCCCAAAACTCAAATTACTACTTCGTCGAGCACGTTTTGAGTCTATTGCGACCATAAAAAAAAATTCGCAGAACGAGGCGAAGGCCATACCGAAAAGAGTCCATAATAAGTGTTATAACGAATACATTAGAAAGAATATATTGCATCAAATTTTTATAGACAGCAGATAAAGCAATGGGATCGAGACATACATTTTTTTGTGAACAGGAAGAATTAAAAATACGTCTTTTAATGCACATGCTTTGCATATTTATGGCTATGAACATATGCAATATTATGTATCATATGTATAAAACATTTTGAAAGCCTTGCGTTGTTCTTTAAGCAGTAGATGTTGCAGTTTACACCAATTCAGAGAGTTTTTCTAGTATGATTTCTTCAGTAATATCTAAAACTGTTTATAAGTACATCAACGTGTTTTTAATGTTTATCAAAGTGTTTTTGAATATATTTAAAAAAATGCTGAAAATGCATTATATGAATTGTTTAACTACGTTCCTGTTGAATATCCACAATTGAACAAATGTCTCTTTTTAAAGAATGTAGATAATGGAATAAGGAAACTAAATATTAACGCTAAATTTTTCGCACAATTTCCTTAAAATAAAACAGTTGTTGAAATAAAGAAAATAAAGTAGAACCTCGGTTAATCGGCTCTTAATTATTTTCTATTCTCATACAAGTACAATAGAATTTTCAATGAAACCTGAACTTTCAATTAATGCTGCTGTACTAAAAATAAAAAAATTCTACGTCAAGGAAGCACTTTAGTTTTTACTGTAATATTAAGCCGGATAATCGAGGTTCTATTGTACTTTAATGGGCTAAAGAAGACCCGAAGACCGTAGCAGGGTTAATTATTTAAAGAACATTAATGGAAATCACAATGACAAACTTAAAAAAAAAATAACTACTACTTTAGAAAAAAATACGAAATTAACCGAGTTAATAAAAATGTAAAGTATTTTAAACCACATATTCGTAGAAGAACCAATAAATATTCCAAAATACTACTAGATAAAAATTCAATAACGCATCAATTATATCTTCTGATACGGAGCGATCATTTCCACGCACATACGAATTAATTTTTACAAACAAACGTCGTCAATTAACATCGTCGAATTTAGAGAAACTACTTGTAATTTATTATAATTCAAACAATAATAAACTAGAATAACTGCAAAATGTGCTTACATATTATTCCAGCATATAATTCATGTATATTTACACAACCATCGTGCATAAATGTCATATACTTTTTGCATATTTATCGTACCTAAACATCCGAAGTCTAGTGATACAATACACTTGCACGATTAAACCAATATTTTGTGTTTTATTGAATAATTCCCGGTACTTATTTAACAGAATGTAGAGTACGACAAATGATCGTCGAAGAGTGTACCTAATAGTTTATTATTTGTCTATTAGAGGAGGATAGCGTGCGGTTCGAAAAGTACGAGATTACGGCTCGGCCGGCATAAACTGAACAGCCTGGAATTCATTTAAGTCCAAGGGAAGAACTCGTGAAGTTTTATCTTCGGCCGAGGGATGGCGAAATTAAAGAGCCCTCTACGAATTCTTGCTGGCTTCATCGCGATCGAAACCCGTTTGCTCGGAGCTAGCCCCGTTCCACTCAGACGTTCATCGATTCGACTACTTCCATTTTCCCTCGCGTCCCCCTCGCTTTCCACCCTGTTCGCCATTCGTTCGGTGAAAAATCCTCAAAAGGGAAACGCCGTGATGCCCTTCGAGCAACGACTACAGCAACAAGTGAGAGCCGAAGAGTTATTGGACCCAAAAGCCTGTAATAATAGCCCCGGCCTCTGTGCAGCCGAAGCCGAGCGGAATCGAATGATTTCCTCCGTTTTATTCCGGCGCATCTAGATGAGAGAAAGTCAATACAACGACGGCAGGGGAGGATCGGAGGAGAGGAAAACGACAGCTGGTCGACCGGAAAATCGCTGCGTCGCGTGTCTTTGTGCGCGCGGACGTGCCTTCTCGATTGCAACAATATATTTTTGGCCATTTACTTTATTGTCTTTCTCGCCGTCGATCCGGCAATAACGACGAACCGTGATTCGAAAGCAGTCCGATCTTCCGAGAGTGGAACCTTCTAGTTGGAAATCCGCGTTATCGGAACAATTCCTTTCATATCTCGCTGATAAAAATCCCGAACGCCTCGACGGAAAAGATACTTTGAATCTGAAATTTTTATGTTTCCTCCTAGTCAACGGTACCGCCGTAACGCTCTCAAGCTACACGCCCGATATTGTGAACATATTTGTAACGCATTAGCATTCCCGCCACGGAACTTTCATCGACGCTATATACACCGGAGTTATTTCCTCCCGGTGAACACGGGTCTATCCTCGTATCGCATGTAAAACAGCGGTCGCCTCGCTCGGCGCGATTCATCTTTTTCACGCCCGGCCCGGTGGCTTGTAATTTTTCTGGAGGACGGAAGTTTTCGGTTGTATCTGATCGCCACGGTGTCTTGTAATTCAGCACGAGTCGGAAGGAGCCAACAAATATTCACTGCGGCCTTTCCTACATTTTTTTTATCCTTTCCGATCGACGCGTCGACGAATCGTCGCTTCGAAATTCATTTCTGGGAACGCGAAAGGCGTATCCTTCTTTATTTCCGGTTGACAGTTTTGGGTTTTTTTACTCCGATTTTCTCATTTTTTTTATCAATTCTATTAATCGTTTGTGTAATTTGCCAAATTTGTACCTTCACAATATTGATTTGTTCGATGACTCATTCAATATGTTGCGAACTACACTTAAATCTTTGCTAAAAGAGTGAACTGTCATTTTTTTCTTTTGTTTGTAAACATAACTGTAGAGTCATTCGCTGAGTCATTCAATGAGCCGAAAGTAGTGAAAGTACCATCATATTAGGAACACTTTCTTGCGCTATCGGTAGCATATTTAATAGACTCATAAAATGCAACGAGTATTTGATGATAGGCTAAACGGTTTTTTTTTAATTAAGCAAAAGAGTGACTTGGTCAGACTGCGTACCTTTACCCCGACATGTGGGTAAAAATACGCAGTCGTGTGGGTAAAAGTTCGCATGTAAAATAAAAGTATGCATTCAGATGTAGTAAAAGAAAATGAACAGGCTAAACGGTTTTTTTTTAAACAGCAAAAGTGCGTACTTTTATCCGCTGCGTACTTTTACCCCGAATGACTATACAGACTGTTATTGATATTTGTATAAGTTATTGTACCAAAGGGTTGTTTAATCCGTTGAATAAAATATTATTATTGTTGGGAAATGTTCCTTCTTCCCGCCTGTTATCGACAGCGAAGTCAGGCGCGGTCGGTCGAACTTCCATTGTCAGCGGACGCTGCATCGCCATCCGGGACGCGACGCAACAGCCACAGTGTAAGAGGTGTTCCGACAGAACACCTCTATCTGGTTGATTTTTTGTGACCAACAGATGGAAGATCCTCTGGTCGCCGCTAGGGGCGCCATAGTCAGAACTCCGCGTATGGTGTACCTACATGTGTAAGAATGAAGTGCGCACACAGATGATTACAGAGCTTTACTGGCGCTCGGTCTCCTCACGACTTGAGCTCGCCGAACCAATAGGACCGTTCCCCACGAATGTTTCTACTCAGACGCACTCTAGCGGCCGCTAGAAGATCTTCCATCTAATCATCGCACATTTCTGAGAGAACTTGCAACACCTGTATAATACACTGTGGCTACGGCAGTCCTCCACCGCTAACGGAGGAACACGCATTGCAACCCATTCTAAAGAAGTTTGTATCAATTATGTTGTACTTATTAACTTTGTTAATAAATAATGGTTAATTAAAACGTGTCGTCTCCTTCACGAGGACCCAACAATTATTATTATTATAGAGCGGATATTTGCTTGGAAACAGTTGAAAATTCTCTTTGCTTGCACCAATTCACACAGCAACAAACTCAATTCGAATTCCGTCCGTCTGCCCGTAATCTCTTCCGCCGTTCTAGATGACTCCGATAGAGCAAAACGGAGGCACTGCATGATAAATGGTGCACGCCTTACGCACCGTATCCGGATCCTCGCGCGGCCACGTACATTTATTAGACGAGATTTATGCCGTTAAAGGATAGAATCGGTAAACCGATCGGCGAACATCGAGGCAAAAGGGACGGGAGTACTTTCAATGGGGAGGTTTCCGAGGAAGACCACTTTTTGCTCCTTCCCGGTGCGCTGTTAATATTTTATGGGGCCGCGTTGTCGCGCTAGCATTTACATCGAATACCTCGATCCACGGTCGCTCCGAGAAAATCTCGGATACGCTGGATTTTTAATAGACGTCGCAGCGGAGGAAAGCAGTCGGTTCGTCGAATCGAGAACGATTCAACGCCTTTCGCGACTCCTTTTCATCGAGCGTTTGTAGTTTTACGCGCCGAACGAGGTAAATATTTCTTCGCTATAATTTACCGTCTCACGTAATTACTCGAAGCGTAAGTAGTTATTTCCAGCGCGAGTGCTATCTAAATCATTCCATTTACTGTATTACGATTCCGTGTCCGTTTTTTTATACATTTTGCTCCGACGCGCAATAATACGCAGTCAGCAGGATAAAGACGTAGCAATAATAATGATCGCTTTATCGCGTTCTCGATTCTTCCTGGCGAAGGAGGGATCGTAATCGGACTTGCATTTTTATTTGCGGAAAAAAGAGAAACGGTGGAGCGAGGAAACGACGTTGGTACTCGCGCGACGTGTCAATTAAACATCGTTTTATCGCGAAGCGCGGCTCGTTCCCGCTCCCGATCGCTCGCGAGGCCGGTAATTAATCGCGCGGCCTCCGACAACGCGTTTCGTATGTGCAATTTTATTGACGCTTAGGTGGACGAGCGCGAAACGGATTCGACGGTAATAATTAAAATCTTTCGGTTCAGTGGACCGCGCGTTTTATCCCCGTACAGGGATAAAAAGTCGCACGACACTTCGAAAAAAACCCACCGAAATTCCCCTGTATAATATTCGTCAACCGAGCTTTCGAGCTTGTTCGATTTACGACGGAGCGCGAAATAAACGGAGAGCAACGGCGTCGATCGGAAAAAAAAATCGTTCGTTCCTCCCTCGTTTCCGGCCAGTCGTTATTCCAACCTCTCGCGTCTTCGCTGATTGCTTTTTATAAAGTGCTCTTGGCGGGGAAATTGCTCGACACGCGACGCGTTGCGAGCTAAACGCAACGGTTTCACGAGGTTTTTAGTGCTCGAAACGTTTCAAGCGTGAAACTATGCTACGACAAAGAGATTACTATCCGTGTCAATTACACCCGCGATATTCCTTATAATTGAACACGACAATCTGCACGCGTCGCGGAACAGAATCGATCCGTCCGCGGCCAAGGGGTTCCCGGTGCAATAAGCTTGGCACGCACGAATGCGCGATTCCCACGGTGCATCCGAGTCACTTTATTACGCTAATTGCATCGGTGCTCCCATTTACGGGATTCCAAAGTAAGGGGTTTTCGGTTCGTGCACGAGTTGGCTGATCGCGAGAAACGTTCGTCTCCCTTCTTCGATCCGTCCTATGGTCACAGACATGGGCAAAATCTTTATCTAAATAAAAATTTCGAAAAACGAATAAAAGATAGCAAAAATTTTAAGTTCGAAGGTTTTAATAATCCAATTTATCTTTATTCGAAGTAACGAATAAATGAATTTATTCGATGACTAAAGATGATTTTTCTCTTACCTCTTTTAGATTTAGATTATTCAAAACATTGTCGCCTATAAATGATCGCTTATAAGAAAATTGTACTCTAAAGGGTTAAGCACCCGTAAATATGCAAATAAATAAAGAAAATAAATGAATTTTTTTATTCGAGTGGCGTTTTATCCGTAGAATAAAGTTTATATTGCTGGAGACATATTCTAAACGCGATCTAATAAAATAGCAAAACAATAGTTTGAGGACATGCATGCTGTTAAAGTTCGCAACAAATCTTATGAAACCCAAAATTCTATACGACTGTTTAGCAATATAGTGGTAATGAGGGTAGAAATTTAGAAGAGAAGTGAAGCGAACCCCCAGATCACAAATCTCAGTTACCGAAGATAAGGATATGTCATAAAGCACGTAATCAAAAACTAAAAGATGAGCCCTTCAAGATGAACGCATAACGCAACATTTGTTATGGTTTAAGTCCATACCATTTATAGAACACAACTTTTCAATGTTAAAAAGATCTAACTAAAGATCATAACTAGACTGCGGATTTTATGCATTTATGGCAATGTTAAGTGTGCAAAACATCTAGGATACTATTAGCATATTCCAAAATATATAAAATGTCAAAACTATAAATCAAGATAGAATGTTTAGAGCATTAAACACACTGTTCTTCAAGTTCCAATTCTCTATTTGTGCTTGCAAAAATCTTATTTTGCATGAAGATCCGCAGTCTAATCATAACAATCCTGAATACAGGCAATGATTTTAAATATCTTCAAATCATCAGCAAATAACAAAGAACTGCATGATTGTAATCACTACACTGCGGATTTTATGCATTTATGGAGATACGAGGTATGCAAAAAATCTACGACACTGTTAACATATGGCAAAATATAGAAAATATCAAAAATATAATCGAAGTTATTCAAGTTGCAATTCTTCATTTCTGTTTGTAAAGATTTTATTTTGAATAAAAATCCGCAGTCTAGTAATCACTTATGAATAAAATGAAAAGTAGCGGTCCCAAATGGGATCCTTGTGGGACGCCAGATGATACCTCAGCATCTCTCTATCGGTGCTAAGTACACGCCACAAATGATCTTTTATTCGAATTCTTCTTTAAATAATTTTTTTTATCTAGATAATGCCCATCTCTGCTTATGGTCCGCAAATTTTACACTCCCCATTCGTTCCAGCGCGGTGCGACGCGACGCGGCGCGGCGCGAGGTGACTCGCTTCGGCGTGTAATTTCACGCTCGCGAGGGTGCACGCAATTCGCGCGCTGGCTGTCGCGAGTCTCGCTGAAATACGACGGAGATCGAGCGTAGTTACCTCGCGAGGCACGAGTATGCGTCAACTTCCACGGTTTACACGCGGCGCGTAATACGTCATCGAGGAAACGTCGTGGAACGGAGCTGCAGGGGGAAGTTCGAGGAGATATAGAGCGCGAGCTCGCGGGAGCGATTCGGAAGTGTTCGGCGTTTTCCGAAATTTTCCACGACGAAAACGTCGTTGTCGGTGGCGAAGTTACGAAATTCGGATTGACGAATTTACACGGCCCCGAGCGCGACCAAAACCCCTGCAAACATTCCGCCTTTTCCGCCAAAGTGACCCTCGAACCTCCTACGTGCCGCGATCGAAAGTGCTGAGTTTTTCTTTATCGTCGAAACTTCCCTCCCCCGAGGGAGCTGCGCAATAAAAGAGTGGGTAGTTTCGGACGGAATCTTACTTCTCAAGTTTTTGCCCCGACTCATAAAACGACCAACCCCTAACGGTGATCTACGATCGTCCATTCTTGTTTCTTCCCTTTAGAAATATTCTGCGTCCGCGTTTCTTTAAAGCAATTTCCCGATTGTCGTCGACGTTTCGCGAACAAATACACGGTGTTTCTGGTCCGAAATTACTTCCGGCCGGAGAAAGGGGTGACTCTGCGAATGAAAAAAAAAAAAAAAAATGGCGTGACAGGATGAGTCGATGTTGAAGCAAATGCAGCGTTTTCCGCGGAACAAGCTCGTCCCAGCTTATTTACTGCAATACAAATATTTGCGGTGTGCGCGGTGCTCGTTTCGCTTGAAATTCGATTCGCATACTTGCTGCGCGTACCGCGTCTCGCTTTAGACTTGCCGTCTCGCAAACCTTTTCGATCGAACCGGTATATATTCTTTTCCCCCTTCCCACCGCTTTTAATTGAACACCCCTGCGGGGAAGTAGGGCTGGAAACACCGAGCCGACTTCTTGCCCGAGCGCACAAGCGAGGCTAAGTGTCGGCGCAAACTTTTAGCTGCCAATTTTCGCGTCGAGCATGCGAAAAGGATGACCGAAGTTTGAATATTTACTGTCGTGACGCGGAGTATCCTCGGGGCTGCCTCCAAGAACCGAGTTCGAACTTCGACCCAACTTTCTCGCATACTTGCCGCCAATATTCGCAGTTGAAATTTTGTTTGCAACGTTGAAGCTATAGCGGGACGCGGCGCAGTTCACAATTAGGTCCCGAGAAAAGTAGCGCGATTGGGCGCTGGTAATGAAGAACGAGGGAACACAGAATCGACGGGCAACGAGCGATTTTCGAGTCGCCAAACTTTTTGAAAGTAAGTCGGAATCGCCGATAATCGAAGCGGCGCGGCGCGGCGTCGCGTGCGATCGATAAACCGATGAACCGATGTCGCATCCAGCCAACCTTTTGACGACGTTGCGACACCGTCACCCGTGGCAAATAATTCGACAGTGGCAACTTACAATTAACACTCTCCGTATACACAACAACGAGTTGACTACTCCAACACAGAGTCCCGAACGCTCTCGCTAAATAGACAGAACACGAGCGACGAAACGTTTCGAGCACGAAGCGCACGACGCATCGACCGCGGTTCGACACGAACTGAGGACAATCTAGCTTTTGACATCATTATCGCCCTACCGCCTAGTCAAACGTTTCCCTTTCGCGTAAACATTTCTCAGAACCGGATCTGCCTCGACCCACCCGAACCGAGCGTCGCACAATTTTCTAGAGCTCGTTTGTGTCGCGCCTCGCCCTACCCCAAAACAAAAACGTACACAGCCTCGAGCTACTCTCGCAAATGAGTGTTCGCGCAGTCGACCTCTATTTCAAAGAAGCAGTCGCGATTCACACGTTTCGCGGAACAACTGTCTCTTTGTTGCCTGTCGCTCCCCCTACGAGATTCTAGCAATCGTCCGAAATAAACGTACTTAGAATGGATTCGCAAATCCTGAAATTATGGTAAGTACAATATCATTTTATTATACATCGAAAAGAATTATTTACAAAGCAGACGTCAAATCTCCGATTGGAATGATCTTGAAATATGTTATAGAATACATCATTCCGAGTAACTTTTTCCTATAGAGTCATTCGGGGTAAAAGGACGCACTTTTGCTGTTTTTTGCTTCACTGAGCCGAAACTACCATGATATTAGGAACACTTTTTTGCGCTATCGGTAGCATATTTAATAGACTCATAAAATGTAACGAGTATTTGACGATAGGCTAAACGGTTTTTTTAAAATTAAGCAAAAGAGTGATTTGGTCAGACTGCGTACCTTTACCCTGACATGTGGGTAAAAGTACGCAGTCGTGTGGGTAAAAGTTCGCATGTAGAGTAAAAGTATGCATTCAGGTGTAGTAAAAGAAAATGAACAAATAATACATAGATGGAACATATTTTTATATTATTTTTAATAAATGAAAATAATAACTTGACCCGAGTGGTCAGTGTTTTTCGTTAATAACTCATTAACAAAGCCACAACGAACATTTCCGTTAAGGAAAAAGTTGTTTAGAATCATCCCGGGAATCACCCCTTTTCGGCTCTTACACTTTGTTTGGGACACCCTGTATATTCGTGGGAATGGGCACTTTTCCTCATCCCATTTTTCCCTAGGGTCAAGAATCAAATCCCTCCATATTTCAGACTACTTCCAAATTTCATTGAAATCGGTTAAGTAGTTTAGTCGTGAAGACGTAACAAACACACAAACACACTTTCGGACTTATAATATTAGTATGGATTCAAGTATCAAAATTTCGTTTTAAATTTCGTGGAACTCGAGTGCGTTATAAAGTTTATCCGCAGTGATTTTGGAATCCAGCGTCGCTCGCAGACGGCAGACTGAACGCGAGCTTCGAGGTCCAGTGTATTCCTCGCTGTTTCTTGCGGTTTTCTTTCTGACCTCTCAGAATCGCCACAGGGCTGCGAAGATCGTTAACTAAAGTGGGTAATCATACCCACCGGTTTCACGCTGCAGCCGCTCCACTATACAGGGTGGTGAAATTAGACGGTTCTGGGGCAAGAGCAACACGCTCGACTCTCGTTTCATTTTCCAGCAATGCACACGTGCACGATGAACAACACCGGCGTGGACACGTCGAGTTTCGTCGCCGCGCCGCACCGGGGAACGTATAATCGAAGCCGGAGAAATAGTGGAGTCGTAAATTAGGGGAGGTTGTAAACGGAAGCGTGTTTTGATTGTTGGGTCAAGTGGCACGATGGAGGGGCCAGGAAATTGCATTCTGATGCAAATAAATGTAAAGGGACGGTTGATTGATCGTGGGCAGGCTTTCGGAGTGCTCTTAACTCTTACGTCCGTGCAGTTTTGACTCGACGGAGGCGTTGCAAAATCAGAACGCGTGGAAATCTTTCACTCCGAAGCGTTTTTCAAAGACGCAGATTTTCGCATAACTGCGGTGGTTTTTGTCCTCCTTCAAAATCAGATCATCCCGCTTGCTCCGTTTTCTACTTCGGATATCCTCTCCTTCCCACCGAAATCGACGAATCCTGGCGTTGTAGCCGATATCGCCCGAAGCTTTTGAATTTAAGCCATATATTCATGGAAAAATGTTTCCCGAGCGTTGTAACTGCTTTTATCTTAGATCTAAGAGTACACTGATACCGCGGCTGGCTAAAATATAGGAGAAACCACAGAAATATCTTTCTCGAGGACACGTCCCGCGCACCACGAGCCTCGAACCCAATTATCTGCAAAGACTCGAACCAACAAAGCTTCGGAAACCATCTTACATCCGATATAAATTTTCTGAAACTTCAATAACGAAGACCGCCGTACACTTCGAGTCTTGGGAATCGGCAGAAGCGTCAAGATATCCATCTCAAATTCCGCTTTTCACTGATAACAAGTATAAATCCAATTTCAAGATACATCTCATCGTTTCGGTCAAAGAAAAATCGCAATTTTCATATCGGTATATCTACGTATTTCTGTTTAAAAGACGAGCGGAAAGAAAAAGACCCAAGAAAATATGCCCGTCGTATTTTAAAGTCTCCGCATGCTGTTACCAAAGGCTTCGGAATTAAGCCGCTGTTTCGAGGTCCTCGTCGATCGCGGGTAATCGGAACACCCTGTAGATATAACCAGCCGTATCGGGGCATGCATACGCACAGGGAGGCGAGCATATAATTATATGCCTCGAGTCGGCACCTCGAAAATGCCGGCTCGTTAGCAAATCTTGCGAACCGCGCAAACACCTGCCTGATTGTTAATAATTTGCCGCGCTAGGAAGCCGTTGGCGTCGGAACGAAAGAGAAGAGGCGATCGCCCCATCTCGCGATCGGTTCTCCGACGCACGGGGAGACCCGCGTGCAAAAATGGTGCCGCCGATGAAGGATAGCCGGGCCAGTTAACACTTTGGTACGGTCGAGCTGTTTAGCCGCTGGTAATTTCGCCTCGTTCGATCGGGATTCCTGTCTTTCGAGTCTGAGCTGAGGAACGGGCCTCGCAGATCCAGTTCTTCGAAAGACGACGAAACATTTCTCGATAACGCGAGGAAAATATCGAAGAATAATTACTCTAAGAATTCGGAGAAATTTTTTTAAACACTGTCGCGTTGAATAATAACCAACGTCCTCGATTATATTGCCCGCAGAAAAACCACCGGGAAATTTCACTTGGAAGGTCGATAATCGCGCGAGAAATGGACATTCGTTCGATAGGTTTGATGCTGGGCGAAGAATTTAATTGGACCCCCGTTGAATTCGCTTAATTGGGCTGCCCCTTAACCTTTGATTGTAGAAACTATACTCCTATTCTTTCTACCTTAAATATGTCAACCTTAGAATGCAGACGCACCATATGTGGCATCTGCTTTGTTAGAAAGGTTCTATGTGGCACGATAAACTGCCCGGAAATTATTAGTCTGTTTAAAATTTGTGTTCCTTACAGGGTATCTAGATTTCCACATACCCTATTCGAACAACAGCATCGCACATCTTATGGAAAATTTAACCCCGTCAATAATATGTGTTTAACGGTCAACAAATTTAGTAACGAAATTAACATCTTTTTTGACTCTATAACAGCACTGAAGCGTACCGTTAACGCTAGTTGTAAGCGGTAATTTACTCTTCGCAATTACTCTATTACTCTAGGCTCTTATATATTTCTGTTTCTGTATCTCTTCTATGCGTACATAATGTCGTCCCGCTTTATCACTGTTTTCTTTTACGTTTTTCTTTTTATTGTACTAAAGGGTGAATCCCGTTAATAAACATTATTATTATTAATTGAATTTTTTCGTTCAATGTCCACTTTGACTTGCTCTGCTTTTCTCGTTATCTACTAGTCCTCCATCTTGACTGGGAAACTGTACTACAATAGTCCGGTTAAAGCTAGCAGTCGTCGCATCCGAAACGCTAGCCTTAACCGGAGTAGGAATCGAATCTCGGACCTCCGGTATGAGCTCGATGCTCGAGATCACAAGAGACTGCCGAAGACAAGGACAGAACTAGCTATGCTAGGTGCTCGGTACAGAACAAACACAATTTTCATCGGATGAAGAAAAACCAAACACGACGTAAGTCGGACTATAATTAACGAAATTATGGAAAAATTTGATTTATGCATAAGGTGGTCTCTCGAGGAGGGTCGAGGAGGTTCCCAAGGTAGGAACGGTGGTATGAATTGCTCAGTGCTTACCTTAACCGGATGAAAAACGCTAGCCTTAACCGGAGACTACTGTATGTAGCGCGTTGCTTACAAAGAAGATATCCCAAGTGTCCCTCTCCGATTTTGTTAATTTTGAAGTATGTTATCGTTAGACAGCGGATTTTATGCATTTATAGCAATGTTGAAAAAAAAAAAATCTACGAGACTGTTAACAGATGCAAAAATATACAAAATATCAACAATATTATTCAAGTTAGAATGTTTAGAAGATTAAACATACTGTTTTTTAAATTCCAGTTCTTTATTTGTGCTTATAAAAATTTTATTTTGCATAAAGATCCGCTGTCTAGTTATCGTAGATTAAAAAATAATAATAATAAATACGTATTCTATGTATTGCAGAACATATATTTTTTCTAGATTGTTCAGCTTTAATTTCGATTTGATTTACAAATATTTATGTATCAAAGGGTTATTTCACCCCCTCAAAGTGTTTTCCGTTTATAAAAAAAATACGCGTCTCTTATTTTTTAATCTACGATAACATATTTCAAAATGAACAATATTGAAGAGGGACACTTGCGATACCTTCATTGTTAGACCATCGGCCCGAATAACGGCTAATTAATTCCTCCCTCTGACAGAATGGCTAAAGTATCACCGAAAGTGTAGCACAAGTTTTCATCTCACCCTTCATTGCAGGCTTTCGTCAAAGTCGACAAGCAGGGGTTGAAGGGTCGAGGCCGAGTTAACGAGTCTCCTTACGGGAGTCGCGAAAGGTGAGAAAAATGAAAATTTGATCCCGTTGTAGTGGGAGTGGGTCGGTGTTTCGCGAAGTAATCAGAAACAGGTGTTGACACACTGTTCTATTATGTATTCAAAAGCTCTCGGGTGGCTTTACACAATGCGCGCAATCTTCGCTTAATTTCCATCTTAAAGCATTTAAGATTGTATGCATACTCGCGCGACATTGTTGGAACTACGCAGCGAGCTACGAGAGACGCGGAGCTATAATTTACCGAGATATTGTGCGAATAGTAACGATTCTCCAAACAAATTCATCCGGATCTGTTGGAACGAACAGAATATACTGCCGTCTAAGGCTTGCTAGTTAACTGTAATAGCCGTTGATTTCGTTTCATCCATAACACCGTGAGCAATTGAATATGTCGTAATATTTTTCGAAGTGTAAACAGCTTCGTCCGAGCATTCGAGATTCGAGAGCGAGAAAGTGGTGGTTGTTACGAGAAAGTGGGTTAAACGTACATTCGCGTCACTTTAATTTAACAATTTCCTCTTTAAAATGTTTCAACGACGCAATAATTATAATCCAGGGTGGGCTGTGCTAGGGAAACACAATTGCGCCGGGCGGCAACAATTGAAGCGTTCGAAACGACCCGTGTGTGACGTTTTAATGAAAATCTGGGCCATCTCGTTCCCCGTTTTTCGGTGGGAGTAATTATTTGACCCAGACGACAATGAAAGAAATTTGCGTGAACGCGGCGTTGTTGCAGCGTGTGAAAGGAGGACTAAGGAAAATTCGCCTATGCGACCTGCGTATTTATAGCCGAACCCGATTTACATTTTAATAAGAAGGTATATCGGAATAAAAGCACTCGCACCAAAATTTCATTTACAATTTACAAACTTGACAAAATTTCGCGGAATCGCCTCTCTCTCTGTTTCTCTCTCTCTCTCTCTCTCTCTCTCTCTCTCTCTCTCTCTCTCTCTCTCTCTCTCTCTGTTTCTCTCTCTCTCTCTCTCTCTCTCTCTATCTCTCTCTCTCTTGGTCGTATACCAAAGAAATATAAATTGAAGCGCAGATGGAAAACGCGCAAGTACCCGAACAGGAAACGATTTAGCATCGAGCACCACTTCGTATGCAAAATCGTAGATAACGATCTCCCGAATAAATCGAGCACGCATCGAATTAATATTCAAGATAGACATCGAAGTGGGGTACGCGGGCATCTCGCTAAAATATTTTCCCGCGTAAACGTTATCATCCTTCGCATAAAATACGTGGTCGCGCCGCGCGTGTTTCGTTATCGATTCGCGTGGCCGCGCGCTCCGAGCGGTTTACATACGTCGTCGTTGTACAATGCGCGCGGCTCGCTCGGAGATTCGATAGAGAAGGAGAAAAATATCGGCGAAGGGACTAGGACAGGGACGAAGTCGATTCGCTGGATGTAGCCGACGCGATTAACGATTCCCTAGGGTTGTCGAATCGGTTCGCGCCAAGTGGAATCGACGACGTGGCTTTGTTCGACGCGACCCTGAACAAACTGATCGGGACCGAGATAGGGGAGACGAGGGTGGAGGAAGGTACACCTGTTTTTTGATTCCGACGAACTAGTTAGTTCTTGGAACGGTCGGCCGAGCGAAAGGAAGAGGGACCGAAAGGGAAACGTTCAGGTGTTTCTCTGGAATCTTCGCAGTTCGCAGCTTTGTTCGTCAAACAAATGTTTGCAATACATTTCTTTCTGTCAAGTAAGTACTGGCAATTGTTCAGTAAACCACAAAATATTGGTTCCATCATCCAAATGTATTTTATTGCCTTCAGAATAGATCCCATTTGATGCAATTCATTTATGCCAACGAATAATCTATTCATCGACACCGAAACACTTGTTATAGGCACTTTTCAGTATTGGTATTTATTTATTGCCGCTACGCGTGATATTGAATTTGTAAATTCTAACACATTATTTAACGACAGAAACATTGTTGGAAAATAGTCAGTGAAATGCTATCATTTAAATAAGACAATATTTCAAACTCTATTTTATTTCTGTGTTACGTGGAAGGATATTTGAAGGATATGGATTGGAATTATTAATTGAAACAGTATTTTTGTAGGATATACTTCGAATGTATTAGAAACAATTATCTGAAACAATATCCTTTGGATTCAAATAATTATTATTCTTCAAAATGAAACGGTTAAGACTTGGAAGCCTAAAACTTGAACATTTTTTATTTGGAGCTTAAAGCGTTAAAACCAAAAATTTGGAAGCCTGAAGCGTAAACAGTTGATACTGAATACTTAAGAGCTTGAAACTTGGAAATTTGAAATTTCAAAACTTGAGACTTGAAATCTGAGCATTTCAAAACTTGAAAAATTCTAGCTTGAAAGTTTTAATGTTTAAAGCTTGAAATACTGAATGTTTTAATACTTGGAAATCTGAAGCTAGAAAACTTGAAAACTTTAAATATTTAAACTTAGTTTTCGATTTTTGAAATTTCAAAATCTTGAAGACAGAATGTACGATGTACAATACCGATTTTTTAATGCTCAAAAATATTCCACTTTCAGGGTAAAGCGAAAACTTAGCAGCAGCCAAAGGGCGTTTAAAAACTCGTCATAGAGATCTGACAGAAGTCAAGGCAGGGTCATGTTTCAGCGGAAAAGCCTGTTTTCCGAAAGACGAATGGACCGCAACGGGTCGTTCCGCGGGAGAGCTTTTGTTTCGTCCGTCGCTTTTCAACCGAGCGAGAAAGGAAGGGCGGCTTTTGACGACAGAGAGTATTATTTTTCGGTCGACTGACATCAAGATCGCGGGGGTTATGATCCCACCACTATGAGAGATAAAGAAAATAGTTCCTTAGGAATTTTTTTTAACATCTTCGATGTAAATGCGCGACGCGAAAATTGTCCGGCGATTTCTTGATTCAGGTTTCTCATTTTTTTCAACCGTCGAACGTCGCCACCGGTCGATTATCGATACCAGGTAGACGGACGAGCCCTTTGTCGTCCCTCACCGGTAACCAGGACGAAGTTATTATCCTGTCGCCTCGTAAATTCCTTCGCCACGATCATTACGGGCCGCGCCCCGGCTCGGATTACTTTTAGAAAACGTCTACGACGCGTGACACGCGGTCCGGCTACAAGTAATCACCGCGTGTAATTAATCGACCAGGACAATGACCTTGTTCAAACGTGAATGGTCAGTCCTGGGAAATCAGGAGAAGTGGAGAAAAAAATTGCAGGCTGGAGGCAAATCGATACGGTGATTAAGAAGTCTATGGATCAGGATATTTTGAATGTCACTTTCTAGGCTTTTAGCAGGGCTTGCGGAATGTATTATGCAGGTAATGCAAAGCATAAGGGCGCTTAATGCTAGGGGCGCTAATTGCCAATGACAACACCTTGGTCGGAAAAACACGTTGCTTAATTTTTTCAGTACTGCCCGCGTAAGGCATTGGCTATAGGATCCGTATGTCAAAGCTTAAGTGAATTGGAAAGTGAATCTCGCACCTCCGATTTCTCGCTTGTATTTTTTTAATCGGGCGAGTATAAGGAATCGAGCATTTTTCGTCTTTAACGTCCCATTGTTCCGGGAAAGTTCCCACGGTCCAAGTCGATAAAAAATAGTGGTTCGAGAGATTGGGCTAGCCTTGTGGAAATAAAATGAGCTAAGTTTATGCGGGCACGACTGTAATGAATCTAGTGAAACTCTATGTAGGTATATAAATTCTTGTAAGGGCGACAAGCAGCCTAGCGTCGGCCCTGGCTTTTAGTAATTTGTTTTTAAAGAGAAATTAGGGAGCAAATTAGGTCACTATTCGACATCTGGTTACATAGAGAGCAAATCAATTCGATCTCTGTTGGCAGCGGAAGATAATCGAGATCAAACCAACGAGCCGAGATTAATTATTGAGAAGTAAAAGGTCGGACTCGAAGGCGGTTCGGGAAGTCAGCAGTTCGTGAGCCACGGCACGCTGCGAGAGTAGGATGTGCACCGCTTGCAGTTCCACCGTTCAGATGCAATTAAATCCGAGGGGACCCGGACCGAGGGTGTCTCTGGCCGATGACGAAACCCAAATATGTGCCGCGTCGCCACGATTTTCGAGTAAAATTAGGACGACGCTAAAGATGAATTTCGCGCGGCGGCGTCGCGTCGACGCGATTGTCCTCGGTGCCTCGTCGTCTTCGCGATGAAATCGCGAACGACAAACGACGCTCCTCCCCGAGAAGGATCCGTCCTTTCGAGGACCTTGTTACGCTCCGCCTCTCGGGAGTTGGTTATTTTCCAGTCGCTCCTCCAGACAATTTTCGCTCGACAGCGATTTCGTCAACTTTCTTCGGGGCTTCGCGATCCCCTATTTCGACGCGTTATCAAAGCGATAGGGGGAACGCGTGCAGGATGTACGCGCTCGTTCTCGCGACGGGCATTAAAATTAATCTGCGGAGTTTATCCGGGTTGGGCGCAGGGAATCCGCTATTAGCAGTATATCGCGTCAGAGGCCGTTATCGTGTCGGTATTTGTCGAGGAACGGATCAACGGTACGGCACGTTGTAAACGTCTTGGGCAAACACGCCACCAGGTAGAAGAGACGCAGCAGGTTTCCTCGCCAGTTTGCGCGGGCACGAACGTCACTTGACGGAAGTTGGAAGCCGGGAGATCTGCAACTTTCCGCGGCGCCGCGACACGACTTCTACCCGACAGTCGACTGCTCCGTTCAAACTGTCTGAGTTACGAGCTCGATTCGCGAATTCCATCTCCCCTGCCTGGAATAATTATTATAGCAGCGCGGAAACCGAGACTCTCCTCGTCGAGAACTTTAACGACTTGATAGGGGATCAGCCATTGCGATCGTCGTGGTTTTGGAAAGAAAGGGCGCCGTTTGCGGAGGAACTTCTCCAGAGATCGGCCTGACATGTCGTGGAATTTTAAGGCGAATCTTGGAAAATTAAGAGAATTAAAAGAACCCTGCATAGTTTGTATGGAATTTTGGATTCTGGAAATTGGCTGATTTTCACCTACAGTAGTGATTCGGTAAGTGTCGACTTATATTTTTACGTTATAGGGTCAAATCCTATCCCCACCAACCAGCGGATGGTCTCTTTCCGAACTCTTGGGAGTACAGTATTGTTCGATATAAGGACAATCTTATAGTGGACTCAAAAAATGACGCCTGAGTTTGATTCGAAAAAGGGATTTCTCTATGCTCACCACTTCTTCGCCAGTGTGAAGAATTCTCGTTCCGTCGTTATCGTGATCAAACCCGACTCGAAAAAGGGCTGCGCTCGGTTCTGAAACCCAGTCATTCTTCGAGTCAACATTGTATAAACTTTAACCGAGGCAAAAAAATATAGTGGTTTCTACGTTAAACGTCGAAGTCCGGTTCTGACTACTCAACACTTATCGAATCACTCCTATATATTGTAAATTATGATATCCTCTCTACAAGAAATGTATAGGAACTTGGGGTGGCTGATAAAAGGTTAGTGATATACAGTCATTCAAAGTATTGTATATCGCTGGCAAGTTAACAGTCAGAAGGTATGCGGGAAACCAGCATAAAGTTTCTATACATTTCTTGTAGAGGACATCGTAATCTACAATATAAGTGAGAATCAGCCAATTTCACCGGTATCCAAAATCCCATATAAACTGTGCAGGATCCTTTGTGTCCTTCGTCTATCAAATGACGCGCTGAAAGAGGTTAAACGGTCGTCGGGATGGCCTCCGACGAAACTCGCTCGAAGAAGCAAGTAAATACTTACGGGTCATCGGTACGAAGAAGGAAGAAGTAAAAGTGTATCAAAGTTGACCGCAGCGATCTCGTGTAATTGAATTCGGTGGAAGATCGAAGTGTAAACCGAGGAGGAGATGGAAAAGGCAAAGAGTGGCATCTAGTGGATATAGGAAAGTTTGACCGAACAGAGAAAGATCGGCCAGGAGGAAGGAAAAAATGGGTTCTGGGCTCTGGGCAGACAGATTGGCCGACTACTAGGACTGACTGGTTCGCCTCCCGGAGCCAGCAAACTTTTTTCCAACTTTTTCCCTTCCTTTTTCTCATCCAACAACTAACCGATCTTCGACAGGCCGAACAGATTACACGGACAAGTTTTGCGGATTGTACGTCGGCCGGCCTGGCAATTCAAAACTTTGTAATTCGCGGATACAAACGTTTCGCATTCCTCGTCCCCCTTCGGTGACTCCCGGAGCGCCGCCGCGAACAGGACCTGACACTCGTCCAAATCAATTCTCATCGACCCGTTTCTCGTCGAATTTCGAAATTTCCGTCGGTCGCGAAACTTCGCGCCGTTATTTCCGAAGCTTTCGGTCTCTAGAATAAACCGTGAATCCATCAAATTCAGAAACTTGCCACGCGTCCCGGTATAAACCGTCGATTTATCATGCTGGAAAAGTTACCGCCTCGGATCGAGGTAAACTTCGCCCCGCCAAATTTCGAAATTACGCCTCCTTACCGAGCGCGAAACTTCCCTCGTCCGGTAATAAGCGGCCGATTCGTCCAATTTGATAACTTCCTCCCACGAAACACAGAGTGGCCGCGCGTACACTGTATCATTGAAACCCGAGACGTATCGACGATGCTCCATTCAAGATTCAACGCGTGTTATTACGCGGTTACGATGTAAATCTCGATTAACACGTAAGAGGACGATCCATTGAATCGACACTCTCCTCGTCCATTGTTCCGCCGAAGACAAGATACACCCCGGGCTTCGTGACGTACGCGGGCGGTGCGCGTTTCTTTGTCTCGGAAACCGGTTGAGGGGTTCTTCGTGGACGCGACGCGCCGAATCATAAATGCGCTCGTACGTTGAAATTAAAGGAACCAGCGGGAAGGTAAGAAAGGAAGATCAAACGTGTGGGAAATAAAATTCCATTAAAACAGGACGCTACCGGCTTTGATAATTTCAGGGAACGTGATTTCGGCGCTACGAAGTTGCGGAATTAAAACTAAAATTCGCTTCTTGCGCCGATTACAGGGGAAACTTAGGAATCCTTAACGAGACGGGCAACGAAAGCTGCCCCGACAAGGAAATATTCTCGTTCCAGCCAAGTTTTCAGGATCATCCATTATATTGAAGTTTGCTCGGCCGCTAAGCGCTAATACTGTGATTACCTGAAGAAGCGCGACGCACAGTGCTCCGGATCGAGAAAGGTGACATTTTTATACAGGGTGTAACAAAAATGTTGCAGTTCCTTGAAAGGAGTGATTCCTGAGGTGATTTTAAACAAATTTTTCCTTAGCGAAAATATTAAGTGGGGTTTTGTTAACGAGTTAATAACGAAAAACACCGACCAATCAGGGGGCGTGTACAGTCATCATTAATCCGCTGTACTCGATCTCCGATTGGTCAGTGTTTTTTGTTACTAAGTGGTTAACAAAGCCCCACCTAACATTTTCGCTAAAGAAAAAGTTGTTTAAAATCACCTCCAGAATCACCCTTTTCAAGAAACTGCAACATTTTTGTTACACCCTGTATAACCTTTGAACCATAGAAGATATCGGTATGAAACTTGGACTTGAATATCGTGTGGATGTTAAGTTCCAAGTAGCTTTAATAAAGTGTTATATAACAATAACAATATATTTGTATATAAATAATAACGATAATAGTGGATCACTCCACGCGAACTCAAGACACATTTCGGAGTACAGTATTCTCTCATTATAAGCTCGCCGTTTTCGTCGATTCATCGAGCCACTCTTCAATTTCACTGTAATCGTTGACGACGTATAAAAAGCTGTCGATTCCATTATTCCATTACCTTTGCTCGATGAAGCGATGAAAACGGCGAGCCTATAGCGAGAGAATACTGTACTACTTTGGATTTAGTCGAACTTCGGATGTTATAGTCTTTAGTGATATACATATGTATAAACGTATTTCGAAGGATTTCCCAAAATTTTCAAAATTGTTAATTTTACCGTTGTTTGAAATATTTATAGTGTTCATATTTTTTCAACCAATTTTAAATGTTGAACTAACAAAGTGACAAAAATGTGCTTTTGAGTGCTTATAGTAGAGTCATAGGAGTGTATATTAAAATTTGTTTCAGTTGAGAAAACACTTCTTTTAACCGCTTAATTTGGAATTGTTTTAAACAAATGCCATTTTGAAGCGAAAGGGATAAATTGAAGAATTCGAAAAAAGTTGACCAACTCTATACGACATTGATCACTTTAAACAGTAATACCATAGAAAATGGGCCGACAAGGGAAATGATTTTTACATGATTATGTAGAAAGTGTACTGAAAAAATCCTAATTTATTTGAATTCGGGAATTTTTGGGAATTACAAGATATATCTTGTCAATTGTAAATAATTTTGTGAATTTTTTACATTTCATTCAGCATTATTTTTTAAACATATTGCGCATAATAATAATTTTTTTAATTGTCAAAGAATGCTCTTTTTTTTTAAAACAGAACGGAATGAAAATATGTATTAAACAGAATCCTTAAGACATCTCAAAAAAGATAAGCTCTCTAATGGGTTGTAAAGTAGCTAAATTTGTTCAACTTTAAAGATTCATATCAATAAAATTTTTTGCTGAATTTCATTCATTTGTTCATTATTAAGATAGAAAGCAATACAAACTCAAGATGAAAAAGTTGATTTTGGTTAAAGTGTCACTGAAAATCTCGATGCGAACCACTGTGCGGCGGGGAGGAAAAGATAAGGAGCCTAGAAGAGTGTTTCATTCTTCGACTATGTCTATCGATTTCGCAACAATCTCCTCGAGTGCATACGCTTACCGTATCGCGAGCAAAAGTAATTCCTCGAGGCGGCGGAATCCACGTAGTCTCGGACAACGCTTGGCAACACGGTGTTTACGATTTTTGCAGACGGGATTCATTGTGGTGGCTCGTTGCGCAGCCTTTCACGAGTCCCGAGGTGTAAATAAGCAGTCGCCGTGATTGCGCTTGATTACAGGGAGCAACCGGTGCATTCGGTTGTCTTATTGCAACTCGCGCCGTTCCAGCGCGCACATCGTCGAGGCGTGAACCTTTGTCCAAATTTAATAATTCGTATTTGCGAGGGATCCCGGCACAGTTACCGTGAGAGGGTGTGCTGGAGGGATGAAAAAATAAGCACCCACCGAGAGAATAGGGATATTACGATAAATATTAGCGGCGTGGTTGCATCTAGTAATTTCTGGCCTATGGGTTCGACGTGGCCCAGGCTCTGCGCGGCGCGAATCGAGCCTCGATCGATCGAGCGTATTTATCAGCGGGTTTTTCTCCCTCGAAATTCGCGAATCCGGGGAATTCGAGATATCCCTGGGGGAACGGGAATGTTTGAAGATTGTTTTGAATGCGTTGCTTTGAAACGTTCGCTTGAAGAAGTACATTCAATTGATTTATTCGGAAACGCTCGGTATAATTAAAGAGAAATTATCTACCGAAAGATCCCGAAACGCAAGCGTACCGTGGAATGTCGCGTATTAGCGACGTTTTAAATCCGATTATGTCGTGAAAGCTTATTACCATTAATTTATTTCCCGGATTCCCTTCCCGCGCGGCGTTTCTTCTTATCCCTCCCGCATTTTCCCTTCCCCAAACCTTTCGATACGACCAATAAATTCGCGACAATCGCGGCCTATAATCGCGTCTCGTGTCTCAAAAGCTCCGCGTTTCGCGACAAAAGCCCCGTCTACCGATAAACCGAGCGGGAACGCGCAAAAGGAGGGATTCCATGCCCGCATTCGAGTCAAAACGATCCTGCACGGTTGTCAATTGCAAACGAGCCCGATAAGCGTGGACAAGAAGAGCGCTCGCCCTCACGGTGCACCGCCAACAATCGTTCCCAAGGTAACGGCCAGGTGAATCGAATAAAGTTTCTCTATTCGAGGCTCGATTTCGTCGCGGCGAGCGCGAGTTCGAGGCAACGGCTGCGAACCGTGGAGCTCGATTTACGGCTTTAATTTCCCTCACCTACGCAATATCAACCTTATCCCTGCGGGTCAAGCGGACTTCGCCCGAGACCGCACGCAATGCATATTTTATCGCGCGATACGCCGGAAGGCCGCCGCGGAAACCGATACTTTTGCGGCGCGGAGTCGCGATAACGTCGTCCGCTTTCTGCCCCGAACTTCTTGCGTTTTTTTGTCGCGGTCGAGTCGATCTTTAGTTCGATAAACTGTCGAAACGATGGCTCGACGTGGGGAACTAGTCGATTGATTCTTATTCGGAACGTGAGACTGTACGGTGAAATTTTCATAAAGGAGATCTCTAAACATAAAAGGCCATAAATTGGTTTGACCAATGGCCAGCGATCACCACGATCGTAACCGATAATGAAACTGTTTAGACCGCGCGTTTGAAGGAAGACTAATGCTCCGTTTAACTTTCCATAGGAAACGGCTGGTGGGAAAATAAAAGTCGGAGGATTCCCAATCAAGAAGAGCCGAATATCCTCAGGCTCTTCCACCTCCCGCTGATCCCATTTACATGAAGCAATAGCCACGCGTCTCTAACTATCCCTTCACTCGGATTACTGTATAAATTACGAATGTAGTTTACCGATTCGATGGAACCCATTATGCCCGGTTTAGTCGTAAATAAATCGCGACGGATCCTACGGAGTCCTGGATCGCAAAGACTTTTTTTTATCGGCGCACGCGAGGACTTTGTTCCCCGGGTTTTCGCTGTTTACCGCGAACTCGAGCGAACGCGGCCGAGCAAAAAGCACCGGGCACGAAGCCCCCGTCGCTCTATTTCTATCCGCCGATAGGCCGATAAAGTTGAACGGGGGCTGTCGAAGAAAAAGCATTGAAAACGAGTCGCGATCCCTGCACGGCATAATGGATTCTATGGACGGTAATATCTCAGCCGACTGTGTAGCGAACTTTCTTTTTTTTCCCTTCCCTCTACTGCGAAGCGGTTACTCGTTCCGCTGATACGATCATCGTTCGCCTACCTTTTTCGCCGTTTCTTCCTTGCGCCGATGTCGATGTCGCCGCCGCGCCGCTGCCGCAGGGAGGGAACCTCTGCTGGAAGTGGAACGCCGCGATCGTCCGCCGCGTTTCGGCGTACCGCGCCGCTGGACCGAGCCTGAAAACGCCAGAAATCTTATCGTTGCGTGGTTATCTCGTTGAACACGGTGAATTCGGGCGAATATTTTGAATACCTTTGAGAGATCTCGGAAAACTGAATCGGCAGTAGCACTCGAATTCATTTTACAGTACTTTTCTCGTTAAATGTCAAAAAGTCCTCTACGATAAATGTGAAAATTTTATCCCCACCACCAGCGGCTCCCCCTAGGACACCAGCGAAGCGATTAATGAGGTACAGTACTCGGTCACCGATTAGAGTGATACGATACGCCGATTTTTATCTTTACCGCATATCCTCAAATCATAATCCTTCTCTTTTCTACGTTCCGACTCTTTCTACGTTCGACGCTCTGGACAAAACTCAAAGAATGTAGGACCTCTGCGACAAATGTGACATTCTATGTTCGGTGGTTTTTATTTTTATTTATTTATTCGATTCTTAATGGGGAGAACCCTTTGGTATATCGAGGGAAGAATAAATGACATACATCAAAATGTTGTTAAGCCCAACACAAGAAATGTAGCACCACTAAGATAAATGTGAGTCTTCTCTCCCGACGAGTTAACGTTCATCGATAAATACGTACTACGATTTCCAGTAGCGGATTAGTGTAATACGATACGTCGACTGACGCCTACTTTTATCTTCGCCGCGAATCCTCGAACCTCAGTCCCTCTTTTTTTTTTGCGCGCGCTGTCTCTTTCTACGTTCGGCACATTCTAAAGAAAGTAGGACCTCTGCGATGAATGTGACTCCCCAGTCCCGAGGAGTTCACACTTATCGCGAAAATACTGTATTTGCAAGCCGCATAAGGATTCCCCCTTTGGAAAGTCGTCGGACGAGCCCCAACTCGGCCACGGAGAGTTGCGTACACGGAACGGAGGGAAAGCGAGGGCAGCCGGCGTCGAACGCGATGATTTAAAATTAAAACGTAATTACGCGTGAAATTGTCGATTAACCAGTGTAAATAATTGCCGAGCGGCCGGAATGAAATTGACTAAAACAAATCACGAGAGTCAGCCGGAGAGGCTGGAAATAAAAAGATCGTCGAATTCCTCGATGGATCGAAACTCGGAGCGACTCCGAGTCCTTTCTGCGAGCCGACACTCGTAGAATTTCCCTCCCCTCCCAAGCCGCCGTCGATATCACTTAAGCTCGATTTATTTTACGATATCGAACTGTATCTGCCGCGCGTTCCGCTTTGCGTCCCGGAATGTCGATGGGTATCCTTAATCATTTTTTGCAGGACGCGCTCGCCGGGAGGAGGGACGGAGGACTCTATAACTCTCGGGGCGAGGGCTGACGCTTCCGAGAACATCCATTGTCGTCGGTTATCATGGTCGGTCGTGCGTGACGCGAGCTAACAGCCCCGCTAAAACTCACGTTCGCCGCGGCGTTTGACCTTGATAATGCGAGGAATTTCATATCCGCGACGACCCACGACCTCCGGCCCGAGCTTTTGTCAATGCCGACGGGTTTTTTTTGTTCCTCGGGGATCCCTTTCGGATTCGCCGCGACTCGCATCTCCCCTGACAAATTTCGCAATTACGAGCCGGCTAATGCGGCGTCACCGTTCTCTGATTAACTACGGGGCGGTAACCTTGCTCGACTGGCCTGCTTATTCGTCGCAACGAAGATTCGAGTGGGACAGAAGCGCGGATCGGCGGGACGGGTGTTTCGTTAATTTGGTCAGGCTTGTTGGAGCGAAGGATTGGAGCAATTGGAGCGTAACGGGAATGCAAGAACCCTGTATTTCAATTAATTTAATTGGTCGCTGATCGATGCTTTTCGATTTTAACCCTTTCCATGGCGCGGCGGTCGAACGCTCGCACGTGCATGCGAGCGCGCGCGGAGCGTTTAATAAAAGATGAATTCCAGCTGACGTGAATTCGATGGGAAGCTAAACGAGAATAACAACGCGGCTCTTTCGGAGGCTCTTATTTCCATGGATAATATTGAAGATACAAACATTTCCATCCGCATCGAGCGGCACCGCGGTTTCCATAAATCAAGTCGCGTCAAGCTCCAAAAGCAGCGAGCGGAGAGTTCGCGCTCGCGGGTGAAAACGATGCAAATCGCGCTCCTAGCTAAAGACGCGACGCCAAAAAAGTCCTCGCGCGTCCATGCAAAGCATCCCGGTGTCTCCTTTTCGAGCGGAGGAATTCCAGCGCACGCCTGCCCATTTATCCGTCTCTCCCCGAAGCAACACCGACCGTGCCGGACGACGCGCGGCGAGGCAAGTACGAACGTGCCATTCTTCCAGACGCGAAATAAGGTACAGCCGCGCGTTGCCAATCAATGGCTCCTTCCCGGCTGCGTGACAACGAACTTCGCTAGGTAGCGGCGGAAACCGAGGCTGCTGGCTTTCATATGCAAATCGCGCGGCGGGACCAGCGCCGGCACACGTTTCGCGAGCCTTTTCCCTGCCTCCGGCACCCGCTTTCTCGCGTCCCGGTGAAAAATGATCTCGCCGACAATCAATACGGCCGCGGCCGTTTAAACCCGCGGAGCTGTTCGCGCGCCACGTCGCTTCGCGTTCCTCGCGCCTCCGTTTTGTTCCTCTCGGACTCTGCCGCTCGCCTCGAGTCGTTCACGCTCGGTCGAATCGGCTGTTGCGCGCCCAGGAGATAGGCGATGCCCTGGAATCGGCCTAAGCGTCGTCAGCGTTTTTTGCCGCGGAGCTTTCGAGGTGCGCACTCCATCCTCGCACTCGAAACTTCTCGGAGCGTGCGAAGAGAGCCTCGCGGTAGGGCTGTCGGAGAATCCGAATATTCGAGCCGCTCACAAACCGAATCAAGCTGAAACTCGGTTTCCGAGCCGAATCGAGTACCCGACAAAAGCGAGCGGCTCGAAAAAATCGAGTAGCTCGAAAGAATCGGGTAGCTCGAATCGTTTCGAGCGGCTCGAAAAAATCGGGTAGCTCGAATCGTTTCGAGCGGCTCGAAAAAATCGGGTAGCTCGAATCGTTTCGAGCGGCTCGAAAAAATCGGGTAGATCGAATAGTTTCGAGCGGCTCGAAAAGATCGGGTAGCTCGAATCGTTTCAACTGTTTCAAGCGGCTCGGAATTCGGAAGATGGAAGCAGTTCGGACGTGTACCGAGTGGATCGAATGATCCGAGTTGATCCAAGTAGATCAATACTTCATACATGTTTCGTGCAGATGAATATTATCGAGCGGTTCATTATATCGAAAATGATAAATGTACAAGATATTTTTTCATATTTTTCTTTGGAAAAAGAATATTCTTAACGAATAACAGTTATTTGATTGCACTGTAACAAAAATTGTTATTGCATAACATTTTCCGCTGTAGAGTACAAAAGTTCTGAAATGTCGTTAATAACTACTACATTCATCTTATTAAAAAAGAATATGAAAAAATATCTTGTACATTTATCATTTTCGATATAATGAACCGCTCGATAATATTCATCTGCACGAAACATGTATGAAGTATTGAACTACTTGGATCAACTTGGATCATTTGAGTCACTCGCTATACATCCGAACTGCTTCCATCTTCCGAATTCCGAGCCGCTTGAAACAGTTGAAACGATTCGAGCTACCCGATCTTTTCGAGCCGCTCGAAACGATTCGAGCTACCCGATTTTGTCGAGCCGCTCGAAACGATTCGAGCTACCCGATTCTTTCGAGCTACTCGATTTTTTCGAGCCGCTCGCTTTTGTCGGGTACTCGACTCGACTCGATTTTTCGAATCGAGTCAGACTTGACTCGTTCTTTTCGAGTACTCGAACAGCTCTACCTCGCGCATCGAGTGAAATCCGGTGGCAGGGATAAACGAGTCGATGGTCGTAATCGGCGTCGATGAATGGAGGCGCGCGGCGTCGCGGCGCTCGATGCCGCCTCGCCTTTTTCCAACAGGTGCCGAACGATAATTACCGAAGCGGCAGAGCGTGGAGATGCGAACCGAAGATAGAGGGTGCAGATGTTTTGGTACTCGGGTCTGGTGTTCGTTCGCGCGGCATTGGAAAAAAGAAGAAGAATCGGGGAGAGGACAGGTCGGGCGGGCGAAGAAAAAAATGGGAGCGTGTAGAGACGACGAGGATGAGAACGACGACGATGGTGGATCTCGTGTACGCGATCCTGGTTAGGAAAGGTGAGATGATGGCGCGGGCAGAGGCGAAAAAGGAAGAAGAGATGGGCGCGAGAAAGGGAGACGAAGCGGAGACGGCGGGAAAGGAGGGAGCAACACGGGCCGAACCGACCTAATGAGCTCCGGCTCCGGGACGAAAATAATTATAGAAATTTCCTGCCGATGAACGGAGCGACTTAAGAAAGATTGCCTCCCATTAATAAGCCACAGACGTATTTGCCTCCAGAATTATAATCAGGCCGAGTCTAGCGAGCTCGTGTTTCCGTGAAATTCGTGTGCCGCTGTGCGCGCCAGCCGCCGCGCCGCGCCGACCATCCGAAGCACCAAACGATTTAGTTTAGATTAATATGCCGCGACGGTGTGCCGTGCCTGGCCTCGCTGTGCCGAGGAGCAGACCGAGAGAAAGGGAGAGGACTTCGCCTTTATTGATTTTCCTCTCTTCTTGTTCCTCTGTCTCGCACCCGTTACTCCTCTGCCCTTGGGACTCCTTTTCTTTCGTACGAGAAACCGAGTGCCGACGCGGAGGCCACAAGTTAAACACCGCGCATATATTAAACCACGGCCACGATTAGTTGCGACTCATCGATCAACCGTAGGAGCCGACGTGTCGTCGATTACACGCGGAGAAATTTAAGAACGGAGGCCAACTGAATCCCGAAAAATCGACTTTGACGTCGCGTCGAGTCGAAAGCCGAAGGGTTCGCCGTAATTAAACGCGTTAACGAGTATTCACGCTACGCTAAGTACGAACATGGTTCCCATAATGACACTTTACTCGAGGTTTTTCGCTATCAGCAGTTTTTAATTTCAATAATAGGAGACTCTATGGGAAATGAAATTCCAGCGCAGCTGCTCGTTTCACTTAAACCGAAACTCGAACGCGACTAAATTTATGGGTGAGATTGCGAAGCTCCTGGCGGGGAACTGTGTCAGCTGAAGATGGCTGGCGCAAGCAAGGATAGCTCGAGATTGTTCAAGAACTCAATTTCAGTGTCAAAGAAAGCGGAAAGTGTTGAAAGATCGCTGTAACCTCGGCAGAACTTGCCATATTGCTACTTTTCATGGATGACTTTCGTCGAGCGTCGCAAAGACAAATTAAAGCCGCTACAACGAGGAGGTAAAAAACAAAAGGAAGAGAGGAAGAAAAAATGGACCGATCCAAAAAGGTGGGGAGTCTTTGAAGACAAGACAACCTAGAACCTAGAAGTTCTCCTGCAACCGACAAAGATCGCCACGAGGAGTTTTCACGCGCTGGAGGAGTCTACTTCGAACGCCTTCCTTTAAAGCAGAAACTTTGAAAGATTATCCTCAAAGGAGCGATCTTCGAGAGGGTCGCGTTTCCGCAACACTTTTTCGTCATTAAATCGAGGAGAACAGGCTTCAGAAGTTCGACACGCCGCGGTACCACAGCCTCCTGCACCGGCCCGGTCAGATATTGAAACACCGGTCGTTTCCCTTTTTCATCCCCGGCCGCCGGTTGTTTTCCGCTCGTTCATTAAGCGGATCCCCGTTCTCGACGCGTTGCTCCGATGCCGCAACAATCGGCGGCGCCGATCATTTTTCGAAGTTCGGCCCGCGGGAAACGTGCAATCAAAAGCTCTTCACGGCCGCGACCGTCGATTACCGGCGCGTTTTTCTGATTCCTTTTTCGAGAGCATTTTTACGGCTACTTAATGCTTCTGTACGCCTCGGTCGAACGACCATTAAGCGGGAAATCCCCGGCAAATAGCGCGATTCCGATTTTATTCGACGCGGACTACAATAAATTGTGGTCGTTACTCGCAAACACGAATTTGCCTTTCCCACTAGGCGAAGTGTTAAGTGTACTTTCGTAACTTTTGCGCGTGTTCGTCGCTTCGCGCATCAGTCACGATTGTTATCGCGCGCTCGCGTATCCACGAAATTCTACCATCCTCTGAAACCCGCGAAAATGCTCGCTTCTCTTTATAAATCATAACCGGAGCTCGCGGTTAATCCTTAAACTATGTATTGTAGGAACTCTTGCAGGGAGTAGACATAATAATAATAATGATAATGCTTTGTTCAGCGGGTTAAACCCTTTGGTACAATAGATCATACAAAATATTAAAGATAGTCCATACAGTTATATTAATATACAAAAATAAAAGAAAACAAATGATGGGTCACTCCTTTAGCAAAGATCTGAGTGTAGTACGCAATAAATTGAGTGAGTCGTTAAACAGATCGATATTGACATGGAATAGATTGGCCAAAGTACACAGAAATTAGACAGTAGGACATTAGAAATTGATTTGATGCTTCTGTTCAAAATTTTGCATGGTTGCATCAAATGTCCCCAACTCCTTGCTCGTTAATTTATATGCGCCAATACGTTATTTAAGAAAATCGCGAACGTTTCTCCCAGCAAACTGTACCTCTTATTTCTCAAATTCCGATACTATTAACCGTCTGTGCATGACAGCAAATGCTATTGACCACAACCTGGACATGTTCTGCGACACAATTTCTTTATTCATGAAGCAAATTTATGATTTCTGGTAACTCTTTTTTTTCTATTGTGACGAATCACGGCCCTCTCTAGTACAGGCCGTAATATACGATATGGCAACAGCGCTTCATCAGTCCTGATCACGTGGTTCTGGTCAGTCGTCAGTCCTGATCTGTCTTGACAGGTATTGACAGGACTTGGTTAGCATTGATCAGTCCTCGTGCATTGGAATAAAGTGTTTATATATATTTTCATTCTAATAACAATTATTTGACAAAAAATGAGTTTTACGGAAGAGCAATAACTGTAAATTCATTTTATTGTTAATTATATTTCGAGTCTCGTTCTTTGAGGTTACATATAGATGTTAAGAGCGGATATCTTTGACTTCTTAAATTATTTTTTGAAGGAATGTAACACAAAGAATTGAAATGTCAACTTAAGATTAAGAAATAAATAAACATGTACATATTACTATAAAAAATAAGGTTCAATTATTGCTGTAATGTTTGAAGTTTCCGCCTCTTCGTTGAGAAACTAATATTCACATTATTTTTTAATTTTATATAGTTATTAAGTAGTATGTAAATAGTAGTGGTAGTTTTCACCAGAGGATGCATAATTACTTCTACAATTGGGCACGCAACATTTATATGACATCTTAAAAATGTATAAAATGTTAAAAGAAAGAACAAATATGGAAGTGATATGAAACTCTAAGAAACGTGAATGAACCGACTGAACGTCACTACGAGTATGAATAGGACTGATGACAGCGTTGCCGAATTTTCTATATTACGGCCTGTACTAGAGAGGGCCGTGGACGAATACGTTTGAATTTTGTCTTTTGTTTCCTTTTCTAATGTTTAATTAACTTCATTATACAGGGTGTCCCAAACTAAGTGCGGGAGCCGTTAAAGGGAGATTCCTAATAACTTTTTCCTTTGCAAAAATGTCCTGGTAGCTTTGTTAACGAGTTATTAACGAAAAACACCGACTAATTGGGGAGCGAATACACCAGGTTAACGATGGCGCGGACGATAGCTGGCCAATACTACTCACAGCTGAAGCCCGCGCTGAAATTCATACACTGTATTCGTGCTTCTATAGGTCGATGTTTTTCGATAATAACTCGTTAACAAAGCCCCAACGAAAATTTTCGCTAAGGAAAGAGTTGTTTAAAGTCACCTCAGGAATCGCCCCTTAACGGCTCCCGGACTTAGTTTGAGACACGCTGTATATGTATAATTACAGTTTAATTTTATTAATCTCTTTATACATGTTAATTCGTCCTCTAATGTACTGCTACTAATTACTTGTACACTAATGGGAATTCCTCCCCTTAAATAAATAAATAAATAAATTAGAAATGATACAAATTATGACGGACCAATTTAATATTAACTGATTCCGACATTTATATTAAAGTTTCGCTTAGAAACATTTTTTTTAGACAGAAAATTGAAACGCTTTGTTTGAATTTGGTATGGTGGAATCGATAGAAATATATAAATTCCGATACAGCCGGTGAATTTGATACTCTGCTATAACGTTATCAATGTTATCAACAATTCGATTCTCGAGTTTCGGAGTCACGCAGCGTGCCGCGGGGAAACAGCAATTGTTAATTAGCGGCGAAAAAAGCGGCGATTTCACGGCGGAACGGGGCTAGCTCGGCCAAATTGCCAACGAAACCGAATCGATAATAATACAGCGTTCGCGGCCGGCCAGGCGAAAGGGGTGACATCAAAGGGTGACGAAGAAGATTCAAATTCGCAATCAACGCGGTGAATGGGCGGAGGGGTAGCGCGGAGGGGGATCGTCTGCGAACGTTGATGCGAACTGACGAGAACGCGACCGTGCCATTCGTGCCCAGGATTCGCAGAAACGCCCGCGAGCCCTCGCCTCGCATAGAAAGTAGCCGGGCTTAGGCGCCCGTCGCCTCTTCCTCGCTCTAATTCGATATCACCGGAGCTTAATTCGCGCCTTAAGTTCTTCGTGACGCGAATTCCTGGCCGAACCGGGACGCGCTTTGTCGTCGTTGATCACCTTCCGACGGTATGTTTAGCGAAGCTCGAATTAACTCGCGAGCGATGGAACTTGTATTAAACTTCCCGGAGGATCTTTGATGGACGCGCGTTCCTTTATCAGAAGAAGGAAACTAGCTTCGTCGCAGTGGTCGGAATTTCGGGATACACCGACAGATTAGTAATCGGGGTTCGGCGCTGCCGGCTAAAATTGCACAAGTTGGTCGAAGACGAGGTCCGACTGGAAGGCGGAGGAGGCTCCGACGACGGGCTGTCGCCGTCTAGACGGCTGAATCGATTCCAGGGTTCTTTTCCGAAAAGAAGCAAGTCCTTGCCGATCGTATCGCGAAATTAAAGACGCGCAGAGATTCTCGGCTAATGCCACGGTTTTCCAGTGTCCGAGCATCGAACGAGCGTTTCGTGCGAGAGGGGAAGGGGGCGCGACATTCGTAAGCCGGATTTAAGCAGATGTACGTACACCTAGCGGGTCCGGCCGTTGGATCCTGCATACTAAACGATGATCCTTTGAACAATCAATGATCCGAAGCTCGGAACGGAACGCGCGGTTCCTCGTTACGACACGCGTGCACATCGGGGCATCGATCCCCGCGGCGGCCGTGGAATGGCGCATGCTCTACACCCGGGCAGACGGTCGTCCGACGAAAACGATCTGTCGGTGCCGGTCCCTACGTTCCAGACCCGACCGGCCTCCCCTTCGCGAAAAAGTAATTCGCAGATTCCGCGGAACGCACCGCGAACGCCTTATGAATATCCGTTCTCGGAAACCGACGCAGTATAATTTGTCAGCGTTGACAGCGGTTCTACGCGCGCGACGATAAAAAAGGATTTCCTATACGGCCAGATCGAATGGGACCGTAGGAGGAATCGAGGAGAGGAAGGACCGACCTACAGCGCGCCTCATTAAATAACCCTAGCTTCTTCTAATGATTAGACGTCGCTGCGGTCCAGGTCGAGCGATAAATTTTAAGGCCGCCCCGGACCGACGGAAACTGTGGGGAGGATTTTTACGAGAAGGTCAGAGACCACGGTGAATTCGCTCGGTTCGCTCGTCGTAGACGTTTTGCTTCGCCGCGCGCAGCGTCGCGTCGCCGAGATAGGAGCGGGATTTCTGGACGATGCGATTAGCCCTGCCGGTGCAGTTTTCGCGAACCGCTAACAAATGGATTCAGATCTGGAGGAGACGGTAACGCATCCTCCGCGCCGTGAGCGCCAACGACTGGCCGATGTCAGTCGTGTTAGCTCGTCTCTATTTCCTGTTACTTTCTTGGACCGACGCGAGGCGACGCGCGCGACGAGCCATAAATCATCGGCCAACTGAAGTCGAGGAGGTAGTTAGACTGCCGGGCTTTAATGCTCGGATTTCAATTTCCGCGTTAAGTAAGAAATAAGCGGGGATTGTTTTACTTTGCTCTGAAAGAATAGAAGTTCTGGAAATCCTCGACCGCTACAAACATCCATCTCCAACTCTGGTTTGCCGCAGGTGAGACTAGCCGGGAGCGGAGCATCAGTCGGAAGAATTGTTGCAGAAACGAGAGCGAATAACGCGAATATCAAAGCGACGTCCAAAAATATTAATCAAAACGAAAGGTACACGGTTTTTAGCTGCAAAAACGCGTTCCCTCGTGGTCCTGTCCAACGCAACCTAAAAATTCACATGAAAGGGAAATATTAATTTCCTGCCCATGGATATCTTTTTCATTAAGGGGCATTCTACTCTTTGGGCCGAAAATTCGTTCGATATTCGCTGTAGGATTTTTATAATAAAAAAACTATTAACGTTTTCAAAATTCTTTTAGTATATTCTACCAGTCTTTAAATACAAGAAAAAAATTGTTTTCTTATTTATTATATAAGTAGTCGTCCATTTAAAGCTAAATTTGAATTAAGTGTATTAAAAATATAATGTGTAGTCAATGTTATAAAAGATTTAAAATACATTAAAGTACTTCAATTTTATTTACTCCAACACTAGCATTTTTTGTTTTTACATAAAAGTTCTGGAAAAGAAGTAATTAGCGTTAAAAATAAAGAATCCGAGTCGCTTCAGTAGTCGACCATATAATTGTTAATTTTCTTTAAATCGTAAATAAGAATTTGTATATTTTTTAAATAACATAAGCCTCATTTTTTAATTACATCAGCTGTTTCTTCTCAAAGCTCGTTTCTGAGCGTCTCGTGTTTGAAACCAGCAATTGCACAAGTAGAATCAAAACTTATTTATAAATCATTTTAAAAACATTTATTTTCTTCACTTCTGAAAATCGCTTTTTGTCTTATTTTGAAGTCAGACATTTAAAATAAAATATAAAATTATCATTTGATAAAGGCTTTGTTTAATGTTTATTTCTTTAACCTAAACAATAAAAGTGGTCAACCCCTAGAGGATGGTCGACTTCTAGTAGTAAACTTCCTCCTACGCGATCGAGATGGTTGCTTTAAACTAAACTTGCTATGTTTTTTAGCCATCGTGGAGACAGAAAGGATAGAATATCCTCTTAACGCGCGTCTTCGAATTGTACGGCGACATCGACAGAACTCGTCAGGAATAACTCGATATCGCGAAAATCGAGATTTAAAGAATTCTTTCGACACCCCCGCCTTATCAACCACCCGTCCGCGCGTTATTCTGTATTAATAGACACACGGTGCGCGCCGTTCTCGCAATTAGCCGACGAAGCAGAGCCGGGATGGAACGGTGAATTTACACGACAGGGGCCAATGAAACGCATAGTTTGGATTATTACGATCGCCTGGACGAGCTTTGTTAGCGCGGATCCAGCGTTCGGAGGGAGTCGCCGCATAGACGAGAGACGGCCGAAGGGACCGGAGATTTCTGCCAAGACAATTAGTCCGCTAATCTAGTTTCGCGAATCTGTAACTAACGAGTCCCGATCCGGGCCGCAAAGCCATTCTCTCCGTTTCACGTTACACTGTTTGCCCTGGCCCAGCCACTTCCGGCCTATCAAAGCCCATCCCCGTGTAATTACGCCCGGAGTAATTGTTCCTTCACGGGCATTAATTATGCGCACCGACCGACGCGCTCGCAATTTTCAATTTTTCGTAATAATTTATCGGACGAGGCGTCTTGAAATATCATTTTAATCGGGTGTCCAGGAAAATCCTCCACGAACCCGGATGAAATTTAATTCGCTATCACACGAGCGCAAACTCACGTTCGACACTTATGTTAGCGGACGGTGGGGCAAGATGAGATTTTTGTTTATTCCATATTGCCATACTACCATGTTGAAAATAAAAAAAAAAAAAAAAAAAATCAGTTAAATTCTGTATAATACCAATAGCGTCCTTATACGTTTAGTGCCCATTTTTCTACTTTTGACGATTTTAATCTTATCTTCTTCCATCTTCTAAACATACAGCGTAGTAAATAAATGCTCATTTATCTTACCCCACATACGAAGCAAGATGGAATATTGTCGCTATGTTTGAAATTATTTTTTTTATACATTTTGTGCTATGCTTTGCAAGATCATTTTAATATATTTCAATATACAGGTTTTGACACAATATGTAATATTTTTTGCAGATACAATATCAATAAGTATAATATTTATTTATTTATTTATTTATTTATTTATTTATTTATAGCGTCTTTATTGCCATTTTATTTGTCTTCGGTAAAGGCGAGGTTCAGTCATGGATTGGTTTGCAACCTAACCCAGAAATAAAGGAATGAACATCAAATGAAACTTAAAACTAAACTAAACTAAAACTAAAACTAAAACAACAAATTGAGCATAGTACGACGATACATGGTAATAACGATAACGACGATAACGACACCGATAGCGAACTCAGGGCTGATTAGAACAGAAGGATATTCTAGAGCACTTTGTTGTTAGCTTCCCCATCTTGCCCTACATTCTCCTGATATTCTGAAAACCGGAGCTCGGTAAAGAAAGACCGCGAAGCACTCGTCCAAGCAGGATGATATTATCCACGCTGGCCGGTCCATCCTGTGGACACAAGGTCGATATCGCCAGCGATAATCAAGGGTACAAAGACAGAGTGGAGGACGGAACCATCTCGCGTCTCTCGGCCAAAGGATTAGCCAGCTCGTCTACTTCTGACGCGACAATTAATTTGCAAATTTCGCCGGAGGACCTGGCACGAAGTTCCGGATTGCCGATTCACCCTTTACGCGTGCGGTTCACCGGCTGTATCTGCCGCATTAATCTTCGTCATGCGCGCGAACCAACGTACCGTGAACCATCGATACGTAAGATCGAGCTTATCGGTCGCGTCTTATCGGTGAATATTAAGAAGGGACCCGGGGATCCTTGCCCCCCCCCCTTCTCACTGTTGCTCTCACCGCGTCCCATATTACATAAATTGCCGGCCGATTTATGGCGGAAGCGTCGCCGGTTAATAACCTGATTTCGACGATTTACGATACGCTTTCTAATCGGAATTTATGGCGGGAATATGGTAATCGATAAGAAACTATGCTAATAAATAGCGGACCGCGGGACTGGCCGTAATTTCGAACGGTCACCTGACCGATGCACACCGTTCGCCGGCTCATTTAAATTATTTCACCGGCGCGCTAGCCTTTTCCCGCGTCTCCCCACCCCCGCAGCGATTTATTATTTATCCTCGTCCGCCAAAACACGCCCGGGAATATTAACAATCGTAATTATTGGTCGGTAAACGGCGTTATTCCGCGAAACAATGCGCGATTCTGTTCCGCCGACATCGGCGTAATTACCTACGGGGGAGCCGAACTCCGCTCCGTCGATTGTTCATCGATTTCTATTGGGATGAATCAACTTCGATGGATTCTCCTCCGACGCGTCTATTACGGCGAGAGACCGCTTTCCAGTATCGCGATAAATTATCCCGTTCGCGCGTTCGAGGCTCGTTTGCTCCGGAATCGAGCCGCGCCGATTCCGGATTGTCTTGAGCGGTTGGCTCGCCTTTGTTTGGCCGCGATCCTGTGCAAGACCTAACCCAGACCTAACCCAGACCTCGGCCTTGAGGGAGCCGAGGTCCATTGGGCACCGGGCTACAAATAGGAGAGGCTCGCCCCGAGAGACGAAACCACCCCTCGGGGCAGTGTATTAAGAATGCAAGTGACTGACGCGAAACGAATTCCTATGCAAAGCGTAGCCGGCGTTGGTCCTGCCTAACTAGCAGCTCGCATCATTAACGGGTCTTGTTTGTTTTACACCGTAGAAAGGACACGCCCATTTCCTCGTCGTTCTCTTCGGGTCCCATGGAGCCGGGCTCCGAGACCGCTGCCCACCCTTATAATCTCTCGGTCCGCTTCTACACGCTGTGTCGTTTGCTTCCTGCCGCTTTAATTTTCGACAGTTCAGAAAGCTTCCCTCGTCCCGCCGCCGTGCCGCGCGCCAGCTTTGAAGTCGCAATTACAATTTTTGCGTAAACCCGTTTGTGGACGCTGTGTTGTTAAACAGTTGCTCCGTCGCAAAGCGTAAGATCGGGTTGAAAATTACGGGCGGCGAGGAGTTACGTCGGAGCTTTGGTCGCGGGTATTTTCGCGACGAGCTTCCGATCGCAAAATTTACTCTGTTAACAGCAGCGGACGGCAAAATAATTCATTCGTTATTACAACAGTTATTTCTGCGTTATTATTTGTTTTTCCCATACGTCCGTGTAATAGAATTTACGATATTTGGTGCGTTCTCCGTCGTTCCCACCCCGTCATATTCATTTATTAATAGTTTACGATAACGCGGAACGAATGGAACGAACGCGCGTCAAATTTATTGCAACCTGCGGTTGTGTGCTTCCTGAATTTTGCAATCAATACTCTTTCGAATGTTTTTCTTGAAAATTACGAGTAAAACTGTGCAATAATAAATAATTTCAGCAGCGATCAAATCCATTCTAATTATCGACTGCACATCGTCGTTCCCATCGCAAACAGGAAAAATGCTTCTCGCCTCTCGGTTTACGCGTCGAGATATTTCCTCTTTTCCCTAATAAAAACCCGAAGCTCGTTACCTTCGACAAAAATTCCTTTGACGTTCTATTTTCCGGTCCCCGCAGGTCGTTGCCGAAGGGACACCCTGTATGCAACGGCAGTGGACCACTCTCGCTCTCATCCACCCTGGCGCGTGTATACATATTCATGGTGTCATTAGCGCCCCGTGAAACATGCTATTGGTAAACGTTTCTGCTGCTCTCTTCTCATAGGTGATTGCGGCGCGAATCGGCCGCGCGGCCTCCTTATAAATTATTGTCGGCTCGTTTCGCGAAACGTCAGTGCCGCCCTCGATGACAAAGTGGTCAGGCTCGTAAAGCTGCGAAACGCGCGGCCATAACACGTTTCGCTCCTTCGACGGCTCCGGTATACCTGTCGATCCGCCGCTATCGTAATCGCCGATCGATCTTCCCCTTAACCCCCTGCTCGCCCTCGCGCTCGACAGCGAAGAAAGTTGTCGGCCCGACGGACCCCCTTTTACCGTGCCGCGATTTATTAGCCGTATTTAATAATCGACAATGCCCGTACGCCGCGCCGTAATAAAAACACAGTTGATTTTCGACCTGTCGTCTCACGTTCTACCGTTTCCACCCTTAACGCGTTACAAGTGCCGTCGAGCTATAGAATATTTTTCACCGTCGACGAGATGGAAAAAAAAAAGTGTCACAGTATTTTTATGCACCGACGCAACGTGCTCAGTTTGAAGCAAGTGCGAGACGATATTTATTGTTTCCGTTGCAGAAAGATACAGCTGCAAAGACGACGCCGCAGCTGCAATTCGTTCGGTTTGTTTGCGTTACCTGTCGCAATTAATAAACCGGAGTCGTTAATAAATGAAATAACCCGGTGGTCATGATTCCCATAGGGCGTATCGCCGATACCGAATCGCGGTCCACGGAGAACCATCTTCCCAGCGTAGCTCTTAAAATTCCCCGCAGTGATTGCGCATCGATATGGATCCGGCGAGATTTAAGTCGAGACATTACAGCTCGCGAGAGTTACGCGGCAATCAGGCAACCCCCGACGCGACAGATCACCCGGCTCGGTAAGGAATGGAACGATAGAATCCTAATTGGCAATAAATAACACGGTATGCGTAACCGGGGAAGATCAGTAATAACGATCGGCAGCCGGCCGAACCGAGTTCTGTTTAGTAGGTAGAGAATTAATTACGCCGCCAGGCTGAATCTGCCAGGATTTAGAATCGAATTACGTAAACGCAATTAAGCGGCGTAGCGCAACGGAGCGCGATCGTAGGTAATTTGTGTTCGTCCTGACTTCTTTTTTCCCTTCTTCTCTCGCCCCCTGCTCGGCCCCGTCTACCGTAACAACGGTTCCCAGTTAAATGAAACTGCGTCGAATACGCCAACAGTTTCAGCCGTTGCTCTCGCGATTGAACCACTTGTCGGCGTCTGATTTCTTTAACGGCCGATAGTTTATCTCGTCGACGGAATTTAGAGCATTCGAATTTTCACGGTGTTCCGATTCTGTATTATTCAAAATTTCGCACTACCTTGAACCTATTGTAGTAGTGATTCGATAAGTGTCGACTTGTATTTATACGTTATAAGGTCGAATCCTATCCCCACCAACCAGCGGATGATCTCCTTCCGAACTCTTGGGAGTGTAAACTTTAACCGAGGCAAAAAAATATAGTGCATTCTACGTTAAACGTCGAAGTCCGGTTCTGACTACTCAACACTTATCAAATCACTACTGTATATTTTTTTGCCTAGGTTAAAGTTTACACTCCCAAGAGTTCGGAAGGAGACTATCCGCTGGTTAATGGGGATAGGATTCGACCCTATAACGTAGAAATATAAGTCGACACTTATCGAGTCACTACTGTATATTTTTTAAGTCGCTTCAGATTTTTTAGAGATAATTCTTCGCTCGCTTCGAGAACAGTTCACAAATGAGTTCTTCCAATTCTATTACCGACGCTCATTACTGCCTCTAATCACGTCGCGAACAGGTAAATAAAACTGTCGCTTCTGATAAAGTTCGGCGATAATGGAACGCAGGTGTTAAAAGCCCCTGTATAGAAGGACGAGAAATTTCACGACGCCGTTCTCCGGCATTGTTCTTTCCCGAATCCCTTTCTGCAGTAATTAGCAACGCGACTACGCCCCTCAGCTTCTCGACCGCCATTGTTCCCTTTCATATCGCGGATGATTAATGTCGACTAATCGTAATGATCGATCCCGTACCTCGAGAGAAGGTACATTTAATTCTCTTAGACGTCAAATTCCGTAAGCCTCGTTGCCTCGCTCTTTATCAACTTCCGCGGGGGCTTTTATGTCCTCGGCCACCCTCTTTTTTCCTCTCACCTCCTCGTCGCTCCGACGACGCTAGCAATTGTGTCGCCAAACTTTTTGCAATCGTTGTTAAATTCCTCGGTTCTTAACGCATCGATCGACGTTGCTCGTTAACTCGTTGCCGAACGTCGCGCACTGGCGTTGGGAAAGTTCGTTAACGGGAGTATTCAGGTAATTTAGGAGTACTGTCAGTAATTAGAAAGAGGACATGTGGAGGTGTGAGTTACCGATTAATTCCGTGGAGATTGCGAATTAATACAGAACATATTGAGAAGATGATAGAGGCGTTATCGAAACCCTGACTCTGAGACTTGGACAATCGATAATAATCGAGCTGATTGACTGCCAACTCTTAATCAAATAGAGTAGTGACTCGATAAGTGTCGACTTATATTTCTACGTTATAGGGTCGAATCCTATCCCCACCAACCAGCGGATGGTCTCCTTCTGAACTCTCGGGAATGTAAACTTTAACCGAGGCAAAAAAATATAGTGCATTCTACGTTAAACGTCGAAGTCCGGTTCTGACTACTCAACACTTATCGAATCACTACTGTATGTTTTTTGCCTCGGTTAAAGTTTACACTCCCAAGAGTTTGAAAGGACATCATCCGCTGGTTGATGGGGATAGGATTCGACCTTATAACGCAGAAATACAAGTCGACACTTATCGAATCACTACTGTAGATGTAACATTATTAAGGATTTTATTTTTATTGCAGTTTTAGAAAGTACTATCGCTTTTGAATAAACAGAACTAACTAGAAACATCATACTACTCTGCTAGAGGCCATTGAACAAGGCATAAATAAGTAAAAGTAGTACTTTAAAACGTAAAAAGAACTTTAAATGCATTTTTCTCGAAACCCTTGTTTTCTTGGTTTTTCCCTCATTACGAACCAAAGGAGGTTCAGATCGAATTGAAAAAATGGCAGGATGTGTAGAACATGTACCATTTTGGGTTAAACCTCCGACATAGTCCGTAAGAATTCGGGATTTTCACTTTTTCGTGACGAGTGAACGCGTAAATGAGTAGAAATTGTGACATTCAGCCTAGAATGGAATCACTGCTAACCAGGAACATACAAGGCTTGGGTTAGACAGGAAATTACATAAACGAAGACATTCCTGGAACACGCATACACGCGCGCGCAACCTTTCCCTTTTTGCTATCTTCCCCTGATAATCAAGATTCCGCTCCAGTTACCCATCCCTTAAGACGTATCCCCGCTAAAAATACTCGCCGCGGCAAGAAGTCGAGGCCAGCGTTCGATCGTCTTCGAGCAACATACGTGCTCGGTAAGAGATATCAGCGCAGACAAGTGTTGCGTAGTTGGGCGGTTTTGGCTCCGGACTCGGTCGGGGCCTCGTCGCAAAAATCGAGTCAGTTTAGAACACTTACTCTCCCATTAATGCCGTCATCTGCGCGGGTTCGGCCATTAATCCTGCCCGAGCTGAAGTCTGGCTTGGGAGCCGGTTAAAGCACTCGTCCTCTCTTCTCCCTCGAGAGCCCTACTGAAGCCAAGCTGTGTTCTCGCAATTTGTTGCCAAATTTATTACGTGGCCGGAGATAAAAAGTAAAGATTGACCGTCGAAAAAAAGCTATAACGAATGACGTATCGTTCCGCGCGGCTTGCCTCGTAACCTCTTCATTCGGACGGACTGTTCGAGGCAGGAGAAAAAGAAACGAGACGAAGAAAGCGAAAAACGGGGGCTGAAAAGGGGGAGCGAAGACGAAGCACGTCCGCTCGCGAAATCGTGAAACTAAGAAGCGATTATGAGCCGCCTGGCCACGAAACGTCGACCGACGACGCGATCGTCGGTCGTCCGCGAAGTAATTATTTCTTAGCAAATATTTAGCAAAGCGACGACCAAGCGAATGCCGTCTAATTGCGTCGGCGGGATGCACTTTCGTTCACCGTTTCTTTAATAATATGTTCTTAATGGTCTTCGCCAGCATTCGCTTAATTGCCTCCGTTTATCCGCCGCAATTATACGAGCACTCTCTAATCCGTTTATTACCGTCAGCCTTACTTTACTCTTTCCGAAGTGGCGTTTATCCTGGTGAGATTAAGAGCAAGCATCTTCTTTATTAAGCGGTCAATTAGTGTCGTCTTGGAATCTGCAGCTTCACCTTCGAAAACGCGCTCGTAATCGTTACAATTGATTCAAATGAAATATCGATAATAATAATTCATTTAACATCTAGGTGATTCCCATTGCGAGTATTAAACAATTAAATGTTTCACGTATTGCAGGATTCGAAAGGTCGGATATAATTTTAGAGAAACAGAAACAACATGTTCAACTTATTTATACTACTTCTGGGTTTCGAAAATTCCACGGAAATAGATACACAAGAATATTTTATAGAGTAATGCATGGTACACATGGCCTGTATTCGGTGATTGATTCCGTAATTCGATTCCAAATTCTACGCGCGCAAGAGATAAAATAGAGAAAACCGATAGAATATCGCCGGCCTGCTTCCACCTGACTCGGTTAGTCAACCTGAACGAGCTACAAGAAAAAAAATAGTCGCGGAAGGGTTGCAACGCTTTGCCGCATATTTTCCAGCGGCGAGGAGTCACGTAATTTCAAATGCGCTTAAGTTAAAAGCATTTATCTGTAACCGTATTATTACGGGCGACGCGATAATTCGTTTCGATGTTGCTCCAAAGAGGATTTACCTGTCCCGAGGCTGGAAACGCCTAGCGCAGGTTGCGCAGCCTCCAGACTTTCGGCTCCATAGGTGGCTTCAAATCCCTTCCATTCACAACTTTCGATACTAATCGCAAGGTCATCGCCGGAGCAGCCTACGGAGACCTCCTCGACCGATAATCTCGCAGCAGGACCTTCCGTTGGTTAAAGGATTCGCGGCTTATCGAGCATCGTACGGTCGCGTTGCTTTTCTCTCCTCGATCCAGCTCCTCTCTCGTGCCATTTTCTCTTTGTCGTCTTCGATCGGCGCATACAAACGCCGTGTACACACACATAAATTTTTTTTTTTCTTCGCCACGCTGGTCGAAATCTGACGCCATAAATCAGGCAGTATTACAAAGCATCGACTGCCGGAGATTGCAGCCTGTTTTGGGTCTCCTTCGGGACCGAGAAGCTTGTGTTGGTCGGCGGTATGGAAAAATGAAACGCACTTCATGCATTATTCAGGTCCTTCTAGTCGACCCCACCCCGCGCACCCCTTACAAGCTCGGCCTGAGTGCGTGTGTGGCTTTCCAAGTCGATTTGTCTCTCGATTGGAGGACGAAATTATTTACTCGCGTCACAGCATCCTGTTAGCAATAATTGTTTGTCGGGGACCACGATTTAAATAACTAGAATTTATATCGAGAGGTTGGAACACGCTCCAACTCTGTCGCGGAGACGTTGCCAGAGAAAATTGAAATCTTTGATCGGAGGATCGTCGAGTGAAGTTCATTTATTTATCTATTTACGGACAAGAAAAGCTCTCTAGTATAAACTTCGGAAATGACAATAATATAAAACTAACAATTAATATAAAAAAAAATACCATTAACAAAAATGTCAAAATAAACCGTAAACTAATCCGTGGCGTCTTATATATCGTATTTTATATGTATTTACATTTATAGCGTATCTTATATGCATTTACATCATCTACTTCTATCTGAAAACTAAAGGGAATTTCCGCAAATAAATATTATTATTATTATTATTATTATTATTAAAAAATCACATGGCGTTCAATAAGGTCTTTCTGCAAGTGTGCTACCTTTCACATTTATTTTCAAGAAAATGCACAATACTACCTGCTTTGACATGCCATATTTATATTTTTGAATAGTCAATCTTTACTTCAGACATTATTTTAAATAATTACTTATTGACATAAACTTAAAAGAACGATTTATTTCACGATCATAGCAGACCAATGCTACGCATAGTTGTAGCCCGCGTTGTAATTTGTACACTGCACTCTCTCTCTGATTGGTCGAAGCTTTTTGTTAATAACTCGTTAATAAACCCCCACTTAACATTTCAATTAAGGAAAAGGTTGTTTAAAATCACATTAGAAATCACCCCTTTCAAGGACGTGCAATATTTTTGTTACACCCTGTATATGTGTCTGTGGCAGCAACATCTACGAAGATGCACTGCACCGGTCGCCAGGAGCACTTGGCCAAATTTATCACAGATGTCCGAGGGGACTTGAAACACCTATATAATACACTGTGAATCCCATATTCTTGCTGTTTAGAAATTAATATCGAATGACACTGAGTCAAACGCTTTGGTGAAATCTGTGTATGTCGCATTCACTTGAAGTATGTTCTCCATAGAACAGGACAGGTAATCGAAGATTTGAGGTAATGATGAGCATGTGGAACGAGCAGCAGCAAATCCGCGTTGTTCATTCAATATTATATTTTTGTAGAAGAAGGAGAGTTTGAGAGAGATGATCCTATCAAAGTTTTCAAATTCGTTTGGTCATCCGATAATCCGACGCGTACAAACTAATTCCATCAGAAGAGGTTGGCCCCTGTCCACCAAGGAAACGGTTCTCAAAAATCGAACGAGATTACCGCGGATCGCATTAATATCTGTAAGATTCCATCTCGGGGAGATCCTCGAGGGTCCCATTCGGACGCGATCCAACCCTTGATCCCTTAAACTCGGCCGCACGATTATTCCTGACTGCCGACAATAACCTCGGCTGTACCTGGTCGACGATCTGGCAGCCAACAGAACGAACGAACGGGGTCAGGATTCATGGAAACTGGGCGTGTGTACATCCCCTTAAGCCGTTGACGCACTCCCGTCGCTAATCAGATGAGATCTAATCGTTTGATCCGCTCGGACGATATTTGTACGCAGGAAGACGGATGTCGCCCGTGGAATTGAAAAGGTGCGCGGCGAGGGAGAGAGGCGCTTGAAAAGAGAAAAACGCGAAGGGGGCAAGACAGGATTAGGGCTTAAATCGACAACGCGAGGAGGGGTTGGTCGTCTCAAGACTTCCTTGGCTCCCTTAAAAGGCCGTGGGACGATGACGATCCCCGGTGATCGCGCAGACAGCCACGGATCGTAGGACGCACGCATGTGCGCGGATCTCTGGACCCTTTCGTTAGAAGAATGCCGTAGATAAAATCGCGCAACCCCTGCGAACCCCTAACACGAGGGGCTGTCGTGCTTTCACGAACGCTCGCTCGTCCCCGACCACGCACACCGAGACCCACGACACACTGTCATCCGCGACTACCCCCTTCCTTCGCTTTTATTTTCATCCCCCTTTCGGGCATGCAGCCCGCTTCGCTCACCCTCCTCCGGCTCGACCGATTCTGCCCTCACGGCAACATAGTTCATCGGTGTTTTTAAAGCTTCTCCCATACGGAAAGTATGTGACAGTTTGTTTTGAGAGGGAGCGAGAGGGGGACGTCGGGGGTGTGCAGGCAGTTCCGCTGACGCGGACGACGCGTTCCTCGGTGCCATTGTGCGGCGATACCTTGAGGATATTTCAAAGTTTAATAGAGTTATGTCGGTGGATGGGGCGACAGTGTATTTGCGGCAGACAGTCACCGCTGCTTTCCGTGGAGTCCTTTGCTCCGGTCTCTGAAAGGGATCGAGCCAAAAGAAACAGAGAATTTCTATAGAGAACGGCTGTTTTTCCCGCGAGTATTTATACAATGGATTTGCTGTACATCTAAACGGGAACCGAATCCGTTGTCTCGATTGTTGGAAATCGTATCTAAACTCCGTCGACGCAGCCCTTTGGTTCCCGTCGTACTTCCAAAGACCACAGACGAGCTATAAGAATAGATCTATCATCTTATGGGACTTCATATACTATGTACTGAAATACCGATCGTATAAAATGTCAGACGATTCGCCGTTGCAGACGGGCGGTTTTGTCATCGCGTTGTCGTTTGTGTATTTCATATACATACAGATCGCGTATTATATTGTATAGTTGTATTGTGTACAAAACGCTCTGCTCTGAGACATCGGCGTACCTTCGAAACCTATTACATTTAAATTCCGAATTACACTTAGACGATTTATACAACACTAGGTCCTCCGATCTTCTTTCTATTCCTCTTCACAGAACTGCTAAATTCCGCGCCTCATACTCATTTTCTGCACCTCATTTCTTCAAGATCCTACCTATCCATATCCGCTCCTCCCATACATTTCATTCCTTCAAACGATAAGTGAAATCCTTCATTATATTCCACCCGTCTTTATTTTAAACTTCCGCTTAGGAATGTTGGCTACTACATAAACTAACTCCCAATTTAATCACAAGGACTGGATAAGATTATATCAGGTTCACACCGCCACCATATTTCTATTGCTATTCTACATTTCCTTTAGTTTTCTTAGTCTTAATTTTTATCTGTAGCCTTAGTCTTAAGTTTAGTCTTAGTTTAGTTTAAGTTAATTTTCTTTGTATGTTCTTCTTTTTCTCCTTTAAGGAACACAATATAAGTTAGGCTTTATAACAGCTTTTGCTGTGCCTCGCCTGTTACACAACACCGCTTCTATGTATATATTTCTCGGTGTAATAAAGACGACATAATAATAATAATAATAATAATAATAATAATAATAATAATAATAATAATAAGTGGAATAGGACAAAGTATGATGAGTTCAGGATGGTGAGAATCAGCAGAGAGGAACATATGAAACATGTCCCCCACTTCAGCTACATCAGTCCTAAAATCGTTCATACGACCCTACGGTCGAGATATCTTGTATTTTAATAAAAAAACAGCGTCGCCTGAGTAATTTTGTGTCACGAGGTATTTACTTATTTTTGCGAAAATTGGCAATCATTTCATATTCAAGCAGAATTGACCTGAATTTTATAGATTGCGAATCGGTCCGCATTATAAACGCGTTGCAAACAATTAACTATCGTTATGTTTAATTACAATTCCTACCGTTTCAGTAGCGCAATCATCCTATTTCACGTTGAATCGATAATATCGCAAGCGATCTGAAAATGATAAGGGGGCCACGTAGCCCCCGCTTCATGGGACACAAAACATTACATGATAGGTCTATCAAAGACGTTTGTGGAAACTATAAAAAAGGGTTTAAAAAAGATCGAGGTCGAAACTCTATCAAGCTTATATAGAAAATATCGTTTCTTTCCACTGGACAGTCCCCTAGCGTTAATCGAGGGCAGCACCGTGTCAAAGCAGATTTCCCAGTCGCGTCCGCGTGTAAACAACAGCGAGGCAATATCTTCTGGGACCGCCGATCGTTTATGTATTATTCGATCTGTGCCCGACCATTTATCCCCGTTTTCCTTGCTCCGCGCGCATTAACACCAGCGGCCGGCTAACTGGATCCGCATATATCTCGAAATGCACTGGCTGCATGTGTTGTAATTCGATGTGATTAACAGCGCCGCGTGTTCGTAACTGTATGAACAAGTTGGCGATATTACCCACCTGGCCGTTTTAACCTCCGCCCGCCGCGCGCCCACTTTTACTCCCAAATATCCCGTGGATATTGCGCTAGCCTGCGTCGGTGAAATTGAATAACGACCGGGCTGATTTCGGCCCTGGAAGACCGATTTCGCGTGACGTCAGAACTTTGACTATTTAATTCCTTCGTAAACCGATTACGAATCTCTCGAAGACTGTAAAGAGAATCTTTCGCAAATGCCTATGATGTTTTCGCAGGTGTTAACCGAGAGAACGGCAGCGTCAAGGTTCTCTCGTCTACTTAAACCTCGTCTTCCAAATATGCGCGCCCCGAACGCCGTGAAAAGTTAATTATGTTTGGCTTCGTCGAGACATCGTCAGACGTTCATTAACTTTACCCTCGAAAGCGAACATTCTTCCCTTCTCCCAGGCCCTCTCCCGTCGGCCCAATTAGTCGAAATACTTCGGCCGGTGCTCGCGGTCGAACGGGGAACGATGGAAATTGATTGGTCGGGAGGATGCTTACGCGGGAATTGAAGGAGGCCGTTCTCCTCGCGAATCCGATCGTCGTATTGAACAACTCCGGGCGAGGGAACCGCGCGGCTCCGGCAGACAGACCGCGCGCCAGCGTGTATCAAATCCGACAAACCCCGGTCGAGTCGGGAGTTGGAAGCCGGCCAGTTAATGTACTCCCTCGCACGATAAATTACGATCACGAGCAAAAAGTGTCGGCGCGCGACACACCTGTAAGACCGCGTACACAGACGTTCGCAGTACGACGAAATCCCGCTGCGTTGAATGACAATGATTTCGAGCGACACCAGACAACTTTGATTCTGAGCAACGAGGTCTAGGTCATTCGATTAATTTAACTATTAGTTCTATGCATACAAAGTTGGCTAAAGCAAACACCGTGCGGCCACCAGATTTCCAGGGTAAAGCGATATGTAAATTCCGACAGCTACACTGGTAGGCGGAAAGAGAATATTGTTATCGGTGCACCCCCGCAGCAGCCGCGTGGCACGCCGGGATTCGTGGATGGTGGCCAAGCAGGCGACCGAAACGCGAGCCCAGACTTCGTAAAAGTTTGTTTTCGGGCGTCGAGAGGTCGGACAGTATTTAACGCAGGCTTCGACTTCCAGGGAAAAGGTTTTGTTTTGATAAAGCCCAACGTGTGCGGCTCGTGAACCGACTTTGTACGGCTCCTGTGGGTCTTCTTGTTTAAAAAATGCTGCCGTAATCGTGAAGACGGAGCCGGGAAATGAGACACCGGTCTCTCGTTTAGACCTTTAGGCCCAAACTCCGATCCCAGTAACAGGGTATTTTGCAATCAAAAAGCCATCATTTCAGAATTATTACCTAACGATGCGTCGCACAGTGATCTAGCGCGAATTAAATAAAAATATTTATTAATTTATACTTGTATTGTAATGTAATTAATATTAATATAATACTTAATTAATATAATACTTGTATTGTAATTAATTTATACTTGCATGATAGTTTGATACGTAAAATTAGTAAGTCAGATCACTGTATTATTGTTGGCAACACTGACAACATTCCACTAACCACATTTTGGTTTTCTTTGTTAGTCAAATGTTACAAATTGTAAACTCGAAATATCGAGTTCTTTCTTGGAGTGCGCATAATTTTTATTATTATCGTGTTATTTATGTTATCACTATGGCTGTAACTGGAAATGCTGGGTTTACGTTTCCTTCACGCACTTGTGACATATTTTATTAACACAGTATTTTTTAAGAAAAATTATTGGAGCGCCCTAAGTTTTACAAAATTGCATGCATTTGGACGCGTTGCGAATTATTTCATTTGAAAGTTTACTTCCTCTCTATAAATGGCAAAAAGAAAATGCGATCCCCCGCAATCTCCTTGTCATTTTATTTTAATATTTTAGTAAACGTATCTACGATCACCCGCTTACAGTTGTGTGAAAAATGGTTCAAACTGAAGATTCTGAAACGAAAGGATTACGTTAATGGATTACTAGAGTCTGTAAAGCGTGCAAGTTTGTAAAACTTACGACATTCCAATAATTTTTCTTAAAAAGTACTATGTTCATAAAATATTCCATAAGTAGACTGCGGATTTTATACATTTATAACAATTCTAAGTATTCTAAAAATCTTCAAGATGGCACCGATGGCAAAATATACAAAATATTAAAAATATGTAATTCCAGTTGTAATATTACAAAATAAGACATACTGTTATTCAAGTTTTAATTCTAAACATTTTATTTTGCATAAAAATCCGCAGTCTAGTCATAAGTGTGTGAAGGAATTATTTTATTGTAGTATACACATGTATCATACTATCATACAAGTATAAATTCTAAAAGATTTGCGTTAGTTAGTAATTTTAATTAATTCGCGTTAGTACTGACTTTTAGACCACTGTGCGTCGGTCTGTCCAGCGTCACGGCAGTCTTCCTCCCACTCTCTTCTGCGGATCGTATCGTCGATCAAACACCAATCGATTTTAATCGCGCTAAACCGGTATCGAATTTTATCGCGGGCATAGTTCAATTTCACGGTTGCCCGATCGCGAGCAGCTTATTCGCCCCTCGTGTATTTAATCTAGCATGACCGCCGCGAAATATCGTCTCCGTTATAAAATTTGATTTGTTCTGCGTGCTGCTTACTACCTGACCATTAACATTTCGTCGATAATCCGACCGACAAACAGATCCCAACTTCCTCGTAACTTCACCGTCAACCTGCTTCACGAACATTATTAACGCATCGACTCCCACGTCGAATACAGGATCAGCTTATCGCAACTCCAATCAAATAAAATTAATGACAAGATAGTCGTTTTAAATAGTGCTGGTTGCAGCGTATCGTGCCGATAGCCAAGATCATATAAAATCGTTTGGTGCAACCACGAACGCGACCCCCAGTGAAATTCCCAGAGCGACTCGCATTTATTTCTTTACGCCCCCGACGATTCTTCCGCAACAGTCTGCGTCGCTTTACGGCGAATACATTGTTTGCGTCCCGTGACGTTTTACGAGCAAAACGTCCAGCGAAACGCTGTCACCTTGCTCGCGAAGCGGTGCGGCAGCGGCAGCCCCGGTTCCGCGATTATGCGTGCACAGCGTCGAAGTTCAGCTCGTTTCTGCCACGGGCTGCGCGCCACTCCCCGACGCTGATTTACGAGCTGTTGCTCGGACTCGCTTCGCTCCGATACCCGGTCCCGTGGAATGAATTCTGTATTAAAATTCCGGCTGCGACTTGCGAAACTCGCTGCCTGCCTTTCTACCTAGCCTGCGATACGCTAGATTAAAGCCAACAGACGCGGCACGCCGGGTTACAAGTTACAAGTTTCGTTTTCCGAACACACCGTTGAATTAATTGTAATTAAAATTGAATGAACGTTGCGTCGCGTTCGTTGCTTTTATCACGTACACCGTGTTACAATGATCCGTCGTTAACGTTTTGTGTCGTGGCAACGCTACAAACGAGGTATTCGAATGCTTCGTTTTCATATTTTGTTTTGCAACCAAAAGGTTCTCACCCGCAAACACTAAATAAATAAATTATGATAAATTACAATTAGGGTAATGGTCCCTATTAATGTGCCTGTACCTATTAGTGTGCCCCTACATTAATATAAATTGTAAAAAAGAATATCTCTAAGAAATAAAAGAAAAACATTTTTTGAAATAAAGTCAAAGTATTACACTTAATGAAAAAAAATATTTTTCTTTCGTTTCCAAAGGGATTCCTTTTTTATAACTTATTTAAATGTAAGGGCACACTAATAGGTTCAGGCACATTAATAGGGACCATTATCCTATTATAAAAAGAGTCGCGAACCAACGAGTACCACAAATTTGGAAAACAAAGTGCCCCGTTCTACGTCGTATCGGGTACGATGATACCACGGCGATTCCATAACGTTAATGGTAGTAGTTTTCTATGGAGAGAAAAAAGTTCCTTTTGCGAACGAACAGATTTGCCACGTAATTGTCTGGCGCATTCCACGGACGGCAGTGAAATTCAACGGCGTTTAAACAGGCGTCGATAGCCTGGTATCGTCGCGTTTATGGTCGATCGTTGTACCCGTCGGTTACACGTTTATGCGGCAATCGAATTGTCCGTTTCGACTGCGGCTACGCGGCACTCAAGTACACGCGCGATTATGTTTATTAGTAGGCCGCGCGCTCTGCATACGCGCGTCACCCTGCTAATGTCGCTCCACTAATTCTAGCAAGCGTGACACGCGTAACCGAGACACGAAACTGTTCTCCCGACATAACGTTCACTCGTTAATTGGCAATTCTCTCCTTACGGTGTCCAGTGGCGGGCATTTATTCGACGCTGGGTAACTTTAAGCTCGCGAGTTGCGAACTCGACGCACTCGAAACTGAGACCGTCAAAGGCGTGAAGTATCGCTTCGGGTTCGAGGATTTTACCAGGCCCCATTTATTTAGGATACACTTTCTAAGCGTGCTTTGTTTAATTAATCTAATCTTAATCGTCTTTCCTCCCGTGCGCAGTATATTCAAACACTCATGCCTTCGGTTCTCCTTTTGTGTTCGTAAATTTGACCATATCACTCCTCTGTTTCAAAAATCGGAATGGCTAACCTTTAAACAAAGATGGATCCTACACCTCTGTTGCCTCACATATCAAATCCTTCGTACGCACACTCCCCCTTACCTGTTCAACCTATTACACACAAACTCCTCTTTCCACTCAAACGATGCTATTGCTACTCGCTCTCAACATCTATTCTCTATCCCTTCTCATCGCTCTAACAGCTTTCGAGCTTCCTTCTCATACATCTCTCCCCACTACTACAACTCCCTTCCTCAAGAGATCCGATCTCTTCCTACTCATAGATCCTTCAAAGCTGCCTGTAGCAAATTCATCCATACTCACTTTGCCTAATCTCTCTTTCTCCTTCTCTCCTTTTGTCCTAGACTTATGCATTAGCCCACTAATTCATTAGTTCTAGTTTAGTTTAGTTTTAAGTTTTAAGTTTTAAGTAAATGTTCATTTCTGTTTATATTCGGGTTAGGTTGCAAAACAGTCTATGACTGAACCTCGCCTTTACCGCACGAATTGTACATGTTCTTGTCCTAACACAACACAATTATGGTAATAAAGACGTTAATAAATAAATAAATAAATAAATAATCATTGCGATTAGATCGGTAATCGCATCGGCGAGCAGTATTTGCTGCCTTCCCTTTTAAGCGACCAATGAAAGAGCAACCAACAAAATCAATCAATAAAGCGCGGTACCGTAACTGCATCGTCCTCGAATTACACCAAAACCAATCTACCCTTCCCAGCGTCCTCTGTATTTACGTTTGTCCCAATTTCAAATTTCGAGATAAAACTGCGGCAGCCATTGACATTCCGACGAGCTCCGGCGGTCGGCGTAACTTCATCCGCGCATCAACAAACGTATGATTGTTTTTGTAATTCGCAGTCGGCCACGCGGCTCGTAGTTATTTACATAAACGCTGAAAATTTATTTGTTTCAGTTTATTTTGACGCAATATCCGGCAGCCAGCGACGCTCCAGGAATCGGCAGAGAGCGAATCGGCGCGGCTTTGTTTCGGTTTATAATTCAATTCGCCAATCTGGGAAACTCGATAGAACGCGACGGCGCGGAGCGTTTATTACGATCAATTTTGTATGTTTATCCATGGCGGTGATTCGCGCGTCGCCGCGCCGACCGCACCGTGCCATTCATCATTCGCGCCCCGTTTTTTTTACGCCTCCGTCCTTCGTGCGCCCCCGAATCTTCTATTTCCTCTCGCCGCGGCCTATCGCAGCGACGAATCTACGCCGAACAATGCGCGAATCGAACGGAGATCGCGAGATTCTCTCGTCTGGAAGCAATGTTTCATGGGAACGGCGCGGACGGAGTGTGAAGAACGCGTTTTTCCCCGGTTTGTTTTTGATCGCAGGGACATCGTCGCGCCTTTTACGCTTTACGAGACCGCCACTCGTGGAGCGGATGTTTGCGTTTCGTCGGTTTACGAGCGGTCGCGAGATGGTTTACACGAATGGCGCCTATGCATACCGGCCAATGTTTGCGCGAGCACCGTTCGCCAATCCTGCGTGCAACGCTTTGCATGCTCGAGCGTAGCGCCGGGGATCGCTTTGAGAGCCGAGGATATTTCTGAACGAAGCTTATTTGCGCGCGAGGAAACGATTTTTCTTCGCGGGTTAAGCCGTACAAATTGCAATTATCCCGAGCTTCGGGCAACGAAAAATCACCGACAGTAGCGAAAAAACGAATTCCTTTGTTGGCGTTATGCGCGGTGCAAAGTTCACGCTCGAAAAAGCGACGTAACGCGTTTCCGATCGTTACACGCCCCGTTACCGCGGGCTTCGCGTCTGATCGCGTTCACGAGTGTCTCGCGAATCGGTCGTACGCGTGAAAAATTGCCGCGCGCCCCGGCAAAAGTGCGGCTTTTCAACGGGGGAACAATGAGCGTCGGTCTCTAAACGTTGCTTAAAATCTCCGAAGGTTCTCCAACCTCGCCGTCTGCCGTGCAATCGCGACACAACCGCGCCGCACGTGCACACACGCCCATCGATCCGCCGCGTCGCGTTTTATGCCCGCTGCTCGACTTTTATGGACTTCCGTAGTCTTTATTTCGACCGTCGAGGATGCGGCTTTGATGTCTTTACGAGGCCGTCTCCCGCCGAAATAAACGTGCCGGGAACATATGGAGACAGATCCGTCGAGCAACGCGCTTTTATCCAATAATATCCGCGTCGCTGCCGTTCTAGTCGTTCGGGGTTAATCGCTCCGCAGTTTCCTGTTTTAAGGATCTAGAAATGGGAGAATTTGGTCTCCACGCGGTGTTGGGAAACGCGCTCAACGTCGAAAGCGCTGGGAATATTAAAAACTGGAGATGTACCGACTAGCCGATTAGCCGATTAATCGGCCTCTAAGAAGTCGACTAATCGGACGATTAATGCAAATGAATTTAAGGGTGAAATAGTTTTTCTGAGACTGGCAATATATACCAAACAAGAAAAAAGAACGGCTTCCTTCTTGTACGAGCAAAAAATTTAACGTTCCTTTGTCACATTTATTTTATTATAAGGTAAAAATATCATAATTGTAATATCATAATTGTAAGCATGAGTGTAAAGCTGCGTCTACAATATGTAACAAAGGTGTTATATAACAAATTATTTTATAACTTTGTCATATAACATATTTGTAACTTGTTACAAAATTATGTATTTAGTACTGTTACAAGTGTCTAACAAGTTACATAACATTTTTCACATCAATGATTTCAAACGTTGAGCATGTTTAGATAGCACAACAAGATTTGATGTTAAAAAATAAATAAATTTTGTCGTTAAACTCTTTTTCGTTAAACAACACTTACTCCAGAATCGTCAAGGACATAATTTCGAAATCATACAATTTCTGACATAAAATGTTATACACCATTAAGAGTGTTACATAATAATTGTTATATAATATTTTTCTTTTTTCGTTTTCTAACGAGTTTTGTAACTTTGTTATATAACGTGTTTTGTTATATAGTGTAGACGCAGCTTAAAGCCATGTTTGGTCTTGGTAGTCATAGGCGTATTCTACATCTTCGGATCGATGAAGATCTGTAAAAAAAATTTGCCGCAAAAATGTCGTTGACCTTGAGTTTCAAGGTCAAAATTCGTTTAGTAGTTTGTGTCTAGCTTTTGGTTACAGTGGTCATTTATGTGTAATATAGTATTATGGTGCGAAAATGTATAAATATCAAAACAATATAAAAAAATATTTAAAGAAAGAAATATAAAAAGAATTTTGACCTTGCAATTCAAAGTCAAAGACAATTTTACGGCAATATTTTTTTACAGATCTTCATCGATCCGAACATGTAGAATACGCCTATGACTGCCGAGACCAAACATTTCTTTACACCCTGTACTCATTTAATTAACAAGATCGCAATTTTTATCTTTTCTACTTTTCTTGAAAGGGTCAATCATTGTATAGGGGAGTCAACAACTGTATACGTTACCCTAAATCTAGAAGCTGGAAACGACTTAAATTGAAAGCAAATATTATTATTACGAATTTAATAGTTGATTAAGCTTTAGAATACATCTGAACCAACCTATAAATCACTGTATGTCAAAAAATATAAAAATTATATTAATGACAGTAAAGAAAAATATTGTTTTTATTTCTAAAGAAAAATATTGTTTTTATTTCTGACTTATCATGATATTATTAATACCAGAAATTTAAAGCTGATCAATCGGCCTTTTTTGCCGAACATTTGCTGATTAGTCGCCGACTACAAATACAGTATTCTCTCGCTATAAGCTCGGCCTTTTCGTCGCTTCATCGAGACACTCTTTAATTTCACTGTAATCACTGACGACGTACAAAAAGCTATCGATTCCATTATTCCATTTCCTTCACGAACATGTGCCTTACACATACTATTGCTCAATGAAGCGACGAAAACGGCGAACTTATAGTGAGAGAATACTGTAGTCGGCTTAAGCCAGATTCACACTACGCCGTAACGTAACGTGTAACGTAGCGTTAGAAGAAGGGAAGAAGAGGGAAGATCCGTCCTCTTCTTTGGTCCCACAGTCGCTATGTTACAGTACGTTACATTACGGCGTAGTGTGAATCTGGCTTTAACCGACTACATAGTCGATCACTATACTCCAAGCCAATTCAACGGGCCGCTCAAGGTCACCATTTTCTGTCTCTTTTTCGGAAGAAAATAATCCTACGAAGTTTTCTGTACCCCTTATGTGTTTAAAAGTCTTCGGGTACACACAACATAAGGTGAATGTCCCAATTTCTGCTCATTTAAGCGTTCACTCGTTATGAAAAAGATCTAAAAAATTTGTTTGCAGTAAAAATTTGCAAAGTAATTGATTAATACCTCGATAATGAATCAATTAATTGAAAAATATTTTAAAAAGATGTTATATGACGTTTAATTATTAATAATGGCTAATTCAATGTAGTACTCTAAATGTCCGTATTTCTGCTCACGACAAATAACTCACAAAAAATCCAATAAAAATCCAGTAAAAATCCAGAGTAAAATACAGTAAACGTTTTTAGTATTAAATACGATTTATTTCTGCACACACTACGTTCGGTCCGATTATCGAATCACAATGAAATTGCTGTTCTTCAGTCTAAGCAGTAAGAATACGATTAGAACGAGTAAGTTCCTTGTTCTAAAATTTTTTTCGTTGCTTACGTAGCACTTTCTTTCTAACAAACCTGTACATCACTCGCATAAATGATCAAAGAACTTATAATTATTTTTTTACAATTATAGTACAAACGTAACATTTATAATAATAAGAAAAACACGAAGTGATTAGAAATCGGGACATGAGCAGAAATTGGGACATTCACCTTACCGTCGCTGAGGTTTCGCTATTAGAAAATTACGAGACGAAAATCTGACCTTGAACGGCCTGTTGAGTTGAACCGAAATATAGTCGGTACATCTCCATTAAAAACTGCATCTCGTAACCGAGGCGAAATGAATGTCTCGCACAGACAGTCGGCTACGAATTTTACTCTCGTCTTCGACAGCTTGGGAGCGATAATCGACAGGCCGAATCTCCCCTTGCCCTAGAATGCACGCGTGTAATGATACGCAGCGGGGGCCGCGTCTCGCCGGAAATACAACGGCAGAGGTGAATAGTTCCTTCCGGTGGCGGAGATGAATAGTTCCTTCCGATGGCGGTGGATTGGGATTTTTTAAATTTCCCAAGGGCCGCCTTCGGAGTAGCGCAATATGCAAGATCGAGCCAGCGCAAAGACCGTCCCTCCTGTGTCGAGTTTCGGCCCGATTGAAGTATTGCTCTAACTATTGGATGCAGCCGGAGAGAGATCGCGGTGCAGCTGCATGCGCCGAGACTCGTCGCTATCGGGTAAAACGTAAAAGACGCAATAATATGGTGCAGTAAAGAAGAGGAAAAGCGCGGCAGTTCGCGCCGCTTTTATTTACCGACGTTGTAAAATACTTCTCCGCGATCTGACAGTGTCGCCGTTTCGCGAGGACTCCGAAACTAAGGAAGGAAACTTTACGAATTCGTGCGTCCAACGCGCGATCGATTATTACAGCGAAACGAATCGTCGAAAGACTTTTTATTCGCGACACGCGGTACTCGCCGAGACAATGTTTCCACCCGTCGCCCGTTTAATCAGCGAAATTCTTCTACGCGCAGTTACGAAGTACCCTCCCGTTACATAATGCAAGCACGCGGACGCAGTCGCATTTCCCTGCGATCGCACGTCCCGAGCGGCACGAAAGTCTGAAATGCCTCTTCGAACGCATCGCGAGAGTGCATCGCGTTGCGTCTGGAATACGCAATACCCTCGGCTACGTGTGGAGCGGCTAGGCCGACACCGAGCAAATTCGCGTCGCGAGTAAACCACGCTCCGACCAGACGAGAGCCCATAATCGTTGCGCAACTCCCCGGCAACCTCCGCCCGCCCGGTTCTTCGCGACGCGTCGCGGCGTCGCGACGACTAACTCCGCGGCAAAGTGGGAAACGATACCTAGATATCGGAATCTACGTTCCCACGCGACGGGGAAAAGACGTCGAAAACGATCTCGTTTGCACGCGCACGTTAGCCGTCCGGATTTCCATGCGTCTGAAGGTAATAGCGTCGTCTTCCGCGACGCGTTTAGCGTATTCATACGGCGACCGAACGTCTCCGCAACCAAATATTAGTTTGTGAAGCGTGTTCTCGCGTTCACGATCGCGGTGGATTTCGCGCGACAATCTTCGCTTTCAAAGTCTCGGAGCAATATTCAGAAATCTATACGACTTCGTCGGGAAACGCATAAAAATCACGGGCAACGTAGGAAATGGTACGATCGTCGTAAAATCCGGCCGAGAATTCATTTTACGGCTCGCAACAGTATCTTCTGAACGATCTCGGACACGGGACAGGGTTTCAATCGCCGTACGGTCACCGTCGAGTTCCAAATCTTCCCTCCCGAACAACTGGACGCGCGCGAACCTCGTTATCTTTCCTTCCGCGAGCGCATCGATCGAGCGTGTCGATAAAATTTTATTTGCCGGCGGTGCGCGTAGGTGGTGCAAGGTCGTGCGAGGAAAAAAAACGTCCAAGACCGAAGAGGGCTAAATAAATTTCAGACTCGAGCCGTTTCCCGCCGTCAGCCGGTTTTCGGCTCGCTTCGGGATTCGGGCTCCGGGTTTCGGTCGCCGACCGATCCTTTTACTGCCCCGACTTTACGAGATCCCGACACTCCCAGCTTGCCCCGATTACCGATCGAACACGCTTTTTATGCCGGCGAGAGAGCGCGCGACGCTAGTGAATGCAAAGTGCTCCCTCCTCCTATCCCCGGCTCAATTTTCGTGTCCCTGATATAACAATAAAAATATGCCAATAAAAGTGCGACAGTGCCGCGTGCACGATCGTCCTCGGGGAATGGAAAAATCTGGGAAGCGCAAAAGGTTGGTAATGTACTCGCGATAGGGCGCCGGTAACTGTTTCATTTTTCACCAGCGAATCGCTTCCGGTGCGAGCCTCTTCGATTTTTCGCCTCCCGTTTCGATATTATGGTAATCTACGGAATCGATTTTGCGTTTCGTTCGAGATCGCGAAATTATCGCGGCGCGAATTAATTCGCCCCGGCGCGGCAGGCTAACGAGTGCGGAGTTCTTGTCAGTTTTTCGGAATTTCCGGGTCCGCGACGAATAAACAAATGAGGCGGATAACGTTCATCGATCGACGGCTGAAAACCACCGACACCGACACTAGAAACCTTGATCTACCCTCGGAATTTGCCCCAATTCGGAAAGTTCTCCTTCATTGGATTAATCGAACTTTTTACTCGACCTCCGGACAATTAACCCAGAAATGCAAACCTACATGTCGAAATTCGCTCCTCGTGCGGCCGAGGTTCGTGCAGATTTGTCAGCCGCCCCTTTGCTTCCCCCGGCAAAAAGGTCCCGATGACAGGAACTGGAAACTGACCTCCGTGTCCCAATATCGATCGCTTAAAACGATCGTCTTAGGAATGCGAGTCCATTGTCGAGCCGGTTTCAATGGGAAAGCTGTTCTCGAATGGGCAATTCCGTCAGGGATTCGTCAGCATCCTTCCTCTTTCTGTGCTCAATAAAAAAGGGAGCAGAACGAGAACTAAATAATGACTCTCTTTCCTGTAAACACTGCCCTTATTTATAGAGACTATCTCTTATAAAACGCGTTCACCTGGACGGACCACTAGAGATGGGATCAAGTACCTTGAAAGTAAGTTCGAATCTAATTATATGGTTTCGTACAGTTCGCGAGTACTTCGAAAAACAGAAGCAAGACTTGTAAGTATACTCGAACTCAAACGAGATACGTTCGAATCCTTTAGAAGTACTTTGGCAAATGCGAGTCGTACTTCCGAGTACGATCGAACCTTGACCAAATAGATTCAAACTTGCGAATATAAAGTAGAGAGTATAAAGCAGAGAGGCACAGACTTGTTAAGACCAAAGGCCACTGTGACTTATGGGAGGGCCGCCAAACAAAAACACGAATGTTGTATATCATATATCTGTGGTTGTAAGGTAAAACTACGTATGTCACGTATTTTCAGTTCCGAGATATTAGCGTTTAAAGTTTTAAAGTTTTAAACACTAATCTCTCTTATGCAGTTGAATTTTCTTATATTTTTATTTTTAATGGAAAACATTCTTTCAATGTATTTTTCTCTGGCAAAAATTTGAATTTACCTTCCTGAATCTCAATGAAATTTTAAAAACGTGACATACGTCGTTTTGACTTACAGCCACAGATATTAGGTGTACAAATTAATTCTCGGCCTTAACATTTAATCAACTGTAGGACTCATTTATACGGAAACTGTTTCCTACCGAATTCGGAGCTGTATAATGCAAACATAATAGATCATAAAAACAGAATATGAATTTTTTCGCATTCTAATTAAAAGATAATGTCTCCGGAGCTACACAAACCATTAGCGAAAAATTAGAGAAAGACGCTGTATCCTACAAGACATGTAAAAAGTGGTTTCAAAGAAACATAGACTATTTCACTCTAATCTACTTTCACCAATGGGTAAGAGTTAAATAGTTTATGTTTCTTTCTTGCTCGCAGAATTTTGTCAATCTCTTATTTCCTAGATCCTACTTTTATGAGATTCGATTCTTTCAAATATCAAAATACTTAGAAGTACATCGAAACGTACAGGTAATCATTCTAGTGTTCGAATCCTACTCATATAACAAGTATACTCAATAAGGTATAATTATATACTGCCTTATATACAAGGTATAAATATACATATACTGCCTTGGTTCGACCACAGTTGGAGTATGCTTCAGTCATTTGGAATCCTATGCATAATAAATATGACCATCTTATCGAGAAAGTACAGCATAAATTCCTCAGATTTGTTGCTCGATTCCTAGGAGAACCAATGGCGATTACAAATCATGATTACAATGACTTGCTTCGGATTACAAAATTACAAACACTATCCGACCGACGAACTATATCTGACTTAATCTTTACATTTAAAATAGTTAACTCTAAAATAGATTGCTCTGATCTTATATGCAAAATCAATCTTAGTGTACCACCGAAAAATCTTCGAAATAACGCTATGTTTGTTTAAAGACTGCCGTCATTCAAATGTAGCTCTATTGATCCTGTTAATAGAGCATTAAAACAAGCTGTTTTATATCTGGGTAGTGTAGATTTGTTCTCTAACTCGATGAATCTATTTTGTACAGCGATTAAATCTTGTCCGTTTTCTAAGAATTAATTTGTAAAATAATATGGCTCATCTCTATTTTGGATGCTTAATATTATGTATACTAAAGGGTTTATCCCGTTAATAAATAAATAAATAAATAAATAAATAAATAAATAAATAAATAAATAAATAAATAAATAAATAAATAAATAAAATAAATTTGTTGTCAATACTATTCGAAACGCATGAAGCGAAACTTGGATATTGAGATTGACTCGGATTCGTCAGTACGTATTGAACTTGGACCCATCTCTACTGACCACTCGAGCACCGATTTAGTTACACCTCTCCTCAAGATAACAACTGAAACGCGTTAAATATTTTAGTAAGGGTTGGACGACGAGCGAACCTCGCCAAGTGATTAAAAGCAATTTCCCGGGCTTCTGTCGCTTGTAATTTTAAACTCAACAGCTTTAACAAGTAGAGTGACAGGTCGAGCTCCCAACGATCCCCCGGTAACGATCCTCGAAACGCAGCCACACGGTTAAATCAGCCCGACCACCGACAAACAGCCCCCGTCGAATGACCGACTGCATCAAAGATACGTCAGGCAACCCCCTCGTTACTGCCGCGGTGCCAATAAAAAAGGGCCTCGCTCGTAGTCAGATTCCTGGAGCAAGTGGGGGCGATGTAAACGCGAGCCGGGAGAATGCTGAGTCCACGGGCGGAAACGGTCCGGCTTATGGGGGTAATTATTTTTTCAACTGGACGGAAAGGGGTCGGGGCGCGGAGGGCGAGAGGCGGGGAAGCAAGAGGCGCGCACCGCCGGGGGTCTTTGCTTGGGCAGGAGAACAAGGGTGAAAATAGACGGGGGAAAGGTTGAATGTACTCCTGTCTCTGTAAATACCCGCGTCTGTGTCGCGAGTGTGTGCACGCGATCCAGTGGACAGTGAGCGCGCGGGTCTTACGCACACAGGCCGCGGGACGCAGCTGGTTTAAAGCGGTGAAAGCAAAAGAGTACATGAAAGAAACGTTAATTACTGCATTACTGGCTAGCCAACCGTAAAATGTACCACAGCTCGCGGCGCCGTTCTAGCACTAGCAGCGCGGTGTGCGGCGCGCCGGTAACGCGGAGGGTAAATGCGAAACAAAGTCCCCGGCCGCGGCGGAGATGCGTCGGAATAATACGCCCCGGAACCGGCTCGATGAGGAATTAAGGGTAAACGAATTACGCTTAGACGACCGAACGCGGACGAGTGCACGGTAAATTGTCCTATTGTTTGCGCTACCTTTCACAGTTCCCGCACGTACCACTGTCAAAGACAGTTTTTACTATCTCCTCGTTTAGGGGAGTTGCGCCAGACAGACAAAACCGAAGGGTAGACGTAAATACCGGGGGAGTCTAGCTTTATGCACCGAGGTTTACGACACTTTTTCTAGGAGGGTGTTTTTAACTCTCGTATAAAAACCACCTACGAAATTTTTGTGAACCTATCCGTCAAACTTTGGACGGAAGAAAACGCCACCCATCGGTTTTCTTTGAAGAAGTTGGAACGAGTGCAACGAACCCGTCGCAGAGACGTTGCATTATCTTAATGGAGAATAACGCCGGTGGCACGCGAATGCGGGCCTCGTTTCAATTGAAGCTTGTTGCAAGCGTTCCAGTTGGCCGCAATAAAGCACTGCCACGATTGTTTAGTTAGGACCGAGTTAGCCCATTCATATCCCCAAACACTCGACGCTGAAGAGCCTTGCCTACGTACTATCGAATCGAAGACACGATGGCAACCTTGGTGCCGGTCAGAATTACCAATCACGACGAAAACCGAAATCCTCGCATCGGAAACTGATTAGGGTCAATTGACACTATCTGTCAGCTTGCCGGCGTCAAAAGTTCCTCCAATGGGTTTCTTACGGAGGCATTCATACTACTGACTACACTGTCCGTCGACCGACAGACGGTCACCGTTTAAATTGGCTTTTTTCATACCTAAGTGGACGTTACCAATGCGTTAAGGTAGGCGGTAATGTCTCTCGATACATCCGTATTCTTTCTGGTGTACCCACGGACCTAAAGGACTGAGCGTAAAGTACATCTATAGGCAAGAGGGGTGCTGCTCTGCGCGGGGAGGGATTTCACTTGCAGCCATCTTGGGTGGTTAAACTAGTGCTGCCATTTATATAACGTCGCGGAAATATTTAAAACTATACAATTGAATTACGTACATTCTGATTGGTTCGTGTATCCTACAGACGCTACACTAGTAATTAAAGTTGCCTATAGAGTGCACCACAATTTTAACCACCCAAGATGGCTGACAGTTGATATCCCTTCCGTCTTTTGCTTCAACCCCTCAGAATCATGCAAAGTCCTTTAGGTCGGTGGGTGTATCGCAGGGCTCCCACGTTGGCCCTGCCAACGATGACCTCAAGATATACAAAACTATAAGCTCGGTATCCAAGCACCTAGTCATCCAATCTGCGCTTGAAAATTTAAATACGTGGTGCTATTATAATGGAATGGAATTTAACACTGACAAATGTCATGTGGTTAGATATTCTAGATGGAAGAGTACTTCCATTTTTCACCATTCGCTAAGCGGTGACCAACTAACAGCGAAGGCACGAAAATTCAGCATCCAGAGCTTGGAAGATCGAAGAATAGTGGCAGGTCTCTGTTTTTTGCACAAAGCTATCCACCGGCATACAAATATTCCCCTAGTTAAATTTCAACGCTCCTCCACGTCATACTAGAACAGCTATGCTATTCATACCGCCATTCTATTCTTCGCGTTTCATGGTAACGGATCCTTTCATTAGAATCTGTAATGCGGCTAACAGTTTTATGAACAAAATCGATTTCTTCGAAAGCAACATCATATTGTTTTTAAATCTAATTTGCATAGAGTCGCTACCCGCTATAGGCAATTAGAGCCTCCATTACATCATGCTGTAAGAATAAAGGTGTGCTCGATCAGAGAATCAGAGAACTCATTTTCGTTCTCTATTGCGCCTTCCTACTTTCCGCTATGATGAAATTTTAAAATGTAACTTCAGAGTGTTCAAACGTCAACGATAAGTAGGCGATTGAAATTTATTTAAAAAATACCTGGATGCTCAATGAAATCGTGTTCCAATTGGAATGGTAACACAAAAAAAAAAAAAAAAAATTAAAGTATTTTAGATTCCCAAATGACGAAGAAACTGCAAAGGAAAGGATAAAAGCTCGTGATAAGGATAATCTTTTCTACTAGAGTGAAGCTTCTATGTACATATACAGGGTGTCCCATTTTAATTCACCACCACGGATAACTTAAGAAATATGCATCGGATCAAAAAACATCCCGAATAAAAGTTTGATGGTTTGGAGGGAAACATCTGATCCTGTCAAAAAATTTCACCCCTACCCCCTGGGGGGGGGGGATCGGGTCACGTTAAATTTTAAAATAGGAACAGCTACTTTTTATTGCAGATCGGATTCTACGCCACAAAATATGTAGGTTTTATTTGAAACATATTTTTTGATTCGCGACAGATGGCGCTGTAATCGCGAAATTTCGATTTTTCGCCTTTCTCGAAAAAATAAATTTAGTGGTTTTTAATGCAACTATCCTAGTGGTAGACAATCCAATATGGACGATCTTTGAAAGTGCACGTTACTTGCTAATTTGGAAGGCTGCGCAAGAACTTACATCATGCATTACATTACATCTGCTAGTGTGCGAACTAAGTCGTTTTCTTTTCTTTTGTATTGTAATCTTTCAGTTTGACCATGGCCCTCTCTACTACAGGCCATAATATAGAAAATTCGGCAACGCTGTCTAAGTCCTATCAATGTAAAATTATGACAGATTGACGATCAGGAATCAGGACTGACAACTGACCAGAACCACGTGATTAGAACTGATGGAGTGTCTCTAAGCACTGTTGTCACATAGTATATTACGGTCTGTACTAGAGAGGGCCGTGGTTCGACTTGTAAATAAATAAATAAATAAATAAATAAATAAAATCTATGGAGAAAAATTTGAACGGACGCTAGCCTAGACGGTTAGTGTGAATCGGCCCTTACTCCGCAAACCACTCGCGACTTTTGCTCATAATTGCGTCCTTCGACAGAGGGTCATGCGACAGCTCGTTGCAATATGAACCCTCTCTCTTCGGTCGCCGTATGAACATCCTCGTGGCATCAGGAGTTTCTCCCAAGGACGCGTTCATTTTGCTTGTCGTTAAAGCCAAATTCGCGTAAAACGAGGTTCGTGCGCCGCTGGGTCCGCAATAAAGCCGGCTTTAATAACTTTTTGTTTGCCAGCCGTGCGCGGAGAGGCACGGTGGACGATTTCATCGGCACTCGAAATCTCTTTTTTTCCCTCTCGCTCGCGCGCGAGAGGGAGTCGAGGGTAATTTGAGTCCCGATGTTTGACCAATTCTTGAACAACGGACAAAGTAATAACGCAGAAGGCCAGAAATACGCTCCTACCCTCGCCTCGGCGCGGAGCGGCGGCCGCAGACGAACGCCTGTCCGAAGGGAAGACACGGCGGACTATAAAGCGGTATTAAATTGATACAGTGACTTATTTTTATTTGCCGGGGAAAAGTTCGCCGCCGAATTAATTCAAATCTATGGTCCCGTCTCCTGTGCGTATTATAAAAGTTCTTCCGAGCAAACTCACCCTCCTGCTCTTTCCACCGACCAACCCCTCCCACCCTTAAACATTCCCCTGCGCTCCTTCGCTTTCCCCAGCCCCGGCGCGTCTCTCTATACATATACATGGGGAAAGCTCATAAAGCCGGACTTTTTGTATTCATGTACGTGACTGCAAGTTTCAACGGGCCGCGTCGCGAAACACGGGTCAAGTATATTCAAGGATTCGCCCGCCCCTGGGACAGAGGCTTTTTCTCTGTGCACGCATCAGGACGCGCCTTTTTCATAAACACACGTTGTACAATCCACTCGACGACGCGACGCACCGCCAGCCACCGTTCAATTTGATTTATTTAGCTCGCAGCCTAGACCACCTGCCGCGAATAACCAAGTTTCGCCGCGTCGAACGCGCGAAAAGCCGAGCCGGCGCGGCGCGGCACTCTCCTAATAATTATTTCCACCGCGTCGTTAATTCCTGTATGCGCCATTAAAATTTCATCGAGTATCTTCCAAAACGACCGAGCGGAAACGGAAATGGAAACCTGGGACCGAATTCCGTACGGATCCAGCCTCGCTCGGTTCTCGAAAAAATATGACCCTCGTTGGAAATACAATCACGGAGAGTAGTAGCTGGCGCGGTAACGAGCGGCAACGATTTACACGATCGGGGGAAGATATATTAACGAAGATAAGTAGAAGCGTGATGCGAGCGCGACTCGGTCGATGCACTTTCTCTCTTTCGCTCGCATAATTTTCCTCGGTCGGCCGTTCGTCGGATGCAGGGTATTATATGCGGGATCACGCGTCGCCCGTCGGTAACGACGAGTTTCCATCGTCTACGATGCGCGTAAAAACAATCGGTCGCAGTCGATTTTGGTATTCGCGTCTCGGAATCCGTCGAGGGCCTTCCCCGTCCGTTTTTCCGCCAGCGTCGGGACGAGGAAATGACAGCGAGATATATTGCGCGAACAGTCGACTATCTAGCACGCTTAGAGCATTATTTGCCCGGTGGAAGGGTCCATGCGTCTGGCGTCGCGTGGATTTATACAGCTGCAAAAAGCCACACGACTCGCTGGATACACCAGTGGAAACTCGTTGATCCGGGACTTTTACGGTCCCCGAGTTCGCGGACAGAGCCAATTAATCAGGGGACGTTGTTCTGTGAAATGAGCAAATAATTGACAGCAGTTTTTCCCGGCGCTTCGAGGAAACACGATGCCCAAGAATTTCCACGAAAATTTGTTAGGCCCTCTGTCCACGAGGCGTCGCTTCAAAGACGCGTACTAGACGCAACATCACTTGCTGTTAGAGATCATAGTTATGAACGTGTTTGAAAAATTCACGTGTGTGTGCATACACGTACTTTAGTACGTGTCATTTTAAATACACGGGTACACGCATGCTATTTCACGTGTATTTAAATACACGTGTATTATTTCACATATATGTATATTTAACTACACCTAATTGATGCAACCAGATTCGAATTCTCAAATGAATATCAAAGATACAGAAACTGAAATGTCCAAAAACTGTGGAGGTTGCAATGAAATATTTTAATATATCAGCAATAGCAGTTGTTTCGGAATACAGATATGTTAATACACGTGTATTTAAAGGTACGTGAAATAGTACACGATTACCCGTGTATTTAAAATGACACGTACTAAAATACGTGTCGTGAAATACACGTATACACGTGCATTCGAATACACGTGAAATAAGGATTTCTACTTGCTGTACGCTTCCGTGAAGCGGCCAATGTAAAACAAAGGTAAATGCAAAAAGATGCGTTCATAAATCGTCAGCGTCACGTTTTCGTCGCGAACTGTTGAACAATCGTCATGAAGTCCAGCGTACGACACTGAATGTAGGTAGTGCATATACTACAGAGGGTACATCAGTGACATTGATTCTTGTCTCTAGGGAAAAAAATGGGACGAGGAAAACTGCCCATTCCCACTAATTATACATAAACTATATACACTACAGCATATTCTATACATATATATATAGTATCTATTTGTACACAATTGCGACACAACTGCATACACGAATTTTTCTTCTTTATTGATATGAATAGGCTATATCCAATTTCATAGCAAAATATTAAGTTCAAGTATATACATAAAAATCATACTTTCAGAATTTGGGTTTCTTCCACCTTCGTTCCACTGTGCAACGCCTCGTGGACACAGCCTTAGCAGGGGAACGCGACGCGTCCTTCGGCATTCGTGTTCGAAATCTTTCGGGGACACTCGGTCACCTTTGAAAGCGCAGCTCTCTCGGCAGCCAGCGCAGGGGCGTATTGCGGAAGCCCGTCGAGTATTTATGGTACTCGGGGCATTATTTGTGCGTGGAGGGGTCCGTTATAGGGACGTCGAGTGCATCGCTAATATTGGCGCTCACTGTGCCGGCGCTTGGCTGAGCACAATTGGAGCGTTGTGTAAGTACAGACTGCAGCCTCATCAATTACGCGTTCAATTAGCAGAACTCCGCGCGAACCTAGGGGTAAACGAAGAGGAAAGTGAGAGTGGGAACTCCGGTGCCGTTGCAAAAATCTGTGCCGGCGCGTGCTTCCTTACGAGGGAGAGAAGGCTTAAAGCGATCCACCCTCGTTTTGACCTATTTCCCCCGCCGATCTGAGCGTTACCTTCGACCGCCTTCGTACACCGTCGTTTCCCCAAAAATCTACGGGAACGTAAAATCGTAGCGCTGAAAGCCCTCTACTCGGTGGAACCGTAAACTCTCGAACTTCGATTATCGTCGAATTCTGGCGAAGGCGCAGCGTCGATACCATTTAACGAAACGTCGCGCCCTCGTCGGCTGCGCTTCGAAGACGGCACTTTTTGCCGCCCCTCTCGATGATTCCGTTCGAGTTTCGAAACGAGAGGAATGGAGCACGCTCGACGAGAGTTGAGAAGCAATAACGGTTGCGGGAGAAAGAGAGGGACAGAGAGGAAGAAAAATATTGGGTTGCCGAGAGATTAAGCTCTTCTAAACTCATAAACCATCGTACTTGGAGGCTGTGCACTCACCGCTCCCTCCCCCCCAACGCCCCCGTTCACTCCCCTTCTCCTCCGCCTCGCGACTGCGTTAAATTTATTATTCTCCTTTCGCTGCGTTCACAAGCCCCGGCTCGATTTAACGGGAGGAACGTGCCCATTCACCGAGGACTGTTTTAACAGAGATTCGCGAGTTTACTCTGCACGGATGGCGGCTTAAAGCTCTCTCCCGGCGAACCACCCTCCTTTTCCAGTGCACAGAATCCCGACCGACCAACGAGTATCGCGAGTGCATCAATTACGGACGATCGCAGCCCGTTCTCATTAACCCCGGTCCCAAGAAGCACACGCTCGGATGTTTTCTGGAAAAATCGCGCATCGAGCTGACGCACGACGGTAATCCGAGAATATTAACCGAAGCCATCGGGGGGTAACAATATCCTCCGCGGATCACGGAGTGACTAACTGATCAAATACAGGCCCCGGGCTCGTTTCGACGATGCTGGGGGTCTTTTCGAGTTTTCCGCCCGCCCCTCGGTAATATCGGCCGATACACAGGAAAAATCGCTCCTTGCCCTCGTCCTCTCGCCCTCCGTTCATATTGGTCACGGCGCGGGCGGCTGAAACGTGTGCGTGCACCGAGTACGTGGCCACGTAACCTGCGCGCACGGAATCGCCAATATCGGACGAGACTGCAACGCGTTTATTATCGTGGAACCAGGATCGAGAGCAATTCTTAATATATCTCCGAGCGCTTCGCGGTCGGAACTCTTAATTGCAATTAGCGGAGCATCCGTCTTTTTTCCCGTATCCGCATTATCTTCGACGAGTCCATAAATACGTGGTAACAGTTTTTTGGAAATATTTTACGATGACAGATTCTACGGAACTATGAAAAATCGACCGTTCCAGAAATGGATATGCACTCGAAGCGAAAGGTTTCGCAAAAATCTATAAGACCACTTTAAAAGTACGTCGCCGTAAACCGAGTTCGACCGGCAGCGCGGAAACGCTTTGCCGCGTCAGAAGGAGCGTGTAAAAGTGAGGTTTTTTTAAAGCATAGCAGACATTTCAGCGCGAGGGACGTTTTACTACCGGCGGTAGTCTCGAATACGGAACGGAACGGGGTAGAAAAAGCGGGGAGGGAAGATAGAAAGACTTTCTGACCTGCTACCCTTTCCGTCGCGCGCGCGGAGGGGGAGAAGGCGGCGAGGGACTGCAAAAAAGTGCATTCCGAAATACCACGGCTGCCTTTCTGGAATTTTTATTATTGGTTCGTACCTTTGTTACCACGATCTTCGCTCGAAAAAGAGAAAAACGGGGCGGAGCAGGGGGAGCGTGCGGCACGGCTACTGCAACGGAAGTACGACTGCGGCTGTGTATTTCTCGCGCCGCTATCTTTCTTCCTCCGATCCTCGCCCCTTCCTTCTCCCATCGACCCTATCGGCGATCGATAAATTTAATAAAAGTTTACAGGAAAATCGAGTCAAAGGGACACCGAACCGTTCTTCCGCCGACTGCGATCCACGAATTAACGTTACAACCGCGTCCGCGACTGACACGACGCGCTGTAGCGAGCGCAAATATTTTTCGAAAACGAAATGAAAATTCTGCCGACACGGGGATTGATTTTCATCCGGTGTAAGCGATCGTGCGCACTATTATTCGACAAACTTGTTCGCGCCAGTTTACGAGAGCCATTAAAGCGCGCTTCGCGACACCTGATACTTTATTTTCGAATTACAACGATTGTTCAGTTAAACACATACGATCTGCACGTAGCAGTTGAAACTGAAGTGGATCTTGTGGGGATTTCGAAATAAAAAAAAAAAAAGAAGTGGACGGTTTTCATTGCCACATGTTGCGAAAAAATAGCTAGATGAAACGGGCTGGAAACCATCGGAAAGTCAATAAAGCCTCTGGTTACGTAGACCAATCGAAACATCAGTGGATCCCGGGGAATAAAAAATTAAATTATTTGATCATAATATGAAATTTCCAACCGTGCAAGCATCGTGTTTCCCATGAGAGGGCATCCCATACAGATTCCTTCGTTGAAACAATAAATAACAAAGAATGTAATGTGATTGTTATGGCGAGGGGATTCAGAGTAATTTCTTGAACTTGACCACACGACGCACAGTGTTTAACCGCGAAAAAGTCTTAATTTTGATAATTTAAAATGAGACATCCGAAAAAACACTCACTGATACCTAATTTTGCTACGCATGTGCTTTGATCTTTTAAGTACATACAATCTTCTAGATTGGTGTGGATTAATCAAAATTTCACTTCTATCTTACAGAAAGACTCAAGACCATAGAAAAATAGCCAATTTATATAAAAGTGTCTTGCAACTTCTAAATATTATAACATGTGTTTTGTTTTCTATATTTCAGCATATTCAAAATTGCTATAAATGCATAAAGTTCCGCAGTCTAGCAATGAGTCAAGGATCCTTTTGGAGGATGAAGCATCTAGTTTCGACTCCATAAATGGGTTTTTTAACAATTTTTCTAAAAAATTTAGTTTTTGTTTCAAATATTTCGAATATAAGATAAATGTTCCAGTTTCTGCTCATGTCCCGATTTCTGCTCATTTCGTTTTTTTATTATTAAAAATGTTACGTTTGTACCATAGTTATAAAAAAATAATTATAGATTATTTGATCATTTATGAGAGAGATTCACAGTTTTGTTGCAAAGAAAGTGTAACATACAAGCAGCGAAAAAGTTTTAGGACTGCTTGGGCTAAGGAACATCAACGTCATTGTAATTCGATAATCGAAAATAGTGTGTGCAGAGATAAATCGTATTTATACTAAAACCGTTTACTGTATTTTACTCTGAATGTAGATTTCTTGTGAGTCATTTTTCGTGAGCAGAAATACGGACATTTAGAGCACTACATTGAATTAGTCGTTATTAGTACTTAAACGTCTTGAAACACAAGGTTTTAATTAGTTTATATATTGTCGAGGTATTAATCGACTACTTTGCACATGTTTATTACAAACAAATTTTTTACACTTTTTTTATGACGAGTATGCACTTCAATGAGTAGAAATTGGGACATTCACCTCATAAAGAAAGTAAGCTTAAACAGTCGAAATTATCGTTAATTTAACTCATTTTCAATGATTTATACACTTTCAATTCGAAACATAATTTTTCGCGGTCAGACAGTCGTTTTTAAACACTGTGCGACGTTAGCCTTCAGACCGTGATTATTTCCTCGAACTCGGTAGCAACAGGTTTGCGATCGGTATTGGGGAAAATAAATATTCCCGGTTCGGAGAATTTGAGACAGTTTACAATGAGTTATTAAAATTTCAAGTGGTCTTTGGGGTCTCGATATGATTCCACTTCCAACAGAATCCTGGCCATTTGATTGAAACACGAGCCCTCTATTGAACTAACGATCGGGTCAATTGAGAATAATTCCGCCGGATTTCTCGTTATCCCGTCACTTTCCGCGGTCATTAATTGATGCTAATAATGCCAATAATACCGAGAACAGCGAATCGCTTCCGTCCGCAATAGGACCAACCGCTTCTCTCTGAATATCCATCTTTGCCTACCGCTCGTCCAGGTTAATAAACGATCGGAATATCGTTGCGAATAACGAGATTACTCGACCGTATAACGGGTACATCGCAAGATCGCTTGGCGCAAAAACCGCGGCGTTGCCGGGAAGGATATTTTCTCTCTCGTACCGCGCATTGTTGTCGGTTGGGACGATGGAAAAATCGTGTTACGCGCGTGCACGGACGAGGAATTTACATGAGGTGGCAAATAAAATGAAAGCGTGTATTACACTTAAAAAGGTAAACATGTTTTACGCGAGACCGAGCGCGATTCTTTCTTACGGGGGAGCGCCGCGGAAATATGGAAATGAATAAACAACGATACGTGCACACAGTGCCGCGCGCGCGAAAAGCTCGAATCTTTTCGCCGTTACGTCGCGGAGATATTACGCCGCGCCGGCAAAAGAAAACAACATTATAAATTAAATGAGAATTTGAAATTTAAACCAGTCACGCGCACGCGGTTGCCGAGAACGGGGACGTTTCGAGCGTGGAAGAGAAGAAAAGCGTGACGCGTTGTTAAAACCTTGCACAGGCTGCGCGAGCGAGCGAGCGAGTCGACGCGATCGGCCGAGGTTGCCAGAACACCATGGCGACAGAGAAGATTTTGCACAACCCCGCAGCGAAACATTGAATCCCGACAGAGTGATGGAATCGAACGAAACTAATTCCAAAAATGTTTTGTGCCGATAGCTTGCTGTAATCCCTTCTATTTTTGAGGAAACATTTATATTCAACGAGCGGTGGAACACGCGATGCAATCCTAGGTTCATCCGCGAGGAACCGCTTCGGCCCTTTGAAAACGCGGCTTTCGTTGAAAATTCGAGCATACGTATTTCCCGTGGCCATGTAATCTTATTAAATTTCAGAATGTTCTACCTTCCCTCTAAACGTAGAAATTCCCTTCTATGACCGTGCGAAAACTCCGCGAAATTCTCGAAAAGGACTTTTCATCCGTGCCGTATTTTTCCGTAGAAAACTGAATTACAGTTTCGCGCTTCTGAAACAAGTTCCAAGGACCTATGACGACAACGTCTCGCCGTATTTACTCCTCCGTTCGTTCAAGATTACGGACCGGGATTAAGTGGCCGATTAAACGGAAGTTTTTGGGCAGCTCGCAGAGCGTCGCGACGAAACTGATTTTAGCAGGATCACAGAAGAATGGCTGGCGGGGGCGGTCGAACGCCCAACTCGGAGAATTAGTTTTGACCCGCAGCCGGAGTCAGGGCCAACAAGTGGTTGCGTCTAGTTAACTTGCGGAGTCGTTGCTGGAGACAGTTCCAAAAGACATGCTGTCACTGGGGCAGCTTCGAACAACGGCAACAACTAGCCACCGTGTAGTCGGGATTTAGGATATCGATTTGGCTGGCTGGCCTCCGGCTCGCGAGGATTCGAGTTCGAGCGACTACGGGCCCCGCAAAATGGCACGTGCACCCGCAACATAAATCTTTCCCTCTAACGGAGTTTACGAATTGCAATATCAATATCTCCTCTCACCTGTTGCCCACTCGGTTCTTGGACCGTCGAACATTCAGACTGGTGCATGCTACATTGCCCACCTATTTTCGAATTAAGCCTTTCGCGCTGCCAGATTTGTAAAAGAACTAACGAAACTCGGAGTAACCATAGCCGTACTATTGTAGAAACAATATTGCGAGTTTCGATTTGCGAATGAAAGTGTCGTTTGTCCCTCGAATTTGAACGAAAGAAAGCCGTCAACCAAACACGGAACGACAGGCCTTTGCGGCGCAAATAGAATTGAGCAGTGCGCGGCAAACTCGGGAATCTTCAATGTTTGCCGTTATTCCGAAAACCGACGTTCTCGCGTGCAGAGAGGCGAAAAGGAATTTGAACAAACTCTAATTACCAGGCACTATAAATTTTCCCGTTGAAAGTGGCGGAGCGAAAAATATGCTTCATATTTCGCTTTGCCACGCGGCCGGCATTAACCCGTGGCTCGGTGCGGCTCGGCCGCGTAATTCTCTCAAAATGTGGCGCACACAAGTTGCTCTGTCTCGCGACAGTGGAGAAAGGGTCAGGAAGGAAGCAGATAATTTTGACTGAATGGAAGCCCCGCAAGCGGCGGCGACCGCGCCACCCGCCAACGCAGATGCACCGTTGCCACGAAAATTATGAGCGCGAGGGGCGAATTACGCGCGCGCGCGGGGAATCGGCCGAAAAAGAGGACCGAGCTGTGTCTCGACGTCGTGTTGTTGGCTCGACGATGATTTTATAAATAGATGTCCAAGGCGGAGGGGCGAGGCTATTGATCGATCGAGGGAACGATCCGCGGCGATTTCTCTGTCGGGAACGCTCTAAAGCGTGAAGGTACAACGCGTAAAAGTATCCCCACGGGACGACGATAACGTCGCCGGCGTCGTCAGAATGTGTCAACAGTAATTAAGATTCAAGCGGAACCTCGGAACCGGATCACGTTCGGTCGTGTATCGATAAACCAAATAATACACGAGGGACGCATCCACCTGGAAACACGTCATGTTGAACCGCCTCGGGAGTCCGAGTCCTCCGCCACGAACAAGAAGAACATTCTTTTCGAAATTTTTCTTCCGCGCGATGGAAAAAAATACCAACGTCTGGTATCGGTGAACGGACTTTATACCTTGTTTTGTATTATTCACTCTATCGTAAACGCAGGTCTACTGACAAAAGTTTACTCCGATTTCGGCAAAGAAGCAACTTCAATTTTAATTATAGGGTAACTGTCCCAATTACAGAGGGTTACTACATATATTCGTGTATTAAAGACACTCTATTTGCACAATTCTATTTCTCCTCTAGATTTGTCCACACTAGTACTATTTCCAGAGTATGCAACCTAGGCAACGAGCTATGCAACCAAGTAAAACCTATTCTCACCCTCGACTATTTGCTTCAAAAGCAAAGTCATCCGCGCTTTGGCATCTCGATCATAACATCTCATATTTTGTATTCTTTCGTCATCTACACTGTTTCATAATGATTGTATTTACACTACTTCTAATCACCACGGCGTTCAACCTCAGAACTAGACAGCGGATTTTATGTATTTATGGCAATGCTAAGTGTGCAAAAAATCTACAAGACTGTTAACATATGCTAAAATATACAAAATATCAACAATATTATTCAAGATAAAACGTCTTCAAGTTTCTATTCTTTATTTGTGCTTATAAAAATTCTATTTTGCATAAAGATCCGCTGTCTACTCATAACTCATTGTTAATCACTATAAAAAAAAGGGGTTACCCCGTATATATTGAATAAATTAAACAATACCTGAAATGCTATTTTTATAATACAGGGTGTCCCACGTAACACTTTTCACGATTTTTCAAGTCCTTGCGGTAATCTGACAAAAAAATATTTTAAACAGAAGTTGATCAGTTTTTGATTGGCTATACATTGCAATAAAAAAAGTTCGAATTTTTTTTTATTATTTTTGTCAAGGCCACCTTCATTTTTTTAAATGGCACGGTCATCCGAAGGTCATGGTATACTAGGTCGTTAAATTCGTCTTGATATGGGCTATAATCCTGTGCTATAACTGCCATTTAAAAAAATCAATGTGGCCTTGACAATAATAAAAAAAAAAATTCGAACTTTTTTTTATTGCAATGTATAGCCAATCGAAAACCGATCAACTTTTGTTTAAAATATTTTTTTGTCAGATTATCGCAAGTACTTGTAAAATCGTGAAAAGTGTTACGTGGGACACCCTTATACTTCAATTCCTACTTTATTCGGAGGGGTTGAAAGTTTTCTGTTTAAGACACATTTAAATATTCAATTTCATATTTTAATGCTAAACCGACTATTTTAGGCACGATTTTTCGAACAGTCTAAATAAAAGTGCTAAAAAGTCGCATTTTTACGTAAATAAAAATTAATAGTGTGTTTTTATGGAATAAACTACATATATTTAAAAAAAAGTAAATTATACTATTCTGTAACATAAGCGCTTCTGTTTTTAAGACTCCGTAATAAGTGCAATAGTTCTTTTCTTTTCTTTCTTTGGTATTTCGTTCATTGTTAATGATTCCGTAAAAGAACTGAGGATTCCGGAAAAATTACCCTTACTAAAGGACACGATTTTTAGGAATGATCAATGGTTTGTTACGATTTTTTAGCAACAATAAGCCCATGGAACCACTAATCTCTCCGTAATTGGGTCAGTTACCCTAACGTTCCTTTAAAGAAAAGAGCGGAGCCAAACAAAAAGCAAGCTTCCGGGTGAACTAGCTAATTACTCTGTATAAAATACGGCATAATGTGGCACGCCAGCCAAGCATCCACTAGCAAATTAATCTCGATGAAATTTCACTGGCGCGTCTCGTTTACGTCAGCTTGATGAAAGGGGACGTTTAATGGGCGACAATCGTCGAAACGCGGGCATAATTTAAAAGCGATATTATTTTTCTGGCGAATCGCTGGAACGCGTGATATAAAATCCGTCAACGGGCGAATCGATTTCGCCTGGCCAGTTTATTCCGAGGGAATTTTATTATCTAAATAGACGATGGATCGATCGCGTCCCGAGCGAATCCCCCTGCATATCCTTCGCGGCTATGCGTGTTTCGACTCTCGACGCACGGAAACCGAGTTACCTTTATACATTTACCAACAAACCGACGTCGAAATCTTTCCCGCGTCATATTCCCCGACGGGTCTACCTTTCATCCCGAAAATGGGTCAACAAGTTTTGCTTGCCGGTTACTTGTTGTTTACACGTTACCCGGCCCGAGTCAAAAATCGAATTCCCCAGACGGATCCGTTTACAGAAGCCAATCTATCCGCGAACGAGAACGTTTCCTTTATCCTTCCAGGACCGTGGAACCGCGGAGCGCTGTATACACTTTCTGCGAGAAGTTCGCGCTGCGAGAGCAAATATTGTGCAACGCGCAATGAATCTGCAATGTGTAATGTGCAGGTACATTAGGACGGTGAAACGAGGAAAAATTACGATTCTTTGCAGTGTTGATCCATCTGGTCGTGGTGCGAATGGAAAGTTCAACGCGGCGACTAATGAAGCGAATGGAAAGTTGGTCAATGGCGATTGAAGCGTTGAAAGGGGAACTTTCACTTTTCCTTTTAATAATTGTTGTCCTATCTTGAAAAATGAGGAAAGAATAATTACGGCGGACGCATTGAAAAGACTCGTCAAAGAATTCGAGTCCAAAGGCCAAGGAACAGTTGACCGGCTGGTATCGACGAGGAAAACTGTCTGGACTAGGCTGTGGATAATCTATCTACTCGGCTCTTTTATGGGGAAGAATGGTTTGATAATAGGAAATCGATTACCGCGTTATGGAAGGCACCACTCCTTTCTCTCTAATCCCTCCCCCGTCTTGGTTCGCTAGCAAACCCAAGTATTACGAACGACCGTGGAGCGAGGGCGATGTTTTTCTTCGTTTCGTATCAGTGGCGTGCCGCACAATAGCGGACTAATTTTCACTAAGAAAAATTATCGCGCAGAATCATCCGCCGCACCACCGGTTATCGGTTTTTGTTTTTCCGAGGCGCAACTTTGCATGGCAACAAACGCGCGTCACCTTCGAGGAAGTCGACGGAAAACTTGGACAGAGTAGATTGGAAAATCGTGACGGTAATTATAAAGAGGGGTGCCTCTATCCGGCAGATTTATCCGAGTCACGACGCTTCTGCAATCAACGAACCGAAGATAAAATGCAAGCTCAAAAGCCGATTACCCGATTCCGCGCGTTTATTACCCGATGCAATTTTCTACGAGAGCCACCGTCTCGTCCTGATCATTAATACCAATATATATCTGCATAAACCCCATAATGACCAAAGTGAATGCGCGACAAAGGAACCGTCACGCTCTAGATCTATATTCCTCGGTCCAACGTCGGAGCCAATTAATTCCTCAAGGCGCCCTCTCAATTTCCAACCTTTCCCCGGAGCCACGTGCCAGGATGAAAACTCGCAGCGTCACTAATCGATGATCGAACGAACGATACCGAACGTACAACTTCTCTCTCTCTCGAACCCCTAACGAAACGAATTTCACGGACAAATTCCGGGCTGATTAGATAACGCGATCCCTGAACAAGGATCGGTAGTTTCCCCGGAGGACAATGCAACCTGGACAGCTAAATAGGCTTAAGGGATTAATCTTTGGTAGCCAATTTGGTAAGTGGCAGAAGTTAGACAAAGTCCATCGTTCTGGACCGGTGGCAGAAGCCACTCACCTAAACTAACAATAATTTAATCGCATTCAATAACGGTCGCGATCGTTGTACAGAGATTAGAGCCGAAGTCGGACTTAATTCAGGGACACCTGTACCGACCACGCGAGACACTCCTCGAAATTACCATTTCAATGACGACGATAACAGCTCGTAAATAGTCGCCCTGTCCCAGTGTGGCCCTGTCCCGATTCACGACCGCAGCAAACACGGCCCGATTTATCACCGAACAAATCACGCCGTGGATCCACGGTGGATTCACCGTGGGTCAACCCACTGACCCAGTGCGCCGAAGAAATCGCCTTCTTATCTCCTCCGCGCGCGAGGACTCGACGCCTTTTTCTCGTTCCGAGCGGAATAGGCTAATTAATCCCGTTGTAAACTCCACCCAGAGCGCTGCTCTCGGAGCCATCCTTATCAGTCCCTCGCACAAATTCTGGAGTCGCTCGCGATCGGCTTGAAACGCTAGAAAAAACTGGAGAGAGTATAAGTCAGCGACGACGACGACGATTTCGGGAAGAACCGTCGCGATGCTGCGAGAAAGGATGGGCTAAGGCGACAAAGGTTGGGGATCGCGTTTGGGGCAAGGCGGGCAAGAAGGGTGCTCAGGCGCGGCGCGGAATGGGACGAATAAAGTGATTGCGAGAAGGGGGTCAGGGGAAATAGGGTACGCTGGTTTAATAGACTGAGCCATGATGGATGAAGCTCGATCGATATTGCTTCTTCTTCGCGACGTAACGAGTATTCACGGCATTTCGGAAGCCGCGGCGTACCGTATACGATATACCGGCTCGCATACCAGACATTTTCTCCCGCTGGACACACATATACGCGCGCCACGGCTCCGTTATTACGGCGAGCCGTATAGAGGGTAGACGTCGCGCAAGAATTCCTAATACCGCGGGCCCTTTCGTTCGCATCCGTTTACCTGACACGTCGTTGGATAAGCACGATTTTCTTGGCCGAGGATAATTGTCGCGGGAATGGGATTCCTCTGTGCAAGAAATCCCGGGTAATGAGTTATATAATTTCCGGTTGGCGCAACGCGAGCGTCCCCGATCATCTTCCCCTTTGCGGCGACGCTCGATTGCCCGGTGAATGGCGACCGGAGCAGAGCAAGAAAGTTGGTTGGGTGGAAGGCAAGAAGGCTCCGGCCGCGAGGCGGCTTTCAGTTTCCAGACTTTCGGCACGTTAAAGCGATCCACAGCTGTTTTCTTGGCTCGTCACAATGCGCATTCATCCGTAGCACAGTATAAGTAATACCAGTAGCGTCACTCGGCCGAAATCGCATCAAAAATTTAAGAGAAAAAGAGTCAGCCGATCGGATTGCCTGGACCAAGATTCGAACCCGAATCTTTTACTTTCCGGACGATTGCTTTAGCCAATTAAGCTATCCAGGGCCGACCGACAACTCTGATTCTCCTAATCGTTATAACCGAAATGTAAACACAAACATACTCATACTTTTACAAAAATAGCTGTTATGGCGTTCTAAGCTACGTGCAAGCCACGCGCTTCTAATTCTACACTCAACTCTAGAGTGCACCACTAGTGGCCCAACTAATGGCGGCTGAGAGCTGATTCCCCTTCCGTCTTTCGTCACAACTCCGCAAGACAATGCTCCGTCCTTCAGGTCCATGGAATAAGACAAGATGAACATTGCGCATAATGGCGGCTGGATGATAGAACAACCAATAGTTGATGGACCCATGAAGCATCCGTTTAATTCCGACTCTTCAGAAGGAATATGGGGAATAATATCAGAAGAATAAGCTACAAAAGTAAATCCAGACATGTAGTAGTACTACCTAACATTCGCCAGGCGGCTGATAGATTCTGTTCTCAAAGATGACGTTATTCAATTTTCATAAAGCCATCCTATCTTCAGAAGCCTCGTACCGTATCCAGTACATATTATACAGATCAGTGCGCTACTGGTATTACTTATACTATGCCCGTAGGTTCAGGCGCTTCGCCTTTAGTCCGCCATCAGACCGCCGCGCCGCGTAAAATAAGCACGTTGAATTGCTAATGAGCGATAAACCAAACTACTTGTTTACTGCGACTGTTTGCATCGATCTTGCAGTTTATAGTTCCGTAATGAATTAATTTATCGAGACGCTGCGGGCAAAACACCGCCGTCGGGAGCGGAGCCTTCTCGGTCAAGCTTTGGGGAGAGATATTCTTCTTAAGAGTATTCAAGGTTCTCAACTTTGACTCCGCCTCCAACATTTTCTTGTATAATAATTTAACGAACTTCCTGCCCCGCGATTTCGCTTAAACATGGATAATTGAAACAGGGATTGGTCGATAGCTACCGAAGGAAATTCGAACCTTATATTTTTCCTCCGACTTCTACGTATTAGGGATGAATTAACAATGGAGAAAATGTTGACCTTTAAACCCGAACTGACGTCAGAGGTTACGCAAGTACGACGCCATCTCAGTAGCCGAAGGTTAACCCAGAATCCAAGCAATTATGAAACTTTTTAATAAGCGTAAATATTATTCTCCATGGCGGTACCATCGTTCCCAGCGCACCGTAAAAAAAGCTAATTTTCCCCGAGACGTAAAGAGCTCGTTCTCCTGGTAAGGAAGAGGCTGGGGGTTGGGGGTGGCTGCGAGATGGGACCGTTTCGAAAAAAAGATATTCGCTCGTTCGCCGTCGAGATGCTCGCGCAGGGAGTAGCATTTCGAAAGTATCGAGGCTCGTCAGGAACTTCTGTCGCCCTGGGACACTTGCGCCGGGGCGGAGGGTTGCCCGAGCCGGCCGCGCGATATAAAGTTACTCGAAATTACATCTGCATATTATTTCAATTTTGTAGATTGTTTAACTGCAGTAACGGCCGGGAATACGGCAACTCCCGGGAAAGTTTTCTTAGGATAATCTCTCCTAGGTACCGTAGAGCGTGGCGCGGGCTCCCGCCAACTTGCCGCATCTCATTGACTGTGTCGGAAGGAATTTGTTGGTCCCACCCCCTCTGCTAACCTGTCCAAAATTAATTTAGTGACTGCCGCCACGAGGGAGTCGACGCGACTCAACGAGCCGCGAAGCGAATAAATAAAGTCGGATGGCGACGGTTCAACGTCGATGCGACGCCATTGCCGATCGGTTCCGCGGGGGGAAAAAAAACCCCGCAGAAAGAATGTTGCTCGCAGTTCGACGGGGTAGTTCGACGCAATAAACAGCGTCGAAAACCAAGTCGACCGACGGATCATTTCGGAGTTTATATTCCGCAGAAATTGGACATCGAGCTCCGTTTCCCGATGATAGAACGCCGACCGCGGAAACGCATTATTCGCGCCGGAGTTCGCAATAAAAGTAACGACCAAGGCAAAGTTCTCGGCCCTCGTCGAATATTCGTCCGCCGCGTGGCCATCGCGTCGAACCACCCTATCCGAGCCCTCTAATCGACAAACTTCCCCGTAGAGGCAAACAAATATTTAGGCAACGCAATACCTGCCGGTGTCTCTCCCCCGTCGGTAAAACGATCCCGTGGAACAATATTTCCTGAAACCGCGCCTAGGAGGAAAGGCCAATCTCCCCAAGGCGATCCTCAATTTCAATTTGCAGAACGTACACTTATCGGGGCGTGTCGAGCTGACGTTTGACGGAATAGAAGTACTTCCGAGATTAATTCCCCGCGCTTCTCGGCATTTTGATCGGCGGGATACGCCGGCAAAATAACTTGGAACACCTTCACGCTTCCTTCGATCCCGCATAGGCCGACGGGCAGGGGGAGGGGGCGCAGGCCGAGGCGGAGGTGGGAAAAAGAGGAAGAAAAACCGGGTGGAAAGAAGGGAATAGGGGCGGCGGGTGGGCAGCGTGTCGTTTGTATCAATTTACCCGAGCTCTACCCTCACGCCCACCGACTTGCTTCAGATTTAATCTGTTTGCCACGTCGAGAAGGGTAATTCATTAAACAAAGATCCCCTACCTAGCTCACGAGCACAGAAACTCGTCTCGCGACTCCGTGAAAAATCAATAATCAACGTCGCCGAATTTCCCGTAAAACGCGGCCCTCTCCCCCGAAAGCATCGCGAAAGAGGAAATCCACGAAACGAACCCTGAAGCCGATCAGTCAGAGGACAGCGAGCAATATTTATAGCGCGCGCGATAGGCGGAATCGCGTCGGTGGTTTTTATTCGTCGCGTCGCGTTTCGATGATATCAGCGCTCCGAGGATTATCCGTATAGGTTCGGCGTATTATCCGACGGTTCTCGTTCGGTTCGTTTTTTCAAGGGTTTCATTTTTTTTTCGAACACATTGCGGTTAAATTGGACGGCGCGAGATGGTCGGACGTGGACGGACTACAGGGGCGGGAAAAAAAATTTGATACACGCTTCAGGTGGGGCGAAAGAAAATATATTTCATCCCCTCTGAATTTCTTTGAAAGCTCTGGACCGCGATCGAAGACAGAGAACGAGGGAGCGAGCGAAAGAGATGGTGAGAGAAAAAAAAGGGAGCGGCGAGAGAAGCGAGCGATTGGAGTTCGTAAGGGCTTTTCGAAAATTGGAAACGGGGAGGTACGTGAGGTCGAGAAGTTTCGGAACGACCGGCCCTAAATCGTGGCACGATCTACCCCCGGTATAATCGCGGATCGTCGATTTATCCGGCGAATTAGAAAACTTTAATTACCCACGACGTATTTTCGAAGGGGGAGTCGCGTATCTCTTCCCGCGGTAAGAACAAAATATTCGTTTTGAGTGGCTCGTTAAATTCCACCGGCGCTTCCGTTACCGCGAAAACTCGGCCAATAGATCACGCTAAACTTCCTGCACGTTCGTGCCCGGCAATTCCCTCATCCCCCTCCGCCGCGAGTCAAGGATACCCGCAAGAGAACGCGACTCGAAGGGAGGAAAAACTTATGTATATGGCTCGACGTCGGTGCTCACGGAAATCTTTTAAATTTGAAGAACACACAGCCCCGAGACTGGCCGTAACGAACGATTTGGTCGCTCCCTCGTTCGAAAATTTCAATTTCCAAAATCGTAAAGTAACCCCCGACCCCGAAAGGCCGATATAAATTTCTGCGCAATATTGCACGGCACTCGTCGAAACAGCCAATGGAGTAAAACGTTCGAGCGAGCCCATTATCGTTAAATAATTTAATGCCGCGGAAAATGTAACCGTGATTCCTCGAGTATTTTCGCGTAAATTTCATAACTCTATCGTTTCCCACATGTTGGCCGGCGCGTAAAAACGGTCGCGGCTGCAACATTAACTTTCCATCTGGCCCTCCGCGTGACGCGACGCGACGGTCCCCGAAACAGCGTGAAACATTATCGGATAATAATGCTCGAAGGTTGCGAGGGAAAGTTTAATTTCGTGTTAGGGTAACTGACCCAATTACGGATTAGTGGTTCCGCGGGCTTATTGTTGCTAGAAAATCATGAACTATTGATGATTCCTAAAAATCGTGTCCTTTAGTAAGTGTAATTCTTCCGGAATCCTCAAATAATAGTTCTTTTACGGAATCATTAACAATGAACGAAATACCAAAGAAGGAAAAGAAAAGAGCTATTGCACCTATTACGGAGTCTTCAAAACAAAAACGCTTATGTTACAAAAAACTATAATTTACTTTACTTTTTTTTTTTAAATATGTTTATTCCATAAAAGCACACTATTAATTTTTACTTACGTGAAAATGCGATTTTTTAGCCCTTTTATTTAGACTGTTCCAAAAATCGTGCTTAAAATACCCGGTTCAGCATTAAAATATGAAATTGAATATTTAAAGGTGTCCTAAACAGAAAACTTTTAACCCCTCCGAATAAAGTAGGAATTAGGGCTCGAGATTTCAAGTGAACCGGGTGAGATACCCGAGTATACCAAAATTACCCGTACTACCTCGGTATCTCACGGGTACCCGAACGCATGAGATAGACAAGAATCTCATGCCGAATTAAGCCGAATTGAACCGAATTGAGCCGATAGTTTTTCGGTACGTATTTGTGGCTTTAAAAATTAAAAAAAATGTCAGAATGAAATCAATTCTGTATACATGATGAAAATTAAATTTAATGGGCCGTGGTTATGTTGAAAATGAGTTCTCTCTCCCCCCCTCGCCCTCTCCCCCCCTCTCTCTCTCTCTCTCTCTCTTTCTCGCTCTACTTTAAAATCCAGAAACACATACCGAAAAACTATCGGCTGAGTTCGGTTCAATTCGGCTTAATTCGGCATGAGATTCTTGTCTATCTCATGTGTCGGGTACCCGTGAGATACCCGGGTAGTACGGGTAATTTTGGTATACCCGGGTATCTCACCCGGGTACCCGGGTATCTCATAATCAATAGCCCTAGTAGGAATTGAAGTATATTATAAAAATAGTATTTCAGGTATTGTGCAAATAGAGTGTTTTTAATACACGAATATGTAGTAACCCTCCATAATAAGGACACCATCCGTAATTGGGACAGTTACCCTATGCTTTTAATTTTAATTTCAGCCTAGCCAGTCCCTCGGGAGATTCGTCGGGCGACCGACGAAGGGCTCTAGGCAATTATGATAATATCTTGATCCGATAATGGGACACGGTCTTATTCTTACGAATTGTCACAGGGTGGTCGCGATGGATGGAGGAGGGGGTGGCGCGGGGCTACGACCGGCGCCGATTTCACGCTCGAGAAGTCCGGGAATGGAGCTGGCAAAGAGGAATTAAGATCTCGCGGAGGCTCTCGTTCCGTCGATGCAAAGAGCCTCGGCGGCGAGGGAGAACGCGGATCGGAATAAGATGGATCGAGCGAGAGAACAGGGCCGGATTGCAGGAAGAAAGGCGGGCGGAGAGGAGAGGAGAGCGAGAGCGGCGAGGGGAGAAAAGATCAAGAGGAAGGTAGATCGAGGAATAAGGAACAGCCTGGACGAAAAGTGCCGGAGGGGGTAGCGGAATCGAGAAGAGACAGAGGGAGGCCGAGGGAACAGAAGCGAGGGGTCAGATGGGACATTATACTTGCTTCTGCAGTTCTGTCGTCGGCTCTTTGTTTATATTCCCAGGACAGCCGACGGGGACGGGGACCGTTTGACATGTCGCCGCTCGCAAAGATGTTAAAGGACAAAGAGGGTAGGAACCGACCCGACCTCCTCCCCGCTTACCCCACGTGTACAACCCCTTCCTCGGGTCCGCGGTTGTTCTCGCGGCCATTCAAACGCCTCGAACGCGACGCAAAAGCTGCCGGTTCGTACGCACGTAAGTGCCGTATCATTATGCGGTCGGATAATGAACCGTCGTCGAGTGTTGGTGGGATAAGTAGCTTCCTACGTTTCAGGGATCGGCTCACGGTTCCCGGTTTTTTTTCGACCGCTATCGAATGCGAGAGGGGAGAGACGGAGAATCCGTTTTAGGGAAGAAACACGGAAATGGAGGATCCGCGCGATTCAACGACCAGCTAAGGGGTTTATACGTCCCAGTAGGCACTGCGGGATACGTGTTTCGCGACTGATAGAAAGGGGCGGTTTGACCTTCTTCAAGGATACTCTCAGAATCTCCGATACTACCGAATAAATATGAGATCGCTCGATTATTCATGCAACATCATCTCAGGCTGTACGACTGACGCAAACTCCAGCGAAAGACTCGAACCGCACGAGAGAAACAGAACTGTGTGCAGTATTTTCTCGATAAATGGGAAAAAGTCCTCTACGATAAATGTGAAAATTTTATCACCACCATTAGCGGCAATTACAATTAGTCCAAATGATTCTTGACAGTTACTAGAAAATCACTATAAGGAAAAGTGCCCATTCCCACTAATTATACATAAAAAATATACAGGGTGGTCCACGCAACTTGTGTACCTCTATAACTTCCAAAATATGCGTTGCATGAACAAATTTTGTATACAATAATTGCATGGTTTAAAGGGGTACATTATGTAGTGCATTTATTTTTCTTATAGGTGGAGGCGTTTCGAAGATTTGAAGGTCAACTTTGTTTTTTTAAATAGAATACTACATTTTTTATATTAAAATATGGAAGAATATCGAATTCTGAGCAAAAAAGTATTGACGATGAGAAAAGTATTGGAGATTCAACCTTATCCAACTTGATATTACGTGAAGACAATTTTCAAGAAATAAAGTGAAATTACTCGTTAGCTATTAGGTTTAGGGCTAATAGGGGTCAATACTTTTTTACTCAGAATTCGATATTCTTCCACATTTTGATATAAAAAATATAGTATTCTATTTAAAAAAACAAATTTTACCTTCAAATCCCCGAAACACCTCCACCTATAAAAAAAATAAATGCATTACATAATGTACCCATTTAAACCATGCAACCTTTGTATACGAAATTTTTCCGTGTAACGCATTTTTTGGAAGTTATAGAGGTGCACAAGTTGCGTGGACCACCCTGTATACGTACATATACTACATACACTACAGTATATGTATACTGTATATATTTCAGTGGGAATGGGCACTTTTCCTTATGGTGATTTTCTAGTAAGCATCAAGAATCATTTGGACTAATTGTACCAGTTTTAAATCGGTAAAAGAATGTATCCAACACCGTCTTTTTTATGATAAAATGTTTATATACTCAATAGGCATAAATTGCACGTTTCTTACGACACGCGCCCATCTTTGACGGTAGCAGAAAATGTGCTGGAAATTTTCTGGTAAGGCACCCCACGGTCGCCGCACGTTTAATAAACAGATGTGGACGCCTCTTGGCTGAACCGTAATTGGGGCGCCGCACGGCGACCACGCGTTAAAAAAAAACGAACGCGTGTAGCGGGCCTTAATCTTCGAATGACTCCGATATCCAAGGTAATCTGGCTCGCGGATCGTGCGACTTCCGTAATTAGAAATAACTCTCTCGACCTAGTGTGCCGGGTCCCTCTCGATCCCCGCCCATGCGAGGGAAATATCTTCTGTCGAATAACTTCGAACAACGTGTCCCCTCCCTTGACACTTCATTACCCTGAAATAATTAATTCCTATCTGGTAACGAGGTACCGGTCGTTAAAGTCCGTGACACTCGTAATACGGCTGGTTAATGATATCCAGGGATCGCGTGCGCGTATCATAAACTGACGTGAGACGTACAGCTTACCTTTAAATATTTTACCTCCGGAACGATCAACGGAACGAAGCACGTATCGGAGGCTACGCGTTTCGAAATTGACTCGCGGTTCGTTTCGGCTCGACAACACTCCCTTTCCCCGTGTTCCACTCGTTTCCGCGATTGTCGATAAATTCGCGAAAATCCGCCGCGTTTTCTTGTCACGGCATATTTGACGAGGAACGATCGAAACTTTTTTTCCAACGCGTCGCGAATTCGTTCAAATTTCGACGACGCGACGCAGAAAAGTTTCGCCCGCGTTAATCCCGATCGCAATTACAAATTTCTTTAAACAACGTCCGCGGGTACGGCAGTTTCTTTGATCAGTATCAACCCCTTCCACCGCCTCGGTAGTTACGTAACAAGTATCTCTCGTCCTTCGGTTCGAGGGTTAATGGAACTCTTTTCACGGCGCGGCCGTCGGTCGATTCAATTTACGTTTTTCAGATTAGTAAAACCGGACGACGCGCGAGAAAAACACTCGTGCCGGTGAAAACTGAATTGCGCGATCTTATTAAAGACCGAAATGAGAATGTCCGTTTCGAAAGTCAGGTTCTCGTGGTCGTCACGAACAAATTACAATTTTCCGCGGCGTCTAAATAGTTGAACGACGAATGGTCGACGAGCTAGAACCTGTCGTCGCCTCGCGGTCTCCCTGAGGGAAAACTGAAAAAGAACGCGGTGAACAAGGGGAGGAGAAACAAGGAGGCAAAGAGGGTGGATCAACCCCTTGACTTCCCATACCACGACTAAATACCAGTAATTAAAACGTCGAGGTTTCGCGTAGCCGTCCCATTTATTTGATATTTGTTTGCCGTCCAAGCCAGCCCGTGCATTCGTCTCTCGCTGTTCCACTTCCCTTTCCCCTCCCTCTGTCCGCAATTTTGTAGACCCACACAACGAGCCGCGCGCCTCGTGCACAGCACACGGACGGTGCTCGCGTTCGCGCGCGACAATGCAGCCTACGCCAGGCAACACACGAATCTGAACGCATGCATCACCGTGGCCCGCTTTTACGCGCAGAGTGTATCTTTGTGGATGGGGACACGTTTCGGGGACGCATTTAGCCCTTAAAAGCGGTAAAAAGAGTTGGCGTAAACACGCAATCCATTCGATCCCGTTTTCGGGCTACTTTTATTTTTGGATTTTCCCCGGTCCGCTCGTATTTACTGCAAGCAAAAACACAAACCGAACTGATTCAGATTCGATTTTACTTTGAATGTTGGACAACACCGCTGCCTACAAACAAATACGGGTTATACAGGTATTCCATGTTTTCCATACGTTTGCATTCTGCATGCGAAAAAAAAAACGCGAATGAGAGATTCGCAGCCAGGAAAACCTTTGGGACAAATGCGCTTTCATAAATCTCTGAAATATACAAAATCTATTTCCAGCCTATCTGAGCCAAGAACTGAGAAACACCGTTGTCTGTTCTTCGAATTTTTCCCATCCCCCGCCCCGCCTGCATTTAGCGCGACGACGCGGCGCGAGTTAGGATGACGCCGCGCCGTGCCCGCCGGTTGCAGCGCCGGAAGGTTTCAGGGATCGAGATGAAAGACAAATGGAGCGAGTTGGAACGCGCGAGAGAAAACCGCGACTACCGCGCGCTTCGTTCCGCAGCTGTTGCCAAGCCTCTGTGCGTTACGACTGCACAGTTTGTTCATTCGCCGCGCGCATTCGACTTGAAGCATCGGGTGGAAGGCGAAAGGGGGTGAGGGGCGGTCTAATGAAAGGAGTTTATTAGGACGGCGTCGGACGGGAGAGGAACGACAGCGCGGAGGAAGGGTGCAAGGGTGGATTTGCATCCCTTATGCGTAATTTCGCTTCGATATTAGATTAGTCGGTCCTGCGTTATCCGCGCCTCGGAATTACGACGTAGCTGCGCTGATTAGGCGTCCGGGGACCGAAACGCGTCTGCCCCGCTCCCTCGCTCGGTTCCCAGAACCCCCTCTCTCGCTCTCTCCGTTCCCGGCGCTCCCTCTTTTTCGCCGTCTTTTTACCTCACGGGGCGAAATAAAAGCTGCCGATGGCCCATTGTCTCGAAATTAGCCGGCTGAATGTCGTGCACCGACGAGGCCCTCTCCCGTAGCCAGTAGAAAATCGATCGTCACGACTGTTTTCGTCGCTCCCGACGGACTTTCCGTCGCGCCGTTATCCAGGAAAAATCGAGGATAACGCGATCCGATCCTTCGGAGGAAAGCTAGAATTTCGATCGAGAAAGGCGCGACGAAAAACCTGGGGCCCGGTCGAGCGGATTACTCAAGCGAAAGTAGTTGAATTTCTTCGTGGTAATTCGAGACTTTTTCCTTTCCGCGGTATTGTGAACGCCGTCCCTCTTTCAAACTGGTTCGACTGTACTCTAGAATCTAGAATCTAGAATCTAGAAGATCCCATCCCACGTTATGTGCAGCGCGCGCCTAGACCCAGAACGCGATTCTTTCGCGGACGAGTCCTTTTCATATCGTGGTGAACTTTATCAGTCTAGCGCAGGAATGCACAGGCCTGCGAGCAGAGTTGGGCATCATTGAATTAAAATTTCGAATAAAAATTATGAATAAACTGAAGTTGGTTCAGAATAACGAATAAAAATGTATTCGAATGAAAATTTATTCGTTATTCTCAACTAACTTCAGTTTATTCGTCATCTTTGTTATTCGAAATTTTATTCGAATAAATCTTTGAATAAAACATATGCTATATGGTCGATATACGTACTAAGATTCATGAAGTATAAGTGAACACGCATTTATATACATTGACAACGGCATTTATTCGTAGTGAAATCGTCCCAAATAACGAATAAATTTTTATCCGAATGAAATTGACTCGAATAACTCTGCGCATATTCGTTATTCACGAATAAATCTTGAAAATTTATTCGTCGACGTTTTCTATCGCGGTGTGATAATCGGTATTGAGACGACTTCAGCAAGCTAATCATTGAAGGTCATGCAAGGTCAAATGTGGCAGTAATCTGTCTTCCATATCAGGAGATATTCGTACTGGCGATTGTTTGCGCAAAAGAAAAATTGCAATTTTCGAATCGCTGCATAACAGGCACGTCTTATCGTTTTCGAAATCGGGGTACTGGTCCCTATTAATGTGCCATTAAGTCGAGTTCCAGATTCATGAATTAATTATTGAATACTCTGACTTTAATTTTATCTGCTCAAAATTTATATTAGTTTTTCAATGTTTCCTTTGTATAAAGGCATTTTTTTAAGTAAAAAATGTTAATTTTTCATCATTTTTTAATTAAAATAAAAGTAGGTACATTTTTCCCAATTAAGGTTTGAAGATATTAATGTGCTCCCAGTTAATTTGCCTGTCCTAAACTGTATGCCCCCAGTTAATGTGCTTGTCCATAACTGTGTGCTCCCAGTCAAAGTCTTATCTAAACTTTGAATACTTAAACACATATTTTTTTTTTAAATACGTAGGGTGTTTTTATGTAATTTTTTAAAAGTAGTGTTATAAATAAATAAAAAGGAGTTAAAAATTGTATGAAATATTTTATTTTAACAAAATATGTAAACTATACATATAGTATAAATATAAACTATATATATATATATAAACTGTATATAGTTAATTAATTATTATTTTTAACATTTTTTTGTTTTCGTTAATTCTCTACTTCTTCTTTTTTAATTAAAGCTGTTGCAGCTCTTATCTCACAGTCTAAGAACTGAAAATAATGGTACATTAATACGGACAAGCTATAAAATCTTGCGGTATTAATAGATTCACTTAAATAAATACGAAAATGTTTTAGAAGGGCCAATTTCGCTATTTTTAAATAATATTAAACATCTTTATGATATAAGTAATACTTTATATAGGTATAAATCATATTACTTGTCAATTTATTAACTTATATTAAGTACGTGTTCCTTAACGCTTTTAACAAGGTATTTGAGTAAAATCCTCGAAATCATGATATGCGTCTTTGAAAAAAGGTTTCTATACTTTAATTGCTTTGAAATGCAATATTCTTTTACAGCACATACATTGATAGTTAAGCTTAAATAAAAAAAATATTCTTCATTCATTTTTCAAGGTAATATTTCTTACGACTTATTTAAATGTAAAGGCACACAAATAGGGACCAGTACCCCAGAGGAGATAATTATTTTTGTTTTAGACTACTCTAAACGTTGTGACATCCAGGGAATGAAAGGGAAGCTATTGATATCCATCCTAAACCTACCCTAAGTCACAGTGAATCTACGTGGTTCTTGGTCTTAAGTCTCTGTATCCCTGGTCTAGCGCGTCGTTCGAGACGGTCGTTTGGATTTAAAACGAGACGGACCGACCATCGACCGGAAGTCCTCGGGGCTGTGAATTTTAGAGCACGACCGTTTCCGTCGTCTAAAATGTTCCGTCGATGTCGCGTTTATAGGACCGTTTATACGCGACGCGTGTATTCGCGGTATTCTTGTAAGTCGTACAAACTCGGATGAAAGATCTTAGGGACGCCGGTTACGTCGGACCGCGCCTCGTAATAGCCGCTTCTGGCATGACCTATGGACAGCGGGTGCTATCCGAGAGAGACCGTGTCGCCGGGAATTTTATCGCGCGAACGCGGCCGGTTCTTTGTGCAGCCGCTGTCGATCCACAAAGAGCGTCTGCATCCTCGACAGGAGCCAAATTGTTGCGCGCCCGCCGATTCCCTTCCAATAAAGCTACACGTCCGCCTGCCCGCTCTCGAAACGTATCCTGCCCTACGTGCTCCGGGCTCGTAAACAATCTTTCATCGCGCGCGCATCCCTTGGTTCCGACCCGTTTAAATGTTTGCTCACGCGATCCGTCGAGTTGCAATAAGCAAATACCGCGGGAATTTCCTTCTCCGATGAATCGCGGCGACGAGGAAACAAAAATTTCGCGGACCGCGTGAAACGGGACTCGATGTCTATCGGTTACTCGAACGTTTGCACGACCGCTCGACCGGGTTGAAAAATCCAGGCTCAATCAATCCGACGGAGTAAATAATAATGAAAGCTTATCGATTGACCAGTCGCCGCGCCACGGACCAACGACCGGATACACAGAATTACGAATCGCGTCGAAACGCGCGCTGAATATTCAAAGTGATTTAACATTTCCTGAACCCAACGCGGCAACGTTGTTTCGAATTCGAGGAAAAATTGATGATCGCGTCCTGCGATTCTTGATTATCTCCCGTTAAACCGGCCTGTGACACATTGTTGCGGACATTGGTGCAGATAACGATAACGTTCGCGATAATATCGATGAGTATCGATGACGCTAGTTAAATGATGATTGATACCGCCATCGGTAAATGACTGACGCGAGGTCCGAAAAGGCGTCGGAGGAAAAAGCTTCGGTTTCGAGGAGAACATCGCCGGGTGTCGGAGCGAGTTAGAAAATTCGAGGAATTCGTTTACGAAACCCGAGTTTAATATGTACAAAAATGTTCCTAAGTGGACTCAACAGGTCATCCATTTGGAGTGGCCATTTCCGACGACCAGTAAAATTCTCAGCCTCTAAATTCGCACGCGAAATCGTAAACGATTTATGAGCGCAAAATTCAAACGCGGCCACGAATGAGAGAGTAACTTTTAAGTACCGATTAAAATTCATGAATCGTCCCTCGCTGCCGCGAGTGCATCTGCGACATTTTAGTTGCCGATAAATCGTCACCCATTAGCAATTAGACAATCGATCGATAATGGTCAGCGGCGTCTCCAATTTTTCCGAAAGCATTCATGCCCGGCTCGAATGGAGCACAAAAGGGAGCCGAGAGTTTCTGAACCGTTTGTTCGAGGCAGCGCGGTTGAAACGGCCGGTAGGTACGGTCCTTCGACGTTGTTGATCCTCATTGTCGTGTAGGGCAGGATCAATTGAAAGAGCCTCGGGACCGGTGAATGTCCACCGATATCAAGTTTCCGGTTAAATGTCGTTCAGGTAGCGTCGGTGCAGCTTGAAAGAGGCTGCGTCCCTGGTCGCATTGAAACCAGATCAAGTACCGTCTATAGGTGCATTCGACGCGCGTTTTACGCGACAAATTAACAATCTAGAATGGCCGGGAAGGGCAAAAAAATGTTCGGGTCGCGATGTCACGAAACGAAAGGAATTCCGTCCTCCCCCGAACCCTCCTGTTTCCCCTGTCGCGCGGCTTTCGATATTTTCGAAGAGGCGACACGCGCGCACGTTGGAAACAAACCGTCGGAAACGAGGATCAAATAATATTTTGCTGGCTTTATTTAACGGTTGCTTTTTTCCTACCGTAATTTCGAGCCGGATGTATTTTTCGAGTGTCCTTATAGCCGCGTTTGTCGGCGGCCCGTCGAAAACGATTTGCCAGCGTTTCAATTAATGCGCCACGCGTTTTCACTGCGGCGATTTATTCGCGGGTAAAAAACGAAATTCGAGCGGTCTCCATCCTGGCGAGAAATCGATTTAAATCGAACGGACGTAGGGCAACGAGAGGGGGAGAGGGTGGAGGTAGAGGAGGAGACGGTAGACTCGTCGGAATCCAGAGTAGAGACGCGAGAGCGTGGTTCTAACAAAAAGGGGACCCATTCCTCGAATCGATCTGACTTGCATCAATCGGATCGAACACGAGTAAAAAATTACAGCACGCGAATCGATCTGCCCTCCGTGCCCACCCGACTTTGGTTTTGTTCTTTCTCCCTTGGAGGATTCTTAACGAGCTGTATACGCTTTCGGACGAGCCATTACTTTTCAGGTAGGAGATAAATGAATTTAGTATCGATATGAATGCAGCGCTGCGGTAGAATTTGTTTTTGGAACGACAAGACGCGACTAGAAGTTTCGCTTTGTATAATCATCTGTTTCAATCCCACTATGGATTCTATTTTTCAAATGCACCTCCAACCTCCAACTCGCCGCATCAATCTACCATCCCGCGAAAGACGCCCAACCGACGCGATAATAAAAACAAAATCAAATTGAAGATAGTGCTCGACAACCCTGTCGTTTCGACGGAATCGAAATAAAATAAGAACGAGGGCAAGTTATGCCGAAAAGTGTATCAGACTGTGCGGGATATCAGCGTCCGCCGTTGGTTTCGACGAGTATCGAAGGCGGATCAATGCGGATCGTCGAAAGCTACACGATGTTGATGGTCAGTGATCCCAGAAGGAACTGTTCCTTGCGAGAAACGCTTGTCTCATTTGCGGCATCGTACCACTTCGTTTCTCCGCTGCACCGCAGCAAATACCGTCGAAATGCGGTTGTTTGGAAGCGTTGCGCCTTCTGCAGCAACAACATCACCCAGAGGCTCCTTTTATTCGGGCGAACTTTTCGCCTCTATGGTCCGCTCGTACGTGCGCTGTTACGCACGGTAAAATTTTACCACCGCCCCTTTTTCGCAATTGCGGCAGGATGTAACCGGCTACGATGCCCATTCATTTTCCAACCCGCCGTGTAAACTCGAAAGAAACACGGGCCGCGTTTTAAAACGAACACGACGCGACGGAAATTATATTCCAAGATATTCAAAACGATACAGCGCTTTCGCGAGGGTCTCGACGACGACGTCCCGACGCGATTGTCCTTTAAATTCCGATACCCCCCACTCCTCGTGTCAAGGAGTTTTCAATTTTCCTACCCCACCAACCCTTTCGAGGCGACGTCCACCGGCGTCTCGAGCTTTCAATAAATTGTAAATACTGCCGAGTGTTCCAATATTGAAAGACAGTCGCGCTCTGATTGCCAATTACTTTTGGACCAGCGATTCCCCCCCGCTCCTCCTCGCTTCGACGTCTTACGACTCAGAAGTCCCTCCGCGTTCCCCAAGAAAAAGTAGTAATTGCTGGGCCACGAAAGGGACGTTCACGAAAGCACGATTTTCTTCCGAGTTTAACCTCGGACTGTGATGCTCGGCGTTGTCGAACTCGTGTACCCGGTGTTGCAAGTTCCCTCGGAAATGTGTCATCATTAGATGGAAGATATTCTAGCGATTGCTAGAGTGCGTCTAAGGAGAAACATCCGTGGAGAGCGCTCCTATTGGTTCATCGAGCTCAAGTGGTGAGGAGACCGAAGCTCTGTGATCATCTGTGATGCACTTCATTCGTACACATGTAATATACCATACGCGGAGTTCTGACAATGACGCCCCTAGCGGCGACCAGAGGATCTTCCATCTATTGATCACGAAAAATCAACCAGACACAGGTGCTTTGTCGGAACACCTCTATAATACACCGTGCTCGTGTACGACGATTTCGGAATCTACTTTTTCTCCCGTCTCCGCACCGTCCTCTATCATCCTCCGAAAAATAAACTACAGCTTGTCCTACTTTCCGCGAACACTCTGCACCGCCGTACGACGCGACATAAGAATCCGCCCACGAATTCTATCGTGTCGACCTGGAATTAGATCGTGTTTTCCCAGGTGGCAGAAGCCGGGGGAACAAGGGGCATTGGGAATATGTCCGACCAGGTGTTCGCGGCGCGGCGCGGTGACACGGTATTCGTTTTATACAGTTTGGCCGTGTCGCGGCGACAGTGACGGCCTCGTTTGACAAAGAGGAATGAACGGGAAAGGCAGACGCGTTAGCCGGTTTCGCGGAGGTTTTTCGACGGGACCGAAAACACCGCGGACGGAAAATCCGATGTAAATCAAATCGGCGTAAAGCAACGCTATTGTCCGACATATTTATCCACGTCGGGGAATTTCTGAACGTCATAGATCGACGGTGGTATACGGTCGCGTTAAAAGCGATTCGAAAGGTGTCAGAGGCTCCGATACTCTATGGCGAATGTTTCTCCGGCCTTGGCGGGTCGTTTTTCCCGAAAACTGCGGGCAAATCGATGAACCATGTTCCCCGTACTTTTTATCTCGTGAACGAGAACGCGAGGGATTTTCTACGCGCCGAGAACCGGCAAATTGACGATGCTTCATGGGTAACTACGAACTCTCAGTTTCGTGTCGCGCACACACCACCCTGTTTGGCTATTAAATGATCTACGATATCTCCGCGCACCGATTTATAACGCGGTTTCTTCAGTGCCATCGCAATTCTGACTAGAAACGATTTCTAGATAAACTGTACAAGCCTGCGGCATCCGATCTTTTCCGAATTATTAAACTGCCGCGAGTCGGAGAAGCGGGCAGTACACAACGTGCCGGAAGAGTCGATACGCAGTAACGAAAAGTCCTGTTGGCAAAGTGCTCGAGAACTCAACGAGGCTGACTGCGAGGAGGAAAGCTCGTGGCTTTTAATAACATCGGTTCCCATCGGCGAAGCGCGGAGTATCGAAGCGGTCGGTTTTGTTTGCGAACGGGAAAGGGCTTTCAGAGGAGCATTCGACGCGAGTATTTATGGGGGGAGGCACTCTTGTCCACTCGGGGCTCGAGAGAAGCCACGAGGAATCATCGAAGAGGAGGCATCGCCCCTTTGACCCTTGGACCGGCTTCGACCCTCCCCCGTCCGGCAATTAATCCCTTTTGCTCGATTAAACTCTTATTCTAGCTTTAATTAAAACTTCTTTCCCCGCCGTCATTCCGGGCCACCCTGTCCAGCGCCGCAAGATCGCGCGTCGCTGACGAGACTCGCCTTCTTACATGGAAACTGAATCTGCTGCTAATTGATTCTCGAATTGGAAAGGAAAGTTCACCGCGACGGGCGAAGGGGTTGGGGTTGGAGTTTAAGCCGAAGAAGACCGTCGATTGGCCGAGAGAAGATTTGTATCGATAAAGTTCCGCCAGATAACCTTCTGTTAGCATTTAACTCGACGAACTGTGCTACTGACGAATCCTAATTAAGTTCCGAAACACGTTATCGTCTGCCGGTATACGATTCTTGTCTCTCTCAATTTCAAAAGGAACGGGAGAGAAATGATTTCTCCGATAAGATGACATAACCGAGTAGCTCGAGGTGATCGTTTAAGGTAGCGATCGATCTCCGTTAGGAGAAATCCCACGGAATCCTATGTCGAACGTATCGAAGAATCGCGCGTGGGCGGTTCGACGCGATCTATCGGCGATTCCTGATCGAAAGAGGCGCGACGCCGCCTAATCTCCGCATCTTCCGAAGCCGTTTATCGCGCGGAACGGCTGGTACTTACACGGTCGGACGCGGATTCCCCGAAATTCAATTCACCGAGACGGGGGATATACAATACAAATCATCCTGGATCATCATCGATCAAGTCGAGAAGAGTCCCTCCCGACGGGTGGACAAGAATGAATCAGCGGGGCTTATTCAGAGCGGTATCAAGGACCCGATCCTGCGGAGTCAGTCGGTCGTGTTACACACAAATCGAAGATCTCGATGGGCCCGCGAGCCTCGCCGACGCGCGTATAAATACGTGCGCCCCTCGCCGAGCGTTCGGTCCCCATGGACCGTAAAGAGAAACAGAAAACCACGGCCGGTCGGCTCTGACCACTTAAAAATTGATCGAAACCTTTTTATGAGCGATCCACGGACAGAGGGGTGGTGCTCTGAATATCGCGTGGATCGCGATAGAGAAAACGCGACCGAGGCAAAGGAGAGGAGAGACCGGTTCGAAGTCCTTCGTGCGAGTTCGGCAGTCGAATCGCCTTCCTCCACCCTTTCGCTTTCGCGATAGATCTCTGCCTCTATCGATGCCTCACGATACTAAGTCACGATACGATACTAACTCACGATACCGGGATCGGTTATGAAAGCGTAAATATATTGGGCTTTATTTCCACCGAGGAAATATTACTTGCACTACTCTCCAAAAGCTTCGAATCGTTTTGTAAACATAAAAGCATTTTCATATTTGACTATACAGGCTTCAATAACTACGAATAATTGTATGCATTATTCTTCATCACTTGAAAATACTTGTAATAAAATACTAAATGGAATAATTTCTATCATTATCACTAGACAGCAAATTCATATTTTCAGGTGCAAAGGAAAAGAAAACCAACTTAAATAAAAGTATCTTATACCTTCTAAATAGCCTAAAATATATTTTATTTTCGATATTTAATGTATTTTTGCATTTATAGACATCTTTATGCATTTTAGCACATTCCGCAGTCTAATTATCACTAAGAATGTATATAATGCATTTTTTAGTTAGCGTTAAGGAATAAAAAAACCTAAATATTAACTCTGAATTTCTGATATTTTTCCCACAAATTAAACAGTTGTTATAGGAAATAAAATATTCTAATGAGACGAAAAAAAACCGACCACAGTACCAGGGTTAAAAATACTCTTACGAATTTCTTTTGACAATCCAATACATTCAATAAACAATATTTTTCAGTTTTCTGCGATAATAAATATTTTTTAATGAAGAAAAAAACCTGCATTATGAGTTAGATTGTAATAATAGGTATCCAAAAAAATGGTCCAAAAAATAGACTATTTCTATTATTATTACTTTACAAACAATTCAGATTTCAATTTAGAGAAATGTCCAAGAATCATAGATCTAAAGTAATGAAAAATTACAACTATATATTTTTAGCCGGTAGTGTAAATGGGGAATATTTTGTCCTTTTGTTTTAATTTATAATTTTTCTTTTCGTAGAGCATAACCAAGGTTTTCTGGAGAAAGAGTTAAAAGTTGAAAATTCTACAGGAATTATTCATGAAATTGTATTAAGAGCTTGAAATTTCTTTATGCAAATGTGGGAGGTTGGACTTTAAAAATTATACGAATTTGTTACGTAAGACACCGTGTATACTTACCATAGAGATATAAGAATGGAGCACGCAAGCCGTATTACTAGCCCATAGGAGGCAGCGATAGAGGATTAGAAAGAGAACGCTGCATATGGGCCCCTCCTGTTCATGTTTATTAACATCTACATATAGGGTTACCATATTTTCTTATCACCAAACCGGAACAGGTACAAAAAAAAAGAGAATAGAACAAAAATTTTGTGAAAAAGGACTATTTTTATTGTATCATGGTAATTAAAATAAAAGATCACATAGAATGAAAACTAAATTATAAAAGGGCTTATATCGCTTCTTCTTTGCCCCTCTCTCGCACTCTATTTTTATGTCTATGATAAGTACTTACATTAGTGTGATAGCAAGAAATTTTTCTATTATTTTAATCGAGAATGTGTTTCAGAAATAATTGGTTCTCGATAATTCAACACCTAACCCAAATAATTATTCTGAGAACGAACAATACTACGATTGCTTCATAATGGGCCCCATTATAGCCTCGGTATTCAAAATTAGTCTTAACAGTTGCGCCATCTTGACCGAAACCCTTTGTGGCGATGACACAGCGCATTTTCTCGATCGCGCCACTTACACGTAACGAGACACTTCATGACAATGCGCATACTCGCAATTGTACGCCATTTGTGCAACCTGCGCCGCATTTGTCGTGCTCATTTAAATATTTTACCCCGATGCGAAAGGAAAACTCAGAAAATCCGATCTCAATCGATAATCGTATCAATACGACGCCACCACTTCCCCGTTCAAATTAGTTTCAGACCGTGTGTTTTTTGCGCCGCCATATTGCATTCTAATCCGCACTAAAAATCACCTCGAAAAGGAAAGAAATGATGATGCGAACTCTCGGAGATCGCAAATGCAACACGAAACTCATGAAACACAGAAAGCGATCTATTCGTAGCCCAAAAATAAAGCTCGACGCCCGCGTCCCATGAAGGACGCGGGCGTCGAGCGACAATTGCGTCTAGGTGCAGAATCGCATTATCGTCGTGGAATATTCATCTTTATTCACCGTAGCAGGGTGGTCGTCCAGGTCGGAGTACGATTTCATCGCGGTCCGGGACGAGGGTGGTCAACGTCGAAGGTGTAAGGTGTCCCGTGGTTCGAGATCGTTCACGCGAATCAGGTTCACAACACTTTCGGACGAGCACACCGACGAGTCGCGACGACGAGAAGATAGAAGAACAGGTTGCGTGTAGCGTCCCTTTTCCGCGCGCGTTTGCACTACAGTCGTTCATCGCGTGTAAATATACAGAAACGCGACGTGTTCGTGGACGGAGACGAGACACGGGCGATTCGGAACACGACGAACGCGGGAGAAAGAGGGAGAATTGGTGGGAGAGACACGAGAGAAAGCGTGCCGTCCTGCTCGCACTATGGCCGCCCGAAGAGAGGCGCGTGCTCGTTGCTGCCTCCGTGTGTTGGTGCTGCCGCCGATGGTGGGGGAAGGAACGATTGCTGGACGCTGCGTCGAGTTAGATGCTGTGGAGATCTCAACCGTCAGTTGCGCGGTGGCCACCGTACTGAGTGTTACGGTTTCTGGGTTTCTTACCTCTTCTCAGTCTCGATTTTTCCCGAGGGAAGAGAACTCGCACGTATAACGATCTCTTCGAGTTGTTCATTCCGCGGCTTTTCGGCGAAACGAAGCATCGATCTTTAACACAGTGTTCCGACTCGCAACTCACGCGCGTCGCTAATGGGACATCTCGCGGACGATTTAACAAGTTTGGAATTTTGGCGGAACCCGGACTTCGCGGAAGAATGAGCGATCGCGCGGTGTATCGTTTCGTGAAGGTAGTCGCGTCGGCAAGTCAGTCACGCGGACGTTTACGGTCGTTCTGATAAAGGGTAATGGAGTAATTGCGAAGGGGCTGGTATACGCGACTAGGTCTCCCGAGGGATACTTGTTAGCGGAGCTCGGTCGAGTGCTTTCCGTGGACTAACGAATTCGCCGGCCGAGTGAAGTGTGATTCTTCGAAGTGTGAACCGCTCGAGAGCGCCTAGATAGTGAACGTCGGTAGGATCGTCGGCCGAATTCCAGCGTCATCGGGGCTCCTCGATCGGATCGAAGGAGGGCATATCGATCGCGTCCGCCACACATGTCAGTCGGTCGGAGTAAATATTGGAGGGCGTGCTGCACGAGCGAGGACAGCGTGCGTTAATAACGACCGGCAAGGCAGGGAGAGCGTGTGATGAGCAGGAAGAGCGGAAACGAGGGAAGGCAACGAGTGGGTTAAAAGATGCGTGGGCTCGCCGGTCTCGGGGGAACGGTGTCGCTGCTGGCCCTCTACTGCCTCCTGATCCCGGTGCACCACGTGCTCGCGGTAACCAGCGAGCTTCCACCTAGGCTCGACCTACCCGAACACTGTTCCTGGGACTCGCGACAGGATGGCTCGGTCACTTGCATCCACCGCTACCCCGACATCGACTTCCTGCGGACCAACTTCTCTCAGGCGACCAGCGAGTACGTGACCGCCGTGAACGTGGTTTGCGAGGACATCGAGACCCTAGAGAACGGTGTCCTGAACGTGGACGGATTCGTGCAGCTATGGAGGCTGCGATCGTTGCGATTGACCGGCTGCAAGCTGGTCCACTGGCCAGCGAAAGTGCTCAACGGCCTCCGGGATCTACGCAACCTGACCGTCAGAAGTCTGAACGGACGGAAGGGCAAGTACAGTTTGGAGCTGGAGAGCGGCGCGTTCGACGCGGTGCCGCAGATCGAAAAGATCGATCTCTCGTGCAACAACATCTGGCAGATACCGGAGCATTTGTTCTGCCCGTTGTCGAACCTGCTCACGCTCAACGTCTCGTGGAACATGCTGAAGGACGTTGCGGAGCTGGGATTCCGAGACGTCACGGAGAAGCATCCCAGGCGCCAGCAGGAATCGACGCCGGCACCGATCCCGTGCTCCTTGGACGTGCAGTGGTTGGACGTGTCGAATAATCAAATCTCGGTACTGCCAGCTTACGGGTTCTCCTCGCTGAAGCGGCTTAGAGTGCTGAACCTGTCGAGCAACGCGATCTCTATGGTGGCGGACGAGGCCCTTCATGGACTTCGATCCCTGGAGACGTTAGACCTGTCCGGGAACAGGATCGTCGCTCTGCCGACGGAGATGTTTAGAGACGCAGCCAAGTCGCTGAAGGAACTACGATTGCAGAACAATTCCATCAGCGTGTTGTCGCCGGGGCTCGTGGCGGACATGAATCAGTTGGTCGCTTTAGATCTATCGAGGAACGCGTTGACTAGCTCCTGGCTAAACTCCGCCACGTTTTCCGGACTGATTCGGCTGGTTCTCCTGAATCTGTCCCACAATCGAATCAGTCGATTGGATCCGGCACTCTTCAAGGACTTGTACACCCTTCAGATATTGAACTTGCAGTACAACGAGATCGAGACGATACCCGCGGACACTTTCGCGCCGATGAGTAATCTGCACACGCTAGATTTGTCGTACAATCGATTAACTTACCTGGACGCTTACTCGCTGAACGGGTTGTTTGCACTTTTCCTGTTGTCGCTCGAGTCTAATCAACTCGAAGGCATCCACCCGGATGCCTTCCGGAATTGTTCCAGTATGCAGGACTTGAATCTGTTCGGGAACAGCTTGGACAGCATACCAGTGGCCCTGAAGGACATGAGAATGCTGCGTATGCTCGACCTCGGTGAGAATCAGATCAGAAGCTTGAACAGGCCTGGTTTCCGCGGAATGTCGAGCCTCTACGGCCTACGAATGATCGGGAACGAGATCACGAATGTGACCGTGGAAGATTTCGCGGAGCTGCCCGCCCTGCAGGTCCTGAATTTGGCGCGAAACAAGATCGAAATGGTCGAGGACGGTGTGTTTTCCGCGAATCCCGCGCTTCAGGCGATCCGTTTGGACTCGAATCTGTTGCAGGACATGTCCAGTATGTTCGCGAGCGCGCCCGGTCTCCTGTGGCTGAACATGTCCGACAACATGATCGTGCAGTTCGATTACAGTTACTTACCGGAGAAATTGGAGTGGATGGATCTGCGTAAAAATCTTATTATGGATCTCGGTGTCGCGCCGCAGGGCATGAAACTGCAAATGCTCGACGTGTCGTTCAACCGGCTAACGAGAATTCACTCCAAGTCGATACCGGACTCAATCGAGTTTCTATTCGTCAACGATAATCGGATTGAGACCGTGGAGCCGCAGACGTTCCTCGAGAAGAAGAATCTGACCCGCGTGGATCTCTACACGAACCAGATCGTCAAGATGAACTTGTCCGCGCTGCAGTTAACCCAGGTGCCTGCCTACCGGCACCTCCCCGAGTTCTACATCGGAGGCAACCCGTTCATATGCGACTGCACCACCGAGTGGCTGCAGCGAATCAATTCGCTATCGCTGAGACAACATCCGCGGGTGAAGGACCTCGAGTCGGTCTACTGTCGGCTTCCCTACGATCGTCAGAAATCGTTCATACCGTTGCTCGAGGCCAAACCCTCTCAATTTCTCTGCACGTACAAGGCGCACTGCTTCGCGCTCTGTCATTGCTGCGACTTCGACGCCTGCGACTGCGAGATGACCTGTCCCACCAACTGTACATGCTATCACGATCAAACCTGGTCGGCGAACGTGGTCGACTGCTCGAACTCCGGCTATAAAACACTGCCCGGTCGATTGCCGATGGACGCAACCGAGGTTTACCTCGACGGAAACAATTTCGGGGAATTGAACTCCCACTCGTTCATCGGCCGGAAGAACCTGCAGATCCTGTACGCGAACGATAGCAACATCATCGCCATCAGGAATCATACTTTCAGCGGTTTGAAGCGGCTGCTGGTCCTTCATCTGGAGAACAACAAGATAAGCGTGCTCAACGGCGTGGAGCTGATGCCGTTGGAGAATTTGAAGGAGCTCTACCTGCAGAACAATCAACTGACGTACATAGATAACGGTACGTTTCTGCCGTTGCGGAAGCTGGAGGTGCTGCGACTGGAGAACAATCGGCTGGGCACTTTCGCCGTTTGGCAGCTCAGCCTGAACGAGTATCTGGTGGTCATCAAGCTGTCCAGCAACCCGTGGAGCTGCGAGTGCTCCTACCTAGACCGTGTTCGCGAGTGGATGTCCCCCAACCGGGCGAAGATCAGCGACTGGTGGAGCGTCACCTGTTCCCTGGGAGTGCCGATTATTCTTCCGGCGAACGGATCGGTCGTAAACTGCGCCGCCTTGACGGGCACGACCTCGGTCGTCGAGACGCGGCCTCTTGAAGCGTATCTGCCTCTGCTGCTGGCCACCGCGGTGCTGATTTTTGCGATGGTGGCCCTGGTCTGCGGCGCCTTCAGGCACCGGCGCACCCTGAGGACATGGGCAGCCGGCAGATGCGGTCTCCGCGCCTGCTACAAGACCGCCGCGTTCGAGGACCAGGAGAAACCCTTCGACGCCTACATCTCCTACTCGGCGGTGGACGAAGCGTTCGTCTCGACGATCCTCGTGCCCGGCCTTGAGACCTCGTACCGGCTGTGTCTCCACTACCGGGATCTCGGCGCCGGCAGCAACGTTGCCGACGCGGTCGCCGAGGCGGCCGACTCGTCGCGGCGCACTATTCTAGTGCTGTCCAAGAACTTTCTGCACGGCGAGTGGGCCAGATTTGAGTTCAAAGCGGCTCTCAGAGACGCTCTGAAGGGGAAGGGTCGCTCGGTGATCCTACTCCTGGTGGGCGGTGTGTGTCCACGGGATCTCGACGCCGATCTCAAAAAGAGAATTTCGTCGCATACCGTGCTGGTGTGGGGGGACAAGTTGTTTTGGCAGAAGCTGAGGTTCGCCATGCCGGACGTGTCCCCTGTTCCTGTTTTGGAGAGACCCCTGCCGTTGCCGCCGCCGCCGCCGCCCCCGGTGCAGCATCAATGGACGTAGAACTCCCATTATTTAGGTAAGAGCCATTATTTAATCGCCTCGCGCTTTTACTTTTACGCGCCTCCCGTCTTTGTCTACCGATTCGGAGGGAACGATGTAGCGGTTGCGAACAATACCGAGAGCCTGGGGAGTCGAGCCGGGGCTAAAAAATGACTCTACAGGGTGTTTGAGTGTTACTAGCTTAACCAGCAAATGGAACTCGTGAAAAGAAACGAGGTAGTTTTA